>OY754334.1:88870177-90260507 GCA_963573305.1 Pyrrhosoma nymphula | reverse complement strand
CAGGCCATTTAGGACCCTTATCGCACTTTCTGGATCCTGAATAGTCTCTCTATATGTGCAATTGAGGCTTGTCCCAAGTATATACGTAATACCATATTGCAGTAGGCAGTGCATGTTAGCATGATACAGTGCTAAAGCTGCTGTCTTAAGCCTGTTTTACACGGGGCACGTAATTGCACAATCTGATGTACGTACGAACGTGCATTTCAAATTGCATCGTGTAAAGCCATGAATTGCAAGAACGCATGCGCGAATGCATGAACGCGAGGTGGCAAAATAGCCCCTACTCTAATTCGAAAATGATTGCACGCCCGATTGAGAAAAAAATGCAGTTTGAAGTTGTGCAATTTCGTGCCCCGTGTAAAACGGCCTTTAGAACAGGTCTCCATGATTATTTTGATAGCAAATACAGTTTTATTCAGTATAATGCAAATATTATTATGTGGCTACTCCAGTTTAGGTTAGTATCTATGTTTAAACCTAAGAACTTGAGACTATCAACATTAATATATGGTAAACTATTTTTAGCCTTAAAATATTTTCTTTTTGTTTCAATGAGTTAGACATCGTATATAGATATCAGGAGTTATATAGATATCTTAGATAATTGACGGCTTAAAAGTCACATAAAACATAAATACATACAAGTCGTAATTTTTACAATTTTGCTTAGGTACACCTTTGAATCTGCATACATGCAACTGGCAACAGCTTCAGAAAATATAAGTAGAATACTCCAGAAAGGTAATCAAACCAATAATATTTATAATAATACAGACCTGTTTGGCCAACTTGGCACTTGGAGCAGGCACATTATTGGATTTTGATTTTCTTTGAGCGAGGAATTCCTGCAGAGGTAATGTTGGAAGGACAGGTGACTGGTCCAATTTTCTTTTTCTGTTCATTGATGCCTGCAAAACAAAAGGATAAGATGAGTAACACAGGAAAATTATAATGTTCACAACATAGAAAAATGATGCACATTATCGGTTGGTTATTAGGGGAGATAAACTCTCACAATGAAATCTCGAATCAGTCAACTTCCATGCTTCCCAGAACACTATACACCCGTATCGCCATCTGAGTGAGATAAGCCACTGGCTTCATGAATGCCGTTTTACATCTTAATTCTTTCTGTGAACGGCATAACAGCAATATCCTTCTCTCCCACCAATTAAATTCATTGCCTTAACCATCTGTCCCAACAATATAAAATCTTTGTAAATGCTAAACAGAGGCAACCAACAAGAGAAGAGAAAATTTTAATGAATCACTTTTATTTTCTTCTTTACAACTCTGATATCTTAATTCTCATTGCTAAATGTGTACCAGTTTTGGCATACTCTACAACTCGCAGACTCGAAATCCTCGGAGACTCAAAACAGCAGGAGACTGTCGCGGTCACGTTCTTCAACCCTTTCATCTAGTTCCTATATTTCTTCCCCATATGTAACAAGCGTAGTTCCTGAAACAGTTAGAAAGTAGTTCTGATTGCCAGATTTATGTGAATTGAATTAGTCGCTGGGTGATTTTCTCAATTTGGAAATAAACTAATATGTTTTGGTAAATCTTGCATCCCACATGGCCTATGATATTGCTCTGTAGCTTGAAGAAAAAAATGAATGAAAGACTGATGACTATTATACCATTTACCTGTGATATTCACTGCACAAAAACTTCATCTTAGATAGAAAAGCAACTGAGTGGTCATATTTTTATTTTTTAAATCATTTTTGGCAACCTCTCCCTCTCATTTTTCAGGGAGGCAATTTAATTATTTTTATTCAGGCTGCATTCTACATGCCATGAAAGCCATCGCACATATTGACTTTTATGACTTGGAGCAGTCAGCTACAATTCTTAATATTCACACCCATTTAAAGCATTCTTTCATGACTATGGTTGTATTTTCATTTAACTAACACTGATGATGCATGAAAAGTGAGCTTGGACTCCCATGCCTATTCAGAGTAACTCCCATAAAATAGATTGGTTATTTTCGATAAGAGCACGTGATCCTCATAATTTTTTTCTTAGAGATGCTTTGAGTCTCCTTCTATATATGTAATAGGAAGATAAATTAAGACAAAGGGCTAAGAAAGTGAGATCCAATGAAGGAAGTGAGAAAGGACAAGAGAACAAGACAACATACAATCGAATCCCCACCCACAACGTGATGCTGATGTTAGCCTAATTCATAGTTAGGACTGATCTCTACAAACAGTCATCGGGAATGGGGAGGCAAGGGTGGAGTGCATTAGCAAAACTAATTTCAGCACCAACTAACTTGGAAATAATTAATAATTGGAAATGCAGAGAGCATAAGAACATTAGTGAGGATATAGGAAGGGAGATCAGAACATTCTGAGATTTGCACAATATAAATACACTGTGTATGAATACATACATACCGTATAAACGCGTGTAAGAGGCGCACCCGTGTAAGAGGCGCACCCCTCTTTTTATGCGTCGAAGTTGAAGAAAAAATTTTGAGTTTTTTTTCTTCTATTGCGAGGTTTTGCGGTCCTAACTGCGAAATTTCGACCATTTTCAAAGCCTTCCGCTTGCGATATTCTCTTATAATTTGCGCGGCATTTTTCATGGGCATATATAGACCCCGGAGCTAAGTATTCACTTGGATCTTAGGTTTCCGCGGCGTTTCTCCATATTGGTAACGGCTTTCGGGCGTTCCTCTACAAGACAACGCGGAGGAACGCCCGCGTGCCCGAACGCCACGTCACCCTTTATGCCACTATTTACCGAGTCCAAATGACTCATGCACAGAGAAAAGACAACTGGTTTTCCCCCACAGGCAATGCTTGTAGTAGACTCCCTCGCGCGCCTTACGGATAGCCGTCTGACTAGGCAACAGCGCGCGCCTCTCCCTTTCTCTTCCGTGCGTGCTCCTGGCAGTTGAACGCGCTCTTTTTCCAAAATAAATGTTAATCAATATTGGTTAACCAACGAATTCCTTTAAGATTTTATAAGTGGATTCATGATGATGAACTCGAGAGCTTGGAGGTCTAAACGGCGGTTTTCAGGGATGCGCGGAACGGAAAATAACGGATCCGTGCATTTGCATCTATAACTAAAATACTAATGCATTAAATAATATGAAACTTCGTATAGCTGTTAGGAAAGATCTTTACTACAATATTTGTAAAGGAAATTTCGATATCTTGATCCGTGTTGTTATTACGAAGCCGAAAATGCGATGCAACCGTCCGGTACCCGGGAAAATGCGCTAAAGTTCTGTTTTTAAGCACACACTGAAATCGATATAAACGTTAAAATGTTTTGTACACCATCAATAAACGCAGAAATAAACAAGCTTTAATTTGATGTACTTCATTTTAAAATCGATTGAGCCATCTCTGAGATATTAGCCTTCAAACTCGGGTGACGGAATTTTGCAACGTACAGATTCGTGTAAGAGGCGCACCCTCATTTTCGGCTGCGATTTCTGGGAAAAAAGGTGCGCCTCTTACACGAGTTTATACGGTAGTTCATGGATTTAGTTATTGAATCAGGTATGACATCAGGTCAAACTCTGCACTGATAAAGATGCAGATATCTAGAATAGTTTAAGGAAATCATGTTCTGATTGCACTACAGTACAAACAAAGGCCTAATGGATGTAGATTATTAAATTATGATATGCCATAGTGAAAATATCCGAAGCTAGTTATTTTCTCTAAGCTACATCAGAAGTTCAGCTCTTTTGTGCAACATTTACAGATAAAACTTCAAAATAGAGACGGTATTAAGAAGATACTAAAGGAGACAGATTAGCTTTGATATAAAAAATTGAATTATTATGAATAAACTTCTGCCTAAAAGCCTGGTGGATGGCTCCCTGGGGATGAACAAATTTTTCCCATTTCAGCAATGTTCACACACAGTTTGGCACCTAAGTATATGATTTAACATTAATTATCTATATTATCCTGGTTTTCCTGATATTTTTTAGCCCTGAGACAATCAACAATATTTAAGAATACATGAGACGCTGGTAATGTCTACTTGACAATGCATTTAAGTAACAAATTTGACCAATACTCCAAAACAATATACTAAAAAAATATTCAAATGGTATTTATTCTCAACCTCTTTTTTTATATGGTGCAAATTTCATGAGTATAGGTCAAATAATTTTTTATTTTTAAACTTTTGCCGACATTTCTAAAATAACCCTCATTTGTACACACCACATCTGAGTTGTCACAAATACCATACTAGATATCCTAATAATTTTAACAGCATATCCCACAAAAAATCATTTTATAAAAAAAGTGTGCTATACTCAGGAATTAAGTATTTCAATATGGTACCAGATTCAATGAAAACAAAAAAAGATAATAAAAAATTGAATATCTATGTCTATGTATTTTTATATTTAATGTCGGTAAATTTACAATTATGTAACCAAAACAGAACTGTCAATCATTTAACATCATACATCATTGTTTATAGCCCAGAAGATGGATGAATAAAAATCCGAAACGTAGGCAAAAGTTTAAAAATAAAAAAATTATTTGACCTATACTCATGAAATTTGCACCATATAAAAAAATATTTTTATAATAATTAAGGGTCTCCAGTCTGTGCACACCATCTTTCCACAATTACCTACTATCCCAATAATACAACACTAAACTCCATATTCAACATTTCCCTTCCCCTTTTACCACTGGTGTCCTATCACCTTCAGCCACATGGAGATGAAAAATGAAGATTACAGATTGTGTAAACTACTGTTTATGGAAAGATAACCCTCTTAATTAGCTAATTGTTCATCCAAAGATAAATTTAGATTTTCATTCCACAGGCTTAAGGAGGAGCGTGGTGGCCTAGTGGGTAGAGTGCTTGGCTACTGATCGAAGGGTCCCGGGTTCAAATCTGGGTGAAGCCTTTGGATGCCCCTGAACAAAAAATCCTCGTAGTACGAGGTGGCCCAGGGAAAGGAATTGGCCCCCCTACCCTTAATGTGTGACATTCACACGCCTGTGGCTTAGTCCGGGGTGAGCTCTACCCTCAACTATCCAAACCAACCTTCGGGTTGCATCACTGAGTGAGTGAGGCTTAATAATTTAGTGAAACATCTTTGCCAGCAATGTCTAAAGACTGTATCCAAGTCAGATGCCCATAAATCTAGTGTTTATCATGTGAAATAGTATACAAGGTTAAGGGACATGAAGGGTTTTTTGGAACAAAGGATGAGTTATCCCTGTTATCTTGCATCAGCAATCACATATCTCTGACTTCCCAGAGGTCTTCCTCGTGGTAGAAAAAGGAAGATGTTTGGGCCTCCTTGAAGAATTTAAAGTAATCAACGCAGGACTATAAATGAGAATAGTCCAATAAATGAAAATGGGTTCTTCAATTCCTATCCCCTTCCTCATAGGTGACACTTCATGCCTTCTCTTCGCTTTGGCTTAACTGCCGTCACTATTTTTACATTTGTGAGCCATTATAAAAAAACTAGCTATTACTATTCAATCTTTTTTCAAGATTTCCAGTTGTATCGTTGTTTATCAAGAAATTTCTCCTCCCATTCTGGAGGTATTCAGGTCGAAGATGTTCTCGCTGCATTACATGGCAGAGGGGTCGTATCCAATTGGCTGGCAGTTTTATTGCCAAAAAACACTTTTTGCACTATTTTTCTTTTCGCTCACTCTGTGTTGCACCTAAACTCTCTTCCATGTTTTAGCCATCCTCTCC
Source organism: Pyrrhosoma nymphula (assembly GCA_963573305.1). Taxonomy (NCBI): domain Eukaryota; kingdom Metazoa; phylum Arthropoda; class Insecta; order Odonata; family Coenagrionidae; genus Pyrrhosoma; species Pyrrhosoma nymphula. The sequence goes on along the minus strand of OY754334.1, from coordinate 90,254,786 downwards.
ATTGAAGTTTTCCAGGCATTTTTCAAGCAAAAAGAAAAATTGTGCAAAGTGTTTTTGGCACCATAACTGGCAGCCAATCAGACGTGACCACTCTGCTATATAATCCAGCCCAAAATGCAGCGAGAACATCTTCGACTTGAAGATGCCTCCTGGATAGAAGCAGAAAAGTTGTCTTGGTAAACAATGAGGAGAATGGAATCCCAGAAGAAGATGATGGAATATCTACCTACAGGTCGCAGAAAACTTCGAGAGGATATCACTATGACACCTATGCAAAATGGCAAAAAATACAGGCACTTAGAATGTTCAAGGTCTAATGGTACATATATTGTGGGCTTGGTTGGTAGCTGATGACAGAGTGCAATGAGTTATGCACCAAAGACAGGGGGATGAGGCTTCACAGAGCAGAATGGCATGCTATTGAATTCAAGAGTGGGTTATTTCAGGAGATTTTTCACTTCTAATTTCCAAGCTCATTGAACAGCTAATAACTGAAACAATAGATATGGGAACCATGTCTATAGTGAATCTACCATCTGTACTAAAATAATTTAAGAGTACAATTACTACAGAATTTATTTATTTATAGCCTAAGAGTTGATTGCAATTTTATGAAATTTAAATCTTCCCAAAAATTAGTGACCTCTGATGTGCACAAAAGCTCTGTGCTAGGAAGTATTGTTCCTAATTTTTGGATAACATTTTACACTTATTCATCTCAGAATAAGATCGATCGATATACTGATTTTTACAGTTAAATGGACATGTTTTATTGCGTACAGATTTTTGTTAATTCAATGGTTTATATTCACTTTAAAAAATTGTACAAAGTGCTCTGCTTTTTATTTTTTGTACCAAGCTCTAATATTCTCGCATCAAGCTTCGCATGAAGAGTCAAAGAATTTTCTGCTCCCACAACACTCGTCAAATAACGGCGCTGGTCTGGCAAACATCAAGATCATTGTCACACTTGCAGTACTCATTGAAATTCACATCTCCAGCAATTTGACGCCACTCCTCTTGAGGAAAATGAGTCAGTTCTGCCTCTCGTGTCGTTTCAACAGTAATGCCAGGCTCTATATGACTAAATCTTGCTGCCTTAAAGCAACTGGTGATGTTTTCTCTGTTTACAGAATCCTAAGAATATTTAAAGAAGAGCATTGCATGCATAATGTCTATCTTCCGCTCAGCTGTTTTTAAGGTGGCCAGACTTTTTTGTACAAGCAGTCTTCTATATATGTGCTTGAAACATCAGATTATGCCTTGGTCAAGGGGCTGAAGGTGACTCGTTGTGTTTGCTGGGAAGAATTCCACCCGGATGTTTCTAAGGTAGCTTGTATCGACGGGATGAGAAGCACAGCGGTCGACAAAAAGTAATATTTTTCTGTTATTGCCCCCCAATTTGTCATCTAACCCATGCAGAAAGGTTTCAAAAATTGATGTTGTCATCCATGCTGCAGGGATGGCCGTGTATTGACAAGGAAAGGTTTTAATGTTCTTGAAACACCTTGGGTGCTTTGATTTCCCTATCACAAGCGGCATTAGCTTGTCAGTTCCACTCTCGATGCAGCACAACAGCACTGTTAGTCTCTCCTCGCTTAATTTTCCTCCATGAAATTTTTCCCCTTTAAATGCATACATTTGATCTGGTAATAAGTGAAAAAATAAATCAGTGTCATCGGCATTGTAACCACTGTTAACTGTTCAAATCAGTGTTAACCACTGGCTGCCTCACCACACACATACCTATAAACTAATCCATATCTTCTTTTAAATCCATCAATTCAAGCATTGGGAGGCATGGAAATTTTCAATGCCCATTTTTACAGCCAAATGCAATGCCTTTTCTATGATGATGGAACCATGAGGAACCATCAGTTTGAACTTTGTGCTTGTTTGCACCATTTAAGGAGAATGGATTATAATTCTGAATATTTCCCTTCACGAATGAGCTTTCATTTTTTGTCACAATTACCAATTCGGATTTTATTGCGATTACTGACAATCGTGCTTAAAGTGGATTCAGGAATGTTCAACCTTCGCGCCAATTCTACTAGCCTGACGTGTGGATTTCTGTCTAATTCTTCCAGAATTTTAATTTTTTCTGCAGTTGTAATCTGCTTCACAACTCGTTTGCTTTCCATTTAAACTGTCCTTACGATCACAAAATGTGCAAATTGAACGACTGCCCACTCAAGAACTACATTCCCGCTAATCAGCCGCATATTGTTTTATGTCACGCCGCAAAAATAGGAATGTATATGGATAAACACGCAAATGTTAAGGGTTAATATTTAGTATAATAACTCGGGAGTTTTGGTTGCTTACATGACTAAATAATACTAGAAAAATGGTGATCGGGTTGCTTAACGGCAAGTTATTGAACGTACTAACCAGGGAAGCGCCAGTATTTAGAATGTAGCAGCCAAATAATTTTACCTGCATTTTGTTCCTATGATTATGGGACCGTGATAAATCAACGTGAAAAGGAGGAAAACGTGCTAAGGAGGAACGTCCTAACCAGGTTCCACTGTATTAGAATTTTGAAGTTAGCCTAATTATAGGCTTATTGCCTTACATGCTGCCTTACTTCCATGAATGGAAATAATCACTGCATTAATATATGAATGGAAGAATAAATGTTATTATTATTATCATCTCACTTTCCCTCCAATAGATGAATCCCCATCAGATCTCCCTTAAATTCATTCCTCTTATCATCTATCTCTACTCACTTTGCCCAAAATTCCTATCCTCTTCCACACTTCCCCAGCTTTCTCTCACATATCACCCTCTTCAACATGCCCTCGCTTCTAAAAATGTCCTCCATCTATCCCTTATCCCGTCACCAGCTTCTTCTCCTCTCTAATCAAATTCAATACCTCCACGTTCATCTTTCTTGCTACCCAGCTTACCCTATCCATTCTTCTACAAAGCCATACCTCACAGACCTCAACTTTATGCACATCCTCCCGTCACAATGAACAAGTTTCCCATCCATACAGCGCCACGCTCCATATTAGAATTTTCACCAGTCTTTTCTTTACGTTTCTTCTCAGGACCCCCCCACCCCCCTCATCAATTCCCTTCTTTGAAACTGGTTCTTTAGCCAGGGCAATTCAACATCTTATGTCCCTACAACTAAAGTGATATTCCTCCAAATTACTACCCATATACTGTAACCGAATTGCCCTCCCTCTGGGAAGCACATTAAAAATCCCTATGAAAAGTGGTTGCGGATTGCGTCTGGCAATTTGGTCAAAGACCGCCACGACCCCTTGCGGTGCACTGGGGCGGAAGAGCATAAAAGGGAGAGCGCAGCAAATGACGATCTCTTACTGTGATCTTCTTACTCTCTTACTGTGCTCTTCTTACTCTCTTACTGTGCTCTTCTTACTCTCTTACTGTGCTCTTCTTACTCTCTTACTGTGCTAACGTTCTTACATTTCACTACCCTGACGTGCTCCAATACCTTGCGTGCGCTGCTCTTATGTGCTTCGACAGCTGACATGTTCCGGGAGGCAGCCGCTCGTGATCCCATCAGTCATATTTCTTTTATTTTGTGAGTGCAGAGATATTCCGATTTGGGAGACAAAGAGACACGGAAGACGAGATAAATAGCCAGCTCACGAGGAGTCGCAGATAAGTAACTGTTAAATTCCGTTCTTTGCTCACGAGGAGCTGAGGTTAAATGTTATGTTAAACTTGGGTAATTATTTACGTTCTTTTGTCCATGGGCTTATATTTGTTGCTAGTTTCAAGAACGCAGTGTGGTATTTAATCTGAGTAGATCTTTAGTTCAAGGTAAATGGATGGAGTCTTAGGTTAAATTTTTGTAATTATTTATGTTCTTCTGCTCTGCTTGCTGGTAAATGTTCAATAAACATGCTATATGCTTTTTGTTTGGAACGATCCTTGCATTTCCTTACGTATGCCTAGCCTAACCTAGACAATCGGGAGACCCCCCAGTTAAATGTCCTTTCCCTTGCCCTCGTTTCTCGTCAGCGAGTGGGTTGCTAGCGGTCTTGGAGAGACGAGTAGAGGGAGGAGGGGGGGTTTCAATACGTAAACTGCTCCACCTACTCTCTTTCATGCCTGCACACTCTTACATTCATCCCTGCCTTCTTACTACGATAAAATGTCATCACTTTTGTCTTCTCATGAATTATCTTCATCCCACACCTTTTGCACCACACCTCAACTACATTCATTGTAACTACTTGGCTAACTTACAAACCAATGCTTGATCATCTGCATATCTCACTGACTTTATCAGATCCCCTCCTACCTTTATTCCAATTTCCATCTCCCCAGATGTCTGTCTTCCTCACGATTTCTTATGAATACACGCTAACTCACTATCACCAATTCATAACCATTGTCCACAATGCCTCTTCCTGTATACCATCAGTGATTAAAAATGTATGGGCTCAGTAATTAGCCTCTATGTAGCCTTCCTTTTGCATTGAAACTCTCAGTTTCTCCAACTGTTATTCAGATGGCCATTCTTATGCCATCATACATATTTGTAATAAATTACAAATACTTTTCTTTCACTTTTTTTCTGAGATCCCAACATTAAACTTTTCTTGGTACTCCGTTGTGTGGTTCTTAAGACTTACAATTAACAGGTGGAGGTCCTTCCTTCCCTATATTTTTTCATCTGAGTCCTTAGTGCAAATACAGCATCTGTTGCACTTTTTCCTGGAGTGAACCCTAACTGGTTTAATGTTATTGTAATCTCCATTCTTAAGAAGCACTTCTGCTATTCTTTCCCACAGCTTCATGATACAGTAGAAACTCGAAATTACGAAGATAACCGGACCGGAAAAATCGGCACTTCTTAATATGAAAATTTCATATGAACGAGTATCTTTCAAAAACATCGTGATGAAGCTATCTTTTGTTTCCTTAAATTAAGATGCACTCTCGAAATGTACTTGCATTATTTACAAGGTTATAATTCATATATTTAAATGAGTATTGATGCCCACAGGGTGCACACAGTTGGACACAACTAATTTTTCAGTTTAATTCTTCCGATTTTCGGGATTTCCACCGCGTCGTTCCAGCTTTTCACAGTGGAAATCCCAAAAAGAGGAAGAATCAACTTCCATCCAAGCCCTGCCGAAATTTACATCACGACAACTAAGTTGTCGTTCTTTTTTCCAATGAATGATTAGGCAATGAGCTGTCTTTGCATAATTTTCGTGCAGTTTGGACTAAGCCTATTAAGCTTCTTAGTGTATTTTTTAATATTACAGTGGAACCTGGTTAGGATGATTTTGAAGGGGACACAAAAAATGAACGTGCAAACCAGGAAAACGCACTAACCAGGAAAGTAAATATATTGTAATTCAGGAAATTCCAATCGGAGGAGAAGTCAAAATAATTACCATTTCTTGCGTAAGTTCTCATATTCACGCCTTCCTTAACTATTTTCAATCATAAAATTAACAAAATAAACATTAATTTGCTAAGTAAATGCTAACTGAAGGATAACTAGGTTTTATAGCTTTCCCAGAAATATAAATATATGAAAACGACATCGTTTCGCCTTGATTCATTGATAGAAAGAGATCTTAAGCCAAGTTATACAGCCTTTCTAAGGTCAAACAGCCCTAAATAAAATGTTAATTTATGTTTAAGGTTTTAAAATTGATCAAAATATTCTGAAACATTGATTCACGACTGTATTTACCTAATTTTCTGCAACATTCATTCTTCGCAAATACCAAATTCCATTACATCGATTGTAAGATCAATCAATATATCGATTTATAACAGTCAAATTGACATGTTTTATTGCGTACAGATTTTTATAATTCAATGGTTTATATTCACTTTAAAAATTTGTCCAAGGTACTCTGCTTTTTATTTTTTGTACCGAGCTCTAATATTCTCCCATCAAGCTTCGCGTGGAGAGTCAAAGCATCGTCTGCTCCCACTACACTCATCAAATAATGGCCCACGTAACTCCATAGCCTTGAGTGTTTTGGTCAGAGTTGGAGACGTAGAAGATGAATCAGACTCAGTCCCTTGCTTGGCATTATCTTCATCATCTATTACCGCCAACTCCTGCTCGTGAATCTCATCAATTAGCATGGTCTGGCAAGCATCAAGATCATCGTCGCACTTGCAGTACTCGTCGAAATTCACCTCTCCAGCAATCTGATGCCACTCCTCTTGAGGAAAATGAGTCGGTTCTGCCTTTTGTGTTGTGTCGTCTGTGATGCCAGGCTCCAAATGTCTAAATCCTGCTGCCTTAAAGCAACTGGCGATGTTTTTTCCATTCACGGAATCCCATGCGAATTTGACGAAGTGCATCGCATGCATAATGTCTATCTTCCGATCAGTTGTTTGTAAGGTGGCCAGCCTCTTTTGTACAAGCAGTCTTCTATATTTGTGCTTAACCCTTTCGCGCCGAATGCCGCGCATATGAGGCGAGGATTTTCTTCCCAAACGAACGAAAGCCTCATATATGCGGCGTCAATTTTCCGACGCAAATGAACGAATGCCGCGTATATGCGGCGCGGGGTGGAGGAAAGTGACCGCCGCGGAAACAATAGACCCAGGTAAGTGGTCGCCCCTCGGGTCCCAACTTAGCTCGAGCCCAGGGCCTTCCTCGGCCGCTCAGATCAACCCTTTCCTATCCTCTCACGCGGTCAACTATAGCTTTTTGCGGTGTTTTTTCTAAATATTATGTGTTGCTTACTTTCGAAATCTAAAGTTAGAAATGAATTCTTCTTTTTTTGCTTACCACATGGAAATTTTAAACGAAATTCTAGCGCTAATATCAACGGAGTTACAGAACGGCAATCGACCGTCGGCAATCCGTCAATATGAACATTAGAACTCCGTTTAAAATTTCTGCATGCTCAGAAAAAAACAAGGAATTTATTTTTAATCTAAAAAAATCGATGCAAGCAACAAATATATGTTTATATAAAACACTGCATTTTCTGTCAGATGACCGTGGAATCGCGCTGTGAAGGTGTCTTTAATCCTCCTTGGGTCTGGGACAGCGGCCGAGAAAAGGGATGGGCGTCCCGCTGAGTTGGGTCACAAAACGGTAAGGGATCGGACCCCTGCCTTCCATCGACGCAAGAGAGCTTCGTACAGGGGAGTGCAGAAACTTTTCAAGAGACTCGTAACGTGGAAGAATTTCCCTCCACAAGGCTTCGGCGCGAAAGGGTTAAAGCATTGGATTATGCCTTGGTCAAGGGGCTGAAGGTGACTCGTCGTGTTTGCTGGGAAGAATTCAACCTGGATGTTTCAAAGGTAGATTGTATCGATGGGATGAGCAGCACAGTGGTCGACAAAAAGTAAAACTTTTCTGTTAGTTCCTTCCAGTTTGGCATCAAAACCACGCAGAAAGGTTTAAAAAATTTGATGTCGTCATCCATGCTGCAGGGTTGGCCGTGTATTGACAGGGAAAGGTTTTAATGTTCTTAAAACACCTTGGGTGCTTTGATTTCCCTATCACAATCGGCATTAGCTTGTCAGTTCCACTCACGTTGCAGCACAACAGAACTGATAGTCTCTCCTTGCTTAATTTTCCTTCATGACATTTTTCCCCTTTAAATGCATACGTTCGATCTGGTAATAAGTTAAAAAACAAACCAGTCTCATCGGCATTGTAACTATCAAAAATTCAACCATTGGAGGCATGGAAATTTTCAATGCCCATTTTTACAGGCAAATGCAACACCTTTTCTCTTATGATGGATCCATCAAACAGCACGTTTGAACTTTGTGCTTGTTTGCACCATTTTAGGAGAATGGATTATAATTCTGGATATTTCCCTTCACGAATACGCTTTCGTTTTTTGTCACAATGACCACTTTGGATTTTATCGCGATTACTCACAATTGTGTTTAAAGTGGATGCAGGAATATTTAACCTTCATGCCAATTCTACTCGCATGAAGCGTGGATTTCTGTCTACTTCTTCCAGAATTTTAATTTTTTCTGCAGTTGTAATCTGCTTCACAAGTCGTTTGCTTTCCATTTAAACTGTCCTTACGATCACAAAATGTGCAATATGAACGACTGCCCGATCAAGAACTACACTCCCGATAATCGACCGCGTATTGTTTTACGTCAAGCCACGAAAATAGGAATGCATAAGGATAAACATGCAAAAGAAGTGTTAATATTTAGTATAATAACTCGGGAGTTTGGGTTGTTTACAATACTAAACAATACTAGAAAAATGGTGATCGGGTAGCTTAATGGCAATTTATTGAACGTGCTAACCAGGGAAGCACCAGTATTTAGAACGTAGTAGCCAAATAATTTTACCTGCATTTTGTTCCTATGATTACGGGACCGTGATAAATCAACGTGATAAGGAGGAAAACGTGCTAAGGAGGAACGTCTTAACCAGGTTCCACTGAATTTCCTAACTGGAGAACTCGTAAGATTAGTGTGAGCGATGTGTAATCATCAAGCTGAGGACATTTAGGCACTAAAAATTAAGAAATAGGCCGCCAAAATAAATTTAAAATAAACTATAAATTTCAAAATAGGCACTTAAAATAGGCGCTTTAAATATTTTTTGTATTTTGGATGATTCTGTCGGTCCTGGAATCCCAAAAGGCTAAGCCTGTAATCAGGTTTTCCAGGGACCATACAAACAAATCTTGACATACATCTACGCCTTGGGTGGTGAAATACCCACCCTGCCGGGACTTAAACCCGTAATCCCAAGATTAGCAGGCAAAGACTTTACCCCGCAGCCACCGTGGCCGGCTAGATACATAATGTGGCTTATTGCCACAAAGAAGTATCTGAAATTTAAAGCTTGGGCTGAAATACACGATTACTTTTCAGTAAAAATGATGGAGAGGAAAGAGGATAAAACTCCAAACAAAATTATCTTATAAACTGAAGAAACAAAATTCAAAAGGTTAACTTATTTCAAGTTACATTACAATTGACAATAACATATTTCTCTAAATGCTCTCCTGTAACTTACGCTGAGAGTCAGTCAGGATATTTCTACAGTATGAAAATGACTTCTTAACTTCACATGAGGTGACAGAAGCAATACTTAAGGTGGTTTGAGCGAAAAACCACTTCACCTAGAATTTAATGAATTTGGCCTCATTTTAAAAAGAAAAAACTCTCATCTTTCCAATGATATCAAAATATCAACCCCTTGCCGAACTACTTTTCGAGCTATTTCCCTGAGAATACAAGCTGTTTTACATGGGATAGATGATGGCTGTGCACTCCAGAGGGAGAATATTAATCAAATTAGGAACTTTGAGCACTTAGATTTAGTCAAAAAACTAACGATTTGTAGATTGCATGTTTTAACATCTATTTATAAAAATTAATGTTACTCACCACATTAATTTTGACAGAATCGCAAATAAACCTGCTGTTTTGAACGATTTTCAGCCGGCGGGAAAAAATGAGTCAAGCTAGAGACTTATGTAGCTTTATTTATTTTATTACTGCAAATTGTAATCATATATATCGATATCTTTGCGCTATTAATATTAAAATATTTATTTCATACTTCTTACAGACGCTGAAATAAAAAAATAAAATTTAAATATGGTCTCCATTATGACTTGGGAACTATCTTCCTCAAACCACCTTAAATGATGCAAGCTCTTCTGCTGTCATCTTTGGACCTGGAGCAACCGCAGTCCCTGATAAAATGTATGCAATTTTACGGACATTTTCCCAACCAGGGTTCCTTTACATAACTTTCTTAAATTTTCAAATCAAGGCTTCTCCCACATCACTTGGTATATTAATAAGTTCACTTTCCACCTTTCGATTTTTTTCCACAGCTGCCACAAGGAGTAGTTCTCTTTCCTCCAGCGATTGAACTGTGCTCAGTAATTTACCAAAATAGCATGTTAGAAATGCTAGGTCTTTGTTGTTCTGGCAGAACTCTCAGTGGCAACTAGGCGGTGTGCACACCAGAGGGATGCAACTAGTGATGGGCAAAGTCGGTCTTTTGAGAGATCTCGGTCACGCCTATCACTCCAACTTGTGATTCGATCGTGAGTGTAAGTCATGATTGATTGATGTTCCAGCTATTGATTTGTTCAAGTTGCCTCCGATCAATGATCTCTCAGGAAAGTCGTGATTGAGACAAAATCATAACGAATGCTGCTCTCGCTGGCCATTCATGATTCCTAATACAGCCGCATGTGAGACTCACTCACTCACGTATACAAATTCCCGACCACTTCCAGACGATCTAAGAGCCTGAAATTTTTCACAGACCTTACTTGAAAGAACTCATCGGAGGAAAAATCCCGAAATCAAGGAATTCTTAACCGGAAGTGACCCAAACAAAATAAAAATAGTGGATTTTTGGATCTTTCAAAAAGTAGACTTTCAGTTCTACCTTCATATCTTTTGAATAGTGGGTCAGATCTGAAATCTGACGAAATTTTCACAACATTGAATTTTCTTAAACATGCAAAATACATTGGTGTTCTACACTTCATAGTTTTCTCACCAGGCACAAAATTTACTGAAGAGTTTCCATTTTTTTGCGGTTTTTTTACTACAGCTCCTAAACTAGGATTCTGATTTGAAATCTATTTTTCCTAGGGATTTAGATCTCATCGTGACCTACAACTTCATGCTTTTTGTTTTTTTCTAACTCTTATAGTACTCTGGTAGCATGGTGCCAAAATCGAATTTTGGTAAAACTGTCAAATGTTTCTGAAACTTGACATGGGCTTGCGCCTTGACATGCCCTTTGCAAGTAATTAGTAAAAACCTGGACTTTAAGCCCGTTTCACACCATTCAATTTTACTTGAACAAGAAACGTTGAACATGAAGTATTGAATGTCAAATCGCATCAAAGATGATTCAAGACAGCAGTTCAAGAATGCTTGATCAATAATAATTGAAAGGGCTTTCACACGACCAAAGACTTCAAAGACGAGGTTGAAGCGTTTGAGCTGGGTTAAAGGCGAGGCAGAAACGAAATAGCAACGTAATGCGACTTTCCCAAATTTTCTGTCGTGTGTGGCCAACATTTCTTTATTGTGTAATATAGATTTTTTAAAACCATTGTAATGTTTCAGGATAGGTTTAGCAGTGGTTGTTTTAGGCGTTGATATTCAACTTTAGAAACAAATAAATCGTCGTAGGGTGAGGACGAGAAAGTGGATTCGCAGGAGGCAAAATGAATGGTTGATGAAATTGCTGCACAACGAGGTATCGACGGAAGGCCCGGAATATGTATTTTAAAAACTACCTAAAAATGAGCAAAACAAATTTAATTGAGTTAATACATCCGAGGATCTCAAAAAAGGTAGTGAGTTGGCACGGCATATCAGCCAAGCACAAAATCGCAGTGACGCTGAGATTTTTGGCGACCGGCGAAACCTTTACAAGCCTTCAATGCACAACCAGTATTGCTCGCACACCATTTCTTTGCTCGTTCCTGAAGTGTACACAGCAATTTATGAAGCCCTTAAGGGCGAATTCTTGACGGTGAATAAATGACTAATGTCTACCTTTAATATACTAATCTAACTTATGCGGCCATTTGATATTTCTATCCTCAAAAACTTTAGCAGGTTCATACATACGAATAATACTTGTTCTTGACTGGGTAGATGCAGATCCACGATAAAATTTAGTTTTTGCAGACACTTTGAAGTATTTAGTGATAGCAGCTTGTTTTATTGCTCATGATTTGCTCAGGTGCCAACTTCTGCCACATAATGAGAAGGCATAGCGAAAGGCACTGGAATTTTCCCCATTGCATTGAGGCCCTAGATGTAAAACATTAATTTTTGAGCTGCAAGAACTGACGGATCAACGTATTCTAATTACAAGCATACTCATAGCATCATTTTTTAAGGCTTTGGTCGATTTCAGCATAAATTTCTGTAAAATATAAAACGCATGTATGTTGTATGGATGCATAAAATGGAAAACGAAGGATCTGGAATCATCATACGCCTATAGTCGCCAACTGTTGAATTATTTTATGGACCACAAATTATTCATAACTAATTATAAAAACCAATGATAAATAGTAGCATAGAACACTGCGAAAGTGTATTTTGGAATGTAGTTTGATCCGACCACAGTTTTCATTTGGCTGTAAGAATTTAAAGCAAATTATCCCACTGTAGCACTTAAATTCAATTTCCAATTACAGTTGGTATCACTAAGTTTCACTTGTGCAAGAGACGTAATATTTGTCGTGAATATTGAAACTAAGGTTTATCGCGTGTTCAAGTGACAATGCAATTATGGAAATTCAGTGATTACAAATGTTATATGTACTATATGTGCTTATTGCGTGTGTTTTTGCGGTGATATTTTTACATTTAAAGGTAATTTGTATTAGGTAGACTTACGCTCCTATTGAATGTGTTATGACAGGAGATGAGTTTAAAGAGTTGCATAATCTTCGAAAGAGTCTGATAAGACTGATGACTGCAATTAGTTCGTTGTTTCAACTATTATATAAAATTTGGAATCGATGCGAATTGAAATTAAGTTATTGACTACATGGATGCTCTTGAATTTTAAGCTGGCAGTTTACATCTTCAGTGAAAGGATAATGATTGATTTGTGTACTTAAGCAATGTAGGTATTATTGATAGTGTATAGTTTTTATTAACTTCTTTCAATGAATTTTGCCACCTCAGATTCATCTCTTTTTTTTATCTCATTATTGCTTGGCCGGTCTCACATCTCGTGATGGATATTTGATGTCATACAGTCATTCCTATCGTGATCGGTAAAGATGAACTCGTCGGTCATTGGAGAGACCCAGTTTATCGATCAATATTTTAAGAGAACTTGATCTTGGGATTTGATCAATCATGACCGACCCATCACTAGATGCAACACACAACTTAACTACTTGATGGAGGTTGCGCAGCACGATATTTGCCCCTGCGACATTCGAGAGCACATTGTAGTGATACGACGCGCGATACGTCAAATGGTAAAATATAAGACGGTGACGTTTTTCCGTCTCTCAGTTGTAATCATGAGCTCGTCGGAGGAGGAAATTGTTGTAGCTTACCATTATTTGGAAACGAGGCACTAGAGACTAAAAGTCGTGTTGTACCGGGTAGTGTGAATGCGGGGTAGAAGAATGGTGAAATTGAAGAGCCCGGCGCTTACACCTCAGCTTCATTTAACTGTTCATATAGAAGTTTAAAAAAAATTACATTTGAGAGCTCTTTTGCGCCAGTCAGAAATAAAAACGGGCAACAATGCGACGAATTAACAAATTAAAAGAACTTATGTAGACACGGAAATAAAAATTCGGGAGGATAAGCAATTCTTGCAATTTAAGACCTTCATATCGGCAATATAAGCATAAAAAGGCACAAAGCGATTGATTGGCATTGAAATGCAGTAACAATATGATTTTTTTCGTTAAAAATAGCCCTGAATGGATTTCTAGCTTCGTTAAAATTTATTTCACTAATAAGAAAAATTAAACTTTTGGTAATATATCTTAGCAACAGTTCTTATGGACTCTTCTTTAGTACTAGAGCCATATAATTTCCTCATGAAATGTCTTCAACCTTACTAATGTATTCCCATCCAGGGTTTATCTGTATGAAGTCATAAATTCTTGAGCAATGGATTTTCCCACATCACTTGGTATATCAAAAAGGTCACCCTCCACATTTCAGATTTTCTCTGTAGCCGTTGCAAGGAGTAGTTTTCTTGCCTCCAGCAATGACATGATTGATGATAGTTAACCAAAATTGCATCTGATAAATGTAGGAACTGCCTCGACATCGAGATTCAACTCTGCAGCTTTGGATTCGAAAATGCAGTTTTATTCTTCTTCATCCAGATATTCTGTTGCCTACAGAAAACCTACTCATGCGCCACGATGGCTTAATTTTCTAATAGACAGAATTGACACAGTATAAAATATGAGCGAAATCGGTTACAATATTGTACCTTTAAGTGGGTGAAAAAGACGTGCCAACTGATGTATCGGAGGCGCACATTATTCCTGTCAGATACCTCACGTATTTTAATAACTTTATCTGCAGGTATAATGCTCTATTTAGCCATGTTCCCCATACTTTCAATACAGGCCATGAAGGCAGAGCAACTACGCGCGTTATATCTCTTTAAACCTTTAAATTCAGTAATACTGAGTGGTGCCTGTTTTGGCTATTGAAACCATCGCATGAACGCATCACGTAAAATTACCATAGTTGTTTTCTACTCTTTGTATAATAATATGTACTTGGGATGATTTTTCTTTATGCATGTTGAATGACACTATTTCAACCTTGATAGATTAAAAAAGAAACTTAAATAACAGACTAGCTCCACAATAAAAGGAAGTTTGGTTACGTTGAGATGAATATTGCTTACTTAGGCCCTTAAATAGGCGATATCAGCAAAAAAGGCATAAACAGGTAAAATAGCCATTTTTAGGCAGTAACAAATGGCCTTAATTTTGCCACAAATGATCCTAAATGAACTTATAACTTCATAAAATTGGTTTCCTGAGCAAAAGAAAAAATAGGCATTTTAAGCAATATCCTCAGCTTAATAATCATCGATAATATTGATTTATGCATACACTAAGGAAGTGTATGACTTGCGCGACCATTTGCACCGGATATTGAAGACAGTGAAAATAAGATTCTCTCGCGGATGCTATGCGATGGATGCATGTTATGTATTTTGTAAAAATACCGATATGCCCGTAAATCTCGTGAAATAACAGTCGTTATTCTCCCTTGGATTCATCTTATTTGTGAGTGGTATTTCCGATATGATGGAGCTGATAGAAGAGTCCAGCTAAATAGGTACCTCCTTTCAAAAGTAGATTGTACATACCAGCCACGCACTTCAACGGTGAAGGCGATATAACCCCTTTTACACTTCATCGGCTACTAACGATGCAATCACTGCAAATCAATGATTTTCTTTTTCCACTCTACTATGCGTAAGCTTCATTTGTGGCTCAATTCAGATTAGGTTGCCTACTCTTCATTCATTAAATCTCAGGATTCATTTAAAGGTTTGATATTGAACTAAAATTAGGGATATTTTTTGTAATTGTTTTCCCTCCGCTTTCGATCAAGCAAGGAGATTTTCGTCCAAGCATTGCAGCTCCAGGTCAGGCCACGCACCAGGCTGGAATCAACTGCCTGTTCTTCCTTTCCCTGTCAATGCGGGGGTTATTCCATTCACCCTCTCATAAAAACAGTTACGCGACCCATAGTCTCAGAGTATTGTGCGTCACTTGTGAGGTTGATCTACCTGGGAGTCAAGGCCAAGGGATGCACGAGAGAAATAAACATCGAATGAATCATCGGTTTACGCCGAATATCACAATATCTTCCTTCTCCCTTCCCTCCACCAGCAGAGAGGGAGGACATGCCTTTGGAGAGAGGGGGCTTTTATACCTAGTGTTGAGGAGAAGAGACGGAGGGGGCACACGAAGGGGCCTGATCTCCTTGAAGGCCGGAACGGGGGCTTCAGTGTGAAGGTGATGGCACGTGACCACCCTTAGAGTGGGGAGGGGGGACATGTAGGGTCACTTGAGGTCTATATGACCAGTATGGGATGACCTCCGTAAATGGGACCATATCAGCGAATCTTTTAAAAAACTTAAGTGGCTCAAAGTCAAAGAGCGAAGGCAATTTTTTCTCCTGATTTCCACTTTCAAAATAATCACTACTGGATATCCACAATACTTATTCGAACTTTTCACCCTAAAAACAGAAGTGCACAACCGCTGCATTCGATGTCATTCATCTGATCTCCAAATCCCCCAACATCGCACCACAGCATTAAATAAATCGTTCATCGTCACCGCCTCACGTTGCTGGAATATGCTCCCAAACGAAATAAAAAATGTAAAATCAATGGAATCTTTTAAAAAGAAACTATTTGTATCTACTAAAGGAAAAAGTTATCGACTAAATTATATGCAATGATTTTCATCTCTTGAAATAGTAATTGTGGGAAAAATTGTAAAATACTACTTGAAAATGTTTTATTTATGTGTGCTGTTACACCATATCGTATAATACTACAGTCTTTTTTGTATTTGACTTGTTTATTTTTCTTTCTTATTTTTTTCTTTTTTATATATATTATCTGTATGAAGTGTATGTATTATCTCATGGACCTTGGAGGTCTACGATAATAAAAACGATTATCTATGGGAGAGATGGGAAACGTTTGATAGGTTCGCTTGAAGTGAGAAAGAAGTTGATGGAGGAGAGTAAGCAGAGGTTTTGGAACAACGAAGATGGAATGCTGGGTGAATTTTCCTGGTGGGGAATGCCGGGTGGGGCAAAAAGAATATGGGAATGTGTGGGCATTTCCATTATGAATTTTCTTAAATTCCGATCCATTCGGGCAGATTCTTTATCAATCTGCAGGAACGCAGCTGAGGTCTCTTTTAGGATATTTTTTCAATCACTGGGTTGAAGCGAAAGGGGAGAAAGGTACCTACACCATTTTCCGATACAAATATGTATGGGTGCTTGAGTATTTTTTCCTTTTAATTATTCATGCACCCAGCGCTAGTCATACTTTAGAATTAAAGTGAATCAAAGTAATTGGTTGTATGAACCAAGCGAACTCGTATTTTCTCTGGTTTTCTTGGCTGTTGGCGACGGAAGAAGGGAAGGCCAATATGTACCTTGCTGATGTCTACATCAAAATGCTCAATTAGGGCAGGAAATTAAACCTGATTTTTTCGATGTAGCTATTGCCAGCCAAAATAATAATGCTGTGGAGCAAGGATAAGTGTAATCAGTCTGAAATAGTGAGAAAAAAAGCTTCCTCAGGTTATATTCATGACTGAATCTATCGCTCGAACAACCTAGCACCATCTCTTATACATGACATAGTTTTTTTACACATGCACGCTGCAAATGATTTCTGTACCAGGAATAGTCACCATGGATTTATGTTTGGGAAAAACCGGTAACAAAAATTGCCAGGGATCATGACAGGAAAATGCTGGTTGTAGCAATTATTCTCTTGCAGGCGAGTACATTCGTACACGACTAATTTACGTTTTTTACTTGTTGGCAACTGCAACTGTGGACTCATGGTAACAAAGCCGAATGCATTTTTTGTCCGATTGGATTCATATTTTATGTGCTTCACTGCCTACAATTCAAAGTCATCCAAGGTCGGGTTTCACTGGGGCATCCAGCGGCTACGTCCAACCGCCGCTTCTGGGCATCGTGACCAGGTGGTTTAATTTAGGTGTCTATGTCTCGATTCCACGGCTGGGCGATGTGGGAGAATGTGTATTTAGTTTAATTATGAATTTATTATCGGTTTATGTTTCCTGAGAGTAAGTTGATTTTGAGCTGAAATGGATTGTGATGATTTAGTTTTGTTGCTTTTGTTGGAAGATGAAGAAGAGGACGAATGTTGCAAGTAGTTTTACAGAAAGAGCTGGAAACGACGCTATATATATAACACGGAGGAGAGCAGAAAAATCACCGAAAATTGGGACTGCTCGACTAGGCGTCCGCGTCTCGAAGAGTCGAGATGCAGGCATCAGCAGTAGAACGCGACAGCCGAGACATCTCAGCAAAATCGAGCCCATTTGATATATATTGGATGAGTACGGCAGTGACTTCCGACTGCTGGAAGTGGACGCCGGACGTGGCCATGGGACGCCCCAGCGAAACCACACCTTTATTATTATAACATTGAAAAATGAGTTATCGTTCAGGTAATTCACATTCAGTGCATAATGTATTCGGCGACAATGATAAATTAGATGTTTAACTCTGACAAGGAGTGCCTAAAAACATTGCTGTGATCCGTCACTATTCGTATAAATGAGTAACTTTTTCACGTCGGGGCCAAGATCCGAGGTTCGTAATTTCAAAACTTTGTTATTTCGTAATATCGCATACTGTTACATATACTTAGATACCTTATTGATCGAGACCAAAGATTTTGCTTCATAAAATCAAAATTTCGTAATTTTGAGTTTTGTATTTTCAAGTTTCTACTGTATGTGAAATTTGTTGTATAGCCCTATAGTTGAAACAGTTCTGAGCATCACCTTTCTGTTTGAAGATTGGAACTATGTAGCTTTGTCACAATCCATTAGACATATTTTGTTCAAATATATTCAGTGATTTCTGGTGAGATGTGGTGGAACAGCATTATAAACTTAGATTAATAAAAGCTTGGCTCCATCCACTGAAAAATTTATAATGTTATGTGTCTCGGTCTAAGTGACAACCTCAGGTACAATGAATGTATGAGAGTATGATGCATAGACATCAAAAGCCATAGTTTAATAAACTATTCAGTGGATATAACCAATTTTTTATTTATTTAAGTTCTTTTTTTTTTCAGTTTGGATTATGTTGAACAGTCACATAAGCCTGCTTCACCTCCACGTATCCATAGTTCAATCAGTATTTATTTGATACAGTCCTGTGGCCTTCTTTTTCTTCTTTTGTTTTAATGCTTCCCCCACTTCATTCTTCCTCAACAATTTGTCTCATCGGCCTTGGTTTACTTCCACAACAGCTTGAATGCCACTACCTCTAGGATTCTCTAACTTAAAACTCTTATCAACTCTTTTAGGAACTCACTGAATAAAACGGTATCATCTTTATTTTTCATGCATTTCATGAGGGAAATATCCTTTACACTATTTTACTTTTGCAATTCTGTAAATGTCTTTTTCGCCCTCTCTGCTATCTAATTTCTCATCGAATTTGCTATATTCTCTCATTTTTGCTTTAGCAGCTATTCTTTGCTTATACATATGCTTCCTTGAATATTTCATGCAAGGTGTCGTTTTTCTATACACCTGTCATTCTTTAAAACCTTTTCTACGTTTAATAGTTTCCTGGACCAATAGTGGAATTCCACCATCATGTATCTCTTTTTATCCTGCTTTTCCCTTTGTCACTCTCAGCCTACACACTACTTCTCCCACAATGATCTCAGAACACTCTCTGCAGCAGTAATTTATATTACTGTTCCAGTTACATTGCACCAGTTTATGGATAACTAAATCCCTTTAGTCTCTTACATTTATGTATTCTAGCATCGAACATTTGATTTAAGGACTAGTATTTGTTTTGGTTGTTTTAATTGCACATACAGTGTGTCCTCGCTTAACGTTGTTAACTCGTTCCTGAAAAAGTAGAAGTTAAGCGAAACAACGTTAAACGATGCAGTATTTTCCATTAGAAACAATGTAAAAAAATGAAAATCGGTTCCAAACTTAACAATTCTTCATTTCATAACAATAACGATTACCACACAGCACAGCTATAAAAGGTTGGAAACATGGCATTATTGAATGAAGCGTTCAAACTAATTTTCTAAAGCATTTTAATGGTGAAACTTTGATATTTTCAGTCACAGAAGAAATTTTGGAATTATATCTATCCCGGTGGCACGAAAACTACAGGTGATAGGAACTTACTGTTGACATTTAAAAATACAGGGGACCAGGTTGAAAGGCGTTATCAATGGATTAATGCACAAAAATTGCCAATTTCCTTAAAAATTTATGTTTTTGTGGACTACTTCGCGTCATCCTCCGCCGATTTACGGCGTATTTTAATTACGCGGGCAGTCAAACAGATGGCCCCACTAGTCAGAGAGCTTCATATCTTAGATGAAACAAACTGAAAAGGCATTTTTAAAATAATAAGCACCAGGTTTCCCTCCTATATTTCTGATATTTAGTGTTGTTAGAACCGGTTTCCCTCTGAGTAAATAGAAATTTTTGATCTTCACTGCGGGAGCGTATGCATGAGAATGCAGTGAAGGACAAAAATTTCGCTCCCTGCGATCGCGAAGACGTATGAAATCAATTAAAATAGTCAGTGAAGTAGGGAAGCTCGGTGCTGTGTACAAAATGTTTGTTATTTCTTATCAATTTTTTAGGAACAGTATCACCCTCGACGATTTACTGCATCATGGAGGGTTTAGAAAATTTCCTCTTACACACTAATTCAACACGAAAAACACGGTTTCGATTCACCTCAAACAGCAGTGAATTAACTTTTTCTACCACCAATTCTACCTTATGGTGGCATGGGATATTCAGGTATTTTTTCCCGTAGATATCTGCCCCTGGATTTACCATACAGACATGGTATTATTAATACCATGCCATTCAAGATGGTACACTAACATT
Organism: Pyrrhosoma nymphula; assembly: GCA_963573305.1. Classification (NCBI taxonomy): domain Eukaryota; kingdom Metazoa; phylum Arthropoda; class Insecta; order Odonata; family Coenagrionidae; genus Pyrrhosoma; species Pyrrhosoma nymphula. Next base: position 90,234,639 of record OY754334.1, on the reverse strand, counting down.
GGTTTGAGCTTTAAATCACCAGATGCATAGCCCCCCCCAATAACAGTGTAGTAAATACTAAACAAATATAAGTTATGAAACAAATAACACAATAATTATTCACTCAGGTGAACCATTTACACATGCTATGGGGAGTTAACGCCAAACATTTCTTCAGAATGGAAATTACACATCAGATACACCAAAGTCCTATTCGTTATTCATTTTTTTTGGCTGTGCAACATTTGAACAATGTTATCGTGAAGCAGTGACGATGTTGAATGATTAAGGGTTTTAATTGTTGGACAACGTTAAACAGGACAACGTTAAACGAGGACATACTGTACAATATTAACATCACTAACCACTAGTCTAAGTTGACTTGTTATATCATCACCGAATATTGCGCGTGTACTACTCGGAGCTTATGAGAACCCTGAATTTGGCATAACATTTTTTTACGGTCGTTTATTCAACAATGAAAATTTTCAAAAATGGGAAGATAGGCTTTAACTGAATAAGCATGACACTACTTCTTCTAACTCCTTTTAAAATAAAGTTAAATTTATCCATACAAAAAGTATCAATTGTAAGACCATAGGCTTTAAATGTGAATATTCACTAGGGTTATGTCAGGTCAATCACAAAAATTTCAATATCATACATGATGAACATACAAAAATAACAAATTATGGCAACTATAAAATGATAACCACATGAAATACTACAGTCGGAATCAAAATTGCTGGTTTATAGCCCTTATTAAAAAAATATATACTATGAACAAAATACTTTTACAAATAACAACAAGCTATATAAAAAATATTTTCCTTTTTCAAGCGACAAGAAACCTAGGATAAGATTTTCAGTAACCTACTTGGCATTGGACCAAGCTTGAAAACCAACAGCCAAGTATTTATAATTAGTGAAACATGATTGACAAATAAATGGCAATAATGTCAAGCATGTAACAGGTTAAATGGCTTACAATTGTCAATTAAAACTTAAATAAATAATAATAGCACTAATAAAACCACACAATTTAACAATCTTTTCACCGAAAAATTTCAAAAAGTACACTGGAGGAATATTCCTTAAGACATGGTTAAGTCCTGAACCAAAATTAACTACGATTATGAAGCTAGGAGTTATTACAATTAATGATGGCATTATTAGCTCAGCATATACTGGGAACACCAAGCAAGAATAAAACCAGACTAGTTCTAAGGAGCTGAGCAAGTTTTTCCCAAGTGTCTGATGGAATTGCGATATCTCATCTGGATTACCACTAGCACCAATTGTTTCAGGCACAAATAGAAAAATAAGTGTGTGAAAAAGAAAGAGATTTTAAGCTTTAGTAATAATTCTTGTTTTTGAGAAAAAATTATATAGTTATTCCTTTTGCTGTAAATTTTTTATCAGCCTATTTCAAATATGCCTGAAACCACATGATACATCCCCATCGCAACTGTAAGTATGAGGAAGATGGCAGAGCAAGTACACTGCGAATATACCAAGAAAAGGAATGGAATCATTGTGCTGCAAGCTGGTGCCAGAATTTTTCACGGTGCAGAATTGATTATAAAATTAAGTTTTAAAGTTTTGCCAGAGAAATAAATACGTAATTTCCAACTAAAATTCACTAGATATTCAATTAGACTACATAACCCACTGTTGCCACTGACAGTGCCTGATTGTTAGAGTTCTCCAGGTGGAATGTAATTATCACTCTAGTATCAATGAATTCTTTGAAGAAAAACTATTATAAGACTCGAGTAATGGTATCTTAGTTCATTTGAATTATATGTTGCTTTTTTCCCCATTTGGATTGTAATGTTTTAATTTGATGTGTTACTTGTCTTATGTCATGTATATGATCAGCGGACAGAAATAAATTGCATTCATTGGTGTAATGTAAGTGTCAGACCCTTGGACTTTCCAATAAGTAATCAGGAAAATATTTTATGTTGATAAAAACAGCAAAAGGTTAATTAAATTTGTGGTTTTATGACAATGCAGACACTACAAAATTAAAGGGCAAATTTTAATAAAACTGAAGATTTCCATTCCATAAGGACAGAATGAAATAAATAATGCAATCATAAACCAAACTTATGTTACCACTAAGTCAATTTAATATTAGTGTAAGAGAATGAGTAAAAGCACATCAAGATCTTAATACCAGCTGGTTTAACTATTGAATACTGGGCCAGATGTGGCCTAGTACAGATTTATGAGTTGCCAAACAAGGATTTCTTTTAAAAAATCCAGACTTCAGATATTCTGATATTTGACCAGCCCGACTTATTGTCTCATCATTAATTACAGAAATCATGAAAGTATACAACATACCCATGAGAATTTGCGTGCACGTCTAACTAGGGATTCTGAGCTTAAAAGCGTGTGGTGACGATGCAATCGGTTGGCTACAACTGAGACCGATGGAGATGGATCCAGACAAAGGGGCCCTTGTGTTGCCAGCACTATTTGACTCTCCAAAGCCAAACGCTCCTCGGTGCTCCATCCTCCACTGCTGGTCAAGGCACCAACATCACCCAAAATACTCTGTCAAGGAAGTAAGAATCTCAAGAACCATTCTAGAGTCTCCATTGGTGATCACCAAGTTATACTTCACAAATCAGCATAAAAAGAACCAATGATATATGAGGGTAAAACATGTACATTCCATAGTAAGGTTTCAAGTTATCCTGAAGAAGATAAGATTACTTCATGACCAATGAAGCTATGAGAACAATAAGCAATATTAAGTTAAAGAGTAATATGAGTGACTAATGGGTTTTGCAGTTACCAGCTATTCAAGAAAGCTCTCCTCAATCTGTCAGTCAATGAAGTGCAAGGTCAATTACATTTAAATGACATGCTTGCTAGGACCAATACCAATAAGAATAGCAGCATAAAGATGTTTCAAATCAGCCATTTTTATGTGGCTGGATGGGTCATAATGATTAATAACCATCCATGTACATACAGTATGAAGTTAAATACAAGATGTTAGCATGAGTAAATAGTGCCAAAGGAAAATTAATAATGATAATTTAAAAACAAGAAGCAAAGAAATGGTATTGAGCAACACATTCAAGCAACAGACAAGCTGTAAAATGTTTCGTAGTTCATCAAACAATCCTTTGAAATAAATAAGAGGGGGTGGAATAAAAAATATTGAGGAATTATCTTAACAGTACTAATTTTAAAAAAAATCTGAATGAATTACATATTTTATAAGAGAATAAGAGTAACTTTTGAGATATTTTTGAGAGAATTTGGAGATTAGTGGAAAAAATTGAAATATTTCCTGTGAAAGAGTTCTTCTTTGCCATGACTTCAGGCTTTCCTGGTTAACTGAGAAGATGAAGGTCTCTCAGATTTCCATCAACTGTCAGCCAATGTATCCAATAAGCCATAAGGAAACCTGGGAGATCTTCTCCTACTTCTACAAAACAGATAATTATTAAGTGCATAATTCATGATTAATGACTGAACTAGTCACAATTTCTCCTAAATGGGGCACCAATCCATAGTCACACACTAACGTGTGCTTTGCAGAACAAGCATGTAGATGAGTTCTGGGATGCTTGAAGCGAAAATGACTTAATTATCAGAAAAAACTGAAATACACTAATGTGTAGGGGAAAAAAATTGATATTTTTGCTGATGCAACAGCCAGGCAGGAAAAACATCTCCAAGGCCATACATGCCCATTGATGTGACATTATAAACAGAATTTCAAAGGTAGAGTGACAAGACCTAAAGACCACTGCGCTCCAAAAGCATGGCCACTCTGATGGCAAAATAAATAAAACATAAGAGCAAGCAAACTACTACACTCTTTCACCCCAGCAATCACCTGGGTTGTGGGTCTTAGTAACACATGGTGAGTCCTGCAGATATTTGGTTCTACCAAACCAAGAGATGAAAGGCTGTCCAGATCTGCTTGCTCCCCCAATGCATGGCCCACTGGTAGCCTGTAATCACGCACCTCCGCCACAACACACCCACTGTAAAAGTAACTAGTGCTCCCTTTTTTCCCAACACCCTCAGCCTTTTCAAGAAGCTCCGCAAGTGGCTGAGGGAGTTCTTCATTGTCTAAATATCGCAGGAGCTCATCACTTTCGTAGGGCAAAGGAGCAGTTTCAACCTCCACCACCCCATCATCGTCCTCGGCCTGGGCAAGCCCTTCACCTGCCACTCCCTTGGCACTTGGCACACACCGTGACCGAACCATCAAGGAATATCCACGGTTACCAGGATACAGATTGACAACCAGCGTGTTAAGTTTCTCTCTTTCGACTAGTTTAGAGAGGAGGAAGGATGCTGGGTTGAGATGCTATGAAAGGAAAAAAAGAAATTAAAATGAATTCTTCCAAGAGGATAGTAAACGGCAGCACAATGTGAATAAATATGAAAGAATAATACATTTTTTAATCCAAGAGTAGCTCTGGATCATTAAAATCAACAGAAAATTCAGTCAGGGAAGTGAAAAAATAGGTTTAACTTACTTAGGTCAAATAGGTAAAGGGGAAAGTCCAGCAAATATATTTAAATAAATTAAAAGAATTGCAATAGAAACAAAAAAATTATTCTTAAACAAATGCTTGAATTACAAAAATCACATTTTTATTTAGATTATTAATGAATTATTTATCAAGCTTCTTGATACACATATAACATCTCCCATTGATTTCTTCAACGCACTGCATATGAACCAAGATTGAAGAATAGGCAAAACTAGAATAATTTTATGCTAAGTTTGTGCAAGAAACTTGAACATTCCATCAATAGCTCATTCCATCCTTCCTAACAAAACCCATGTTAGTGAATCAATAATTTATTTTTAGGCCTCCATACTTAATGCCCAGATCTGACAATTAAACTTAATACAAGATTTTCGAAGTACATACTCAAAGAACTAGAATTTAAAAAACAAGAAATTCATCAATCAAATCAACCATACATTTCTCAAATCCATAAGTCCAATTTACCCCCTGGTTTCTTAGTCTTCATTAGAATTAGCGATTGCCCCTAGGCGACTCTATCCTAGATTTTGTTGACCTATCCTTCATTTCCGACTGTTTGTTACAGAAAATGTTAATTTCTACCAAACTCACTGGCTTTCACAGCTATAATACTAGAACCAAATTTAGTTTGGATGTTTCATAATAAGTACAAAATTGTAAATTTAGGTGTGAAGTTTTATAACATGTTAACAAATTCTCTTCCACTAACTAGCATATATACATTTTGATTGATGCCTACTAAAGAAAGGCAGGTAGCTGGCATACCCCAAGTGAAAATAACCATTGGACAGCCATGCCCATTTGCTGTCACCAAATATCCATTTGTGGCCTTTTTTCTGAATGGACACGAGTGGATAGACCACTCTATTCCATTGGAGGATATTTTAAATTAGACATTACAAGTATAAGCTCCCAACTTTTTTGTACTGTTGATTTTTTTACTTTTGTATTTGTTTCTCTTTGATTGAATCTATCATAAATGTGTGTCTATGACGAGGAAAAGTATTACTATTAGTAGCAATTGATTCTCATACAAAATAATTGAAATTAAGGTTAAAGTTAACATGAAAACCGTTTAAGTTTCCAAAAACTTGGTTCTCATCAAAAAGGGTGATTCGAGAGCAACATTAGTTAATATTTTATGAATAACGGGCCTTCTTATTCTTCCAAGACAAGCTTTTGTTTAAAAAAAACTTAGTCAAGATTATGGTTATTTGGAAGAAGTACATTAAAGCCATTAATAAGAAAAAATGAATAAATTCCAACTATGGTCCACTCTGTAATTAATACTCTGTAACCTAAGAGTGCATCATATATATTAATATAAAATACATTACTTAATAGGTACACACATTGAACATTAAATTCCAGGTAAATAATTTAATAAAATATTGCAATAGATTTAGATGTAAATTCTGCTAAATCCCATGACAGTAAACAATACTTGATTAAAATATTCAGGTGGGTGCTATCTAGTTATTTGGGAACTAACTATTTTATAACTGCTGGGATGTACCTATTACATACCTACTATGTATGTAAATTACATAGATACATGAATAAAATACACTCTACATGCTTCAATAGCAGTGCATCCTAGATCTAAATACCAAACAGGACACTCCTCACAAAATCAATAACTGTTTATTACTTCATGATACCTAAGCTTCAATTTGAATTAAGATTACCTAAGTCTTGCTAAATAGCATAATGGATGACTGCATATTAACATTACAAACAGAGAAAGGTATATATAATTCTTAACAATTGTTCAGTGACCTCTACTTAATGTGTACTATAAATTTAACACATGAGGGTTCATTGACCTCTGATTTTCAATATTTTTGGATAATTACCATAAAAAATGGTGCAGTCTTAGTACAATTGGGTACTGAATGTTACAATGAATACTAAGTAAACAAAATCATCAAAAATATACATAATTAAGCAACAACAAACTCAAGAAAAATAAAAATCCCAAAAACACTGTTTGCATTGGATACTGTAGTTCTTAGCAGTTAAATAGATAAATTTAACATGGAAATACAATTTCTAACTAGGTTTATTAACATTAGGGGATCCCTTTAGCGAAATGTGATAGCACCACTACACTATTAACCCAGCTATTCCATAGGTCGTCAACCTTCACTTAATCCTAATACACATCATTAGTTTACTACCTGTTTGGCACTGATTAGAATATGAGAGTTAGTTACAGATACAACGGGTTCAATAACAACTCACTTTCATGGGTAATTGTGGACATGCATAGAATTATTTCTATAAAAAGGAACGAAAATATGCTGTTCTACTTTGGATCGGATGTTGGAAATGTTTTTATGTTTTTGGAAATACATAAATGTAGCCGAGCAAAAAAAAAACAGGTATACACCCTGGCCATTAAAAAACAAAACTCCTTCATTCCATTATTCTCCGTCCACTCGAAAGGCTTTATCATAACACCATGATAATTAAGACGTATTACACGGTCGCATTAAATGCCAGTTCCATTCCTCTTCACAAAAAAGTCTATGTCCACAAGAGTCTACTGTTGGCAGCCTCAGGGTACAAATATACTTTAAGGCTGGCTTATTGTTGATAGTAAAGTACAAGGCCGTGACAAAGCAAAATGCACCACTTGATTAAGGTAAAAGCTAAATAAAATTATTTACATCACGCAACGTTAAACGTTTGCCAGAGCAAATCAGTGACAATTTACATTTCCCATAAGAGTGAAAAACTATGTTAACAAAACAAATAATTATAATATCCATTCTATACATGCAAGAACAAAGGCAATACATGCCTTTAACTCTGGAATTGAAGAAAATCCAGTCTCTTCTTCATAGAGTTCTCTTAGTTTTTGGTGTATAGACACAAAGGTGGAACCATTCCTTTCCTGAATATGCTGCACTGATGAAGGCTTTCTGGTAGCAATGTGAATAATATGCTGAAATGTCGATTGCCATGATGAGAATATGAAAGATGTACTCTCATTACGATTGGTTCAGAATAAAGTGATGTGTATACTCACTTCAGCCTTCTCACATGCAGCCTCCAGGCTTTGCATGGTTGTCTCTTGGTATCCTCATTCAGCTAACCACATGAGTATTTTAAAGAGCCAGAAAATATATGGATTAATAGCCGACATGGGTTCTGACTCTGAAAGTAAATTAGAAACACCATATCACTCCCCCACATTCCACAACACCGAAATGGAAAACTTCTTAAGCGTAACTTCTCAATTCCTTGACGAGCAAAGGAAGGCCCACTAAGGTTACGAATTGACTCGGGAAAAGTGTGATTACCTACTATGCTCTTGAAGAGTTTCAATTACTCTAAAGAGATTCCTTGCACCACTATCACGAAGAATGCTCACGTCAATAACTTGAGCTGACTTAGAAAGTAGGTTTGTAAGTTACTTTACGTCGTAAAGAAAGAAAACACACACAATTTGACGGAATATTGAACAAATAACAGAGCGATATATAATCCTGCCGCTGAAGAAGAATGTATTATTGTGAGGGAAAAGAAACCTTCAATTTAGCCGGCTTTGTCCGAAGAGAAAGACGTCGTCTGCACCTTGACAAGTGAGTAGTTTGACATTTCAAACCATATTTCCCGGCGTAAAAATACACGAAAAAACTTAACAGGTGTACAATATAAAAAATGGGCAATGACGCCGTATATCTCATTTTCTCATGACGTATTGTTTAACGAAGGTCTAAACATTAAACAGCGTTTGGTTACCCCACCTTGCGGATGCCTACACTCGTAGCCGTAAAGGCAGCCATCAGCTGCCGCAAGCGAGGTAAGTATTTTGTCGCTAATAGTTCATTATGGGCGAACATAAAGATTGCCCCTATCAAGTTCGATGAGAGAACGAATATTCCTTAGAGTAACGAAAGTCACTGAAATAGTAGCTATTACGTGCAGCGGGTAACACGTGAAATTTTTCCCGATCGGTGCCCAGTTTACAAACATACTTCGTGCATTTTACCGACTACTAACGGCAGCAACATGGAACTACTACGTTTTCACAAGTTCTCCTAGGGGGTGCTAGTTTGAAATTGGGCGGATGTCTGCGATGAATTGAACAAGAGTTCTTGTTCAATTATTCGTGATATTATACATTTTAATTTTGACATCCGTCTTCGTGGAAGATGAAAGAAGTACTTTTGTCGACATGCGAAAAGGAATTCATCCCTAGAGCCGTGTCCGAGGGTCGGGTAAGATCGCTGTTGAACGGCATGCTTTTCGTACCTATTACAGTAATTTCACCTAGTTGAGAGAATATGTTTCAAGTGACTTATCACGCTCTTATTATATGAATTATTTGGCCAAATTTCTCATGAGTGCGCAGAGGCCTCAGATCTTTTTTTTAACAGCAAAGGCTAAATTGTATTTGTCGTGCGAAGAATTTTAACTGCCCTGATCCTTAGTTCTTGTTTTCCTGATCAGCGGCTGGATGGACGAACCTCTTTGGAATACAGGAATCTACGAATTGACTATGGTGGAGATTGGGGTTGCTGTGTAGTTTGCCTGGGTGATACCAAGTAATTATTTTTGCGGATCAATGTTGGATTTCGTGTAGTCCGTCCTCAGTAACACCATTCCATTTTCAGAGTGCTGGCACAAGCGTCATGTGAAATCATTCAGCCTAAGACTACGAGGCCCAATGAAGGAATCCTGTTTATAAATGTGGAGTTTTCCCCTATGGGAGCTCCACATTTTGAGCCAGGAAGGCCTTCCGAGCAGGCTGTACAGTGCAATAGGCTCATCGAAAAATGCTTGAAGGAGTCGAGATGTGTTGATCTAGAATCACTCTGCATTGTGTCTGATGAAAAGGTAACCGAAATATTTTTAATTTGTAATGTACTCTCTGAATCGCTGTCAATGAATGTGTGGAGTCGGTAAATCATACTAGAGCAAATAAAATTAGTATTCAGTGGAAGAAAAACGATAATCCAACGTGCTGCATTTTTCACGAATTTCCTTTTCGTGTTTCCTATGTTGAGCGCTTTCTGGCAATAAAAATTAGGTACGCATAGTGTTATTTTCCAATTGAGTTAATGCTAGTATTTTAAGTTGAGGAACGAATTGTGTAAAGTTTAGAAATAAATCAATTTGACCCATCTAAACCATTTGGCACTGGGTATGAATTTCGGAAATGACTCAACGTATGGGGGGTTTCGAGAGGACTGTATTTTATATATTGTATACAGCACTTCCATTTCTTCGTTCTATTGGAATCACATGTTTGCATTGTAGTTTTAAACCATTTTATTTCCATTTCTTTGTAACTCAGTTTATTCAAGTGCATCACAACTCAACAACCAAACAACCCATCCTCGCTACTCAAACAATGAGAACAATTACTCTTAGGAGATAAAAAATGAAGAACAAAAAGAAGACTATCACAATATGTTCCCATACATAATAATTAATGTTTTCCGTACAGAAAACTAACTGAATTACAATACTTCCCCTTGGAAAACATTTTCTCAATCTATACAATTTTTAACTCAATCAACACATATATTCTCTTTCTTTTGTTTCAAAATTTGTTTCTTTCAATGTTCTCCACTTCAAACTCTGCCCTCTTTATCTCCTCCTCCAATAACTCCTCATCCTCTCCTTCATACCCTGCATCTCATGTGCCAGGTAGTCCTCGCCCCCCTTCATCCTCTCCCCCATCTCCCTTCTCAGCCTCTCGCTCTCCTCGTTCCACTCCCTGTTCATCCGAGCCCGTCTCTCTTCCCTCTCCATCTCAAACTGCCTCTTCATCTTCTCCACCTCGCTCCTCCACAGTGAATCAACCTCATTCAACCTCTCCCTCCATGTCCTGTCCATCTCCTCCTCCACCTCCCTCCTCACCTCCTCTGCATCTGCCCTCCTGAGCCCCCCCTTCACGTCCTGCTGCTGCACCCATCTCTTCTCAGTCTGCTCCCACGCTGTCTCCAGATCCATTTCCTTCCACTCGAGTTCCTCCTTAACCCTATTGACTTTCAACAATTCCTCCTCAAGGAACTCCTCTCGTTGATTCAGCTCCTCCAACCTCCTGCCCTCCTCGGCTGTCCACTTTTCATCCTCCTGCCTCCTCTCCATCTGCTTCAATTCACCTCCTCCCTCTCTGCCCACTCCCTCTCCTTCCTCTCCCTTTGTGCCCTTGCCTCGTCCTCCTTCCTCTTCATTTCCTTTTTCATTGCCCTCTCCCATTCCACTGCATGACTGCTTAATAAAGCTTCGAACACATTCGTGCAAGGTGCACAAATGTCAGTTTTTACATTTCTCATTCTTTTTCTGTCTCAATCTTTCAGATCTCCTCTGTGCACATTCTGCATTCTCTCCTACCTCTACCTCATTTCTCTCATTCATATTTGGGACAATCATATGATCCTTTGGTACACTATCGTCCTCACTCCACCCTATAAAGGGTTCATCATGATCCACACTCTCGTTCTAAACTAAAAAACAATCATTCTCTACATTCTCACATTTTCCTGGTAGCTTCCCCTTAACTCCTTGGGCAGGGATTTTTGCAACCCCACCACATTCAAATGGCCCATACGCTTGTGCAAAATTTTGACACCGTATTATAATGCATAAGCATTTACTTGTTCGCCTACATTGTCAAAATTTACTTCTGTAACAGCTCCTGCTGCAACAACATCATCTTTCTTACTATCAGTAGTCTCCAAAACAAAACATCCATCACATTCAAATGCTGTAAATAAAATTTCATTATCATTCCACGAGTCCTTACCAATGGCAGAATCTGCAGTGATTTCTGTGAGGATACATTTCTTGGCTAAACAGTGACAAGACAAAATATTATAATTGAAAGTAGGAACATAATACACATCAGAAACACTTAAAGTAAATCCTCCACAGTTATCATTAATTTGAATCACAACTTGTCCTAGCCCCTCTACTTCTGCTGACCCAGTACCCACTAATACCATCCCCTAATATTTTCCAAAGCCAATCATCCAATCCTTACGTTAGGTGATGTGTCTAGATGCTGCTGAGTCAATTAACAAACAATTTTTACCGGTTGTTTGGGATGCTAACCCTATCCTTTTAGTACTTACACATGCCCTGTATTTTTTCCCTTCTGAATTCCCTACTTTTGCAGGCTCTGATGTGTTTTGATTGACTTAAATCCATTTAACACTTCAGTTCTTAGTCCATTGCCCTAAGACTCCACAATTAAAACACTGAATTTTGTTACAAGATTTTGCAATGAGTCCAGGTTCTTGGCAGTGGTAAACTCTTCTGAAGTGTCCTCCCAAACTCTGGGTTGGCATTAGTGATGGGTCGGTCGTGAGAGATCGAATTCCGAGAGCAAGTTCTCTTAAAAGAAAGATCGATGAACGACTTCTCTCCAATGACCGAGGCGTTCATCTTCACCGGAATGATTGCATGACATCAAATATCGATCACGAGACTTGAGACCGACCAAAAAAATGTTGAGTGAGTTTTATAACGAGAGATTCCAGAGTTACTCGCTCTTTCGTGAGATGTAGGCAGTTATTCGATGCTCCGCTCCGCTCGGTTGCGCTAACAAAGACGCAGCGTAATAACAGTCAACAATTTACATCACGACATAAATATCTTGCATCGAGAGAGTTTTACCAGTTTTGCTGGCTCGCTTTTTAGTAGAATAATAACATCATTAAAAACGAAGACCGAATCCGTTACACTGTCGGCAAAGAGACAGCTGGGTTAAGATTCAAAAGGAATGCAATGGAAATTAAACATGATCCAGGTACTTATCTGTTTGTTAATTCGCCAAGCAATGCATTATTTGCTACTGCGTTGGCTATGTAGTGCCGTTATTTATTACGTGCAATAGGTTAATCGTCACTTGTAAGTAGTATAGTACAATACTATATCCCTATGAATTGTTTTCCTTTGCCGCGACGAGTCGTAAATTGTGTGATAATTAAATATCTGAGTCTATGACGTGATCGCTTAGAAATCAAACCTGATACCCATGCCGCTGTATTATATATATACCGGCCGTTTATATAAACAACTGTGATTCATATTGCCAATGCATTTTAAAAATTCAACTCCGCTCCTCTCTCTTCAATCACTTTTTCTAGACTTTGATGGTGTTGCTGTCAATCAAGAATGTTTCCAGTGCTTCATTGGATGTCCGTTGGCTTTCCCTTCGTCTGAATTTTCTTCCCATATGTCTTCCGAAGTACCGGCGTGTTAAAATCACCGGTGAATTCATCCAGAATTGTTTGTTTTTGGAATGCAGTTTGCTTTTGGTGTTATTTCAAATATTTTTAACTGCAATCTCATCAGCGAATCCTTTTTCGGAGAATAAAATTTCGTATGTGCCAATAACTCTCCTTTTCATATAGAGGAATGGTATTTGAAGAACTTGATTCAGGGAATAATAGCGTGATTCCAGTTAATATAGGTTAGATCCAAATACCGTTCGAGACATGATAACTGCAAATTATGATTACCCACAAGTAATTTGATTCATACTTTCATCATTATACTTTTGTAGTGAATAGTAAGTAAAAAAAAATGTACATAGGCTTGATCAGTAAATATCAGTATGAGTTTCCGGAATTTCATTTGCATTTGCACTGAGTGTAGCTTCAATAAACGGTACAATGTAAATATCGTAATACTGTAATTGGTTGTAAGCAAAAATGAATTACATGAGTGGGCCATTACATCAGCCTTAGGCATCCCATTGAAATGGGCAAGGAGTTATTTCAATCAAAATGTACTAACATGTTTAGTAAGGCAATATATGACTTCATACCACCGATACTGTGTCACTTTAAATTGGCAGAAATGCTGTATGTGAGCAATAAAATAAATAAAGACTATTTCTGCGTGCAATAGAGCATCATATACTGTAACAGAGTGCTGGAAATTTGTAATCATCGTATCATCCATCAAAGTGTGTATTCGAACATGGCTTGTACACAGGAGCTTAGACCATATTCATTTAAAATTTAATTCCTTGGAAAGGACAAATTAAAATTTCTGATGGTACTAATTACTCATTGTACATCCAAAATCCCTGGTAAATATTTAGCAGGAAAATTTAGAAGGAACCTGCAGGAAGTTAGCAGAACATTCATGAGGATAATCAGAAACCTATAGTGGCAAAGAAAATCTTATTTTAGTTTAAAAACTGAAGCCTATCTTAATCATTGGTGGAGTAATGCAATTATAGCATTGGACTGTTATCAACGTCTATTCATTCCACATGCAGTTATCATTCCATATTCACTTTAATTCTTATATTTGCCTGACCATGACATTTTACCACCATTATAATGGTATACAGATAGCTTAACAGACATATATATTTCAGTGGTCAGTTACCACTCCACCCTTCCTGCTTCAAAAATTTCTTTCCTTAAAATGTTTCAATTTAGTTCTGCGCATCACATCCATTCATTTCAATTGCCTATATTTTTCCTACCTCTCCCAATGAAGCAAACCTTTCCCTTCAAAAGTGCCTTTCAGGACCTCATTTCCTCTTAATTACCTACTATCTGACATAAAGTGGACTCCTAAATTTCCTTCACTGTTATATGTAACTTCAATGCCTAGTCAAGTATCTCTTAACTTCTCTTCTATCTTACTTTCATTATCCTTCTCGAGAGCCACTCCTGATATAACTTTAGTCTAATCTCACCCTCTCAACATTAGCCAATGGTTTAGATCCACCGAAGTCCACACAACCCTTTATAAAACCTTCCAAACCAACCTTTTGTTTGCATCCTATATCAGGACTTGAGGCATTACATATCCCCAATAATTCTTGAATATTGCTGATACAAGACATTTAATATCTTGAGTAGGACACCTCGTTCCACTAAAATTCTGCCCCAGTTACAACTTCATTCCACTATTTGTTTTTTGCTATTTGTCTTAAGCCTCTAATGGTTTCTACTCAATGACCATTCTCAATCTATACTCTGGAGTGAGCTGGCAAGCCACTTACCATGAGGAAAAATATCCACAGATGCTGAGTGGACTATGTTCCCTTCGTTCCTGCTCTTCGTCCAATCTGGCATGTGTGAGCCTAACAGCTATAATTACCCTTGTTAATTTCTACTACAGGTAAACAATACATCATAGCATGTCCTTTGATAACAGTTGATTAATATTCATAAATTTACCAAAGATCATGACAATAGGAGTCGACTTCAGACTTAATCATATTGGGGTTTCAAGGAACATATTCAAAATAAGCCAAGTAGTAATTGTAAAAAACCTACACCAACATTTATTTCACTTACTGATTATTAAAAATAAATGGATCTATGAATGGTTGCACAACCCTTAGTTTTCATCACCCCTGATGACAATGACTGAGTCAGACATTGAAACGTCAGCCTACATGGAGACCATCACCCTGTTGGAAACCCGAGAAAGCTTCTTAGGTTCCTCATATCAGTGAAATAAATAATATTAATAATATGTAACAGCATTCATTAAGCATGAAGCATTATAGACCAAATCCATTTTACACTAAAATTTTGTTATAAGTGAAAAATCATTGATTACCTACCATTGCTTTATTATCCATCCATGACCCTCTTCTCCATTAACTTCTTCAATTTATAAAAGGGTGTTACCAAAACTATGAGTGCATACTTGACTTAAATTATGACAGACATTTAATTTAAATTAGAGCATAAAAAATAATTTTATTCTGATCAAGTTGACTTTAAGTCACACAGGAACGACATCTGTACACTTAAGTTGACTGCTAAGAAATTGAGTACCTGGATAACTTGAGGCACACAACTTATCACATGATATTGTTTGCTCTCTGCTGTTAGTGATGTCTGTTTGGATTTGGAAACTGGCTCTCTTCTAATAATTTACTCCATAATACCCTATATTGGCATATATCCTTTGCCTCTATTGCATTCATACATTACTTCATTCACACTCTCTCCTATTCTTAAGACTCCTAATCTTCCTCCTTTAATGTCTCTTCCACCACATCATGAACCCACAATTTTTTCCATCTTCCTCTTACGCTATTCACTCCTCAATCACAATCCTGTTCCAATACTCAACTCTAATCTATTATTTAAACATTGCCAAACCCACAGAGAATAATCCTTTCATAAAGTCCATTACGGTAGCATGAAGGAAGAGATATTTTCAAAATGTCAAATACTAATTCATAAAAAGATATTAGCTTTAGTTCCCATAAGTATCCAGTAAGTATATCCGGCAAAAATCAACATGAAATACACTCAGAATCTTTACTCTTAATAATCCAAGATGGTATGTATATTGTTCTAGCAAATTCAATGATTGCTGATGATGATTCAATGGGAAATAAACATTTGTCACAGTATGCACAGCTGATTTTTCTTCTTTGAATCAAAACTAGGTATGACATACAACTGTTATCACTCATATGATATGTAAACACTACTGTTTTCTGATTACAGTTCTATAATATAGAGAGAACTGGCAGAGTGGATATTGGTCTGAAGTTATTGATGGCTATAACCATTGATAAGCACTAAACCATTGTGTAAATTAATAATTGATCAGAGGCTATTCCTTGCAAAGATAATAAACATATATATTGAGGTCAGATATTTAGTAAACATTCTTATAACCTGATTGTTCCATGCATTTCATAAAATCTACAGAGTAAACTAGTTATAATTTTGCCTAGATATAGTATTCCCTACCTGTTACATGATATAGTCTAGTAAATGGCAACTAGAGTAGCAATCAGATAGCAGAGAAACTCACTGACGCTTACATATTTTATTGCATTGGTGCTTCTTAATGATAGCAGCAATATCATCTAGAGGAAGAACGAATGTAGTGGGTTTAAAATTAGCACTGTCAGTGCCAAACAATTTAAGAAGATTCATCACATCCTGCAATCAGTTTTTAAATCCCTACTCATACACATCATAATAACAAATATTTTGTGTGTATTAGGCATTTCTTATAGGTAGCTTAGAAGCAATATATGTTAACACTTACTGATAAGAATTTGATATGTATAACTGTTGAATACCCTGTAAGACATAACTATAATAATCAAATCGTTTTCGTAACCAATTAACATCTCCAATGTACGGGCAAAAGCATTTTGTGAGGGGGAATTAATATAGCACTAAAGATTCAATACTATAACAAAGTGCATTTTTACTGAATATACATTTTATTGAAAGGTACGCAGGTACATATACAAACCATCATTTAATAATATGCTTTTTAAACATTTAGAATCTATGTGGCATTGCGAAAAACATATTTACTGAACATCAATATAATTGACTAGTTTGATTAGTTATCTAAGTGACGAAGTGCATGGTGAAACCCCAACGATTTTAATCGATGGCAACAAACGAAGCATGTTTTGTAAGGAGCGTTTTACATTAGATATAAATCTTTCAAGTGGCTGAAAAAATTCATATATTTCAACAAATATTGAGAATAGTAAACGTGAAGTCCTATTCAGTTCACTTTGGCACAAGAAGTGCTTCACGAGAAGAAAACAACATCACGACAGAAGCAACTTCACAAAAAAGTATTCATCGTAGGACTGATTGTTATTATTAGAATCACAGATATATATATACACAGCGAATGTCTTGGACTCCTGTATTTGCACTAATACTCTGAATTTATGCTTTATATTTACGATGTAAACAATAAACGACGAATATTACGTTAACCTATGAACAAATCTTCGATTTTGGCATTTATTACTATTGTAAGCACTCGACGATCACGAGACAGTATTTCAGAAGCACAGTAACTAAATTATAGATATATAGTACGATGTAAACAAACCTTTACCAAAGTTGAACGTTCGCTTTTTTACATGCAATTCACTCTTAGACAAACACAGCAGCAAACTATGAGATTATTTCAGGGGGTACTGTAACTTAAAAATCTACGACGTAAACAAACAAAAACCCACCATTAACTTCACTATATAGGCTATTTTTGAAGCACTAACTCTTGGTAAATTTACGACATAAACTATAACTTTAGAATAAGTTGAACATACACTTTCTTCGTGTAACTCACGTCCAGAAACACAACGCAATATTATGCCATTTCAGAAGCACAGAAACTTTTATAACCTCCATGGTGTATTTCCTGTCATAACACATCCATTAGGAGCGTAAGTCTACCAAACACAAATAACCTTTAAATATCAAAATATCACCACAAGAACACACGCAATACATCACAGCACATATAACATTTGTAATCACTGAATTTCCATAATTGCATTGTCACTTAAATACACGATAAACCATCGTTTCAATATTCTCGACAAATATTACGTCTCGTGAACAAGTGAAACAGACTGTAATTGAAAATTGAATTTTAGTGCTACAGTCGGATAATTTGCTTTAAATTCTTACAGCCAAAAGAAAACGTTGATCGTTTCGAACTACATACCAAAATAAAATTTCGCTACTAAATTAGTATTAATAATTGGTTTGTATAATGAGTTGTTAATAATTTGTGGTCGATAAAATGTCACTCTTCAATAGTTTTGTAATCAAGTGGGATATTCCTAATATTCTTCGTATAACTATACTTAAAATCACAAACCAAGAGCATTGTGTAAAAACAAAACAAACCTTCGCACGATTGCACAATTGTGCCTTCAATTGTTTTCAAAGAATTACCCACAACTCCACGGAAACCGGCACTGAACGAGGTAGCTGCACTGAAACTCTGTGCCTGCTCTGTGCTATCATGAGCAAAGCTGTACACCTCGGTCATGCTTACAGTATGAAACTCACGAACGACCAGATTTTTTATCTATCACGATTTTCCTGAGAGATCATTGATCGAAGGCAACTTGGAATGCTCACTAGCTGGAAAATCGGTCTCTCTGATCGACGATCGAAGATCGAATCACAAGCGGGAGTGACCGACGCGACCGAAATCTCTCAAAAGACCGACTTTGCCCATCACTAGTTGGCATTGGCCAATCCAAGCATATACATGCTTGGATTGGCAACTTACATGTATTTTATTGCATTATTGTGCCTGTTCTTACCTATAGTGGATTGAAAGGATTAGCGACCACCATTTCATGGGCATTCAAGTTCTCATAACCTGGATGCAAAGGTTGGATAATCTTGAATCAATCACACTTGATGTTCAAACCCATGGCCAATGTAATTGATGCATTCCCCATATTGCATGCACTTTCTTGTATATAAGTAGAACTGGAGCAGTGATAAACGATGCAGTGGCCCTTCGATGAATGTTATGTGAGAATTGGAATCCAATCTTGTGTTCCTTCTCGAGTTAATTGATCCTTTTTTGTCTCTTAGGGTTTTCATTATGAATTTCCATTGACATTGCAGTTAATCTTAGAGAAGTGTTGTTTGTTATGATTTTCACAGTTCGTTTCCACTCTGTAATCAGGTATGGCAGATTCGAGTGGACGTCTCTGTCCTTAATGATGGTGGTGCTCTTGTGGATGCTGCTTCTGTTGCTGCCTTAGCGTCACTGGCTCATTTTCGCCGTCCTGATGTAACTATCGATGGCGAGGAAGTCATAATTCATAGGGACCCTGCTGAACGGGACTTCTTGCCTCTCTCTCTCCACCACCACCCTGTCTGTGTGTCATTTGGCCTCTTCAACGGTGGGTGAGTCCAGGATGTACATATTTGTGTACGTAATGTGGGCAGAATTCAAGGATTCGGTTGAATCTTTAAAACAAATCTGACCTTGTTGTGGGGGTGGCTTATGCATAATATCATGGTCAACTTCATTGTTCATTATCTGGCAATGGAATAATCTAATAAAAAATTATTTAAATTTTTCAATAATCTTGTTTCAAACATCCCACATTCATAAGTACAGTAAATCTTTGACTTACGCAGATCAGAGTTACACGGATCCGGAGTTACGCGGATGACAGGCCGTTGGCATGCTTGCGTTTTCTCTGCATTTCTGTTGCTGCGACAGATACACCAGGTGCCGACCTGCAACTCATTGTGAAGCCCGCAAGAGTTTATGCCAAATTACAAGTGTTCGGAACACCCACTCTACTACCACAGTACGATAAGCAGCAGCACATCTGCCAGTCCTCTGTATGGGGAGTGTACATTGGCTATTTGTCGTGTCGCACCATAAACACAACATGCAGCGCTTTCAAACCTGTCGCAAGCCTCGTCGGCTCCATAAGAATCTATGTGTTTGACCTTTTACTAGCTGTCGCCGCATATCTGTCGTGTTGAAAGAAACTTGAAGAAAACGTGAGCCCCTCACCAGCCTTACCCAGCATCAAAATCTTTTTTTGGCGTAGGTTGACCTTCCCACGTAAGTTGATGCATAGTTAATTATCTACTCCATGGATGATGTCTGTTGTCCATCATGGCAAAACAAGAACACATTCGAACAGCAGACAGACGAACTTGTGTTTCCGTTGTGATTTGCTCTTTCGGATTGTTATTTATCAAGTCCGAGTAAGTTTTATCATAAAATGGGATGAATGAGTGAACAGTTAGAACAATTATGCATGATAAAAGTCAAATTAAAGAGCGTATACGTATTTATTAAGAACTTTTTCCAATTATGATCAGGCATTCACATGAGTATGATAATTTTAAAAAATGTTCAATTTATTCATGTTTTGTGTAATTATACTTATTTTAGATTTAAATATCCAGTGAAATAAAGATTGGATGTCTGTTACTCTCGGAATTATCGTATTATGTTAACTTAACGGCCTCTCAAAAAAATGGCATTTTCTGTAATCGTCGCCGATTGCTTCCAATCGCAGTAAAAGCGGCACCGCTAATGGCTCAAAAATGTATAGGTAAGTTGTTGTGTTTCGACTTACGTGGATTTCTACTTATGCGAAAATTTTTCAGACAAATTAACCACGTAAGTCAAAGAATTACTGTACTCTCCTTCTGCTGCCTCCTGCACAGCCCAATGGTCATATTTGTGGCCCAATGGCCACTTGTGCATTTAGCGGAAGGAGTTAGGGCGGAAGAAAGGCCTACATTTTTCTGGGGATAAACAGCCGTAACCCAGTTCAAGGACGGATTACACTCATTCAAGGGCAGGCCCTCACCAGCCCATCATGGAGCCAATTAACCAATTTGAAATGCATAAAATAATATTATAAATTTTGAAAATGAATCAGTTTGTTTCATTTATTGCAAAAGAAATCATGAAGGTGATTTCTTTTTATTTTCAAGGGAAGTTCTGTGGCTGATATTAACCCATTACCGCCCAGAAAACTTTTTGCTTGCGATTTTTAATATTTTTTGGTATTTTACTCCTATAGACGTAGTAAGTACTCATGCTAAATATTTCAGAGATATATCATACCGTTTCTGAGAAATGACCCGTAGCCATATGGCTACGCTGGGCAATAGCGGGGTCAAAATCTTGCGTTCTGTGAATTCAACGTAGATGTCCGATAAAATGGATTTATGTTCTATGCAAACATATTTTTTGATTTAGAAGTAATAAAAAACCATACGTTGTATAAAAAGTATGTAATTATCACAAATACTTGTATTACAACATATTGAAAAAAAACGTAATCTTTGAGGAAACATGTATTTTTGACAGCACTGTCCAAGTTTTGCCAGAAGAGTGCAAGAATTATTGATTTGTATGAAAGTTTTTGAAGCATGGTATACAAAGTCCACGGAGACACTTTGAACATGACGTTCGCACTTGGCTGCTGCAGTACTCACCGGCACACCACAACCTCCTGTTGTCTGGGTTCTGAACGACAAAGTGATCCACACAGTCAAAACGGAGAAGATTCCGTGCAGAACTACAGACCGCCAAACTACGACCAGGTCCCCGACTTTGTGTTTTATACTGCACAAGATACGTCTGCACAATGGTACTAAGAAACTCAATTTTAGACTCATCTCTACCAGTTTTTCGGCTCAGTATCCAGGCGTTGTGAACGCTTGCTTCGAGCAGCCAAGAAAAGAATGGCCACCACCATTTTTTGGCACGAATGCTGATTGCGTAGGTAGCAATGTCTTGGTCCATTAGATCTGTTCCTCCCATTCCTTGGTTGTATTTTCTAATGAGATGTGGTTGCTTGACTTTTATTCTCCTTTTCAATAATCTGCAGTAACGAGGCCCATCTGTAACAGGTTCAACTCCATATGCAGTAGATGCCATGGTGACAAAACTATTATCTTTCCAGCGTGCAATTAATACCTTACTTTTTTCGTCGAAGCTGAAGTCATAAGATCCCCTATTTTCCTTCTTCATCTCTTTGACTGGACGGATCGAGCAGCTTCGAGGAATTTTATTCTGTCGTATTGTTCCAGTACTTCCATACCCTCTGCTTTTCAAATCGACCAGAAGTTTTACACCAGTAAAGAGATTGTCGAAAAAAAGTTGATATGGCAAATCCCGCTTTCCGTCTGGTAGATCATCAATCATAACGAGTAAGGGTGCCGCCGCCTTCCCATAGAGGTCTTCATAGATTCCATTGCAGGCCGGACCCCTACCCTGGTAAGGCTCGAAGGAGACAAGGTATCCAGATTGTGTATTCAGGCACCAAATTTTATATCCAAAGCGTATGGATTTTCCACGTATGAATTGCTTGCAACTATGGCAGCCAAAGTATTTTACCATACTCTCATCATAATCTAAGGTCTGCTCTGGAATGTATTGCGCCATGAAGCGTTGTTGGAGTTTCTTTATAAGTGGCCGAACCTTCCACAGCTTGTCACCGTCCATCGGAGGGGGAGATGAATTGTCGGCACAGTGGAGAAATCTACATATTTCTAAAAATCGATTTCTTCTCATTGCATCGCTAGCTAAGATATTATGCACGTCCGGAGCTTCCTCCCAGAATGTTCTTTTTTCCGGAAGCTGTACGTACCCAGACAACAGTAGTATAGCGAGAAAAGCCTTCATTTCTTCTGAAGTTATGTTGGGGTTCGTTTCGTTGTTGAATACGGCGTACTTATTTGACTCAGTTACCAGGAAATCGATCACTTCTACATCAAAAAACAATTCAAACAAATCTACAGAGGATAAAGAGGACAAAGCAGTGTAATTTGGCTCTGGGAATATACCAGTATCATGTTGTGGAAGATCCTTCTTCTCCCATTTAAATGCAATTGCTCTTCCTTTAGCTTCTTTTGGTGTCTTTTTTCCAATAACCCTTTTCTTTAGTGCAGGTTCCTCCCCTTCTGAGAGAGAGATTTTTTCCCTTTTCGTTTGGTTTCGGGTTCATAATTAGAGGACTCGGAGTCCGCGCCGTCCGAAATGAGGTCTTGGTCATCTCCCTCATCTTCTTCAGTAGATTGCGCAAACTGGAACGATGCGCTAGCCCTTAGTTGACGGCCGGAGAGATTATCAGCTAATCCGCCAGTATCTTCATCGCCGGAGTCTTCGTCAGAAACGGTATTTATTTCTGGGGGTTCGATGTAAACGCCTTTTATATCACAAGATTCAGCATCATCCTCCAAAATGTCTAAAATATCTCGCACTGTCAGATTCCTGCGGAAAGAAAAGAATTAAGTAGAAGTTACGATAGGTATTCACAAAGCTATTAATTTTTATTCACGCTAAAATTCAATGAAAACTGAGCACGAATCAAACTAAAAATTTTCAACGACAGGTAGGTAAGTCAAATATCGTTGATGTTGTCTCAAACCAGAGAGCTATTTATAATCCATAGAAAAACACTTCAATTTTATATTTAAATACGCAACCAACAGTAGAAAACGTTTAAAATGCAGTAACCCCAAATAAAAAAATGAATTTGCCGTCTTGTGTAAAATGACCCCATATCCGCCCAGCGTAGCCATATGGCTACGGCGACATGCAGTCTACTATCAAAGTCGTATGATCTCATAATTTCACAAACCAAAGTAGTCACATGACAACTCTATTCCTAATAAATAAGGAAAACACATTTTACCTTCATGACAAAAGAATACACAGAAAAAAGATACAAACATACCTGCAGCGAACGTCCATTTTGCTCCTCTGAAACGCACACCTCTCTTTCGGCTCGTAGATAACCGCACCGACTGGCTTCCGAAGCAATCAAACACGTGGAATTGGCGAGCGTGACCTTAAACAACAATGTGTATACAGTTTGACTGCGATTATGTAAGTGACTCTTCCGAAACAGCGTCTTACGCTCCGGGCGGCAGGGTGTAGCCATATGGCTACGGTGGGCGGTAATGGGTTAACAAATATAGAAATTTTTCATGATACTATTTTATGGCCAACTTCCAGTGCAAGACACTATGATCCATTTGATCAATTCACCTGTAATAGTTTTAGGAAATTAAGCAATGTATTTCATCTGGACTTCTGGACCTGGATTTTAGTCAATATTTTTTGATAATGTATAGAACTGGCTCATGACCACAACTCCTCATGATGGATTCTGTTTTTTAAGCAATAATCCTCTGAGCATTTGTCCGAATATAAGCCCCACTCTTTTGTCAAAATATCGGGCATGAAAAGTGATGGGGGGCATACGATATTTTCGGGCACTAGGAAAGTTAACACCGACGTTTATTTGCATCCCAAAACAATAAGAAAATTGTAAAATAATACGCAAATATACACTATAGCAATAAATACAATGATTTTGATGAAAATTGTTTGAAATGTTATTGCTATTTCTTTATTTTCTCTTTTGAATAATTAGTTTGACATTCTTTATATATCCCAGTAAAGAACAAAAGCTGCTATAAAACTGCCATGCTTTTCCACGTTGGGTACCTAAACTTGCCTAAAATATGAAGATTATGAAGTATATAAAATAGATAAATGCGACAGAAATAAGCAATAACTAATGTTGATATTCCTATCATATCATGATAAAAACTGTGGCCCATAAAACTGAGTCTTAAAAAATATGCTTTCACACATGTGCCAAGTGTCAGGAACTTTCTCGCCAGTAAGTATATTTGTAATAATTAATAGTTTCATCCATGACAAACTTCGTGAGATCCATTGAAAAAAACAAATGGAAAAATCTAGTATCGCATAATCTTCGCTAGCACTATCCTTGCATCCAGCATCTTGGGGATTGAATCCCATGAATTTCCAAATTCAGGTTCGTATAGTGCCATACGAATTCCGGTAATTTCTTCTTCGAAGGTGGTGGTAAATCGTCTACATCTAAACTATCTTAAGATTCTGAAGGTGAACTCTGAAACAATTTTTCTTTAGCTGAGGCTTCCGGCCGACGTAGCTGGCATGGCTTCCTCTTCCAAGTTATCTTCAGGAAAATTGTCTAAAAATTCATCCCTCCTCTCATTTTCCTCCAGAATTACTTTAGTGCCTTCCAAAGGAATGCTTTTCTTGAAGGAAATATGTCCTTCATATATATTTGCACGCAGAATCAGTGAAGGTCTCAAAAGGGATGGTGGAGAATAAGCCAACAATAATCCAAGTGCAAAATAAAGCCTAAGTTTCAAGGATGCTGCAAGGCAGTCCAAAATAAAGCAATGGTCAATGTCAAAACCATAAAAAGAGTCCCTAAATCCTGTGAGAAATTTCCAAGATGACTCGCAGGACAGTAAAAACAATACACTGTTGAGGTAGGTTCAGGTAATCCAAAGCACACACTGCCACTAATCAAAAGCAGAGGTTAGTTAAAAGTTCAGAGATGAATGTCCAAAACAAAGCAGGGGTCTACGCCAGAAGAGAAGTCTAGGAGAGCCCAGAGATATTATCAATGAAATACTCAGTGGACTTATTTCCGAAGACTAAGTCCAAACATTATGGGATGGGTCAAAAAATGAGCCAGAGGAAACTCAGAAAATCAAACTCAAATGGCAAGTGCAGTAGAAGACTGAAGCATGGAGTAAAAAGATGCATCAAGAAAAAAATAACAGTAAAGAAAGCCTTAGTGGCAATAAATCTAGTAGCTGTGGGTAATACAATCCTCTAGAAGCCCAATCGCAAATATAAGGGATAATCATGGACCCCCTCATTTCCTTAGAATGAGAAGGGGAAACTCCAAGGCCAAGGTGCTTAGGAGGAAGAAATCCCCAAATCAGCGGCTCAACAGGAAAAGGAAAACTGACCAAAGAAAGACCCTGAAATATGAGCAAGCACCCTGTGATGGTCAAGAGAACTTCTAAGAAGAAGTAGGTAATGGTCACTAAGTTTTTACCCCCAAAAGTCACTTTCATACTACTTCAACCAATGAATCCAGACGTCATTGCATCAATGAAAAGTTATTACAGAGTTTGTCTTTTCAGGATGCTAGCCAATGAAGTTGACAGTTTGTTGAACTTTTGGAAGAAAATGACAATGTTTAATGCAATTTGTGGTGTGTCACAGTCCTGGTCCACAGTGAAACCTGTTACACTGTTCAATCTTGGAGGAAACAACATATGGCCTCAAAGTTGATTCGAGGGATTTTTAGAAACTGAAATGAATGACTCTTGACTTAGAGGGATTCGTGAAAAACATGAAAGGATTCGAAAATGTTGATGCAGAGAACTCAAGGAGCACAAGAGGGATGAAAGTGATCTGGGCTTCCAGCATATGACTGATAGCGATATTGTTTACACCGCGATTGGACAAGAGGGAGTGGAAGCAGCGGGAGTGAAGACAAAGAGAGCAGTAAACGCATGGATCACAGCCAGGTGCTCAACTTCGTAGATGGTTTGCTACAGTATATGGAGCAGAGGCAATATGACTACAATGACATTATTGCTGCTAAAAATATGCGGTCAGGTGAATAAAACTCTTAATGAGTCCATGAAACAATCTAAAATAATGTACTATGTGCACAAATGATGGTACATACATTGTTTTTTTACATACATTATGGGTCAATCCATTTGAAGTGGTCCATGGGTGGTTGCTTGACCATTTTTGAAAAAATTGAAATTTTCTCAGTTGTTTCCCTCATGTCTATAGACATTAAAACTTTTTTTTTTCCAAATTTTTATCTCAAACGGTGTACCTTGGGCGGCCATTTTTAATAATGTTGGACAAGCCATTTTTTGTGTTTGTAAAGGTTTACGTAAAAACCTATAACTATAAAAATATTTATCCTAGAAGGATGAAACAAAAGACATTTTGTTTGTAATTTCTCAAAGTAAAAACTAAGTCCAGTAGTTTGTTTACCAATCTCTATCCTTTTTTAGGTAAAACTACAAGAAAAGTTTATAAAAGTTACGAGTGAAATTTCACTGTTTGAAATTCTTTTTGAAAAAGTAGGAGTAGATTATCCAGTTTGAATTATTATGTTTCTTGTAGAAATAAGAAAGTAGGTTTATCATAAAAAATATCAATTGTGATACACGTTCCCTTAAATTGTAATATGTAAATTTTTAAAAAGTCAATATTTTCAAAATTTTTAAGTATGGCTTGGAATAACTCTGGTGGGGTTGGAGGTAAAAATCTCAAATTAGTAGGACTTAGTCTTTTTGCATTTTTACATGACAAATGAAAAATTATGTTACGTGTATTGTACTAATTGTTAGAAAACTTATTCCCATTTCCCAAGACTGACCAGTAACTATCTGACTTTCTAACTTTATGTAATAAAGGTAAGCACAGGCATACTTTCTTTGGCGGTTTATTGAAGACTTAAGACAACAATCAACATAGCAGAACAAACAAAAGAATAACAAAATAAGCAATATAGCCCATAGACCAAGGCCTGGAAGTGGGTGGAGCTAAAGTGAAGCCGTCATCGCTGCCATCTTACCTCAGCAATTTGTGTATATCTGCACTGACGGCTACGGTCAAGAATTCATGAAAATCATTTTTAAAGTAGTTAAGTAAAACAAAGTTCCGTGTACACAATTCTACGTCACTAGGCTCTCCAACGATATAATTTTTATTTTAATACTGGAATGGCTAGGGGGTATTTTTTACATGGAATTTTATTCCATCTTTAACCCAAGTTGTAGAAAAGGAAGAATGAAGACGACAAGAAAACTTTTCAAAGCAACTATTTATTTCACCACGAAACCAACAAAATTTCCGACACCATCGTAAATTCGATAACAACATTTATAATGTCATCCTTAAGAATTTTCAATGAGTAGCATCTAAAGATTTTTGAAAATAGCCAATCTGTTGTATTTTGATCTGTGCTCAGACTTACGGTTATTAATTGTCGATTCAGGCCCAATTCCTCCAAAAGAAAGGTCTACAATGAGATTCACAAATCAGTACTGCGCTTTGTTTACGATTCGTTTAATTATGAAGGATGGCCGCGTGCGCAAGGGGTAGGCTTCAATGCATCCCTGCGGCCAGAGTGGACACTGCCAATCTAGTATATCTGTGCCATAGACTTATCAAAGACAATTTGTGACCAACATAAACTAAGCATATTTTAACACCTCCCCTTGTTGGGCACATACCAAAAAAAATTTATACATGCTGGTTTAATAAAGTAAAAACGACTATATATTTAATTTAACAATACTCGGAAGAAAATAGTAGGTAATGACATAAAGAAATAAACCTCCCCTGCAATGGAGCAAAATCAAAATAAAACATGAACAAGGAAAATAGGCATAATGCAATTTAATTCAAAACAAAAATTATTGTTAATACTTAATTAACATTAGTATTTATGATACAATAATAATTGGAAAATAAATGTGGATGGAACGCCTTCATGGTGCAATATTTAAATAGGCAAAAATAAATAATATGGCAAGTATTTAAATAACCTACCTCAGTCTAAATGAGAAATATATCACCGTTATAATTAATTAATGCTAAACATAAGTGAGATTAAGGTTTAACACAATATGGAAATAAGCAAATCAACAAACAATATTAATCTTATAACATTTCAAGGTGATAAAATAGGCCCTAAAATTTGGCAGTACTTTTGGTTACTTTTAGCATTCAATACTTTTGTAAAAACGTCAGCAAGATTTCCCTTTGTATTAATATACCTGAGCTGGATTTCTCCATTCTTAATCATCTCTCTGATGTGATGGTACTTAACATCAATATGCTACTTTTGTAAAAACGTCAGCAAGATTTCCCTTTGTATTAATATACCTGAGCTGGATGTCTCCATTCTTAATCATCTCTCTGATGTGATGGTACTTAACATCAATGTGTTTTGATCGTTCACAGACAACAGTTTTCAGCTATGTCGATTGCACCTTGGTTGTCTGCATGTATGGTGATTAGGTTAACACCTAGGTCTGCAAAACCAAGATCTCGAAGCAGTCCACAAATCCAAGTGGCTTCCTTGCAGGTGTCACTCTATGTCTGGCTATGCACTCAGCCTGAACTGTTGACAAGCGGATTGACGACTGCTTCTTGCTGCGCCAACTGACAGCTCCTCCTGCCAAGATCCATCGACGACCATTTCTCCATTCTCCTAGGTTTTTGCTTGTTTTTCTTCACTCTTGCGACCGTAAAAGCTAAACGTTTACATTTAACTATTTTTTAATGATTGCATTTTGTATATATTGCACGATTCTATGGAGTTCTCTGGCGGAATTTCATACAAATGCTTTAAGTTCATCGTTCTACCTCTTTTGTACCGATATTAAGTTCCATTGGCAGTAATAGAAGCTTTCACATGAACACAGACCCATCCGCATGCGGTGGAGCAATCCAAGTGGCCCTTCCGCACCGCAGTCCATCCGCACGCGTGCGGGCCACAGAGACAGGTTGGTGCATACACATGAACGTGGACGGCTTGTGCGGATGAAGCAGGTTGTAGTTTGTTGTGAGAGCTCGGTGAAAGGCCACTGCGTGTTGCGCTATGGATGGTGAAATAGACATTGTCAATCTATCTGTCTAAGATCTCTGTGCCACTATAGGGTGCACCCAAAGCCGCCTTTGGCAGACATTTTTCTTCCGTTCTTTCATAGCATGGGATATACCAATTTCTTTGATTACTCTAGGTTGCATGGCGTCCTTCCAGCTTGGCAACCTGAACACAACTGGGATTGCGTCCTATGTGGACACGCAGACAAATGTCGTCCGCGCCAATGTGAAAGGACGAGACGCTCTGCACATGTATCATCCGCGTCCATGTGAAACGGGCCTACCTAATGTTGCAATTTTGTAAACTTAAACACAGCCTCTGGCTGGTAACGGAAGCACTAGCAGTTGGGAGAGAGGGGGAAGGAACAGAAAGGATAGGAGAGGGGGTGCTTCTTATTAGCGGATGGATCATCGTATATTCGGATTTCCACTGTACTTCAATACAAAAAAAAATCATTATGACACACCTCCAGTTGAAGTTTCGTTGTTTCCGATTGTGTTTAGTTATGCGTGCTTCTTTCACTGCTTTTCTTGACCGATTTCGATTGGCAACTGCTGTAATCAATACTAAACAATTTTGTTGCATCTACTTGCTACCTTCCTTCCCTTGGCACCTTTTCTTGCTCATTCTATAATATTAACACAACTTGAACTATTTCTTTCATTTGGTTTTATCAGAAAATTAGTACAATTAAAATTTAAAAAAATATGTTATGTAAAATGCTTAATAAAGTACATCCATTCACAAATCATGTACCAAAAAATAATAAAACACCTAGAAATGTGCAAAAAATTATTAAATTATAGTAACACCGCCAAGATATTCTATAACACCGAAGTTGCATAGTTTTAAAATGAGATTTAGAAAAAAATAAAACCACTTTACGTATCTCTACTCATTACATATGAAAATTTTCGATTAAATCCTATGAATATTGTACTTACTAGAACACATTTTTCGATTTCATGCAGCTCCGCGGGCAGAATGGTGAGAAAGTACACGAGGGTAATGAAGGCCGGCGCTCACACAAGAAGTGATTAGGATATGCGAAGAAATAGGATTAAAGTTTGTAATGCTTCCTCCTAATGCGACCTATTTATGCCGTCCAGTTGATCTTGCTTTTTTAGGCCACTTAAGATCGTATGGCGTAAATGTCTTGACCAGTGGAAGCATAAAATTCATGGGGTTCTTTCCAAAAGGGAGTTCCCCAGATTGCTGAAATCAGCCTTTGTTTCAATTGGATCTACCTTGTCTAGCAATGTTCGTGCAGGGTTTAGAGCCGCGGGAATTTTTCCATTCGACAAAAGTCGAGTTATTAACAAAGTCCCTTGTTTAAATCCGGAGGAAAATTCGGCCAAAGCCACCGACCGCATTGCGTGGTCAGATGCACTTCTGCATCATCCCGCGGAAGAAACACGTGTGGGTAAAAATGTAGGGGAAAAAAAATTCATGCCAGGGAGAAGTGATATGCGTAAATGAATCTTTTTTTAGGAAGTGGGAGACGTTTCCTTGGAAAAAAATTCATCCATTGATGAGACTAACAATTTGGCTTCACAGTCTATCGATGTTACTGATGAAAGTAATTTTGAAACCCCCGGCTCTATCCCTAAAAATTCATTCATTTTATTAACGTTCGAGACCAACAAACGTGACAGGCTTTTGTGGGAAAGGTTAAAGAAGTCTGTACTAGAAACAGATTCCATGTGCCTTCGGAAAAAACTACAGTCAAGGAGATTAATTTCAGGTTTCCCGATGTTGCTGATGAGTGCATAGTGTGCAGAACGCAAATTGTTAAATAATAAAAATGTTATGTCAAGTTGATAGCTATGGTTATATTTTGTTTCAATGTGTTTCAGTTTTCATAAAAAAAAATTCAATCTGCAGAATTTTACGCTTTTTGGTCTAATTTAGCGGTTAAAAAAAAAGAAATATTAACCCCTCTCTAAACTTTATTAGTATTTAAGAAGAAAGCAAATTCAACTTCACTATTTAATCTCTGGAATTATGATGTAAAATCACTGAATGGCTAAGTCACAACTATCAATGCAACGCTCACAATATTTTCCAATTTTCTTTTCCATTTCTATAGTTCACCGATAAAAACAGAGAACTAAAAGCATCTTGCCATCTTTTAACATAATAAAAATATTAACAAATGATTATTTTTTTATATAAGAACATATTTAAATAAATATATGTTCCCGTGTTGTGACGAAAGTGAAAACGTAAATATATTGCACATGTCCGAACTCACCCCACACAGTGAGGCATGTTCAGATGGCTTCGGATGAATATTTTCCGGAGTCAGAAATAAAGCAACATCACTTTCATTCGTTCACTATGTTTCTAAAGGTTTATAGATTGTAAAGTGCGATTTTCATGCATATCGGTAAATATGCTGATGTGTAAATAATGATTATATATAAAAAAGTGTCCGAACTCGCCCCAACTTACGGTACCAATTTGATGCACCTCTCTACGTCTTGCGTATGGCAGGGTAATTTTTTAACATCACAGTCTGGGATATCACCTGTTTGAATGAAGGAATGTATTTCGTCATTGGTTACTCTTTGGAGGAGAGGTGGAAATGATAATTTTGCTTCATTCCAATCAATTAATTCTGTATAGTCTGCCACATCGAAGTTTAAAGTAGGAGTAATGAAGTTAGTGATGCTTTTACCTTTTAAAACAGTCTGCCTGGTTTTTAACACTCTTCTTAGCCCTAGCTCTTTTATGTGCCTCTTCTTATCAAAGACCATTGCCACAAGGAGGTTTTCCGAGTGAGCAAAGAACACGTTTCGTTCAGTAACAGGGAATACCACTTTCTTCAGGTCGTCAGACATTTATTGTGATATTTCTATAGAAATATATGAATGTACAGATGAATAGGCCTGTCTGTAATGTGCTTACTGCAGTTTATTTCAAACCAAACTGGCATGTAAGATTTTAAAATAAATGTCACTAGGACTTTTAAGGCATCCAAGGGGTTTTCCACAGTCATGTACAGTCGAAGGACTCCATTTGCACAAGTGAGCCATCTGGCATGTGAAATTGGGTCGTGATCACGCTTTGATAAGTCACTTGGATAGTGCCACTTTTAATTGCTTGACTTATGTCAAAAAGATATCTTAGGTCCTTGTCTGTCGACTTCTGGAATTTCACATCAATTAATTGAAAATTTATCGCCGAGAGCTTTTCACAACCAATGAGATTCTCACAAAAAGGGAGGAATCAGGCATGATGTTGTGGAATATGAACTTAATAAGAACTAAGATATTACAATTTTCCACAAATAAAGCTTTAATCGACCCAGGTTTCGATGCACTGATCGAATGGAATCACATTTCGATGACCTGATGATGATGCAGTGCATCGAAACCCAGTCGATTAAAACTTTATCTGTGGAAAATTGTAATATCTTAGTTCTTATTACTTACAATGAGATTCTGCCCAATTGGTCCATTAAATGATCTTGTGCCAGTTGTTTCCCCATCCAAATGTTGAAAAAGATGGTGGAAAGTAATTCAAAACAAACATCCCACTGCAGTGGTCGGTTTCAATTACTACTCCAATGTCTTCAAGCACACTCAATGCAGCAGCTGCATGGTCAGATACCCCGTAACGATTGCAATGTAAAGATGTGGCTTGTAACTTCTCCCTCATCTGCCATTGCAATTTCTTCTTCTTAGATCTGCTAGGCTTGTATTGATCATGGTCATCAGATTCTACATTGGCTGTAAAACTCCTGTGTTTTATCTAAATGCACAGGATCTTTTATTTCAGCTTCAACAGGTTTGGGAGGCTGCCTTTTCATTATGTAGTTTTTTCTTTTCTTTCACACAGATATGGAGTATTTTCACAGGAGCAATGCAAATTCATTACACACTTGCAGGCTGAGATATCAAACAGTTGAGTTTCTTGTTTTTTTTTCTAGTGCTCAGTTTTTTCGTCTTTTAATCTATAGTACTGATTTTTCCCATTCCGTACTTACTCTGGTGGTAGATAAATCTATGCTCAATGACTGGAATTTTGTTAGGTTTTTCACACGTACAGTTAATCTGAATCACGCATTCACACATATATGGAGTATTTTCACAGGAGCAATACAAATTCATTACACACTTGCAGGCTGAGATATCAAACAGTTGAGTTTCTTGTTTTTTTTAAATTAGTCAACCTTTTTTATAAAGTTTGGTTTTTCCTTGTCTCGAATGGAACATTTCATTAGTTTACTATACTTATCATAGTAGGCATTAATTAGCTGAATGATCCTATCATGTATATGAAACTGTAGCG
Source organism: Pyrrhosoma nymphula (assembly GCA_963573305.1). Taxonomy (NCBI): domain Eukaryota; kingdom Metazoa; phylum Arthropoda; class Insecta; order Odonata; family Coenagrionidae; genus Pyrrhosoma; species Pyrrhosoma nymphula. Next base: position 90,201,084 of record OY754334.1, on the reverse strand, counting down.
ATTGACGTCTTCTCATAAATACATTTTACTTTTTGTGCCACTGCATTGCTGACAGATGAGAAACTTACTTTTATGTTGTCCCACCTCTCTTCAAAGCAGCATCGAAGCACATCATCGTGTGTTTGAAGAATGTTTGGTAGAAAGTCTCTTGGATGACTGAATATAGGACCGCAAACACTGCAGGTGATTATTTTCTTAATTCATCAAAATCACCCAAAATTGAATTTTCCCCAATTTTTATCGAGCTTGAGCGATTGTTAGATATTCTCAAAATGTAAAATATTTTTTATTATTATTAAACAGTACAATTTGCAAATATTTTCAACTACAGCGATAAAAAGATGTATGTAAATGTTTTAAAAATTCTGAAAATAAAAGAAATTTTCAATTTTTTGGAATTTTTATGTTGTTTGTGGGATTGGAAGATAAAAGTCCAATTTGAAAAATATTTTTTTTTGCTTTTCTTGTATTTACCAATCGCAACTTTTCTATAAATGCTATTTTGTAATTTATTGTCAATAAAACAAGGTATTTTATGTTTTATTGCTTGTTTTTTCCACTTATTTCTTTTTGTTAATTATTTATATTTATCTCCATCGTCTCAGGCTCAACTTTGTGGAAGTTCATTATATATTAAATGAAAGGAAAACTTTGTTTTATTCCACCAATTTATTTGTCGGTACTACTAGTTTCGACGCAGCGGCGTCATCTTCAGGTACAAAGTGGAAAGCAAAAATTTGATCTTTATATACCATCCAGGATAGGCGTTGGGGTGGGGGAGGAAGAAGGTAGGTGGAAGGGGTGGAAAACCTCAAGGATACAAAGTAGTGAAATGTTTAGCGGGTGGATACAATGTAGTGGCGGGTGGTGGGTCGGAATGGGGGGGGGGGGGCGGATGACCGTTGGCAGGTTAGAGTTTTGAAAGGGATTGCTGGTGACTAAGGTAGCGGTGAGGTGTCCGTGGGAGTGGGGGGAGGGGAAGGATTACGGGCTACTGTTTTTTCCGTGAGGGTCAGGGAGGCTTCAAGGAGGGGGGAAAGGTATTCAAATAATATGTCATTAAGGAGAGGACGTTTCTTCATCTGTCTTTTAATTTCCAGCTCTTCCTTCTTGTCCATTCTCTTCCCTTTTTCCTCCCGGTGTAGAATCTTTGGAGTGAAATCACTGCTGTGGTTCTCCTCCCACAGGTGTTTTGCAAAGTGGGACTGGGAGAGGTTACATGTCCGGAAGCACCTCTTGTGTTCTTCTGCTCTCATCCGGAAAGTGCGGCCCGTCTGTCCAACATAGGCCGCAGGGCACTCGTTGCATTCTAATAAATATATCCCACTGTTGTCTAACGGATCAATTTTATCTTTTGTTTTACTTAAAAATTTTTTTAAGTTGTCATGGTTGTAAAAAGCTATTTTAAATTGGTCTTTAGGGAACAGGTTCCTTACTTTTTGAGAAAGAACTCCGTAATACGGTAGTTTACCCCATTTAATTTTATCTTTTTTTGTCTCAATCGGATGAAATAGCATATGTTGTGCTCTTATGGAGCATTTTTTGAGGAGCATTTTATCTACAAGGGTTCTTTTGTAACCGTTTGTCGTTGCTATTGATTTTATCGTTTCCAATTCCTCATTAAAATTTTCTCTGGAGAGGGGGATATTCAGCAGCCTATTCAGTAAGAAGTGGAATGTTGATAACTTTTGGTATATGTGATGGCGGGAGTCGGAGGGGATTACATGGTCCGTCGTGGTGGTTTTTCGAAAAATAGCAAATTCAAAATTTTTAACATTTTTGGATACCGTCACATCCAGAAAATTCAATTTTTCATTTTTTTCCTTCTCACACGTAAATTTGATACTGTCGCACTGGGTATTTAAATGTGTTAAAAAAATGTCCAATTGCCTTTCAGTGCCAGTCCAGATTGCAAAAACGTCATCAACATATCGGAACCAGCAAAAGATATTCTTAGTGTTCACTGAACCACCACTGAATAGTTTTTGTTCAAAATCGTCCATAAATAGGTCGGCTAGGAGCGGTGACAACGGCGACCCCATTGCTAATCCTTCCATTTGTCTGTAGTATTCCCCATTGAATTTAAAGTAAAAGATCAAAAAAATCAGTAGTAAAGATCAAATTTTTGCTTTCCACTTTGTACCTGAAGATGACGCCGCTGCGTCGAAACTAGTAGTACCGACAAATAAATTGGTGGAATAAAACAAAGTTTTCCTTTCATTTAATATATTTATATTTAGTTTATGTGTATATTTTTATTATTAGGTTGTTTTTAGCTAGGAAAATCCATATTCTTCATAAAACGTAAAACATATCACTTTGGCTCTTATATAAACCGCGATAATATAACCTGGAAAAGTTTAAAAATTTAGCCTTGAAAACCTGGATTATGCTCTATTTTTTATTTTGACTTTTGTGGACACCCTGATATTCTATTTTTGACTTAAAAGTATGTTTTACTTGAAAAGGAAGATGCCAATAGCAGATGTTTAATTTTTTCCAAAATTGAAGCTTGAAAGTTGAGGGGGGAGGCTTATTATCACACGGGGGCTATTTTCTGACTAATACCTTTGTAGAGTAGAATGGTCTTTCATCTCACTGTGGTGTTCAATAATTTGATTCATGCCCCTTCCCCCCACCCAACATCTTACTCCCAGCTCATCTGCTAAGGTTTGGCTGCTCTGCAGCATTGCAAGAGCCCTCTTTGAGCTCCGTTGAGTCATGGCATTGAAGAATCCCAATAGTTGAAATAGTTGCCACCAGAGATTCTGCTCTATATCTACACCAACAATAAATGGCAGATTTTGAGAGGTAATAAACCTATGGGTGCCAGGATAACAGAACGTAGATTGGTCAACCCAATTTTTTGTGTGATGCTTGTACTAATCATCAAAATATTGGAAGTATTTCATTCAGCGTGCTGAAGTAAGTGCAGATGGAAACAGATCAGCACACTTGCAATATTGGGAGCCCTTCATTCAGCATGCTGAAGTTAGGTTAGATAGAGACAGATCAGCATACTTAACAGAGAGCACAAAAATACATAGGAAATATGGAATATAAAATCATATTTATAACTTTTATTTGCTGAAATTTGAGTCCCATCTACTTTACCTCCCAAGTACTCTATGTGAGAATGGATGCCTTCATCCCATTGGTTCTCCCACTTCTACGTAGAAAATGTTTTGTGATTGCTAAAAAGGAATTTTGTCCAAAGTCTGGATAATTTTATCTTTAACAACTGAACGACATTTTCCTTTCTCTCTTTTCTTATTCCGGAATAAGAAAAAAAATGCATGGTGCACAGTTTGGCAAGTGGGAGGGTGAGGAACATGAGTCATCTTGTTTTTGGACAAAAGCTGTTGTACGCAGATTGTACATATTATGGCTTGGGGTATTTTCATGATGCTGAAACCAAATACCTCTCTTCAACGTCGTTTGGTGTCTTGGTCACCCACTGTCATGCAATCTACTCTACACATCCTGTTAGAAATTCTGATTCACCAAACTTGAACAGGCTGTATTTTCCTTCCAGTTTGTCCAACATAGGCACATTTGCAATCACATCATTGAAGCAAGCCCGCATTATTTTTTTTTAATATATCAAATTGGTCTTTCGAGTTAAAAAGTAGTTTCTGTAGAAGTATTGTATTATAATAACAAATTTTTAAAAGGTCAGCAGGAATATATCTTGCTTCATCATGGGTGATGTTTCCTAAAATAATAGTTAATGCCATTTCCTAGGTTTTTCCAGTATGTATCTGTAATTTGTTGATATGGGTGATGTGGTTTTATGTATTAAATTTTTATCTAATAACATTTGGAGAAGTTTGTTGTTACATCCAATTTTCTTGGGCTATCGTTTTTATTGTTTGAAAGAATGAAGTCTGTGAGAGGGATGGATAATACAAAGCTTAATACATAATATGCTTAATCTTCCGGCAGGCATGCATTTTTTCAGTCACACACAGTCTTTTACTCAGTACACGAAGACCCTAAACAAGAATTAATTAAGTGTTTTGTTAAATAATGATAAATTTGTAATTTGTTTGCTATATTAGCTATTTATTTACATAATTATTCCCATTTAAGGAGATCATTTTTTATTAATACATCTTTTAATAGCTGTCTGGCTTGCCGATGAATCTTGTTCCTTGGCGTCTTGGAAGACAAGTGACAAAGGCTCGCGAATGTTTTTTACTAATGAATACGCCACTTGTTATAAATTGAATTTAACAGTAGATGTGTTATTTACGCATGGTTTGCAAAATTTCTTTCTGCAAAATTCATAGGAGGAGTGGTTATTACTAGAGGGTGGTAGTGCTTGAGGTATGCTTTCAATTGGACAGCATAGTCTAAACTGTCGATTTTGTCACTAAATGCCCCTTTTTGTGACCCACAGCTAGATCATTTCTGAATATTCTTCCTTGACACTGTTCTTTTTCATTATGTTCATTGGAAAAACAAGCTGAGAGTTATGCCAGCTATATTCAAGAAAACAAAAAATCATGAAAGTGGCCACCTTTTCGCTAAGCGTGATACAGAATAGGCTTTCACATTTTATCAACTGTGTTTATTGCGCCTTTAGTTTCATTGTAATGTACTCTAATTTTCGATTTGCCGGTAGCTGTATTGGTGTCATGCATTGTAGATAAATGATGGCTTTGTGTCTTGAGACGTGTGACACGAGCGTCACGTTTCTTTGGAATCCAAGTACCAATTGCAAGTTTTAAGAGTTCTGTTGTCATTATCGAATGGCTGCATGAGACTTTTGACTATATTAGACAGTGAATTTCGTAATTCATGTTTTCCATCCATTTGCCTCCTGTAATGGAGTTCTTTGGCTCCAGAGTTGAACAATTTTGTGTCACATTGTGCCACACGCTGAGGCCATGCCTTGCTGCGAATGTACTGTACAAAGCTACATTGACCTCTGAATCGATGCAACATTTTGTTGATTGCAGTGTAATCACTCGTCGTGTAATGTTTTATTCAGTCTCTCAAAAAACAATCTAAATTTTTGAGAATTTGTTTATATTTCTTCTAGCCTTCCTGATTGTAGAATCTTCCAAATTGGAGACATTGCAACATAATTGGAAATCTCCTATACCTCACAAAAGTCCTAAGGGTCACGATTCCACTGTTGTCTGGGTTACATACGAGGGCTGTTTTTTAAGTAAGAGCCGTTGGCGTGTATAGTTCCATAGTTTGCGCAGATGCCGCAACAAGCCGCCGCGCCACTTACTGGCATCCTTTGCGGACACACTGGTGCCAGTTGCAGCTCTGTAGCTGACGTGTATGCATCGCTGTGCTTGTTTATAATGTTTAAGATTATTGAATCTCCCGCCGCATGTGAGATACGGTCAGTGATAAGTTTTTTGACTGCGAGAAACCTATCAGCTGCAGACATTCATTGTCAGTTAACAGAAGTTTATGGCTCAAATGCAATGAGTTAAGGTAAAATGCGGAAATGGGTTAGAGAGTTTAAAAATGGCTGAAAAAATGTCCATGACGAAGAACGCTCAGGCCGGCCATCTGTGATCACTGATGATTTGGTGGCTGCAGTCGAAACAAAGATTCATGAGGACAGAAGGTTCACAATATCCAGTCTTTCTTTGGAATTTCCCCAAGTTTCAAGATCGGTTTTGTACAAAATTGTGTCTGAAACCCTAAACTTCAAGAAATTGTGTTCTCGGTGGGTACCCAGACTCCTCACAGTGGACCACAAAGGGAAGAGATTTGACAGTTCATTGGACTTTTTGAGTCGTTATGAGGAAGAAGGGTATAACATGTTGAGTCAAATTGTTACTGGAGATGAGACATGGGTATCCCATATCACCCCCGAATCCGAGCAACAATCGATGAAATGGCAACACACAACCTCACCCGTCAAGGTCAAAGCCAAACAAACGCTGTAAAAGCACAAGATTATGGCAACTGTGTTCTGGGACCGGCGTGGTGTTTAGCTGGTGGACTTTATGCCACGAGGAACGACAATCAACTCAGATGCCTACTGCGGAACTCTAAAGAAGCTCCGAGGAGCAATTCAAAACAAAAGGTGCGGCATGCTGTCAAAAGGAGTTTTGCTCCTCCACGATAACGCTAGGCCTCACACCTCTCAAAGGACTCGGGACTTGATTCATTCTTTTGGCTGGGAAGTTTTGGACCATACAGCCCCGACCTTGCTCCTAGCGATTTCCACCTTTTCCGGTACCTCAAACACCATCTTGGCAGGCAGCGCTTCAATGACAACGATGAAGTGAAAGCGGCCGTGAACTCTTGGCTGTCAGAGCAGGCGGCCGAATTCTTTGAAGAGGGTTTTCAAAACTCAAAACTTAGTTGTAAGGTATGACAAGTGTTTAAATAAACAAGGCAACTATGTAGAAAAATAGGTAAAAGTATGTACAATCCGAAAATAAAAGTATGTACAATCCGAAAATAAAAGTTTTTTTACAAAAATATTTTTTTTTTAACGGCCCTTACTTAAAAAACGACCCTCATAGTTCTAAAACATTGGTATGACACGGCTATGTTTTATGCCAACCAGAAATGCCCTTACTTCTTCTTCATCTTTGGAGGCTTATTCTGAATTGCTCTATACATCATCCTGATGTACTTCTGCTTCACATTCAGAACCATCATTGTTGACGGCATCGTCTTCCTTTTCCTCTTTGTTGCAGTCCAACAAAAGCCTCAGGTTGATAGTTCCTTGCCTTACTTCAATTTGGAACACTAATTGTTTTAAAGCTAGTTTCCCAAATGTAAAATGCATAGATGCAAATTACATCGAGAATGTTTTGAAGCAGGCAGAAAATTTTAAGTACAGTAGAACCTCACTTATGAAACTTTCAGCGGACCAGCAAAAAAGGTTTCATTGGTGAGGAAGTTTCACAACAGAGGTTTCATAGTAAGGGAACAATAAACCCTTTTCAACTGTCTAATTTGGTCTGTTTTGTTTGATGGTTGCAATTACATGTTTGGATACAGGCAAATGAAACCTAATAATTTATCCTACTTACAAATAACTCTACAAATGTAAGAATGTTCATGTTCCCAAGAAAGAAACAATGTGCATTTGCATTCCTGAAATTCGGTAAGATATACATATTACCAAAGTTAAATTTCATGGTCTAATAGTTAGCATTCTTGGCACTTGACCAGCAGGGCTTACAATTAGTTTCAATTAATTCTTGGCACATTTTGTATTGATGTTTATTGCCAGTTCATGTTCTGCAAACAAGCACCAACTAATGCAGGAGTATTACTTACTAAAACATCTGGTGTGATTAATAGGTAATTTTTTCCTTTAACAACCAGTTTTCTTCTAAAATAGAATATCACTAGACATGAACAGAGATCTAACTGAAAATAGTTTGGAGATTCTATTAAATATCAGAAAGCAATTGGTATTAGAAGTTATATACATATTGCATTCATTCAGCCATTTTGAAATTATAAACAATAAATTGACCCTGATTTTTCGTCATCTAAAGAGTGCAAACTCCCAAAAAATGATTTTAAATTTTGGATTTTTGACTTTTCGAGAAGTGACCTCCGGTTCCCATGCTGTAATTTTTTAACGGTCTGTCCGATCTGGAATCTGACGAAAAATTCAGAGCGGATAATTGAACTTTCTACAATATGCCACCCGCCTCTTTCTACCCTCATAGTTTCTCCACCAGAGGTCCTCAAACTCAAAATTTTGCGAAAAATTTCCCGTTTTTCGTGGTTTTTCGACTCTAGCTCCTTAACTAAGAGTTCAATCTCAATTTTGACAAGCAGAGATTTTCAGCCCCTCATGGGGTCTACAACTTCCCGCTTTCCGTTTTTTTCTAACCCTCATAGTTCTCTGGCAAAATGGCACCAAAGTCAAATTTTCGTAAGATTCTCAAATTTTTCATTCCCTCACATCACCAATAATGGAGATATGACATTAAAAGTTGACATGCATATGCACTATGACATGCACTTCAGGAATAAGTAGCGAAAACCCAGACTTTTTATCCTAAACCAACCGAAAAAAAAATTAAAATGGCGGATTTTTCGTCCGGCGCAGGCATGTGGTTTTCCGCCGTGAACACTTGGATTTTTTTTTTAACTACTGTAAAAAAGTAAAATAAGGCCGATTTTTCGTTCAGTGGTTGCGCAGGCCTCTGGTTTTTCCGTCCGTTTCTTCCGAACGGTCGGTTCTTTTTCCATTCTGATGAATTCCTTTTGCTACCATTAAAATTATCTAAAGATTGATACCTTTCGCATTTTCCTTACTCACACGATAAACTCACAACAATCCCTCAAAGACAGAATTTATGAAGCTCCGTAGGTGAGTTAACTCACTGATAAGTCGTATAAGAGAGGAATTTCCTACAATGAGACCGGAAAAAAACTTTATAACGGAGTTCGTTGTATGAATGAAAAGTTTCATTAGGGAGGTTGGAAATACATGGGGTCTTATGGGGTTATTTACCGGAGCAAAAAAACTGTATAAATGAGGTCGTCGTATATAAGAGGGTCGTATATCTAAGGTTCTACTGTATACTTAGAGTTTGATCCTTCGAGTGAAAGAATCTTGGTGTTCAAGAGGTGTCTCGATGCAGCTGTCTTGCCCTATGCAGAACTCCTCAGGGAGTTTAAAATGCCAATGCAGCAACCAACCATGAACTTCTTCCGGCCAGCTTGAACCCCCAGTCAAGATCCGAGCACGTCGAAAACCTCAGACCAGGATTAGACCATTTAATTCAGGGGAGTTTCGTATTTTTAGCTTCATTAGATTTCAATAGGTTATAAATAAAATAAGGGTCGAAAAATAATCACTGAAAAATAACTGCACGTATGTAACCTTTCAGTAATTGCAAACCTACGACCGTTACCTACTAATCTAGCGGCGTACGGGTGGAAACAGCAAAGGGTCTGATCGTTGGATACCTATGCTATCAGTGAAAATCGACACGATTTCTAGGGAATTCTTACTTTAGTTATTGCATTATTATTTTTTTACTTCTATAAAGAGTATTCAAGTCTACACTGAATGTTTATAAGAAATTTTCAAAATGCCAAAAATGTATTATTCAATATACATACACGCGAACTCTTTAAAGTTTTGATTCTATTTCATAGATAAATGTTTTTTGTACCAGAAGACACCACTATAATTGTTTAAACGATGTGAATTATTGTTTCTTGGATAAATAAATCATAAGTACGCGTAAAAGTTATGGAAAAAAGGTCCTGAATGAGTATGTCTTTCCACCTTGGAACAGAACCCCTTATTTCCATAAGGTCAATGCTTCCCCCAACGTGGATTCGTGCAACGCGGCATAGTCGCAGAACGTAACCCCCGCTTTCGAGGAAGTTTCACTGTAATTGACCACGTGAAAAGCATGGATTTTCCAGATTTAATCCTCTCACTTGAAGCGATTGATATTGTGCCTTGTTGATGGTCATTGAGAAAGCAAGGCAAACGGGGAACTGTAGTCGTTTGACTACAACTATCAAATTAGTCACTGAACCTGGCCTTTAAATACTTCAGGAGAGAATGGTCATTTATGAAATTGCTATTAAATGGATATTCACGCCTTGTTACCAAGGAAATTTCTATTGTTGAAAAGTTTGAAAAATTGATGAATTTCGAGATAAAAATGCAATAATTTGACAAAAACGAAGTGTGTAAGAAAATTGAATGAAAGGTTTAAATAATGCATTTTTTTCCTCCTATTTCTCATAGGGATGTGCGAGTACTCGAAAATTCGAGTAGAGTCGAGTAGTTGGTACTCGACTCGAGTACTTCGAGTATTTTTAAGAACGTCGAGTCGATGGAGCCGCCGAGGCCTTTAGGTTCAGAAATCTGCCAACAGGAAGCGCTATCATAGTAAAATTGCCTAAAATCGATCATTTCGCGGAAATGTTCTTCGGCTATGAGAAGTGATACGAAAATGATCTTTGATATAACTTCCAGCTGCATCCTTTATCTTTCAAACGTAAGTTTAATACAACTGCTGTAGTAGTGAAGAGCAAAGAGGATGTCCAGCACTTTTTTCCTCAGGCCTTCGCGCCGAGTGCTTTCCGGCAGTCCAACAAGTAGCTACGCATCCTTGGCCTGCCTCTCGCTCTCCCCTCCACCACCCTGGGTCTCTCTCCCCCACCCTCGCCTCGGCGCTCATCGGAGGGTCAGAGTGAAGCGATATTTTCTTCTAGAGTCAGCATCACATTTCATCATAAGTATCACATTTCACTCATCGCTTTCCCACGCCCTAACTTCTCAGGTGGCTTCCACTAGTTAGGTGGGAGGGGGGTGTACTTTCGGGAGCCTCAGCAGCCAACTTCCATGGTTCCAAAGACACCAACATCGGCTTCAACACAGAATGACCGTTATTTAGGACGATTTGAATAGTATCCACACCCCTCAAGGTATGAAGCATGTCGCACTTCTTCATTGGCGGTTTGCCTGGGCCTCCGATTCAGCCGACTTCTTCGTCTTTGCTCTCTCCCCCCACCCCTTCCAACATCCGATACTTATTTTGGGTTAGCTTCGGGAGGACGGTGGTAAATCATTCGTGATGAGCTCAGGCTGAGTGTCTTCCCCCTCTCGGCTCGGGTGATTCTATGACACTACCCAGGATAATCCGGGGGTCGCATCCTGCTGCTCCGAGGCTCGATGATTCAAAAAGCACTTTCTATCTAACTATCACCTTTTCCCTTCTAAATCAGGCCATATGCTCAGAAGAGAAAATCACTAGGGATTGGGAAAACGGGAATCTGTTGGTGCATGTATTATTATATTGCCTGGTTGGGAAATTGCCATAGTTCATACGACTCGACTCAATACTCGCGAGTAACTACAACTCGACTCGAGATAAAAAAGTACTACTCGCACATCCCTAATTTATTAATCTATTAGTCCATAAATGTGTGAGTGATTTTAAAGTCATAGTTACAGAACTAAAATTCTCTATAGGATCATCAATGCATTATTTGCATTTTCTTTTCAAGGTACAGTTCTGTTCAAAAAAATCGTACCGCCGAAAATTTCTAAGTCCCCAGTTTTTGATGATGTGGCATCGTGGCTGAACCACGCCCCCCTGTGACGGAGAACAACAAACTTTCCAAGCGGAACGGGAGCCCTCCCTCCCAGTAGCTGGGGGAGTTGAACCATCCACGGAAGGAAATTTTTGACCTGGGAAAAGGATTATTTCCGAGGGGAGGGGTAAGGTTTCTTTTCTTGTGATGTGTGAGTAAGAAGAAAAGGGAGATGTGCGGGGGAGCAATAAACTCTCCGAGCGAACGGCGGCCCTCCTTCCGAACTCGCTTGCCGAGAGGGAACCTCCACCCGATGGACGATTTTGACCTGCTAAGGGATTTCTGAGGTTGGATTTCGGGCTCCCGTTTGGTTATGCGTGAGCAAAAATGAGTAGATGAACGATCGGTCAGTCAGCCAAAGTCACCAGATATCTCTCGTAATAGAAAGCTACCATGTAGAAACCAGGACTCAAATATCCATTGAAAGTCTTTATCAGAGTACGGGGAATAATTCCGCTGCAAATGACATATCTTCCATTATTTTTTCTCTAGAAAAGGCTATTACCGCGAATCGTCGCTCGAAGAGATCGAATCGTGTCGAAGAGAATTTATGAATTATTATGGATTCGTTAACTATTTGGTTATTCTTCCGCTTCCTTACGTGAACAAATAAAACGTCTCCCTCCCCGGAGCTCCTTTAGTTTCTTACAAGTATTTTTCATTTATACGCGTATTCATTGACGTAGAAACTTGTCAAAAGTTTGACGCATTTTTGCAATCGCTGTCTGGAATTATATGGCTGTGCTTCTTTGGTTTGAATTTTTTCCATCGATAATAAATAAGCATCAGTATGCATCTCAATTTTCTTAGGATGCAAATAGACCAATGCCATTTAATTATAATGCTGGAATGCCGTGGAAACCAGCTAGGAAATAAGCTCAAAGCCTGCCTTCATTCAACTATTACTAACCGAATAAAAATGGCTTGGTTGCTACGCACTGACGAATCGTCATACGGATTCAGCATTTACTTGATTGGTCTGCGGCAGTTTTACCCACCTTTTCATATCAACTAACCACTTTCTGCAGTAAAAAGACCACGAATTAAAAAAAATAAATAAAGGAAACGTCCTAAACCTTAAAGTCGCTCGAACACCTCCATATCCAACCGCCATCAACCAGCATCAGCTGAAAAGACAAGGAAGATGCGCACGCGCGCAGTGAAATATGCCAGCCTGTCTTCACAATCCCCCATATCCTTGTAGCATACGTAATTTTTATAGAACAATACATTGAATAATCACAACTAACAGCATGAAATAAGTTAAAAAAGGACAGCAAAAAATGCGCCAAAGAATGAATACTAACACTGCCTGAGTAAATTTCCCCAAACTTAATTCCAGAAACAGTAAATGATTGCAAGGAAAAAACTGAACCAATATAGGGTAAAATGACAAGAATTAATTATGGCATCTTGGAAATGATATGGATTCGTTTTTATTGTTTAAATTTATTTAAATTTGCAAGCGCATTCATTAATGTTAATAATTATCGCAATTTCGACTTAATTGTGTTATCTCATATATTTGTGGCAGTGCAATCCCTTTTGTATTTGAACTTTCGTAAATTGTTTTTAGTAATTTACTTCTTTTCGGACTTTTGTTTAATTTCTCCTTATGGCTGCTAATTCTTTCTGAAAGTAAGCCAGGAAACGCATGCGTCTTTCAGAAGAGCGCTTACAACTTTTTATTTGATCTAATTAGGTGCGTAGATAAATTTGGTGTGTGTGGAATTACAATACACAACTAGCTACAAGAATGTGCGATATATTGCGATATAGTTTTTCTATGAATCTCGCATGAGAAAAATCTGACCTATGGCGAATAGAAAGCGCAGTAATGGCGGTGAAGCAAGAGGGTGACGAATTGAACCTGATACAACCACTAAGATCAGCCAGCTCAAGTCATTCATATGCGGTATAATGTCATTAGTGAACACATAATATACGCGTATTTGAAGTTCTGCATTGGATAATAAACGACTGAATTCACAAGGATGACATGAGTGCGAAAAGTGCATTTTTCAATCTGCACGTCCTACTTTCTGAGCCGCGAATTATCACGAAATTATTTGCTAAAAGAATTTGAAATTAAAAGCTCATCGTTTTAAAATTAAACAATTGTTTTCGCAGAAATACATCGTCCATAGAAAATCGTCCCTTAATGCTTTGCAAGGACAGTTGTGCGCTCAAATTCGAGCCTGACATTATCGGTTACTTCAGAGCAAAATTGAGTGATCAAGTTTCGATCCACAATATATATCACCATTTCAAATATAATATAGATTGCGATATCACAAGGACTTCCAGGTAACGAAAATGCGTCAAAAATTTGAATTTTTTTACATTAATGAATACGCGTATAAATTAAAATGATCATAAGAAACGAAAGGAACTCCGGTGATTGAGACCTAAGATTGGCTTTTGTTTTCCGTGGCTGCTTGCATCTGTCGTGTGCGAGGGATCTTGGCGCGCCTGAACTTCGCAGATCTCCGTCTTCCTTCTTACTCACACATCACAGCAAAAGAAACCCTAGCCCTCCCCTCGAAAATAATCCTTTTCGCTGGTCAAAATTTTCCTTCCGGGGGTGGTTCAACCCGCCCAGCTACGGGTAGGAAGGGCCGCTTGGAGAGATTAATGCTCTCTGAGGGGGGCGTGGTTCTGCCATGTTGCCACTTAGTCATAAAAATCGGACTTAGAAATTTTCAGCGGTACGATTTTTTTGAACAGAACTGTACATAGTTGTATCCATGATAAAAGTTTCCAGTTTTTGGGTTTTCAGATATTTGGGAATCTGCCAGATATTTCTATTTCTATTGCACAATTTGTTCTGTCAGAATGCCTCTTTCCTTGGCTCTGGCAATAAAGTTTGTGCTAAATAAATTTGAAATTGACATATCACTGATTAAGTTTTTACTATTATGTGATTGTTGTTTTCTACATTTACTCAGTGTACATTATCTGAGTAGGGAAACTCATTTCTAAACTTCTTATCAATAAATAAATTTGGTACTTAGAATAAAGGTCATATAATAAATTTGTGATAACCTAGGACTTGTGCATAAAGATATAAATTAAATATCCAGAAATGTCATATGTTGAAATTGACCATATTCAATTTTTGTTCAATGATAAATTTAAAATTTTTGAATTGCCCCCTAAGAAATAAGAGGAAGTGTCTGTCTAAGGCTTGTAGGTATTTATGCAGAATTGCAGTTATCTAGGCATTTAAAAGTAAGTGATAAGCAGATGCAAGGGGTGCATATTTGTGTAGTCCATTTTCATGACGACATATAATTATTTGCAGTTTTTTAGATCTAGCAGCATATTGGGCCAGTTATTTGAGATTCAAAGCACCTATTTTAAATGAACTTTGAGGGAAGATCTTAAGTATAAATATTTTCATTCGTACTCTTTTATTCTTAGTACTGTTAATATTCCTTTTTTAGAAAGTCTGTCAATGATTTTCTTGATTCATCTGTTTCCTTTACAGGACCTAACCTGGAGCACACTTGTTGTATTCCCATCCATAACTGTTACATAAATTCCACACTCTATTTTCATTCAATCATTCCTCCTCATATTCATGGTTTATTGCCTATCTACAGCACTTTTAAGTATCCCCCTACACTTTACATATATGTATGCTGGTATATACAGTAGAATGTCAATTATCTGTCGTTCAGTTATCCATCCAGTGGATTATCGGTGCATCATCCCGCAACAACCCCCTCCCCTACTCTCTCTTTCCATCCTCTCCCCTCCCTACCCTACTCTTCCTTTCCGTCCTCCTCAGCGGGGTGTTCAATCACGCAGATGAGTGTTATGTTACCCTGAGCCCCCTGAATCACTGCTCTGCATTCGTGCGACTAGGGCTTCCGTGGCCATTTTATATTTCCCAAGTTTTCTTCAGTCATAAAACTTGTTGAAAATTTCCAATTCTTCAAAAAAGCAAAAGCGCGTTGTGTTTGACATTTCGGAGTAGCTGAAGATTATTGAAAGGGGATCCAAGGGACATCCAGTGGCTAATGTAGTGGTGGACTCCTGTGTTGGTATCCCCACAGTGTGTTATATATATAATAAAAAACCTAGCCAAGGTATTGGACTACGCTTCAAAATCGAATAATGTGAAAGTACTTCAGAAACTAAAAACAATGAAGGGTTCGACTGCATCTGATGTTGACAGTGCATTATTTGTTCGGGCATTGGAGTGGTTGGTGACCTTGCCTTGTTTTATTCGAGAGGGGGCTGAGTAAGCAGGGAGATAGGGGACTCGGGAACTCTAGAGAGACGACCATAAATCACTGCAGACCAGACATGTGATGAGTTGGCTATGGCTTGGGGTGTAGGGATCGGACTTAGAACCATGCAGGCTATCAGAAAGCCCGGGCGACTCCAGCCCATGTGTTTATTGCCCATGCCCATGTTCACGTCTGCCGGAGTGATGTGGATGTCCATGCAAGCCTTTTCGTGCAGTCATCCATCCTCCAGCCACCCGCCCACCTTGCACACTGACACTACAAGAAAAAGGAAGGGGTATCCTTTGGAAAAAGGTCTGCATAGTTGGCCTCAGGAGAACAGTAGTTTCTGCAATTTGGAAGACAGTCTGTCGTTCACCCACTGAAGGATTGGCTCAAGAACGGTGCACGCCCCTTCCCCTTTCCACCACGTGGAAGGGGGAGAGGGAAGAGATTGTCTCTCTTATCTCTCGCTCAAAGCCGGGTGAGGATAGTTCAGATTTGCCAACTGCCTGGAGGTCTCTACAGACTTCCAGTTGCTGTCATCGTACAAGTGTGAGTCAGCTACCTTGACGTGATTCTCAGAAGTTAAAATACCTGATTTGGCCGACCTCAGATTATTCACAATGAGTGTAACATGTTGCGATCATGAATATAAATTCTTACTGATGGGCCAGTATCACAAGTAGGTGCATGAAAACAGAATGCATTGCACATCTGAAAAATAAGATTCACCACCGAAAGTTCCTCGAAATGGAGCGTATTTATTGCACATAAACAACAAACATCAATTTTAGTTGGCAAAATATTTTGTAGAAGTAATTTAAAATATGATTATCTGATAAACGAATTATTATGTAAGGTATACAAGCATTTAATCATAATATGCACGAATGACTGAGAAAGCATGGCACTGAAAGCAAGACCACAAGTGTCACGAAATCGAATGCGAACGGATTATCCGTCACTTATGATTATCCGTTTAGGCTTCCCCCTCCATTAGCACGGATAATCGACGCTCTATTGTACTTGAGCTAAACTTCGTTATCAGAAGATCAGGAGTTCACTTCTTTTGCACAGCTATATTTGTTATAAACTAAAAACAACTATTGTTATGATCTGTTCACTATGTACTGGCAGCCTTTATTTTTGGAGCATATATCTCTAATTATTGTCCTTTCTTTATCTTTGACTCTAATAGGAAAGATGTCCTTGTAGACCCATCAGTGCTAGAAGAGCGCACAGCAGAGGCCCAGATTGTTGTTGGAATCAATGCATATCGGGAGCTGACTGCCCTTCACCTTGGTGGCACAGGATCCCCTGCCACTAACCAATTAGTAATGATGTGTTCATCGCTGGCTGCCCAAAGAGCTGCAGAAGTGGTGCGAATTATAAAGGACACTCTAGCAAAAGATAATGAAGCTAGGTAGGTTGTATTTTAATTGAAGTTGCTTTTAAAGGGATTCTGCATAAACAATAGGTGCCTGTGGGTTGAGGTTGGTGATTGACAACATAAGTTGGTAAAAGTATTGAGAATACTGGTATGAACCAACTTATAACCAAGTATAGCTCCATGTTAACATGTTTGTCAGCGTGGTACCCCCTTGGTTTCTGTTCTGGCTGCGCATTGTTCCCGTGACTGTTTTGTTCATTGCCTGGGGAAATGGGGAGCATATGAGGTTCGAACTGAGATGGGCATTACATACCTGGTATGGAGTCACCCCATGCCATAGGTGGCTTAGATGGTATTTCGTAGATGTAGATGAAAGTTGCAATTTGGCTCTTAAATGTTATAGTCTCATTGCTCTAATGGAACTCTCAAGGATTGGCAATGGCTTTAGGAGTTTCTGATCATGGGAATAAGGGATGAAGATGTTCTCAAAGTCCTTAGTGAAGTACTTATATTCTCTCTAAATAGACAAAGTAAGATAATTTTTGCATAGTTTTCATGGTGTACAGGCAGTCCCCAAGTTACATAAGCCTCGACTTACTTAAATCCATACTTACGTAAGTGGCAACCTTACCCAAAAAAATACGAGAATTACAAAATATACGGATTTGAAAGAATGGTTGCCTACTTTCAAGGAGTGCATGTGTCGGAATGTTAGTAAGAGCTGGCCAATCTGAGAGGGTTGAGACCAGTAAATTGTCCTGGTAAGGAGTCGTAAAGTAGCAGTAAGATACCGTGCTTTTGCACACAGGTGCAGTTGTTTAATTCGTAGTGATGATAGTATACATTTTGATAAGAAATTTATGAGGTACAACTTTCAGGCCATTAACACATTTTGGTTAATAAAAAATTAAGGTAACATATGAATGTTATTAAATGTTATAATTTGTTATGAGATAAATTATTTAAGGAAGTTTGTAATGAAATGATTTTAAAAAGTATTAATAAAAAACTCAAAATCACTCTCAACTTGAAGTATGGCAATTACACACAACAAAGCCTTACTTAGAGATGGGAAAATTACGGTAATTTTCATCTGAAGTAATTACCATGGTAAATTATGGTAATTATCGAAAATTACCGTAATTTTCCAGTAAACTTTTGTTTTAAGCTTATAACAGCAAATGTATGGTTAAATAAGAAAGCCAATTGCAATAGGAAGGGAACAACTATCTTTACGCCATACCTAATACAGCATTAATCTATTATAAATGTTTTAAATTGTAAAAAGAAGGCACGGTAGAAACACGCAATCTGACTTTCTTTTGTCATAGTATGAGAAATTTTCAAAAAGAATATTCTAATGCATTACTCTATAATGTTCTAGTTTAAGTAAAATATTCTAAAAATGAGTTGTAGATGCCTCTATTTATTATTAAACGTGTTGGAAATGTGAACTTTGCTTAAAAGAACATGTTGGGAATTTATCTGTATGAAAAATTATCTCAAACATAGGAGAATTATCTAGAAAATAATGCTAATTTTCAAGGGACGCGGTAAATTACGAAAAATACCACGGTAATTTACGAAAATTACCAAGGTAAGTTTCAGAGTGGCCCATCTCTAGGCTCCAGATGTCAGTGCAGGAAGCATGCGACCCTGAGTTTGACCTAATATCTCTAAAACAGCTCGGTGGATTTTTTATGAAATTCATATCAACATTTAGCTTGTTTCATTCCATGTTAAGTAATCACAAGAAAGAGTTTTAAAAACTGTAATAAGAAATCAATGGTCTGTGAGTTTACCTCGTAGAATGAATGCATTTTAGGCAAAATGAAAACTTGGTTATATTCTACACAATTTTATTAAGAACACGACCGGTTTCGACCTTTTCAGGTCAATTCTCAAGTGTTACAATACAGTGATATTGTAACACTTAAGAATGACCTGAAAAGGTCGAAACCGGTCGTGTTCTTAATAAAATTGTGTAGAATATAACCAAGTTTTCATTTTGCCTAAAACTGTAATAAGAGTTTGTTTCTTGGGATAAAAGGGAAAAAAGAGCCCATTTTTTGGCCCACGAGAAACTATGTCCAACTTTTGGGGATTACTACGCAAATACCGTTGATTTGATGGCAGTCAAACTTAAACACCTTATGTTTCAAACTTCTGTTAGTGTTTTTGTAAAATTTAAAAGCTTTAACTTTATTTTTTTCTTAATGTTGACTTTATTTTTGGGGAACAACTTTATATCTGTTCTCACAGCATGTATAGAGATTTGCGCAGCACCATTGGCTTTGCCGTGAGTTCTGCATTACGATCCACGTAAATATAAATACATTAAAGGTTTACTTTATAGCGGTTTTTATTTATATCACGTTTTCGCCTGCCTTCAGCTTGCATTGAGCGGCGGAGGGGGATTTTGGAGTTTACTTTCCCCTCCGTTTACTCACGCAGTGTTGCCAGTGGTTGTCACGAAAGGGATTCCCATGCCCTCACATCAGCCTATGTAAAAGCAGCCTTCCCTTAAAACCTGTTTACTCGATACATTTTCCCGAGCGTGTTCATGCGAGAATGCATCTCTTTTCAAAAATTCATAGTATAAATATAATGACTAGCGCAAAATATTATATATTTATATTATAATATTTCGGCCGTCCTAACTTTACTCATCGCTTCTTGCAGGGAAAAGTTGATTCTCCCTCGATATTTCATCTATCCGCTGAAGTAATTTTCTTCACTTTGGTTATTGATAGGCCGAAGCACTCAGACAGTTTTATCAACTGGGTAGCGATAATCACCCATTTTCTTGGTTTCTGCCTTTAAAAAACAAATAGCACTCAACACCATCCTCATCTCCTGCTCAGATAGTCGCAGTCTTGGAGGCATCGTAGGAAGTGAATCAGATTGAACCTTGCTAAGTATGGGATTTTAATGAATCACCGAACAATGCTCTGTGCTCCCCGAAAACCACTGGCAACGCCACATGAGTAAATGGCTTTTAAATTTTACAAAAGCATTAACAGAAGATTGAAAAATTAGGTGTTTAAGTTTGACTAAGGCTTTCGGAAAGGTAGATCATGTGAAACACAGCTCGCGCTCTTTCTTCATGACGTTCTCAAATCTGGTGAATCGAAAACACAAGTGGACGCATTATTCCTAGATTTTAAGAAAGCTTTCGACACGGTACCTCACAACAAACTTTTATACAAATTACAGTCATGCGGCCTAAACGAAACAGTAGTAAACTGGATACGCGACTTTCTGAGTGATCGTAAGCAAAAAGTAGTTCTTGACAGAATTAGCTCTGATGCAGTTAAAGTGACATCAGGTGTCCCACAAGGAAGCGTAATCGGCCCCCTTTTGTTCATTATATACATAAATGATCTATGCTCTCGAATTAGCAGTAAAATACGTTTATTTGCTGACGACGCTGTCATCTATCGCGAAATTAATGATCACTCTGACTTTGAAATTCTATCATCGGATTTAAACAACGTTCATGTGTGGAGCCAAGAGTGGGGACTCGAACTTAATCTGAGCAAATGTGCGGCGGTACATTTCTTGCGGAGGTCGTCCAACTATCCCCGTGTATATGCTGTGGATGGCGTTAAGATAAAGGCGACAGATGAAGTTAAGTATCTGGGAGTTACGATAACCTCAAACCTATCGTGGGGAACACATATAAGAAATATTTGTGGCAGAGCTCTGAAGAAGCTAGTATTCGTCAAGCGTATTGTGGGAAGATTCTCAGATGAAAAAGTAAAAGAGAGGTGCTATTTCGCACTCGTCCGGCCACACCTTGAATATGCAGCAAGCATATGGGATCCGGTGCATAAAGAATTAATTCGGGAACTTAATAAAATACAAAGGAAAGCTGCGCGATTCGTCAAAAACTGCTACGGGCGTACAGACAGCGTTACGCAGATGTTAAACGAATTAGGCTGGGAGCCGCTAGAGACCCGGAGGTTGCGCGCTAGGCTTAGATTACTTGAGCAATTGAGAATAGATATCTTTCAGAGCGACACGGAGAACATCATATTAGAACCCCACTATATTTCCAGGTCCGACAGAAACGATAAATTAAGAGAGATATTTTGCCGAACGGATAGGTATGGGAATTCGTTTTTCCCCCGAACAATAAGGGACTTTAATAAATGCAAGGCGTAATTTCATATAGCGTTTCCTTTTTATATGTAAACGGCTGGTGTCCTAACACCCCCCGCCACACGCCTATTGAGGCGGCTTGCGGGGTAGTATGTAGATGTAGATGTAGACTGCCACCATATTAACGGTATTTGCGTTGTAATCCCCAAAAGTCGGACATAGCTTCTCTCGGGCCAAAAAAAGGGGCTCTTTTTTTCCTTTTATCCCAAGTAACGAACTCTTGTGATAGTTTTTAAAATGTTTTCTTGTAATCGCTTAACGTGGAATAAAACAAGCTAAATGTTGATGTCAATTTCATAAAAATCGGCCGAGCTGTTTTAGAGATATTAAATCTCAAACTTAGGGTCGTGTACTTTCTGTGCTGACAGTAGATACCAAATGGATACATGAAGGGAACTTTATAAGCAAAAGAATCACTAGCAAATGAAAGTTTTATACCAACCTATGAATTTCACAATATAGGTAACCAACAAAAAGAGTTCTTGAATTTTGCAGTGAACTGAATAAGGTTTGACCTAAAATTATTCCCCATATTTCTCCGAATCGACCGTAATTTTGAGAGCTCGGACTCACTTACGGAGTAATTTTCGACTAACGTATTTTTTGACTTCCATAAATTTCGACTTACGTAAATTTCGACTTGCGTTGCTAGTGTCGGAACGCATCTATTACATAACTCGGGGACTGCCTGTACTCTACTCAAGGCCTCTGGTTACAATTGCAATGCATTTGTAGATGAGATGGCTGAGAGTGATTAATTATGTTCAGGTAGACCTAAAATCCTTATTACTTCCATTAGTGTTGTGCTCATTTTGTTGTTTCAATGTTTCATCAGATATCCCCTCTCCATGGTATGCACGTTATGCACTCTGTACTGGATGAAATTTGGTAGTGTAGATTCTCTTGATGTAGTCTAAGAATGCAAAGGTGATTCTGGAAAAGTTTTGAGATGGCTTATGAATAAGTTATAATGAAAGATTCTCTAAATAACTTGCTGCACAGCTATGAGATGATACAATCTTAATTGGGTTTTGTGTGGCTCCCTTCTTTAATAAATACACCTTGAGAAGTGAGTCTTGTGAATGGGAAAAAATGAAAGCTTGTTTGAAGTTTGAGAGTCTGCTAGTGAAAAAATCATTTGCCTGGATTGAAATTCAAACCCAGATCCCTCAAATTCCATTAAAGCCTTTGTTAGGTTCACTTGCGTTGGATGATTGGCTAAAGCTCCCAGCCAGAATGTGGGATTGAATCCCAGGACTGATGAATGGCATTTATCACTGTGAATTTCAGACATTTCTAGCCTCCTAGCAGGTGTCTCTAGTTCAAGTTTAACTACTATGCAAAACGGAAGATTAAAGCCAGGCATGTTCATAATTATTCATTTGTAATCTTGCACATCGATAAGCTGATGTGAAAGAAACTAACTTTTTTTATGACAGGTTGCAGAGATCAAAGGTGAGCTTTATGGACTTCATTAACTTGGAAAAAATAACAACCTTAAGCCAAGAAGCAATGGTGGCTGCCTTGGGTGAGTTAACCATGGGAGGAGCCAAGGAAGAGCCTGGTGATGAGGAGGGTGAAGAAAATAGGGAGACAATGGAGCATGACATCAAATCACCAGTGTCAGGCATGGTGGTGGAGTCAGTGTTTGAAGACTCAGCTGTGCTGATTCCTGAAGGTGATGCCAGAGAATGGCAAGGTCCATTGCCGAGGAATGAAGAAGATGAAATCGGTTGTGGTGGGCCAAGCCAGTGGGATGTGGATATGTCGAAAAAGAGGCCAAGTTCCGAGTCTGATGAGGGTGATGAAGAAGTCCAACTTGTTGCCCAAGTGTCACGTGCTGACAAGCCTCCGATGGCAGAAATTGGTATGTACTTTGTTTATGCTATTCATTATATTTTTACACGAGTGCAATAGGCCCACCACAAATCACTTAAACTGTTAGCATGTAGATTTCAGGTTGTAACTCACTGGTGTATGTACTCAATTCAGCCCCAGCCCAGGCTCAAATATGTTTCATCAAAGAGGTATATATGGCCCATATAAAGGCTGAATCACACTATCATTTTTGACATATATGTTCAGGAATCATTTAAGCTATAGCTTTTCAGGGACCATGTAAAGGGCAGCTCAGGCTATCATTTGGTGATCACGCAGTCATTTTCGCCGTCTGTTCATGAATAAATGTCACTTGCAAGGTTATATTGTTTAAATACCATTTGCTTGAAAGCCACAACAGCTTTGTGCACTGAATGGCAAAGTGATGGAGTTCAAGATAGAAAAAAAGGCATGCTCAAATAACAGAAAAAAGGTTAAGGCTTCCAAGTGAGAACTTAGTAAGATCAATTGAAAATAAAAGAAGTAGCTGCCCCGTTTACTCTACTAGCTTTCTACACTGGTCAGTCTAACCAAGGTTGGAAGTTGGCTGTGTGAATGCAAGTTGGTGCTAACCGTGGTTAGCTTTTCTATCTCGGTCGAGAAACCACAGTTGGCGCTAGTTACTGACTTTAAAACTGTGTAAATGCAAGTTAGTGGAAAAAATGCTGTCTTTGAAAATGGAAGTTGTATGGGAAGTACATAGGGCATACACAGATGTTTTATACCAATGAATATACATATGTACAGTGTGTCCTCGTTTAACGTTGTTAACTCATTCCTGAAAAAGTAGACGTTAAGCGAAACAACGTTAAACGATGCATTATTTTCCATAAGAAGCAATGTAAAAAATTAAAATCAGTTCCAAACTCACCAATGGTAAAGGTATCATAGGGTCCAGTCTGGGAGAAATTCTTGTGTGAGAATAGTAGAAAAGTAAGGGGTATTCGATGAATGGGAAAGGAAAGTGAAAGGAATGCGCATTTATGAAATGTAAGAAAAAAAAGGCGTGAGATTCTTAGTTTTGGAGAAAATAAAGTTTGAAAATGACCAAATTGGCGTATTTTTTGTGATATTTTGACGCCATATTGCAAGATTTTTGGAAGTCCCGGTAGAGGGATATGGACTAATTTCACGTCTGAAATATGGCCTTACCCAACCCCCCCCCAACAACGTTGCGGGTCTTTGGAGTGAAACAGGGGTGCTAAGGTGGGACAGTACGCGGCGTCGAGAAGGCCATTTCTGAACGGAAAAATATTTGATTTGGCGGATAGTTACGTTTTATTTTCACGAATACCCTTTTAAACCAACGGGGCCGGGCCGTTATGTGTAATAACCAATGGGGCGGCCCGCAGGGCCCCGCCCGGCGGTTCACTTTTATCCAGGTGGCTTCCACCAGTGGGGGTAGGCCTCCGCAGCCAGCACTGAGTTGATATGGCCGATGCTCGAACAAAACGAGGGGAGACATTATTTCGGTCGATTCAAATTGTAAAATTCCAGGTGGTAGCGGTGACGTAGATTTCACATTTCCTTGTGATTTTTCCATGTCCTGAAATTATGTTGCATAATGCCCAAGAGGGCTTAAAAATGCATTGCCACATCAATAGGACAAGTAACGCAGTGCATCAGCATATGGGAAGAGAGAATCGGAACTCTGATCTCTTTTTACTTCATTGTATAGAATGCATCATTCACTAAAGTGCAAATTTTAATATTTTGGATCCAGATCCAATTTTTTGGAATAAATTAGGATCCGATTTCAGTATCCGGTGAAACGTAATATCCATGGATCTTTGGATCCGACGAATCCAATCCAACCATCCCTACTTTTTTTGTCTCACTTTTTTTTCCTGACTCTAAACAGGCTGCCCCTGGTTCCCTTAGCTTGAAAATCATTCATCCTCTTCTCTGCATCTGCTGCTTCAGGGTATTCTCTACACATGTGACCATATTTTCAACATGAAAAGCATTTCACCATATGTCTTTTCCTTTCCTTCGATAGTGAATTACTATTGCTCCAGTACTCCTATTCTGTCTGGTCTCGTCTGTAACGAAAATCCTCGTATGTAATGAATCTTTCCTTTTGACAACACTATTCTGTAACACGTCTTAACGGGCTATCGTTATATTTTCGGTCGTGAAATTTTGGTACTTACTGATAAAACAATATTTTTAAAGCACCTTGCATGGAGGCTACGATTTTCCAGCAATCAGATGAAGCTGAAGCCTAGGAATTCAGAGGACTCTGGTTTGCAATTTAAAAAATACTAGGTGAGGTAGTAGTGTTAAGAATGTCATACAGAGGACTCTGTAGGCAATAAGCCTGTTATGACCTTACTCTTACAAATTTTGTATGGCTGGGATGTTATAATTTTAATAGCTAAATAGTAAGAGTTGTTGATATTAAAAAGAAAAAATATGAACATGCCATCGGCATGTAACAGTTTAGAAACCAAAACGTAAATAAGTTGTTGGGGCATTGTAGTAAGTAAGTAACTGAAATAAAGATGTACGTGGGTGTACTGAAGAACTAGTTTCTTAAATTTAGAAGGAGAATTCAACAGGTTATGGGTCCAGATCGTAAGTGAATAGCAGGAAATTTTTTATTTATCACGAATAAATCCATCGTGAATTAACCGTGGAAGTACATTGTACATTAGGTACAAAATGGCTGCCGGTATTAGTGACTACAAAATTCAAGTGGATAAACTCGAAGGACCTGAAGACTGGGCTAAGTGGAAATGGCACGTTTCGATGTTATTGAGAGCTTAAAGATATAGTCTTCGGTACGTGCAAGCGTGTTGAATTTGTGGAAAACGCGACAGCGGAGGAAAAGGCGGCA
The DNA here is from genome assembly GCA_963573305.1 of Pyrrhosoma nymphula. Lineage (NCBI taxonomy): Eukaryota > Metazoa > Arthropoda > Insecta > Odonata > Coenagrionidae > Pyrrhosoma > Pyrrhosoma nymphula. The sequence continues at coordinate 90,175,502 of OY754334.1, read as the reverse complement.
GGTCATCTGTGGTTGAAAGATGATGAGAAGGCGGCAAGTTTGTTAGCTGGTACGCTGGGAAAACCCATTGCAGAGCTCATGTTGACATGCACCCACGCAAGTGAAATTTGGGATAAGTTACACGCAAGATTTGAGCGAAGCAGTACGCAACGGCTAAATATGTTGATCGAAGCATTTTTTCGTGTTCATCGTGACAGAGGACATCAGCACACATGTCGCGAAGCTGCAGAAGTTTTTCGTGGATTTGAATAACGAACTTCAGAAACACAAAGAAAATGTTTTGTCCAAAAGAATGTTAACGGTCGAATTTTGTCTACACTAGGAAAAGAATACGACAATTTTAAAGACTTGTGGGACACGATTCCGTCAGGAAATCAAAGTCTGACCTTATTGATTGAGAAGCTGTGCACGATTGAATTGCGAGACCAAAGTACGCTGGAATCGGCAGTTGCACGCAATGACCCGAAGAAGAAAAACCAACTAAATAGATGTGGTATTTGCGAAAAATCGAAGAAAATTAATGAACGTGCAAAACAAAAATTTCCATGCCATAAGTGCAAACAGATCGTTCATTGGGCAGCGGAGTGTCCAATGAAAAGGACCGATGGAAGTACTGGCAGCAACCAATCTGAAAAGAATGCTGCATTTATATCACATGCTCTTGGTGCCTCATTTAATTACTATGCTGAAGCCGACAGATAGTACTGCGACAGTGGTGCTACCAATCACGTCACTGCGAATAAGCAATATTTTGTATCATATACAAAATTTGCTGTACCTAAAATGGTTTCACACGGAAAACGAGGTGTAAGCATGCTGGCTCACGGAAAGGGAACTGTTAAAATTAAAGTGCATTTGAACAAAACTTGGAAAAATGCAGAATTGAAAGACATTCTGTATGCTCCTGAAGCAAGTGCTCACTTATTCTGCGTAAAATCAGCTGCACGAAAAGGTTTTTGCACAATACTAGATGCTCAAAGTGTCAAACTTGAAGACAAAGACACAGGGGAAACAATGATGACTGGGTGCTTAAGCCGTGGTCTATACGTACTTGACATACGGGTTGTAAAACCAGCACAACCTATTCAAGTGAATTTGGTGACATCGTCGGATACACTGCAAGTGTATCAGGAAAGATTCGGTCATCAGCACAAGAAGCACATAAAAAGCGTCTTGAAGCAAATGAATATCAACGTAGACGGGTGTAAAGAAGAATTCTGCGATGGATGTGCCCTGGGAAAAATGCATCGGTTGCCATTCAAGAGTCAAGTTAATTACCCGATGGTCACTGGTGAGCAAATTCACGCCGATGTGAATGGACCCATGTCTACGGAATCACTTGGAAGAGCGTGCTACTACGTTTGTTTTAAAGACATTTTAGCAAGTTCCGTAAAATTTTCTTCCTGAAGCAGAAAAGTGAAGTCAGTACCGTCTTGGAACAGTTCCTGAATGAAGCCAAGACAAATGGTCATGTTATCAAACAATTCAGCTGTGATGGAGGAAAAGAATTAGACAACAAGAAAGTTTGTGAACTCCTTTCAAACAGAGGAATAGAGCACTGCATTACTCCACCTTATACACCACAGCAAAACGGTGTTGCGGAACGAGAGAACCGCACGATTGTGTAATGTGCATGTTTTATGCTGAATCCAAGCAAGTTGCCAAAAGAATTGTGGGCAGAAGCATGCAATACTGCCACATATCTTTTAAATCGCACTGGAAAGTCCTCCATTGAAAACAAACCTCCTTATGAACTGTGGTATGGACGACCTCTGGAAGCCTGAATCATCTGAGAATCTTTGGAACAGAATGTTATGTGCACGTGAATAAGCATTTCCGCTCGAAGTTTGACGACAAGGCTGTTCATGGACATCTGGTTGGGTACATAAACGAAAGGGACGGATTTAGGGTGTGGATTCCATCTCAGAAGAAAATTGTTTTAAGCCACGATGTAAAATTCAAGCCTGACGTTGTTTGCAATTTGCGCACCGACGTTACTGAGTTTGTAGTAGATCGTGAAGAAACCATGAGTCAGAGTCAATCCAATCCAACTTCCGACGTGAATAAAAAGTCCGGTGAAGTCAGCTATGACAAGAAGGCAGAAAGTTTATGTGAACAAGAAAAAGATGTTACAACGGTTAGTTCCAGAGGAAGTGAAGTATCAGGTAAAAGAGAGGAAGTAATAGAAAAAAACAAAGAGAAACAAAGAAGGATACGCGAAAAGAAGAAACCAGAATGGATGGCAAGTGGGGAGATTATGTGTACATGCATGGCTAGACCTCCTATTATCAAGGACAAGGATGATAAGAACACATCAACGGGACTAACCAGCTAGCTGACCTGCAAACCAAGCCATTGGAAAGGGTCGGATTCGAGATGCTGCGTGAAAGGATTGGGGAGCAGAAGATTAAATCTGAGTAGATTTTTTTATTCCTCTTTTGGAGGAAGTGTTGATATTAAAAAGAAAAATATGAATATGCCATCGGCATGTAACAGTTTAGAAACCAAAACGTAAATAAGTTGTTGGGGCATTGTTGTAAGTAAGTAACTGAAATAAAGATGTACATGGATGTACTGAAGAACTAGTTTCTTAAATTTAGAAGAAGAATTCAACAAGAGTCCACATAATTCCCCATGCATTTGTATAAAGAATTTCTGAATGTAAACAAATCAATTTGCTTGGGGCTGCAAAGTATTGGATTAGATAATGTCCATAATTAATTAGATTAGATAATTATTTCTTGCAATTTCGTATATTTACTGATGTTCTCCAAGCCAGGAGGGATGTACCAACACAATTGAGTTGAAACTGCAACACTAAGCTATATCCTATGTAGTCTTTAGTATTTTTTCTAAGGGTTTCTTAGGTAGAAGCGAATATAATAGTGTTTGCTTAAATAGGAGATTGACTCAATATCTATTCTCTATGGTAAATTGTGTTTCTATAACATTATATTTGCGTTATTAGCACCTTATTTTGCCAATTTAGTTTAACAGTATGATTGATAGAGCATTGTTTTCGCAACTATATTTATTCAGCCAGAACGCCTAGTATATATGTACATATTTATTATTATATAATATTAATTTTATAATTATATATGTATTAATATTAATATTATTATTGTAAATGCATACTTGTGTTTATAAGCATGTTTTGGGAGCTAAAGTGGAAATATATTAATGCTTATGACTTAACTGATCCAAATTTTTTAATAATTACGTGGAAATGGAAATTACCTGGGTTATTGGTAGTTTACTGGGTTAATCGAGGCTTGATCAAACTATAAACCATTGTTATACACCGAAGACTGTGAACATTCTGGGTCCACGATCTATTTATTCCAATATACCTTTGATGGATAATTCATAAGTGATGTTGGCTGTGGAAGTTTATTACCACAGTATATGTAATAACATCAAAAAATGTACAAATGAATGGCAAAATATAAAAATAATCACGACCTTGAGCTGTACACCTGAGAATCAACTATGTATAATCATATCACACTTCACAAGACATTTCAACATCAAGGTAGTTGTATCCATCATAAAAGTTTCCAGTTTTCTTGTTTTTCAGATTTTTGGTATCCTAGCCAGGTACCGTATTTGCATGAATCTAAGACGATGTTGTTTTCCCTTCTGGACTTCCGAAGAACAGTAGATTTATCTTAGAATCGGAAGCAAAATCCTCAACTACAATGGGATAGCATAATCTACATACATATTTACATTTACTATTTTTTGCTCTTTGTCTACACACATGCACAAATTATGGCAATCTGGATTCTAAGGTATTTTATTATTAATTGCTATCATTCATTATTATTCAAAATTAATTTTTTTTCCTCTTGGGAGTTTCATAAATGGGGGGTCATCTTAGAATCTGGTTCATCTTAGATTCATGCACTTATGGTATTTTTATTTCTCATGCACAATTTGTTCTGTCATAGTGCCTCCTTCCTTGGCTCTGGCAATAAAGTTTGTGCTAAATAAATTTGAAATATACTAGTCACTGATAAAGTTTTTACTATTATGTGATTGTTGTTTTCTACATTTACTCAGTGTACATTATCTGGGTAGGGAAAAACATTTCTTAATATATTATCAATATATAAATTTGGTACTTAAAATAAAGGTCATATAATAAATTTGTGATTACCTAGGATTTGTGCATAAAAACATCAATTAAATATCCAGAAATGTCATATGTTGTAATTGACCATAGTCAAATTTTGTTCCATGGTAAATTTAAAGTTTTTGAATTGGCCCTTAAGAAATAAGAGGAAGTGTCTATCTAAGGCTTGTAGGTATTTCTTTAGGATTACATTTGTCTAGGTATTTAAAACCAAGTTATAGGCAGATGCAGGGAGTGCATATTTGTGTATTCCATTTTCATGCCTATTTGCTGTTTTTTTGTTCTAGCAGCATATTGGGCCAGTTATTTTGAGATTCCAAGCACCTATTTTAAATGAACTTTGAGAGAAGATCTTTAGTAAAAAAAATTTTCTTTCATACTCTTTTTTCTTAATACTGTTAATATTCCTCTTTTAGAAAGTCTGTGAATGATTTTCTTGATTCATCTGTTTCCTTTACAGGACCTAACCTGGAGCACACCTGTTGTATCCCTATCCATAACTGCTACATAAAGTCCACACTCCCTTTTGATTCAATTATTCCTCATATTAGTGGTTTATTGCCTAAATACAGCACTTTAAGTATCCTCTACACTTTACACATGTATACTGGTATTGGGAGTTGTAAGCAAAGTGTCTGATATCTGGTGCTGATCTTTAGAACTGAGATAAAGGGGATCAGAAGTATCAGTAGCCCTGTGTTTATGCTGAGTTTATAGCTTGTTAGACTGCTGTTAATATGTATTTTAGTGAACTAGCTCAACCAGTCTCGTTGATGTTGCGATGATGTGATGAGTCCAGCATAGTTTTCCCTTAATAAGAAATTCTGGATTTCAACAAACACTTTCGGAGGTTTTTTGTAGATGATTTTTTAGTGAGAAGATGTAACCCCTGTGTTGGGAAGCAAGACAATACCGTGGTGGCCATAGTATTTTAATGAATGTAGATGTACCGGCTATGTCATTATGCACTAGTGATGGCAAAAATGACTCTTTTAGGTGAGAGCTGCCTAACGGCTCACAGCACACTTCAAAGAGCCGCTCGCACTGCATGACTTATGGAGGAGTTTTCTTTGTGATTTATTTCCGGAGGGGAGTGAATGGAGGGAGCATTTGCAATGAAATATTTCCCAGATAATGCAGGACTTTTTCTTTCTTCTGGATTTTGGAAAGGGTTTCCCTCTACTGCTGTAGATGTACAGGCGGTCCTCGACTTTCGTACGCTCCAAATTGATACCTTTTACTTGACTTTCGGACACCAAATTCAGACTTTCGGACGTTGGTCGAACAATATTTTTGTATTTCCCACGATGGTGAATGGCGCATCCCGGCATTCAACTGTTTCATCTGGCGTTCTTGCTCGCTAGTATACGCGACTGTGGGTAGAGTTAACTTAGAGCAAGGTATAACTTGTTTATTTACTGAATTTAATTAATGTTGTATGATAAGAATGAGTAGAAAACATAAATGTGATGTGACTGAGACCAACGAAAATACACGTAGGTCGCATAAACTTAATACTGTCGAGTAAAAGTTGGGAATGATTAGACGTGCTGAACTGGGAGATTCTTTTGCTGCAAGACAATCATCTGTTCAACTGTGTGTTCAATAGTAAAGGGGAAAGATAAAATTATAGACCATGTACGCAATGCTGGGAAGTGCAATGCGAAATTCACTAAGTTGTGTATGGCATGTACCTAGGAAACATCGTTCTATTTTCGTTTGTCTTTTGTCCAGTTTAGGAAATTACAAAATTTTGTTGTTTCTTTAATTGTAATAATTTATATGTCATCGAGTTCAAGGTTCCAAAAATTAAATGTCATGATGTTTCTTGTTATGTGTCTTTATAGTGATAGTGGGCATTATCAGTGAAATGTTAATTTCTGCTTGGGAAAAATTAGAAATGCCAATGTTTACTCAGTACACAACGGTATTCTTTTAAACCTTTTATCAAGACTGCGGATATTTTAAAGTAATTACATATTGTTTTAAATATAATTAATGTATTTTAAACTTTTGTACTAAAAATAAAATTTCCTTTCAATTAATATGAAGTTTTACTATGTATATTTGTCTCTCAGGGAACGTAACCCCTAATTAGTATGGGACTCGATTGTTCGACTTTCGTACATTCGACTTTCGTACACGTTTTCAGGAACGCATTGTGTACGAAAGTCGAGGACTGCCCATACTTGCTCCTTCTTGATGTCCCACATTATAATCTCTGTATTCGATATATATTAGGGGTTCAAGATAATTTTTGAACGTCAAAAGTAATTTAATCTGTACCAGGTATCAGAGTATATTTTTAAAATTTATACACTGAGGTATGTATTCATGGTTTATTGACAATCAATATTAAATACTTAACCTAATCGCAGTATAACTTTAGGATGCAGCGTACGCAAATGTCATGTTAAATTGAAATTGCTACCAGTTTTGTGGGATAAAATCTTTGAGCTAAAATTGCACTTCGCTTTCTCAGATCTGGTTTCTTTGTAGTATTCCCTAACGCTGCTACTTTTTTGTTTTATTTGAGGTGGCATTTCTCAAGTAAAGTAGGCTTTTAGTGAATCCAATCATCAACCTTGATATGGAAGGGTCCCCAATTATCAATTTTCAAATCAACTTTACTGACACTAGAACAGCTGTTTTTGTTTGCGGTCAGCAGGTTGGTGTCAGGCAGAGCAGACTTGTGGAACATTTATTAGAAGAAAGTTCAAGTTTTAAAACATAAATGTCTTCAAATTTGATTTAGAACTATTCTTGGGCCCTATTTACAAATGCAACCATGTAAGTATTTCAATTTCACTGATTCAATTAGTATCTTTTGAATGATCAATAACCAGTTAATCATGAGAGTCTTTTCTTACAGATTCAATCACTCTTATTATCGTGATTTATATAACCATTTGGGCATAAAGGTTCCTTTAATTAACGTTGGTATTTATTGTTCACTATTCCACTTATCATAATCTGGATCTCTGGTGTCTGCGTGCGTAAGCTATCCTTTCTCCAGTCGGCTGGGGTGTTGTGTCGTCCTCATGCTACCAGATTCTGCTGTAAATATATCTGCCACTACTTCCGCTGTCTTTCTTAGATACTTGGCTGAATACCCCTTCTTTGGGAATACTTTCATATTGAAATTTGACTGCTGCAAGCCGCTTTCTTTCCAGATCTCTTAAGTTCGCCCCCTCCGCATCCTTCTCCTATGGTCAACTCTCACTCTCTCACGCATCCCCAGTTTCCTTCTGTTGCCTGCTTATTTTCCCTGTGCGTCTCTGTTGAGTATTGATTTTATATGTGTATCCTTAGCTTCTATTTTGGTAAATATTGACCTTTCCTATGCGTCCATGGTTTTGTATTGTTTACATATAACTGATCATCTTATTTTACTGCAGTAGAAACTCAAAATTATGAAGTCAACGGGACCGGAAAAATCGACACTTCATGGTATCAAATTTCGTAAGAACGAGTATCTTTCAAAAACATCGCAATGAAGTCCTTTTTTTCGTTTCCTTAAATTAAGATGTACTCTCGCAACGTACTTGCCTGATTTACAAAGTTAGAATTCATGAAAGTATATTTAAATGTGTATTCATGCCCAGAGGGTGTACACAGTTGATCACGACTAAATTGTTGGAGTCGGTAAACTATTTTTTTTTCCATCGCGTCGTTCCAGCTTTTCGTGGGAGAAAGCCGGAAAATCGGAAGAATCGACCTCCATCCAAGCCCCGCAGAAATTTACATCACGACAACTAACTTGTCGTTCTTTTTTCCAATGTTAGATTATGCAATTAAGCATCTTTGCATAATTTTTGTGCAGTTTAAACTATGCCTATGAAGCTTCAAAGTGCATTTTTCTATATTATTTCCTAACTGGAGAATTCGTAACTTTTGCGTGAGCGATGTATAATCATCAGTAATATTGATGTCAGCATACACTAAGGAAGTGTGCGACTTGCGCGATCATTTGCACTGGATATTGAAGACAGTGAAAATAAGATTCTCTCGCGGATTCTATGCGATGGATGCATGTTATGTATTTTGTGCAAATACTGATGTGCCCGTTAATCCCTTGAGATAATAATCGTTGTTCTCCCTTGGATTCATCTTATTTGTGCGTAGTTATTTCTGATACGATGGAGCTGATGAAAGAGTGCAGTTAAGTGTGTATCTCCTTTCAAAAGTAGATTGTACAGGGTAGCGATCGTCAGGGAAAACCTGGAATTGTCGGGGAATTTTGAATTTCTGGAAAAGTCAGGGAATTGTCAGGGAATTCTCGTAACAGTCTGGGAGATACTGAGATAGGCAATTCTGGTTATTTTTCTACCTTTTCGTTTATCGACCAGTCATTTCCGCCATTTGTTTCACCAAAGTATTCCACCAACTATAACTAACATCCGTCACTGATGTGCATGGAATAATCCCCATCAATTATGCAGTGTTAAAAATGCGAGACGATGATTATTAAAATGGTAACTAACGTATGATCTCACGTGTAAATAAAGTCTTACACAAGATCATCTTCGATTCTCATACCCCCCTTCGTGAGACAGTAAGAAGAGCCCTCCTCCCCTCCCCACCTTTCACGCTCGACGTAATTATTGAATGGCCCCCTTAAGCTCCCTCTCGAAGCAATTTAGTCAGGTCACAAACCACCTCAAATATGATATTCCAGAACATGATGCTGCTAATTGTCTCCTGTTGTCCTCGCTCTCATTGGCGCACTTACATTTTTTGACCAAATATTTTTACATTTTTTTGTTCCCTGATTCACGTTAATCAAATTTTTATTTGCTTCTGAAGGTCCCTCGCACCATCCGATTTTGATCCAGTCCAACAACTTTGCTTTGGTTTGTATTTTTCGCGCACCTTAGTGATACCTGTGCCGGAGTCCGCCAGTAAATTGGCCATTAACTTTCCCATCGATGCCTTTTCAGTAATCCTCAACTTCCCAGAACTACCACGACGCGGTACCTCATTCTTGAAGAATTAGAAACTGTCAATTTGTAATTTTACCGAAGGAAACATACACGGCCACGGAAATACGATACACGGCCGCTGATACGCGGCTGCGGAAGGAATATAGCTGGTTCTTCTGGGTCACCCCTACGCTCACAATGTTTTAGGGGATTCACCATTATGCAAAACTGTTATATGCGTAATTCAGTAACCTGCTGTAGGATAACCTTGTGTGTAGGGAAATGTTGCATTTTTGTTGACGATAAAACGGCCGCTGCAACGGTGCACAGTGGTCAGATCGAAAAAAGCCGGACAAAATCCAAAATTGCATTTTTTTTACATAAAGGCATTGAAACATGGCATTTACACTCACAAATGATTACTTACTATGAAAGTCATTTTTCTTAGGTCTTACCCATTACTTGTATACGGAGGCTCAAACATGACCAACTTTCCAAAAAAACATCCGTTTTGATTTTTATCGAAAATCTTAAAAGTTAAGCAGGTAGTAGAGTTGTGGAAGGATTTTAATGAAATAAAAAACTTTACCATTTGTGATAATGGTACTTTTCCTGTCCTATACATAAGTTTAAGAGATTACGGTCGATATTTGGGGGCTGTTACGTCACTAAATGACGGACGTTTTTTCAGGCAAAATTTTCACATAAAGTAGTCATTTTAATTAGTTTTACGAATATTTGCACCGAGATATTTGTACGGAGTTTAAATTGAAGACTTCTTAAGATTATTCTGAAAAAATCTTTGAAAAATGTCAGCATCTTTGGTGTAGCGGGTGGGGGTGAGATAGTAGTGTCCTTCACCTTGCCAGAGCATTCGGGGGTAGAATGGACCCTCCTCGGTGTGTTTTTTCATTAGGACGTATTTACTTACTTCCTCAGCACTACAGCCCAGTATGGGCTTTGGCCTCCCTCAAGACGCCTGTCCATTCTCTTCTGTTCTGCACTTTCTCCCACCATCTTATGATCCTCATATCCTTTATTTCTTCTTCCAAATCCTGCATCTATATTTTCCTTGGTCTTCCTCTTTTTCTCTTTCCATCCGTATTTCCATGTAGCAGCTTCTTAGGCATCATTTCTTCTCTCATTCTTTCTACATGACCTAGCCAAGCTAACTGTTGGGTCTTCACAAATCTCACTATGTCTTCACGTCTGATAATATTTTCTATTTCCCTGTTTGTTATTATCCTCTATGTTACCCCATCTGTTTACGGGGCCATATATCCTTCGCAAAACCTTACGTTCAAACATCTGCAGAGCTTGCTCATTTCCAGCTGAGATGGTCCACGTTTCTGCTCTGTATGTCACGACCGGTCTGATAAGTGTCTTATAGATCTTGCCTTTCATCTCCTTAGATAGCAGAGTTGACTTCAGGAGCTTAATATTAGCAAAGTAAGCCCTATTTCTAGCCATTATCCTCTTGTTGATCTCTTCTGTCATTGAGTTCTTACAGTTAAAATTAGTACCGAGGTAACTGAAATATTTTACATTTTCAAAGTTGTACTGCCCAAATGTAATGTCTTGAGTCCATCTTCTATCTTCCATGGCCGACATTTTCATGTATTTCGTATTTCTCTCATTGATTCTAAGCCCTGTATTCTTACTCTTCTGTTCTAAAATTTTGAATATTTCTTCAGAGAATCCATACACCGTGCCACTAGAACTATGTCGTCAGCATAGGCCTGAGTAGATTTAGGCACAATTGTTCCCTCTAACCTCAGTTATTTCATGGCTTCATGTAGACACAGATTAAATAGTACTGCAGATAGAGAATCTCCTTGTCTCACGCCGTTGTTATCTCAAAGGATTCACTAGTCTTGCCTCCGATATAAGCCTTTGCTTGAGATCCTTCCATAGTCATATTTACCAACTTGATTAGTGTTTTTGGTATTCCAAATCACTCCAATGTATTCTACATTTTTTTTGTATTGACTTCTATTGACCCTTTTTCAATAGGACGTTCTTTGTAGCTTTTAATGTATTGATTTCAGCTGATAACATTTTCTGAGTTTTGACGAAAATTTAATTCAGTAGAAATAAAATATTCCAATAATAGGTGACCTTTTGGCGATCGGTCAGGGAAATTGGTGAATCCATCAGGGAAAAGTCAGGGATTTAAAAATTGGATATCAGTAGCCACCCTGTTGTACATACAAGCAACGCATTTCAACCGTGAAGGTGATGTAACTCATTTTACACTTCATCGACTACTAACGATGCTATCACTACAAATCAATAATTTTCGTTTTCTACTCAACTATGCGAAAGCTTCATTTGCGGCTCCATTCAGATTATGTGGTGTGCTCTTCATTCATTAAATCTCGGGCTCCATTTAAAGATTTAATATTAAACTAAAATTTGGGATATTTTTTGTTATCGTTTTTCCTCTGCTTTTGATCAAGTAAGGAGATTTTCATCCGAGCATTGCAGCTCCAGGTCAAGCCATGCACTAGGCCGGAATCAGAATGGTCTCGGAGTATCGTGTGCCAGGTGGGAGGTTGATCTATTTGGGAGTCAAGTCCAAGGAATGCGTGCGAGGAATAAACATTGAATGAATCATTGGCTTTATGCCGAATAGTCACATCTTATCTTCCTCCTCCCTTAACTCAACAGGCTGCGTCAGCGGAGAGGGAGAACATGCCTCTGGAGAGAGGGGACTTTTCCACCTGGTGTTGAGGGGGTGGGATGGAGGGGGCATACGAAGGGGCCTGATCTCCTTGAGGGCCAGCATGGGGGCTTCAGTGTGAAGGTGATGGCTCGTGCCCACCCATAGAGCAGGGAGGTTCGCTGGAAGTGAGATAGAAGGTGATGGAGAAGAGTATGCCGAGGTTTTGGAGCAACGGAGATGGAAATCTGGGTGAATTTTCCTGGTGAGGATTGTCGATTGGGGGAAAAAGAATATGGGAATGTGCGGGCATTTCCATTTCGCATTTCCTTAATCTCCAATCCATTCGGGCAGTCTCAGAAAAGGGAATCAGTGAATAATAATTCAAGAAGTCATACTAAAAATGAATGAATGTATATTATAAAAATACTTCAGCTCTTCTGTCGAGAGAATCACTCATTTAACAAAAATATTATTTGTTTTTGCACTTTGCTTTGCTCCATTGTCGCTCCTGCCATAGCCTCTAATTTAGATAAATGCAAACTGAACTGGGAGTCGACATCATTAACAATTTGGAATCAATGTAATGTATCGAGAGTGAGCAAAACTTCATTCTTATTGGGAGAAATCAGGACTTAGTCATTTTCGTCTTCGTCGCTGCTTTCCTTAATGGCCCCCGACACTGGCTCTACCATTGGCAGCTCTTGCATTACATCTTCACAAGCTTGGAGATCGTGATCTATCGATATATGATTGCTCAGGGTTACAGCCAATGAACTGCGAACTTGCGACATGTAATGCCTCAACGCCCCTACCCAAAGATTACACCCAATCCGGTGTCCTGCTTCCACACTGTTAGGTAATAACTAACTCCCACCCCTGATGTCCTCCTGGGGGTATCGTCCGATAACCCAGGGAAGAGATGAAAATGCTTCCAATTGGGCTAGGATGCTGATGAGGTTGTCTGCTCCCTCTCCGACAGTGTGACTTTTGGTATCTCGTAGGATGGTTCCACTTATCCTCTTCTTGTTTATATCTCTAATAAGGATTTAGCAACAAAACCCTTATTTGATTCTTTATCAGTCTGCAGGAACGCAGCTGAGCTCTCTTTTAGGATATTTTTTCAATCACTGGGTTGGAGCGAAAGGGGAGAAAGGTACACTATTTTTCGATACAAATATATATGGGTGCTTGAGTATTTTTTCCCATTGATTATGCATGCACCCAGAACTAGTCATACTAGTTCAAATTAGAATTAATGTGCGTCAAAGTAATTGGTCATATGAACTAAGCGAACTCGTATTTTCTCTGGTTATCTTGGCTGTAGGCAACGGAAGAAGGGAAGGGCAATACCTTCCTCGATTCCCTACCCTCCCTACCCTAAAGTAGTTCAAGAAATTATAGATAAATTTATTGAAAGCTTGTCCTTTTTTCAATGTTTGTCACTCTTGGCTTCAATACTCATTCATGCCCCTTTAATGGTTCATTTTTCCAATTGCAAAACGAAGAGATGAAGCAATTTTTTCACCTTGACTAATACTCTAGTCAACATTTTCAGCCCAAAAATAAGATTTGACTTGTGCTCAAATCGACTTATACTCTAAAATATATGGTACTTGATTTCAGATTTAGAATTCAGCTTAATCCCTAAATCATGAGGTCACTATAATGAGCTCATGATATTGCTGCAAAACTATTGCCATCCATTACTAGGTTACACATCCATTCAGGTGAAGTAGATGACTGCCTAGGAAAGGAAGAAGTAAGGGAGAATGGAAACAAAAATGCCAGAAATTTTGGTTTCTGTTATTTTTTTTACTAACAATGTAACTGTGGTACTGCAATGTAATTATAACATTCTATCTATGATGTCTTTGTTTATGCATCTTCACTGGGTATTTCACTCCTAATGAAGAAAATTCTACTTATTTAACTGATTTTTCTTGCAGAACTTAGTGGGAGTGAAGAAGATGAAGTTGTCACCCTGGACCCTAAAGAGATGAATCTTGACCGAGGTTCAGACAATTTGTAAGTACTTAGTCTTCGCTGATGTCAATCTCTGTAAATTAAATGAAACATTATTCACTCTTAATATAAATTTGTGTCAGATTTATTGATGGATAGCCAAATAAATTACTTCAGCATATACTGTTTATGCTCAAAATATGGCTTAAAATTATGGTCAAAATATTTCATTTTTGAAGTGCTAATACTTGCAATTTAATTTAAAACTGTATTTGAAATTTACTTGCAACAATCTAGTCCTTACTTGTGTGTGATAAAATTATCTAAAAGGCATATTGATCTTCAATTTTTCTCAGAGGAGGAAGAATAAATTGTACGTTTAGGTCATAATTCAATTTTTTGTTAATATGGCCTTCATTGTGAGCCTTTGTTAATTCTAGCCATTTACTTTGAAATGTATGACTGCTTGGCGTGAAGCTAATGACTTGGTACTGAACACTGAAAAAACAAAACAACCGTCTTTTTTCTACTATGCATAATGCTCTAGGTAGTATCTCGTTATCGATAAATGATACCAATTTTGTTCCAAATTTAAGGTTTCTTGGTATCCATTTTGACCATAATCTAAAGTGGAATATGCATATGTAAAAAACTAAATTCTACTTATTTCTTCTTTTTTTCCTTGTAACATAGGACAAGTCAAAGCATTTTGAAAACCTAATGTTACTGCCTTTTCTACTCCAGAATTTCTTATGGTCTAGTGTTGTGGGGATTATCCTCTCACTTAAATATTTATATTATATATTCATATAGTCATAGGAAATGGAAAGGGATAGGAACACATAAAAGGACGAACACAGGGTTTGGTGGGGAAGATGAAAATGTGTCGAATCCAGACAGAAAAAATTTCACCTTACCCAGGATTCGAACCTGGATCTCCCAATTGCCGGTCGAGTGTGCTACCAGTTACACCAGCAAGGCTACTCAATTAACTGTTGAATTCGAGTGGGTTTTATGTCACACCCCATGCCCAAATTTAGCAGCCAGAGATGGTGCGCAGGAGCTTTTTCACCCACCATATGGGAGACTAACACAAGTGGAAGAGGAAAGGTAAAGAGGAATACAGACATACAACAAATACAGAGGTGAACAGTGCGTTTAAAGGCACGCATAGCCGAAGAAGAAGAAAAGAGCCAACATGGCCAAATATACTCATCCATTCGAAAATCAGACGCTCAAAGGCGCGAATAAATTCATACAATCATAGGAAATGGAAAGGGATAGGAAGGAGGCACTAAGAGCCGTCTATTTTTTTGAGTTCCAAAACACCATTACACCAATACAATACATAGGTGATTACACCATACAATCTATGGGGATGTTTAGGGAATCGCAAAAAATGACACTACTTTCTGATTTCCGCTGCAATTCATTGCACTACAATACTCTCCGCTACTAACTCGCATCTTTGCTATCATTTTCTCATTTTATAAACAAAAAAGAGATGGTCACGGGCAAAATAATTCTCAGTGTACTGTACGCAGTCTCAGCACTCAGTGCGCACTCTCAATCAAAGCCGGTATGGCATCTGAAGTACCGTAAAGTGAAGTGAATTCGAAAACACAGGATGAGTTTGAATGCTTGCGACCACGATGCTTTAACACGTTCACTGCGGGGCCGATTAAAGCCCTACCACTCACAGTGTGGCGTGGCCCACTGGTGGGTCACACTCAGTCTTTTGCATGGGCGGCGTGGCCCACCAGTGGGTCACTGAGCTTCTGGCCACTGCCGAGGGACAGTATTTAGAGCAGCAACACCCACCTCTTGCCTGAGATAAGAGGAAGGGTGGGGGAAGCGACTCCCAGTCTCGCTCCCAGCCCACCCGGCCGCGGCAGGACACGCTTTCGGCTAGACCCTGGCGTAGGATGGGGGAAGAGAGAGGCAACAATACAATGTATGTGCTAGAGATTTGCTGACGGTCAGATAACCTGGAAGACTCCCTCCCTGCTCTGTTTGTTGCCCATGCACTTCTTCGTGCCCGTCCGTGTGTCACCCATCCCCCAGCCCACCGTGCACTGATTATGAGAGAAGGGAAGGGGCATCCTTTGGAAAGAGGTTTGAGTAGTTGGTCTCAGAAAACAGTGGTGTTTGCAATTTGGAAGACGTTCGCCCGGCAAGGGTACAGTCGCTCATCCACCCACTGAGGGATTTGCTCAAGAACGGTACATGCCCCTTTCCCTATTGCCCTTCCATAGAGGGGGGAGAGGGAAGAGACAATCTATCTCTTGCACACAGCTGGGCGAGTGCAGTTTGGATTGTTAAGTTTGCGAGCAAGTGACGGACAGTCAAGAAGTTGAGGAGAAAAAGGCATGGGGTGTGCTTATTATCAAATCAGTCAGTGAGTTAAATAGTCACTATCCTAACTGTTGCTTCTTAAAGCAATGTCATCCAGCAAAGATGACGTTTCTCTATCATTGGTACTACTTAGGGACGTAGCTGGGGAAGATGTACCTTCGGCGGGCAAACAGCGGTTAGACAGACCCCGGAAACAAGCTGCTCTGCTTCCTCTCAAGCGGCCACGTTATATTTTGGATGTATTACGCAAATGTGTACATTTGTTCGTGACCCACCGTTGGGCCTCGCCGCTCACGGTGAAAAAAGTTTCATGAGGGGCGGCGTGGCCCACTGGTGGGTCACACTAAGTGGCACATAGAAGACTATTATTTGTCCTGTGACTAAACTATGGGTGAAGTCACTCGAGAAGTTTTCGATTCCTACTCTCACAATACTTCATGCAAGTTACGATAATTCAATGAATTTTACGGCAGCGTCACTTGTTAGATCTGTGAGCCACTGGTGGGCCACACCGCAGCGAACGTGTTAACTATTATTTTTTATATTATTTAATTATTCTCACTGCTGTCTTTTGATGCAATTTAATCATGCGTACCTTTCAAGGAGATACAATGTAATATAATCCCAACAAAAGCAATAACTACATTACCTCACCACGAAGAAAATATGGTCGAAAGTGTTTGAACTCACCTCGCTTTATGGTAGTTATACACTTATGCTGCTTGAGGTGCTGCTAACTCCCAGCGCGACTAAATAGACTGGTAATATTATGGAAGAAAATAAATTAACTAAGGATTAGTCGATTCCAAATGTCGATTCTCGATTCCACCGATTCTCAGGCTTAGAATCGGTATCGAGAACCGATCGCCTAAAGTTGATTCCAAATCCATCGATTAAAGATAGATAAATACTGTAAAACTTAGATTTTGCGCACTTTGATCTTAAGTTTGTTTTTATTTATACGTAGCGATATAAAAGTCCTGCCGGGAACATAGGGAATGTCAATGGTAAAAACTTGATTTTACGTAGTTTCTTGGTTTTACGCAGTTGTTTTATTTTACGCAGTATAACTTCAGTCCCTAAGAACAAAATAATCTTGATTTCACGTAGCTTTTTCGGCATTTCCACTAGGAATGGATGGATTGGATATGTTGGATCCAGAGATCCGTGGATATTACGTTTTACTGGATACTGAAATCGGATCATAATTCATTCAAAAATATTGTATCTAGATCCGAAGTATTAAAATTCACACTTTAGTGAATGTGTCCTGAAGAAGGTACTTAATAAAAAAAGGTCAGAGTTCTGATTCTCTCTTCGCATGCGCCGATGCACTACGTTGCCTGTTCTTTTGATGCAATGATGCGTTTCAAAGCTCTCTCGGGCGCTACACAACATAATTTCAGGTTGTGGGAAAATCACGAGGAAGTTAAAAATCAACCTCACCCTTACCACAAGGGTAAGATTACGATTTAAATCGACCGATTTTCGTTTCGTTCAAGCATCAGCCGCATCAACCCAGTGTTGCCTACGGAGTTACCCTAAAAGGAGACCCATCCCCTCCCCCTAAGATTGGAAGCCACCTGGGGCGAAGAGAAAATGGGCGAGGATAGATAAACACAGATAAGGCGAAGGAGAGATCTTCTCAGGTTACTCCATTCTCTTTCTCGCTGATTGAGTCTAATCCGTAATAAGGGCCGAGAGAGGGGGAAGAAACTGTCAGCCTCTCCTCATCATGGAATGATATACCATCGTCCTCGCGAAGCGAACCTGAAAAAAGTATCCGGTATCGGCAGGGGTTGTGAAGACGAAGAAGTTGGCTGAATCGGAGGTCCAGGTTGACCTTGGCACTGCCAACGCAGTAAAGCTCCAATGAATAAGCGCGACATGGTTCACGCTTTACACGATTGCTTAACTTGTATCGAAAGTATTAAAATATTTTTTATTGTAATAAGAAAATATTCTTATGAGAAAGATCAGAATTCAAAGAGAAAGGATCATTTCAGGTCAATTATATTTTTTGGATCATACAGTCCATCTCATGGCCAAGTAAAATGGTTGATTTAGGCTTAATACATGCATTTATCTCTTCAATATGGTTAAAATCATGTATGTTTGAAATAACTTCCGATATAGCCCTATCTTTACTATATCGAATTATGGAAACAGTAGTTTTTATATGCCAGCAAGCCATCGTAACAGTGTAAATGCCGACGGTCTGCAAACTCATTTTTAGTGAGGTATTCCGCCCCTGCATGAGTTTTCAATTCCTTTTGTTTACATCATGGCTAAAGTCTCTCAGAATCTGCTCCTGGGACTCTCCTCCATGCTGTCAGAAGCATTGCTCGAGCATGGAACAATGTTTCAGAGGAAATCATAAAAAATTGCTGGAAATCAGCAGGCAATGGCGATACAGAAGTTTATGTGGCTGAAGAGACCTCATCTAGGCCCCCGAAACTGCAGGATCTGCTTGCTAATGAACTTGGGCAACTTAATCAGGTTTTCCCAATAATGCCAGTTATTTCACCACTTACCTACACTCACAAAGAGACATCGCGTCAATGATGTTAAGGACCTAAATGACACAATTATTTTCTGAAACTAGAGAGAGAATGCGGGAAAAGTGTCACGGCTTTCTTCCGTTTGGACCCGAGTTCGAGAGAAAAACGCAACTAAAGAATTTCCCTCCGTATAAATCCTTTTAAATGCGAGTGTTAGTTAGTTGCATTAGTTAATGCATTGCTCCAAAGGTCATAGCAAATATTTTTGACATAACCTCGGAAACTGTTAACTTCTCTTTTCTACTTATATCATGTTCACTATTGAATGAAAAATTGAGTCACAAAAGTCATTATTCGAATGCAGTTACTGGGAAATTGAAGTGCATGCATCGCTGTGTATTAAAAAGTAATAATCCGTTCATTGTTTACTGCCTTGAGAAAGAGCCACGACCATTCGAAGCCCATCCTATTCATGGAAATATCCTTGTATTTTCAAAATCTACACATTTTAGGCCTCTCGGTATGTGAAATCTCTTTTCGGCCAAACAAGAATCCCGAAATTAGCTTCGAAAGTCTCCCAACTGGGCTGATTGAAAATCTAGAAAATTAAAAAATATTGTTGTTACTGCCATAAATGTATGGGAATGGGTAATGTACAGTGACTCCGTAAAATATTCGAAAGAAAAAAAATTGACCGTACTGGGATTCAAACCCCGCGCCACAGTTCGGGGATTGTTGGTCCAACACCTCTAACCGCTCGGCCACAGCTTCTGTTGACTAACACTTGCATTTTAAAGGATTTATACGGAGGGAAATCCTTTAGTTGTGTTTTTCTCTCGAACTCAGGTCCAAATGGAAGAAAGCATTGACACTTTTCCCGCATTCTCTCTTTGGTTTCAGAAAATAATTGCGTCATTTGGATCCCTAACATCAATCACGCGATGTCTACTTGTCAGATAAATGAAGAGTTGGCTACAAATGAAGAAACAGTGAGTGCAGAATGTATTAACTTGCCAGCTTCTGATTTATTTGAGGGAGACAGTGACATGATAGATGGCAGTGAAGCAGTGCCTGTTGATCCTACTCGTAGTGATATGAGAGAAGCTTTCAGAAATGTGTACAATTTTTGCTATGCACACCCATAGGTTACAGAGGGCTACCTTGAAAATCTGAATGCTTTAGAGACAGTTGTACATCAAACTTTTTATAATGGGATGAAACAAACTAAAATAAGTGACTACTTTCACCCAAAATGAGTGATTTCATAAATATTCAAAAATTCTGTTTAAATATTCCTTATTCATAGCTTAAAATAATATATATGCCAAGGTTTATTAAAATAATATGTAAGAGACATCCTAAATAACTAGACACCTTGCTTTGCTGTCACCTCTTCATAAAGTCTTGATTTTACACACTTTGGTTTTACACAATGCTCTTACTTTGGTCCCTCCAACTACATAAAATCAAGATTTTACTGTATTTTAAACATAGACCATAAGCTGAGGATATATTTGCTATTTGTCATTAAATTCACTTTTTGAGCGACTTAATTGTCTTTGTCATTTTATTCCAGCCAGTACTTGAATTTAAATAATAGTCGTACGCTACTGGTATATCAATATCCCATCTTTTATTAGGAATAAGAATCATTGGAATCGGGAATCGATTTGAAAGAATCAGGATCAGAATCGAAAAAAAGTGGAATCGACTCATCCCTAGAGGTAACTTATTAATTTATCACTTTCAATTATTTTTACGGAATATGGAAAGCTATAATAAGTCTGTGATGATATAAATAAATGAAAATTGTATAATTTAAATGTGGCTATAACAACTGTAACTAAGTGGATTACAACATATAAATTAATAGCCTCCTCATTCCTTTTTTATCGAAAGTTTTCCTGCAGGAAAACATGTCTATTTTTAAGAATCACTAATTAAAGGCTAGTACATTGGGCATTTTTATTCATATTCATAATATATATTGTAATTAAGTAAACAATCAATAAAAAAATTACAAAAATTAAAAAAGTACTGTAAAAATAATATAAAAATAATGCTTTCAAAATTTTATTCATTTATAAGTTCAAAATCAATCAACTATGAAAAAAACAATGAATGTCTTAAATGAAAACTATATTTAAGGCTCTCAAGTGGAATGTGGTTTTTTGATGGTGTTCACTGCTTGATTGTTCTTGATACAAGGAGTACATCTCCTTCATGTTTTAATGCAATAGTTTTTTTCCAAAGTTGAGCCTTGCAACAACTCATTTGAATGCATCCAGTGTTCTAATCAAGGTATTATTATGAAGTAGTGCAGTAATTTTTACTTTTTATTTTTCTGTTGTGTGTTTTTTATCTGTGGCATGGAAATTCCACCGCAAAAGGTACCCTCCCACCTCCAGTTTCTTACTTCTTTCAAAGGATAACATCCTCATCAGATCACATTCTGTCAAGTTTCTTGGTCTAGTAATCAATGAAAACCTGGACTGGTCTGACCACATACAGTACACCATGAAAGAAATTACCCTTGGAATCTTTTTGATTAGAAAATTAGCTCCAATTGTCGCTCTGGATACCCTGAAACTCCTATTTCACTCAAAAATCCAATCCTGCATTTCATACGGCATCTTATTCTGGGGTAATGACAACCTTTCCCACAAGTTTTTTTCCCTCCAAAAGCAGGCCATTAAGGCAATTCCCCCTCCGTTTCCCTGGCAGACCTTTATTCAAGAACCATACCATCCTCACACTTCCATCCCTTTATATACTTAACTCTGCCTTATTTGTCAAACAAAACTCCCAAATATTCTCCTCTCACCATGATGTGCACCCCTACCACACACGAAATAGTACTAACATCCACTTATCCCAAGCCTCCACTTCCCTTTCTCTACATGGTCCTCATCATGCAGCCTCAATAATGTATAACAAATTACCATCTGATATTAAATCACTTTCTTCTCTGCCAGTGTTCAAGAACCGCGTGAAGAATTTACTTCTTGAAAAAGCATATTATTGCATTTCTGAATTCATGGCATCTAAGTGTGATTGCTGTCATTCTTCAACTTATTTTATTTTTTTACTAAGTCCTGTTGTGTTTTCTTTTTTTGCTACTTAACCATTGTTTGTTTGCTAGCTTTATGTATTATTTTTTGACGATTTCTATGTTACTTGGTAACCAACAGAAATAAAATCATTATTATTATTATAAATACTATGGCACAATTTGTTCTGTCAGACTACCTCATACCTTGGTATCTGCTCTAAAAGGTTGTGCTAAAGCAAAAGAGGAGTAGCCAGTCATTTGAGTATCCTTCTCTCTTGACTATTAATTTACCTCAACATTTAATTTTGCATATGGGGAAACTGATTATATTTTCTTCCCGTAGGTTTGAAAGGTCCTCCCAGTTATTTAATCTCTTCCCAGATATGATGAAGTTATGGTCGTTGTAACCTAACCTATTTGATGTCTTGTAGACAACCGGTCACATATCATTCAACCTATCTTAATTACCAATTTCCCGGCTACTCATAGGTAGAAAATACATAAAATATAATACCAGAAACATTAAATCATAACATGCACGTATAAAGCATTGAACATGCACATTTATTCACCAGAACATTAGCAATCCCTAGTGGCATGGATAACCTCCACGCTGTTAGGGATAAGTCCTCCCGGTTAGGGAAGTAACCTCCCTAAAATGAGGGAAGGATCATGAAGAAATGATAGAGGAATGACCGCATGGATTGGAAGGAAATTGGGAGAGAGGAGAAATCAGGGAGTGATCGCGGGGAATCTCTCCCATAATCCCTTTCTTTGATTGGCTCTGGTTAGCCAATGAGGGCCAAGAGATTCAAAAGAACGATTGCAGTGCCACGAATGGCAATATACAAAACTACGCAACGAGGGTTGGTCTTCAGTGCCACCTACTAGAAGTTCAAGGAACCTACTTCATATTCTACTGCTTGCTATTTAATTACGCACAGCTAATCATAATTTTAATTTTAACCAGTCATTTCATGGCACTTTCATGATCTGCTACCAGCCACATCCAACCATGATTCTGAAGGGCTTCCACACACCAATTTCCACTCTCAAACAGCATCCATCATTGCCTAATCTGAAATCAGAGAACACCCAGAAAAAGGACAAAAAGCGCATTTGCCCGACCATTGAAAATATAAATAAAACATCCATAGGAAAGGATATCAAAGAATAAACCAACCACCGGAAATAAAATTTTTCCATAAATTAGTTTATTAGCATAAGATTCACTTAAAACAATGAAAGTGGTTGTGTAATTAACAATTCAGCAATCATACTCCATCAACAATGATCAATCAAGCGTAATGGTTTCCATGATGCCCTCGAGTGGTTTCAAAATGGTCTGGAAAATATAAACAAGCAATAAATTCGTTATCTTCCATTGCTCAGATATTTAAAAAAATACTTTGTACACTAATCAAATATAAGTACGAAGGAGGATTCTTTATCATACAATCTGGACTTTATAATGGCAAATCATGTACTTCAATTGAGTTCACTTAGCACAGGAAATTCATACATACTTCTACAGGATTGTTTCAATGTGGCATCATCATAAGCAGTTACGTACATATAATGTAAACCTTTACCGTGAGCACCTTAATATGTCACTGGAGAGATAATTCTTCATTCAAAAATATGGTGCCTATGTCGTTCAACAATGTTCGACACAAATTCCATCTCGACACAATGTCATAACTTTCATGCATGAAGAATTAACAAACATGTACATATAAATATTAAAATACCACGTTCATAATACAAATTGGAACCTTTTTCGAAATCAATTTGGGAATGTTTTAATCTATCACAGCCAAGACATGTGGTGAATAAAGTATCTTCGTTGAAAATAATGGAAAATCAGAATTTCTTTATTCATAATAACTAAATTATAAGCTTACCTTAAGTGGTATGCGCAAAGCCGGAAAATGGTGCAGTTTTCTGTAGTTCCTCTCTAATTGCAGGAAAGCTGAGTTCACCAACGGGCAATGTCCTTAAACCCTCCGTTTGCATTCGTTCAATCTTTGAACTCGGCGCATCATGGTGGGGAAGACTACTGAAGCACACATGTTGATCTTTCTCAACCGAGCGTAAATAATTATTCTACTGCCCGAACAACATTACGAAAACTTATTTATTTATTTTTTGTTGGTAAATATATTTATTTATACCCTTAATGTGTAATTTAGTTCCATCTGTGATAATGTTCACTTGATCGGGACTTTGGGAGGGATCGTGGAAAATAATGGACATTCTCTTCCTAAAAGTAATAATGAAGAAACTCTCCATGATTTCTCCCTAAGTGCGGAAGAAGAAGTAGCTGTATTGATGCAGATATTTGTTAGCGGTCATATCAATTCAAAGAATTGCCTGGAAATTTTTGTCGTAATTTTTAAGTGATAAAAATAAAATATAATATTCTTTTCATCAATATATTTCCATCCAAAATAATAAATGTTGTATCACCTGATGGGAGGGTTTAGGGAGAGAATTGGGAGGGGAGCACTTCACCCTCACCTCTCCCTGATTTCTTCGGAAGAACATCTCCCTTGTGCGGGCTGGGTCTGGGTTGAGATATGTCTTTATGTTCGGAGATTTAAATAAGTTAGGACTGCTTTAATTTTAAAAGTTTCTTATCAAATGTCTTTTGGCACTGCAAGTATTTCTGTTTTATGAACGTTTGAATTAGAATTCCCTTAAATAAAAATAAAAACTACAGTAATTGTACTGTCCACTTAAATTTAATGTGAAATACACAACACGTGTTTCAACGCTCCTTAGGGCGTCATCATCAGGTCTGCACACTTTATGCCTCCAATAGCAATATTTATACAAAGGAGCAAAGGAAAGAGGGGGGGGGGGGGAATTCTTGACAAAACAAGGAGGTAGTCATAAGGAAGGGGAGGGGGACGGTTGAAGGTGAATAACGGGGGAGGGGGGGTGTTGTCAAATGACATGTGACCTTCCAGAGGATTCGGGAGTATGGCCTATTGGGGGGGGTTCTTGTGGAGATCAACAGAGGAAAGAGGAGGAAGGGGGGGAAAGGAAGAGCAGGCTTGGGTTGTCAGGTGGACAAGGATAGAATGGGGGAGTGAACATCATATGCTACATAATTGAGAAGTTTCATTTTCTTCTTCTTTCTTTTGATGATCTCCCACTGCTCCAAGGTGTCCAGGCGTTGTCCCTTTTTCTCATAATGGAGGATCTTCAAGTCAAAGTTTGTTCTATGGGACTCCTCTATCAAATGTTTGGCAAGGTGGGATTTGGGATCACTGTTAGAATAGCACTTCTTATGTTCCTTGATACGTGTTTCAAAGTTACGCCCAATATACACACCCTCGCACGTGTTGCAAGTCACTTCATATACCCCGGATTTCTTCATGGGATCGTATGGGTCTTTGGAGTTATTAAATATGTCCCTCAGTGTGAGTGGAGTGTAAAAAGTGACTTTATATTTGTCCCTGGGAAAGTTACGAGCTGCTTTGTAAGACTCCTGGCCAAGATACGGTAACCTAGCCCACCTTTGTTTCTTCTCCTTGCAAACCTGGGCGGAAGTGATATTTTGTATGGCTAGCTTTTTTTGCCTCCTTTTTAAAATGCCTTCTACTAAGGAGGATTTGTACAATGCGATGTGTCTGATGGTGTTTAATTCTTTGTCAAAATTGTCTTTTGTGGATCATAGAGTTAAAAGCAGCTGTTTTATGGGACATTGGGTGGTAGGAATCAGCTGGTATCACTTGGACAGTGTATGTGGACTTACGATAAATGTCAAAGACATGCTTGCTCTGTGAAATTGAAATGCTCAGGTCTAAAAAATTTAGCTGACCTTCTGATTCTGTCTCCATAGTAAAATTGATACGTGGGTGCAAGGAATTTAAGAAGGTTAAAAATTTATCCGCTTGCCTATGGCTGCCGGTCCAACAACATAAAACATCGTCCACATATCTATACCAATAAAATACATTGTTTAAAAGGTTAAAATTGGAATTAAAAATTTTACGTTCAAGATCATCCATAAAAATGTCAGCCAGTAATGGAGATAAAGGTGATCCCATAGCTAAACCCTCTTGTTGGAGGTAGTGAGTCCCATTGAATAAAAAATAATTTTGTTTCGTGCATATGTCTAAAAGGTGTATCAACTTGTCGTTAATTATAGGATTAGTAGCTGAGTTAAACAAAATATCTTTAGCAATCTTCAAAGTTTCTTTTACGGGAACTGAAGTAAACAGGTTCTTGACGTCAAAGGATAATAGTTTAGCATTCGCCGGGGTGGTCAATTTGCTTAACTGTTCAGCTAAATTCACAGTTTTTTATTGCAAATTGGGGCACAAATTTTGAGAATTGATGGAAGATAGTATTCAATTTGAAGGCGAATTTATGAGTCGGAGCTCCTACGCCGGATACCACTGGACGGATAGGGAAATTGTCTTTGTGAAGCTTGATGAGGCCGTAGAGTCTCGGTGGAAGCGGGTTCATTTGAATAACTTGATACTTTTCCCTGTCACTGAATAAGGCCGAACAAGATTTGACGCTGGTTTTCACTTCCTGTTGATACTTGGTTGTGGGGTCCTTTCTTAATCTAACAAAGGAGGTGTCAGTGATAAAATCAATACATTTGCCTACATAGTCACATTTGTTCATGATCACAACACTATTGCCTTTGTCTGCTCTAGTCACAACTAAATCGTCTTGAGTTATGGAGTCTGAAATTGATTTTATGACAGGATGTTATCGTGATCGTATTTTGGAAACTGGGCCTCTTTATCAAGAATACTTTATTATTTTAAGGAAGTTGCACACAATTGCTTAACACCGATTTGTTCGGAACTGAGGGCCACTTCACAATCTATGGCTAATTTTTCCCATGATGACGCCCTAAGGAGCGTTGAAACACGTGTTGTGCATTTCACATTAAATTTAAGTGGACAGTACAATTACTGTAGTTTTTATTTAAAATGCTGTTACACCATATATCGCCCGACACTGTCGAATTTATTTAGAATTCCCTTAATTATTTCTCAATATTGGGTTTCATAATATCACTTATCGTGACTCGGATCCTGAAGTTCCCCAGATGTACTCTCTGTACTCTGCATTCTCAGCCTCCTGAGGTTCCTCCAAGTCTTTAATTCCTCCCATGATTATTTTCACCATTCTTCCTACGGTAACCCGATTATGTGTGTTTTCCTTCTTCGAAAACTCTTTTAGCTTTTATTTCTCTCCATCTACATTGTATTTTTTTCTCCGGTTTTTGCTCCCGTCCATCCTTCTTTCGAGCTTATTGCTTTCTTCTCTCTCTCAACACCCCATTTGTTGCTTGTTCATTATTTCTTTTCATAACTTAGTATCGCCATCTTCATTGTTATTTACCCATACACCCTAAGTTTTGTATTGTTATCTTCGAAATTATTATTAGTATTGCTATTTTTATTTAATTATGACATCTAATCTCGATGATCGCGGAATATTTATGAATTTTTTTGGACGTTGGGTCTCAGGTTGGGTTGGGTTGGACATCAGCGTGCTTTGCTCTGGTTAGATTTCTCAAAAATGTCTCATTAAGTGACATTAAATATGTGAAACTGAACTAATATGTGAAATTATAGTTCTTGTCATTAAGTAAATTTGCATTGAGGTAATGATCATCTTACTAATACTCTTGTAGGAAATAATTTCAGGCCTCTTTGGGTGGAATTCTATCATCTCAGGAAGGGTTAGAGAAAGAGAACTGCTATTCCACATGGCTGGAATTGCAGTGTTCTTTCTCCAAACCTTCCTAAAATACTCCTGTGTTGAATTGAAGGATACATTCCCAAAAAGTATCTTACCCTCCGATATGTTTTTTCCTTCGGAATAATTTCATCATCTGACTCTACTTCAGTAACAGTTTAAGTATGTACAGTGAAACCGAGCTTTTACGTTCCCGGAATTTATGTTTTCCCAAGACTTACAATAATTTCTTCCGGTCCCAAAAAGTTTTGCATCATTCCAATGTATTTTCATCCCGCTGTTTACACTTTCAAATCCTACCATATACGATATTTGAAGTCAAGAAAGATGGCGGCTGGCGCACTTCAACTGGCGACACTGCGAGCGTGATTAAATTTTAAATACGGATAAAATACATGCTTAAATATGATGTATGAATGCTGATTTATTTGGTTTCCTAAAAAAACAATCATTCTTTTGATGGTAGCACATTACATCAATAGCATTGCTGAAAAGTATATATGCCGAATAATGTAATGCAATCAGAATTGTTATCATATGGAATGTATAATGGTACTTCAAGGAACCGTACTAGCTTTTTAAACAGCACATTTAAAATGTAGCTGATGCCATAATTATATTCAATTAGATGTTATTTGGCCAACTACCGCTGTCATTGTGGCAAGAAGGTTAAAATTTATGTTAACTCTTGTTCTCATACTTCACAGAGATCTTTTTCTTATTTCTCGTGACTCACGCACTAATGCCATTCATCTTGCATTTTTAGTTACTTCACCTTTTGTTTTATTTAATGTGGAATTACTTATGGCAGTTGTGAGGAAATGCATTTTGAAACGGCAAACAAGCGTGCGAGATAATTGTTATCATTGGAAGAAAAAATCAACATTTTGCAAAACGAATTGACTCTAATACGGGCACTCGCCTGTCCTGACCAAAGAACTTGATATACCAGGTTCAACGTAGAACACAATTGTAAAAACCCATAAATGTATAGAGGAAAGTGCTAAGGACTGCGGCCCTATTGGTAAAAGGCATAAATACATTAAATACTCCAAGTATGATGAACTTGAAGAAATATTGAAGACATGGTTTCAGTCTTCCAGAGCAGCAGGCAGTAGCGAATGTATGAGCTCCCCCCCCCCCACAAATAAGGCCGCATAACCACTGCAAGAGGCATTCAACGCATTGATGACTTAAAAACATCAAATGGGTGGATAGACCGTTTCAAAAGTCAATATAAAAATTTTGTCACAGCTTAGCATAATCATGTTGATGGCTATGACTATGTGCTTAAAGACTTTTTTTATGTAGACGAGACAGGTCTTTTTTTTAATAATGCCACACAAGACCCTTTAGACTTCAAAGGGGACCCTTGTCATGGAGCTAAGCACAGCAAAGGTCACCTTGCTGTGCTTAGCTTATTAGGAGCTAATCCAGATGGTAGTGTGAGACTGAAACCCTTTGTTTTTGAAAAGTCTAAAAATCCATGTTGTTTTAAAAACATTAAGACCTTGCCTACAACCTATGCAGCCAAGACAAAGGCACGGATGACATAGACTATTGTCGTAGAAAAAATGCATGCCCTTGATGCAAAGATAAATATATGTAGGTAGACACCACCTCAAATCAAGTTGAGCTAAAATATGGTGTTTTTATTTTTTGTTAACTTTTGTTTATTAATTTATTTATGTCTCTATTTGGTGACCCGTCAAATATTAAACATCACCTGTTTAATAAAATAAAATTATTTAACATTAGGCTATGATTTTACTTCTATTTCCTACAAATTATGATTTCCCTCGATTTACATTTTTCCGCGATTTACTTTTTTTTTCCTTCGTCCCCATCAAAAGTGTAAAAGAGAGGTTTTACTGTACATATATAATATTTACAGAATCAATTAGGCTTCTAATAAGGCCTGTGAATCCTCTTTTTTCCCCTCCTTGAATTTACATAACTCGCAACTTATTAAAGTTTATATTTTGGAAAATTGCCAATATTTCTTAATTATGATATTCCACCAGATCAAGCCTGAAATGACTCTTTGTATGTTACATTGTTCAGCAGCACAACCACAGAGTGTTGGAGCAGGTTGGGAATGAACTGATTTCTAATCCATTTAACGTAATTAATCTAGTTTATTTCACCATTGTAAACCTCCTGTTTTAAACCAGATCTAAACATAAGCAAAGTTTAATATTAGGCTTACCGGTGCAAATTTCATGAGTATAGGTCAAATAATTTTTTTATTTTTAAACTTTTGCCGACGTTTCGGATGTTTATTCATCCATTTTCTGGGCTATAAACGATGATGTATGATGATAAATGATTGACAGTTCTGTTTTGGTTACATAATTGTAAATTTACAGATATTAAATATAAAAAATACATTGACATAGACATTCAAGATTTTTACCTTTAAAGTTTGGTGCTGTTTTGATTTATTTACAATTTGAATTTGGTTGCTTGGATATATTTCTTTTTTGAAAAGTTATGTGTCATTTATTAAATTATGATAAATTTTGCTTATATAAGTAATGTCTGTTCTTTTATTGCAACTTTTTTTATTTCTGGATTTATGGTACATTTCTTTGAATAATCTTTTTGATAATTTTTCTTCTGAGTCTAAAATTTTGGCTTCTTCGAAATTAAATGAGTGAATATTTGAAATTGCATGATTTGCTAATGCACAAAGTTGAACTTTAGTATTAATTGATGCTTTATGTTGCGAGATCCTATTTTTTTAATATTGAGATGTTTAGCCTATATTAATAAGGTGACCAACATGTCTTCGATTTTCTCATATAACTGGGTGTATGAACATTCAAGTAGTGCCTTATAGGTGCTCCGTCTTTTATCAATACGTTTTTCTTTTACATTTTCATGATAAACTTCCACAGGGTCAATTCTCATTGTTTTGGGAATCCTTTCCTCTAGTTCTTGGACTACAATTCTCCGTATATTTTCCTCTTCTTTTATTTCTGCAGCATTAGGGTTCCTTGAAGTGAAAATCCTCATATAACATGCGTCTTCCATTGTGTCCACCGGAACAAATCGCTGATACTCCTTGACACATGCCCTCAATGGAATCATTGCACTCCTTTTTGCAGAAAGAATCCTATCTCTGCGATTTACTAATCCTTCATCAGTCAAACCTACTGAATACCGCAACCGTTCCTCGGAAAACTTCAAATTCTCAAATAAAAATGGATGCACTTGTTTGATTATTTTTACCATGTCTGCTCCGGGTCGCTGGTGCATCTTCCCGTCACCTTTTAGTTCCTCGATGTCCCGCATAGGTCTCGCGCTCCTCCGTCCATCGAATCTAGGCACCTTCAACTGGACCATGGATGTTGGTTTTCCCGTTGCTTCTCGATCTTCTTGCGTGAATTTTTCCGTCACTTCTTTTGGCGTATTTTCCTGGATGCTTAGTCCTATTTCTGATCCTCCCTCGCTAATTTTGGATGACTGCTGCTTCACCATTTCTTCATTCTCGTCTATCTGTTAGTGGATTCCCTTATTTACGTCGTCGTCTTCTTTAGTTTCTTCTCTCAACTTCTCGATCTCCTCTCGAACTTGTTTCTGCCCCTCAGTCCCTATCTTACGGGTTTCGAGGTTCTTTCTCCGCTCTACCCTCCCGCTATCGATAATTTCCTTTATACTTGCTCTCAACTCTCTTATCAGTCCTTTGTTCCTCTTCTTCCACCATTCCTTCTCCCTTTTTCTCTCCTCCTCTCGTTCTTCATCCCTCTTTTTCTGTCGTTCTTTATCTCTTCTCTTTAGTTCTTCTTCTTCATCCCTTTTTCTCATGTAACTTAGTATTGCCTCTATACCATTCCCCCTTTCTACTTCTGTTTGCACCTTAAACTCGTAAGTTTGTAAGTCTTTCCCTTCTTTCTCTAATATCTCTCTCAGCCTCTCCTGCAATTCAAATTTTGCGCCCTGGGTCGCTCTCCGCGATCTTTGAGTTGGTCCCGCAATTCTACTTTCCTTAGTTCTAATAACTTCTTTGTTATTCCCGCCATTTTATGTCTACCTACGTCGCGTGTATTCTATCTTGGGTCCCTCGTGGTCTCAATTGTGTCGAGTAATCGTGCCCGACACGTTGTGGCGCCAATTAATGTAACCTCACCCGGTCACGTTTATTTTCCTATTAGAAGAACTTCGATAAACCTCCGCAATTACCGAAACACTTAAAACTTACCTCCTTGATGAAGGGATTAATGGCTAACATTAGACAACATATTAAATAAAACACTTTGCTCAATCAATTACATAGTATAATACTTATATTTATTAAAAATATTTGACTTGGTTATGACAGCATCAGTATTTAGAGCCTTTTAAAAGTATTGGATCCAATTCACAATGTTACTCTTATATGCTCCAATTCTTTTTTTCACATTTACGTTATTTAGATAGCAGTACTTTTATAAATGGAGGTAATTGTTCTTTTTATGACTTTGTTATTCTTATAGTTAGACTAATCGGACGCTGGGGCTTCTCGTCTCTCTTATGTGGCTGCGGATATGCTTTCACGGTCTTCCTCGTTTCCAGAATTCTGGGCTGTACGGTTTCTATCTTGGGTTTCTTTCCCGATTCCTTCCTGGCCTCTTAATAAATCTCTGGTTTCTCTTTCGTCACCTCTATGCTGCTTCGTATCCGCTCCCTGCCGTTTTTATTCTCCGACTTTCGGACTCTTTCCCCACTTCACGTCCTTAAGATCTTTACTCCTCCAATTATCTCTGCTGACTCTCCACTGTTAACTCCTCACCCTCGCGTCACTAGTTACGATCCTTTGTTGCCTTGTTTGTTTACTTGTGCTCTAACTACGCATTCTTACGTTATTTATTTACTGGGCTTTATGTTATAGTACCATAGCTGACATTTGGTAGGATCTCTTCCCTGAGGCAATCTCCATAAAACCACTTCCTCCGCGTTGAGGTTTTTCTGGTGACTTTGGACCTGCCATCCTAATCCAATGGTATTTCGTCCCAATATCGGCATCCATTGGGCGCAACTTCAGAAAAAAGGACGTCTTCCACGACCATGCGATTCAGTCCACTGTTCTTTGGCTGGTCATGAATGACGATCGGGATGAAGCCAAACTTTCCGGCAAGAGTTGCACCCGGTTGGAGCTTCGGTCGTGGAACTCGCAAAGTTGTCTGGATGGCTGAAGCAGGTGTCACACATTGCACTCCTCCCATCACATGAAAAGTTCCGTGCCCATCCACAGTTCGAGTATTGTGATCGGCATTATTGAAGACATACTGCACAAATCCATTGTCTTGAACTTCAGTTGACGTGTTGATGGTTAAGGAGGCTTCATACTTGCAAATCTCGCTGTAGGAAACGAAGCAACCTAATTTATGGAGAATGTTAATTAGATGTTGTGATCGAAAACGTCTGTGAAGAAATACACCAAGTCCAACCTGTACAGCTGATACAAAATAACATGGATGCACCGAAGATATGATGGTTTGAGCAACACTTAACACCTTCTGATTGCAAGCTGGACCTTATAATAATATCGCAATAATATAATATGGGGCAATTATTGTTATTTGTGTTTTTAAAACAGATTAATCCACAATGCTACTCCTTATTGTTCGATTTTTTGCCAATTTAAATAAATTATAACCGTAAATTGGTCATTTTTCAAACAAAGAATTATTTTTACTGACTCTACTATGCACAACACACATTTTGGTGTAAACTATGTCTTTTTATCACAGACCGTTCCTAAGTTATGGCATTTTTTTAAACTGCAAGATGGTGGCAGGTTTTTTTTTTTTCCTTCAAAATTTAAGGGTGTTCCCCTCGTTCGATTTTTGGTGATTTTTCCAGAGATGTACAGGGGGCCCCAAGGAATGTATTGCAAAAGGAATCAGCTTTCTAATAATTATTTCCACCTCAAACTGAATTTCGGTTGAATTTGCCTATATTATATAGGTCACACGGCTGGATGTGTTCAAGTTCTTGTACACTACAAAAGAATTAAATAAGGCACTGTTGATTAACCACAAGACAACTTTTTTGTCCACTTCAAAGTTTTTCTAAGCACTGAAAAGTATGCCAAGTACATATTTGCTCTATCTACTACTCCCATGTACTTATTGTATTCCAAAATACATGTCGGTTTTTCTGTATATCTCCCGTCCACATGTTTTGTTTTTCTTAGCCCATACTCGAGTTATGAATTGTGGAATTCATCCTCACCTCCCTCTTGTCCTTCCACCCGAGTAGAAGAACTCCCCTTCTACAGAACGTGTAGTCGCCTTTCTTCATACTTTTGATTTCATTCCTAAATTCAGTGGGTTGGCACGAATGGTTCCACAAACACGAGTTTTTTTTAGTAGAAGGTTTTCAGCTATTTGTACGCTGTTATAATAATTGTCCTGGAACCCATGATACCAATGGTGTAAATACAGATCTAGAAAAGTCAATATGGTTTCCTCTAATTTTTTTCCCTCAGCTGTGTATATTTCGAAGTTGCAAATATACCCTGATTCACTCTCGCACACCATTCGCACCAATAACCCATACTTCACCAATATACCTGGTTTATATGTTCTAAATCTCAGTCTTCCTTTCCAAGGTATTAGTCCTTTGTCGAGAGAAAGCTCATGCCTGGGCGAATAAACTGTTTTGAATTTTTCTAAAAAGTGTGTAATTATGTATTGGTCTTATTTTATATAATTGTATATTGGTCTCTGTGGAGTTAGAATTTGATTCATTATCACTAAAATGACAAGAATTCCAAATTTATTCAAATCTGTTCCTGCTAAACAACTTTCCTAAAATTGGTGTCCCCACAAACACATCTGTGCTCCAATATTCCTCTATCGAGTCTTTCCTGACCTTTCTCATCAATATAATAATTGCCAAAAAAACCTTCATCTCTTCTACCGTTACAGTTTTCCATTTCCCAGTTTTCTGTGATTCCTTATATTTACTTTCATTTTGCATGGGATACAAATTGGTCTCCTTGCACATAATTTCAAAAAGATCCTCCCCAAAAAAACAATTTTACCACTTCCAAAATGCATTCACAGTTGTCAGGTGGATTGATGATTCCTTCCATGCCTAGACATTCCTCCAAAACTCTTGGGATATCATGCTTGTTCCATGTCTCAGTGGTGTCCTTCACAAAGCTGCCGTCGGTGTCATTTCCTTCAGAATCACTATCAGTGTAAACTAAATGTGTAGATCTTTTATTATTTCGTCTTCCAGGAATTTCCGCATCGATTTCACAGTCTGAGCCTTCACCATCTTCTACGCTATCATGTGGCACGTCCGATAATACATCAATACAAAGTTCTCCGCATATATCCTCCTCCCTCATTGCACTAGATTCCACCAACACTCGTTGACGCCATAGTTATGGATTTCGTACAAGGGCTATTGGGGGTTATTTCTTCATAAAACGAGAAAGATAAGTATTGTTGGTAAAACTAATTGGTGTCACCACACAATGTAACATATTTATGCACAACCATATGCAAATGCGCTACACAATTCATTTAATGAGATAATTCCTTCGACTGAGTGACTTGAGATCTCCAAGTAGAGTGCACACAACACTTGGACACCCAAGAAGAGACTAATATGCATCCTCATCAAGAAAAGCCTCATAAGCCTAAAGAAAATAAGCGTTTGGGCATCTGGTCCTTTTCTACGAAGGATGCTGACGATATGGTAAGCGTTGAAAGCTAACTCCCATCCTTCGGTCTCTCAGATAGGTTTGTTTACGGTCAGATATGAAGAGGCCTAGCGAGAAGCCAAAAAGGGAAGAAGGCACTGAAATTCAGTCAAAAGCTTGTGTTGTGCCTATGAGTCATAAATTTCTGAGGATGAGTTTCAAAGCCCTCTCCCTCTTTTCCTTGAGAGGTAGACGAAAGAATCTTCGCTGCTGGATGAGCGTGAAACAGAGACGACAGGCTCAGAGGGCCTTAGTTACAAGAAGGCTTTAGCTTCATTACAGGCTAAAATTATTTCATTCATGCTTATATAACGTTGGAACCATAACATGTTTGTTTTATTCGAATAAAATAATATGTGTATGGGTTTTCTTACGGGATAACGCACAGTGGAATTTCCATCGTACATTTCACGAACTTCTGAAAACATAACACTTTCCATTAAAATATACTTAAAAAATAAAAATTTTTGAATGGAATAAAACTATTCTACATTATTGAAAGAACATTCCCAAATACACCAATAGCAAACAGGATCATAAGTAACTGATATCAAAATAAGCAGAATAAGTTTTGTTCTCATACGTGGAAACACGGAAATCTCAGTGACCGGTCCTCAACGTTCGGCATCCAAAACACTTGAGATTTCCGTGATCGGTTCGCAATGTGTTAAACAAAATAATAAAAATAACTGTAAGAGCAACCTCCTTGCAGAAAATTTAGGGCGAAACTGGCCCGAAAAATTGCAGATTGAAAAAAAAGTTAAATTTTGGCTTTTTATGTTTCAGGAAGTAAAGGTATAATCAAAGTGAAACTTGGCACGTGATAACATGTCAATACATGGTTTATGAATATTCAATTTTATCTTCCTAGTGCTTTCCATTAGTTTAAAAATTGAGTCAACATTTGACAATTTTTGCAAAAACGCAAAAAATAGGGTATTTTCACCCCTCTTATACAAAAAAAAGACCCTCTGGAATTTCTTATGGATCATTTTCATTAGACATTTGACAATATGGCATTTGTAAAAATGACAAAAGTAGTTTATTTTCTACCCACTCTTACAAAAGAAAGACCTTCTGGATACTCTTTTGAATCATTTTATTTGAAAGAGCATGTTTCAAACCTCTTAAAAAAGTAGACATGGTTTTTCATTATGTGCACATATGCCCTAAAAATATGAACAACTTTGAGAATATTACTATGGTGGTGCCACATGCATTCTGTTGTTTATCACCCTGTTTTTTCATTTGTGTAGAAATTTTTAGTATATTAAGTTGGTCCATGGTGACATTGTCACTACCAGTTCAGGCATTTGAACCAGTAACCCCATCGGGGTCACGCCCGATAGCCGTGAAATACCAGCCATGGGTGGGTTTCTTGGTTGAGGATCCCAAGCCTGCAATTTGGTTTCTTCGGCATGGTTCCAAATCCTTGTGTTGGTATCTGTCTGGGTTCTCAAGCCAAAGGTTGGGCAGCTTATCCTATGTTCCCAAGCCTAAAGTGGATATATTATATGGTTCATAAGCCGAAGGTCGTATAGTTCTTATGGACTGCCAAATTCCACAGATATCTTATTTATTTTTGAATTTTCGAGCAGCGTTCTTAACCGTCGCTTCTGGAAATCAATGCTGCTGACCTGACGACGTAACTAATTGTGAGCTATCTGAATCTGAAAAGTGGATCTACAGAAATTTATAGAAAATTTAAATTACTAACTGAAAAACCTGCTGAAATAGGCTCAGCTAAAGTTGAAAATTAAGGAAATACTACAGTGAAAAAAGAATGAAACATTAACTGAAAATGAAAATTAATTAATGTAAAAGAGCAAACACAATTCTGACCAATTCAAGAAGTGTTCCTACCTGAAATAAAAAAAACATGCAACTAAAACAAAAAAGCAAAATATGTAGCTAAGCAGGAGGAAACTAAAAAAGCAGTGAGGTTGCCAGCGAAGGCAAGTGAACTGAATGAAATCCCGAGGGAGAATGGTTGCTTTTACCAAAACCCTCGTGTAGGAAACTTCACAGTAATGGACTCATCCCAGTCAGTAAAGGGTTTCTGCACATGGGCTACGAGCTTTAAAACAAGATGTATGTATGGAAGAAGCATTATTTATCCTAAAAAATATTTTGCTCTTATATCACTTTCTCTCAATAGTGTACTATTTCAGCATTTTCTCCTTTCTCAGGAATGTTTTTCTTAGCTGTATTATTGATGGTTATTCAGACTTCACTACTTACTCAGGATGTACTGACTTCTTCCATCACCTCTTGTACTTTTCTCCCACAAATATATTTTTTTATGCATCACATTGGTGCCCTCTTTTCCAAAAATAATCATGTATCCACTGTCCTTGGTCAATAGCCCTGTATCCTTTATGGTCAGTGTAAAGGTGGGCAAAACTAGGTTACATCTTGTATGCCCAAGTGTCTTGCAAGCTGTAAAGTAATAAGTATGTGCCATGGCTCAAAATATTAGTCCACATGAAATCATTGTTGTCAAATTTCTGTTTTCATGTTGTACTTTCTCCTTGGTCTAACTCTGATTTTAATCTTTATCCATGAACATACTGTGTAATTGATAATTGTTTCTTTTTATTCTGCAGGCAAGAATCTGATCCTGATGAGAATTCCAAGTGTGGGAAGAGCAAAAAGAAAAAGAAAAGAAAAGCATCTCTAAGATGAGTGGGCTATATTTTAAGGTAAATAATTCCAGCTTTAATTGAATTTTTCATCATTAGAAGCAAATTGTAACTACTCAGAAAAATCCTGGCCATTGTATAACATTAGGCTAAATTGAAAATATTATCAGGCTGTAAGGAGAGAGCAAATGATACAAAACAGGGAAGAAATTAATCAAATAGGAAGATATCGAGGACAGGTAGAGAGAATACATATGTGGAAGAAGTATATGATAGCGGTGACTGGGATATAGAGAATGAGAGAGCAATAGGGAAGATAGATTGTATGGGTGAGTGACGGCCTTCTTGAGCCCTCCTGGCACTCAGACCTCTTGGTCCATTGTGCCATCCCACATTTAATCTGCCTTCCACTTGCAGACAAGGGACAAGAGCACCACGATAGAGGTATGGAGGAGGGGCCACCCCCAACCTTCCCGGTCTGGGTCTACCCATCGGCCTCCCGGTTTTTTGGTCTGGAGGAGTGTCCCCTCTTCATCCACCCCACTAGAGGTATGGAGAAGGAACACCCCTCTAACCCCCGTCCGGGCCCAATGTTGCTTCAACTTCAGTGATCTGGCGGTAACTGGTATTTTAACGTGGCTAGGCCCTTGCCCAATAGGGAAGATAACTTTGACCTGGAGATACTCGACAGTGGAATAGACAAGTGAAGAATTTAGGTTTTATGGAAAGGTAACCTTTGTTCAAACTTATTCACAGGATCTACAAAAAAGGAATGTGTCCAGAGGATTTCATGAATACTGTTGTGATACTACATAATCCTGAAGAAAGCTTCAGAATGGAAGAAGTAAAGAGGAAATAGTTTAATATCACATGGCATTAGTTTTGCTTAGAATTATTTATATAAAGTTGGTAAGTAGGGAAAATTACTACTTGGGTGATGACCAGTTTGGTTTCATAAGGAGAAGGCAACTCAGGATGCATTTGCAGTGATGCTCTTGTAGAAAGGAGCCTAGAATATAATGAGGACGTTTTCTCTTGCTTTATGGATTTTGGAAAGGCATTTGACAGAATTAATGGGGAAAAACTTATGCAGATACTCATGAAACTAGAAATAGATTGGCAGGATAGGAGACTCATCAGAAACTTATACAAACATGGCCAAGAGGGCACAGGTGAGGATGGCTGATGGAGAATCAGGGTAAGCAATAATAGGTTGCAGGGTAAGACAAGGGTAGCCATTGTCGCCTTTGCTTTTTTTAACATTTATGCAGGGGAAATAACTAGAAGAGCTAGATGTAGGAATCGAAGTAAATAAATTTGAAATTTGACAGCAAAAAAAAAATTTGATACCGGCTGATAAATTCAGGTACATGGCGACCCAGCATTGGTTAGTCAATCATTGATGGGAATGCAAGCTTTAGTAGGTGCATTAGAAATACAAAGTGAAGATAAGTCTTAAGAAAAGAAAGTAATGAGATTTCCTTGGACAAAGAAAGTAAGGCTGGACATAAAGTAGAAGGGCCCAAACTGGAGCAAGTAGAGTAATTAAATTACTTGGGTAGTACCTATGTTAGTATAAAATGGACGTAATAACAAAGACATTGAGGAGAATAGAATAGCACTAGAATAAAACGAGTCCAATAATAGAAGGTAGAGGATGATGGGGACCTTGGGTAAATATATAAAGAATAGGCTGGGGAAGAGTTTAGTGTGAGTTTATGCATTGTATGGTGCAGAAACAAGGACTCTTGAGAAAGGAAGACAATAATACATAGTACACATGCATTGCAAATGTGCAGTGAACGGAAAGGAAGATAAACTAGGAAAAGAAACAACTTCTGGAGAAGATTGGAAGAAGCAAAGTTGGTGGTTGGAGGATGTGATAAGGAGCAACGGCTGTGATAGAGGGGAGGATGTTGGGTAAGCAGGGAAGGATTCCCTGCTTACCCAACATCCTCCCCTCTTCCCAAGGAGTTCTTCCCAAAATGTAGAGGATTTGTGCTTACTTTGGTACATACATTTAAACTTACATTTACCTGTAGGTTACCTTAATAGTAATACAGTAGAACCTTGTTATAACATTACTTGATGTAGCATAAAATTTGATATAACGTCAGCTGGAGGAAGGAACCAATGAAACCCCTATCTTTGCCAATGTAAAAATCTTGATGTAATGTAAAATTTGATATAACATTATAACGTAAAGCCGTCTGGGCATCACCAGACGTTGTTATTTCGTTATTACGCAAACAGGATTAGTTCCTGCATCGAGTGTGGATGGCGCTGAAGTAGTTAGGCGTGGGGAATACCGCCCGATTCAAATCTGCGTATGAGTATTTCTTTAATTGAATTTTGGATTAATAGAGAACACTGAACCCATTGAATGCGATAAAAGTTTTTAAAATAACATAACCAGGGGTAACTGTGACAAGTAGAACACATTTTAGAGGTTAACTCAATTTATCACGTAAACGAGAACACTTGCATGATAAAAAAAGACTCGTTTTCAAACAAAACACTGGTGGAGGGAAATGCCATGGGGTCTTTCTCTATCTCGAAGATACCGATGCGGTAGCTTCCAATAAGCTACAGGAATTGTCTACCAACCGTATTCTCTTACTCGATGGAATTTTCTCAAGAATGTAACAGAAAGTTGAGAGAGGTTTGGCGAAAGGTGGGTACAAGAATATTTTTAAAGCAAATTCACGGAAACTCCATTTTTGGTGACGTCATTCTTAGAACCAATAGAAGAGCTCGTATCAATGTTTTTTCCGTGGATAAAACTGGTGAAACCTGTTTTAAGGCCGTTTTAGATGGTAAAGATGGTCGTGCATCGTGTTTAGTGAAATATTCCACACATTAAAAATCATGCGGGTGTAAGCGCTTAGCTTAAATAAAAGGATTTGGTCCGGAGAAGATGCGGTAAGGGAACAAGTCGG
The DNA here is from genome assembly GCA_963573305.1 of Pyrrhosoma nymphula. Classification (NCBI taxonomy): domain Eukaryota; kingdom Metazoa; phylum Arthropoda; class Insecta; order Odonata; family Coenagrionidae; genus Pyrrhosoma; species Pyrrhosoma nymphula. The sequence continues at coordinate 90,134,891 of OY754334.1, read as the reverse complement.
AAATTCTGCTTTTACAATTTATTCACGCACACACAATACATGTTTATCGGTCACCCGCGCGAGACTGCTCGAGTCTCTCCTGCCACCACGCAGCGCCCAGCACCGCGTCACCGCGTGACCCCCTCGAGGGCTCCCTATTGGCCGGCAATTGCAGTAGCTTTTTACCTTACCCGTGCATCTTCCCACGAAGCAAGATCCCACGGCAAGGCGCCGCCAGGTGTTAGAGGAGCCACACCTAAATGTGATTCCACATCCGGCGGCTACCATTTCAGCTGAGACCAACACCGGGGCGGCGCTAGTGCTGACCGCTGTGCGCACGCTTACACCACTTCCCCCCAAAAGTGAATCGTTGAATAATAAAGAATAACATGTTGTATTCAGCGATTCATTCAACAACCAATCAGTCAACCAATGTTCTAAAAATAAAAATCAGATTATACATTAATTATTTAAATGCAACCCAGAAAATAACACTGCCCCTGAAAAATAGTTTTCACCCAACAATATAAAGACTCATCACAATCGTTTTGCCCATGACCTACATAGGTAAACAAAATAAATGGAATGGGAATGACAAAGGGAAACAAATACATACACATGACTACACACATACAGTCCCAATTCATAGTCTATGCAAACTAACACCCTCTACAATTCACTACTATTCATGCACTGGTTGTTATATCTTGTGAAGTTTGTTCTAGAAATTCTTCTTCTATTGCACATTGACTGTTTATAACACTTTTATCATATAGTCCATTTAAACCTGTTATTTTGACATTTACCAATATTCATTTAATTATAAAATGTTCAAGTTTAAGTGAAATCCCTTATCAACATCACTATCAAAACATATACACCAAACTTATTCATCCCAATAATGTGTTTTTTCTTGAAATTAGCGGAATGATATGGAACATGAAAATAAAATAACCCCTGTAAGACATTGAATCTACCCCAACCTAATTCCTAATTATTTCATCGGGCTCTGCTCCTACTTCTTCAGCAGGAGCTTCCAAGCTCGATAGCGTGACGCGCACATTCTTCGCGTCAATTACTCCTTTCCTCCTCTTCCTTTCTACCGCTCTCCCGCCACAATTACTACTCAGCGCCGACCGCTTCTAGTACAAATATAACATCAGAGTTGTTATCCCAATGGCGCTCCCTAACCCCACAATGATTTCCCAATTTCCATTACGAGTAGAAGTGCTAGCTGCTCGCAGTCTCCCTACCCATTTATTAAAATCCACTGAGCGCCTGTGCGTCATTAATTCCCGTCCCAGTTCGTCTCGCAGACTCTCCAGATTCGAGTCGTTTCTAATATCTAGGCTGCCTTCATCCTCGACTATCCTAACATCCGGAAGGACTATTTCTAATAATTTCCCCTTTATTTCGCTCCGTTGGTACCCACTGGCTAATAACTTAAAATTGCTTCCCACTATGTCACAGTGGCTGACATTCGTAATCAGCCCACTCCCCTCAAGTTGGCGAGAGTCTGGCCTATTCGCTGTAGCCGCGTTCCGACACGCGACTGTGATATGGGATGGACTTGGCATTGCGTAAATCCACCCTTGATTCACTTGGTCGAAATATGGCTCAGTGAAATTAACCCCTTCCCTTTCACATTCAGCAGCACCTCTTCCTAAAAACAAATCATACTCGCAACTCTTCCACGACCCGGTTCGCAAAACAAACTTAGTCGGACAAGTATAAATTTGCCCCTTTTTACATTCAAACATCTCGTCTTCATTTAAAACTGAATAATATGACCGATCCCCGTTTATTAGCAATGTGTCCCTAACCCTCCATTTTCCGAAAACCATCAGTTTCTGATGCCAAACTGGGAAAGATTTCAGTTTATAGTGTTCAAACATACTATCCTTACTTCCCAAAGGGATTTCTACAACTAACCGTAGCCGGTCTTTGACTACTACAGCCGATGCTGTCGCCATATTGTAATAAAAATACAGTGATTCGTGGTCACAAGGAGCTAACATATGGAGAGGAGGGTTAATATTATCGCGAATTCTTTTAATAATTTCTAAAAACTTTCCAGGGGGAACCAAGGCACTGCTAAGACTATTATACACGCTGTTTTCTAGCGACATCCTTAGCCCCACAAGGTCAATCCTAACATTTACAAGAACATGCCCAATCTGCCTCAACGCCTCCTCGGTCGCTATCAGTTGCCTCAACTCCCGGTTGGCCTCTGCTAATCCCTGAATTAATTTTCGGCTATTGTTCGCTTCGCTAATCAATTCCGAAACTAAATTTCGTAGGAATCGGGTATTGTTTGTCACCCTCTCCTCTAATCCTGCCATTATTATAATTTGATTGTCCAACTCTCCCCGAATCCCCAAACCGTCCTGCTCTAATTTATTGATCTTTTCCTCAATCCGGTGGAGATCCTGTTCATCCAGCGTTCCGAAAACTGTTTTTAATACTTGGCCCCCAAAATTGATCCAGCCCCGTCTGTTTCGTCGTTTCTCGACCAAATCTACTAATGTTTCTATTTCCTCTTTGACATGTTGGTATTCCCTATTCATTCTTTCTAACGCCAAGAGGTACCCCCGACTAAAACTCTGCCTAACTTCCCCTTCCATTCTACCCCTTACGTCATCGAAAATTTGTCTCACCTTTTTATACTCATCTTTCATGGCACCCAGATCAAAATTTATTACTACCATCCACGAATGTTCAGTTAAAATTACATCTCGCTGTCTTTCAAATAATATACCACTTTTTAATGGTGTCACTTCTTGACCCCTAGTAGGGTCCAAACCACACCCCACCACCCACAACAACCAAACCCAACACTTTAAAGGTCCTCCAGATCCTCTTCTTCCTCCTCCCATCGTGTCAGCGCCTCCCGCGGGCGTAGATAATAGCGATGAGAGGATGCAGGCGGGGGAATCACGTAAGGTGGGGATGACTCACCACGTCCACTTCTCGGTCGCAAACGATATGGACAACGTCGGGGGAGGGGAGGGGGATAAGGGGCGGCGACTCCTTCTACCTCGAGCGGAGGGGTGGGAGGGGGATGAGGGGTGACGACTCCTTCCACCTCGAGCGGAGAGGCAGTGTCTTCTTGATGAGGGACAGGGGGTGGAGGGGAATAGCCAACACAGGGGGAAGCGGGGAGGAACTTCTCCTCCTCTACGGCAACGGTGTCCTCCCTTTCCGCGCTGACGTCACCTCCTCCTGTGCTTTGAGTCACCAAGGATTCCCCTCGACCTTCCACCCACTCGTCCTCCCACTCAGGGGGGGTCGGATCAGCTGGCTCCGGAACTCGCGCGGTGATTCGGTTTCTTTTTGGCCGTCCACGGGGGCGATCACCAATATTCACTGCATCAGGGGGGGAACAGGACCGTGATAAGGCTTAACACGACTTATGTGCACAATAAGGGTTCGAAATGGAAGCTCCAACATTAGATTGCACTTTGAAGTTACCTTCAACACGCGATACGGGCCCTTCCACGGTCTATGAAACTTTTTCACTTGCCCTATTTTTAAACAAGGGTCACCTAAAAATACGTAGTCGCCTTCTCTATATTCCCTCACCTTACCCTTTCCTCTCACCGTTTCCCTCCTTTTCCTCACTGCTAAACGATCATTACGGGCGCATTGTTTCCACATTCCCTTCAACCTCTCTCGTAGTCCTGTCACACCAGGGTGTTCCTTTCCTGAGCTACTCATTCCGAGACAATTGAAAGGTGATGCCATCTGCCGTCCAAAAACCAACTCGTGCGGGGTGAACCCAGTGCTCCTGTGTTTACTCGTGTTATACGCAGTCACGGCAAATGCGAGGTGCTTTTCCCAGTCGTCGTTTCGTACGTTCACGTAATGGCTAAGAATATTTGCGATTGTCCGATGAACTCTCTCAACTCGGCCATTGCATTGTGGGTGGAACGGGGAGGTCCTTAGCTGTTTTACCTTCAATAGTCCACAAATCTGTCGGAAAAGATCGGACATAAAGTTAGTCCCCTGATCCGTAAGCAATAACTCCGGCACCCCGAATTTCAATATCCATTGTTTTACTAGTGCGACGGATATGGTTTCGGCCGTTTGGTCGGGCAAAGGCACCATTACCAAGTATCTTGTAAAATGGTCTAGGATAGACAAAATATATCGATTCCCACCATCGGTCTTTGGAAGAGGGCCCACTACGTCAATAGCAATGAACTCGAAGGGTCTTTCCGCCGCTGGTAGTGCCTGTAGAGGGGCCCTGCACTTACCGTAAGGGCTTCGCTGGCTACAGGCTATACAACGCTTCACATACTCCTTGACATCTCCCAAAATCTTTGGCCACCAGTAGTCCCTCCTGACCCTACTCGCGGTGGTGTGTACTCCTAGATGTCCCGAAAGTATATGATCATGGCACTGGCACAAGACTCTCTCTCTGCAATTTCGTGGTACCACTATTTTATCTCCTCCCTTGTGTCTTTTACAAATAACGTCCCCAACGACAACGAAATTATTTTCCCTTCCCCACTTTACACACTCAGGGTCTCGTTTCTGCTCATCTCCAAAATTAATTATTTCTTCGGCAGATACATGGCAAACCTTCCTGCTCAAGGCGTCAGCATTTGCATGGATTTTTCCTGGCCTGTGGACCACCCGGTAATCGTATTCACCCAGTTTTAATGTCCACCTCATTAATCGGCCGTTGGGGTCCTTTAAATTAAATAGCCACGTGAGGGCTGCGTGGTCCGTCACAATGGTAAATTTTCGTCCGAGAACATAATTTCTAAACTGATTGACGGCCCAAGTTACTCCAACCAATTCCTTCTCTGTTGTGGTATAATTCAGCTCAGATTTCTTCAGTTGCCGTGAGGCAAATGCTACCGGATGTTCCTCACCGTTGATCACTTGAGACAGAACGGCACCTATTGCGAAATTACTCGCATCTGTCGAGATGGTAAAAGGCAAAGAGAAATCTGGGTACACCAATACGGGACTGCTCGTAAGCGCTGTTTTTAAATTTTCCACTGCTTCGTCGCACTCGGGTGTCCAAACAAATGCGGTACCCTTTCTTAAGAGCGATGTAAGCGGCCGGGCGATAACCGCATAGTTTTCGATGAACCGACGGTAATAATTCGTTAGGCCCAAAAAGGATTGTATTTCCTTCACTGTTTTCGGAGTAGGGAATTCCTTTACCGCTGAAATCTTACTAGGGTCCGGAAAAATACCTTTTGCACTAATAATGTGTCCCAAATAGTTCACTTGCGGAAAGGCAAAGTGGCATTTAGACAATTTCAATGACAATCCTGCCGTTTCTAGCCTTTCGAAAACTCTGCCCAAACGCAAAGCGTGTTCCTTTATTGAGCCGCTAAAGACGATGACATCATCGAGATACACTAGGCATTCCGTGGGAGACATTTCTCTAAAAATACTATCCATGAAGCGTTGGAAGACACTTGGGGCGTTTCTAAGACCGAAGGGCATTCGGAGGTATTCATACAATCCATTATGCACAATAAAGGCGGTTTTCTCACGCGAATCTGGAGCCATCGGAATTTGGTGGTAACCCGCAGTTAAATCAAGTGTGGTGAAATACCTACATCCCCCCAAATAGTCAAGTGTTTCGGTAATGTTAGGCAAAGGATAAACATCAGGCTTGGTTATTGAATTCAAAGCGCGAAAATCGATGCAAAACCGATACTTCGGCCTTCCGTCCTCAGACTTTTTCGGTACAATCACGATGGGCGAAGCCCAGGGGCTGTGACTTGGCACAATTATACCCCCCTCTAATTGTTCCTTCACGAAATCGTCTATCAATGGCTTCAAGTGATGTGGGGTCCGATAGGGTCTTCTGTAAATTGGCCGGGCATCACCAGTAGGAATGTGGTGTTCTACCAAGTGCGTGGCCGGGGGTGTTCCCGATGGCGAGAACAAATGACTATACCTTCCGATTAAAGGCTGCAGTACCGATTGTTCCTCAATATCCAGATGGGACAACTTCCTTGCAATCTCGTCCTTAAAATTATCGTCACCAGCCTTACACACGGAAATGCATACGTCCCTGTCACTCCCGTTCCCTTGCACTGCACCTTCGTCCCACCCATTATTCACTGTCTCCACCACATCGCTCACTATCGCGATCACTGTACCCTTACTCAGAGTTACATCTATCATTCCAAAGTTACTTACTTGGATCTTAGCACCTCCTTCCCCATTCACCTTACAAACACATCGGGCCACCCAGCAGTCGTCCACTTCCAGCGCCGACTCAACCATGCACTCATGGCCCTCTCTCCAGCCGCCACCAAGGGGGAGGGTCATGAGACGAACGCTCCGTGCTGGGATGACCTCCGCTGAAACAAGCCGCACCGGCATATTCACCCGGGGGCGGCGCCATTCCTTCCCCGCGTCTCCCGTCTCCTTCGCCGGGTCCTTCGTCGTTGCGTCTCTCGGTCTCTCCTCCGCGACGTTCGCTGCTCCGCCTCCCCACGCCGCTGCAGCCACGCCTTCCGTCCTTATCTCCATCGTTGGCAATCCCGCCTTCCGCGGCCCGCCTTCCGCCTTATCGTGGATGGTTGGCCCGCCAATCTCCGTTGGCCGCGACGGAATCTCCACAGGCTCCGTCCTTCTACTCTCAGTCAGGCAAATTATTGCCCCATTTTCGCGGAGGAAGTCGATTCCTAAAATTCCCTCGTGACCCCCCAAACTGTCTACAACCTGAGCCTTTAGGTTATACACACTATCGCCGAAACCTAGCGGAACCACCACCTCTCCTAAGTTCCAAATATACCCTCCATTTAATCCCTTTATCTGGAACGTAGACCTCTTCGGTACTCGGCCCCCACAGCACTTCTTAGTTAAAAGGCTCACCTGCGCTCCTGTATCCACTAACATGCGCCGCCGCATGCCTCCACACGTCACAGTCACCGCCAAGTCTTTCACTCCCCCCTCGCGGTGCACACACGGGAGGACAATCCTTAATTGGGGCCGTTGCGGGCGACTTGCTCGGCCCCGGAACCGTTTAACGGCATCTCAGCCTGCTGGCTAAAACTACCCTGTTCTCGCGCCCGGCAGTTTCGGGCCCAGTGTCCTACCTTCCCGCAATTAAAACACTGCATTCTGCCCTTCTGTTTGCAGTCCCTTGCGAGATGCCCAAAATGGCCACAGGCGTGACAGGCTCCATCACGAACCGCGAAAATTTTTCTTTCCTCTCGCCCCTCTCTCTCTGGTCGAATCCTTCGCTCGGCCTCCCGCACGCGCACGGCTGCGGTGACAGCGGCGTCAAACGTCTCCGGCATTGCGAGGCACGTGTGCTCACCCACCCTGCCGGGAAGGCCATTTAGGAAGGCGTCCAAAGCCCTCTCGTCCGCCTCCGACTGGCGAGCGGCAGCCACGGCAGCATCACCCTCCTCCTTCCATGTATGGCTATTTATATCGCGGATGCGATCTGCAAACTCCTCTATTAGCTCCCCTGGGCCCATTTGCACGTTTGCCAGCATCTCCCTGTAAAATCTCCTATTCTTCACCCCCTGATATCTCTCCAACAGCACCTTCTTTGCTTCGGGGTAGTTCAAGGCCCCCCCCGCCCTCGTCTTCGCCCTCAGGAGATCCGCGGCTCCTCCGCGTGTGCGAAGTGTGACCGCGCTTAGCCTGTCCTCATCATCCCAGCCACCCAACCTTCCCACTTGTTCTAATTGCGAAAAGAATGCTTCAACGTTTTCCCCTGTGGATCCCGAAAAGCTTTCAATCGCCGATATCATTGAATATGACTTCCTCGAGTTCTCCCCTGCTCCGGCCACGTCTACTGTACGGGCCCTAAAAATCGCGTTTTCTTCTTTAAGGGCCCGTAGCTGCGTGCAAAGTTCATCCACCGCCTGTTGGAGCTCCATTTCACGACCCGATAAACTAACGCGACTCGCCATTGTCACTCACCTTTTCACGACTTGGTATTACCGCACTTCCCAACGCCTTGAGGCAATCCCACTTCTGACACCAATTGTAAGCGCTTAGCTTAAATAAAAGGATTTGGTCCGGAGAAGACGCGGTAAGGGAACAAGTCGGAAATTCTGCTTTTACATTTTATTCACGCACACACAATACATGTTTATCGGTCACCCGCGCGAGACTGCTCGAGTCTCTCCTGCCACCACGCAGCGCCCAGCACCGCGTCACCGCGTGACCCCCTCGAGGGCTCCCTATTGGCCGGCAATTGCAGTAGCTTTTTACCTTACCCGTGCATCTTCCCACGAAGCAAGATCCCACGGCAAGGCGCCGCCAGGTGTTAGAGGAGCCACACCTAAATGTGATTCCACATCCGGCGGCTACCATTTCAGCTGAGACCAACACCGGGGCGATGCTAGTGCTGACCGCTGCGCGCACGCTTACATGGGGAAAATTAGAACATGTTCTATTTTTGCTCACATAATCTCGTGAACAATCGCATTATACAAATGCACGACGTCCATCTTGGCTGTTTTGGTTAATTGAAATAAGCAAGAACACTTCTTGGAAATAAGATTGTTCGAAACTACATTTGGGAATTAGGATTCATGTCAATGACATGATTTGTGCTATTTGCTCTCGTCAATTACCCGTTACTTCAAATCATTTAAATAATATACGAAGATGATGGTTTCAAAAGAAATGCTAAGGTAATACTTAGTACGTAACCACGGCCCCCAAAGTATCCCGTTATGGGCTAGAATCACCCTACCTACCGAAGATAAAGAAGGTAAATCTTGCTTTCCGTCAATCCAGCTAATACCCTTTTTGTGAAAAACTCCTGTAAGTGGTGAAAATGACAATGCAACCCAGTGAAAGTGCAAGGAATGGGCATTTAAGAAATGTAAGTAACATACCAGTGTGTTGGATAATTATAGAGAGATAAGCGTTAAAAAACGACCAATATTTAAGCAGGTTATTCAGAGGCCGTGCTTCGTGAGGCTACCGTGGTTGCTTATTGGGGCTATGGAAGTACATTCGTGACAGTTACAGAATACTGGTAGGAGCCTAATAAGCTACCGGTTGCTTTTTGCTAGCTCTTTCTCCGGTAGTTGCCATGATAGAGAATACCGATGGGAGCAATTAGCTTATTGAAGCATCTTTTCACCAGAAAGCTCCGTAGCTTCAAGTTAGAGAATAGACCCCCATGAAGCCGTTAAGCTAGACAGATTTTCAAATTACACCATGCACAAGGTATATTGCCAGTACAGATACGCATTAACAATGCCCTAGGAGAAGTGATTTTTGTTTCGTGATGATGGAAGCTTCTTAAATAATAACACCTTTTATTTTCTAAGTATTTCAGACTCAAAAGCCATAACAAATTTTTCAGGCACAGCACAATCTAATACTTTAAGAAAACCTCACTATAAATAATAGGTAGGTAAATACTCTGACTGCCGATCATTGCCATCATGGATGTTTCGCAGCTATTGTGGGAGAACACGAAGAAATGAACTCAAAGTGGCCATTCACTCATGCACAGCCCATCGCACGTATAGATAAGCCGTACAAAATAGCTGTGGACACACGTATGTTTTTCTTCATTTCTTCATCTCGGAGAGGATAGCTCACAAAAAGCAATACGCCGGCAATAGGCTTGGCGGTCGCTGCAAATCAAGAGAGCCTCATCACTCCATCTGGAACAATTTCACATCGTTTTCAGCAGATCAAAGTTTTACCCGCATCAACTACTTAATTAGCCCCATCACCAAATTTTTACACTGCTACGCAACAAAACTTGCGGAATGCACATATTCCTTGCTAAACACCATTTCATCCCCCTAATTGTAGAAAAGCAGTACTACAAACTACAAATGTCAAATTTTTCACATATATATTCAATTTTTTATATGGACTTTAGGATTCTTTTCCTTTAATCAATCGTACTTTATACATGTTTCAAAGGTTCTACACAATGAAACTAGGGCCGGCAAAAACCATTTAGGGCCAGCAAATATATTTCAGGCCAGAAAAAAATATTAATTACCGGAAAAAATCATTCACAATCATTTATAGCCGGCAAAAATTATTCAGGGTCGGCTAAAATTGTTCGGAAATCATTTAGGGCCGGCAAAAATCATTCATGGTCGGCAAAAATGATTAATAATTGGGCTGACTTCAATCATTCTGGGCTGCCAAATTCAATAAATGATTGATTAAAAATACGGTTTTTGCAAGCTCGACGCATGATGAAAGCGTCTTTAAGGTCCAGCACATTTTCAAGAATGTACGACCTAAAAAAATCATTCATGGCCGGGAAATGGAATAGATAGTATTTAACTAGCCGGCCTCGGTGGTGGTGGGGTTGAGTCCTTGCCTGATAATCCGAAGGTCATGAGTTCAAGTCCTGCTTGGGTGGGTTTTCTTCCACTCAGGGCATGGGTGCAAACATTTTATGTAATGTAATATCTAGGGTTAAATGTAAGAGAGGGCTGCGTAGCCCTAATTTCACCCTAAACAAAGGCAATAAATAAAATAAATAATTAGACTTAACGTGAAAGTTATACATTATAAACCCTAAAATCATTCAGGACTGGAAAATTTAACAAAAGAAATTAATTATTCAGGGTCGAGAAATAGAACTGAAGATGGATAAAATGGACGGACGGATGAAAGATGGATACGGAAGACCTTGATTTAAAAGGAAAACCTTTGGTAAGCTTGGAGGTTGTAAGAAATGGATGAGTAACATAGATGCCATGAAAGTGAAAAGGAAGTACTCATAGTAAAGGAATGCAGAGAGTAAGACCAAAAGTTTTTTAGTTGAGTCTGTTCATTGATAAATGGTTTCCTGATATTCGATTCTAAACTTTCTTAACCAATAGGATACTTCCAGAGCTTTAAAATTTACCGAATAAAAATTATGATGAAATCTTGTTAGAACAAAATTTCTTAAGTGTACAGGCACATTTCATACCTCCTTGCCATTACGTTATAACAAAGTTCTACTGTACAAATAAAAAAAGGAAATAATAACTGCTTAAAAAATTTCTGGCCATCATATTATACTGATAACAATTGTAATACAATGAAAGTAATTTTTAAAACTTGTAAATAGTAAAGAAGCCAATACAAATGAACCCTGTTCATTATTTTATTGTGAATATGATTCTTGGGCAATCAAATTAGCTTTCTTATATTGTCATAAACAGGGGCATGATACTTTCAGATGTTTTTGAATTGTGATCTTTTTTGGTCATGCTTAATGAATGAATTCTTTATGAATTTTAATTTTAGGAGTGTTGCTGCTTGAGGAAGATAACATGAAGCATTAAACTGATGTGAGAATTGATGAGTGTAGTCTTGGTACATGTCCATTTGACTGATCACATCTGAGGACTAAATCAATGGTGAATCTGCATTTATCAGTGGTGATGAAATTTCATGTCTTAAGAGCGATGAATATTTTGGCAAGTAGTGAAGGGTCGCCAACATGTATATGTAATTCTGTTAATCTATGATGTTTTCATTGTTCAATAAAGCTTGTGAAATATTTGCAATTGTATATTTTCTCTGCCTCAAAAGCTCAATGATTGTATTAATTTCCTACATATGTTATTGCTGGCTATTGCATTGATGTGGAATGCCCATGCTGGAAAATGATCACTTCATCTTCTGCACTATGTGGTGTACTATCATTATCATCATCAGCAGCAGACATCATTCTGAGGATTGGTTAATACAAAGTTGTTATTTTTTTAGCATGCAAGAACTTGTTTGCTGAAATAGTTTTACTTACTATCTGGTAAAGTCTTAATGCATGCATAATTTATTGGTTATTTTTTATTAAACATTGCTTTTCACCTATACATACTCTAAATTTATAATAAAGGTGCAAAAATTAATATAAATTAATTCAGTACTAAGAATCAAAAAAATCATTATTCATTTTTTATTCCGTTGCTATTTTGTATTGGCAATACATAATAACCGAAGCACTGGGACCTTAAATTTGCACAAAATTTAATTTCATCTGCAGGAAAGTGAAGTAGGTAGGGGAGGCCGGGGTAAATAGAACATGGGGTAATTGGAACAAAATACCATATGTTATTTATTTGTGAAGCAAATGACTTGAAAATCACAATGGACCTGTAGACACTTGTATCCTAATGATCATAAAATATTAGTTCACATGCCATTAGGGTTACCATATTTTGAAACCCCAAAATGCAGGCACCCTCAATGGGATTGATCAACATGCTCTTAGGACTGCCAAATGAAACATTATTTGTTCACTTATATACTGTCAAATAGCTATATTCCACGGGAACCCTTCCCCCCCAATCTGCCATTGCCCCAGCCTTTGCCTCATGTCACAGAGCGATCTGAACTATTTCTATTCCATGGGGCTGTCCATAAATGACGTCCACAATTGGGGGGGGGGGATGGAGGTCACCACCTTGTGACATGAGGGAGGGGGTGCTATGTTTCATGTGACATCCACACTTCCACTGTATATTATGCCTTATTTTTACTCAGACTGTGAAGGGGGGTAGAAGTTTTTTCATTTTTGTGACATTAAAGGGGGGGGTGACACTATTTGTGACCAACTGTGATGGGGGGGGGGGGGGGTCTAGTTTGGACCAAAACTGTGTGACATCATTTATGGACAGCCCCCATGGTAGACCAGTAGTGCCGTCGATCAACAATTGGTTAAGTTTTTGTACAGAGAAAATAGCATACCACAAAGCACCATAAATGATGCCAGCCCCTCCCTGGTGAAAATTTTCCGCTTCCTCGACCGGTCAGAAAGGGTACACGAAGCGGTGATTCGCTTAAGGAAGCGAATCAACATTTGGTGTACTGTTCTTTGACTGTTGAAGTAGCATACACGAAACGTACGGAAGCGGTGCTTTCCGCTTCCTGCAGCTTCCTGTACGGTTCTTTGTCTGTTGAAGTAGCATGCACGATGTACTCCGCAATATTACTCCACTTACTGCCTTCGTTCGCCTATATTACGCCATAATACGAGTTGATTCTTGCACATTTGAAACGAGTTAATACAATGTGAAACGAGGTAGCGTGTTACTAGCTGAAACCATGCAATACGAGATGAAACAACCTATTCCTCACTAGGCAAGACAAGGAGATTCAAGAAGAATCAAGCTGCCCAGAAACGACAGTTACTGGTTGATACCACATAAATCGAGGTAATATTACCTCGATTTACGGCCCGCAGGCAGTGGGTCTGTAAAGTGCGCACCCTGAGGGTTGCACCCCTGGCAGCTGCCCGCCTGGCCAGCCCCTAGCTACAACACTGAAGCTAACGTGCGGGAATTGGAAAAATCTTGTTTATTCACAGTAATATTGCATTTATATTCATACTATGTGGCAACATAGGATAACAGTTATGTGGCATTAATTAATGGCAATAACTTTTATCAAGATTTTATGGTATTTCCTCAAACTATACCGGAATTATCATTTAATGATTATAGTTCTAGAAGTCACATTTATCCACGGTAGTGACTACATATATACGTCTTTCTCAACACTGATACTTCAACAATGGGTGCGAGAATAGGTGCGTTGAGTCGTAGGTTTGGTAATCATGCGATATAGGTTCCATAACGTTAGGTAGATACGAGGTAGTATAATATGACGTACTATATCATGCCATTGCGCAATATCACATTCAAAGTAATTAATGGAAAGTTATCTTTTTTTTATTTTGAGAGATAAGTGAAGTCAGTGGAGAGGTAATACGATATTCTGGCTCGTGAATGTTTTCATCCGCTAGGTTTCCGGCTCGGGAACGCTTTCATACGCTAGGATTCCGGCTCGTGAACGTTTTCGTCCGCTAGGTTTCCGGCTCGGGAACGCTTCCATATGCTAGGATTCCGGCTCGTGAACGCTTCGTTTGTATGCTTGTTTCATTTCACTTTGTGCACGCTTAAATCTCCGCTTCGTCAACCGTTCATTTCTGCTTCCCTCTACAATATTTTTGCCAGGGCTGGATTCTGCTAAATCGAATGCTCCACGGCGTGGCGATCGCCATCTATAGCCCTAAATCGAAAGCACTCTAACAGATTGCTAACGATGTAAATCAATAATCTATATAAAAATATATATAACTAGTTGGCGATAGAAGCTGAAAACAAAAATCAAAAGATCTTACTTCCCAAAAATAAAAAAAAGCAGACATTAGCAGAAATCTTAAAAATGTATGCGGACGCTACATTAAAAGTCGAAAATGTGGACATTTCAGCATAAGTGAGGACCTATGGTAACCCTACATGCCATGATATTAAATCCCTTAATAAGTTCCTTATCCTCAATATTGTACGATTGAAGTCTCACCACTGCTAAATGTTCTCTTCTTGACAATGATGCTAAGACATTGAAACCATTCCAGGGGGGGATAACAGTTTTTTTTTAATACAGGGTGCGGCAACATTAACTTTCTTTTTTCAAAACGCAATGAAACCCATTTTATGAATCAGAAATGTTTTATTTTTTTATGATGTAGGTATATATTGAAAGCTTTGTTTTACACAGTTTTGAATATCAAATCAGGTAGATGACGCCCCCCATTGTCCATACACTTGAGTAAGCCAATTTCTGGCATTCATGACCCTTACCAGCATAGCAGCGGGTATGTTTGCAAATTTCTGCCTGGATGTTGGCCTTCAGGTGTTGTAGGGTCCTTGGATGGTTGATGTTAATGCAGGATTTCAAGAAACCCCACTAGAAAAAACTGACTGCAGCCCCTAGATCTTGGCTTCAGTTGATGTGGCAACCCCCAGATACCTAAAAAAGGGCAAACACCAGAAATCGGCTTACTCAGTGTATGGACAATGGGGGGCATCATCTACCTGATTTGATTTTCAAAACTGTATAAAACAAAACTTTAAATATGTACTTACCTACATTATTTTTTAAAAAATTCTGATTCATAAAATGGGTTTCATTGAGTTTTGAAAAAAGGAAGTTATGTTGCTCTATAACAGGGGTCTCCAAACTTATTGTAACGAGGGACAAAATGGGTACTTGAGTACTCTTCAGCGGGCCGTAGTAAAAAGAATATAAATAGGAAACTCTAGGTATGAGTTTTATCGAAATCAGAAACTTTTATTAACTTGTGGGATATTTAAGCCGGGGCTGTTCCCTACTAAAGGGTATTTTATTAAACCGGTATTAGTTATTGAGATACAGTAATCCTTCTGTAGCAACTCTGAATAAACATGCACCTAAAACATCATTGCCATGCTGCTGAATATGCTGTTCGCCCCAAAAGAGCACGTGAAATTAAATTATCGTATATTGATGACCACAAACACTATCAGCAAATTCTCATATATTCATCATAAAACCATCAATATGAATGACGTTACTGTGTTTGTGCTTTTAAATCTTATTAAGTACACTGAGATTTAAATTATGACACGCTCATTACTTACAAATAGCGACCATCCAAGCAAAAATTATGCGGCGCATTTTCGCATAAATCTTCTGCGGGCCGCATAAAATCATCTTTCGGGCCAGATGTGGCCCACGGGCCGTACTTTGGAGACCCCTGCTCTAGAAAGACAGTTGTCACAGTTGCTGCCCAAAGAATACACTTGATCGATTGAAACTATTGATTGAAAGCACATGACAAAATTTGAAGAATGGTTATCATGTTTTCTCTCTCATGAGTGCAGTTAAAAAAAAATATGGATAACGAAAGCACGTGAATTATGGAGAACCATGATTTTGCCTCCGGTGCTGTATAATTGATGTGGTGTGTAATTTGCAAAGTTTATTTATTTAACAATTCCTGTATTTCACAAATAAGAATTGTAAACTATCCAAGTTATGGTTTTACTTCAGCGAACCATCAGTAGCGTAGCCAGAGGAGGGGCAGGGGGGCGAATGTCCCTGCCCCACCCCGTATTCTGGCACCCCTAAGCCTGTGAATGTTTCCACTCTTAAGTCCCAAATAGAGCAAGGGCCTAGTCACGTTGAAACACCGGTTCCCATTAGAACACCGAAGTTAAGCAACGTTGGGCCCGGACGGTGGTTGGATGGGTGACCCTCCTCCATACCTCGACCAGGCATGGATGGAGAGATGATACTCACTCCATACCTATACCGGGAGGCTGGAGGGAGACCCGGACCGGTTGGAGGGAGGACATCCTCTATACCTGGTACTGGGGTGAGGCAGGGGGAGGTCAATCCTCCATACCACTACCGAATTGCTCTTGTCCCCTGTCTGAAAGTGGCAGACAGGCATGGGGTTGGCACAATGGACCAAGAAAGGTCTAAGTGCCCGGGCTCCTGACGAAGGCCCCCCCAACAACAATCTAATCTAAGTCCCAAATACGCATAAATAATGTGCATATTACATGGTCAATTGTCATATTTTGTACAAACCTATCCGCCTATTCCATCATCAAAATTTGTGAAGTTTAGTAAACGTTATAATTTGTGAGTCGGCGCCCCCTAAAATTTTTCTGCCCCCCTAGACCCAAAACCTGGCTACGCCACTGGGAACCATCACCCATAAACTAACAGAAAACCCCAAAGACTCTTAATGCTTTCTTTTCCTTGATGGACTTCATTTTTCAAGGTAACTTGATTATATATACATATTATAATTCAAAATAAGGGTGCTCAATGGTCAGCCAAACACCAAATTGATTTTAGTAATTGATTATTGTGGAAGGCTTATGGTCTTTACTTGTTTATTGTTATAAATAGTAATTGGAATAAAATGATATTAATAAAATTTGCATACCTACAACAACAATGATATACCTAGTCAGCAGATTTTCAAACCTATGTTAAAGTGTTTAATGCACACACAACAATAAACAAATCGTACCGATAAAATTTGCATGCCAACTACAGCAATAAAATGGTCGACACATTTTCAAAGCAACTTCAAAGAGAGTAATGCACGCATACAACAATAAACCATCATTGATTGCTAAACAAAAACAAGCTGATATTTTTACTTTCACACAATCAATAAAATGTAATACATTGGTGCCTTTATCTAGAGTTTGTAGACAATGGTCAATTGAATGCAGTACGTTTCTTAAACTTCTTACAAACTGTTATAAAAAACACCATAGATAGCTGCCTCTTGCATTGCGGCAGTCCATATGGTTCCAGCTCGATGGAGCTCCCGCACATATAATGTACAAATCGTTAGGGATCACTTAAATGCTAAGTAAAAATATCAGCTTTGACATTGGTTATTGGTTTGACATTGGTTTGAAAATTTACTGACCATATTATTGTTGTAATGGTTACACAAATTTTGTTGCTACCATTTTATTTTTGAGTAAAAGGCACAACTTTTTCATACTTGCTCTTTTTTAATACGACTTCTGTGTGCAACTATATTAAAGATTTAAAACTTTGATTGCTGCCATTTTAAAACGGTGTATCATAAAATAATTAAATATCGGTGGTTAGTTTTGAACACTACCATCAACAGCTATACCAAATTTCAAGTCTTTATCTTAGATAGTTTTTTATTTAGTGCAGTTTCAGTGAAAAACGCATACAGACAAATATCTGGGTAACGGTGTATTTCCGGACGCGTGTCCAATTGAATTTTTTGCTTATTTTGATCTGTGAAATCGCATATCCTAAAATATTACAGTCATTATAAAAGACCCTGTATATTCGATGGCCCACTGTGTGCCAGTAAATGATTGATAGTTGTACTTAAGAGGTGATTGGTATCATCTGCATACATCACAAGATCACCAGAGCTAATATATGAGGGAAGGTCATTAATGTACAAAAGAAAAAGTAAGGGACTCATGGTTAACCCTTGTGGGACACCTTTTGAAACTGTGAGCTTGTCAGAGGAAATATTTAAGTTAACCATTTGGGTACGTTCTGTTAGGCATGATTCAATCCAGAAATTAGCCTTGCCAGAGATACCATAATTTATTGAGTAGAATGCCATTATCAACACCAGGGCCAGCTTAAGACAAAGTTTTCACCTGGGTGAGAGAGTATTCTGGCGCCCGCCCCCCTGTTTATCATACCTATAATTCACCAGTTAAACACTGTAGTAAAAAATATTTTTTCACAATCACGGTGCCCCTTCGTTTGCAGTGGCTTGGGCAGTCGCCCGGGCCCCAAGCCAGGCAACAAAGTCTAAAGCCTTCATAGAAAATCCCTAGGACATCAGTCTGATTATCTAAAGCTTGGAGTTTTTTATCAATGAATCAATATATAGCATGTTCTGTACTCTTGCCTTTAGGGAAACCAAATTGTGAACAGCTAATAACTTGGAATCTCTGCAAAAAGGAAGAAATTCTGAGGGACATAACACCTTCAAACACTTCAGAGAAAATAGAAAGAACTGAGATCAACCTGTAGTCATTCATATCATGTTTACTGCCACTCTATTGCCTATTCAGGATGGAAGGAACTTGGTGGGGGAGAGAAATTTAGCAGGGATATGGCAAGGATAAGGATATGGCAAGTTTTGCATCCCGCATGAAGGTAGGAGTTATGGGTATGGTTTTGGTGTTGGGTTCAGACCGGTATAGTTTTTAGGATGCTGGATAGGTGAGGGGGGCATTTGAACGTGAAAGAGGAACATTTGGGGAAGATGTTAGTGGTGGTAAGATTGTCTGAGAGGAGTGGGAAAAGGTTTTCAAGGATTCTTTTGAGGGACTGGACGCATAGGAAGTAGGTCATGGTGCAGAAAGGAGAGGTTATGATTATTTTTATTTTGAGGTGGTGTAGGAAGAAAGGTCTTATTGTGCAGGGATTACCGAGCTTAGGAAAAGATTGAAATTTACCATGGTAATACTAAGCCATTATTATACGTCTAGCATCCTTGATTATACGTATTTATTTATGTTAAATATTTTAGTACTTTCATAAACCAGCGCCAAAAAAATGTCTCGGACGTCACTGGAGAAATCGCAGCTGACGGTGCAAATGCGTAAGTCCAAATAAGAATACTCCAAATTTTGTGATTGACGTAGAAACAGTAATAATTACTGTTCGTTTTCCGCATTGGTTATCCCTTGGGTTAGTAATCTTTAGTTTTCCAGTAGTACTAGATGTTTTGAATGAATAAGGTGTACATTCCCTCCGTAAACTTCTAATCATTAATCGTGCTGAGAGATGCTTAACTGCGATCACAATGATGATTAAGCACAGAGGGTCGTGAGCGCCCCTTCCCTATCGAATAAAGATGCTTTTCTCTCCTTAAAGCACCATGCAGTTTTCTCGATGAAAAATCCTGGCTGCACTCATGATTCCGTTCCTGCTTGGCGGATTCATTCCTTTTTATCCCGCCATGCATGGTACAACTTCCAAGTTATGGCTTTTGGGAACTAAACTTTTAAAATGGTGGTGGAATACTCATAAAGGACGTTTGATCGAGATTTCATTTAAAATACGTTACAACCTGTGTTTCATGCGTCAGTCGATTCTATCCAAGTTCAGCAGTAATATTAAATTCTCATTGGCAAATCATGTTAATGATTATAGTAAAGATATAATATTGAGGACCCGCTTCGCTGCAATCCTGCCTGTTTTTCCGCCTTGTGTACTATTGATAGCCGAGTATGGGGAATGTTCGTACATCAAGTTGTCGTCAGGGAATATTGCAAATTTTGTTAGTAGATACACTTTCGAGCGAGGTCAAGTTTCCACGGTGGAGTATGATGCATGGTGTCAACGATAATGAACTTAGCGCGGCAACCGCTTTAAAACGACAATTTTTAAAATGTGCCCAGAGCATTTCACCTCCTAGGCATAAAGCCGTGTTTACACGATGCATTTACCCGCGCGGGTAGATGCGTGAACACAATCACCATCAAAATTTCACCGTGTAAACACTCAAAATTGCGCAAATGCGTGGACATAAAATAGCCCGTTCTAATTTGGTGAATGTGTTTACGCATCTGTCCAGCCACGTAC
The DNA here is from genome assembly GCA_963573305.1 of Pyrrhosoma nymphula. Taxonomy (NCBI): domain Eukaryota; kingdom Metazoa; phylum Arthropoda; class Insecta; order Odonata; family Coenagrionidae; genus Pyrrhosoma; species Pyrrhosoma nymphula. The sequence goes on along the minus strand of OY754334.1, from coordinate 90,115,040 downwards.
TTGCGCGGGTAAATGCATCGTGTAAACACGGCTTAAGAAATGGGAAAGGTAAAGAGTAAGTGCGCGGTAATCGAGACAGTTGGTCTGTCGACGGCAGCAGCAATTTTTTATATCACATGGCGCGAGGACCATTTTAATGCAAAATTAGGAATCAAGTCAGAGTTGTTTGCTAATTGTAGTTTCGGGCAAGTGAGAAACTAATGCCAAAGTTCAGGACAACCACTTCATGAAATTCAAAACATGGATATACCCTCTTTCAATGACGCTGTGTACTTTACCTTGAAATTAAAATAATCTTCCATGCTTATCTTTGCAGTAGATTAGTATATAAAGCTTGGCATATTTAGCTGGTTAATGTGGAGCTGCAATAGGAACTTACACATTGAGATATGCTGGGCACATATTACACCTGAGTTGCATTAGTTCCACAAGCTCAATTCTTACTGCTTCGCCATCGTAAATTAGAAAAGGGTGTAACTTATTGAAGTTCATTCACAAAGAAGCACCTTTCTGTTGGAAAAAGTCACCAACGATGAAATTCTGATATGAACAAATGGTCATGACCTGCAGGTTACCTCAAGTAGTGAGAGTCAGGAAATCAGAACTATAATGGTTTGTTCTTAAAATTGAAATCATTGTCATTGCCTGAGTTTTAAGAAATCTTTTTCTGTTCAAGGGGATGGGGTAAAACTGTGCCAACCTACGTTTCTTGTGTTCTTAACAAACTCAATGGGAAAATTTAACAGTCAGATCGCAATCTTTCTGTTATCATTTACTTTTCGTATCAAGAGTAATTTAATTAAATAAACTGATAGCACAAGTAAATGATGTGATATATTTTAGACTCATATCAAATACATTCAACAACTCAACAATAGTGATCAGTCAGACAGCGACGGACACTCAGTAAAGAAAAAAGAAATACATATTGACAAAACATAGTGGACTGTCGAGATTAGATATTTCCAACACCCCCCTGTAATTATGACAGTCCTGCAATTAAAGAAACAAACAATAAATAGATAAATATAGAATAAATAACTAAAAAATAATAGAACAAATAATCCATGAATAACTTAAACAGCTCGAATCAATTATTATGCACACATCTGTCTGCATTCATTAAACCGAGAAATTTCAAACAACTTTAATGCTTAGTGCATCCTAAACCTTTAGTAAAAATATCTGCGATCATCTCCTCCGTCGACAGATATTTCCCTTTTCAATGTTCCCTAATATATTGATACTTTACATCAATGTGTTTTTACTATTATGGAACACAGGGTTGTCTGTCAATTTTAGTGCACTTTGGTTGTCATTAAAAATAGATTTTAGTTTCTCTTTCAATAATCTCGGAAACAAAGTTCTGTATGCAGCTTCAGAAATGGAGACATACGTACTCAGCTTCAGTTGAAGACAAAGTCACACATATCTGTTTTTTGCTCTCTCATGATAGTGGTCCCCCTCCATATTTAAAAATATATCCTGTATACGACCTTCTATCATTGACATCGTTGGCAAAATCAGCATCAGCAAAACCTTCAATGTTCTTGCCAGTAGACCTGTGAACTAGCCCATAATCAAGTGTTCCTTTTAATTAATGGAGTAAATGTTTGGCCATTTTCCAATGCTCCACATTATATTGACTAAGATAACTAGTAACATGAAATATCTGGCCTTGTGCTGACAGCTAAATACATTAGGCTACCAATAAGAGATTGATATGGGACACCTGAAATCTTTTCACCTTCATTGCTGGCTTCGGCTTGTTTCTGACTAATATTCATAGGAGTAGAAACTGATTTGCTATCAGACATACCAAATCTCTCCAAAAGCTGAATAATGTACTGTTTCTGGTTGATCAGTATTCTTCCACTCTTCCTGTCTCTGCTGAAAGACATTCCCAGGCAATGCTTTATCTCTCAGGGGCGGATTAAGTGGGGGGGGGGGGGGGCAGGCCCCGTAATTTCCGGGAAAATAGAAAAGATGGTAATCATTAAGGTGATTCTCAAATGGAAGTTTTTATTTCACCAGCTCAATAAACAATGTTTAAATATAATTGGAATGTGGTGTAAAACCCGGGAGACCTGCATCTTCACAAGAATGGCATTCTTTACATCGTTTGTAAACGTTTTTCAAATGTGATTAGAGAGCTTTACTCAAAATTTATCACATCTACTATATAATATAGCCACACGAAAACTGCGTTCCAAGCGCTTCATTTCTTTTAACTTTCCGAGGGAAGTCCACCCTGACATCTATTTAGTTGAGATGTATTGCATACCCCCCAGGCGCCGAGGAAAGTAGTGAACCGCCCCCCCCCCCCCCCCCCAAAACAACGACCTTAATCCGCCCCTGTTATCTCTCCAAGATCCTTTATTGAGAATTTCTTCATCAGCTCTCTCTTTAAATTAGCTTTCTCTTTGTCATGATTGGAAAAATGAAAAAAATCATCTACATACAATGCTATAATTACCAATTTCTTGCCAAATGTCTTATAATATTATACACATGCCTCATGATTTGACCTCTTATACTCTATTTCAGTCAATATACGGTTAACAGTTTTATTCCAGGTCCTGGATGATTGTTTGATGCCGTAAATACATTTATACAACAAGCATACTTTCTTTTCTTGACCTTTAACTTCAAATCCTTCAGGCTGTTCCATGTAAACTGTTTCTTCTAGCTGGCCATTTAGGAATGCTGTATCGTCATCAAGATTATTCTCAGCAGCCATTGCAATTAATGTTCTGAGGGTTGATCCTCGTACAACAGGGGAAAAAGTGTCCTCGTAATCAACTCCCAATGTTCGGTTGAAGCCTTTTGCTACGAGACATGCTTTGTACCTGCTGATGGTTCCTTCAGTTTTCCTTTTAATCTTGAATACCAAATTGCTTGGTATCACCTTCTGATTTGGACGGTCAACTAAACTCCATACTTGGTGGGCCAATAATGCGTTGCACTCACCCTTCATTCCAGCAATCCATTTGGCCTTATCATTACCTGCCATTGCTTCACTCACCGTAAGGGGTTCATTGTTGAAATTAAGAGTAGCTTTGTATGATATTCAGTCCGGATATTACGTTTTCTTACGAAACCTTAAGGATATCTTCGCTCTTTCCCTTCTAAATTGTTGCTGTTCTCACCCAGTTCATCATCATCGTCACTGGAACCATAAGAATTTGAATCTGCAATCGGTAGAATTTGATTCATTTCCATGCTCGGATGCTTGAATGTTGCTGGCCTGATGTGGTGACAACCTTAGCTAAGTCATAGAAGTTTCAACATCCTTATTTCTACTGTTACCACTGCAAAAACTATTGTCAATAAAGATCTCTTGATTCAATTATCCTTCTTGGATACAAAAAATCCCTGAATTTATATCCCTTAGAATTGTCACAATAACCAACAAATATGTGTTGTTTACCCTTTGAATCCCACATATGCAAGACATCAAAAAACTTTAAGATGACAAACTCAGTCGCTCACCTGACCACCTCTCTTCTGGTGTCATACCTTGCACTGATCTATGAGGAGATCTATTCTTGAGGTACACTGCTGTCCTTGTTGCATCTTCCCAATAACCCTTAGGCAAACCTGCCCCCAGCAGCATGCTTCTAGCCTTCTCTACTACCGACCGATTTGTCCGACGTTGCTACACACCGTTTGCTAGTATATGGAATTGTTGTCTGATTCCATGGGAAGTAAGATGATCCTGGAACTCCTTATTAACATACTTGGTTCCATTGTCAGTTCTGAAAATCTTCAATTTCAGATCTGTTTCATTCTCAACAATTGCCTGAAACTCAATTAACTTTGTTTTTACCTCTATTTTTGAATTTAAGAAGTACACAAACGTTTTTTGGGAGAAATCGTCGACAAAAATAAGCATATACTTTTTATCATTGAAAGGGTTAATGCTGAATCGACCACAAGGATCAGAATGAACCAACTGCAATCTTTCAGTCACGCTTTTTGTTTTAATTTGTTGGAAAGATTTTCTGTATTGCTTCCCTTGTATACATGCAACACATATCTTATTACTGTTATCTGAATAGTCCACACCATGAACCATACCCTTCCTTAAAAGATTCATACCAAAACGACATAAATGACCTAGTCTCCGATGCCATAAATCTGCTAAGTTCGTTGTTGGGTCAGTTGCAGCTACATTCACTTGCTCTAAAAATGACATTTAGGCCATACATACCACCATGGTTGGATGCCGTCAATATAACTTCACCATCAACAGTACAATCTGATTCTCTATAAAACATACAACATTAGGAAGAAAAAACAACAAGAAAACCCTTCTCTACAGCCTTATAAACTGATATGAGACTGGCATTAATATTAGGAACATAAACAACATTCTTAATACTAGATATATGTTGATTACCATGAATATGTAGTAACTTCACCTGAGCCTTCACTATACAACTTTTCATTGTTGGCTACAGTTACTTCCATACCAGAAACCTCAGTATTATAGTTTTCCAGCCAGTCCTTTCGTGAATTCATGTGCGCAGTAGCTCCAGAGTCCACATACCAGCTACATGGATTGTAGCCTGTCCCAAAACCACTCCGAAGACAATAATTCTGCTTTGCTGAATTTCTGCGTTGATCCTTGGAAGCCTTGTACAGCAGACAGTCAGGACGCTTGTGCCCTGGTTCGTTGCATCCATAGCAGATGACACTTCATCTCCCTTCCATTGATCCTGGTGATTGCTGCTGCTTCTCTCCTTTAGTCACGAACGCAGTCTCCACTGAAGATCCAGGCTGCATTGTCATTTGATTCAAAAGTTTACTTTTTACTAAGTCACTTGTTATCTGGGCATGAATTTTCCAGCACCATGACTAACGGTTCATATTGCAGAGTAAGGCCACTTAGCGTGATCGCTCCAATAGATTCATCATCGATTTCCTTCCCAATATCTGATAGTTTTTGGGCAGTAGACATTACTTCAGTGATGAAATTTTCCATTGAACTGAAGTCTGCGAGCTTAATATTATATAGCCTCTGTTGTAAACTCAGATGCCTCCCAAGTCTGTCATCTTCATACGCCTTGGAAAGTGCATTCCACACGTCCTTGGCCGTTTTACAGTTTCGAACATGGGTTATTGCTGCATCATCTAACGTAAGAAATTTTTGCCAGCGCACGCAAGTCCTTATTACTTCGGACAGCTGCCGATGTCTTGTCATCTTCGGGATACCAGGCGATTGTTTGCCACAAATCTTCGTGCATCAGGTACATTTTTATTTTAAACTTCCACATACTATATCCATCCCGACCGGAAAGTATTTTGATGGAAGACAACGAAGCACCAGAGTTTAATGCTATCTGAGCATCCGACATCATTACTTATTAAACTTCGCGGGGAAAGAGTTCGCGATGTAAGAATTATTACATGCACACATATAAATCAAATGCAAAAATCTGGAAGTCAAAGTTTCTGGCATTCTGGGCCCATACCCTGTTATTAGTTACTTGTCATTTCAAGAGTAATTTAATTAAATAAACTGATAACACAAGTAAAAGATGTGATATATTTTAGACTCATGTCAAATACAATCAACAACTCAACAATAGCAATCAGTCACACAGCGACGGATACTCGGTAAAGAAAAAAAGAAATACATATTGGCAAAATGTAGTGGACTGTCGAGATTAGATATTTCCAACACTTATCAATTTGCAATAAGCCTATACTAAAGCTCAATTTTAACTAAATATGTATTCTTTATATGATTTATGGACTTAATCAGTGGCGTACAGATGGGGGAGGAATTCTATCACTTGGTATATGTTTAATTTTAAAATAGAGTTGAATTGTATTTGTTAGATTCTTGGTTATTTCTTGTCTTATTATTAATTAATTAACTGGTTTTATTGTAAGAGAGAATAAATATTATATCTTGTTCAATGCGTAAACAACAGAACAATAATGTTTTTATTTATTTTATAAAACCATAGTAACATATGTAACCAAGTAAATGTTTACATGTCAACCTTACAATTACATACGTAAAACTGATTGAGTTCAGCCAACTTCTCTCAACAGTCTTCATGAAAAGAGAATGTTAATTTAATTATTGTTTTAGTGAATAATAATCTAAATATCATTTTATGATGATGCACATAAATATTTATGAAACCCCCCCAGAAGGAAATCCTGGGTACGCCACTGGAGCTAACCAAGAGTAATAATCTTGTGTCAGAAACCTACCAAAAAGTAGCCTGTCACTATCTTACCCCGACCATTTCAATCTGTGCTGATGTATTCTTACAAGGTGGGCTATATTGCAGGAGTACGATTGTTTCAGCTTGAATGGGCAGTTAAGGTCATGGCACACCTTCGCTGACTGTGGGATATAGTACTGTATGTGCTACAGTAAATGGGTATTGGGAAGGCTGATATCACTTCATTTCAGGAACTTATTTTAGAAGCACCCTCTAGCTAGGCACTCCCTGGTATCAAAATATTGTAAACAGTGGGACATAGTGACCCATTCATGCTTTCTATAATCAGTTTCTCAAGGGGAACAGAAATCATGTACTGCAACCCAACACTTTTTATGGAAACAAGAGTCTAAAGAAACTCAGTTCAGAAGATATAACAATTGAATTCCTCCCCTTGGGAGTTAAGGCAACATTATATCTCAGCACTGCACACTGATTCCAGTTTCCATGATGTCATGAAGAGCTATCTTCATTACATCTCTTCCTTCAGTGACCAAGAAATGATTTTTTCATGACAGTGCACTGCTCAAAAATCACAAATTGAATAGAGCAAGATACCCATAACATCTTAACATGAATAACCAGAGATCACCACTGGTCTGAATATGAGGGCAACATTAAAGCAGCTTACCTCACCTACACAAAAATTCGGCAGATTGAACTTCCTGCAAAGGGCTTTAAGAAAGATAATTCTAGAGAAATTGGAAATGTTTCCATTTCACTCTAGTTAGATCTTTTAGAATAAGCCCCAAGTATGTAAGACCGTTACAAATTAAGACTGATGACAACATTATAATGAGTACAGTGGGTATTAGCCCAATTTGTAGAGTTGTGAGGATAAACTCAGCAGTGTGACCAAATTGTTTGAGGAATTAATCGGAATCTCTAGATCAAAGAGCAAAATATAGTTTGAATCTTACACCAGCCCCAAGCAGACAATTTTTTGAAACTATCACCAACGTACTTCGGAAGAAACAATCATTAATTGCAAGATAATGGATATACATTGCAGAACAGAAATTTAAAGTGTCACTATTCCACTAACTGTATAGGACCACAATAATTGAGATAACTCTATGAAATTAAAACTGTTGCCAGGGAGACAAAAATGGATACAAAAAATTGGCTTGTTTAATTATTTCTTGTTATGACTAACACCTCTGTGCTTGGTACACGGCATGGCAGTTAATTACGAGAATTAGTATTTTTACCCATGTATTGTAAGCATGTTAAATTACATAGTACTGTCCTACATAGTGCTCTTTTATAATCTAGACCCTCACTTCTCTCCCAAGAGCTTTGTGGTCTTAATGAAGCAGAAACCTTAATGAGGGCCATTAACCCCTCAAGCGAGGATTTAATATCTGAGTATTTAACTCCTCAGGGGGTATTTAAATTGATGTATAAGGCAAGTGGACGATCCCCGTACGAGAGAAAATAAGGTACGTACATGTGTACGTCAAAACAGCTTGAGAGATTAAGGGCCTAACCTGACTGGTTTGAATAATGCATGTCTATTAAGGAATCACCTTATGCCACACTCCATCAAGGTGGTTTGCACAGTACTTTGAAGATGTAGGTGTTCATAAATACCCAATTACACCAATATGCAAGATCTCCCATAGGTTAACTCCATCTAAATGGTTCTCACTATGGACTAGAGAAATAATTTTAGAGTTTTCTTAACATCTAACAGTTACTAAGTAGCTTCTATTTAGTCAAAATGGTTCATCCAAAAATTAGTTCAAACTTGAGACAAACCTTTCACACAATAACATTGAGTTCCACCCAACAAGATTCCACTTAAGAATTAGAGCTCTTCTCATTTAAGGTCACTAGGCCTGTGTAAGGTTTTTCGGTGGAAAGCCAAGGCAATGAAGATTTAACTTTCGACATGTAATTCCCTTATTTGGGGGGTGCAATTGAATGTTATATAACAATGCAGCAAAAGAGTGCACTATTGCACAAAGCACCATTTTCCCCTCTACCAATTTTGTGGTGTACTTCTACTAACAATAAGTTCATGTATTTTCTAACTATATCTTTAAAATTTGCTGTCTTTGGGGCTTTATTAACCATTAAGAACAAGTTCAGGTTGTAACTTAGGCATCCTACCTCTTGACCCTTGAGGGAAAATTTAAATAGCAAAACAAAAATATTAATAAATATCTCCCAATTAAAAATCCATGCATCCCCTTTCCTTGAGCTCCTAGCAGTGGATCAATCTATGTAGACAACTATCTCAATTTATATAAGCCAAGCATGACTAATTTTATAAAGTCAACAATTAATGGACTCACAGTTTCATGAAAGCAACATAGAACCAGAAGTCTCCATCCTCAGTACTTAACTAGGTACCTTGTTGCAGCAATTCTGACAGTTGGAATCTCTGTCAATTCTCAAGGGCTTTTAATTGATGCTCACACACCTTTACTTGCATAAATGTGAATTCTTGCTGAACCTTAACACTAAATGTTTCCCCTAAGGTAAAAAACCAATCCAATTGGGAAAGTTTAATGCCCTTTTGTTTATTGTCACACACACAAAGGCAAATGCCTTATGAAGGCCAGGGCATGTTGAAAGAATTCTGGTATGAGTATAGCAAGAGAATTGTACGTGAACCCCAAAACAAAAAGTCATTTTGTAGAAATTTAAAAAACTGGTTAAAACAGTGGCCCACAGGATGCCTGCATTGACACCCCCCTTTGGATTTGACAGTAGAGATTAATCATGTAATAAAAGGCATGCAACTGAATAGATGAAAACAAGCACCAAGGAGAATAAATGTACCAACCTCCAGCTCAAATAGCATGACAAAAAACACTAAGACGATTAGGATGAAGGGTAGAACAATCCAGTGAGGCAAATATACTTATCAAGTTTTAATAAAAACTATATATGTATATAATTACAAACATATACACTCAATATTAATGCATGATTTATGGGAGCATTTCACTCCAACACAATGTTTAATTAAATCACATTTCAAATCAATCATAAAAATAAGCAATTTGAACTCCATAGGAGACAGCAAATAACAATCACACAATCAAGACCTCTGGAAGAGGAATAATGTCTCGTACATGAAAATATCTTCAAGTATATCACCCGAAATTATTGATCAAGTCATTACCAACAACGGCAGCTTCACGCTCTCAAAACTTGCCTCTCAATCATATTGTTGTCTTCATGTGATTCATTCAATAAATTCATCCAATTATAAATATCTTTCTAATTATTAAGTAAAAACACTCGCCTCCTCTTAAGTGTTGTCACCGCTTATACCATTCTTTTGATCTAGCTTATTACTATTAGATTTGACCATATAGATGAAGAATGTGAGCGCTTCCTTTTCGAGGACCGGAATTGTTTTGAAATGCTTCATCAGAGTCTGAAAAAAGATGAATATTTGAACTATATGCATGCACAGAAAAAAAAAACAAAAAATTGTGTAATAAAACTCGCATTCAGCAACTTACATCAGCCAATTGGGCCTTATTTAACCCTGGCCGCGTAGCAACTTTGTAGTGCCTTTTGTAACGACGCAGGGTGTTCACCTGCAACTGGAATAAATCTACCTCGGGCAAATCTGTATCAGTTTCGTTAGAATCATCTTCTGAATCTTTCCTTCTTCTCTTGGTACGAGCTGACTGAATAACACCTTTATGGTAGTCACAGATATATATGTGTCTCGCCTGAAAACACGGAGATACAGCAAATTATAATGAAAATTGGCACCTCAAAGCACAATATGTTCTGTGTGCTTACGGAATGGTCCAATTGAAGTTTGAGCCGCCTCTGCGTAACCGTTTTTTGAATCCTTTTACTATAAGACGCATTTCCAGCTGGCCTTAAACAGCGGTCTCCATCGTCCACTAGGCAACAAATTTGGTCAGGAGGCCCGTGGGAGTCCTCTTCTCCAGTGCTAAATCCATTCATTTTCAACCTGCAGACGTAAGACGAGATTTACTCCAAAGCCTAACCTTTTCACACACAAAGGTGTACGAATACTTACCTATTACAAATGTTACTCTGTGAATGTTCATTCATAACAAACCAGTGGCTATTGTTTCATTAGCTATCGAGAATGGGTAAATCCGCAGAAACCATGTTTGTGCACTTCCTATTTCTATTCCCACAGGGTGATAAAAGAAATCACAGAGAACCCACAACTTCTTTCAAGAATTTGAAGTGCTCTGATGAGTCGAAGTACGATCTCATTACGCAGCAAACCTTAGGAAAAGCTCACACAAGTTGTACTTTTGATGGAACTAACTACGCTAGCATCAACACCGCTTAATTTTCTACATAAATACGAAATAAAACTTGACGATTTATCATCACCAGACAAATGGGAAACTGGTTACGGGGAAATGGCGTTCCTTTAACGGAAATTTACGTATTTCTGCGTCAATTATTTTCGAAAGTTATTTGTCCGATCTCGTCTGCTCCCTGCTAACAGCTCTGAGCCCGCGACTAGAATAGATGCAACAGATGAGCCCATTGGCTTATAATTCCGACGCTTTCATATTTGGAAAGAATGCCTACGATTGGTGAAAATTTTGCGGCCAATCCGAAATTAGCCAATGAGGAAGTTCTAAATTTCCCTATGTTCATCCCTGTACCGCATAAGTGGCGTGGGTCGCGCTTCTCTGAGAACTGTATCCTTAACATACTACGAGAGAGCTCGAGGTAAGTGAGTTTATTTCATTTCAGTTGAAAATAGCAGTGTCAGAACTTGTGAAGGTAAACTTAAAAAGATCACTTTGCAATGTACGATATGTGGAAATTTCGTAACTTATAAGTTATTGATAGGCTTAAAACAAAGTTTTCGAAAACTGTCTAAATGCTTCTTTCGTATAACCGTCACCGAAATGGCCGCCGTAAGCAATGCATTGTAGCAATCGCCGGAGACGCGTTTAGATTGTTAATCTTTGCAGCTAGTCTGAACGATTTTAATACATTTTTCTGAAACTGTGTGATTAAATTCACAAGATACGTTAGTTATCTGTAATTTACTTAGCGTAAGTTCAGAGTTATACGTTTACAGATTTTGAACTTAGACGGGAAGCCAAGGATATCAGTTTTGAAAGTTTCATCCTATATCTTGTTTTCTTGGTGACAGCAGTTGTAATCTTTGTGTCATTTCATTATTTTAACTCTTCGTTAGTTGTATGTGAAGACCTGAGTCGAGATTTGGCGGTAAATATCGAGTTTTCTGTTTCCATTTTTACCTCCCTTCAGTTGCAACCGTCCAGCATCTGCGCTGTATATGTTACTATGGGGCAGGCCAGGTATATGGGTATAGCATTAGGGTAACGCGTGCTAGAGTTTTTAAATATTAATGGATTTGGAAATTTTTTGGAATTATTATTAATACAAAATGGCGTTCGGTAACTTTCTTGAACATGGCGGGAAGGGGAATTGAAGGTCGTAACCTCTATTTTTTCTATAATTTTCACAAAAATATTCACTTTGTTCCGATGATGTTAAAGTTAGTTTTTTTCGAAGAAAAATTTTTGGAATGCGTGTATATATGAATTTTATGACAAAAAATAATTTTTTGGTCTTACAAATTTAGAGTTTTCCTGTTTTGGAGGCTTGGGTGATGATAAAAAGACCTCGTTTTAAAAAAAAAAGTTAATTTGCCTCATAAGTTGTGACGGATTTTGATTTAAAATTACTCCTCAGTAGTAATAGAGAGATAACTTTGTCGTTAAACAAGCCTATTTTCCTGTTTTTAACAGTTTTAGCATCCTGACTTAATTCTATTAGCGGCTTTTTTACATGAAACCCCGTTGCTTGCATTAATGTATTTCGTTCTATCAATCGCTTATAGTAAGTCCTGTTAAATTCATTATTTTTCGAGCCAGTTACAAGCAAGATATTTTTAAAATGTGCCTGCCCATGCGTAATTATAAAATTTACGATGTGGACCCACGTAGCCATTTTTCCTTTTGTCCGGCGCACGGAATTTTCACTCTTAAGGATGTTTCTATGCCTCCTTACGTATATACGAAAGAATAATTGGTTTTCAATTTCCTTGATGCGTTATTTTGTATTCGATGTCAAGCTATATTTTATCCTGCCAAGCTTAGAGGAAAGCCACGTCGAGGCGGAAAGTTCGCTTCGGCTTCGCCTTTGCTCTATCGCCCCGGCTGCTATTGATCGCAAGTTTTCTCTCGCGGTTCACTGTCGGAATGCGATCCATTTTAAGCACTTTCTATTGTGATTACCCAGTTATGCGTCTTAATTCGTAATATTGATTCTAGTTAGAATTTCCCGTAATTTTAACTATATTAATTAATCGCCACCATTGTCCGATCATTACTTCTGTCCAAACCGCTGCGTGTTGAGGGCGTTGCATTCGTCAGGCGTCACTGAAAGCTACGTTGCCATGTTTTCCCAACGCCGCCACCCTATTTTTTAATACACGTTTATTGCCAGAAATCGATATAATTTCCCTTGTCACATTTGCGTGTAATGGTCGCGCACTTCGATTTCTTGCTCATATTTTCACTTGAGGTTCATTTTTTCGCAATTCTTGACATGCTTGCGCGCATATTGGCGTCTGAATTTCCTTGAAATAATTGTGTAACGAATTCTGGTTGTGGCCGTTGGTGCCCGCGGTAGGCATTACGCTCAGTCCCCCCCCCCCCCCTCCCTTCATCATCCCAGGACGATGCGCACACAAAGCGGCGGCGGTTTGCCTAGTCGATTGGCTGGTTTTCTTTGTGCCGCAGGGGTGACGCGCTCGTTTGGCAACATTGCTAGGGCAGTCGAGCACTGGTAGAGCAAGCCCCAGGTTCATCTCAGGGACTTAAAAATTCGAGGTGGCCTCGAGTAAGCGAGGCTTATAATGTCGGAGGGGCAGTGGGGCGCAAGGGAGGAGGCCGTGTGGTGGCCATCCGCTCCGGTGGCCTCCGGGCTCCCCGGTGTCGGGGCGACCATGGCAGCTGGGGATGGACTCACCGGAACCGATAGCGTTGTTGATTTCGTTGGCATCGGTAATGAGCAGGCAGCTCGCGATTCACTATTCTACGGCAAAGTCCCGGATCGTGTCGATACTGGGGCCTGTGCGTCCGCCAATCCGCCGCCTTACGCTCAAGTTCATGGCAACGGGAGTGCCGCTTACCAGCCCGGGAATATTCCGACGATGGACGCATTGAGCGCAACGTCCACGACGCAATGGTGGTACCCGAAAACTAATCCCACTATGGTGTGTGATTTTTGTTATTCTGTCAGGTTCTGATAGTAGTTCGATCAATTCCCGAATGGGGTATATTAGTTTGTCGTTTTCTCGCTGTTGTCGCTCGCACCATCTGTCAATTCGCTGACAAGACGCTCCGCTGTCGCCGCACAAAATTTTCTTTCATTGTTTTTGTTGCATGGGGATACATTTACTCGAGTTTCCTGTTTTCTTAACATTTTTCTGATATTTTCCTGTTTTCTAACAATTAAGTAATATATTTAAGTAATGATGTTACTCCAATTTCTTGAAACAAACCTGTTTTAATTTTCGTAGATTCGTGGAAGAATGCCCCGTGCAAAGGCTGAAGCTAAACCCAGGGGTCGTATGACCGCCTACGCATTTTTTGTGCAAACCTGCCGCGAAGAACACAAGAAAAGGCACCCAGACGAGAATGTCGTCTTTGCCGAATTCTCCAGAAAGTGCGCCGAAAGGTGGAAGGTAGGTTTGCATATTTGCTGGTTTTATATTTGTGATTTATCGTTCAGTCTCATTCATTGTCGGCCCCGGTGGAGACAGGGAAGTCCTCGCCTGAAATTCTGAGGATCGCGGGTTCGAGTCCTGCCTTTGTGGATTTTTCACCACTCAGAACATGATTGTGTTCGTCCGTTATAAACGAGTTATTGAACGACTGTTTTGACCCGAAAATCACTTGGCATAAAAAAGAAGAAATTATTATTCTTCGTGGGTAATGTGTTTTCCAACCCAATTTTAGGGAATGGTTGAAAAGGAGAAGAAGAGGTTCCATGAGATGGCTGATGATGACAAGAAGCGATATGAGGCAGAGATGAAAGATTACAAGCCTCCAAAGGGAGAGAAGCGTGGAAAGAAGAGGAAGCAGTTCAAGGACCCTAATGCTCCAAAAAGATCATTGTACGTATTGTTTTAAGGGGGGTAAGTTGTCTTTAAATTAATTCGTCCTTGTAATTTTTCCTTCTCTGTTTTCAGGTCTGCCTTTTTCTGGTTCTGCAATGATGAAAGACCAAAAGTGAAGGCAGTCAATCCAGAATATGGTGTTGGAGACATAGCCAAGGAGCTGGGAAGAAAATGGTCTGATGCTGACGCTGATACTAAGTCAAAGTATGAGGCTATGGCAGAAAAGGATAAAGCTCGCTATGACAAGGTATGGGCGTTTTTAAACAAATTATTTGAACTTGAAATTAGTTTAAATAGTGTATTAATTTTAAAAATTATTTTTTGTAGGAGATGAATGCTTACAAGAAATCCAAGAATCTCCCCACTTCCCCTGTAAAAGGTAGGCCTGAGCCCAAAAAGCCCGAAAGTGAGGATGAAGAAGAAGAAGAAGATCAAGAAGACGGAGATGATGATGATGAGGATGATGACGAGTAGGGTGTGCACAGTAGCTTTTGAGACTAAGAAAGGGTTGAAAGCAGAGTTTCATTGTTGTGGGAAGAGCAGACATACTTTAATCATCTCAATTCTCAACCCAGTGTACACAACTTGGGTCTTTGCTCGTACTTACCGACGGTTCCCTTGTGACCTGGCTTCCGGCGGGCCGGCCCGAGTTACCGTGTGGACAGGTCCAAGGTCTGTTCTGCCGGGACTAATGGGTTGGGTTGGCCCTAATTAATTCCGACCCTTTATAAATGTCAGGCTCACTGTAAATTGACACTTTTCAATCCAGCCAGTTGTGTGAATACATCTTTGTCAGGGAGTTGGTTTACGGGTTCCAAGTTTTAACATGATGGCTGGCCACCACCAAAGCCCTGTTCATTTGTGCCACTTTTCCTTTATTCCTTTTTTTACTCCTAACAGGTTGAACTTATGTTGCAGAAAGTCCTGTGACCCACAAACTCCCCTCCTCCATTTAACTAAATCCCTCTTCAATCAGACTGAGATCAGGTTTATCTGTAAGTGTGTGTGTTCTTGTGTACCTGCTGTGAGCTTTGGTGTTTGCCAGTATCGTTTTCATGGTTCATGATTTTTTTATTGTTCGTGTCCTTTATAAGAATAGATTGGTGATTCGCTCCTCAGCTGTCTGATTTAAATGACAGGAATGACGAATGACAGGATATTTACTGGAGTGGAGTTGTTTGTTCTACTTCAAGATGTTTAATATGGTGCGAGTGTATATCCTGCTTCGTGGAAGAGGGTATTCAAGATGCAGAAACTCTATCAAGGACTTTGGTGGAGCTCTGAAGTTGTGAACTTTTAAAGTTGTGCACCTTTGAATTTTAAAGATTTGGGTAGTTGTGCCGGTTTGTGTGACTGCCTCTTCATGTTTATTCTCGGGTGTCATTCATAAACATTCCTTTTTTCTTGGTAAAATTTGTTTACGTGACTGAGGAAAGGAGTAACCAATGTATTGCTGCTGGAGAAAATCATTCTTTCTATGTGTACATTAAAGTAGACACTTTTAATTCAGAACTGCAGTACTGTTAATTTTAATTTTAGTAATTTACTGTTGGGATGCCGTGGTTTGGCACTTAACGTAACTCATAACAAATGCTCTATTCTCATGATTACCATGGGAAATTGTGTTTGTAATGCATAGGGATTAATAAACCTTTTAAATGAAAACATTAATTTTGTAAGCACCTACTTTCTGTGTGGTAATACACAATTTTTGCTAATTGGCAATTTCATTTGGTAATTATGCACTCACCCTGTTCATAGTAGTTATTTAATGTTGTTTGTCAAGGTTTTTAGTTTGTAATATTTAAGAATCGGAAGAAATATTGTCATTTATATGTATTTTCATTGGGTCCACTGTAGGAAAATTTTAACTTCTGTCAAATTCATATCCAAAATTCTTCCTGGTGTATTTCCATTTAGTGGTGTCAGAGTGCTTTGACTCAGTGGCCAGTTGGACTGGTTCAGTGGTGTGATAAGTGCCTTGTGACATTCAGTCATTGTTTAGTCCTGATAAATAATTAATGCTGATAATTTGTTCAGTGGTATCAGTAAATGGATGGTACATTTTAAATGGTGAGTGATTATATAATAAACTATTTCTTAAGGTCCATGTCACAGTATTGTATCTTCCAGTTAATTATATAAATACAGAATCTGATGAATAGACAGATGTATTTTGTGGAAAATTCTTTATTCAATGCTTGCTGAGAGGTTGCATACAAGATTTCTTAAAGACACATTCTCCTGCAATCCAGGTAGATATAATTTCAAATCCATCGCCCATAAGAATGAAGTCTGCATCAGCTCCATAATTTAAGGTTCCTTTGATATCTGCTAATCCAATGGCCAATGCGGGATGCAATGAGGTTGCTTCCAGTGCTTCAACTATTGAGCACGCTGTCGGGGAAAAGTGTAGCATTAGTTCAGCTGGTAATTTAAAAACCATACTAATTGTATACCAGGAAGAATTTTTATTAGCTCCTACGTTAAATTTACCAGCATGTTTGTGTTCGAAAGCACAGCTGATATCACCCCCAATGCTTTATATAGAGCTGCGAGTGAGTTAACGACGACGGAGTGGCAGATGCCGGACTTGGAATACCATAGGTTGAGTGAATATTATTTATTACCAACAATATTTTGGGTTAATTGAGTTTTCAGGTTAGGAGGATATGTACAATGTAACAACCAATATTTACAGACTTGGAGCTGCCGGCCGCCTCGCTGGATACTAAAGTATTTCAGGACCACCCGCGTCAGAATTAAAGATACATGAAGTATCATGCTGTTCGAGTTTTCTAAATGTTTTCATCATGTGTGCGGCCACATTCTTATAAAAGTTTCATTCTTCTTTTGTTGTGTACCGGTGGGCAACCCCGACGTCGAAATCTGTACCTTACGCGTGCTAAGGAATTCCACGTTCGTTTGTGCTCCGTTGCCATCGTATTCTGACGTCGCAACTGAATTTCTGAAGATATGCAAATGTTCGCAAGATTTTGCGTATTTATTGAGCCACCGTTGCTACGAATAAGTGATGCCATCTCTCCTGCACCTGCGGCTTGTTATGCGGTTCAACCTCTAGCTAGCGGACTAGCTTCAGAGCATGTTATGTTTAAGGCATGGTGCTAAATGGTTTAAGGTACCTAATTATTTGGATGGTATGAAATGTATTTCATTTTAGCGCGAACAAAATTTCTGACAGCTGCTTTACGTCAATGTAGGCGATGGCATGTCAAGAATAGACTGTACTTAAGGCAATTTATTGCTTTCTTTTTATTTTATAAAGTGACATTAAACATGTTCCGCGTTTGTCAGATGCGACCGCCTTGGTCCCCAGCATTGAAAATTTGCATTAATAAACGTGGCATGGAATTCTTAGTTTAACATTCGTTTTGCTCAACATTAGTAGTGGTCGGAGTATCTTTGAATTCAACAATAATGTTGCTTCTACTTACAAATGCTTTGGCAGCTGAATTGTGGTTTAAGTGATAGTTTTTTGTCATCATTGTGAAATAAACTCTAAATAACTAAACATTGTGAAATCTTTAAATTGGAGAGACGTCCTTTACTTACATGAGGCTTCCTGAAAGAATTTGACGCATTTGTCCATTGTAGCAATACTTCCACACAGGGTGTCTGTCCCAGCCACAAACGCCTTGCCACATCGAACTTCAATTGCCATTTGGCCAATTCGGTGGGTTCCTTCTTCCAGCCCCATTGCTGAGATGGCGTCTGTTACCAGCACTAACCCTATTTAAAGGATGGTGAGATAAAATAACTTCATTCTAAAGAGAGTAAGGTTTCTGCATGTTTTCTGAGTGCAAGTTCATATAATTCCATCATTTATTCATGCCCACAGCAATTGTAATTAAGGTATCTGGGTTATAGTTGCTCAAAATGCTAAGGTAACTCCTAGGATAATGCCTTAATCTTAGGATGACCACAAGATCTGTAGGGTCCCTGAATTAATACTAGCTGATACATTTCCATTCCAACTAATGAGATTAGCCACAAAGATTGGGATTGGTAGCATAAGCTTGTTTGGAGGTTACTTGGGTGGTTATACCATTGCTATCAGATTGGCATCAAAGCAGACCTGCAATTAGTTGAATTACATTTTCTAAGTTCTGAAGGGAATAACTAAAGTTCCTTGCATATTTAATAACTCTCTTAGTAATCAAAAGTCAACTGTTAGCAATGACATGTTATTAGTAGTGATACTGGTGTGTATTGGGCATAATTTGGCTCAGACGAATTGGCCAATTAGGCAATTAGCAAACCTGTAATGCAGCTGTGATTCTACTACATTCCATTATTATAATACCTATCCTTCTGATTTGAAGCATTGGTTGTAACAGAAAAGATTTGAATTGCATTGATGATCATGAAGGTGTTTCTCCCACATTCCCTTGTGATCTGGTTGAGTCAGCATGGAGCACTACATACATGCAAGTGCTTTTTAACTGTTAGTGATGTTAGGACCACCAGCATGTGTATGTTTTCTGTATGCCAGGGTCGGTTAAGAATTTATTTCCTCAAGATCACTTAATTTTTCCATATTATCACTCCATGCTGGGATACTGGAATGTTACCATTCTCATATTGGAAATATGCTTGAATTTTTAAAGTTAAATATAGCAGACACAAAGCATAACCAATCTAAAGCATATCTAAGTTTTAGGTTTTGTTCATTCTGTTCTATGCATTAAGGTAAACTTTTTTTCGCATTTTTTGTCAACCGAAAATAAACGATTTCCTATTTTATAGACAGACTACATCTCAATGATTAACATTTTCCCAGTGAATCTGATGTAGAAATTTTTCACTGGTATTCCACCGGGTAATAGGCTTCATACCTGCCAAAGTTTTTAAGGATGGCTTGTTCCTCATCAGGACTTCTGAATGCTGTATGAGTCTAAATTGGCTGTTATATATACCCAACAATCAGGTTTTCCTGATTGGCTCGCTTGTCTGATTGGCTGATTTTCTTGTCTGCCCTTACATTTTGAATGCAATTGATGATAGGATTCCTGGCACTACTTACTTGAAAACCAGTAACTCGATGAAATTTATTTTTTCTAGACTAATCTAAATGGCTCCTCTGATTAAATAGCCATGCATGCAGCTAAGTATTTTTGAATCTTCCCAGTGTATGGCATGGTCTTTGTCAATGCTATGTTCCACTGCTGCAGACTTATGTGGTTGTACCAATCTGAAGTGCCTTTGATGCTCCTTTATCCTGGTCTTAATCTGTCGGCTGGTTTCTCCCACAAACTTTACCACATTCACATGGGATTTGATAGATGCCACCCCTGGCGTCTTCAGGCTGATGGGATCCTTCACCAATTGATCCCTTAATTTAGGTGGTGGTAAGTGAGCAGTTCTAATATTATAGCGCTGGAGAATAAGGGAGGAAAGCTTTGGCCAATGGTTTTTCCGACGGCTCCCTAGTATCTTGTGTAGCAAAGGACCTTTTAAGGATTTTTTAAATTTGTTGTTTTCCAAAGCCATTCTGTATAAATGTCTTTTTTAGGTGGGTCAATTTGGCTGGGATGCTCTCCTTTTCAGCTGTGAACTTGGCTCTGTGAAACAAGGCTGATAATACTGCATCTTTTTGTGGTGGATGGTGGTGGCTCTGTCCATTAAGGTAAAGGTCCGTATCGGTTGGCTTCC
The DNA here is from genome assembly GCA_963573305.1 of Pyrrhosoma nymphula. NCBI lineage: Eukaryota > Metazoa > Arthropoda > Insecta > Odonata > Coenagrionidae > Pyrrhosoma > Pyrrhosoma nymphula. The sequence goes on along the minus strand of OY754334.1, from coordinate 90,094,994 downwards.
AATGAAGCTATGCCCTAGGCTTCCATCTTCCTTACTGTGGATTAGGATGTTGTGGATAGGAAGCTGGCCATTTTCCTCCTCTGCCATCTACATATCTGAAGAAGCACTAAGGGCATAAGGGGGCTGAGTTGAGGGCTTGTTTCTCAGTCTTGTTTGCCATTGCCGGAGATAATGGCGATCCCATATCCACATCATCCGGCACTGAGATCCAGAACTTGCCTCTTGTCATGTATAAGTTCTCTGATGAGGGATGCGATCCACTTTCGTCGACTTCATTGATGATTTTATCTTAGCAAAGGTTGGAAGAGCTTCCTTGTACTCCACTACGTCTACTTTGGCAATAACAGATTAGATAATAACTAAACTTTTCCATTATTATATACACCATGTGAGAAATTATCAGCATGAACCAATTTTGTTAATTTCTTTTGCAATTCCAAGTAGCAGATTTTGAGATACTGACAGCTCTTGAATTTTATAGAAATTAAATGCATGAAAATTTAAGCATAATAAAATAACCATAAATGGCAGAGGAATTTAGAAGCATTCATCACGCCCTTGTGCATCCATGGATGTGGAAATGGCTCATTTAGCATTTGTTGAGGTCAGAAAGGGGTAGACTTTTTATTTACATTCAATGTTCTTGAATAAATTTTTTAATAGTTTTAATAGCCTTTTGCTACCCCTTATGTTGTTAAAATCTATAACCATGTGTGGCAGTTAATCAAGAATTCATGGTCAATGTTCAGCCTTGGTGCTCAGCAATGTGCAGTCACTACATGACATTGTCTTGGCAGATGGAAAGTGCTGTTTCAGCATTCCAGCTGTGCCTTAGCAAAAAAAGGGGTTGAGTGGTAAATTGGAGTTGTAATCCCTTTGCCTTGTGATCATACTTTCGCAAGGTATTGCCCAAGAGGGATGTATATGATAGGAAAGTGTGGGTGAGAAAGATAAGGGACGGCGATCCCTGAAAATAGGAATAAACTGAAGGAAAGGAAAAAGAAAGAGTGAACCCTTACCTTTTGGATGAGTTCTGTGAGCAATTCTCAGTGCAGCAGGGTGGGTATGGATTCCATCGGAAATAATACCGAAGTATATGGTTTTATCTGAAGGAATGGCATCAGATGCGAGGAGTCCAACCAATCCTGGATCCCTATGGTGAAACTAGAAGACAATTCCATTGATTTTGGCATTAGTATTCACAAACCTGAGTCACGGAGACAGTATTTTTATAAGGCAGTTATGTATATGCCTGTCAACCTAGCTTTACGATTGCTTCACTTTTCCATTACATGTAGCTATCCTAAATGAGTGTGGTTCAATATTTTAAACAATCATATTAACAATTGTTGTTCTATGCCAGAAATCTTATAGGGTTTCATCTGTGAACTATTGCTGGACGGAAACGCAAGCAAATTGACACGAATTAACTACATGTACTTTTTAGTTTGACACCAAACTCCTCTTACACTTGAAACTGGTAATGGAAGTCAACTTACTTTACTCCACAAAAGTTCATCCTTGGCAGCAAATGAAATGGCATATGGCAAAGATAGATATTTGCAGCATATAATTTGTTTTTTTTTTATCCTTGACATCTCATTATTTCTCACTGATCTATGAATATGTCTCAATTTTATTAATTGCATTGAAAGAATAAAATTGGCTGAAAATTGGATGCAGGATGTGTTGAGAAGTGGGAGCAAGTTGAAGATAATGTTAAAGAAGATGTATTAAAAAATGTAAAGTTAGGCACCATCCATCCATCTAACCAGCAAAAGGTAAGAATTCTCAATGGCAATCGTTTTCATTTCTTTACCAGGCTGGCCTAGAATTTTTTTAAGTGAGCAGAGGAAGTTCTTGTCTTATGACTTCCCCAGAACCAACTAGGATGCAGCATGAACCACCTAGGAGCTACCATCTCAGAAATTCAGTTGCCCTAAGAACTCAAGTTGAGTGAGCTTTGTGAATCTGCTTGCTGCGTTTCCAAATGTGTACAGCCTTAGTGCTTTTTGTTTTTCTTCCTCATTCCCTGACTACCTTTCCTTCCTACCCTTCTTTCCCCTACTCACTTTCCTTCCTACCCTTCTTTCCCCTACTCACTTTCCCTTAGCATCCCTGTGATCAATTTTCTTCTGTAGCTTCCTCAGTCGATATTACCCTAACTCTTCATCTAAGTATCTCATTCATTCCCATTTAACTGTGTCTGTTTATGAATCATATGGGTACATAATTCAATTCCACACAAATACATTTTCTATGTTATGCATATTATATTGCTCTATTTTCCAAGGTAGCATTCTATTTTCTAAGGTACTTAATTTGTCATGATTCCAGTACTCAATAAAAGAACCAATATATCAGAATGACACTTGGTAATGGCCAAAATATGAAAGCTCCTTGGATAAAAAGAATAGGCACCATGTCATTTCTTAACAAAAGTGTCACATAGGTAAAATCCATACTTGGCCTATTCTTCAGCATTGCTGTTTTTTACTACCATTTTCTAAAACATTTTTGGTGATAGCAATGAAGAGACTTTGTGACTTCCACAGTTTATTCGACAAAGAACTACCGGTTTTGGCTGTCAAGCCATCTTCAGGTACATTGAAAAATAATGGAGAAGACACCGAAGCAACTTTGATCCAGAAATCCTGCATTTTACCGGGAAAGGAAGGTCCTAGAAATTCGGGAGATCAGCCTACAAGGAAACCACCTTCTTAGTGACGTAACCTTTCCTAACCCATCCCCCTTATTACTCATCACCCTCCCAAAAACCCCACCCCTTTCCCCTCCCTGCTAAACCAATCCCACCCCCCCCCCATAGCAACTTCCCATACTAGATATAAACCTGTCTTCTCCATTATTTTTCAATGTACCTGAAGATGGCTTGACAGCCAAAACCGGTAGTTCTTTGTCGAATTAACTGTGGAAGTCACAAAGTCTCTTCATTGCTATTATGGAGTCCTTCCACCACCTCATAGCTTCCGATCTCGATTTAAATACATTTTTGGTGTGCTGAAATTATTATTATTTGATTTGCTTAAGATATGCCCCAGTCTCTGAGACAAGAGCAATTAAAACTCTCCTCTTTCTTTAAATATGTGACCCATATTAGAGTTGGTCCACCAATTTAGGGTAGTATTATCAGGGTGGCGATCGTCAGGGAAAACCTGGAATTGTCAGGGAATTTTGGATTTCTGGAAAAGTCAGGGAAATGTCAGGGAATTCTCGTAACAGTCAGTGAGAAACTGAGTTAGGAAAATTGTAGTTATTTTTCTCCCATTTCGTTTAACACCCAGTCTTTCTCGCCCTTTATTTCACCAACTGAAACTAATGTCCGTCGCTGGCGTGCATGGAATAAGCCCCATAAATTCCTGGAATATTCAGTTATGAATCTTATTAGTTGTGAATCTTTGTTATTTAGTTGTGAATCAGACGTATAATGTATCCATTTTGCATATCCGTATTGCGATATTTGCCTAGTATTGTTAAAATTCATGATCACAATGTATCACGCTCATCACAAGTAATCCGAGGCTATGTTGTTTGGAAAATTTTACCTCCGGTTTTTCTTAACTCCCGAGACTCAGGTCGAGAGATAGCTGGAGCACACTAGCTCGTCGTAAATACATTGCTTGCAGTTCTAAAAATACGAGACGTTGATTATTCAAATTTTAATACAAGTACGATCTCACGTGTAAATAAAATCTTACGCAAGATCATCTTCGATTCCCATACCCTTCGTGAGACAGTAAGAAGAGCCCTCCCCACCTTTCACGCTCGACGTAATTGTTGAATGCCCCCCTTAGCTCCCTCTCGAAGCAATTTAGTCAGGTAACAAACCACCTCTAATATGATATTCCTGAATATGATGCTGTCGTTGCTAATTGCCTCCTGTCTTTGCTCGGAGTGGCACGCTTACGTTTTGTTTATCCATAATATTTTTACATTTTTTTGTTCCCTCTAACAGTCAAGGGGTTATAACCACGTTAACCAAATTGTTATTTGCTTCTGAAGGCCACTCGTGCCATCCGATTTTGATCCACTCCAACAACTTTGTTTTGGTTTTTATTTTTCACGCAGCTTACTGGTAACTGTGCCTGAGTCCGCCAGTAAATTGGCCATTAACTCTCCCTTCGATGCCTTTTTCAGTAATCCTAAACTTCCCAGAACTACCACGACGCGACTATAATCTGGATGAGAGTTTAACTTATGAAGGTTTAATATATATATTTTTTCATTAGAATGTAGAAAGCAGTACTTACTTGTTGCTTTTAATGTATTGATTTCAGCTTTTAACATTTTCTGAGTTCTGATGAAAATTTAATTCAACAGAAATATCATATTCCAATAATAGGTGACCTTTCGGTAATCGGTCAGGGAAATTGGTAAATCCGTCAGGGAAAGGTCAGGGAAAAGTCAGGGAATTTAAGAATTGGATATCAGTAGCCACCCTGATTATTATGTAGAAGCTAATACCTCTGTTTATCTTTAAGAACCATAGGCCCTAGACCTCCTTATAGGATTTCTGTCATCATCTGCATAAATATCCTACCTCTCTATTCATTCCATCTGTGAAGCTTTTTCTCTTCTATACCCTTCCCAGCACATCCAACATCCCCGCTATCAGGGTATTTAGTTTCCCCTTGCCCCTTATTACGTGCTCCACTTTTAGTTTTCTAGTGCCATCTAGTTTCATTCAGCAGCTTCTGCTACTCACCCACCTTACCTAGTACTTCTTGTCTGTTATTTTTTCTGTGCATTACACCTCTTTTTCCCTCCACACTGACATCTGAAAGGCCTCCTCTATAATCTCACCCTCTTTCCTCAATGTGTACAAGTGTCACCAGTAGATTTCGCTTTCAAAGCATATTTAGTGATCTTAATAAATTTCACCCTTTCACTACAATGGGGTTTTATTCACATGAGTGATGATGTTTCAGAAATATCTTTCAGAAGATGAAAAAACTGAATGTACATATGTACAGCCAAATTAATAATACCCACACATGGAGAGATGAACAACACAAATAGAAACTATGAGGAGACATACTCATCTAACAAGTATGTAAGATAACCCACGATGACATTTACTCATCACAAGAGTTGATCTTGCAAGTAAAATGAAGACACTTTACTATCTAAACAAGGTTCTTGTAATCAGCTCACTCATTAATGGAAGACTTATACTATGACAATTCTCCTCCTGATATCCATACTGCTGTGCAGATTTCTTCCAAAATGTTACCCAATTACATAAATTACTCAGCCTCCCTGTTTCAATTTTTCCCCACGATATGATTATTGTTCAGTCTGTATTTATTGCGCTGATTTTCCCATGCATCTAGCAATGAATGTGAGCCTTTGAATGACAGGCTAACAATTATGGCTACTCATCAGTAAATTAAATTACCTCATGTAGTCTATTTAGGAAAGTTTAAAAACAAAAAGCTGCCAATTAGTGCATAGCACATCGGAATAAAAGTAATCATATAAAGTTAAATTCATGATAATCATTTACCAAATATAAAACTTTTAATTATTGGAATAACATTTTAACTTCAATTAAACATCTGATTGAGGATGATTATGAGATGATATTATAGTTTTAAAAAAATACAGAAGATAGTATGAAGGAAGCCTTATGAATTGAATTTGAAGAATTAGTTTTGATTCTCTTGTTGACTAGAGCGTTTATCTGCTGAAAAATCCTGGAATGACAAATTCTCAAATATTCCCATATTTTAGAATTAAAAAAAATATTTTATATGAATGCTCTTTTGTTTTATACCATCCTTAACTTAATTACTGTCACTAAGAAGGGAGAGATTCTTAAAGAAAGATGAGTTTCATCATTGAAACACCCAATAGTGAATAAAAAAGGAATTTTTTCAATAGTCTGGACATTAGCTGAACGTACCTACATTTCTCAGTACAGGAGTCTATATGAGTGGATTCCTTAATCAGGTGGTCCAAGAATTTCTGCCTGATCATAGAAATGAGCATTTAACAAAAATTCATAGAAAAAATGTTTAACCATTCAAGGGTAAGCCCAAATATAAAAAAACGTGGTGTCATAGCCAGGAGGTACATATTATACATTTGTACATATATATTTAATATCATACTTACTGGAAGCATTGCATTGAAAAGATGGGTAATGAAACTTGCACCATGCTTCACTGCAATTTCTCCTTCATGAAGACTGGCCATTGAGTGTCCTTAAATTGAAGTATATCTGGTTTTTAAATCCATTATGATTGCATGCATCATTCACTAGTCAGCTGAAAAAGGATCTTGAGATCACAAAATTACGCAGAGGAAGAGCAAGAAAATATTTCCTCATCTTTTATTGAAATATTCTCTGCCCTTTAATGCTGAGTTACATATTATTGATCAGAAAGTATCCATAAGTTACAACAGATATGAATTTAAAAATCTGTGGAAAATATCTAAATTGGACTGAGATGAGATGAAATATAAACATAAATGAAATATTCACTGCTACTGTCTCTTTTTTTAGTACATTAGCCCTTTAAGTATGGAAGACTCACTTGTGTGAGTCCTGGATGTATTCTTTCAAGCATTGCAATGGTATCCAATGCCCTTTCAACATTGCTCCACCCACTGAAACACCCTTGTGAAAATAACTCCACAGTTAAAGGGTTAAAATAGCAAAATCAGACTACTTGGTCTTCTATTGAACACATTTACATTGTGTTGAATATGGTGTTACCCTCCATAGTGGGAAGCATTCAGTATGCTGTTCAAAATCATAAGAGGCCTCTAAACCAAATCTGTGAGATTCTCTAATAGTCGTGACTTTCTGGGAAACCACAGGTAGCAAAGGGAAAGAAACCTGCCCCTATCCCTGGATATATAGTATGTACTTTGTTTTTCATTTACATTGCTTGGTGCTTTGAACATTAGATAAAAGGGAATTTTATGCTATTTCAAGGGGTATGCTTGCTTCATTGTTTCTAAGCCAGGAAGACGAGACCAGGTTTAGTATTTCTTGTGATGATTTTTCAACTACAATTCCTGGATCCAATCTATAGTCTTTATATCGCCATTTGCACCGCATTGTACATGGTGACTTGCCCTCTATCTTTACACATTCTTAGATATATTGCAACTCATTCATTGCTAATATATTCTTGAGTGGGGACTCAAACTTAAATCTTAGTAAATCCACTGCAATAGACTTCTTATGAAGAGAAACTACACCAATGCTATGCTTATAAAGTGGGGGGAGGGGTAAATGTAAAGGACTCAGATAAAGCCATATACCTGATAATCTCAAAATTCATGCCTGGTATGGGGGAAACATGAAATGTATAGCATATAATACAAGGGGTACATTAGATGTGTCCCCTACCTGCAGGGTGTATTCTGGAATATTTTTTTTTGTGTAGATGAAGTTCTGAAGGCTGATACTTATTGTGATTCCATTCTTTCAGGAAGAAAAGGGTTTTAAAAAGACACAATAAGAAGTAAGACGATGCATTTTTCCACAGATAATTTTTTTTTCTTATCGACCCGGGTTTCGATGTACTGCGTCATCATCAGGTGATGCAGTGCATCAAAAACCGGGTCGATTAAAAAAAATTTTTTATCTGTGGATAATTGAATCGTCTTAGTTCTTATTATGTTCATATTCCACAACATCTCGCCTGATTCCTCCCTTTTTGTTAAAAAGACACTATTAGGGTGGGATTTCAAAGTATTATTAAATCCTGTTCCTCCCCCATTTTAAGAGAAGATTGGGTTAGGGTGGAGGCTAGAGTACCTACTGGCTTACCATTCTGAGGGACGGAGTTTGAATGTCAGCAGTGGCAGAGAATTTATAGTGCATTCTGGTCCCTATTTGGGTGCAATAAACATATGTGGAAAGTACTTTGAGTGTATTACTCGAGTATTACAGATCGGTAAATAAGAAGGGAAGTAAAACTATAATCTTTGGTGCCTTTTGATAAAATAGGCTAATGCTGATGCCCCTTTCCCTTGCACTACAACCTTGTCGTGGTGGAAGGGCTTGTGTGCTCCGATGACCTCTAGAGTTGCACTGGTGGGAGCAATGCTCCCGGTAGGGTCACCCATGCCAGATTGGTCAAAGGTTAGGAGACAGACGAATGTTAGTCTGTGCAGCGTCTGCACCTCAGTGAGGCGGCTGCAAAGGCATCTGACCCCTGTGGGGTGGCCTCTGAAGTGATGGTGTCATATAAAATCACTATTGAGTAGGCCACGGAATACCATCTCAATTTGAAAAAACCTTGAAATTATGGACAGTTCTCAAATGATAATGAATCCTGGCAACTACGGGACTCGGCCCAGTGGGTCGGGTGTCGTGCCCGACAGCGGTGGGAGCAAGGCCCCTGCGGTCATCATCACACAAAATCCTTGCTCAGATGTAGTAGCTGCAGCAGAGGAAAAGAAGAGGAACAAAACAATCAGAATAGGGACATGGACTGTTAGGACTATGCTGAGGGTGGGGAAGCTAGAGAATATAAAGCTAGAAATAGAGAGGGTGGGTGTAGACATCATGGGTCTGGTGGAAGTAAGATGGAAGGATGACATTGACTACTGTAGCGATGGCTATAGAGTAATATATAGTTAGGGAATGAAAGTCAGCACAGGGTTGCATTCGTAATGAATAGGAAACTAGGTAGAAAAGTAGTGTATCCAGAACAGGTGAGTGATAGGATAATAGTCGTGGAACTAAAGGCAGATCCAACGAATTTAGTTATAATCCAGGTTTATATGCCGACCTATAATCCTAAAGAGGAGGAGGTACATGGGGTATACGATCAGCTAGAAGAAATAATTGGTAGGATACCTGGGAGTAAGCACTTGGTAGTAATGGGGGATTGGAACGTGTTGGTGGGTGAAGGAAGAGATGGGATATTACGGGCTAGGAAGGAGAAACGACCGCAGCGAGGAAGCTGTGGAGTTTTGCAGTAGAAATGACCTAGTAATTACAAATACATGGTTCAGACATCATCCTCGACGTAGGTACACATGGAATAAGCCGGGAGACACAGAAAGGTTCCAGATAGATTATATAATGGTTCGTCACAGATACAGGAATAGTGTTAAAAACTCGTATCCTTATCCAGGAGCTGATGCAGACACAGACCACAACTTATTTGTCATGAAATGTTGGGTAAAACTGAAAAAGATAAGAATAGGAAGGAGGGAATGAAATTGGAATACGGAGGCATTAACTGGGGCAATGAAGAAGAAGTATCGAGAGAAGGTGGATGAGATAGTGGGTGAGGATCATGGAGTTAGATCAGTGGAAGATGAATGGGGAAGTTAGAAAAATGGAATTGTAGATGTGGCGAAAGCAACGGTAGGCGTAGTCAGTGCAACTAAAATTAGAAAACCGTGGATCACGAAGGAGATGATAAGGGAGATGCAGGAGAGAAGGAAATGGAAGAGGGTAAACTCGGAGCTAGGTAAGAGAAAATACCGAGAATTAAATAACAGGCTTAGATGAGAAACAAAGAAAGCAAGAGAGGAGTGGTGGAGAAAACAGCAAAATCGAAAGAGCTCTACGGGATATGAAAAGTAATAAGGCGGCGGGAATAGATAACATACCTGCAGAGTTTTGAAAGAGCATGGAGAAGAACGGAAGAGGAAAACTTTTTGCGCTTATTTGTAGGATTTATGAGGATGGAGTGTGGCTGAAAGACTTCGCGAAGACTGTACTAATTCCTATACTAAAGAAGAGCAAGGCAAAACATGCAAAGACTAAGGACAATAAGCTTAATATCCCATGCGGCCAAAGTAGTTCTGAGAATTATAAATAAAGGCTAGAGAAGAAGGTAAATGAATACCTGGGTGACGACCAGTTCGGGTTTAGGAGAAGGACGGGAACGGGAGATGCTATAGCGGTGATGAGGACGCTAGTAGAAAGAAACCTAGAGTATGGGCAGGATGTTGTTGCATTTTTTGTAGATTTAGAGGAGGCGTTTGATTGGGAGGAATGGATGAAAATAATGGAAGTGTTGAAGAAATTAGGGGTCGATTGGAGGAATTTGTATGTGAACCAGACGGTGCAGGATAGGGTAGCGGAGGAGAATCGGGATGGGCCATGACAGGACGGGGAGTGCAGCCTGGGTGCCCACTATCTCTGTTGCTTTTTAACGTGTATTCAGAAGAAATGGTAAGGGAGGCATGGGGGGAGGAGGAGGTAGGAATAAAGGTAGGAGGAAAGCTGATAAAATCAGGTGATCAAGCATTTGTTAGTCAGTCTGCCAAGGGGTTCCAGTCAATGGTGAATGTGAAAGAGGTGCAGTGCGAAAGGTATGGGATGAAGATCAACCACAAGAAAATGAGAATGATGAGATTTTGTAGAATTAACAAGGCGGGGCTGAATATATAAGGGTGGGAGGACAGAAGATAGAGTAGGTCGAGCAGTTTACATATCTGGGTAGTATTTTAGATGCAGAATTGCACTCGCTAAAGAAGCATTTTCGAAGAGAAGGGAATTGATGAGGGACCTAAAGAAAAGGTCTAAGAAGAGACCTAAAGAAAAGGCTGGTGAAAACTTTAATATGGAGCATGGCACTGTATGGGTAAGAAACTTGATCATTGTGAAGAGAGGATGTGCGTAGACTTGAGGCATTTGAGATGATGGTTTGGAGAGGGTGAGCTGGGTGGCAAGGAAGACGAACGAGGAGGTATTGAATATGGTTGGAGAGGAGAGGAAGCTTGTGGCGGAGGTTCTGAGAAGGCAGAAGAGATGGATGGAGGAGGTTTTGAGAGGAGAGGGCATGTTGAAGAGAGTGATAGAGGGAAGAACAATGGGGAAGCGTGGAGGAGGAAGGAAGAGGATAGGAATTCCGGACAAAATAAGAGGAGGTAGAAGATATGAAGAATTGAAGAGGGGTCTAATGGCGGGACATCCTTAGGAGGGAAGCGAGACAATGTCTATGAGGTTAGGATGCAGAATGGGGACTGTCCAAGAACCTAGCAGGCACTGATGGTATACCCATGCCTGTCATTAGGCATGTAGCCAATGTCGTTGCGGGCCCCCTTTCCGATATATTCAATACCTCCATATGCTCTGGAATCTTCCCGGAGCCCTTCAAATATGCTTCCATTACACCAATCCATAAGAAAGGCTCTCTGAATGACTCCACAAACTACAGACCTATATCAGTGCTCTCAGCTTTCTCGAAGATCTTTGAAAAACTCTTTTACCATCGTGTAATGAGTTATCTAAAACGCTTTAACATACTTAAAAATTCTCAACATGGTTTCTGTGAATCCAGATCCACAAGTACAGCCATCTTTCAGCTATTAGACCAGCTATGTACAGCTTTCCAGGAGCATAAATTAGCAGCTGGTATTTTCTTTGATCTAAGCAAAGCCTTTGATCGAATTAATCATTCAATTCTGCTCTCTAAACTGCAGTCAGTGGGTATTTTAGGAAAAGCTCTTTCCTGGTTGTCATCATACTTAACTGACCGCCAACAATTTGTCAAATATACCTCTAGAACAGCTGAATGTGAAACTGTAGTCAAATCAAATCCCATGACGGTTAAAGCAGGAGTACCCCAGGGTTCTATCTTAGGACCATTGCTTTTCCTAATTTTTATCAATGATCTGCCAGACAAAGCCAACCTCCAAAATGTTATTCTATATGCAGACGACACTTCAATCTCAAGTGAGATTAATATGAATGTCCTAGCTAACACTACCCAAAGCACCATCAAGAGCATGTCTGAATGGTGTCACGATAATGCCCTGCAAGTAAACAATGACAAAACAGTCTTCCTTCAGTTCCATAGCAACCGATCTCAACATGCCTCTAGTATGCTCTTAAATATTGGCCCTCATCCGATTCTCCAGGCGCACTCAACTAAGTTTTTAGGTGTTATCCTCACTGATAACCTTGATTGGTCAGCACATATTGATTATATAATGAAGAAACTGTCCACTGGCATATATGTTATAAGAAAGCTGGCCGAAGTAACTACCATTGATACTTTGAAGATGATCTAATATGCCAAAATATACCCACACCTAACCTACGGCATCATCTTTTGGGGTAATGCTAGCTGCTGCCACAAAGTTTTCTCTATGCAGAAACGTGCTGTGAGAGCCATAGCCCGAGTTTCCATGCGATCACCTGGCCCACCCTGTATAAAGAACTGAAAATCCTTACTCTCCCATCACTGTACATACTAAACTGTGCCACTTTTGTTAAAAATAACCCTGAGTACTTCCCAAAAAATAGTTCCGTTCATCATCACTCAACCAGAACAAATAATGACGTACACCTGAAAGACTACCACAGCACTCTCTGCCAAAAAGGACCCCTATTCTCCCTATCCAAAATCTACAACAATTTACCATCCAACATCAAATGTCTCCCACCTGTACCATTTAAAAATGCTTTGAAGAACTATTTACTGTGCAAAAATTACTACAGCCTGAAGGACTTCATGTTGGGTTCTGAGTGATTTGTTTTCTTTCTTTGTCCATTTGATACCTATTCTTTGTAACAATTTCATTTATCTTATTAATTTTGTATACTATTATTATTATTTTGACGACTTCCATTGTCACATGTACTTGTGATCTCTAGGAACAATAAATATTATTATTATTATTACCAATCAGCTGGTAGAAAGCTTGAATGAATGAAATGCTGATGCCAGATTTTTCTCAACCCTTCCTCCTTTCCCAATTATTACTAACCCACCCACCTATCCTTAAAAGAGTAAACATCCTAAGTCATCGGTGGCATCCCCAAATCACCAACCAAATTTTTAGAGAGTATTTTAGCATATTAATTATCACAGAAAAGGTTGCAACTCAGTGTAGAAAATAGTATATAAAATTCAAGCTACCGTTATAAATATGTAAACATAAATGAAAATACTGAGAATTGATACAATGGCTAGAACTCGCAATTGTTAAGTGTGGCCATGGCCAATTTTATTATGATCACTCGAGTCCACATACTAGGCCTAGGGGAGATTTTCGATCTATTTATTGTGAATAAAATTCTATTTCATATGCTGTTAAATATGGTAAATTGCTGGGGTAAGAGGGGTAGCATTTCCATTCACTGTGCTATGGTACAGCTGTCATTTGGTTCAGAATGTCTGCCATTTCCAGATGGGGACAACAGCAATCTGAACAAATAGGATGATCACCCAGCCAAGTAATGCTCAACATAAGGGATCAAGCGGGAACCAGTATTTCCATGTGGCAGGCTGTTGATTGGTAATAGCTCGGCCTGCCTAAATCTCAACTAGTAATGTTTTATCAGTCGCCAGGTGCATTCTACACAATTCTCAACTATTTTCTCATTTGTTACTGCAGCCACTTCACAACAATCCAATTCCCCTACCACATTAATTACCACATAAATTATGCACTAGCACTGATCCCTACTCCTTATTCCAAAAAAGCATAAGGATTCCTTCCCATTCTACCAGGCCCAGCACCTACTCAAGGGCAGATTCACCGTTTAAGCAAAGGATTCTATTCATCGTAACAATGCATGCAAACGTTAACTGTGGTTTCCCATCGCTGCATAGCATACTTACCAATATCACCATCCCACTGCAGCCCATGCAGTCACCCCTATGAAGATCTGATGTAATGCATGACATTTTTTCTGCCTTCTATCCTATGGTATGTCAGGCAAGAGTGATAATTTTGTTACTTCTACCAGTCCAATTTTGGGGGGATCAATGGAATGGGTAAGGTCTCCCCAGTGATAACATTTGGGGTGTTCCTACAGAGTTCATCTGAATCGGTGTTAAAAGAGAACACATCTGGCTGAGTAGTTTTTTGAGACATATATTCCGCAAATTCTTTATATAAACACTTAGATCTATGTGGTAGAGTTTATATTCTACATCTGCAAGTTTTTGCTAATCAAATGTATAATATGCAGCATTGTTCTTTTGGGTTACACAGCATCAAGGTTTAAAAGGTCCTACGTTTCGTCTCCGCTGCTGGATACCTCATCAGGACTAATCTGCTGGAGACCTCATCAGACCTCATGAGATCTCCAGCAGCAGAGACGAAATGTAGGACCCTTTAAAACTTGACACGGTGTAACCCAAAAGAACAATATTGCATATCATAGACCGCGAAAGTTTTAACCAATTGACAAATGTATGTTGGAAATGGTAACTTGAAATACAATTAACCAGGTATGTATTCCAAAAATTACAAGACCCGAGATAAATTTCCTACCTGATACACCATCTACATAGATTAAAATGCAACATTGCTATGGTAAATATACACATGGAATTGGTAACTGATCTGGTTTTCAGCAGAAGAACTGATTTTATAAACTGGATACCAGATTAGAATGATACTACAGGCCCTTTCACCACATCAGTGTTGTAGTTGGTTTAGATGTAGTAATACATTAAAATAGTAGAAATAAAAGTGGAGTTTTGCTCTTTGCAACCATAATTCATGTTGGGTTCACCGTGGTAGTTCTCTATTTTTCTCTGGCAAGATGGCTATAATAAAAAAACTGAAAAACAAATGAGCTATTTTATGAGTTGAATATGTCCCAACTCTTTAATAAACATACTTCATTCCTACATGTGATGCAGGTATAGACATCCATAGATTATAAATCAGGGTAATTTATGGACGGAATGAATTAAGAACATGGGAAATAAATTTTACCTGCCTTAAACCTTGAACAAAATCTGCTTTATAAAAATAAAACTGCTAACATGTCCCCCAACTGGAAAAATAAGTTATATATCAGTGGGAAATTGTTCATTCATATGACATTTCTTTTCCTTTCCCTTTAACTGTTAGGACAAATATTTCTATTTAAGAATTTCCAGTCAACTAGTTATGCTAAGCACTGTCATTCAGCAGAAATACTCCCATCGAGTGAATAGATACAATGATTAGGAAATTTTCAAATGCTTAGATCCAAAATTCAAAGCATTAATAAACTGTATGGATTCCTCCTGGGCAGCCTAAGAAGTATAATAAAATGGGGACATTTCTGGGAGAAAGAGAGCAGTTTGCAGGATTGTGCACTGATCAAATTTAGATTTGTATGTACGGTATTCCCTTGCACATACTATAACCTTGATGCGATGGAAGGGCTTACACATTCCAATATGCTAAGCTGGACTGGTGGAAATCATAATACATAATCGTTCCTGGTAGGCCCACTAATGCAAGATAGGCCCAAGGGTAGCAGCCAGATGAAAGGTAGTTCACGTGACGAAGTCATGTTAGTGTTGGAACTAAAATGTAAGTGTGAAGACGCCCGTCAGGTGGCAGGCGTGTGCTATGCATGACTCAATATGTGTGTGAGGTAATGGTCGTGAGGACATGTACTGAGATAGCTGAAAGTGAATAAATGTCTGTAAAGCCCACCGTTGGACTTTTCTTCAATGAATAACCCTTCTAAAGGTTACGGGCCCAGGAACGCCTTGCGAGGGAAGTTGAACATATAGATGTGCTAACAGCCTATTTGAATAGTAGTCTTGAAGAGACAGTGTATGTAGAACAGCCAGAGTGTATTGCAGTGGATGGGGAAAAGAAAGTATGGAAATTAAATAAAAGCTTGTATGGGCTCAAACAAAGCGCTAGAGAATGGTATAAAATGATTGACAGAATTTTGACAGAGTTGCAATTGATAAAGCTCAATAAAGACAGGTGTGTGTATGTTAATGTAGAAGGTGATTTAGTTGTAACTCTATATGTTGATGACATTGGAGTGTGGGGCAATAAATTCAAGGTTTCAAAGTTTAAAGTTGAGTTGAGCACAAAATTAGAAGTGAGAGACCTGGGTAAAATGTCTAATTTCTTGGGTATGCATGTTAGGAAAGAAAATGATGTAATGTATGTTGATCAAACGAAATACATCCATGAAATTGTCACTATGTTCAAATTTGAGAATGTGAATCCTAGGTCAGCTCCATTGCCTATGACAAATGATGATGGAACGGAGTCAGCAAATGATCCAGTGGATCAGGGAAGGTATCTCAATGCTGTTGGTAAACTCATGTATTTAGCAGTATGTACGAGACCAGACATAAGTTATGCCATGAGTGTAGTTAGCCAGCATAACAGTGATCCTAGAAGGAAGAATTGGGTAGATGTTAACCATATTGTTAAATATATCAAGGGAACAAAGGATTTAAAAATCTGTTATCAGAAAGGTGATCCAGTGATTGAGGTATTTTGTGATGCTGATTACAACGGCACTAAGGGAGAAAGACTGTCCAGATCTGCTTATTTGATAAAAGTAGCCAAAGCACCAGTGTCATGGCACACTAAGAAAGAGTCACTTACCGCCTTATCCACAGCAGAGGCGGAGTATTATGCAATGTGTGAAACCGTTAAGGAGGTGTTGTGGCTGAGAATGATTTTGAGGGAGTTAAGACAGAGTGAATTAGTGAAAGATCCCACAATAATTTACTGTGATAATCAGAGTGCTATTAAAATGTGTGAAAATGGGTTAGATTCAGAAAATTCCAAGCACATAGAAATAAAATATTGCTTTGTCCAACAACATATTCAGAGGGGAGAAGTGATTTTTAAATATGTCAAGGCATCAAACAATGTGGCAGATCTGTTTACCAAAAGACTTCCAGGAGCAAAGATAGAGGACTTTGTGAAAATGTTGGGTTTAAAATAATTGAATTAATTAAAGTGCCATTGTATTTGATGTTAAGCATTTAATTTATTGTTTGTTTGTAAATTGTTCAGAGTTTGATATGATGATGGTTTAAATGTATTCATTTAGAGTCAATGTGAAAGTTCATATGTAGTTCCTTTAGTTTAGTTTTCGTTTTATATATTTTATACTTTTGTTTAAAGTAATGAAAATTTGTGGCTTTAGATATTACATTTTAAGGGGGAGTGTTGGAACTAAAATGTAAGTGTGAAGACGCCCGTCAGGTGGCAGGCGTGTGCTATGCATGACGCAATATGTGTGTGAGGTAATGGTCGTGAGGACGTGTACTGAGATAGCTGAAAGTGAATAAATGTCTGTAAAGCCCACCGTTGGACTTTTCTTCAATGAATAACCCTTCTAAAGTTAGAAGTAACATTAAAAATTGCAACAGTAAGCCCCACAACTATCAATTTTCCTAAACATGGAAGCAGAGTCGCAGCTAGGGTCACCAGCGCCCCTGTCAAGATTTGAATTTTGCACCCCCAATATATAATTTTGCGCCCCACGCTATACTGACTATAACACTAGGTATCTAAAAATCAGAACGAATAAACTCTGGGGACTCCCCACACAGTGTTTTGCTACACTTGCTGGTCGTTCTCACGAAGTATGCCATGCCGACACCACCGGTTGGTGCCAGCACACCGCGCCGCCCAGCCGCTTTGGTCGGCATGTGCGTGCCGGAGAGTGGAAAAACACTATGTATCTAATAATCAGAACGAACAAATTGTGGGGATTCCCCACAGTGTTTTGCTATGCTCGTTGGTCGCCCTCACAAAGTATGGCCAGCTGGCACGGCCGGTTTGGCACTGGCACGCCACGCCGCCCGGCCGCTTTGGTTGGCGTGTGCCAGAGAGAGGAAAAACGGCCAAGGTACATATGAGTGTGACAAAACATTAGTTAGTGTGTAGTTTTTTTTTCTTTTATTTGGGGTTCGGTACAAATTTTGTGTGTTAAGTTAGGGGCGCCGTTCCTAAATTGTGGGGGTGCTTATCATAATCAGGTGCGTTTTTTAAATGCGAGTTAGCATCATGTTTTAATTTTGTGTGCCTGTGTCCCAGCGGCCCGCAGGCTGTGGGTCTGCAAAGTGCGCCCCCCTGAGCATAGGCGGATTTAGGGGGGGGCACGGGGGCACGTGCCCCCCCCCAGACGCTTAAATAATGGACAGGACTGGAACTCTTCAGCAGGAAACATATTAGAAAACTGCCGTTATTATATATGTAACTAATTAATATTTTCATATTAGTTATCTCTATATTAAAATAAAAAATATATTTCGTACATTAATTGTTGTATGTTGTTTTTTAATCCCAAATATGAGAAGACCGTTTGCCCATCAGACCCTTGTGCCCCCCCCAAAGAAAAATCCTGGATCCGCCCCTGCCCCTGAGGCTTGTGCCCCTGGCAGCCATGACCCTGGCCAGCCCCTAGCTACGGCCCTACATTGCAAGGCATTCATAGAGTAATGAATTCTGGCAACTAGGAAACTCTGCCCAAAAGGTGGGCATTGTAACTGGCAGTGGGGTAGGCAGCAGTCACCATCTCACAAAATCCTTGCAGCAACAACATCAACATCGGATACAAGGAATACAAGTCAGAAGAAGAAGAGAAAAGCAGTGGTAAATAAAGGAACTTGAAACTACACATATGACATTCCTTCAGAGTCATCTGTAACATCCCTTCAGAGTTACGTACTGGAGAATTTGTGTAATAATGAAAGACGAACTGTTTTTGAACTTATTTGTAGGATAAATGAGGAAGGAGTGTGGCCAGAAGAGTTAATATAAAAAGTCTTCACACCTATTCCAAAGAAGAAGAAAGCATCAAAATGCAAGGTGTATAGAACAATTACCTATGTATTTTAAATTCTCAAGCAAAAAAAAGTTTAACAGAAGAATAATTAATAAAAGCCTGGAGAGTAGAGCAAATTACTACTTGGACGATGACCAGTTTGGGCTCAGGAAGGGGAAGGCAACTCAGGATATGATTAAGACAACACTTATATTAAGGAACATTGAGTATAATCAGGATGTTTTTGTTTGCTTTGTTGATTTAAAAAAGACGTTTGACAGAGTTTATCGGAAAAACTAATGCAGATACTCAGAAAAATTGGAATAGATAGGCAAGCTAGGAGACTCACCCGAAACTTATGCATACAGGCAGTCCCTGAGTTACGTAAGCGTCAACTTACGTAAATCCGTACTTACATAAGTAGCAACCTTACAAAAGAAAATACGAGAATTACAAAAGTTACGGATTTGGAAGGATGGTTGCCTACTTTCAAGGAGCACATGTGTCATAATGTTAGTAAGAGCTGGCCTTCCCCGTATTTCTCCTGATCGACCGTAATCTTGAGAGCACAAACTCAGTAACGGAGTAATTTTCGACTCGTTTTTTCTTAGACTTCTGTAAATTTAGACTTACGCCGCTAGTGGTGGAACGCATCTATTACATAACTCGCAGACTGCCTGTATATGTCCTAGAGGGAGTAGGTGAGGGTGGCTGACGGAGAACCAGGGAGGGAGCTGTTATAGATTGCGGAGTAAGGCAAGGGTGCTCGTTGTTGCCTTTGCTTTTTAACATTTATGCTGAGGAATGGTAAGAGAGATATGGGAAAATGCTTGATGTGAGAAACTAAGTGGGAGGCCAGCTGATAGTCTGTAAGATTCATGGAAATCCAGGCATTGGTTAGTCGATCATCGGAGAGATTACAAGCTTTAGTGGATACATTCAAAAATCAGTGTGGTAAATAGAGAATGAAGGTAAATAATAAGAAAATAAAAGTAATGAGATATTCTAGGATAAAGTGAGCGAGGATGGTTATCAAATTAGGAATGCAAAAACTGGAGCAAGTAGAGCAAATTAATTACTTGGGGAGTACATTAGAAGAAACTGGCCAAAGTAGCAAAGATGTTGGAAGGAGAATCTCGCTAGCAAAAGTAGCATTTAGCAACAGGACGGAGCAGATGATAGGGGCCTTGCTAAAGGATGTTAAGAAAAAGGTAGTGAAGAGTTTAATATTGAGAGCAGCCTTGTAATTGTAAAGAGCATAAAAAGTGGACTCCGAGAAAAACAAAATTAATTACTTGGGGAGTATATTAGAAGAAACTGGCCATAGAAGCAAAGATGTTGGAAGGGGAATCTCGCTAGCAAAAGTAGCATTTAGCAACAGGAGGGAGCAGATGATAGGGGCCTTGGTCAAGGATGTTAAGAAAAGGTTAGTGAAGAGTTTAATATTGAGAGCAGCCTTGTAATTGTAAAGAGCATAAAAAGTGGACTCTGAGAAAAGATAAGAATTGGCTGTAGGCATTTGAGACCCTGGGCATGTAAAAATCTTAAAGAATTTTTCACTCACTTCAATATGGACCAACCTTAACAGTTAGGCTACCCTATTAATACTAGTGTAAGTAATTGACACACTGTCTCTCTAGATGTTTAGCCCTGCAGCCACACAAATGGGGAATATTGGTTCCTATGTTGTTCCCCATTAATATATGTATTACCAATATTCTATATGAAAACATCTTTTCAAGCTCAGAAATTAGATTTATCACCACAAGCCGAAAAGGACTTAAGGCAAAATTGTCACCTCTAATTCATGTGTAGAGGAATGTTACATTAAAGTTTAATATGGTAATACCTTAAATTAATGGATGAAGGCGATATACTTAGTGGAACTTTCGGATATTAAACATGGTAAATGAAACAAACATTGTACATTCCATGCAGCTTTATGTTTTCCCTGATCGATTTCGACGACCATGCATCATTTTCAAGGGGAGTTGGCCTCCCCTTGAAAATGACACATAGTCGTCGAAAATGATCGGAGAAAACATAAAACTGTGTGGAATGTACAAAGTTTGTTTCATTTACCATGTTTAATGGTAATACCTTGTCCAATCAAGAGGCATACCACCAAATGCTTTAATTTTCTTACCAAGTGAAACTGTAATCCCTTTGGCCGTCAGATCCTCAATCACTTGGCTGGCATTTTTTAGCTCTGGAGCTAGTGTAATTATCTTTACATTGTCAATATTTCCATACACATTCAAGAGTGTGTCATATCCCTGTTGGAAAATAACATTCATTATCATGAGAGTGATATTACCATGCCTCTGCATACTCAATGGTGATTTTTTTTATACATAAAATGCTGAGGGAATGCTGCTGGATCCTAATATAAATTTACTGATATTCATAAAGGCACTAAAACGTTGGATTAAAATAGTAGCATGAAACTTTCAACAGACATAGGATATATTTTCCAGGATAATGTTAAATAAATCCGAAAAATCAACGTTCATCAGAGCTGACCTGATCCAATGTCTGTATGCAACTGCTTGGGTGAGCCCCTTTCTTTTCTTTGTTTATAAATGGCCCCTCAACATGTATTCCCAATACAGTCGCACCTTCACAACTACCTGCATGTTTGCGGATCTTCGGTAACACCTATCATAAAAGTTTAGAGAGACAGGCCTTAGACTTGTGCTGAAAAGCTTATCTCCAGAAAATGAATACTAATGAAAAAAATACATATACCTCTTCATATACGTGGGCCGGAGATGTTACCACAGTCGGGCAAAAGGAAGTCACGCCGTGTGCGAGTATACCTTTCGCAACTTTTCTCACTCCTTCCTCTATTTTATCAACTTCGTTAGAAAAATCAACCCCAAAACCACCTGTTGGTCAAGGAATACCGCGCCGAGTAAGAAACTGATAATGTCATTTAGCAAGAGCTATCGGAGGACAAATAACGGAGTAACACATTACCATTAATTTGTAGATCTATGAATCCTGGGGCTAACAGTAATCCGTTGCAGTCTATCTTCTCGTCGGCGATGATTTTTTCATCAAAAAATATTTTCTCAGGATTAACAATTTTACCATACCTCACCCACACATCTTCCTTTATTATTTCGTGGTTACGAAGTACGTAGCAATTAATAAATTGCAATAATTTTCCAGTTCGAGCCATGGCAATGAGAAGATCTGCAAAGAAGAGGGTATTTAGAAGAGTATGATGTGACGACGATAGAAGATAGCACGCATTTGATAGTCACTCAGTGTGTCAGAACAATTATGTAGTCTTGATAAGAAGGAAAAAAGGTCGCTCGAGTTTAACAGCTGTTATTCATTGAGCTTATGAAAACAGTAAAACCGACGCGCTGTTCTCCCAAAATAAGAAAGACTAATCAAAGTTAGCAGTAGATATAAATAAGGATATGGGTCACCGGTTAGTTGAGAAATTTCGGAAATTTCCAACGTGCGAAAACGCTCAAGTTCAACGACCGCAATTTGACCTCGCCCATTGATGGAAGGGGGACAAAAGAAAAATAATCATAATAAATATATATTATCACAGACAAACGTAGTGCGCCATTTCCTACACATGTGATTCTGTTAAGTAGAAAAATTATGAATCGGAGTAAATCATTGAGGACTATGCAGAACTCGATTTCAAATATAAGCACGATTTCTATTATATTCATGAAGTTTCAACACACTAAATATTAATATCAGGTTAAGAGGACGTCACGCATTATCCACCTTCAAAGATAACGATCTCGCTCTTGATTCATTACCTCAATTACATAATTTTCACTTGGTCGGTAGCGTGTTACAACCGAAGCAAAACATTCGGGACCGGCCACAGCCTACTCCGATAGAGCCAGATTAACACTAGGAGTCAGCTACCACAGCAAAATCACTGAATACTAATTTGCCGATAATCACATCAGTACTCGGCAGTGTAACAGTTGTAGTGTGTAAGGATTCCTTCGATGAACCTTCATCGGTCACTTCTTTGAGGTATTGCATGTAACCCAAGCAAGTATCATTGCATTAACAGGAACTCTTCACCGGAAGTCGTAAGGGCAAATACAAAACAATAATTTATTTAAGATTCATGATACACTCAGCCAAAAGTTGTCGACAGCTCATTTCTCACAAAATACTAACTAAACAAATCATGTCGCACGCAGCACGCACTAATGTCATTTGTTATGTTGACGGGAGCGCCACCACCACTTCCTGTAAATTTGCGGGAATATAAATTGAACAGTAGGCGAGGACTTTAGCAAATGATCAAACCATTGTTATTATATGAGAAATATTTATAGACATCTTATAAAAAATATATACAGACATTTTTTTAATGACTGTTTATTTTTTACTTTACACCATACTGTTCTTAAAAAAGGATTATAGCGGAAGTGTCCCAGCCCACCACATACATATTTTAGTGCCCCACTTCTTCCAATTTTGGTTTACGAGCAGCGGCCCACTATGCGCATTTGCCCAAATGCCCTTATGGTCAGCCCGACCCTGGTTGTGATCACGTTCATCTTAACCAATGCTAACAAACTCATTGCATGATTGAATCCGAGGTGGTCAAATGAAAATTATATTAAATGTCCACAACCATTTCTGATTGACCCATTATAATTACATGAGAAGGATTATCTATCAGTTTCAATATTGCGGTATGTTATGAGGCACCTAGCTCACGACATTATTATATCGTGAGCTAGATGCCTCCAGTCATAATAGACTATATAGTTGGTCACAAGCAAAATGTATGACAAAATATATCCATTTCTATGAAAACAAGATTTTTTGCTAACCCTATATTCTTTCCTTTTTTAACATACCTAAACTGGCGATTATGAAAATCAAAGTAAAAATAATTTGGGAAAGTTAGGCAGGGATATATAGAATTATAGCTCACTCCATAACAATTGACTAGAGCCCAGATGATGTGCAATTATAGAAATAAAATGGTAAGAAATAAGGAAAAATCTTCTACAAAAAGGTACAAATATGATTGATGATATAGCATTTTCTTTAGTTATAATAGGCTTAAAAATTTTGAATCCAGTTCTCTAGTTATTAATTATGGTTTTGGACCTTTCATTCGATCATAATTTTAAATAGGGGTGTGATGTCATGGCATTGACAAATTTTAACTTAGAATGGAATTCTTTTAAAAAAATCCAGGTTGTGATATCAAAATTCTGTCATTACCAAGTTTAAAAAATTCTAAGGCCTCTCTAAATAAAGCAACAGGTTTTGAATCACTTCATATTTCCAGATGTATTTCCTTCTTCAAATTTGTGTGCTTCATGCATTTGAACTTTGAATGGATCTCATGAAAATACTACCTCCATTTTCTGTTTTTCATATTCTTTGTATACCTATATACTTTGTTCTTGTCATTTGATATGTACTTTGTGTACTTTAATGATAACTTATCAAACAATAAACTGCAGGGTAAGTATTTTCTTGCATATGAAAATAGATCTGCCAGGAGTTCGAAAAGAACCACCCTTTTTTTTACTTCACCCACCATTTATATTTATCATGGACTTTTGGTCAGTTTTATTTATTAATATTTCTATGGTTTTTTCACCAATTCACAGAGATTGTGCCATCTGGATTTAGCATGTCAGTATATCAAGAGAACTTTATATATTCTCAGTTTCTCATTCAATTGTAGATTGTAGCCTAGGGTGGAACTGATTTGTTGATTCAGGGTAATCCATGGAAACAGCTAGATGTGTATAATTCAACTACATACTTATGAACAAAAAGAATTGTATGTAACTCTGGAGGGACTGGAGGGCTTAATCCAGAAGATTTTCTATCACTATCAGCTAATACCTACAAGGCCTATTGTGGAGTTCATTGCAACACCTAGGCAGGGGCGGATTAAGGTCGTTGTTTTGGGGGGGGCGGTTCACTACTTTCCGCCGCGCCTGTGGGGTATGCAATACCTCTCGACAAAACGGGGGTCCGGGCGGACCTCCCTCGGAAAGTTAAAAGAAATGAAGCGCTTGGAACGTAGTTTTGGTGTGGCTATATTATAAAGTAATTGTGATAAATTATTGAGTAAAGCTCTCCAATCAAATTTGAAAAACTTTTACAAACGATGTAAAGAATGCCATTATTGTGAAGATGCAGGTCTCCCGGGTTTTACACCACATTCCAATTATATTTAAAAATTGTATATTGAGCTGGTGAAATAAAAACTTCCATTGGAGAACCAACTAAATGATTACCATATTTTCTATTTTCCTGGGAATTACGGGGGGGGGCGGCCGCCCCCACCCCCCCCCTTAATCCGCCCCTGCACCTAGGATATTAATCTAAACTACAGGTCATTAATCAAAAATCCATACTAACAGATACATGAAAAAGTAAAACACACACTCATATAGTTGGTTCTGGGTGGGGAAAAGAGGAAGGAGTGGATGGATAAGAAGGGCAGAGACTAGTATGCTGAGGAGTGGGAGTGTAAAGTGTACTGAGCGCAGGCATTGCGACTGGAAGAAAATAAGAGGGATTAGAGAGAGAAGAAAATATAGGAGGGGGAACATGAGGGACATAATTGCTCATTAAAAATTTGAAGCATTGGAATGTACCTAAGTATCTCCAACCTCCATATATTCTGGGGCCATGCTTTATTATGCCTAAAAGATGCTGGGTGAAATCACTGACCACATCCCTTATCCATCAGACGCATGACAGAATGAGATTTCGAGTGGTGGCTGGCAAAGTAAGTACAGTGCTATTTCACTCAGGGGGCAACATTGCTTCTCACTTGGCCAGGGTAGATGGCATCAAAAGCACTGCATCTCAGGAAGTACATGCTACTTGTGTCTATCTTCTTTATCCTTAGTTGAGCCTAGTAGATTCCCTAGGTGAAAATATAATGTAAAAATTAACCCAGCTTGACCTCAAACCTAAACTTCAGGATATAGCCACTGCATTTTAGGATTTACATAATTAGACTTTACATTATACAATTGAAAGAGAAGGGGCCTGGATCGAAAGCACAAGAGGAGTAGGAGATTCATATACATAGATGGAAAATTAAAAAATGTCAAATTCATAACAACCAACTCATGCTGCTTCCTCTTACACCTTATATCATGGATGCCTTCCATTTCCCTTCTGCTGTAACAATTGCACTGGGTACTGAGACTCACCTTCTAGTAAGTAAGGTGGAAAAACCAATTACGTTGTTCTGAGAGTCTGTTGCCCAGGCTTTACTCATTGAAGAACGGTGATCGTACTACCGATGGTAGAGTAGGGAGGTACCCTCGATTTGGCTTGAAGTTTAGAGTAGGGCACCAGGTGCATACTCTGGATGCACCGCCAAAAAAAGGTATGACACTCAATGGATAGGCATTAAAAACATTATACAGACACTGGTTCAGAATGGATCACATATATTTCATGTTCCAACAAAGAGTACTAGATTTTACAAACACGTGGCACACAATACGTTGCTATCTTTTAGGTGAATGGTCTTCAATTCTTCTCACACCGACGGTCTCATCCCAAAGATAATGCGATTCAAGCACTCACACACAAAAAAAGATATGAATGACAAACTTCTGTCATAATTACAGCTGCTGGTTAGCACTTTTTGGGAGAGGAGAACTCCGCCCCTCTACAACCACAAGGTCACATTCTCCATCGAAACAGATTATAAAAAAAACTAAAACCATGAAATATTCCGGTAGCGGGAACAACGGGAATCTCGTGGGAGACCTTACTCGGGCGGCGACGTGTGTGCAAAAGGCACCTGTCGAAGCACTCCTCATCGAGGGGAGGACGTATGGCTGGAGGGGAGCGGGAGGAGGGGAGGGTACCAAAAAGTGAAAGTTCCACGATGCGGATAGCGGACAGTCCCCGAACTAAAATACTCGGTCAGCTGATAGGGAGCGCTGGAGTCGCGGTAGGAACCGTGACAGCACATTTCACTATTCCCATCCTCACATAGCTTTCACTTGAGAGTCCCCTTTCTTTGTATCTCATCCTACCCTCTCTACCACTTTTGAGCAAAAAATCATTGAAATTTTCATGCATTCTCCCCTCAAGCTGTTTAGATGTAATTAAACTAGGGTTGCATTTAATAAAATTATCAGTGGAAAATGCTGTTGTTACAGTTCAACATGCATGCCGAGCATGAGATATCCACCAAGATAAGCCAATAACTGTCAATTACTTCATCTTTTCTTTATAACCTTACCAATGAATCTTATCATAAATTCTCTGTCAATAAATGCAGATTTCACTCGTGAATTAATTTTTTACTACCCTGATACTATGGCCATTTTCATCAAAAATAACACCCCGGCCAAGTAACTAAATCAATCCACCAGATCATATCACACTATCAAATATCCTCCTCTAATTATTTTATATGTATTCATAGGCAATATCCCAATTAGATAATTGATGGCTTGTTATGCAAATATACTGGCACAGTTAACTTTAAACAGTCAAGATATATGAAAATGCTTGTCGTATAGCAGCGGTTGAACTAATTTCCAGGCCACTACTTACAACTTATTGTGTTCTTTTTCTTTATTTTATTCAGAAACGTTACATAAAAAATCAAGAACTTCCTTTTTAATTCCACCGTTCACAAAAAATCAACAACCAACTCATTCTTGTTTTCTCCAAGGCAACTTTGAGACTAAACGGTATTGAGGGTTTTCTTTATCATTTAGACCATACGTCAACTATCCCCCCCAAAACCCTCAATAACTAATGGCTAACCCTAGGTCTCAAGTTATACCTAGGTTCTACAGTCTCTCTAACTGCAGGTGTCACTTGTTGAACCTCTCAAAATTTAAAGGTGGTGGTGTGGCTATCTACGCTAAAACCGATCTTAACATTTCATGTTCGGATCGCATTGTTAGCCATGAGAAAGATTTTGAATGTTGTGTTTCTATTTTAAAAATTAATTGTATCACCTTGGGTGTATGCTGTTTATATCGTTCTCCTAACGGTGATTTCAACATATTCCTGTCTGCGGTAAACGATATTGTCTCACTCTTATCTTCTAAAAACATAGATACATAGTATCA
This sequence comes from Pyrrhosoma nymphula, assembly GCA_963573305.1. NCBI lineage: Eukaryota > Metazoa > Arthropoda > Insecta > Odonata > Coenagrionidae > Pyrrhosoma > Pyrrhosoma nymphula. The sequence goes on along the minus strand of OY754334.1, from coordinate 90,067,415 downwards.
TTATGTGTGGCGATCTTAATGTAGATCTCTTGAAAGAATCTAATAGTAAATTCAATTTATGCAATATGTTACAATGTCACAGCCTCCAAATCCTTAATAATAAGCCTACTAGAATTACCCCTACTTCTTCAACAATCATTGATCTGGCAATATCAGATATCCACCCTACTAACTTGCTCTGTGACACAATAGCCACTGGTTTTTCTGATTATCTAGCACTATGTCTTTCTTTGAAGGTTCAAAATATGGTCTTGTAGAATACTCCTCGACATACTGTAAGGAGAATTTTTAATAGTGAATCTATTCTTTCTTTAATTCATTCACTTACCCAGGAAACCTGGGACGATGTGCATACAGCTAATGGCACAGATGGTAAATTTAATACTTTCAGCAACGCTTTCTTGATGCACTTCAATGCCTCTTTTCCTACAAATCAAGTTCGACTACGGGCTGTGAGCAGAAAAAGAAAATTCTATTCAGATGATCTACTGACCGCTAGCCAATACCTACGTGAACTTCACTCTTTATGTAAATTTGAAGACCCAAGTCTTCTCAACAACTACAAATCGTGCCTCAAGGATTTTAAAAAACGTGTTCATAGATACCGTAAATGCTCAAATGAGGCTAACATATGTCTATCCTCAAACATATCTAAAGCTGCATGGAAAATAATTAAGAATAACACAAATGCAGGAAAAATACCTAAGCAAAAAAAAATTATTTTTAATAATACTACCTCTGCAAACCCTGTAGAAACAGCCAATAACTTCAACCTTCAATTTTGTCAAATTCAATCCGATGTTCTCCCGTCGACAAACCACTTCTCTAACTCCTCCTTTCTTTCATCATCTAGATCCTTTTTTTCTATCCTCCTGAGTTTTTCAAAGGTCTTCGAAAAGTTGTTTTACAACCGCCTTACTAATTTTTTAGAGTCACACCACCTTATCCATGAATCTCAGCATGGGTTTCACAATAATAGGTCCACAAAATCTGCTTCTTTCCAACTACTGAACAATATCTATGATGCCCTAGATTCCAAAAAACAAACCCTGGGTATATTTTATGACTTCAGTAAAGCCTTCGACACCATTAATCACGATCTGCCCTTTAATAAGCTACAAACACTTGGGATAGTTGGCAATCCCCTCTGGTGGATCAGATCTTTCTGTATAAATCGACAACAAGTGGTACAATACACTGACCATACCCCTAATGGCTCTATTCCTGTATTTTCTAAATCCCAGAAAGTTCTTCAGGGTGTACCCCAAGGATCCATATTAGGACCTTTGTTATTTATTATTTTTATAAATGATCTCACTGACTCCATTTCTTGCAGCCAACCCATATTATACGCCGATGACTAAACCTGTTTAATCACATCAAATGACACATCCTTATTGAGTACTGCAGCTAAAACATCTATTAATAGTATATCCTAGTGGTGCCTCACAAATAATCTACGCCTAAACATTCAGAAAACAGTATATCTACAATTTCACTTAAAAAGGGCTCCTCCAAACACGAGCCTTCTACTAAAGATTAATGATAGCCATATTGTGCGGTCATCAAATACTAGATTTCTAGGTCTTTCCGTTAGTGAAGACCTAAGCTGGCACACTCATATAAAGAGAATCGCAAGTAACCTAACAATAGGGATCTTCATGATTAGAAGACTGGCTCCCATTATTTCTCTTAATATCTTGATGTTGCTATTCCATGCAAAAATTCAATCCTTCCTGACTTACGGAATAATATTCTGGGGTCATGACAGCTTTAGTAAAACTTCTCTCTTCTTAAAAGTAAGTCTTCTCCCTTCAAAATCAAGCTTTGAAGGCAATGCTACAGCTACCATTTTGCACCCCCGGTCGCCCCTTTTTTCAGAAGCACAACATCTTAACTCTACCTTCATTATATATCCTACATTGTGCTATTTTTGTCAAACAAAATCCACATATCTTTCCTGATAATCGTAGTGTCCACTCATACCATACTCGCAGTACACATGATATCCATATTTATAGCCATCATCTCTCACTGTCCCTAAAAGAACCTCACCATGCAGCATCTATAATTTTTAATAATTGACCTTTAAACATAAAGGCAATATGCTCTATGTCTAAGTTTAAATTAGAACTTAAAAAGTACCTCTTAAGCAGAGCATTTTACAGTGTCTGTGATTTCTTTAACAATCAATGGACCTGCTATGAGGAGGCCTAGATGATTAAATTTCCTTCTCACATCAATTTGTTTATATTGTGTTCTTTGTTTTTTTAAATTATATTTGTATTTGATTGTTGTCTGTATATTCAAAGTTCGAAATCTACCTCACCCCTACCACAATGTTAAGATTATGATTTAAATCGACCAAATTAACCGCTCTCCTCATTTCCTTTGAGCATTAGCCACATCAACCCAGTGTTGCCTGCAGAGTCACACTAAAAGGAGACCCATCCCCTCCCCCCAAGAGTGGAAGCCACCTGGGTCGAAGAGAAAATGGGCAAGGATGATAAACACAGATAAGGTGAAGGAGAGATCTTCTCAGGTTACTCTGTGCTCTTTCTCGCTGATTGAGTCTCAGCCGTAATACGAGCCCAGAAAGGGGGCAGAAACTGCCAGCCTCTCCTCATCATAGAATGATTTACCACCGTCCTCATGAAGCGAACCCGAAAAAAGTATGTATCGGCAGGGGTGGGGGGAGAGTGAGCTATGCGGTGAAGACAAAGAAGTCGGCTGAATTGGAGATACAGGTTGCCCTAAGTGCTGCTATCGCAGCAAAGCGCCAATGTAGAAGCAAAGTATGGCTTACGCTTTACAAGACAGCTCAAATTGTATCGCAAATGGCTGGCCAGTGGTGTCAAGGAATCACCCAAGCCGTCATAATAGCCGAGAGGGGGGGAAGAAACTGCCAGCCTCTTCTCATCATGGAATGATGTAAAACTGTCCTGAAGCGAACCCAAAAAAAGTATCTGGTGTCAGAAGGGGTTGGGGAAAAGTGAGCAACATCGTGAAGACAAAGAAGTTGGTTGAATTGGAGGTCCAGGTTGACCTTGGCACTGCCATCGCAGCAAAGCTCCAATGAATAAGCGCGACATGGTTCACGCTTTACACGATTGCTTCAATTGTATCGAAAATATGAACATTTTTTTTTATTGTAATGAGAAAATATTCTTATGAGAAAAGTCAGAATTAAAAGAGGGATAATTTCAGATTATAGACTATTTTGGCTCATACAGTCCATCTCATGGCCAAGTAATGCACTGGCAAAAATGGTTGATTTAGGCTTAATACATGCATTTATCTCTTCAATATTGATAAAATCACGTATTTTTGAAATAACTTCCGATATAGCCCTATCTTTACTATATCAAATCGTGAAAACAGTAGTTTTTATCTGCCAGTAATCCATCGTAGCAGTGTAAATGCCGACCGTCTGCAAACATTTTTAGTGAGGTATCCTGCCCCTGCATGAGTTTTCAATTCCTTTCGTTTACATCATGGCAAAAGTCTCTCGGAATCTGCTCCTTGGACTCTCCTCCATGCTGTCAGAAGCATTGCTCGAGCATGGAACAATGTTTCAGAGGAAATCAGCAGCCTATGGCAAAACAGAAGTTTATGTGGCTGAAGATACCTCATCTTGGCCCCCGAAACTACAGTGCTTGCTAATGAACTTGGGCAACTCAATGAGGTTTGCTCAATATTGCCAGTTATTTCACAACTCACCCACAAATAGATAGATGAAGAGTTGGCTACAAATGAAGAAACAGTGAGTGGAGAATGTACCAATCTGCAAGCTTCTGATTTATTTGAGGGAGACAGTGACATGATAGATGACAGTGAAGCAGTGCCTGTTCATCCAGCTCATAGTGATATGAGAGAAGCTTTCAGAAATTTGTACAATTTTTGCTATGCACGCCCATATGTTGCAGAGGACTATGTTGAAAATTTGAATGCTTTAGAGACAGTTGTACATCAAATGGGATGCAACAAACTAAAATAAATGACTACTTTCACCCAAAATGAGTGATTTCATAAATATTTAAAAATTCTGTTTAAATATTCCTTAAAATAATATATATTTCAAGGTTTATTAAAAATAAAATGTAACAGACATCCTAAATAACTAGACACCTTCCATTGCTGTCACCTCTCCAAAAAGTCTTGATTTTACAGACTTAGATTTTACTAGAGATGGGAAAATTACCGTAATTTTCATCTGAGGTAAATTACCGTAGTAAATTACGGTAATTTTCGAACATTACCGTAATTTTCCAGTAATTTTCAGTTTTAAGCATTAAACAGAAAATGTATGGTTAAATAAGAATGCCAATAGCAAAAGGGTGATGATACCATGTTTAAACCATACCTGATGCAACATTAATCTATTAGAAATTTTCAAAATTGTAAAAAGAAATACGGAAGCAACACGCAATCTGGCTTTCTTTTGTCAAAGTATGAAAAATTTTAAAGAAGAATATTCGACTAATAATTACTCAATAATGTTATAATTTAAGTAAAATATGCCAAAATTGAGTTGAACATTCCTAAATTTATAATTAAACACGTCAGAAATGTGGACTTAGCTTAAAAGAACATCTTGGGAATTTATCTGTATGAAAAATTATCTCAAACATGGGTGAATTATCTAGAAAATTACCAAAAATTACGGTAATTTTCAAGGGGCGCGGTAAATTACGAAAAATACCATGGTAATTTACGAAAATTACCGTGGTAATTTTCAAATTTGCCCATCTCTAGATTTTACACAGTGCCCTTATTTTGGTCCCTCCAACTGCGTAAAATCAAGGTTTTACTATATTTTAAACATAGACTATAAGCTGAGGATATATTTGCTATTTGTCATTAAATACACTTTTTGAGCGACTTAATTGTCTGTTATTTTATTCCAGTCAGTACTTGAATTTAAATAATAGTCGTACGCTACTGGTATATCAATATCCCACCTTTTATTAGGAATAAGAAACCATGGAATTTGAATCGAGAATCGATTTGAAAGAATTGGAATCGAAAAAAAGTGGAATCGACTCATCCCTAGAATGCAATATAAGAGAGGACTTAGTAGTCCTAATTTTGCTTGCAATTAAGTCATGTTGTTATTTTTTTACAACTCCTGTTGGCTTCAAAAACTATTATTGATAAAAGTGTGATGAGAAGCTGTTTTGAAGCTAAGGTTTGGAAACAGACCAGGTACATTTCCTTATGCAAATGAGTAATTTTCTAGGGTAAATTTATTTTCCTGTAATATATATATATATATATATTATATACAATAAGTAGAAAAATTCAGTCAAAATTATCAATGCTCCAAATGGATAAATTACAATAAATCCTATAGAAATGATTAAGCTAGTCATTTATACAATTTGCAAGCTTAAAGCAACAGGTTTAAATGTTTTTCAGAAATTCAACACTGTACAATGGAAAGACACTACATAATAAAATTTAGTACAATTCCAGAAAGTATTACATTATAAGTGGTCATAGTCCAAATTAATAATGCATATGTACTACAAACATAGTTTCCAGGTACATCATAAAATGGATCATTTCAACAGACTACAAGTGCAAAATACCACATTTCATAGCATGTACATATATATAAGTAATTAATAAAAGTATATATTGCAGATAATAATTTAATGTTAGCTTTTGAAAGACTAGTGGATTATATCCAGCACATAACAAAAAATTATAATGAAAGCACCTCTGAGGAAAAGTTATTTGGTAGGTTCTCTGAAGACAACTAAGGGAGTTTTTAATTGAATAAGATAATTTATAACGGAAATTAGAACAGATTAAATCTATAAAATGGAAAATCATAAAAATGCCGTTATTTCAGTTTCTCCCTAAAACATACCTAAGTTATCTTCCTTTTTCAGTAAGAATGTTTACACAAGCAGTGAAATGAAGATCAAATATATTCCTCATGTTCATCTTGCTTGGGTATCTTTTTTTCACCACACTGCAACAAGTGAAATCTCACTCAAGAGCATTTCAGTTCTCAGGGGATTTACTGAACAGTGGTCACAGGATTATGCTGAGTCCAAGGAAATGTGCTAATAAAAGGCAGGAGAATATCATTCCAGGGGAGGGGATAGCCAAAGTAGTTCAGCAGACCAATCTCAGTTAATACTAAGAATCCAAGGAAATGCTAATAATCCAACTTCTAGTCACCTTGACGTGCCTCCCAAAATCCCTTTGCCCATAAAGAATAATAGACTGATGGTCCCAGACAGTTCCTTTTTTCGGAGGAAACGAAACGGAATCCACGAGAATGATAATTTGGTGTTTATCTGTGATGATTTAAAGCAAATTATCCCAGTGGAACATTTAATTTCAATTTTAAATAAATTTGGCATCACTATAAAGTTTCAATGCGCAAGAAAAAACCAAGTAATTTTTTGTGATATGTAAACAAAGGTTATTCGTGTTTTTTGACTGTTTACGGTGTTCATTGTAAAATGCCAGTGATTGCAAGTGTTATTTATGAGCTCAGTGGATTGCATGCGTCTAAGTGGTGATATCTTTAGGTACACTATCATCTTTTTCAAATATCTTTGCGACAGGAGGGAGGCAGGCTTCAGTTTTTTGGGGGTGAGGGAAGAGAAAGTCTCCCAGCACGTGACTTCGCGAAAACCAACTAGAATGCAGTACGCGGAGCCTAGCCTCTCTGAAATTCAGTCGCTCCCAGTCCTCCGTTGTGTTAACTTTGTGAATCTGCTAGCTGTGTTGCCAAACCTCCGTTGCCTTCGTTTGCTTGGTGTGATCCATGGTGATCTTCCTTCTCCTTTTATCCTTTTCACGAGGATAAATAGTGACACGGAAGGTGACACCAGTGAAATGGGTGACGACGGTGACGAAGAAGAAGGAGTGCCATTGGCCATTCCTCTGGAGATTGATTGAAAATTTAACTCAATGTTTACATTTAATTTTACTTTTTGACAATAAAATTCATAAATTAATAAATAAAATAAAAACGAAAAACTTCGTTAACATGCTTGTAATTTATCATCAATTTCAAGTGTTAATATGCATGATATTCACACCCGAGATTTAAAAATTTGTTCAGTCTTGGTTATGAAGAGTTAGGTAGACCCCTTCGCACTCACCTACCCGATTCTGTCCTTGCGTGTCCCATTAGGTTTTCCCCGGGGGGATAAGCTGGGTGACTTACAAGCTGATTTTTTAGCAATTATATTTTTTCTTAACCTTCATTTGACATAATTTTAAATGCACTAACCATTTTGTTTATAATTTTCAGCAAATTGTTTATGCCATTTTATCTCAAGGTGAGAATAAATAAAGTTCCTGAGTTAACCACGAAGGACATAAGTTGTAAAATAAACATTACAGCACTTCACAGATACCAAGTGCTGACCACTGAAATGAAAATATTTTAAAGGGATTTCATGCCCATAGCCTGACTTTCATGACCACAGCCATGAACACTTGTCTCAAAATTTCATTTAAGTCAATAGCACCAGGATGTATACAAGCAACCTTCAGATATTTTCCTGAGACTATTTAACAACAAATTTGGGTTTTTACACCTCATGATTTCCTCTAAGTCAGAATAGTAGTCCACAAAATAGAATGTTGGCCTAATGGCAAGGCTGCCCAGATTTAAATAAATTCAAGCCTCTCTGGACTTACCCAGCTATTTCCTAGCTGTTTTTATCCTTTAGATCTCTAAGAGAAAAACTAGCACTCTTAAAGGAACTGGGTCTCAGCCAAGTATGACATCGAACATATAAGACACATAGTGATTGTCTGTGGGCTTCATCAGGTATAGAAAAACAATGCATGTACACAAGAAAGAACGGTCATCCATTTTATACAATAAGTAGAACAAAGAGCTATAGAATAAACAAATATTTGTGGAGATGGAAAACTTCTACACCTTACAGAATTCATACCATCGAGTGTTTATAGTCAATTCAACAATAGTGTGGATAGTCAATTAAACAATAATTGAGCATGTAAGCCTCACATAAGTAAGAATTATAAATAATAATTATATTAGCCATTATAATATGAACACAAGTTCATAGCCTTAGTGATGAATATCTTTCCTGAAATGTGTTAAAAGCTACAACATTTGGATTAGCAAATGACGGCATCTAATGAATTCCACTGGTTTTGGATCGGTCTTGTATTAAAACATAAGATCCTATATGGTAGGCATACATTCTCAATTATTAATTTATTTTTACGCTTTGTCTTTTTTTCCTAGTCACTTCAAATGCTCTTATTTGTGCAAATCATTGGTGTTGTTCACTTGTTCTTTGACTACCTAGGCAAAATTAAGAGTTGTGACTGACATGCCTAATGAGAATAGAATCATGAGTGAGAATACAGGGTACCGATGAAAGAGAGAGAGACAATAGCGTGTATCTGACACTATTTCTGTATAAATTTTCACTAATTTGCTGAGCGGAGGTATGATTGAGTATTTTAGATGATCCTAAAATAAGATGGCTACATCATAAAACTCAACAAATGAAACACTTTCAAATTTTTGGATAAATTCCTCCTTAAAATGAAGACCAAAACTACAAGTTTTCTGATTTTGCCACTTAAACTTGTAACTCTACACTAATCCAATCCATAGGATCATTTTCCAAAATACATATTATGGCCCAGTAAACTAATGTAAAAATTTTGAGAGCTATGTACTTTTGTCTAAATGTAAAGCTCCAAGAAAGATAAAATTCCATTGCCTTTTAATCTGTCCCACTTCCATTTAAAAAATTTAGAATGTATTCTCTCAGTGTCTTTCTTCAATAAACTCTTGGATTGATGATGATAAATATTGTTCAAGATTAGTTTTATGGGCCATCAATATCTAATTGCTTTAAATTTGCACCACAGAGAATTTGTCTCATCCTTAAAATTATGGTTTTACAACTTAATACTAAACAGCAATGTGATTTTTTTCAATTTACAGTGAAATTAATTTCTAACAACTGGTCATGCTGACTTTTCTATGTCAAAATCCACTATAGTTTTTACACCACTATAGTTTTTACCCATTTCCACTCAGGCCACTTAAAATTTTACGATTCCACTTTGAAGCCCATGCTTGATAGTAGCTGGAGCTGCATGATTGCACTGAACATCCCAAGCCTGAGTTGCACTCAAGCTCTAACTTCAGTACCAATGAACAAAATTGCAAGCTTACTTTTCTCAAGCAAGAACTACCAAGGCTGTTGCCTATGTCATCTACCTTGGTCTGTCTTCCTTTTTTTGGAATGAAGTTGCCATCTTGAGCCTAGTATAAAAACATTTTGAAGAAAAGTGAGTGTAAATACCCAAAACATGTGGTTTCCTAGCCTCAAACAGATGCTAAACCTGAGTGCTTCAAAGTGCTGAGTGGTAGTCTTCTTATAAAAAAAAAGATACGTTAAACCTGGAATGTTGGAAAATACTATAAATAACAATAAAACTAACCCTTCCCTTGATTCCACAGTGTAAAAATACATGACATACGCAAAAGTCTCATTGAAACATGATTACTACCACGAAATGAATTTGTATATCCAAATTTTAAGATGCCTCACCATTGCCGCAAGAACATGGAAGACAAGTTCACCATTTGAATAAAATTTGGTACTTGCACCTAGACTGTTGCATAAGATCCAACATTACAGTACTTACAAGAAATTAAAAAAATCATGCACAGCCATTAACAAATGGAACTTACTATGAGATCACATTAATAAAATAAATGTAAGATAATGTTGTAACATTAAATTACAAACTGTTGTCACATAAAATTACAAACCTCATTGCAAATAACAGTTGCATAGATGGAAGCACCCCTAGCCTTCCTGGTAGCGAGGCCAGGATTCATTCACTTACAGAAATTTGAAGGCCAGGAATCAAACCTTTTTCATTCAAATTCAAAATTGAATCAGCAATTATTCTGGCAGTCTTCTTCTGGTAGCCGCCACTGGTGAGCATTACAATTGGTATTTTGTTTTTTCTGACTTTAAGGAAGACAAGTTCATCTCTTCGAATGATTCCCTGTAATAAAAAATATTGTAAGATTAACTCAAAGAAAAACTTGACTCATTTCTGACTTGGACTACAGTAAAAAATATCAATTCTCCACTTGCCTGAGGTGAAATGGCTAAGAGCCCAAGTCTATCACCATCTAAAATATCTGTTCCAGCATTGTAAACAACTACATCAGGATGGAACTCTCTGAGAGCCTTTTCTAAATTTCTGGAAAAAAAATATGAACCAAACATGACATTGAGAGCAGGAATATAATGCAAATTTAACTATGGGAACAAATTTAAAAGAACTGAATAGTGCTCACATTTCGACCTTTGTGAGATACTCATCATCTTCCGTGAAGTGCCATAGCTCAATATGCCTCTTTATTGCCTTTTTAGCTAGTTCATCCTTTGGATAAATACCCTTGTTGTACACATCAAGAATATAAACATCATGCTGATCCAAGAAATCTCTTTCATAACCATTTCCCTACAAGAAAAAATTGTGATTTAACACGCACAAATAATGAACCAAATTTCTAGTATAATCCTAAGTAGAATTATTAACTTGATTAGACACATAGAGGATAACAACTCATACCTAAAATTAATGTTATAAAAACCCATTTCATAGAAATCATTCACAAAAACCTTAACAAATGGCAAATTCAACAGAAAAATCTTAAATACATATTTTTGTTTAGAAAAAGAGGTATACATATCAAAATTAATATTTTCCTAAAACAATTTAAACTTGGTGAAAATAATTCCTTAATTTGGGGAAAAAGGATTTTACTGGCAGTAAAAAAAGTGACCAAAATACTACGACTTTTTGGAGCCAATACAGTAGAAACTCGAAATTACGAAGTCGACAAATCTGCATCGGAAAAACGGCACATCGTAATATCAAATTTTGTATGAACGAGTATCTTTCAAAAACGTCGCGATGAAGCTCTTCTTTTTGTTTCCTTAAATTAAGATGTACTCTCGCGACGTACTTGCATGATTTCTGAAGTTATAATTCATGAAAGTATATTTAAATGTGTATTCATGCCCACAGGGTGTACACCGATTTTCGGGATTTCCACCGCGACGTTCCAGCTTTTCGCGGCGGAAATCCCAAAAATCAGAAGAATCAACCTCCATCCAAGCCCTGCGGAAATTTACATCACGACAACTAACTTGTCGTTCTTTTTTCCAATGAATGATTAGGCAATGAAGCGTCTGTGCACAATTTTCGTGAAGTTTGGACCTATAAGCCTATGAAGCTTCTAAGCGGATTTTTAAAATATCATTTCCTAACTGGAGAACTCACAACTTTAGCATGAGCGATGTATAATCATCAATAATATTGATTTATGGATACACTAAGGAAGTGAGCGATTTGCGCGATCATTTGCACCGAATATTGAAGACAGTGAAAATGAGATTCTCTCACGGATGCTATGCAATGGATGCATGCTATGTATTTTGTACAAATACTGATATGCCAGTTAATCTGGGAAAATAACAATCGTTATATTCTCCCTTGGATTCATTTTATTTGTGCGTGTTTATTTCCAATACGATGGAGCCTATTATAGTAGAGTCCAGCTAAATAGGTACCTCCTTTCAACATTAGATTGTACATACCAGCCACGCACTTCAACGGTGAAGGTGATATAACTCCTTTTAAACTTCATCGGCTACTAACGATGCTATCACTGCAAATCAATCATTTTCTTTTTCCACTCTACTCTGCGAAAGCTTCATTTGTGGCTCGAGATCTATTCAGATTAGGTCGCATACTCTTCATTCATTAAATCTCAGGGTTCATTTAAAGATTCGATATTCAACTAAAATTTGTGATATTTTTGGTTATTGTTTTCCCTCTGCTTTCGATCAAGCAAGGAGATTTTCATTCGAGCATTGCAGCTCCAGGTCAGGCCACGCACCAAGCTGGAATCAGCTGTCCTGTCCTCCTTTCCCTGTCATAGCGGGGGTAACTTCATTCATCCTCTCAGAAAAACTACGCGACCCATGGTCTCGATGTATCGTGCATCACTTGTGAGGTTCATCTACCTGGGAGCCAGGGCCAGGGGATGCGCGCGACGAATAAACATCGAATGAATCATCGGTTTACGCCGAATAGTCACACATGGGAAAGAAGGGAAGCGTTTGTCTGAAGTGAGAAAGAATTTGATGGAGGAAAAAAGTAAGCCGAGGTTTTGGAACAATGGAATTGGAAAGCTGGGTGAATTTTCCCGGGGGGATTGTCGGGTGGGGAAAAAAGAATATGGGAATGTGCGGGCATTTCCATTTTGAATTTTCTAAATTTCTGATCCATTCCGGCAGATTCTTTATCAGTCTGCAGGAATGCAGCTGAGGTCTCTTTTAGGATATTTTTTCAATCACTGGGCTGGAGTGAAAGGGCAGAAAGGTACACCATTTTCCGATACAAATATATATTACAACGGAAATGACCAATGGCCTTCGGGACAATTCAAATAGGTTTTGGTTGTTAATTAATGCTAGGAGGAAGTCCAACTGTATCCCAGTTACAGAAAGTTTAACGATGTTAACATCGAAGGTGATTCCCACCCCTCTGCATTTAATGACTTCTTTTCCTCTAATTTTAATCATGCAGTGCCCTCCTCACCTTTTCCTGACCTATAACCTGTATGCCCTTATTCCACAGCTAACTCCCTGTACATACCAATTTCAATTTTGTATAACAAATTCTTTTTAACTGGCTCACTTCCATGCATATGGAAAGAGTCAAACGTTACTCCAATCCTAAAATCGGGCTTAAAAACAAAAGTCGAGAATTACCGTCCTATATCCATTTCCGGTCCTTTCCATTATTTTCTAGCGCATTATTCATGACAGACTCCTAAAGTTTACTCTACCGTATATCTCCCCCACCAGCATGGTTTTTCTCCCTCGTGGCTCCTGTATCTCCAATCTTGCGGTCCTACACCATCACATAATAAAATCTTTTGAATTGAATTCTCAACTCGTGGTCTATATTGACTTTTCCAAAGCATTTGACTCTGTCAACCACTCTCTTCTGGTCCACTAGCTAAAATCTTGCTATAGCATCCATGGCAATTTCCTTTCCATAATTGAGAACTTCCTTACTTCACGTAGTCAGCGGGTATTAATTGATGGCATTTCCTCTAAACTCCTGCCTGTCTTCTGGGGTACCACAGGGCAGCGTTCTCGGCCCCCTACTCTACTCTCTATAAGTAGATGACATTGTCGACTCTATCATCTCCAAAGGATGCAACATCTTACTATACGCAGACGACTGTAAAATTTTCAAACAAGTTGACGGTCCTTCCCACCACGTATCCCTTCAATCTGTGCTGGACCTTTTGAACTCATGGAGTGCTCAGTGGCAGTTGCGCATTAACCCTACTAAGTCAGCTGTCATGACGTCTCATAACCTTTTCCTTGAGACGTAAACCCGCCGATCATTCTTACACATTCCAAAATAGCCATTATCCAGCAGAGAGATTCCATGGTGACCTGGGTGTCATATTTGACGATAGGCTGCATTTCCAAGACCACATAAAAAGATTTGTGGGCAAGGCGATGGCGGTGGTTGGCCTACTGTACCGTCACACAGACATTCAAGATCCCCTTGCCCTTAGAACAGTATTCTTTGGTTGTGTCCTCCCAATCTTAGAATACTGCTCACCAATTCGGTCAACTGCTTGCCCATCCACTCTGAAACTTCTAAATCGTCCCGTCAATTTTTTCCTAGCCATTGACCGTCATCGCATTCCCTCGCTCAAGAATTCAACCCGTGAATCCATTTCTTCCTTTCTAGGAATTCCTCTACTCTCCCATCGCCGTGCACTATCTGACCTGAAATTCTTACACAGTATAATGAATGGACAGCTTCGTTCATGTGACCTTCTCTCTCTCTTTTCAATTCCTGTCTCTCCTCGCCCCACACGAAACGTCAATCTCCTACACATCCCAAAATTCCGGCTTTCCCTATCACAGCATTCCCTGTTTTACTGAATCCCCTCCAAATTTAATATATTGTCCTCACCGCATCCGTCCCTTGACCTCTTCTCCTCGCCCAACATATTCAAATCATTCATCAAACGGCACATGGGTATGTAACCCCAAAATTTGATTTAATTTTGTTTTTGTGTTGATGTTTTTATTTTTTATTTCAATCTTCATGTTTTCATTATTGTTGTTCTATGTTTATTTATTTTGTTGCATCGACCAATTTAATTAGCCATTGTACCGTTTTTGGTTGTGTGAGATAATAAATAAATATGGGTGCTTGATTATTTTTTCCCTTTGATTATGCATGCGCCCAGCGCTAGTCATACTTTAGAATTAATGTGCGTCTAAGTAATTGGTCGTATAAACCAAGCGAACTCATATTTTCTCTGGTTTTCTTGGCTGTAGGCAACGGGAGAAGGGAAAGGCAATACCTTGCTCGATATCTACATCAAAACGTTCAATTAGGGCGGGAAATAAAACCTGATTCTTTCGATGATAGCTATTGCCAGCAGGAATAATTATGCCGTGGAGCAAGGTAAAGTGTAATCAGTGAGAAATAAAAGCTTCCTTAGGTTATATTCACGACTGAATCTATCGCTCGAACAACCTAGCACAATCACCGATACATGTTATAATTTTTTAGCACACGCGCACAGCAAACGATTTATGGAACTCATCATGGATTTCTGTTCGGGAAAATCGGTAGCAAAAAATGCAAGGGTTCATGGGAGGAAAATGCTGGTTGTAGTAATTATTCTCTCGCTGGCGAGTATATCCGTACACGACTAAGTTAAGTTTTTTTTACTCGCTGGCAACTCTGGGGACTCGTGGTAACAAAGCCGAACGCATTTTTTGTCCAATTGGTTTCATATTTTATGTGCTAAAATGCCTACAATTCAAAGTCGTCCAAGGTCTGGTTTCACTGGGGCGTCCAGCGGCCACGTCCAACCACCGCGTCTGGATGTCGGGGCTGGACGACGCGGCCGGGTGGTTTCATTCAGGCGTCTACATCCTGATTCCGCGGCTGGGTGATGTGGAAAATGTATATTTAGTTTAATTACTAATTTATTACCGGTTTGTGTTTCCTGAGAGAGAGTTGATGTTGAGCTGAAATGGATGGTGACCATTTAGCTTTGATGCATTTATTGGAAGACGAAGAAGGGGACGACCAAATGTTGCAAGTAGTTTTACAGAAAGAGCTGGAAAGGTCACTTTATATAAAACGTGGAGAGAGGAGAGCAAAAAAATCACTGAAAATTGGGACTGCCCGACTAGGTGTCCGCGTCTCGACTGCTCTCAAAGCAGTCGAGATGCAGACATCGAGCATCAGCAGTCGAATGCAACGACCGAGACGTCTCAGCGAAATCGAGCCCATTTTATATATATTGGATGAGTACGGCAGTGACCTCCGACTGCTGGACGTGGATGCCACACAAGGCCGCGGGACGCCCCAGAGAAACCATGCCTTTGCTATTGTAGCATTGAAAAATGCATTATCGTTCAGGTAATTCACATTCAGTGCACAATGTATGCGGCGACGATGATTAATTAGATGTTGGATCGATGTTTAACTCTGACAAGGAGCGCCTAAAAAAGTTGCTGTGATCCGTCACTAGTCGTATAAACGAGTAACTTCTTCATGTCGGGACCAAGACCAGAGATTCGTAATTTCAAAACTTCGTTATTTCGTAATATCGCGTTCTGATACATACACTTAGATACCCTTTTGGTCGGGACCGAAGATTTTGCTTCGTAAAATCAAAATTTCGTAATTTCGAGTTTCGTATTTTCGAGTTTCTAATGTACTGAATTTTTGCATAAAAAATAAATCACACCAAATAAAATTTTCCACATTCAGCCCTGAACTTAAAACCATCCTAATACTGCTCACACTAAGGCAATCTACGTGGTTAGAGGCCTAAGCAGTTATAAGCTGAAGATGTATTTGACAATGTACAGTTTTTTCCAGGAAGTTAATGGAAATGTAATACGTAATCATATTTTTGAAATATGTTATCATAAAATCATGCTTCTAAACAGAAAATTAGTCAGGCAATTACTTATTTAAAGAACTATGAATTCTGTATTTCAAAAACTTTCATTCAATGCATAATTGGACCAAAATAAAAATAAAACAAAAACTACTGTGTTCCATACTTTTCTCTTCAGATGTATATCAACAGATCAATATTTTATGAAAACAACTAATATTACAAAGTTTTTGTTTAGGTTCCTCAAGGTGGTACTCATGGACATCAACTCAAACCAAATATCTTTCATACATTTGAACCAATATTCGACATGAGATTCTAGCAATAGAGGATTTCCACGTTTTTGGAAGTGATCTTAAAAAAAAATTTAAACAGTTAGGCTAAATCCCAAGTCTGAGAATAGTGAGGTACTTTTTTAGTGAGATATTAATTATTAAAATTTGCAAAATTAATGTTTCACTGAAACACCAGGCAGCCATATTCTCAGAGCTGTGACGTCATTTCGCATTGTGTGTTTTCAAGCATAGCTTGTTCATTGGGGTGAGCCCTTCTACAGCATATACTGACTTTGGAAATAAGGAATAGAATTGCTCATGGACTAGATTCAACGTGTGCACATGCCATCATCTACATCTACAAAATCCCCAGCAAGCCACCTCAGGGGTGTGTGGCAGGGGATCCCATCAATGCCCTGCCATACATTCGATCATTTATTTCTCGGTTACGCTGACGACAAGAACTCTATCGACTGCTCTACCTCGAATTACCTACTAGTAGATACCCCTCGCTCTTTGGTTCTCGCTTTTGCATTCGTTTGCCGATTTATTATTTGGGTGTTTCATTTAAGAAGAGGAAGTTGAATATCAACAGCAATATTATTATCTGTAGGACCTGTCTCCGGTTGCAGTCTCCATCCGCTGCATTGCGAGGGTCGAATGAGGTAAGTATTGTGCTACATTGTTTTCCGTTAGTTAAATGTGTACGGTAATGATTTATTGATGTATAGTATGAAGTAACAGTGTGTCTGTAGTAAAGTTGATTGACGTTACCAACCTATTGGACCATGCTTCATGAAATAGTTGCACGTTGAGTGAAGCTTTTCTCACCTTAATTCCAAGTAACGTGACTGAAATTTGTTCTTAATTATCGTTTGAGGATACAATATTGTGGAGAAAGTTAACTTTGCTCTTTATCTATTACCTTACGTTTCATTCTACTTTGATTATAAGGTGGTCATACTTTCATCGGTTGTTCATTTACTAATAAGTGCCTGTTTTCTCTCTGTTTCAGTATAGTCACGGGTTTAACCTCTTCGGCATGGAGAAACAAACGCGGGATGAGGGAATACCTACCAAGAAGCCTTACAAATACTGCTTCGTTCCCAAGTGCACGAATACTAGCATATCAACACCAGAGAAGACGTTCGTGAGCGTGCCAAATGACCCAGTATTGAGTAGGAAATGGCTACTTGCAGCAAGGCGAGACCTGATGAAGATGCCATTATCCTTATCCTCCCATTTGCGATGCTGTGAGGATCATTTCAACGTAAGTCTCAATCTGGATATAGGGTATTGACATGTTTTCCTAAATTATGTAAAAATCATGAATCACTGTCTTGATTGTATTCATGCACTGAGACTTCATTTATGTTGTTATCGCCTGGAGTACTATGGGGTTATCACAGTGTTTAGTCGTCATTAGGACCGGTTTCAAGCTTGAACTAATGGCCACAGTATACATTTCATTTTTGGGGTTGGAGTGCAAGACACAATGAATCGAATAATGCCTAGTTAACCGTTCATGATACTATTTTAACAATTCTTATGCTATTGGTTGCACTGTCTAAGTATTGGATATGATTGTTTGTTGGAATGAGAGGGATATAGCTTTCATCTTGCTTTTGTCTGCAATGTATCATCTGGTACTAGTTGCCAATGTAAATGATGAAATAGTTTGTGGAAGCCCCAAAGTTTATTTGTTGAAAGTTCATCGTGTTATCCTTCTACAGAATTATGCCCGAAGCCATCAATGTCAGGAAATGGGTTGTTTGTTACTGAAGTCTTCATTAAGATTTTCTGATGAAGTTTTTCATGGCATTGTAGTAAATCATTGGGTGGGTTTTCAGGTTTTGTCCCAAGTGTTTTTTCAGAAAAACATTGTGGATACAAGTTTTGGACAAAAAAATTGCATCAAAATTTGACCCTCGTTCTTAACTCCGTGGACTGAACAGAAATGGTCAGCAGAGAGAAAGACTAGCGAGGGTAGTGGAAGGGTTACACTCCCCTTCCCTTACCCTCCACAGAGTGTAGGATGAGGGTAGGCAGATAAGCGAAGGAATTCCCAGCAAAGGGTAGAGGGTGGGAGGGTACAGGATGGAATGACTCCCAAGGAAGGAAGTGGGCCCCCTACCCTAAATGTGTGAAATTCACATGCCTATGGCAAAGTTTAGGGTGAGCTCTACCTTCACCTATCACAACCACCCTTCAGGTTGAAGTACTGAGTGAGTGAGTGCTTTACAAAATTTTTTTGCTGACCCTCTTTATAGTGAATTCTTAAATTTGTCATGCATGCCATTAGCAGTGTTATATAATGTGGATGTTACGATTAATATTCTAAGAATTCTGTGCTCAGCAATATTTTCTACAGTCTTGTATTCCATTTTTTTCCTTCTTAATGACTACTAATTGTAAGGGAGTACCGTATAAACTCGTGTAAGAGGCGCACCTTTTTTCCCAGAAATCGCAGCCGAAAATGAGGGTGCGCCTCTTACACGAATCTGTCGGTTGCAAAATTCCGTCACCCGAGTTTGAAGGCTAATATCTCAGAGATGGCTCAATCGATTTTAAAATGAAGTACATCAAATTAAAGCTTGTTTATTTCTGCGTTTATTGATGGTGTACATAATATTTTACCGTTTATATCGATTTCAGTGTGTGCTTAAAAATAGAATTTTAGCGCACTTTCCCGGGTACCGGACGGATACATCGCATTTACCGCTTCGTAATAACAGCACGGATCAAGATATCGAAATTTCCTTTACAAATATTGTAGCAAAGATCTTTCCTAACAGCTGTACGAAGTTTCATATTATTTAATGCATTAGTATTTTAGTTATATGTAGATGCAAACGCACGGATCCGTTATTTTCCGTTCCGCGCATCCCTGAAAACCGCCGTTTAGACCTTCTTCAAGCTCTCGAGTTCATCATCATGAATCCACTTATAAAATCTTTAAGGAATTCGTTGGTTAATCAATATCGATTAACATTTATTTTGGAAAAAGAGCGCGTTCAACTGCCAGGAGCATGTACGGAAGAGAAAGGGAGAGGCGCGCGCTGTTGCCCAGTCCGAGGGCTATCCGTAAGGCGTTCGAGGGAGTCTACTACAAGCATTACCTGCGGGGGAAAACCAGTTGTCTTTTCTCTGTGCATGAGTCATTTGGACTCGGTAAATAGTGACATAAAGGGTGACGCGGCGTTCGGGCACGCGGCAGTTCCTCCGCGTTGTCTTGTAGAGGAACGCCCGAAAGCCGTTACCAATATGGAGAAACGCCGCGGAAACCTCAGATCCAAGTGAATACTTACCTCCGCGGTCTATATATGCCTATGAAAAATGCCGCGTAAATTATAAGAGAATATCGCAAGCGGAAGGCTTTGAAAATGGCCGAAAGTTCGCCGTTAGGCCCGCAAAACCTCGCAATAGAAGAAAAAAAACTCAAAATTTTTTCTTCAACTTCCACGCATAAAAAGAGGGGTGCGCCTCTTACACGCGTTTATAAGTCCTATTTATCAGCTTCATTATCTAATCTCTATCAGTGGTACAAATTTTTATTTAATTACTCCACAAAGGAAATGTTCCTACGGGACAAAAATTGCAATGTACTATGTTCAAATAAATGCATCTCATTGGTTGACTCATTTACCCAATCTATACCTGCCTGCCACCTCACCCCAGATAGCCACATCATGTGTCACCGTCTACCCTGACCTGCAGTCGATCACTCGAGATGGTCATTCTGCGATCTCACATTATTCCACTTGTATCCCTACTACGTGTTGTATTGGCGATTAGAGTTTTACTTACAATTGCACTTAAGAGGTTGTACCACATGTACTAACGTATGATTGCATTATTGATCAATGTAGTAAGGTCTATTGTGTCTAATGCCATTAGAATGTCATTTTTTCAGGGAATACTTATCGCTAGTGAATAATAGTTCAGTTAACGTGGCACTAATCAGTAATGTTGTTAGCTTCCATAGCTCAGAAGAAGCATGGGCTACATTCATTGAACGATTCAAACTCTTTGTCAACTGTAACAACAGAACTGACGACAAAAAAGTAAGCACCCTTTTTTGACTGTATTGGGAATCAGAACGTACAATATGTTTAAAGATTTGATCATGCCAGACAAACCCGCTAAGACTTACAAAATGTCTTATGCTGTCAACAAAATTGGTAAGAGAAAATATTTCATGCTAAAAATGATGCCTACCTGGTGGCATGAAAAAACTGTTAAAAGAATAACACAACTTTGCGTTTTCCACTGATTTATTATATTTTATTATGTATTCGGTTATTACACCATCATCAGGTAAACTTATAAGTTTATCTGATGATGGTGTAATAACCAAAACTGGTTGTATTTTATATAATAAATCAGTGGAAAACACAAAGTTGTGTTCTTCTTTTAACATGGAAATATTCCACAATTAGATCTTCTTTATACGATTACATGAAAAAACTATGTTATCAAGGCATCAAAGAATGGAATCGTTGCTAGTAAGACGATTTGTCTCCATGGGCAGAACTTACTTGTGTTTTGAGATAATACATAGGGGGGATCATCACTACACAGAGGGCTTGGGGGTGGCAAGAGGAGGTGAACCTGCAGAGGAGTGGGTTCAATGTTCCTTGAATTGAGGATTGTCCTACAATTTTTTTTATTACAGTGAAACCTCAGTACTATGATATACAAGGAGAAAATAATGCATGCCGAAAAAACTGAAAAGAATGTATAACTGAGTATATACAACTGAAATACAGTAGGAGAGCCTAATCAATAGCTCACTAAAAATATGTATTTCACATGGACATTAAATTGTTGGTGAGGCCATTTAAAAAAAAATTATAAGAAACTTTGAGTTTATCTATTATCTACCTGAAGGAACTTTTGTTCCCAACAAAAAATGGGTCCAGTTTGCCAAATTGGAACTTAAGGGACCACTTGATTATGATAGTTACTAGTACTACTTATGCTACTACTTATTTACTACTTATGCTAGTTAGTAAAAAGTTTAATACCCGGAAAAAAACTGGTCAGCAGGACCATCAGTGAGAATTTAAATGCTAGGCTAAAGCCTTTAAAAAAATACTTTTAAAGGTTAAATAAACAAAATCTTAAATATCAAGAACACTTTTGGTCAAGTATTTCATGTAGTAGCCACTCGAAGGTGTTCATCTATACCAGGGTTGTCCAACTGGCGGCCCGCAGTGCCATTCATTGTGGCCTGCGAAAGGTTATTAGACCAAAATTCAGAAATTTATTTTTATACCTTACGTTGTTTCCTATTGTTACTTTTAAAAATAATAATTTATTTCTATATGGCCCGCAGCCATATTAAAGGTTAAGTTGTGGCCCTTGAGGCCTTGCAAGTTGGACAACCCTGATCTATACTGTCTGTACAGGCTTTTACAACACGAATAACACAAAGCACCAAACAGTTTAGCAGATTTAATGTAAGTTACATCCGAGAGTACAAGTAAGGATGGTGTATAAGTAAGGACCTCAATATTTGTACTTGTAACTGAACATAATGTGTAACCTTATGATATCTAATTGAATATTTTCCTAAAGGTATTCTAATGGATGTTCACAAGGCCAACATAAATATACCACAGAAATGGATGAACCATATATATAACTGGATATCAAACAATTTAGGACTTACTGTATTAGAGGTGATCTACTAGTTACGATAGATTTAAATGGAAGAAGGAATACCTATGCTAGACTTTTACAGCCAAAGGCCCATTGTAGCAGAAAGTACCTAACCTTGGGTTGGTATCCATGGACTTCCGGTCCATGGGGAATGGTGACAAACCTAAGGTTGGTACTGGTGGTTGCTTCCGGTGTTCCCCATTGCAGTAGTCATGTATTTTATGAGCTAGTTAATAAATACATAGCCATCCAGTGCCGGCTTGATTTTTTAATAAATAATACCCGCCTCATGTAAGAATGGAACACCCATGTATCCTTAAATTATTTCACTCTTCGGGTCGGCATACATTTTACTTCTCTTCATCCCATCCATAAAGCCTATTCTCTTTTTTCCCCTTCCCTGCTTACTCAACACCCCCCCTCCAATATAGCCTGTAGCATCCCTTCCCCCCTCATTACCTGTTCCAACCACCTACTCTGCCTCCTAATTTCCTCTAGAAGTTTCCTCTCCTCAACCACCATAACAATTTGCCAGCCTCTTCTTTACATCCTTACCCAAGGTTGCCATCATCAGCTTCCTCCTACTGCTGAATGGCAATTTCTCTAACATAATTCTCCTTCTAATGTTCTTGCTACTCTGCCAATTTTCCCCGGTATGTTAGGGATATTTCTAAAAAGGCACACTGGGAGAACTCTAGCAAAGCAAGGAAAATGAAGAGATAAGTAGGAACACTTCCATAGCATAAAGAGAGGTCGGGAGTAAGCTGAGGACATATTTTTAGGAAAGACACATTTGCAGATAAAAAGCAGAGCAAGTAGGCTCAAGTTAATAAAGGTTATGAAGGCCTGTTTACACAATGAATGTGCCTGCACAGGTTCAAGTGAGAATGCATTCAGAAACACATGCAGGGACATGGAACAGAGGCTCTTTTCTGAATGTGCATCCATGCATTTTCACAAGCTTCTGTGTTAATATGATGGATTTTCAAAGGGACATACATTCATGCATAAGACTCGGTGGGTTCACGCATCATGCAATTGGGCATTGAGAATCAGAAAACGTGCTATAAAATGTAGATGGCTAGTTAAGTGGGGTGTTGGAAGATTATTACATGAAATTTTGTTTGTAAGGTTTGGTAAGCTTTGTTGAATAATGAAATAGCACAATCTTATTAATGAATACAAGTGAAATACAGGAGTTAGACGAAGAAAAACCCTTTTAAATTGTTGGGGATCAGGCCAAAAGGCTAGCGACAGTAAGTGAGCTAATTGTTGTGCAAATTGTGCTGATTAGCACAAGTCTGAAAATTGTAAATGACAGGTAACGTGATGCAATCATACTCACCCTCTAATTTGCTTAGTGTTTTTCTTTGGATTTTTTAATCGGAAAATGCTCATATAATTCAAGCATGTTACATGCCAATAAATTTATTTTTCTCTTTGTATTATCTTCTACAAGGCTCTCTACAACATTATTTTACAGGAAACTGGGAAAAAATAAATAGGTAATCAGTCCTGGATACGTGGTGTATTTTATACTACGTAGGCGTCGCAAAAGATTCAGAAGCACTGCAGGCATACACAAAGATGCCACCGGTCTGACCCAGAGAGATTAGGCCAGCAGCTACTTTGTTTATGATTTGGAGGGTCTCAGTTAGTCTTGCCTTTTGGTCGACAATCACATAGGTAGTGATTTCGGTGACGGGCAAAGTGGAGGCTTCCGTAGAAAACAGTTGCATTTGGGAGATTTATTTATGACTTGGAGTGTCTGAGTAAGGCCATCTGGTCTGAGTCATGCATTTGGATCGACAATTACAATGAAAGTGCTTTCGGTGACGCGAAAAGTGGAGAGTGCCACAGAAAAGTTGCATTTGGGAGAGAGCAAGTGACGCATGCTAACTAGGTTTCTTATTTCCTACCTCCATTTGAGTGTGATACGAATGAAAGTTTTTTTATTTATCTACGACGAAAGTTTTTTTTCTCTATGATGAGTGAAGTGTGGAAAAGAAAAAAAATATCGAAATATTGGTAAAGGTGAGCTTTCGTCTCGCCAGCGAAAATGCGATTTTTACCCACTTTCAAGAGATGAATCGACACCAAAATCACCTCACTTACAATGCAAACCTTATACATTTTACAAATGTGCATTTTTTCCTCTACCTTTAGGTATCATTGTCAATTTTAACATTTACGTAGGTTTTTCACAAAACATTTTCGCTGGTGAGACGAAAACTCACCTTTGCCGTTTCTTATTTCCTACCTCCGTCCACTTGTGATACGAACAAAAGTTTTTTTTTCTATGATGAGTGAAGTGTGGAGATGAAAGAAATATATCGACGATTTAATCAGTGAAATATCAAGTGACAGTGATTTCCAAATCAGTTCACCTGATTGTAGTGAATCAGTGGAGGAAGAAGACACTATAGTGATGCTTAAACACTATAGTGATGCTTAAACACTATAGTGAAACTTAGTCATCGGAAACCGACGAGAGTGAAGACGACTGGAGTGAAAGAGATGGGGAAGATTGCACCACGTCAGCAGTAAGCTGAAGATCAAGGTTCGAAGCATGCTCCTTTCTATGATTCTGCGCCAATAGTGGACTTTCGTCTTTTTTTCACCAATTCTCTCCTGAAGATAATGGTGACTGAAATAAATAGATATGCTGAGCAGTATCACTCACACAAGACCCTCTCTCCAAATTCAAGAGCAAGACTTTGGAAGCCCACGATAGTGGAAAGAAATTAAAGCATTTCTTGCTTGCATTTTTAATATGGGGATAGTTACTAAGCCCATCATTTCTAGTTACTGGTCCAACATTAAACTTGGAGACATCATGCTTAAGAACCATGTTTTCCCGTAGCAGATTTAAAATTTTGCTCAAATTTTTCCATCCTGTTGATAGTTTGAAAGTTCCCTGTAGTGTGACAATTTTTGGCATTGTCAGATGTAGTAGAGTTTCAACTCTGAAATTAACCGATTTCAAATTTTGCTCAAATTTTTCCATCCTGTTGATAATTCGAAAGTTCCCTGTAAGGCAGTGGCGGATCCAGGGAGGAAATTTGGAATTTTTTTTGAGGGCATGGGTTTTTGCATGCACGCGCGTTCCTGTGCCTGGGTGCTTATGTGAATCTCATGTCATACACCTGTTATCTACTCAAAACTATGCCTGTTTATTTTTCCTATGCCTACTGGCAATTTCTTTAACATCATTAACTATGGGTTTGTTTTCTCCAGAATGGAAAGAAAGCAACATTCAAAAAATTATCTGTCTGTGTACGTCTTTCTTGATTCTCTCATACCTGTCGCCCACTTATGCTCAAGCCAATTACTATGGTCACTACTCTGTAGCCATCTTTGCCTGCATCCCACTTTCTTAGAATTGTAACGGGTAATAGAATTGTTATTGACTACGCTTTTTATGCATCAGATCTCTGAAATTGTGGAAAAGTTAACATAACACACCAAGTTCGCGACCACTGATTTAATAGCGGCCAAAGTATATGAAGATGAAATTAGAGAGACGTTATACCAGTTTATAGAAAATTTAATTCCGTTTATGATGTAATTAAAATTTATAGAAATGTTCTTTGAAAATCATACTGCACTGCTTAAATCCAAAAAGTGCTATCTCTCCCTATTTCGCTAGGGAAGCCAATAACTTTTTACCTGAACAAGGAATGTTTTGCACTTGGCATGAAAAACAAGGCAAAACACTTTCCGATTAAGCATTAATCAAAATAAGTTCTTTTAAACATAAAATTCAGTTTTTATCAGAAAAATAACTGAGTGTATGTTTTAAAAGTATGTGGGGGAGGTGAAAAATTTATCAAGTGAATGAGACTTGGTTTGCAAACTTTCTGGAAACACATACCAATTTAAATTAGAGAATTCCAAGTTAAATGGCAGGTCTCACAAAGTTTCGTTTCCGGAATTCTTAAATATTAGTCGGTGCCTCAGGCATGCACACAAGGTGTGTACGCATTATTCTGTACAACTTGGGATTGCAATTTCTAACAGATTGTACTGGGTAGACAATATAATTTGGCGAAAAGAATAACTAGAGTTATTTTAATCCAAAAGTTAATTGACTACTTATAGGAGAACATTTTTGTAAGCGGCTTCCAGAGGCTTGTTGCATTTGATTTTGGGCACAGTAGAAGTGTCATGCAAGATATTCGCAGTGAATATTGAGAACTAACTTCGAATGTTCTCACGGTGAATTCTATTAACATACAATGATTGAGAAATAAAGTATCTCAGATTGGGATTGGGATAAATAACCATTATACAGCAGTTAAAAGTGCACAGTTTACAATATTAGTGATTTCAGTATTCAGTCAGATAGTCAGATATTCAGTGTTTAAGCAATAAAGTTATTGACCTAGAAATAGTTGCTAGTGTTGAAAAACCAGATTTCATTTGCATATGTGAGCACTGGATGAGAATAGAATAGACTTTATTCTCCAAAGACCATACAAACATGTGTAGGTATAGGATTCGTCATTACAAATACAAAAGATATTTTATCCAATACAAAAAATAAAATATATATACAAATTTTAAAACAAATACTGCATTAAACTGCCCAGCGATTTGTTTTTATATACAAATATAGGCCAAGTCAAGACCATATTAATATAAGTTATAATTGTTATAATTGGGCATATTTGTTATAATTGGGAATAGTTATACCTACTCCACATGAGTGAAGTAGGTATAACTATTCCTGGGTACGTTATAGGTGATTTATATTGCCGCACAAGTCACTGAAATGGTGGAGTGGTTATAGTTGTAAAAAGTAATTTAGCTTTTAGTAACTTGTCACTTCAGATAAATCATTTAAATGTAGATATAATCTTTGAGTGTTCGGCCGTGAGGTTCTCAATTGAGAATCATGTATTTATAATTTTAGTAATGTAAAGATCTCCTCTTGGTAGTCTCCATACCTTTCTGGAGAAAATGGAAAATTTACTGTTATCCCTAACTGATCATTCCATAAGACCTACTCTTATAATGACAGGGGATTTCAACTGCAATTTATTAATGGATGGGAAAGAACAAAGACAACTAAGGCACATTCTAAATGCTTTTAATCTTATTCCACTCGTCAATACCCCAACAAGAATAACTGCTAACTCAAAAACCTTACTTGATAATGTTTTTACAGATTACAATGTTACTAACACAGATACAAGAGTCTTTGATCCAGCTCTATCAGACCACATGGCAATAATTTCTACTTTCATAGTTCCAAAAGAACTACCCCCACCAAACTCTTTATAGGTATAAAAGATTCTTTAGAGACTCCAACATTAATTATTTTCAACTACTACTGAATGAGCAAAACTGGGAAGAAATTAATCAGTCAGATAATGTTAACATCAACTTTAATGAATTTTATAATACTTTCACCTCTTGTTTTAATATTGCCTTACCATTTGAGCTAATAAAATTCAGGCGTGCTAAAATGAAACCTTGGTTGACACCTAATATCAGAAAAATGTCTATTTTAGTAAAACAAATGTCTCTAAATGTCAAGTCTTCAAATGATGTAACATTACATGAGCAAGTTTCCAACCTAAAAAAACAATACAGGTTTTTGATTAAGAAAGCAAAAAGGGAATACAAATGATGAATACATTAAAAAAGCCTCCAACTATTCTAAAGCGGCATGGGAAATCATCAAACGTAATACTGGTTCTAATGTTGATAACCTACCGACCCAAATGTATGATGAATCCGGAAATCTTCTAACCGATCCCTTTGACATATCTAATGCATTTAATCACTCCTTTTTAAATGTCCCAGATACCAATCATATACCACAAAGTGATACAACAGAATCTAATACTTGACAGTTTAAATCATTGTACTTGAAACCCTGCAGAGAAGGTGAGTTATGTACCTATTTGATGAAGGTGGGAAAAACAAGGTCAGCTGATACTGATGGCGTGACAGGTAAAATTATAAAAGAGTGTGGGGAGCTTATTTTAAAGCCTTTGCTTTCTTTAATCAATCAATCACTGGCTGAAGGTGTTTATCCTGAAATCCTAAAAATGTCTAAAGTTGTCCCAATGAAAAAAAAAAAGGTGAACGAGACAATATTAAGAACTATAGACCTATATCCATTATACCTCATTTAGGAAAGCTATTTGAATATGTGTATTGCAGAAGATTAATCGATTACCTAGAGAGCAATAATTTACTTTCAGTTCATCAGTTTGCCCATATAGCACAAATCGCTTCATTTCCGCATTCATCCCGCTTTCCGGGGACGTTTTCTACTGGCCCATTCACGTTTCGAAATGGTGCTGGAATGGTGCAAATGTCCGCCACTTTTCAGCAACTTCACGTCATTGAAATGTTTCTTTGATTATTCAGAACACGTTTTTGTATCGCTTCCTCTTTGGTTCCAGCTAGTTACGAAATGTGTGCAACAGTTTTTAAACCGTTTTCAGCCGAGTGGAAGCCGTAAATTTCGGTTTTAAAATGGTTTTCCCGATGGTATAAAACGTTTTTCTACTGATTCTATGCGGGCATAATAATGACGTTACGTCGTATTTGTGGCTTGATACCAGCGTTATAATTACGCTGGTATCAGACCACAAATGCAGTACCGAGAGCACGTAAAATTATTTGCCCTTTTACAATTAAAATCACTTGCCCTTATTGGTCTCACCATTATAACCACTCACTCAATGACTTTACGACCACTTCATCACATGCTTTCTAACCAGGGAGCATTTGCACTTGGGAAGAGTGAACGACATAACTTCGAGACGTAAATCACATACAATTTTTGTATGGGGATAACTTGGTTGTCGAAAATCTTTCAGAGCATGTTAACATAAACATTACTTGGTATCTTTTTACTGCCAGAATAATAGATTGTGGCTTAGTGGGATATAGTAAGCGGTAGTTTTTCTAACAACAGCAAGTGATACAAATTCAAGGAACCTTAGATAGTTAACTATTTTTGTGGGAGCCTCTACTGTTATAGATAACTGAGAATGAAAAAGATACATATGCTTTGGAGTTTCACATCATTGGAGTTTATTTTTGTGTATAATGTAGAATGGTGTATAACATTATGAATTATTTCAGGATTACAGGTTTACTAATTCATGCATTTTAAGATCTATACAGGATATTAGAAGGAGTAAAACTAACAGAAGGGAGATATCATATGTTGTTATGATATATTTATGTACTGAGTAATATTCAAAATAAGTACTCGCTTACCATACTTCATATGTGTACTGTAATACTGTCAAATAAGTCACTCGAATGCAGAGATCTGTGAATATATTAGCATACAACAGCTGTGAGGAGAATCAAATCCAACATAATAAATAACTATATTCCTATACAATTGATCGTATTGTTATTTGGAAGAGTTAATCCGGTAAACTCCAGCAAAACAAAAATCCACTCAGTTGACGAAGTGAAAATGATAATTCTGACCACGCAGTAAAATAAAAAGACACGTTTAAGTTGATGTCCAAGACAATGTGTCACGCCAACGGGACAAAACAAAGTGACACATTCAAGGAACACGATTGCATCTACGCACGGCAAAGAGAAAATGAGACTGCGTTAGTGCCCAAACACTCACAGATAGTCAGCAACCAAGAAATTTAATAAATGCTGTGTGTTTACCTGTGCCAACTACTGGGGAAATGAGCCTTTACTTTTTTTTGGGGTCAGGGGATGCTTTTTGAAACAAAGTGACTGACACACGCCAGAGATCCCTTACTTTTTAGTGGATGGGGGAAGCAGCTTTGCAAGAGGTGTAGGTAAGACAAATGTTGGATGAACGTAGTCTCAGCTGTGACTCATCTCCTCTCCGTCGGATTCTGGTTACCGAAAAATACAGATCATGCTCGTTGGAGAGAGACATGCTTTTTTTCTCGCACGTCAATGCTATTAAGCTGTTGGTACAATGAAGTTTACTATAAATCCTATGCTTTCTCTTTTGCTCGCCTGACCTCTTGGGGGGGATTTCCCTCATCCCCCCCCGTAGATCCGCCACTGCCGTAGGGTGACAATTTTTGGCATTATCAGGTGTAGTAGAGTTGACGATGCCCAAAATTGGTGAAACGCGTTGTGATTAAAAAAAATAAAGTGTAGAAAAGTACAAAAAATATTTAGGCATTACTACATCCCTCACCAGTAACTGACTATAAATGAAAGTTTAGTCGGGACCAAATCCCACAGCAGGTTATTGCAATACTAATTCAATAAGCGTGGTCATCGATGGGGAATTAGTTTTTGATGATGTTTCACTCTGTATCAAACTTAAGTGTTAAGTGTGAAAATGGCTGGCAATCTAAATGTACGTATTAACAAGCATAATTTGTTGAATTTACATCCTAAATTACTTTTGAGCATAACGGATCATTGTAAAATAAAAAAATGTAAGCTATCAGCAGACAAAGTTTTTCTCTTTTTCTCCTTGTATTTGTATATTTGAGGTGATTTCTATGAGTGAATTTGCATTCATGATTTTGTTATATGTATCTTTTGATAAAATCCAATTTTGATTAGGATTAATCTTTAATTTTGTTAAGTAAATGTAAAAAGCTTGCATACCACACAGAATCGTGAACAAATCAGTGGTGATCATAATTTCAGTATAAATTCAGTAACTGTAATTAAATTACGACATTGCATAATTGTTCTGCTCCTCTAGGAGGTGAAATTCTTGGAACGTGTATTAATAATGTTTCTTTTTTCCTGATAATTTTAAATGTACCTACTATACCATTTGAAAATTTCTAATAACAATAAAGAATGTATGGAAATAAAATCTACCATAAGCTGGCAGGATACCATTACTAATACATATACAGGTGCTTCAACTTTTGCAAGGTAAAATTCATTTACATCATCATGTTTTACACTACCTGATGAGCATCCAAATCCACAATCATCGCCTTCTTCACCTTTCCACCTTGCAGAAAAAGGAATTTCAAAAGAAGAGTTATGTCAGCATATGGACAAAAACCTCCTCCTCTGTCTTTGCTACAATGATGGAAACCGCCACCAATGTTTATGGCCCATCCTCTATCAAGGGCAAGTTTTCCTGCAAGTATGCTTCCGCCAGTCTGATACCTGAAATCAAATAATAAGTCAGTACAGTGAAATGAAAATGTCATTTTCTCAAGGAACCTGAGAAAATGAGTAACACACCTCATGGGTTTCAAATAGCATTTCTGTACAATGAAGTTAGGCACCAATGAAAGCGGTGGAATTTCAGCAATTCTAGCGACATTCCAGCTCCACTGAAATACGAATACGAGCGTTTAATATCATGTCCATGAACCAGAAAATTATAATAATTAATTCGTGATCTACCTTCAAACTCTTTAAGTACTCTGGTGTATGCACCACCAACAAATCCTCCGCCTGAACTTCATTAGGCCTAGTCACACTGTGATCATTAACAAGCATCGCCTCTTTCAAGTACTGAAAAATTACCAAAACAAATCGAAATCATACTCTTATGAAGGTAATTACTAAGGTGATCACTACAAAAAATTATATACCCAAAAATCACTAACATGAAATATATGGGACCACTTCGCCGCATCAAATGGATGGAGCTTCTCCAAACCACAGAAACGAACATTGTACTCGGATCTGTATATTATAGGTAACTGATGGGGCTCTATCTCAAAATATATGGACGAAGAACATTTCTAAAAGAGATTTAAAAAAATTTAATCATCTAAACCACATTAATAACAAGTGAACTAAATTGATAACAAGTATGTAGTACCATTTCTCCAGAGATTATTTGTATTTCCTTACCCGCGTGAATTCCGCCCACGGATTTACCTGTCATGCTGCCAATCTGCCACTTATCCAGGCGCTTCAGGCGGGCCAAAAATAGTAACTGTAGAGTAATATTATCCAAAATACTCAGTAACCTCACATAGATAAAAATAGTTATCACAGAGATGTGACACATCCAACCAAAGATTATAAACACGGAGTATAGACCAACCATGGAGAATATAAAATCGTTTGTTAGGATCGTTTGAAATTTATCAATAACTCATTAAGTTGGTACGGCTGGTATTGTTTGTAAACAGAAAACACATCCGCCATGGGTGCATTTCAACGTTTCCCGCTAAAAATCCAAATTAGCTTATGACTGGTTTCTGTATAGCAACAATCCTGGTTATTCCTCTCCGTGAAAAATGTTAATATGGTAAAATATATTTTTCCTTGAAAATAACCGAAGTTTTGGGTGAAAAAGTATTCTGCTGATGGAAGAGAGTGCAAATGGGAAACAGGGATCCACCGATAGTAAAGAGGGTAAAGAGTGAGTAACCAATTAATACTTATGAATGGAATTGTGCCGAAATTTGCTATAACTAAGATACCTATTATGCATGTGATTCTAGGTCTGAGTCATTTTAACTTTTTGTCATATTTTGTATTAAGAAAACAATTACCCGAGTTTATACGTTGTTCCATTATTGGTTACTCAAGCCAATGTTGATGGTTTCTTTGTCCACTGACGATAGCATTTATTTTCGCAACAACCAATATTGGTGAGGGTGAACTTTCGTCTCGCCAGCGAAATTTGTTTTTGCGAAACCCGTAAATGTGCACCACTGCTGTCTCTCTCTTCTGGCAGTCCCTGGCCTGTTTCTTCGTCCATTGGTAACCTCTTTTGTTGATGCCCTGTACTAATTGCAGTCTCCCTCCTGTTTTCTTATCCTCCTCTACTGCTCCATCCATGGCTGTTGTAATCCCTTTCTCACTTAATATGTAGGGCATTCCAGTTTTCTTGCTCTATTGGACCTTATCCTATTCTCTCATAACTTAAATGCGCTTCATTCTTCACTTTTTCCATTCATCTTATTTTCTTCAACACCACATTCCAAAAGATTCTTTTCTGTGTTTCCCTCGTCCTCAAGGCCCATCAGCAAGGATTACAGCTGTACTGCATAACACCAGATAGCACTCTGTGTGTGGCATATCACTAACCTCTATCTTAGATCCAGTTGCAAACTGCTACATTGTAAGCATTTCCTTTTAAAGACGGCTTCTCTTGCCAGAGCTGTTCTTATTTCAATCTTTAATTCACTCCTCCAGTGGTCCCTTGGTATGTTCCATATATGTATAGGTATTTGAAAGATTTGGTTGTTTCCCAGTGAACAAGGCTGATGATATTTTCTCGGATTTCCCACTGGGTCAGGAAGGTGGTTGTTGCCAATGTTTCGATGGCTGCCTTTGCCATTATCTTCAGGGCTAATTCTAGATGGAACTCATCTCAAGTATGTCAAGAACATTTAGGCTCCAGGATGGAAATATATACATATTTGAGAAATTGAGCAGAACACTGAAAAAATCCACACACTGAAGATGGAAGTTTTACTTTTTTTTTTAAATACCATGGACCTCATAAATTGATGTTGTACATATTATATTTTATTTTCGGTACATATTTTAAATTAATTCGATTTAACAAAAACACAAAGAGAGTAAATATTGTCGTGGTAGGTGCTCTGTTGGTCAAATTATCTGTCGACTTCAGTAAAAAATGCAAAAGAAACAAATATTCGGTCCACTCAAAAATGAGAATTATAGCATAACCGTATAATAGCCATGTCCTCAAAAATGGTTTAACTCATACTTTACTATTAACCAGCATTTATTTTTGCCTCCATCACATTCAATGACTCTCCGAAGTCTTTTCCTCACTGACGCTGTTTAATTTTTAAATAATGTAGGGTACCAACCCAAATATGCCTATACCCCCCGGACATTTCCTTTCAGTGCCTCTTGGTTCATTTCATTTTCATTCTGCTATTCCTTGACAATTAAATCGCAAACATTCTGTATTGGATTCAGGCAAGGCTTATACTGTAATGTGTGAATACTCCTCGAAAAATCCCCTGAGTTTCGCACACTGTGGTTGGGACAGTTGTCCTGCACAGATGTTATTTCTTCGCATTCTGGTACTTATGTATGAAAGTGATGAAAATGCGAAGAACTTGGATGTAATCCTCAGACGTCATCCAAGGAGGTCTTCCTAAATCGAGTCCTGGCCCAACTGCAAAAGTTGCTCCCAAAAAATGCAGACTTATATGTCCAGATCTGTTTTTCCTCCTTATATTATTTGGGTGATACCTGAAAAACAGAAGGAATATTATTTTTGTTTCTAAATAGGGAAATTTTCTCAAAAGTACCAACATTTACTAAAGTTATAGTGCTATTCAGGGTATCTTTAATAGTAAAATCGTTGATCTTTTGTTACTTGGTGACTTCAATGTTGACTTGTATAGTAAGTCCAAACAGTGTGATGAATTGATTAGTCTATTTAATTCCTTCGACTTAATAAGAATTAATAGCGATCCTACCAGAGTGTCATCTCACTCTTCTTACTGGGGGAGTGGGCTCCACCACCTTCTCCTCCCCCCATCCCTTAGCCTTGTCTCAAACTCTGCCAAACCCTAACATACGACCTCGCCCCCCGCCCTCCCCCTCCTCCTCTCCATTTAGCTAAGACATCTTCACCCCCCTCCTCCTCCTCCGTGGGGTGTGACGAGTGAGATGTATAGGGACTAGTGTCTTTCCTGGTGGTTAATTTTTAGCAGGGCGAGGCAATGACAGTGCCTTTTTAAAAGTTTATAGTATACTATTTTTAGTCACCATTATGATGGGCACGAAGTTTTTCTTGTATGCAAGTGATGAGTGTCGTGTGTAGTCTGTTTTATTTTTTGTGTGGATAAATATTTAGCAGGACACTGCAATGTCAGTGATTTAATGTATATGTTTTTCAATTTTCAATCTTTTCACCATTCCTACAATGGACAGGAGGTACATATTATGTGCAAGTGACGAGTGTGGTATATTTAGTGAAAAGCAGTTTATATTAATATTAGGCCATATAAACTCTAGATAATTTTTGTTGGTTGGGGAGAAGAATTAGTTTTTACTTGTTCGTGTGATTTTTAGTATGACACTACGGTGATTTTACATGTGTGTTTTTCAATTTTTCATATTGGCATCATTTTCCTGATGGACAGGGGGTACATATTGTGTGCAAGTGATGAGTGTGGTTTATTTAGTTAATAGTAGTTTACATTACCAGTAGGCCATAAACTCTAGATGATTTTGTTGGTTTGGGAGAAGAATTAGTTTTTACTTGTTTGTGTAAAGTTTTAGTTGGACACTTTAATGATGGTGACTTTTTAAAAATGTGTGTGCATATTATGTATTTTCTGTTAAAGATAATTAGACCTTTCCTCTTTAAGAGGGTCGACACGGTAGTTTTTAAAGCGCTTGGTCCCCAAATCATCCTACACCATGCACCTCTTCTCAACCCCTCCACCCAGCCCAGAAAACGGGCTCACGCTCTGGTCAGCGCTCCCGTTCCAGATCGCGAGGACGCTCGCCTACAGCCGTCCTGCCCCAAGGAACGGCCCAAGCATCCACCTCCACTGCACCACAAACACCAGCAGAGCCGTTTCAGGTGCCTCGCGCACCTTCGGCCTCCCGTGCACCTCGGCAACGCACTCCTTCACTTCCCGTGTTGGCGCTACCTGGATCGGCTAACCCATCGCCCGGACGGAGTTCGCAAACCTCGACCACGCTGACGGCCCTGTCCGAAGAACCCGCATGGGTTCAGAACTTTGTACTTGCACTCCGCGAGCACGGCAGAATAATGGAACCGCATACGCGTGCCATACCTGGCATTACGCCACTCCCCTTTCCAGCCTCCCAGGCCTCTACTAGTTCGCAGGGCACACAGCCTTCATCTCTTGCATCGCCTCCACTGGTAGCAGTTCAACGACCAGAGAGGACCTTTCTCGACCTTACCCCGGCTAATCCACCTGGGGCCTTGGACACTCCACCAGACCCAGAGTGCCTGGAACTGTTTTTCGTCCTGAAGAACGGCATGTCCTCGCCCGTGCAACCCCCCCTTGCAACTCCCCCTTAAACCCCTAAAAACCCCCTCTAAACACTCCACCCATCCCCTTCCCCCAGCCATTAGAGTCGCCTAGCAGTCTTCCGAGAAACCCATAGCCTCTTTGGTACTCATTTTTAAACTTAGCGGAAATCCTCTCCCCTCCTCCATCCCTACCCACCCCCTCTCCTTTACTCAGCATAAGCCCAGACTATATATTCCCACGCAACCTACGGCTAAATGCACATGAGTATGCCACAGTGTGGTGAAACGCGCGTCATGCCAGCGTAATAAAGTTTTGTGGAAATAAAAAAGGTGGTTTTCTCATCATGTTTTTCACTCATGTTTATTTTTAAAAAAGAATCCATTTATGCTCATTCCTAATATGATGGTTCATAGTCACTTGACTCGTGGAAGGGAGAATGTTCACCTGCGAGTACAACCACGTGCTGTATGTAAGAATGGCCCTATTCACTCAGCATCACTTTTGTACAATAAGTTACCTACAACCTTTAAATGTATGTCCTCTGCATCTTCTTTTAAATTAAAACTCAAAGAACTACTGCTTAATTAATGTTATTATAGTCCTGATGAGTTTTTTTCAGACAATATTGTAGATCTATTGTGAAAGGTTATTATGTATTAATGTTTCTGAATATGTTCTATGTGAACAACGACCAACAGAACAATAAAGCTATGTATTATTATTATTATTCATTGTTACAGTTGTAACACTTCCCTCCGAGTCCCTGGCAAGCATCAGGTTTCAATGCCGTCATAATGGCCGGAGACTCGAGAGGGTTTGGGCAGTAATCGTTGCCACATCCAACGCCCATTGGATGAGTGGCTACGCTGCTGTCGGGTCATGCGTACGCAGTAGACGGAGTGACCCCAGGATGACGGCCTTCTGCTTGTGTGAAACTAGTGATTCCACCTGTGCCACGCAGGACGGAATGCACTTGATGTTATTTAGAAGCGAGCCCGTGACTCCACCGAGCACACCTATGATGAGGACCACTAGTTTCACAGAGTGTCCAGGGTACATTTGTCGAAGTTCGAAAAGTAGGTCTTGATATTTCGTCCGTTTTTCTACCTCCTTTGCATCCATGTTCATTTCAGCCGGAGCCGAAAACTCGATCACAAACATGGAGCGTGTGAAGTGGTCAAGAAGAACAATATCAGGCTTGGTCGCCTCCAACTGCCTGGTGGTGGAGAAGGAGTAATTCCACCAGATTATGCATTTATCGGTCTCCACGACAGACTCAATATCTCCAGGGGCATAGGGCAGCACAGGTGTTTCTTCGATTCCATAATAGTGTCGAAGGTGAAAGTATAACACCTGTAGGGCCGCGTTGTGCCGAGCTAGATACGCTGACCTGGCGTAATAACTACAGCCGGAGAGAAGGTGACTCAAAGTCTCCAGCTGGGC
This sequence comes from Pyrrhosoma nymphula, assembly GCA_963573305.1. Classification (NCBI taxonomy): domain Eukaryota; kingdom Metazoa; phylum Arthropoda; class Insecta; order Odonata; family Coenagrionidae; genus Pyrrhosoma; species Pyrrhosoma nymphula. Next base: position 90,030,099 of record OY754334.1, on the reverse strand, counting down.
TCGGCACGCCCTGCATCTCGTGTCCGCGACCTCTGCCTTGAATATAATGCGGCGGTACACGAGTGTGTTTATGACACCATCCTGGAACGCGAGGATAAAACCCTCGGTCTCAGACTTCAGACCAGTGGAGCGTAGGAAGGCAAATATCAGCTCCTTCGATAACCCATGCTTTTCAATGTTGCAATAGAAACATCCATGCATGGGCTTATTGGTATGCACCTTGAGCAAGGCCTTCTGCTCGGCTTTTTTTTATTTCGAGCTTGAGGACATCTGCCTTCAATGACGAGATGGTCGTGTCGTCGCTTCCGTCAGATGACGGGTCGAAGTCGAGTCCAGTTTCATCCGCTGCCCTCTTTGCCACCTGGAAGAGAAACGCCCCTACTCCCACACTCTCGTGCTCTCTCAAGCGTTAGCAGGGGGCCCCTGTTTCTCAACACTCGGCATGCTGCACCCAAACAACTCTGTTTTGGAGACACTCCAGACTCAATAGTTCTCTACCACCTACATTGCAAGGGAGATACAATCTGGTGACGGAAGATTTCGGATGAAGACTTCTGTAGATGGTCAACATCTTCCTCGTTCCCCTATCAAGGTTCTGCAACTCGTTGACATTCCACTTCATGCATCCGAAGGTATACAGCAGTGTAGGAACTGCGAACATGTTCGTGGCAAGAACCTTGTTCTTGCCAGGCAGCTCAGAACTCCAGGTGCTCCTGAGAGTCTGTCTGTATTTGGCGGTGAGCTTTTCCTTCACTGCTGCAACCTCTTGCATTCTGCACTGCGGGACGCTGAGGTATTCATAGCTATCATCGTCCTCGAGGTGACGAATGACGCCTCCCATCAAGTTGCACGTTTTCCTTGATCTCCAAAAATCTTCCTCTCACCAGGGTGATGGATGCACACTTGTCCAATCCGAACTCCATCCCCATAGCCTCACTGAATTCTGTTTATTTAGTTTCGCTTCTTGCCGGTCTCCCATTTCTCCTACTCGCTTCATGGAGGCGGTTTCTCACTATGCAGGTGCTGCAATTTGGGTTGGGTTAGATTGGAAGTTTTTGTCATCACCTCGAGATGTGCATCTTGGTCTCCACTTCTTTGTCATGTTGCCATCATATCATTTCCCTCCCTGTAGCATTTTAGCCAGTATCATACTGTGTTTCTATTCAAATCCATTGAACTTGATATCTGGGTGACAGTTGAGCCTGTCTCAACAATCCCATTAATTTATCCCCTGTCTCCGGGACTTAATGAAGTTTTGTGAATATCCATGGAAGTCCTCTCAGAGAAATTAAGGTGTCTGCAAAAGCAAATTCATTCAAATCCACATCCCATCTAACCTACTGGTCGACTGCTATGAATCTCTTAGCGATTAGCTGCCTGTGGTCTTGCCTATGGAGTTTTGCTCAAGGAAAAATATTTTTGTTGCCCACTCTGCTGTGGTTTTTTTTTCCCTATTTTCTGGCATATAAGAGAGCTTTTTCTCTTAAAAATTCCCACGATAAGAGGATTGTGTAGGATGTTTGATTTTTTCATAAATATTGTCAGCAAATGAAATATTAAAATGCAAAATGAAACATATGGAGTGTATTTGTCTTATGATGGATTAGCTCTTGCTTCTCTCTCAAAATGTGTTGTAATTATCTGCTCTTCTTGCTTTAAATTGGCCTGATGCTTTTAGTGGGAATCCAAGTGAAGGATTATCTTTTCAAAAATTATAATGATCACTGATATGCATTTTTCTTTGGTTTTACAAAATTTCGTTCTCATGTTAATCTCAAATTTTCTTATTCCAGAGAACTCCTGTCAAAAGAGTATGATAAAGTTCTTGATTCCATGATTGACCAGATTGGTGTTTTCCAGGTTAGGATAATTAACCATGAACATTCATTTTCCTACATTTTGGGATATTTCACTGATAAACTATTTAACCAATTTACTAATTGTTTTTAGGATAATGTAGCTAAATTAAAAGAAAAGTATGTTGAGGTTATAGAGGATAATTATGAGCTCTCCAGTAATTTGAAGGCGAGTTTACTTTTTGGATTAAATGAAAGGAAAGTCAAAGATGAAGGCCCGGATCCCCTGACAGTAATAGCCAACAATTTGCTGCAGCAGCTGGATTTGGCTTCTCAAGTATTCTCCTTCAGTTATAATTATTTGTTAAAAATGGTCATTTACATAATTATCTTTGATTTTAAATGAGCCAATTTAATTTTGTATTTCAGGAGAAAGCTCTCTTTGTTGACTTTTGTGAGGTTGTGTTTAATAAGATGTGCTTTCTGGAAGAAAAATTAGGCACATGTCTAGATAGTGAGAGACAAGTAGAGCATTCAAAAGCTGTGATTGAGAAGGTGAGTGCATATATTTTTTTTAGATGACTCTTAAATTATTTGACCAGTAAAATTTAAAAAATCCACATCATATTTAAAAAAGTGTTTAGTCTGTACACACAGGGAACAAAATTTTCTCATTTACATCAGCTTGGATAAAGTTTACAAAAGTAAAATAGATATTTAAAGACTTGATGGAAATTCTTGGAGTTTTACTACCACACCTCTTCATTTAGATTAGGTTTTCATCGACAAACATTGCTACATAATAGTCTATGAAACACACTCCTTCAGTTTGATGCCTGCTCGTTAAATCTAAGATGGCCTGCACATTATTCTTTCTTATTTTGACATTTACTTTTGCTTTATGCAAAATAACTCATCTGTAAAGGCTATTCTGGGCTCTAATCATTTGGTCAATAGTCAGTTTATAATTTTCCTGGTAAACTAACAATTTTCTCATCATATTAGAGCTAATTCTGATCATAGCCCTGATGATGATGAGCGAGACGCTCTTCAAATCAAAATTCAGGTTTGAATAAATATGCTTGCTGTCTCTGCATTTGTAACTATTGTTTTAACAGCTGCGTGCAGAATATTCCAACGTCATTCACATCTTGGAGGCCCAGCTGAACTCCATGCAAGGATTAGTGGCAAAGGAGCGTGAAAAACATGAAGCATTATTGACCTTACATGCTGAGAGAGCTGAAGGGGAATATCAAAAGTTACGCGAGGAAATTGCTGAGGCCAAAGCTAGAGAAGAGAGAGCTGAGAAGAATGAGGCTGCATATCTAAGGGACATTACTGAACTCAAGAATTATAAACAAAGGGCAAAGGAATTGCTACAGGCAGCTTTAAACAAAGAGGAGATAGCAGTTTCACAAATTGAAGAGGCTCTCAATGTAGCTGATAATGCTATGAGGGAAAAGGATGCCGCTATCATGCAACAGGAAATTGCACGTGGTGAGAAAAAAGTATTTTATTCATTGGATGAACTCTACCTGCTCCAGAGGCAGGTCATCTATTTTTCAGAATACTGGTTATATTACTTTTTTGTGTGGATATCAGTTCATGTAAGTCAAGAGTCTTAGGAATAGTCAAGATGATGCCAATGTCATGCATAAAGTTACCCCAAGCTAGTTTAAGGATTAAAGCTAAATCAGTTGATGAAATCTTATTTATCCTACTTTTTTTAAGGAAGTCGACCTGGTATTTTTAATTATCTGATTACTTATTATGTAGCTGTAACAAAAATTGATTGAAAAATCATCTGGCTCTGTACTAGAAGGTTGCAGTTTACTCCTCTTGTTAACATGACTGAAAAGAATGAACTTATCCAGATATAAAGCAGGATTTTCCTGGATGTTTTAAGTCTTCACTACAATCTACTTCATAACAATGCTGAGAAAGCCTACATGAGAAATTATCTAGGGATAAGTTTTATGATGGAGCAAGTTTCAAAGATAACTAAAGAAAGTGACAAAGCTGTCACTTTCCTTTGTCCTCTTTGTCCCCGTTAAAGTATACTCATTTCACTTTCTCACCCCTCTTCCCTTTTTATCCCTTTTGAATTTTATCAGACATTCAATTGCAAATATGTACACATGTTGTGGCCCAAAAGGGCATCTAGACAAATGGTAATCTAGACATCTTCATTTTAGGTAATCCTACATATTGTGAGTAAATTCTTCAGGGGTTTTCAACCGGGCCAGTTCAGGTTTCGATGACTAACTAACTATACCATCTTTATCAAGGTAGTTGATGCCAAAACTTTGATTTTTCCATATTATATACCTTAAAGTTTGGGTCAACATGTTAAAAATTGGTTGTTGAGAGGAGACTTTTGCACCAGGCATTGTATTTTTCCATGTACTCTTAATTTTTTTGATAACATGTTTCCAAGCTTGACTTATTTTGTATTCTGCATCTCTGTTGAATTTTCATTTTTTCCAACCAGTTCCTAATGGCCTCCTTAGTCAATTGGTCCCAGTCTCTGTTGGCTCTGCTAATCAGTTTGGCATCGTCAAATGTGATAATGTGGTCACGGACAGGACTATGCTATGCTCTGCAACTGCTGATTTTTCGGGGTTGCCTAACCTGATGCACCATCTCTGTTATTTTATTCTTGTGTCAATGCATCCTGTCTCCCCAATGTACACCTCTCTGCATTCACATGGTATTCAATATACTCACGGAGTCACGATTTGGCGGGAAAGCTCCAGATCCTTTAAAAATATTAATTTGATGTCAACAATAGAATGTACCAATCAGTAGCTCTTCATATTTAATTTATGTATTTGCCTTTTTGTTTTGATGCATCCCTGACATTTTTTAAAATAACAGTTGTGTTAGTTAAGGCTTAACTGCCTCTACTACTGCTTTTGGGGTGCAGTATGGGCTGTGCAATTCCCAGCAGGAGACATTATCAATTGGACTACGTCATCATTTATTGTGCAGTAATTGAATTTTGTGCAGAGGTTTCTTCCTCTGCTTCTTTTAGTTACTTTCACTCCATATTGGATGGAAGTTTTCACCATTGGATGGCTTGAAGAAAATATTACTTATACATTTTATTCAATTTTCTTATACGCTTTGCTTTTGCCTAAAAATAGCATATTCAGCTCCAAAACCATCCATTTTTCTATCTTTTCCCTAATTGAAAGGTCCATGGTAATGTGAGTATTGGCTTTTAATGGTGTATTTAACTTCTCATTTGAGACTTGAATTAAGAGCTAAGGTAGGGTTGTTGTCTACCCAAATACTTCGTGTGTAACATACTTCTAGGAGGACCAATACCAGGTAAACACTAACATTGAAATTATACTAAATAAGGGTTTTGCTATTCGGTATAACTTTTAAAACCACAGGGCGATGGATACTATGTTATTGAGGGTATATCTTGGAATATTGTTAATACATCATGCTTTTAGAGACATTTGAGGCAATTATGTATTTGTTTTGAGCAAAGACATCGGTAATTCAGGGCCAAGAGGAAATTCAATGTCAAAATGACTGAGAACTCGAGTAATCCTAGTAAAACTGCTTGGAGTATTATAAAAAATGCTACATCAATTCCATCAAAATATTGCTGTGCTGACTCTGTTTCCAAAAATGGGAAAATCATTACTAACACTTATGATGTGGCCAATCATTTTAATAGGCACTTCATAGACTCAGTGAATCAGCTCCCAATTCAAACTCCTTCACAGAACACCACCATGAAAATACCCTCCTCAATTAATTCTGTTGGTAGCTCCATTTTCCTTTACCCAACAGAGGAGAGGGAAGTTCTAAAAATTCTTCAAAAAATTAGTTACAAGCAATCCTCTGGGGGTGATGGTATTCCATGCTCAATCCTAAAAGGCTCTGTAAAACAACATATAGTGACTCCTTTAGTTTATTTAATTAATGCTTCCTTCACCTCAGGGACTTTCCCCAACCAATTAAAAACGGCAAAAGTTGTTCCCATTTTCAAGGGTGGCAATAGATTAGATATGAATGATTACAGGCCGATCTCAGTTCTTTCAATTTTCTCAAAAGTCTTCGAAGGTGTAATGTCCCTTAGAATTACATACTTCCTTTTTGGAGAGATTCCAAATTATTAGCAGCTCACAATTTGGTTTTCTTAAAGTTAAAAGTACAGAACATGCCATATACAGATTTATTAATCAAATACTCCAAGCCGTGGACAATAAGGCTAATATCCTAGGGATCTTCTATGATTTAAGGAAGGCCTTCGATTGTGTTGATCATGGCATATTGCTCAACAAATTCAATAATTATGGTATCTCTGGAAAGGCAAATCTTTGGATTAAATCTTACCTAACAGGTCGTACCCAACTGGTTAACCTTAAAGTCTTCTCAGACAAGCTTATAGTATCAAAAGGAGTCCCTCAAGGGTCAACCTTAGGTCCCTTACTTTTCCTTCTATATATCAATGACCTTCCTTCATATATTAATTCTGGTGACATTGTAATGCATGCAGATGACACCAATCATCTCCTTAAGTATAATTACCAATCATTTACAGGTACTCAGTGTGCAATTGATGCAATGGTTAGGTGGTGTGAAAACAACAAAGTTCTATTGAATGAGAAAAAATCTTCATTTATGCAATTTCATCCTTATAAAAAAAAAATACTGTCTAGTCCATTGCTTAAATTAAATGGTCAAGTACTATCAGGATCAAAGTCCTCAAAATTTTATGAGTGTTGGTGGATGATTGCCTGCAATGGGATCAACATATAGATTCCATGTGTTCCAGACTATCATCTGGGTGCTACCTCCTTCGACGGCTTGTACCAATCTCCAATCTGGAGACTGCATTATCAGTTTATTATGCATTTATATCTACAGTAGGCTTAAGTATAGTATTGTTGCTTGGGGTCACTCACATCATACCCAGAGGCTGTTCCGATTACAGAAATGGGCAGTAAGAATATTGGCAGGTGTTCATAAAAAATTTAGTTGCAGAAATCTTTTTAAGGAGCTAAATCTCCTTAACCTCCCAAGTATTTATATATACTCTTCAGTTATATATGTAAAGGAACAACATACCTCTATCAATCTACTAGAGAACAAGGATATCCACAACCATAATACGAGGCATAACAAAGACTTTAGAGTCATCTCACATAACCTCTCAATATATGCCAAGAGTCCAAACTGGTGTGCAATTTTATAATTCCTTGCCTATAGAAATAAAGGCAACTAAAACAGTACAACAATTTAAAAAATTGGTTAAATGTTTCTTAATCGATGGAGCCTTCTACTCGGTGAATGAATATTTAAATAGACAGTGTTTTGTATCATGTGCGCATATTGTAAAATAATAATGGTAACATTTTTGTGTTTTTTTCTTATGTTGTTTGTTCGTGCAAATTGAAAATTGACAAAGTGTGATTCAACTCCTTAATCCTCATGCAATTTGTCTTATACTTGTACCTGAAGTGTAATCTGACTTTTGTAATTTTGACATGTCCTATACTTGTAAAAAACTAGTCCTGGGACCAATAAATAAATAATGATGGGTCTTATTGTAAGTCATTCACTGAAAATGACTGATTGATCAAATATGAGGACATTAATTTCGCCAGAGGATCCCAAAATATGGGATAGTAAAAAAACGTCTTTAATTCAGTTTTATTCCATGCTCAGGACTTAAGCCTGATTGAGGCTGATGGGAAATGTTTTTATATTTCATCTAGGAGAGTTTTATAACTAATAGAAATATTTTGTGAGGTTAAATTTAATGGGGCCTAATTGTAAACGTATCCCCAAATAAAGACAATGCTAAATATGTATGTACTTCATCAATCCAATAGGGATATAATATCAACGATGGTTATCAGTGGAATGAGGTGGGGAAGTACCAACAATTTCATGGTATAGTTTACATGTATGGATACTGAATAGAATATTTTATATTACCCTAAAATAGAGAACTTCAAATTTTTTCCTCCTTTTATATTGTTGTTCACTAAATAATAGTTCAGAATCCTCTTGAGCTGCTCGATATCTGTTATATATAGCCATTGAACTGTATAGTGGAAGGATTTTTTTTATCATGTACATAATGTTCAATGCTTTCTTCACAGAGGAGGTGAACCAGATGAAAAAGACCATGGCCGAGTTAATTGAAGATGCAGGAATTCGAGTGAAAGAAGAAGTAGATGGTGTAAGGAAACAGTTCAACTTGAGGATCCAAGAGATGATAGGAGAAATGGCACTTAAGGAAAAGGTTTCCTTTTTATTTATTTATTTATTTTATATCATCCTGAAAACAGCCTCAAGGGCCGTTTACATCAGGAATTTTAACTTAACACAGTGTACAATCACACACAGCCATGCCCTGGGAGGTGAAAAACCTACCCAGTTGGGACTCGAACCCGCGACCCTGAGGTTGGCAGGCAAGAACTTTACCCCACTGCCACCAAGCCCGGCAATTTTTCTTTTAATATCTTCTACAAATTTAAAATAACATCTGACAATTTATAGTTTCCATGACTACATTGTGTATGGTTCACTGTTCCTCAATGTATGGCTTCGCCATTTGTCAAATTCATGTGAACTATTTGAAACAGTAGTGATGAAAAGTCACACACTTCCTGGAGTGCATATGAGTTCCAATGATTAAGACTTAATGCTTCAATAAAGGATACTTACTGCATTATATTCAGGATCTGTGAAAGTGCCATGTGGCTGGTGATCTTTTGTCTCAAGTTCTACATAGAAAATTGAGATGCTGCTGCTTACTCCGCGGTCGTGTTGCTCGCCAGTGGTTGGCGTGGAGGTTGACTCTACTCCTCCTGGTTCTCGTGGGTGAGGCAGGGGGGTGTCAGCACGAAAGTGCCAGGGCGATCTTTGATTATTGGAGAAAGAAAAAGAATATTTAATTTTTTTTCCTTTTTTTATTCGTACTTTGGGTAGTTAGGTAGGGTATGGTTTTGGGGAAGGAAGTTACCAGAAGGGCGAAGGTCCCAGAAGGCCAGGGGAGGGGGGAGCTTGGGCGGGGGCGTGCTGATTCCCACTACGGCGTTATGGCAGCTGGTCCTTGGTCCTTAGCGAAGGCATCCTCTCTCAGGGCCACTACTGGCGCCGATGGTCTTGGAGCTGGATTGTCCACAGAATTTTCTCTGATGTCGCGGAGCCTCTGCAGTCGCACCCTTTGGCAGCTGTGGTGCGGAGTGGAGTTACCCACTCAATCTTCCCTGCACTCCTCAGAAGGGAGAGGGCAAGGAGTCTTTCACTCAATCTGTGCCCACTCTGGTAAATGGGGGGCCGACAGGAACGTGAGATGGAGGTTGCGCTCAATCTATCTCAGCGTCCGCTGGCCCCGGGGACGGGGGAGCCAAAGGGAATTCTTGACTCTAACATCTTCGCTCTGCTCGCCCCTTTCTGTCCTTCCGTGCTCAGGGCCTCTCCTTCTATACAAATCCAGGGCCGGTCCACGTGGTCTGCCGGCCAATGGGGGCTCGATGAGGCGGGGAGGAGGAGGAGTGAGGTTCCGTTACCCTGAAAGGGGCAGGAGAAAGTGGAGGAGGCAGGGCCAAGGGAGGAGAGGTAGGGTGCCTTGTCAATTCATGAAAATGAGTAAAAGCAGAAAAGTAAGATAAAGATCTGTACATAAACGGGTTAAATTATTTTGGCTTGTAAATGATTTTAATGTGCTGTATTAACATAAAATGGGTAGGATATGGTCTAAGTGAGCAGTTTTAGCCAGCTACCTAATGCAGTATAATGACATTGAAATGGGATCAAGTTGATTTAGTGGCTAGAGTACCGACTTCCCATTTAAGTTTGGATTCTGGTAATGGTGGAGATTTTGAGTTGAATCCGGATTCCTACTTGGGTGCCCACAGGTTGAGTCCTTTAAGTACGGTAGTACCTGTTGGTTGGGGTGTTAAATGGTGGACACCTTGGTGCTTTTCATGAAGAGTAGGCTAATGCTGATGTCTTCACTCTTCCTCCTTCCTTTTAAACATGTTTTACTATTAGTGCTAGCTGAGAAATTAATTATGTACAATCTGATTAGTAACAGTAGGATCCAAAAAAATTACTGTCAACAACCCATACCTGAAAGGGATTGGAGGGATAAAAATTGATCATGTCATATACCAGTATTAATTCATGTGAACATGAAATGATCCTTCATTGGTCCTGCTAACCATGATCAAAATGACATAATGGCCAATATCCGTAAGTAATTCCCTCATTATTGCTGGACATCAGTCCATGTAGTGATAATAATCTGCTATTAATTGTTTCATCAGCTAATCTCTTTACGTCCATTCATTTTTCTTAAATTTTGTTTCGTAATATTTGTTCCTACCATCCATATATCTTATCCAGAATACCCTTATAATCCTTGTAAATCAGTTCTCTGAAACAGTTGTTTTCACCATGCCATCATGTCTCAAAATTTCTCTGATAAGCTTTCTTCCTTTGGTTGGTTGGTTATTGGGGGAGGCAAATAAAGATTGTAGATTGTATGGGTGGGTGAGGGCCTTCTGGAGCCCTCCTGGCACTTAGGCCTCTTGGTCCATTGTGCCATCCCACATTTAACCTGCCTGTCACTTGCAAATAGGGGACAAGAGCACCCCAGTAGAGGTATGGAGGAGGGGCCACCCCCAACCTTCCCAGTAAAGGTATGGAAGAGGAGCAACTCCCTCCAACCTTCTCGGTCTGGGTCTTCCCACCGGCTTGGGGGAGGCAACTGACAACTGGGATCATTTCCACCATTAAGGATAGGTGGGTAGGTTGGTAAGGGAAATTTTATATGGGGATGGAGAGAGGGTGAAGAGAAACATGGCCTCAGCAATAACCTATTCTTAAAGACAGATGTTTCGGGGTGTGCAGTTTATTATTTCCATCTTTACTTATGGATAGAGTACTTCGCTGAATGTGCTCTCCGCACAGTACCTAAGGAAGGATCAGGATTCTACTGAAAATATCTGCCACCACTGGGATTTCAACCTGGGTCCTCTGAATGGATAACCAGTACTCTAGCTACCCTATCAATCTAATCCCTGTTTTTCCTTCCTTTTCAAGATTTTTCCCATTGCAAATAAACCTATAGAATTAAGAGGAAACAGAAAGTTTTCTATTACATACTAAGGAGTTTGTGCCCCTGGACAGAAGAAAAAGAAATACCAGTGTCAAGCTTTGCATATTTATTTTAATCTCTGTCTGAGATTCATTTAAGTTTACATATTTTTTCCTATGGTCTATGTCCTTTCATATGCCATTATTTTATAAATCCTTATGCCATTTAGCTTTTCATATGCCATTTAGCTTTGAAAAAAGTTCCCCACCATAGCAATCACCTCATTATCACTAGAGAAACGTTTTCCTTGTAAGGGTTCTTTCAGCAGACAAAAGTGGAAGAAGTCACTTGGTGTCATGTTTGGGGAATATGGCTATTGGTTTAATATCTCACAGCCTCGGTTTGAACAATGTGCCACTGTTGCTTGGGTGGAGTGAGCTGGAGCATTGTCTTGGAGGATTGGAACACATTTTGTAAGCATCTCTTCCATCATATTATGGTGCAGTAATCTTTCTACCCTCGGGTACAAATTGTATGAACTCCCCTTGTGTAGAGTTAGTGACTTAAAATACATATTACCTGAGGGTGATTAAAAATAATGTATGTATTTGTTGCTTGCAGGAGAGTGAGAAGCTAAGACAAGAATGGGAGGATTGTAAGAGGAAGAGGAAAGGTCTAGAAAAGTGTTTAGAGAGATTGGCAGAGAAAGGAGTCAAGGAACCTACTGCCTCTGGTGATAGTGGCCCTGCATTTGGCATTTATGAGCAGCAGATTAGGTTGCTTCAGCAAGAGCTGTCAATGGAGAGGGATGGGAGAAAGAGACTTGAGCACGAGATGATGTTGCTTGAAAGGAGGTGTGTTATTGAAAATTTATTTCTCATCGAGTTAAGTCTTATTTAACCAATTTTTCTCATGCTTAATGAACTTGGCTGCTTGTTTTCTTGCCCATATTTTTATTTGTCAATCTTGTATTTGAAAATGCTTAAGTTACATTTTCTCCTGCATTTTCTCACTACTCTGCTGGTCGGCAGACCACACCCCAAATGCATAAACTTTTCCAACTGCTTGGGTTTTTTTCCCTCAAATCTTGAATGAAACTTAGATTTCCTATTTCTTTAGAGCCAAATAATTATTATCCTGGTTAATAATCTTGATCCTTGGACTAGTACCTATTGGCTGTATGAGTTCTCATTAACTGGTAGCGTTAGCTGGTATTGGAAGACTATTTATAAAAGGAGCCTCTCAACATTGTAAGCTTTGGTTTTCTCCATTCAACTAGTTACACTTCAACTTAGTGAACACAATTGCTGTAGTTTTTTTTTCAATTGATGGAACTAATGATAAAGGAAGGAAATGTCTTTACTTGGAGACCCGTTTTCTTACAGACTTAACGATCATGCCATTCCCATTAGAGATAGAATCAGTCAAAAGATCTTAGTTCTTGGTGTTAGGCATAGAAAACTGGCTCTGTGTAAACTATTTCTTCCATTCTTCCCTATTCTTGCATACCTATTTTGCTTCTGTGACAATCATGCATGCTCTCTTGTTCTTAAGACTCATAATATTCCTCCATCTCTGCGTCTCTTCCACCACATTCACCAGTGACTTTCTCAATCTACCCCTTGTTCTCACACCATTCACTCCTCTACAATAAATCTGTTTCATTACTAAACTCTCATCCTTTCTCTCGAGAGAAATGGTCATGATCAATGATGATCAACATGACCAAACCAACAAAGTGCATTACTTGAACATAAGTCCATTACAGGGGTATTCATTCCACACTCTTTTATCACCCACTCATACACATCATATCTCTCCTACTTTTACTGGAAATACTTCTCAGATATCCCATGCCCTCTGCATTTAGCCTACACTTATGCTTGAATATTTAAAAATTTAATATTTGCCTTTAGTTATGGAGAATATTGTGGAGCAAAATTTATTTGCATGTGTTTGTTTATTAATCATTGCATATGTGCACTTAAGCCACCATTTTCAAACAGGACAGCATCCTAACTCATGCAAAGTGATTAGGAGTTGTTGGTGATAGAGAATACCCTGACAAACTTTACAAGTGCTCCTTTTGAGAAATCTGCCAATAATCAGGAATTCGCTTTGTTCGAACGACCCCTGACCTTATATGGTCCAGATTAGCAAGGGCCTACTGTACTTTTTCGCAGCTGAATTTATCACTTACATGTTAAAACAAATTTTAATTAATTAATAAGTATGATAGCATTGATTATAGTTACCGTCCCTTAATATTTTGTCTGTAAAGTTAAATTTTTACCCAAAGCACTTGAAAAGAAAAGAGGAAATCATGGATCCAATATTTTGGCCAACCCACGAGAGACTAAATTGTCTTTGAACAAAACAACATTTTAAATTGATTGATGTAAAGTAACATTTTGTTCACTTTGGTAAATGGTATATGTATTTAAGCCACCTAACCCTCAGAGGATAGTCCTGACAAATTCAGGAAGGGAAAGAGCAGGGCCGTCCCTTCGGATCTAGGGGCCCTGTGGAAACGAAAGGTGGAAGCCCCCTAACTTTGCATTCCCTAATTGATATAGTAATATCTCTTAAGCATATTTCGGGGAAAGAATGAAATTAACCCGCAAACTGGCTAATGATTTCAAGAAATATACAGACATATGTACAAAGTAGTAGGCAAGTTCGGGTAATAGGCGGGTTTCCCCACACCGTCTGAAAAAGGCAATCCCAGGCACCCCCCCCCCCCCCCCCCAATAGATGCGGGGCCCTGTGCAGCAGCACCTATCGCACTACCCTAGGGACAGCACTGGGAAAGAGTATAATTCATTATGAAATGAAATTGTTGAAAAATAGTGAAATTAATTTCTGCACAATTGTATGTTTAAATTGTCTTGGTCTTTCTCTTTGTATACTCATTTGTTCTGGTGACTTCAAAGCCATTTGTTCATTGTAACAATAGTGGTTCAGTATTACCCTTAAATCATACATTGGGACAGCATCACTTTGGCAGTTAATTCTAATGATATTTTTTTTATTTTAAAATTTTGCCTTATAAAAATTTTTATTTTTATATTTGCTCTCTTCACCCTCTAATGATTATTTTGTTCTTTAGATTAGGTGACATTGCAGGGCAACATCATTTCCTGGGTATTTCACAGTCAATAAAAGCTGAACAAGAAAACAACAAGAAGCACTCAGTATCAAAGCAGTTAGCTCAGGAGCTTAAAGAACAGATATCAAGACTGGAGAACATTTCTTCCTCTGATAAAGTTTGTGGAAGGTACATTAGTTGATAAACTGAGTTGGTAATCCTTGAGGAGTCATCTCATAAATTCCATTCATTCATGAACGTAATCCTAACTATATAAACATTGTGATAAAACGCCTATTTGCTTGAATTAAATCTTTATTTTTTGGGCTTATAAGATGCATTGGCATATTAGGTGAACCCTAGTTTTGGCCATGTATTTTGGGAAAAATAGATGACCCGTTGAGATAATTTATGGTGAAACCGAGAATTGATCTTTGACCCTTGAAACGCTTTACATGAATGATGTGAACGTGTTGGGCAGCATGGCCTGATACAGTATATGGGCATGCTTTTCTCGATGAGAACATTTTACTGGAAACTTCTATAAGAGATATGGGTGACCATCATGAAGTTGCATAAATTACTATTTTCAAATTAAATTGATGAAATTCTTCTCTTCAATATCAATGCCTTTGGTCATGACAAACATTGTTGACTCAGGTGGAAACTGTGGGCAACAATTCTACTACAGTAGAGCCTCTTAATTTCGAACTTCTACTTTATGAAATTACACCAATTTACAAACCATTCTGCCAGTCCTAGGTACAGCATATGGGAAAAACATGTAAAAGAACCTCCGCTTTGCAAAACCTCCATTTTATTGATTTACAAAATACCTAAGTTTCCGATCCCTAGGAGTGAAAAGACCTCTTTACGAAGTATTTTACGAAGTATTTGAAACAGTTTTATTGTAATTGAGTAAACATTCAGCAATATGCAAAGTTCTGTCCCTCTACAGAATGTTTACCATCTCATTAATTGCATAATTTATTTAAATGTAAGAATTTACAATTCAAATTGTACAAATTACATATCAGGGATCAAAAATTCTTACATATAGAAGCGTATCAGGCTTGACATTGTGGAAATATGAAATGTCCATTTTAAATAAAACAAAGATAGTAAATTTCCACACAGTATATTATCAACCACAGTATATTAACAAACACCGACCAAGGTTTCGGCACGTAATGCCATTCTCAAGGTTGAGAAACCTTGAGAATGGCATTACGTGCCGAAACCTTGGTCGGTGTTTGTTAATATACTGTGGTTGATAATATACTGTGTGGAAATTTACTATCTTTGTTTTATTTAAATTGGACAAAAATTCTTAAACAAAATTTTAAATATTGGGTCATTCCACGCCACTTCAGACAGGAGTTGACCCTTGACCTCTCAGATTTTGATGAAAATTGGTGAAATTGTTTGCCTCACCAAATAAAAAATAGAATTTAAAGCGTTTTGCGAAAATCGAAAAAACAGATGAATAACGGGCATTTTACAAAATGGCTGTTTTCGATGTCACGAAATATTCGTTATCATATATCACGGGGAAGAAACTAGGTTAAAAAGCACTTGATGGCTCATTTCCAATTAAAATTCTTTGAACAATCTCAAACTGGCGTAAAAATAGCGATAAATGATAATTTGTTTAAATAATTCAATTTTAAACAATTAAAAGTTTATACTTTTGAAGTTCTTCACATTTAATTTTTCTCATTTTTTCAACTATGGTACCTTGTAATATTATGAATGTTATATAAAAATTTTGAGAGGGTGTTTTTCCATTAAAGAGAGAAAAACATTTTTTAATTTTCCCCTGCAACGACCATTTGATGTAAACTTACGAAGATAACTCCACATATGCCTAGTTTTTATCACTTATCTATCAAATTCATACTTCCCCGAGACAGAAAAATGGCAGATGAACTTAGATTAAAAAAATATATGGCTAAAATTTGACACCGAAAATTTCTTAAGGTATGTATTTAACAAAAAATGGAACAATGTTGTCCAGTGAAAAACGATCTCGTAACCGATGACTTCAGGTCATACGGACTTCTCAGTTATTATTTCCTGGAACTTCTTAAGTGGGCGTTCATTGGTTCAATGTTATTACATACTTAATATACACATTGTATGAAACGGGTTTAAAATATGTGAATACAAATTAAAAACAAAAATTGTAAACACTGTGTGGCGTGGGGCACCGGCTGTACGGGCGATTGCTTCCCACAACTATTCCTCTACCTTTTAGTCTTGAGTTTTGCTGACTTCTCTTTGGTCATGGTCCTTGCCATTATATCTGTGTTTTGATATATGGTGAAGTGTTATTACGAATTGTGTTGTATTTTGTGGCGTGAAATGGGTCGCAATGGAGGCTCACTAGGAAAAGTTTTAAAAACACCGTGTTCATGCTCCGTCGTTATAAAAATGAAGAGGGAGTTTTCACGCCGGGGCTTACACATACTACGACTGAGAAATGGATTTAAAGTGAGTGTTTTGTGTCAAGAACACGAAACAGAGAACCTATTAAGATATCCGGCTCAGCTAACTAAATGCTCCGAGCCTTTCACGATTCAGAAAGCATCCGTCTGAAAACAGCTGAAAACTATTTCTTTCGAACTTCACGAGAAGTGTAAAATTATAAGTATTCCTGGGATAAAACAGGGTAAAAAACTGTGCATAGCTTATAGGAAGGCCGTCTATAATGAAGTAAGTACGAATGAGACTATACCGAAAGAGCATGACCCTGATAATGAAAACAAGGAAACATCCACTTCTTCCGTGCATCACAACGAGGCATTAGATAACTTAGGCCTTCAGGAGTGCACCATCAATATGGTGGGATAGGATCCGAGGATAGATCATCTGATCACGAGTGTAGTACAAAAGTGTAAAAGAAGGATCCCAGCGTATTTTGAAACAAAAGAGATTAGTTTTAGGAAACCTGAAGTAGTCATTCACCCTGTTCAAAGAGAGATTTCCAAAAGAAGATTTTCCAATTTTGCTCATTTAGACCTACAGAGTGTGCCCTTGCTGGAGCTTCAGGTATGCACAGTTTGCGTGTGCCTTATTCATCAAAACACAAAACTCATGTTCGAAGGTGCTAAGCTCGGCCAACTCAAGGGTGAAAATGGAGAAACAGTTTTTAACGCTTACAGAGATTGTCTACTGATGGCTGTATGTGAGATTCCGGGAAAGATACGTTACTTTGGTAGTTGCAGCAAATGCCCGCAAATTACGAAACTGGAAGGAGTGTCAGAGAGTGTGCTTGATTCAAATTTCATGAAAAACTTATCTTACCAGCAATGGGTGAAAGTAGTCTCATTAACAATGAAAACGGTTAGGAAGACCTCAGATGAATTTAATGACTTTTTCGTGGAAAAAATCCCGAATTTGGTGAGGCATGATCACGTGGCGAAACAGCAGGCTGAATGTTTTCAATACACAGGGAAAACTTAGCAGTGGGGGAAGCGATAGTTGTTGCTGACTTCTCAAAAAATTATTCCATTGTAATTCAGGAGAGCGTGCAAGGGGTGCATTGGAACAATAGGCAATCTAGATTACACCCATTTGCCTGCTACTATCGCCTAGTTGAAGGAAAGTAAGTAAGCCCTCTGAAGATTGTTGTCATATCTGAATGAACTGCTCATGTTACTGCGACAGTGCATTGTTTCCAGCATTCACTAGTTTCTGAGAGTCACTGTAGCAAATTTGAAAAAAGTTATATATTTTTCTGATGGATCCACAACACAATATAAAAATAGATATAATCTCCTTAACCTAGTCCATCACGAAAAGGATTTTAAAGTTGCAGCGGAGTGGCATTTCTTTACCACCTCCCATGGGAAAGGCCCAAGTGACGAGTGACGGGACGGGACGAGTTTCGCATACGTGCCTAATGTGGAAGTGGAGGATAATAAAAAACATACAACAAGAAGGTATCGACAAGCTCCTGCTGTCAAGGGAATCCGTTCGTACCACGCAGCAATACCACCGGGTGTAGGAATCCTCATTTCAAAGACACGATCATCAGTTTCCGATGAGCGTTTGATGCGAATGAGGGGAACAACTAATACCCATCCCCGTAGAAGGTATGTCGAGGAACCAGTTAGAGTTCAGACGAGGAAGAGTTGTATTAATAATGCCATATAATCACGTGGGATAAACTTTCTTCTATTGGCTGAATGTCTTCCCTAATATTTCAGGCTACTTGTATGAGCCACGGGCAGAAATTAGAAGCGGTGTCCAAAGCAAAGTAATGAATTTTTGCATTTAGGGTAAAATTAATTAGGAAAGATTTAAATTACATGAAATCAGCAAAGCTTAGGATGTACGGCTTTTTATTCCTAATTTCTGACAGGTAATTATGAAAATGTAGACAAATCTGTAAATTCAATTTGTTCATTCAAGTCTGTGTAACTTGAAGTCATCGGTTACGAGATCGTTTTTCACTGGACTTTTCTGGACTGGACTGGATTGTTCCATTTTTTGTTAAATACATACCTTAAGAAATTTTCGGTGTCAAATTTTAGCCATATATTTTTTTAATCTAAGTTCATCTGCCATTTTTCTGTCTCGGGGAAGTATGAATTTGATAGATAAGTGATAAAAACTAGGCATATGTGGAGTTATCTTCGTAAGTTTACATCAAATGGTCGTTGCAGGGGAAAATTAAAAAATGTTTTTCTCTCTTTAATGGAAAAACACCCTCTCAAAATTTTTATATAACATTCATAATATTACAAGGTACCATAGTTGAAAAAATGAGAAAAATTAAATGTGAAGAACTTCAAAAGTATAAACTTTTAATTGTTTAAAATTGAATTATTTAAACAAATTATCATTTATCGCTATTTTTACGCCAGTTTGAGATTGTTCAAAGAATTTTAATTGGAAATGAGCCATCAAGTGCTTTTTAACCTAGTTTCTTCCCCGTGATATATGATAACGAATATTTCGTGACATCGAAAACAGCCATTTTGTAAAATGCCCGTTATTCATCTGTTTTTTCGATTTTCGCAAAACGCTTTAAATTCTATTTTTTATTTGGTGAGGCAAACAATTTCACCAATTTTCATCAAAATCTGAGAGGTCAAGGGTCAACTCCTGTCTGAAGTGGCGTGGAATGACCCATTGGTGTGCATCTGCCTCTGTGCATGCCTTGCCGGTGACATCTAGCAATATTTTCCCATGATCGAACGACATAAAATGCAGAACTATGGTTTGCGTTTTGAGAGCAAAAAGTTGGGAATGTTATCTCAAGGTAACAAAATTTAGTCTTTTTTCTCTTAACTTTCAAGTGCTAAAAGTGCCCAATTGGGCACGGAAAAAAGCTACACTCAGTGCCGAAAGTACCCATATGAGCACGCTAACTTTGGACTGTTCTGACTGGTGTTGAGGAACATGACATTTTATAGTATAATGGATGAATGCCTTTTTAATGTGGTGGCACTGTATTTGAATTTTAAAAACTATTTTGACTGGTAAATGATTGCTCGCGATGCTAAGCAGCCTCATAGCCCATCTTTGTGGTAAGTTACCTTTGGTTGCAACCTAAATCTGTCATTTTCCTTGTGTATTTCAATCGTCCATTCTATTATCGTTTTAAATATTCACAGGCAATGAACAAATAATTTTTTGTTTCTTGCTTTCGGTGTAAGGCAGTCAAACACTCGTACATGGCAGTAGCTCAATCCTTGACATCTCCCAGCGATTTTGTTTTCGTTCCATGACAACGCCCTCCGACGGGGGCAAGAATGCTATTTCTCTATGCTAAAAGGACAGACTTTTGGGAGGGGAATAAGGTTCTTGAAGGCTAAAGCCCCCACCCCAGGCCAGGGGAGAGGGATCTGGGAAAACCAAGACCCTTCTCGCTCTTCTCGGCTGCCGGGCGACAAGGGTGTTGATCCTCCTGCAAGGGAAGATGTGGCGGAGTCTTCACAGCACACTGTGAAAGACATGCCAGCAAAGCGGGCGGCTGTGAGAGTGCTGACAAGGAAAGTGGAAAGGTGTTGGCCATAAATTATACATGGACAACTTTTTCTCCTCTCCTGCCCTTTTCGACGACACCAAGGCTAATAAAATTTCTGTTGTAGTAAGGTAAGACAGAACCGCAAAACCATGAATCGTGATTTTGTCTTTGAGAGTGTAAAAATGAAGCAGGGAGATCTACGGGTACGCATGAGAAATGACTTGACAGCCATAGCACGGAAAGATAAAAGGAAGTAGTCATGCTGACTAATATACAGTGCCCACTGAGAGAGGGTATTTTCCGCAATGAACAAGAGAAAGCGGTGATGCCGGCTATAGTAGACAACTATAATGCACACATGTGCTACGTGTAGACAAGGGGGATAGAATGGGAACAAGCGATGACACTATTAGCTGTTGTTGCTGGAAATGGACGGAAAAAATCTTCGCCCGTCTCTTGGACATCACTGTCCTCAACAGCCACGTGCTGTTTACATCTTGCCATGACTCATCGGCAGTTTCAGGTGGCACTGTTAAACAACTTGTCGAGGTAGGGGGCTCAGCCTTTCCCCCCCAGTACTCACGGAGGAGGAAGCCTAGCAGCAGGGATAGGGGACAACTGCAACGCTTGGAGGCGAAGGACAATAAGTACTGGCCGGTGAAGGTCTCCGAAAGATACAATGGATGACTGGAGAAATTCAAGAGGAGACATGGCATAACTTTGCAAAAATCTGTGGAGAAGAAGGGCTTGTGAACACAGGTGTTGTTGAGCGATGGCACGAAATTCACGATGAAAATGTTGCTAAATACTCCCCTCTTGACAGATATAACCTGGATGAGACCGGGCTATTTTTCAAGGCATTACCTGATTCGACCTTCGCGACCCGTGGTGAGAAATGCCACAGCAGACAAAAAAGTGAGGCTAGAATTACAGTTTCACTCATTTGCAATCAAGACAGTTTAGAAAAGTTAAAGCCATTAGTCATAGCAAAATCAATGGCACCACGATGTTTCAAGAATGTGAAAATTTTGCCAGAGTTGTATGAAAACAAAAAAAAAAGCTTGGATGACGACAGAAATTTTTCTTTAAGTTAACTTTTTGCAGAGGAAGAGCGCTTACAAAAATCATCACATACTCCTTGTTTACAATGCCCCAGTGCATAAAATCAGCAGACTTGTGCCACCAAATATCAAAGTTCTTTTCCTGCGTCCGAATGCCACGAGCAAAATACAACCACTGGACAAGGGGATAACAACAACTTCAAAATCCACTACAGAAGATTTCTCATTCGGCATTACCTTCGGACACTAGGTAATATTACCTGTCAAACTTAATTTTAATAATTTTTCTGTGTTGCAAATGCCTCATTCTAGTCTGTACGAATTAGTCGTAATTACTCATGTAATATACTTTTTATGCTAGGCATCTGCAATTACCGATGCAGAGAACAAGAAAAGCGTGAAAATTATGCAAAAAAGTGAGGTAAAGTCATTGAATAATGCCATTTATACACTGAAGAGTTGTTAAATACGAACAAATTTGAATACAGAAAGGTTTTAAACTGAAATAACATGCATTGAAGGTTGGCAGAGTTGCATAATATATTCATGTAAATTGATAGTCATACCCTTTTCCGGTTAAGTTTTGCACAGTTTTTATGCTTTATAGCACTCTGTGGGGGATCTAATGCACCTATTCTATTAATCCTGATATCTCCCAACTTTAACCTATAAGAACTTCATTTAATTGTAGCCGCTACATTTATGACAATATAAATATTTAGCAAAATATATACCAGTTTTTTTGTGAAATTCACTGTTGTAAGTTTCATCAAATTTGGCTTTAGTAAATCTCTTTATATAATAAAACCCTTTATAGAGTTTTATCATTTAAAAAACAAGTATATAAACTATAATTGTCTAAATGTGCATTTTTTTTTAAACATGTCATCTTCCCCTGGATGGGAGTTTATAATGATTGGAAATACTAATTACAAACTGACAATATTATCTGTCAATTTTCTTGTTAAAGATAACATAAATGATATGCCAAGATGCATATTTAAGAAATCCAGATTTGACAAAGTATTTGTTTGTGTTGTATTTAAAAATACAGATGGCTAGATGACTAATTTATTCATTAAAATATTACCTTACTTCCAACCATATATTTCCTTATAGAGTGCATGCTATTAAAATGGGGTTGGGGCTATCAAGGTTTCAATTACTTGAAAAGTAACCTCCAGTTTACAAGCACATTGATTTACAAAGTTAACATTTTTTTGGTCCCGTCAACTTTGTAAAATATGTAGAGGTTCTACTGTATACAATTATTTTTTTTTTAGGATCAGGATCATGAAATCAAGGAATGTTTCATTGGGTGTGCACTCCATTCACGTGACCATAGGATGTTATTAATAATATGTAATAATAATAGTTTTATTGGTCCAGGAGATATGTTGGTACATATATAAGATCCGTCAAAAAGTATGTACAAAGGTTATACAAATTTGGATACAAAAGACACAGCTTAACATTTGTCATTCAACAAGAATTCATTAACAGTATAAAAACAGTTATCAAGAAAATATTTTTTCAGTTTTAATTTAAAACACACCAGTCTTTGCTCATTTTTTATTTCTAAGGGAAAATTATTAAACAATTTGCAGCTCATGTACATATGTTTGCCCTTTGCTGTACAATGCAAGATTATGTGCAATTGTTGCATAATGACATTTATTTCATGTGTGGTAATTATGCACATCTTGATTGGTCCTCAAGTTTAGATTACCAATTTCTTGGTATGTACATATAAACACAAGATAGGGGAATAATCTGTAGTTGTTTGAACAGATTTTGGAAATTGTCTTGCCTTGCATATAATTCTAATTGCCCACTTCTGTAGTTTACAAATTCGTTCAGATGTAGGGTAATTTCCCCATGCCACAATACCATATTCTATTCTGCTGTAATTGTGAGCATAATATAAGGTAATGGCAGTGTCCATATTTGTTAGCTTGATCATCCTTCTGATCAAGTAGCACCCAGAGGCTATTGATGAGGCAAGGTAATCAATCTGAGTGTCCCAACTTATTGTTAGAGATTCATTTATGTATAAGCCAATGAACTTTGTATATGTGGTATGTCTCAAGCTGCAATCTGTAAATGTATGCATTCTTGTCAAAGTTCATGAATGTGTCTATAGGGTCATTCCATACCAAGTGGTCTGGTGGTCTCCGCTCGACCATCATGGATTTCAATGAAATTTTATATGGACATTCACATTATACCTCCGATGAACATTTGTAAATTTTTACGTTCGCCGATGGTATACTTGCTGAGATATAGTACTTCGTTTGACCCAGTGTCGCAGCCTTCTTCAGTATGACTATGAGATTGCGGTAACTTTGAGTCATAGTATCTCAGGGGATATTTTGATGAGAGAAATAAAAATTGGCTATCTTGTACAACTTTTTGCACTCTATTACACAAAATAATAAAAGCCTACAGTGAGTATCTTATATGGCTCCCAAGCCGAATCATGGATATCCATAATTTCCACGAGGTCGGGCCTGATATCATCAGTTTTATATTTCTATGGTCCAAAACACGGCTGACTCTTCGTCTTCGGAAAATAGCACTATGGGTATTTCGGACACGGTTGATTGAAGTTAAACCGGTTTGGAGTCTACTCCGTTAAGAATTCGGAAGGTGAACAGTAGGATAAAGCTGGCTACGTGAAACAAAAAATCGAACGCATGCAGAAAGTGGTAGCAGACAAAATAATGTTAGCCACTGAAGTACCAGCTGAAGAAATAGGACAAAATAGCCAGTGTGATGATGAGGAATACCTGTCATGTCAGGATTACCCTCATCTAATCGAGGATATGAATACCAAAATTCTAATATTGACGAAAGTTTAATTTGTTGACTTTGGTCCCAAAGATTTGGTCGTTACCAGTAACAGCAATAACATTTGGCGTATCATAAAGCATGGTGAAAGCAGCACAAAATGTAAGAAAATAGAGGTATTTTTTCACTACCAGGTGCAAAAATTGGCAGAATGCTGCCAAAGGACAATCGCCGATAAAGTTCTAGATTTCTTCGAGAATGAGGAAATTAATAGGATATGCCCCGGCAAAAAGGATTGTGTTTTCGTTTGGGCTGATGGTGTCAAGGTTCAAAAAACAAAAGCTTTTGCTACTGTGCAATCTCAAAGAACTGTATGTGGCATATCGATACAAATATGGTGCTGAAATTAATTCCTTCAAATTCTGTGAACTTAGACCAAAGTAGTGTGCAACCGTTGGTACCTCTGGCACACATTGTTATGTACAATTCAATGGAACAAAATTATGCATTGGTAAACTTAATGCATCCACGAGGTCCTGCGCATTCATTTCATTGGCCTGAAAGACAACATCTTTATTGGATTCGAGCCAAACATCCTTTGCGTTCTTCCAGCTCCCTCAGCTACGTCGTCAGGTCAGCAGCATCGATTTCCAGAAGCGATGCTAAAGAACGCGGCTCAAAAATTCAATAGGTATTAAATAAGCGATCTGTGGAATTTGGCAGTCCATGAGAACAATACGAGCTTCGGCTTGGGAGCCATATAAGATACCCACTGTAGGCTTGGGAACTAAGGATAAGCTGCCCAACCTTTGGCTTGGGAACCAGACAGATACCCACTCAAGGATTTGGAACCTTGTCGAAGAAACCAAATTGCAGGCTTGGGATCATCAACCAAGAAACCCACCCATGCACGGCTATCGATCGTGACCCCTGCGGCGATGGGGTTACTGGTTAAAATGGCTGAACTGGTAGTGACAATGTCACCATGCACCAACGCAATATACTAAAAATGTCTGCATAAAACAACCAGGACGTTCCACAACGGAATGCATGTGGCACCACCATAGTAACGTTCTTTACGTTGTTCATATTTTTATGGGCCGTATGTGCTCGCGATGAAAAACCATTTATACTTTTTTAAATGGTTTGAAACATGCTCTATCAAATGAAAGTTATTCAAAAGAGTATCCAGAAAGTCTTACTTTTGCAAGAGCGGGCAGAAAATAAACTATTTTTGTTGTTTTTACAAATGTCATCCTCAAAGTTGTCCCTATTTTTAGGGCCTTATATGCCCATGATGAAAAACAGGATATACTTTTTTAAAGGGTTGAAATCATTCTCCAAAATGATCCAAAAGAAATTCCAGAGGGTCTTTTTTTGTAAAAGCGGGGTGAAAATACCCTATTTCTGACGTTTTTACAAAAATTTCCAAATTTTGATTCAATTTTTAAACTAATGGAAAGCACTAGGAAGATAAAATTGTATATTCTTACCCATGTGTTGATATGTTATCACGTGCAAAGTTTCACGTTGATTATACCTTTACTTCCTGAAATATAAAAAGCAAAAGTTTTAATTCTTTTTCGATCCCCAATTTTTCGGGCAAGTTTCGCCCTGTATTTTCTGCAAGGAGGTTGCTCTTAGAGTTATTTTTATTATTTTGTGTAATAGAGTGCAAAAACTTGTACAATATAGCCAATTTTTGTTTCTCTCATCAAAATATCCCCTGAGATACTGTGACTCAAAGTTACAGAAATCTCATAGTCATACTGAAAAATGCTGCGACACGGGGTCGAACGAAGTACTATATCTCAGCAAGTATACCATCGGCGAGCGTAAAAATTTACAAATGTTCATTGGAGGTATTGTTAGATTGTTGTTGGGGGGCCTTCGTCAGGAGCCCGGGCACTTAGACCTTTCTTGGTCCATTGTGCCAACCCCATGCCTGTCTGCCACTTGCAGACAGGGGACAAGAGCACCTCGGTAGAGGTATGGAGGATTGGCCTCCCCCTGCCTCACCCCAGTACCAGGTATAGAGGATGTCCTCCCTCCAACCGGCCCGGTTTGGCCTGGCCTGGCCTCTCAGGCCTGCCGGTATAGGTATGGAGGGAGTATCATCTCTCCATCCATGCCTGGTTGAGGTATGGAGGAGGGTCACCCTTCCAACCACCGTCCGGGCCCAACGTTGCTTAACTTCGGTGTTCTGATGGGAACCGGTGTTTCAACGTGGCTAGGCCCTTGCCCTCATTGGAGGTATATTTGAATGTCCATATAAAATTTCATTGAAATCCGTGACGGTCGAGTGGAGCACTTCTCTAAAATCAGACCACTTAGCATGGAATGACCCTATAATTAGAGGTCAAAAATGACACATGATCAATGGGACACTGTACATTAGGGGTGATCGCCAAAAACTTTTTTTCGAATTTTAAGGGGCTTGGGGTCAGAAAAGTTGTGTATGGGGCTCAATATTTTGCAGGAATTTTTTCAGAATTTTTGTCGGACGTCCTGAGGTTCCGCCAAGCGGTTAAATTTTAACAATTTTAGGCAATTTTGGTAAAATTTTGAAATTAGCGAAAGTACGTGCCCCGCCTCATTTATTTGTAAGAAACACTTTCATATTGTCAGAAGGTAACTGAAAAGGGGCTTGGAAGTAATTAAAACCCCTAGAAACACCATTGATCCTTTGTAAAAACTAAAGACTAAAAAAAAGTATTAATAAAATTGAGGATAGGCAACCCGGTATACGCAACCCGCCAATCGCTTTTAATTCCTGCCTATCTCTTCGCTTGCTACCGGTCCAGTAACAACCCAGAACTCACCACGAAGAGGTGGCTATGCATCAAGTTCCACCCGTGCCCAATCCAACGTCCCAACCAAAATGGGCACTTTTAGCATTTAGTTTGAATTGTGGACCTTGTACTGACTTTTATAGCAGAATTCAGGTATCTGCGCTCTCTCCGCAATGATAGTTTTGATGAACATGTCTCTGTTTTGTCTCCCATAGACTGGTTCAGACGCATCCTTCACGAGACGAACATGTTTCTAAACACTTTGAGTGTGGACAGGAACTTGTAGGAATTTTGGCAATTCCGATCTTATTACGTAAGTTGCCATTTTTCTGATGTCTTCCTCAGTCAAACTCTTTAGAAGTGGAGGCTCAGTCACAACAATGCTTTTCCAAGGTATCATAAGGCTATATGATGATACGTCTTTGCTTTCCATTGTAATTCGGGCACTTCAAATTTTCTCACTAGATTGTTTTCGTTTTTTGTATATCTAGCTTGAAGTGTTTTTTTACGGCTTGCTCTCTTACTTTCATCTGGCATCATACAGATGAGCATATTTTCAGGATGACACCAGAAAGCACCACGTTGTATAACTGGATCCTTAACTTTCAGCAGGTCTTCTCTTAAATACCTTGTGGAGTGCACCAAGTCGAACATGTGTCGAGCTCCATCAACGCAGTAAGGTTTCGATTTAATCATGAACCACATCTTCATGTATACTTTCTGTATATAAGTGACCAATATCAGCAGTTCCTCTGAAGGATTCTCCATTGACAACCACAAACGTAAAATTCTAGCGGCCGTTGTAACCCATCTGGTGTGGCAAAGTTTTCCCGGTGATCGTTCAGCTAAACCCATCAGGCATTTTCTGGACGCAACTGCTTCTGACACATCTATTAGGTACGCCTGATCACTATTTATGTCAGCAATATATACATCGGGGTGACAAGCTGGGATGGTTTCAAAGTCAACAAAAGGTAAATCTTCACAGTTTTGGATCTGCTTCCCACTGGGGCCAGTGTAGCTCTTTGGTCCAGCCGTAACTCCATCTAAATGAGCAATAAGGTGTAGGAGTGGGAGTTCATTTAAATGGACAAGACAAATGCACCACTGCATTGGCTTATTTAAATGCTCTTTCAGAATCCTAATGATTCCACAATTTTTTCCTGTATTTTACAACAGTGCCATCGCAGCCGACTGCGCAAATATTTGAGAGTATCGCAGGATGCTCTCCCATGTATTGCATGATTAATCTTGAAATATCTCTAGCAGTACCGGAAACAGGAGTCACGTGAGTGATGTATTTCGAGTCAGGCTCGCATATAATCACAACGTGTTCTAAAATGGTACTTCTGTAATATTTCCCCCCCTTCTTATTTTGAATTACTGTCTGATCCTTTCTTCCATCAAAATAAATCCCCACTGTGGGTTCACTATGTTCTGATTTTTCTACTCCTAGTCTTGATTGTAGTCTCTGTCTTTTAAGTTTCATGCGGTCTATGACTTGGGATGAGTCCTCCATGTTCACAATATCAAAATCTTCTAATACTGCCGTTGCTAATGCTGCTTCTGTAGCTGATGGAACTTCGAATCTGTCGCATAACCTTGCAAGCGCAGTTAGTTTTGTTGAATTGCGCTTAAGCCCTTTTCTTTGTGAGGTTGATGGTCGATACTCAACAGTATTGTCTGACTGATCATCTTCTTTTTTATTTTTATGATTTTTATCGGAATCATTCTCACTCGATTCAATTTCGTTATCTTGCCGTCGAAATTTTCTCACTTCCTCTTGTGCCGAACTCGCCAAAGCATGATGGTCCTCCATCTCTCTCCTCGACAAACGTTTATTTAAAGTAGCAGTTGTTTTCTTGTCCAAGGTAGAAATTGCCATAGGACGATCTCCACGCTGATCAGAGAGGAACGTCCATTCTTGCACAGGAACTTTACGTTAAAGAGGGCAGTCACAAGATTCTCTGTTTGCACATTTACAAGAGCATATTTCAAAAAGTTTAAAAAAAAGCGTTTATCACCTCATTTTTCTTCTTTTCGAATATGGTGGATCTATTAGGACCATGTTATTTTAAGATTTTCTTATATGTGGAATGGTGGACTTTTATCAGATTTACAACTCTCCCTTTGCTTACAGTTGGGATGCTTAGAGCTTGCCATATCATCAGTATTTCTTCAGCGACTTGCTTTAAAATATTAGATAATGGAGGATCCTTACCGTTTATTTCTGCTTTCTTGGTATACCGAACATTGTTGTAAAACCTGATGACATCCTCAATGGTAGGAAGCTGCCGCGATGAGATGTCCTTAGGTGGAGCAAAAATTGGACACCTCAAATCCTCTCTTGTCCTCTTCCTCTTTGAATTAATTTCTTCACGAGAAAACACCACCTCTAGAACTTTAGCTTATAGAAGAAAGTAAGAGAATGCTCCCCTCTTTCCGCGCGCGATTACGTGAGCCAGACTTTTAGGGAAGAACATTGTAAAAATAAAACACTTTGTGATTTTGGATAGAACATGATATTTTCCCGAAACATTATGATACTACATTTTCACTGCCACGGTGTTTACTAGATAATGAAAAAGTTCCGTTGAACTCCATTGGAGAAAAATGTATTAAACTGCAAAAAATTACTAAGTGTTTCATTCGCAAGATGCACAATATGTATCTCAAAATGCCACAAAGTGTATCTAGATAGCAGTAAATCGATTAATGTTATCTCCCTTTTCCCCGGGTAAGCATTGCACACTGCTCAAAACTAGTAATGGCAACCCCGCGGCCTCCGATCACGTCCCACCCAACCAGGCCATCATGGCGTGCTTGCCGGGTTGCATATCCTCAATTTTATTAATAAATTTTTTTGGAGATTCTAGGGGTTTTATTTACTTCCAAGCCCCTTTTCACTTACCTTCTGACAATATGTAAGTGATTCTTACAAAAAAATGAGGCGGGGCACGTTCTTTCGCTAATTTCAAATTTTTACCAAAATTGCCCAAAATTGTTAAACTTTAACCGCTTGGCGGAACCTCAGGACGTTCGACAAAAATTCTGAAAAAATTCCCAAATTATATTGAGCCCCATACACAAATTTTCTGACCCCATGCCCCTTGAAATTCGAAAAAAAGTTTTTGACGATCACCCCTACTGTACATATATGTACTAAGCTATGTAGTAAACTATTCTAAAGCTGTACTAAAGCTGTGTAGTAAACTCTGTATGGATTTGACTTTTACCTTGTGATGTTTTTGGTATTTTCAATTTTTTTTGCCATTATATTTCTAAGATATGTATCATAATAGCTATGATTTACTTATGTACCTATTTTATTAAAATATTCAGCAGATAGGTAATTTCCAACTACATATATCTTAGATTGTCATTTTATTGTTGCAAAATTTGATAATTGTGTTCATTTCCTTCACTTTTCCTTATACATATTTAAATACCTATCATACCTTTTCCATGTAAATATGTCGACCTCATTTTGATTGCTCTTGTTCTTATGCCTAACAGCTACATTTTCTAATGTATCCACTATTCTATAGGTCTATTGGTCTCAATAAGCAATTATATAATAGATGAAGTACATAGGTATTCATAGGTAACTTGTATCATTAACACCATATTTTATGTTGTGTACATTTTCAAATTTACAGTGCCAAAGAAACTCCTGCTGAAGTTCAAAAACCAATCATTGTGTATCTACCATCAAACATGATGAAGTCGTCTGACCTTCATGAAATTATAGGAGCACAACTTGAAATGAAGCAAAAGTAAGTTCCTTACATTATTTGTATGTTTGACATGACACCTTAAAGTGGTTCCCAACCTCAAGTACAAGTACCTACCCTTAGAGTTAAGTGTTTCATTCTTTATGGATAGGTCAATAATGCTGAATGATGGCGGGCAATTATCCATAATGCAAGGGCTCCAACCGATTGGGCTACACTTTTAGAAAATTGGCTACCTGAGGGCAACTAAAATCAGAAATGGTTAGGAACTTCTGTTGTATATCTACTCTCCTGATAGACAAACTGTAAGTGATGAGTGGTACAAAAATGGTTGAAAATAAGAAAATTTATAATTTTATCAACATTTTCAAGCCTGACAGGTAGGCTTTTTATTCAGTACATACTAAGAGCTACATACAGTAAAACCTCCATACAACGAACACCCATACAGCAAAATTTTAAGGAAAACTCCCTATTTCGAAGTCATTGGCCCGGTCCCGGACCCTTCCAATGGACAATGCACGCAAAAAACCTCCCGTAACGAACCTCTCTAACTACGAAAACTCCGTACATCGAAGTCTGCGCTTGGGCCCAAAACATGAAAGGTGCCCCTCTAGAACGAATTATTGAGAAAAAAAACGTAGCATTCTTCATTTACAGGTAATTTTTCCATAGACATTTACGTAATGAGCAGGAAGTAGAACCGCAGCGGAGAGTACCGCGTCATAGCCCTTCCACTCCCGTCTTCGAAAATGTTTACATCCGAGACCTACAGAGCAGGGGGCGTGAAGGAAACTTGACGCTCTGGCTCGGTGAAGGCTCGTTTACACGTATCTTATGGTGGGAGCCCGCAACTCTGACGGTTCCCACAATAAGAAACGTGTAAGGGAAGCCAAAGCTCCACTCTGCGTTAGCTGAGCCGGGTGATAGTTAGGTGGATGAGTAATGCACCTAAAGGGGAGGGGGGAATACCAGTCAATACCAGCCGGCCAGCCGTAACCCAATACAGAAAGATACTCTGAAAAGATCAGATCAGGGGGGCTATTCTCAGCTCTCACTCATCCACCCCACCTCATTTGCGAAGGTGCAGGTGGTGAGGATGGTGCTCAATTTTCCCTTTTTAAATCGTATCAGATTACTTTCCCGTATTGGGTTACATTCCCGGGACCCCGTGAATGGGAGGAGCTCCATGTTTTCCTCTAAAATGGTTTCAAATTACCTTTTGGTATCGGATTTTATTTTGGGAGAGGCAGGTGGATGGTTATCATAAGACCGTCCACCTGCCTGTAAGGACGGTGTTCATTCCCGTCGGCGATAAATCTTTTCATGCTTATTTTCTTTGTTTTTCCTTCGTGGAATTCTATGTTAAAATTTAATTTTTACTTTTCTATTCAAAGTTTTTTTATCGAGTGGAAATATTTTTTTTCGCGAATACCATTGGGCTTATTTTTTTTTCTTTCCCGCGAAGTCAACATAATTTCTTTGTTTCCCCATTCTTTCACCACGTAAACTTCATTTGTTCCTTCATTTGCAAGACCTCCTGTTGATATTATAATTATACAGTTGTCTAAATAATTGTTACATCATTATTTATAAGACCCACGATCAAAGATCCCCGTTTTCCTGTTTGGTTGTGCATTGAAAAAAGGAGGGTAAAATGTGATCGGCTTATCTACTAATTTCTGTAATCGAATCACCATTTCACGATCTAAAGACGTACAAATAAATACATTGTAAT
The DNA here is from genome assembly GCA_963573305.1 of Pyrrhosoma nymphula. NCBI lineage: Eukaryota > Metazoa > Arthropoda > Insecta > Odonata > Coenagrionidae > Pyrrhosoma > Pyrrhosoma nymphula. The sequence goes on along the minus strand of OY754334.1, from coordinate 89,998,044 downwards.
AAGGCTCGTCGAGAAAGGCTCGTGTTTTAAATGGCGAGAGTGACCACTTTCAGAAAATTTTCATTATTGTATAATTATGATTTCAACAGGAGGTCTTACAAATGAAGGAAAAATTCAAGTTTGCGTGGTGAAAGAATGGGGAAACGAAGAAATTTCACGGGAAAGAAAAAAAAATAAGCCCTATGGTATTCGCAAAAAAAAATATTTCCACTCATTAAAAAAAAACTTCGAATAGAAAAGTAAAAATTAGATTTTAACATAAATTCCACGAAGGAAAAACAAAGAAAGTAAGCATGAAAAATTTGTCGCCGACGGGAATCGAACATGGTCCCTCCGCACCGCAGCCCCATACGCTAATCAATGGACCAATCCCTTGATGCCGGAGGCTGATAAATAGGGATTTTATAACATCTATATATGTTTAAACGCCTTTTTTGTTAACTATTGGATTTATACGCCCATATGTGGATTGATTTGTGAAAAGCATTCGGAGTTCTATATGCATACGAATTTTCATCGAGATATGCGACCCGTTTGTCGGACACTCCCCTTGCTAGGAGGGCAAAGTATTCAAAACTTCATTGGTTGGTGTTCAACCAATGAGAGCCAATTTTTATCTACTCTATCCCCATCCCAAAGGAAAATCTGGAGTAACCTCTCTACTCTATCCAAATATTGCTATTGCTGTCTTAACCTTGATGGATGTGGTCTGTTAACCGGCAAGTGGTGCGTTTGCTCGAGATTGCCCTAATATTTGCTCGATTGCTTGAGGATACCTTTTTTCCCAGAAATCGCAGCCGAAAATGAGGGTGCGCCTCTTACACGAATTTTTTATCTGCCAACCTTCGAGCCTCGGTCACGATATGAGCGGCGGGCTGCAGAGCAGTATCGCGGCAGGGCGGTAGTGGCCACAAAACGAGCAGTGATTCGACCTCAGATAAGTTCAGAATCTGAAATGGCAGTACATACTGTCAGAAGACAGAATGTTCTCGGCCGACATTTTGCCACAGAATGAGTAGAACGGCACAAGAAAAATTTAATATCTGGGATTGACGGTGAGCGGCACCTATGCCGCTCACGTCTATCATGGCTGGGTTCGAGTGTGTTCCATGTCAAACATTAGGAACATAAAACTCAGCATTGCCACTCTATCGCTCGCCTACCACCACTCGTATCGTGGCCGAGGCAAGTCCCTGGAGAGCTGAGTGACCTTGGTGCTTAGCGTGAGTCATCAAGGGGAGGGTATCATTCGCTCGTTTACGGGGGACGCAGTTGCCTAATAACTTTAAAAACTTGTTGTTTGACAAGGCAAGGGTGTGGGGTGCAATTGGGGGACAGCGATTGGCCGCGCGACAAGTGCAAGCACTGGAATTTTCCACCCCCCTAACTTTCTCATTTTCTGTCACCGGACAACTTTGAGTGACTCAACTGTATGCACCTGCCTTAAGCTCAACTAAGAGAATTCTGTGAATATTAACATTTGTGCATGCGTCAACATAGGTCAGTGTTGTTCCAAAATAAACAAGGGCAAAAAGTTGTTGTATTTCACGGTAGTTGAAAAAATTAAAGTGCTTTATGTCATCGAAGATGCTGAGGATGTAGAAAACTGCGCTGCTGGACTAAGGGATGATGAGCCGGAATCGTGCATTAGAAGATGGAGGAAGGATAAGGTTGCACTATTCCATACCAATAGGGACAGAAGGTATTTTCGGGGAAAATCTACGAGCTGTGACAGGACATGCGCACGCGTGCCGCCGTACTATGACGCCCGTCTCACTAGTAAGTCAGCCGTTTTTATGTACTTAAATCATGAATTTTTTTTATTTTGTCATTCATTGAAGATTTTTGTTGGACCATAATGAAATTAATATTAACTGCTTTAAATTCCATAGACAGTTATGATTTCTTTCAAAGTTTGACTTTTTTCAAGTTTTGATGTCGTATCTATGCCTTATCGTTCGTTTTTTATGCGGCTGATGCTTGGGTATTTTGCATTTAACGTGTTTGCATTCCCACTCGTCATCGTTTACAGCAACATATATTTTGTAAAAGTTAACCACGTTTTAAAAGGCCACTTACAGCGACTATGACTGGTGCATTAGGAAAACGGTGGGGGGATTCGGATTTATAAATCAAAGCACTGTGCGACTGTCCACACTTACCAACTAAACACGAATTGTAGCGAGGTCGGATTTGTTTTGTTTTAATGAATATCTATTACTCCACACATTCCAAAGGACAATAAACAATGCAAGCATTGTAGGGCCTAGGCTACAAGTGAATACTTGCCTCCGAGGTCCATCCATGCCTATGAAAAATGCCGCATAAATTATAAGAGAATATCGCAAGCGGCTTTGATAATGGCCGAAAATTCGAAGTTAGTCCCGCAACACCTCGCAATAGGAGAAAAAAAAGCCCCAAAATTTTTTCTTCAACTTCGACGCACAAAAAGAGGGGTGCGACTCTTACACGCGTTAACGGCATCATCAATGCATTATCATCTGAGATTGCCATTGTGACCTCAGTGCATTGCCGACTGCCAAGTTTTTACTCGTGGTAACTAACTCGCCCCACCTAACTTCCATCGTCGTTTATCGATATCTAGTATATTCTGATCACGAGCATAGATTTCAATGGGATTCCAACAGTGCATTTTATTTTTTAAGTCTAAATGGGAATATGTGCTCTTTCAAGCAAAATTGCTGCATAAAACTGCCAATTGATATTGACTTAAATTATTGCACTCTAAGAATAATATCTTATAGATACTCAGAAAAATTATGGAGCACTTTAAAAAATACCTAATCCTTAGGCATTAATTATGGCGCTCCTTTACTTTCAGACCGTAACTAAAGTAAGCGATGAGGCGTAGAGCAGAATCGAGGAAAAAAACAATAATTTCAATTAGAAATACACAGATTGAAAATAACGCGGTGATAGCCACGGTATTTGATGGTAAATAATAAAAATTGTTTATCATCACTCTAGGAAAGGTTTTAATGGTGAATAAAGCAAGATTGAGATATTAACTCAACTTGCATCGTAAAGCACGCGGAACATTTGGATGCCCCTGTGGAGACGCAACCCGCACACCACCTCCATATATCGAAAAACCCCTACATCGAAGTCATGATTTTTCCGGTCCCAACAAATTCGTTGTACGGGGGTTTTACTGTATTACAGTAGAAACTTGAAATTACGAAACTGGAAATGACAAAATTTTGATTTTATGAAGCAAAATTTTTGGTACGCGATATTACAAAATATGTAATGAGGTTTTGAAATTATTGAGGAACAATTTTCAGCATATATTAGAGACAGGCGCCAATTTGTGTTTTCATTGATGATGGAAATGTGCCAGATGAAAGCCGTGCAGGTAGTGAGAGAGCTTGGTGTAAACTGCGATGAATTTAAGGGTAGTAGGGGTTGGATGCTGAGATTTTTAGTAGGAATGGCAATAAGAAGGAAATAAATTATATCGCAGCGCTTGCCTGAAGTATATGAAGAAAAGCTGGTGAGATTTTAGAGGTACCAACGTCATCAACCTTAGAAATATGTATTCCTATATGTCAGGGTAAATTGGGAATGCAGATTAGACACTTGTTTACTTTAAAATGCCATATGATACTACAGTGAATGATGCTGGAACAAAACCAGTTCCAGTGCATACAGCTGGTGCAGAGAAACAATGTTGTACCGTCATGCAAACAATATTGGTGGCTGGAAAGAAGCTTCCGCCACGCGTAATATTTAAACGGAAAACTCTCCCAAAAATATTAATTTCCCTGCAGGAATTGTGGTAAGGTCGCAAGAAAAGGGTTGGATGAATAATTATCTTGTTCTGGACTGGATTAAGTGTGTGTTGGAACGTCATCCTGGTGCCCTTCTTCAACTCCGTAGTATGCAACTGCGGGACAGTTTTCGTGGCCATCTTACGGACGACGTGAAGAAATGCTTGAAAGAGGGAAAGACTGAGCAAATGATAATTAAATGAGGAATGAATTCTATCCTTCAACCACTCGATATTTACATCAATCATCCCATCAAGTCTCGTCTGAAGAGGTTGTATTCAGAATGGATGGCAAGTGCCATTCATGAAACAACACCGACAGGATGAATGAACAGGAAAAGAAGGCCGGTCTAGTTCAAGCATGTCATTGGATTATTACCTCATGGAATTTAACCAAAGAGGACTTGATCATTTGGAATTTTAAGAAATGCTGCATTTCCAACAAATGTGGTGGTTGTGAAGATAGTATGATTTGTGACAGCGGTGAGGATGAAGAGAGTTCTGCTAGCGACGATTTTAGCTCTGATAAAAATTAAAAGTTAGTATAAAATCTTATTTGTTTTCTACATATTATTTGCCTTTTTCACTTTGTTTGAATTTGAAATCGATATCAATTGCATCCTTTGAAGGTGCATTTTCAAGACGACCATTAATGTTGCTTTCCTGTTAATGGCAGCCATAGTCATGATAAAGAACATTGATGCTATATCATTAAATTTTTTTATTTTGATCTATTGTTCAACTGATTTTATGTAAAAACAGAATACTGTTCCATTGTAATCAGAATATGTTGCTACTTTTCCCATGAAGAATACATAGTATTTTTTCTGATTTTTTCAAAAATATTTTTTTCCCAAAAACCAATTGCCCAAAAACAAGGTGCGCATCTTACACGGGGACGCGTGGTACACGAGAATATACGGTATTACAATCTACACCTACACTACATTAACACTAGAATGCCGGAGGGGTCATTTTTGACCCCTTTTGATTTTTCAACGTGGCTGTTTCCCCCAATTTTTTTTCAATCTAATATTTTTGATTTGTGACTTTTATTCCCTTTAGTCAATGAGTATTCCCTCAAAAAATAGTTCATGTAGCCCTCACTCTTTCGAAGAAATTTGTACTTTTACCTTTGATGCCGTAGGGGTCATTTTTGACCCCTTTTACTTTTTCAACTTAGCTGTTTCCAGTAGTTTTTTTTTCAGCGACTGGTGCCTGATTTTTGCCGCAAATATCTCTCTGGTCTTCGAAAGATGGCTTTCCTATCATTCAGAGAGCTTTGTCCTGGGACCACTTTGAAGAAATTCTGAGGTTCTTACTATTTGACGTTAGGTCCACCAGACCCAACCACTTGCAGAATGATAAGTTTGCTCTCATAATTATATTTCCATTTATTTAATCAAGTGTATTTAGGACCATTAGGTCCTCTCTTACAATGAACTTGAACAATAACAAACATCCATGCCCTGGATGGGTGAAGCCTAACCAGGCAGAACTCGAACCCGTGACCTTCGGATTGGCAGGCGAGGACTTTACCCTGCCGCCACCGAGGCCGGTACATGTCTGAGGTTTGAAACAAATATATTGAAAATTGTCAAGCCTGCTACATCTGAGGGCTTTACATAAGTGTTGATGAGCAATTATACCCTTCAAAACCTGGCACAGGTTCCTCCAGTTCATGCCCGCAAAACCTGACAAATATGGGCAAACGTTTTGGCTGGCTGTTGACAAAGACTCCAAGTACATGGTGAATGCGTTTCCTTACTTTGGCAAAGATGACATGCGTGCCGACTACCAGCATCTGGGCGATTATGTTGTTGAGAAGTTGATGTCCCTGTATGTCAATAAGGGGCGTAACGTGACCTGCGACAACTTCTTCATGTCACTCACATTGGTGAATAGCATGAAGGCCAAAGGTACGAGTCTTGTTGGAACGTTGAATCCCATTAGGCGTGAAGTTCCTGCTGAAGTGAAAAAGGCAACTCTGCCTCTGAATAGCACTCAAATTTTGACGCATTTGACACATTACAAGACAGTCACACTTTATCAAGGGAAAACCAAGAAAAAGGTTCTTCTTTTGAGCTCACTCCACCCAGATGTTCAGATTGGTACAGATGAAAAGTAGAAACCTGAAACAGTTGTTTTTTATAACTAGACCAAGTATGGTTGGTGTTGTTGATCAGATGGCTCGAAAATACTCAGTAATACTATCCTGCAGACGTTAGCCCATGCATATCTTTTCAAACATTCTTGATCTTGCTGGAATCAACGCCCATGTACTGCACAAGAAATTCAACAATTCTAGAATTTCCAGAAGGGAATTTTTCTAAAACTTGGCGAGGGGCTTGTTCAGGAAAATGCTGATTCACGACAGGGTGGTTCTCTCGCTGCATCTGACGATTCGGACAGTGCTAATCAATTACTAACTTTAGGGTATGGTGTAATACATGTTGATGACAACTCACCCCCTGCCACACTCCCTTGAAGTGGCTTGCAGGGTATTTTGTAGTTGTAGATGAATCCTGAAACAGCAAAAATTCGCAGGAAATGTCAGGTAAAATTGCAATGTAAAAAGGTACAAAGGGTAGTAAGTCATGCAAGTTTTGCAAAACATCTGTCTGTAAGCAATGCTTTGGCAAAGAAACTTGCATGATTCACTGCCTAAACTGCATCACACCTTGAACATTTTAATGTTGCTCCTGAAAATTTAAAGGGCAAGGCTATTTCTATATAAAACAAATAAAAAATGCCACACACAATCTAATTTACTTTCCTGCAAAGTCTCACAGAATTATTTGTAACTTTGGAAATATATAGTTTTCTTCATATTTTATTTTGCTGCGTCTACGCCTAACCTAACCCTTTCTGAAAACTGTCATAATCATCCATTAAAATATGAAAAGGCATAAAAAACTACATAATAAACTCAAAAACGATGAATTTGCTGAGCAATACAATAAAAAAACAGTGGGGTTCAAAAATGACCCCTCAGGCATCCAAGGGTGTGCGCAACCTTCAGGCATTCTAGTGTTAAAGATACGACAATAATTTCAGGGAAAAAGCTGTGCCTGTTTATAACTAATTTGTCGAATTGGTTCTATTTTTGAGACGCAAATAGGGGGGTCGCAGGGGCTCACATATTCAAGAAGGTTTAAAAACACTGGTATAGACGACACAGAATTATGACACTAATTTTAATTGTGTGAAAATATTTAAACTTTGTGTTGATATTGCTGGGTATTTACATTAGTGTGCCAGTTTCTATAAACAAGTACCCATACAGGTTATCCCTAAGGCTTTTTCAGTTTCTTAAGTTGATGAGGAGAGCGATGTTGTTCAGGGATCACCCACCCAGAGAGTTTTTGAATGATGATGGTTTCACTTCCTGTGAAGTGATTATAAAATCTCTAAACATTCAAACAGTAATGAAGATCAGGTGAATTCTTCTTAGGTTTCCTAATTGGTGAGTGCCTCATTTGCTGATATTTCAATGGCTGACTCCACTATTGTCTTCAAGGCATTGATGAATTTCAAGTCAGCCTTCAAAATGTTGTCAACCAAAGTACTCATTTGGTGGGAAATCTGAGAAGATAATGCATCAAACTGGGAAAAACCAAATCACAAATCAGGAAGATGGCTGTAATTTGCCTGGTGTAATATGGAGGAGGGTGCTCCAACAGTCGACGAAACATTTGGACTCTTCAAAAAATCAAAGTATGCTGTAAAATAAAACTAATCTGATGAGTTAGGGCATGGTTGCTGGACATGGTGTAAATAATAATGTGAAAAATTCAGTGAATACACAATTGACCTGTGAAACCATCCTCAGGTAAAAACTCCTTATGCTGGAGATACCAAAAAATATTGCCTCTCATCTTGCAAGAAGTGCTAGCAAGTATGCAAACCTGTGGGAAATGTGTTAAATTTGGCCATAATAATTTATGTTGGGTTTTCAAGAGGTTTATTGTTTTTTTAATGAATTTGTTTTATAAAGTTTTTTTGTTTCCTCTTAGGTGGAAACAAGAAGCTAATGATTTAGCTTTTAAATTGGGAAAACGGATCAGAGAGCTACATGCAGAAGTTGACAAGCTGAAGTTGGCAAACAAGGAACTTCAACTACGATTGAAGAAGAAATGCTGATAGGCTCTCAGGATACAGTATGTTGTAGGTCTTACTGTTGATATGAGTGATAAAGCGGTCATATTTTCATTTAAGTTTGAGTGTTATCAACTCCTGAATGGAGGTGAACATAGCTATATTCCGTCCATATAAAAATTGTTACTTCATGCTAGTACTTAAATAAAGGAAAAGATATTTTTCCATGCTAATACCATAATTAATATGAAATACTCTGTGATGAAAATTCATACTCATTAATCTATTTGCTGCAAAAGTATTTTAATACACTTGAAATATATGCTCATCTTCATTGTACTAGTTGACAAAAACGAGATTAATATAGCTCTCCAGTAATCTCTTTGTCCTTCTCAATTTCATGTGTGCTCATTTTCCATGGCAAAATGCCGATCAAGTATTTCTTTAACATTTTGGTATGGAGATTTTACTGAATTATTTTTTTTTTCTTTTTTAAATCATTCTTCCTTCTCATTAGTTTGCCTAAGTCCAACATTTTCATCTAAATATTTATTTTTCTCTTCTGTGCATTTGTTTATCCAGTTCAAAAGCCCTTAAGTTAAATATTTAGCTAAAATGTGGAACTTAAGTCGTGATTTTCTTCATTTTGGAATATAATAGAGCAATTTCACTAAGAAGTCACAGGGGATTTATTTTTGATATTCAACATGTATGCCCTTCTGAATTTCCTTTCTGCTGAATATTTTCAGAATATTGCTAAATATCTGGTCAATGTATCTGGTTTATTTGTCATAGTTCATTCCGGATGCTCAGCATTTTGTGCTTTTTCTTGAGTAGCCAAATGCTATGTCATCCCTCTAAACCCAACTATGTATACAACATTGTTCATTTTGTCTGTTAGACATCACTAGAGATGTGCTGTGGAGTATGATTTTCTATGTTCAAACTGTTTGAAAATAAATTTTGTATGAACATGGAAAGTTTTATTCTTTTTGACATTGTAGACCCATGGATCATTATGGCTACAAAAAAAACAGTGAAACACGCTATCAAAAAAGAGTATCCTACAGCCTTTTGTTTGCTGTGAATTATTTCTTTGTTAGCCTGTTTGCACTTGACATTTTTCTATATGATATCAGAAATGACCCTTCTTTGGCCATATTCCAATCCACATTAAAGCCTACTAGCCTTACTTCATCTACATCTACATACTACCCCGCAAGCCTCCTCAATAGGCGTGTGGCGGGGGGTGTTAGGACACCAGCCATTTAAATATAAAAAGGAAACGCTCTAATTAAATTATGCCTAGCATTTATTAAAGTCCCTTATTGTTCGGGGGAAAAACTAATTCCCATACCTATCCGTTCGGCAAAATATCTCTCTTAATTTATCGTTTCTGTCGGACCTGGAAATATAGTGGGGTTCTAAAATGACGTTCTCCGTGTCGCTCTTTAAGATATCTATTCTTAATTGCTCAAGTAATCTAAGCCTAGCACGCAGCCTCCGAGTCTCTAGCGGCTCCCAGCCTAATTCGTTTAACATCTGTGTAATGCTGTCTGTACGCCCGTAGCAGTTTTTGACGAATCGCGCAGCTTTCCTCTGTATTTTATTAAGTTCCCAGATTAAGTCTTTCTGCATCGGATCCCATATACTCGCTGCATATTCAAGGTGTGGCCGGACGAGTGCGAAATAGCACCTCTCTATCACTTTTTCATCCGAAAATCTTCCCACAATACGCTTGACGAATCCTAGCTTCTTCAGAGCTCTGCCACAAATATTTCTTATACAGTGTGTCCTCGTTTAACGTTGTCCCGTTTAACGTTGTTTCGCGATAACGTTGTCCAACAATTAAAACCCTAAATCGTTCAACGTCGCCAGTGCTTCGCGATAACGTTGTTCAAATTTTGCGCAACCAAAAAAAAAATGAATAACGAATAGGAATTTGGCGCATCTGATGCGTAATTTCCATTCGGCGGAAAAGTTTGACGTTAACTCCTCATAGCGTGTGTCAAAAGTTCACCTGAGCAAATAATTATTACGTTATTTTGTTTCATAACTATATGTTTGCTTATTATTTACTACGCTGTTATTGGGGGGCAATGCATCGGGTGATTTAAAACTCAAACCAACGTTAGTGTACTATCTTCAATCGCATGGTATTAATAATACCATGTCCGAATGGTAGATCCAGGGGCAGATATCTACGGGAAAAAATTCCTGAAAATCCCATGCCGCCATAAGGTAGATTTACTGCTGTTTGAGGTGTATCGAAAACGTCTTTTTCGTGTTGAATTAGTGTGTAAGAAGAAGTATTCTAAACCCTCCATGATGCAGTAAATCGTCGAGGGTGATACTGTTCCTAAAACATTGTTACGAAATAACAAAAATTTTGTACACAGCACCGAGTTTCCCTAGTTCACTCACTATTTTAACTGATACCCTACGTCTTCGCGATCGCAGCGAACGAAATCTTTGCCATTCACTGCATTCGCATGCGCACGCTCCCGCAGTGAAAAACAAAAATTTCTTTTACTCCGAGGGAAGCCGGTGCTAACAGCACTAAATATCAGAAATATAGGAGGGAAACCTGGTGCTTATTCTTTTAAAAATGCCTTTTCAGTTTGTTTCATCTAAGATATGAAGATCTCTGACTAGTGAAATCATCTGTTCGACTGTCCGCGTAATTAAAATACGCCGTGGTATTTGTATCATAGCGTCCAGTCTGGGAGAAAATTAATTTCACCTGCTTCCCGATCACCTTATACCACCTATTTCACTTATATTGTTACGCTACATATGCGCATTTACCTTTCCTTTGCTTCATAAATCCTTTTTCTTTCGTAAACTATTCACTTAAACCTGTGATGTAAATCTACTTCTGGACGCCATATTGGAAATACTGACCTTTTACTCCTAGTTCCCCCAGATGGCGCAGCGGTCAAGCAGTGTCTTCATTTTCTATACCCACCGCCCATGACTTTTCCCGCCTTCAACTTAAAAGTATTCCCGCTCTTCGACGGCTTTATTACACTCAGGAGGGACGGGTAACCTCTCGGAGCTACCCTATAATCTTTGGAGGTACTTCATTCCACTGCCTCCATACGGAACTTTCATCACCAACTCACCTTCGCTGTAATTTTACGCAAACCAATCACCATTGGGGTGGGTTGGTTTAAAAGGGTATTAGTGAAAATAAATCGTAACTATCCGCCAAATAACCTATTTTTCCGTTCAGAAATGGCCTTCTCGACGCCGCGTTCTGTCCCACCTTAGCACCCCTGTTTCATTCCACAGACATGCAACGTTGTTGGGGGGGGGGGGGGGGGATGGGTAAGGCCATATTTCAGACGTGAAATTAGTCCGTATCCCTCTACCGGGAATTCCAAAAATCTCGCAATATGGCGTCAAAATATCACAAAAAATACGCGAATTTGCTCATTTTCAACCTTTATTTTCACCAAAACCAAGAATCTCACGCCTTTTTTTCTTACATTTAATAAATGTGCATTCCTTTAACTTTCCTTTATCATTCATCTAATACCCCTGACTTTTCTACTATTCTCACACAAGAAATCGTTATTGTTATGAAATGAAGAATTGGTGAGTTTGGAACCGATTTTAAATTTTTACATTGTTTCTTATGGAAAATACTGCTTCGTGTAACGTTGTTTCGCTTAACGTCTACTTTTTCAGGAACGAGTTAACAACGTTAAACGAGGACACACTGTATGTGTTCCTCACGATAGGTTCGAGGTTATCGTAACTCCCAGATACTTCACTTCATCTGTCGCCTTTATGTTAACACCATCCACAGCATATACATGGGGATAGTTGGACGACCTCCGCATGAAATGTACCGTCGTGCATTTGCTCAGATTAAATTCGAGTCCCCACTCTTGGCTCCACACATGAACGTTGTTTAAATCCGATGATAGAATTTCAAAGTCAGAGTGATCACTAATTTCGCAATAGATGACAGCGTCGTTAGCAAATAAACGTATTTTACTGCTAATTCGAGAGCATAGGTCATTTATGTATATAATGAACAAAAGGGGGCCAATTACTCTTCCTTGTGGGACACCTGATGTCACTTTAACTACATCAGAGCTAATTCCGTCAAGAACTACTTTTTGCTTACGATCACTCAGAAAGTCGCTTATCCAGTTTACTACTGTTTCGTTCAACCCGCATGACTGTAATTTGTATAAAAGTTTGTTGTGAGGTACCGTGTCAAAGCTTTCTTAAAATCGAGAAATAATGCATCCACTTGTCTTTTCGATTCACCAGATTTGAGAACGTCATGAAGAAAGAGCGCGAGCTGTGTTTCACATGATCTACCTTTCCGAAAGCCATGGAGGAAGTTATGACTGTCCAGGAATGTCAAGATATTGCTAATGACGATATGTTCGAGTATCTTGCCTATAATCGACGTTAATGAAATTGGTCGATAGTTCCCTGGGTTGTGTCTGTTTCCCTTTTTGAATATCGGTGTAACGTTTGCAATTTTCCAGTCTATTGGTATCTTTCCTTCAGACAATGACTTCTTGAATATTATGTCTAAGAACTAAACTAAAAGATCTGTGGCGCTAACTCCTTGAGGACACGCGCGGGTATTCCCTCCGGACCCGGAGATTTACTATTTTTTATCGACTGTAGCTGTTTAGTTATCCCATCGAATTGAATAGTGATTTCTTTCATTGGTTCTTCAGTGAATGAAATGTCATAATTACATGCAGTATCGTATGTAGTATATACACTTTCGAAGTGGGAATTTAATGTGTTAGCTTTATCAATATTTTCGGTGACAAGTTTGCCATCTTTATCAAATAACGAATCTACGGTTGAAGATTTTCCCTGAAGCTCTCTCGCATATAACCAAAAAGATTTCGGATTTTCTTTGAGTAATTCACCGAGTACTTTTTTCTTGAAATTTCGCAGTGCAGTACGCATTGATTTCTTGGTTTTTGAGCGTTGCGCAGCGTAACTTTCTTTTGCTTCAAGTTCCTTCGATTTTTCACCTAACGTAATGGACTTTTTGAACAAGTTGTACAGTTTTCTCTGTCTCTCAAGGTCCCTCCTAACATCGTTGTTACCAGCGAGGTTCTTTAGTATCACATTTCAATTTTTTTGGAATATATTCGTTGATTCCCTGGCGTAGAATTTCTAAGAAATATTTCCATGATGCATCAGTGCTTTTATCCTCTGTTTTAGCTACGAAGTCCGTATACGAATAATTAAGCATATCGCCAAATTTTATGAAGTTGCATTTATCAAATAAATAAATATTTCGTTTCGGTTTTACAGCAGATTCTACTTCAATTTTTAATTATTAATAAAATTACTCTGTGATCACTTATGCCCTCAATAATATCGAGTTGTTTTCTCAACTTAGGATGGCTTACTGTGAAAAGGTCTAATATTTTATTTCCTCTCGTAGGCTTGTCAACTACTTGGGCAAGTGAGTGATTACTTAACTCTCCTCAGATTCTAGAAGTGGTATCACACTTTCAGCCTTTGGACCAACTGCAGGACAAAAGGGCTGGTATGTGATAGTATGTGAAAAGGCTTACTATCGGCCATGCCAGTAGTATGAAATCATTATTACATCTGCTATATCAAGGGTCTTGAACTTCTGGAGAGATCTATAGGAAAAATTTGAAAGCATATGCTAATTCAGGGTTGCTACAGACCTGGAGAACGTGGAAAAGCCAGGGAAAATGAGATCTTACATGGAAATTTGCTTTCCTAAGTCCAGATTCTTTGTTTTCAATAAGTGAGGAGTACCATTTTAGGCACTTTCTGTGTGTGTGGTGGCTTAGTGCTTTTAGTACCTCACCTAAATGAGGCATTGGAGCTCTTATTAGTCTTTATCAATTAATTATTCCGTAATGGATCAATTCCACAAGGTCAAGCCTACAACAGTTTCCTTTGTGTAATTATATGCACGTAAAATTGAATTTCAGGCCATATTTTATGCAATCATTCTGAGGATGATGGAATACATGAGAAACTCGAAATTACAAAGTCAACGGGACCAGAAAAATCGCCACTTTGAAATATCAAATTTTGTATGAACGAGTATCTTTTGAAAACATCGCATTGAAGCTCTTTTTTTGTTTCCTTAAATTAAGATGTACTCTCGCGACGTACTAGCATAATTTACGAAGTTATAATTCATGAAAGTATATTTAAATATGTATTCATGCCCACAGGGTGCACACAGTTGAACACAACTAATTTTTCGGAGTTTGATTCTTCTGATTTTCGGGATTTCCACTGCGTCATTCCAGCGTTTCACGGCAGAAATCCCGAAAATTGGAAGAATCACCCTCCATCCAAGCCCCACGGAAATTTATATGAATGACAACTAACTTGTCATGTAAGACTTGGTGCTTTCCTGGCGCACAATGTGAATAAATTCTTCACAGGTTTCCCTCCAGGTGAGTTGTTCAGCCAGAGCCAAAGTTTCAAAGGCTAACTATGCCATTGTCCTCAGGGCGTTGACTCAACACCCTGAGAACTCTGGCTGAACAACTCTCCTAGTGGGAAACACGTGAAGAATTTATTCAAACTAACTTGTCGTTCTTTTTTCCAATGAATGATTAGGCAATGAAGCATCTTTGCACAATTTGCATGCAGTTTGGACTAAGCCTATGAAGCTTCTTAGCGGATTTAAAAAATGTTATTTCCTGACTGAAGAACTCGTAACTTTAGCCTGAGCGATGTATAATCATCAATAATATTGATTTAAGCGTACACTAAGGAAGTGTGCGACTTGCGCAATCATTTGCACCAGATATTGAAGACAGTGAAAATAAGATTCTCTTGTGGATGCTATGCGATGGATGCATGTCATTTACCTATTTTGTACAAATACTGATATGCCCATTAATCTTGCAAAATAACAATCGTTATTCTCCCTTAGATTCATTTACGTAAATGAACATGAAAAGAAGATAGTACATGCAAGCCACGCACTTCAACGGTGAAGGTGATATAACTCCTTTTACACTTCATCAGATACTAACTATGCTATCACTGCAAATCAATAATTTTCTTTTTCCACTCTACAATGCGAAAGCTTCATTTGTGGCTCTATTCAGATTAGGTTGCCTACTCTTCATTCATTAAAGCTCAGGATTCATTTAAAGATTCGGTATTGAACTAAAATTTTGTATATTTATGGTTATTGTTTTCCCTCTGCTTTCGATCAAGCAAGGAGATTTTCATCCGAGTATTGCATCTCCAGGTCAGGCCACGCACCAGGCCAGAATCAGCTGTCCGTTCCTCCATTCCCCATTATTGCGGGAGTTACTCCATTCATCCTCTCACAAAAAACAACTAATCGACCCATAGTCTCGGAGTATCATGCGTCACTTGTGACGTTGATCTACCTGGGAGCCAAGGCCAAGGGATGCATGCGAGGAATAAACATTGAATGAATCATCGGTTTTCACCGAATAGTCACATCTTATCTTCCTCCTCCCTTACCTCAACCGGCTGCATCAGCGGAGAGGGAGGACATGACTTTGGGGAGTGGGGGCTTTTACTTAAAGGGTCCAAGAATTGGCATGGGGGGCCGGCAGAGTCAGCGTGGGACATCGCATCCTGAGTGTTGAGGGGGTGGGACGGAGGGGGCACTCGAAGGGGCCTGATCTCCTGGAGGGCCGGAACAGGGGCTTCGGTGTGAAGGTGATGGCTCATGCCTACCCTTAGAGCGGGGAGGGGGGACACAGAGGGTCACTTGAGGGGGGAATATGACCAGTATGGGAGAAAAGGGAAGCATTTGATAGGTTCGCCTGAAGTGAGAAAGAAGTTGATGGAGGAGAATAAGCCGAGGTTATGGAACAACGGAGATGGAAAACTGGGTGAATTTTCCTAGTGGGGATTGCGGGGTGGGGAAAAAGAATATGGGAATGTGCGGGTATTTCCATTTTGAATTTTTCTTAATTTCCGATCCATTTGGACAGATTCTCTATCAATCTGCAGGAACGCAACTGAGGTCTCTTTTAGGATATTTTTTCAATCACTGAGTTGGAGCGAAAGGGGAGAAAGGTACACAATTTTCCAATACAAATATATATGGGTGCTTGAGTATTTTTTTCCCTTTGTTTATGCATGCGGCCAGCGCTAGTCATACTTTAGAATTAATATGCGTCTAAGTAATTGGTCGTATGAACCAAGCGAACTCGTATTTTCTCTGGTTTTCTTGGCTGTTGGCTACGGAAGAAGGGAAGGGCAATACCTTGCTCGATGTCTACTTCAAAACACCCAATTAGGATTGTAAATTCAACCTGATTCTTTCGATGATAGCTATTGCCAGCCGGAATAATTATGCTGCGGAGGAAGGTTAAGCATAATCAGCCTGAAATAGTGAGAAAAAAAGCTTCCTTATTTCATATTCACGACTGAATCTATCGCTCGAACAACCCAGCACCGTCTCCGATACATGTCATATGTTTTAGCACACGCTCGCAGCAAACAATTTCTGTACCAGGAATACTCATCATGGATTTGTGTTTGGGAAAACCGCTAGCAAAAAATTCCAGGGATCATGAGAGGAAAATGCTGGCTGTAGCAATTATTCTCTCGCGGGCGAATATACAGTAAAACCTCTCTTTTACACTTTTGACGGGGATGAAGAAAAAAAGTGTAAATCGCGGGAAAATGTAAATCGAGGGGAATCATAATTTGCAGGAAATAGGAGCAAAATCATACCCTAATGTTAAATAATTTTATTTAAATTAACAGGAGATGTTTAATATTTGATGGGTCACCAAATAGACATAAATAAATGAATAAACAAAAGTTAACAAAAAATAAAAGTATTCTCATATTTTAACTTAACTTGATTTGAGGTGGTGTCTACCTACATATATTTATCTTTGCATCAAGGGCATAATTTTTTTCTTCGACAATAGTCTATGTCATCCATGCCTTTGTGTTGGCTGCATAGGTTGTAGCCAAGGTCTTTCTTAATGTTTTTAATGCAACGCGGATTTTTGGACTATTCAAAAACAAAGGGCTTCAGTCTCACACTGCCATCTGGGATTAGCTCCTAATAAAACAGTAAGGCGACCTTTGCTGAGCTTGGCCCCATGACAGGGGTCCCCTTAGAAGTCTATAGGGTCTTGTGTGTGGCATTATTAAAAAAAAAGACCTCTCTCGTCCACATTAAAAATTTATTATTTCGGGGGAAGATTGAAACAATGTCTTCAATATTTCTTCAAGTTCATCATACTTGGAGTATTTAATGAATTTACGCCTTTTTCCAATACGGCCGCATTCCTTAGCACTTTTCTCTATACATTTACGGGTTTTTACAGTTGTGTTCCACGTTGAACCTGGTATATCAAGTTCTTCGGTCAGGGACACGCGAGTGCCCGTATTAGAGTCAATTCTCTTTGCAAAATGTTGATTTTTTTCTTCAAATGATAACGAAATTATCTCGCACGCTTGTTTGCCATTTTAAAATACGTTTCCTCACGATTGCCGTAAGTAATTGCTCATTAAATAAAACTAAAGGTGAAGTAACTAAAAACCTAAAAACACTAGATCAATGGCATTAGTGCGTGAGTTACGCGAAATAAGAAAAAGATCGCTGCGAAGCATGAGAACAAGAGTTAACATACGTTTTAACTTTTCGCCACAATGACAGCAGTAGTTGGCCAAATAACATCTAATTAAATATATTTATGGCATCCGCTACAAATTTATATGTACTGTTTAAACATCTAGTACGGCTAGGGAAGAGAATTCTATTCCCTGGTATGGCTCCTTAGTACGTGAATCCCGATCGCGAGCATTACAATATCCGGCATAAATACTTTTCAGCAATGCTATCGATGTTATGTGCAACCATCAAACGAGTAATTGTGTTTTTAAAGGAAACCAAATAAATCAGCATTCATATATCATGTTTAAGCATGTATTTTATCCATATTTAACATTAATCACGCTCGAAGTCGCCAGTTGAAGTGCGCCAGCCGCCATCTTTCTTGCCTTCAAATGTCGTAAATGGCGGGATTTGAAAGTGTAAATAGCGGGATGAAAATACATTATAATGATGCAAATATTTTTGGGACCGGGAGAAAATGTTGTAAATCACGGGAAAACGTAAATTCCGGGGACGTAAAAGCGGGGTTTTACTGTATCCGTAAACAACTAAGTTACATTTTTTTACTCTTTGGCAACTCTGTGAACTCATGGTAACGAAGCCGGACGCATTTTTTGTCTGATTGGTTTCATATTTTATGTGCTACAATGCCTACGGTTCAAAGTCCTCCAAGATCAGGTTTCACTGGGGCGTCCAGCGACCACGTCCAACCGTCGCAGCTGGACGACGCGGCCGGGTGGTTTCATTCAGGCATCCACGTCACGATTCCGCGGCTGGGTGATGTGGGAGAATGCATATTTAGTTAAATTATGAATTTATTATCGGTTAGTGTTTCCTGAGAGTGAGTTGATTTTGAGCTGAAATGGATGGTGACAATTTAGATCCGTCACTATTCGTATATGAACGAGTAACTCTTTCACGTTGGGACCAAGACCCGAGGTTCATAATTTCAAATCTTTGTTATTTCGTAATATCGCGTACTGTTATGTACACTAAGATACCCTTTTGGTCAGGACCAAAGATTTTGCTTCGTAAAATCAAAAATTCGTAATTTCGAGTTTCTACTGTATTTGTTTCTTCTCAACTTGTGTACGTACAGGTAATTGTGTGCTTGTCATTCCCAAGTCATTATGACCTCCAGCATGAGTCAGTAAAATCAAAAGGAATGAGCGACAGAATTTCTGGTCCATTGAGTGCTATAATTTCCCTTTTTGTAACAGTATTATGTCTCGAATGTCTGAGGAAACATGATTTTAGCTACAAAAGCCTAACATCACATAGTGAAGAAATTTCTACATTTAGAGGTCAAGGTACACAGGAAATGCAGAAGTTGTAAGAATGGAGGTAGTAGAACTCAAGTTGTTTTTGTGCATACCTCAGAATATGTATTATTCTTTGTGAAATGTCTTTTCTGAATGTGCTCTTATACAAACTGCCTTACTTCCAGTAAAATCACAATTGTGTCTTTGTCATAATGTCAATCATTGCTGTTCATCAACCCTAAGGTTGGTTTGACATGGCTTTCCACTCTATGCTTCTATCAGCTAGACTCTTCACCTCTAATTATTTCTTTGTTTCCTCATCATTCATTATTTGCTCCATGTATCTCAGCCGAGGTCTTACTGGGCTTCTGGCAGTCTTCATTAGACACTTGTATCTTAAAATATGCCAAAGTAGGTTGTCCCTCCTTTTTCGTTCTCCTCATTCATTATATTGTCCTAATCCGTATTTACCCTTAGTTCTTCCGTCTTGGCTTTGTGTGACAATGGCATACCATTGTCCAAGCATTATTCTTCTTTCACATTTTTTTAATTCCAAGATATTTTTCACCGACTACTTCGATTTCTTCATAGTCCTTCATAGGCATGTAGACTTGTACAGCTATTGTGTCTGTCAGCTGAGTTGCTATCTTAGCAATGACTATCCTTTTCTTACACTGAAGTAAAGCTTTCACGTGCATTCTAGTGATCTTAAGCATAATTCCTACCCCTGCATGTTTAATGATCCAGTGTGTATGATCCTGTTGCTTCTAGGAGGTTCCATTAGCTTGTTGGTGCATAAAAAATTTAAAAGAAAGTGATGGTTACAGGCAGCTCCTTATGATTGTAATGTGGTGGTTTCTCCTTGCCTTACACATGTCAAAGCATCTCAAAGTTACAGGCAAGGTAACATTTACTTTGACTTTGTTCAGGTAAATGTTACCATGCCTGTAGTGAAGTGAGTGTTGCTGTACTGTCAATTGTGGTGTCCACATTCACTCAAGGGTCACCACCCTTTTTACCATGCTTATATTAACTTGCCCTGTTTGTTGTTTGTCTGGATGGAGTCTTGTAATCGAAATCTAACCCACTTTCCATTGTTCAATCGAGCTTAAATTTGGCATACTTACTTAATTTCGATGACATTATATGAATCAGTAATTTACTTTACTAATTATCCTAATTAATCCTTTAAAATGAAATGGTTTACATTTTACATACATATATTCCTTTATCCTAACATGACGCAACCCGCATCACATTGCCTACTCTTACAATTAGTCAGAACTGTTGCTGGCGCTGTCGAAATCTAACCCACTTCCCATCGTTCAATCTAGCTGAAAATTGGCACACTAACTCTCGATGACAATGCATGAATCAGTCATTTTCTTCACTAATTACCACGAAAATTTTCTTTTTAGTACCCTTGAATATAAGCGTGGTTAAAAAAAAAAGTATTTTATTCATATTTATTTCTGCTTATTCCCCATGAGTCTGCTGGTGGACTCCCTTAAGCATAGCCCCGAGTGTGCCTTCATTCTGATGTGAATGTCGTGTACAAAATAGAATTTGGTATTATACAGTCGCATTGCAATGGTGATACTTTGACACTTGGGTGATATTGAATTAAACCCTCGAGCATGTCTTATTTGCAAGTATTTTATCTATACATGGAGCATTGTTCCCTAATGTTGAATATTTCGTGCATACGTTGACTGGAATATTTTTAATACCCTAGTGGCTCTTTGAAATTATTCCAATAACATTTTTGTCATTATGTTTTATTTAATAAACTACCTACTAAAAAAGCTACCATCCTTCAAGTAGAAAATATGAGTATTAACAAACTGCTGATTTAATGGAATAATCGCTTCTCTCTACCATATGGTTCAGGAACTTGATTATTCTGTACCTTAGTGGAAAAAGATTTTGTAGATATTCCTGAAATACGGACGCGACCGAAAACTATTTTTTTACGATACAAAATTTTCGGCCTCTATAATTTTAGAAAATTTCAAGCGCTGTATGGAATAAAACATTAGCACAATTAATGGCCCTTGAAAAGGAGCTATGTGAAGTAAAATATGTGAAGCAACATGAGGAAAAAATTTCCTGTTCCACCTAAGCCCAAGCA
The DNA here is from genome assembly GCA_963573305.1 of Pyrrhosoma nymphula. NCBI lineage: Eukaryota > Metazoa > Arthropoda > Insecta > Odonata > Coenagrionidae > Pyrrhosoma > Pyrrhosoma nymphula. The sequence continues at coordinate 89,977,147 of OY754334.1, read as the reverse complement.
TGTTCCAGTGGTACAGTGGCCGATAAGATATGGAAGTTGTCCCCCTGTTGTATTGTTGAATGACTTTGAAATACGATCGAGTACATAATGTCCATGGACATCATAAATGAAGCATTTTTCTGCATAATCTTCAAATATCTATTATTCATTTTGTACATAAAAATGACATGAATCTCTGTTAAGAAACATCAACTTCCACTATTTATACAAAAACAATGTTGTTCCTTAGTTTATCTAGTTATTAGCAACCACAACTGTGATGATTTTTACATCATGGACATAAAGGCAAAGGAGGTGCTTTTGTTGAAGTGTATCTTTTTTATCTTGCCTTCAAGTTTTGGTCTCAGCTAGAGAGAGCATGTGGAAACACACTCTTCTTGAATTGTTGCCACTTCTGCCATTGGTAGGTATGCTGGGGGCCGTGGTGTAGCACTAGTGGTCATAACCCATTGGTTAGATTAGGATTTATGTTTAATAAAATATTCAAAACCAACCTGTTTTTCATGTACATATTTCACTATAATACATATTGTTATCTCTACATGGTGTGCATGCGTTAATGTGCTTTTCTCTTATTCCTGCACTTTCTTTAAAATACCCGCTTGCAATAGAATGGATATTTAACCTGGAAAAATGAATATTTTGGCCTGGAAAAGTACTTGAATTTCATAATTTCTGGTCTGTAGAAACCCTGTAATTACTCTGTCAATATTAGGGTTAAGAAATTTTGTAATGTCCATACATGACCCAGGAAAACTTTCTATGCCAAGTAAAATTTCATTTCTTAGTGTTTTCATGAGATATGCCAAGATGATGGTTGCCATCACTTATTTGTTTGATGTATTTTTCGACCGCAGGTTCATACGTACATGCGATAGTTCCCACAAGCGATAGATGTCCCACTTTACAAGTATGACCCAGGCTTGTATTGAATGTAGTACATATGTCATATATGTGAAGGGGGTATACTTGAATTGGAACATGGCCTTTTTGTATCCACCTTTTCACTGCTATCAACAGCCTCCTACATCCCACTATTTTATAATGTCATTTCCATCTGCTTTTCCCAGTTTATAGGATATTCTACTTTACTCTCTTTATTCCTCCATTATATCTAAGGATTTAATGGTCAATGGAGGAAGGGTGGAGAGGAAGCTGCATCAGCCTACTATTAAGGAAGTATGCCAAGGGATCCACAGTGTATCTTCCCATGCAATGGTTGGAGTACTGCTCTGAATGTGTTTTCCACATGGCAGGCCAAGTAGGGATTTAAGTAGGAACCCTCGGAAAAATCTCTGTCAATGATGGATTTGAACCAAGGCTCTCTGGAGGGAAAACCAATGTTCCAGCTACCAATCCAATCCCCAGAAATAACTGATTGTGTACAATAACAGCCATAGCGGATAATTAGGTGGACTCTTTAAGGTACATATTTCACAATTATATTTTTAACCATTATTAATATTTTCATAAATCTTAAATGAATCAGAAATCTAAGAAAACATTAATGTTTCATATATTTAACCCTGATATGAACTTTGATTAATCCCTCTTCTGCCTGCAGGTCTTGACTGGAGGGTAATATGCTCATTGGCAAACCTGAAGTCAATGTGTTTAAACCCTGTTTCAACATGGGTATTGAGTTAAATTTTGTAAATTAGGCTTCTTTAAACTTAATATGTAGCATGCAAAAAGTGGCAATAAAATTAATGTCATCTTTATTTCGAGCAAATTTAGGTTTAGATTGACCTTTCGTACAATTAACTCGTTAATATCACACTTTGACATCCATGCCCCAAGTGGAGAAAAACCCACCCAGGCGAGACTCCAACCCACTACCTTCTACTACCCAGACCAGCAATCAGGACCTCAGAGGGACAGTCTGCGTCAAATAGGGGAAAAGATCCTTTTTTAATTTTTCAGCAATTCTTTCTAAGCTTTAATGTGTAACCTCCTTTATTTTGACTGTGTAATAGAGAAGTTTTCATTTTTCCCTGAAACTTCTCTTCATCCTTTTTAAGATTTTATTCCAACTATACACTCTTGCTTACCCATTCCGTATTTTAATCATTATAGCCATCTATTTTTTGTCGCTAGAATTCTACTTTTGAAAATAAGAAATTCTGATGTTTTTTGAATATTGTACATATTTGGTGGAGGATGTATTGTTCAATTCATCCATTAAAGTAATCTACTGGTTAAAAGTAGGTTTTATTGAAAGTCAGAGAAAATCCTCCAATGGCTCAATAGGCTCAATGATGCAGCCATTCCAATATTCTGTATTTTTTATCTCCCCAGCCAAATTTTCTGAAAACCGTAGTTTCTCCCCCCTTGTTCTCCCCAAAAAAATGTTTATGACACATGACACTTTACATCATCATCCCCTTAATTGAGCACTACTCAGTCCCAATCATCAGCCCCATCCTATAGCTGAATGCTTGTTTCACAAGTAATATTCTCCACCTAATATCTTTGAAACCATGCACATTTTTTTTAACATACTCTCCTAGTTATTAAATTGATATACCGCAGTGTAGCGGTTTGAATGGCTGTTGAATGGCCGGAGCGGCTGGCAGAGCATCGGCAAGAGGCGCACGGTCATTACCCTGAATGGGAGGGGGACTTTTACGACCGGAGAGGCGACTGTCCTCCTGAGAGCCTTTGTAAATATAGAAAATAAAGCAGTACCATGTGGGCTCTAAACGCGACAAGTTGTTTTCTCCTTGACCAACCCTTCTCCCGCAAACCAGTGCTACATTGGTACTTGCTTCAACCTCTCTTGATGAGATTTCTTTAAACTCCATCTCAATAAAAAAAAGGAATAAAGATTTTTTCATAGGGATCTGTCCATTCATCTGTCTCACAGGTCCTTTTGTTCACTTCTCTTCATTTTGTTTCCACCCTCAGTCATTGTCCTTCCTCGTAGGAGGTCCTTTTCTGGACCAGTTAGTCACAATAGCCATTGCAGAGCAGAACATCCTCTAGCTAGATGTTTCTTTGCTGATGCTATCGACTCAGTGTCAGAGATGCATGAGTGTCGCAACCAGTGAGGCTTTCTGTTCTGGGTGGTGATGGGAAGTTGCATTTAGGTAACAGTCTGTATGGGCCTTGTTCCTGCATACAGCATCCCCAAGCTTCCGGTTATATTTCCTTTTCATCAGTACCCATCTACAAGAAGGGTAGTTTGTTTTCTTCCTCTTACTAAATAGTGAATTGCTATGGTGTGGTGCTAAGCGTTGAGGTGCTGGAGGAAACCTTGTAGCTGTTTTGCTCCATGAAGGCCACACGACGAAAGTATTCCTTATCTCTTAAATCCTTAAGTGCTTCATAAATCTTAGCCACAGTTTGGGTTTCTTGTTGTAGGCCGCTGAATCTTCCACTTCAAATTTATCCATGAATAAGTTCGCCACCACTGGAGATCTCACTGGTAGCGACACTCGTGCATCTCTGACACTGAGTCGATTGCATCAGCAAAGAAACATCTAGCTAGAGGATGTTCTGCTCTGCAATGGCTATTGTGACTAACTGGTCCTGAAAAGGACCTCCTATGAGGAAGTAGAATGACTACCTAAATGTGGAAACAAAATGAAAAGAAGTGAACAAAAGGACCTGTGCGACAGATGAATGGACAGAACCCTAAGAAAAAATATTTATTCCTTTTTTTATTAAGATGGAGTTAAAAGAAATGTCTGAAAGTAAAGAAAGAGAAGCTGAAGCAAGTATATCAATTTAATAACTAGGAGAGTATGTTAGAAAAGCTTTTTATATTTATGTATTTTCTGAAAACACTATAGGAAACCAATGGGGCATTTTCAATAGGAGAGAGTGGAGATTCCATTGCTTCCCCCTTTGTCTGCACATGATATCATAATATCTCCCTATGCACAATGTATGCCAATGTCAACTCAAGTTGACTCACACTCGGAGAATGGAGAGAATAATTAAAACTTTTTTTTACAATTTGCTTTTGAAAACTATAACCATTAACTATATTCGTTGATTTTGAGCTTCGAAATTTCAAATGAAAAATATCAATCCCTAGAGATAACAATAGTTCCCGAGCATTCCGTGTATTCGAGCATGGAAAAACCCTAGTGTCGAACTACACACGTGATATGTGAGCAAATACCATATTTTCGGTGAACATTCGATATTATTCAAATACTACGTTTGAATGTAACGTATTTTCCCTTCTTCGTAGATAGCAATGCAAGTTTGTGCAATCACTGACAAAGAGCAGAGAAGTCCCCAGGAAATGAGCGAATGATACTTAACACATTTTAATGGACTCGCTAGTAAAAAAAATCCCATTTTATATCCGATCGATGTCGATAAGCTCAAAAACTAATGCTACTCAAAATTCTAATGCAGCCCAAAAAATAACTTCTGGCTCACTGTTGGGTACATTTTATACTGCATATAAGCATTTTATAAACTTACTGCTTAAAAACCCAAGTTATCCCAAAAAATCATATGTCTGAGGAAAAATCAATCGATATTCTTAAGAAATCACTTTCGGCGGTGTTTCGAATGATGGCCATGATAATTTTTGTCTCTCTTGTCTTCTTTTACTTTTTATATTTTGCCATTCGACCATAGGTACCTACTTCAGGAAAATTGAAAAATGTATAAAACTTATAAAAACTATGTACATTTACATAGGTTGTAAACCACAGTATATATCGTATATATTTATCTCAAATTCACTCTTCTGCGTTTGCGCGCTAGCGCCCACTAACGCCATCTATTCATGCCATAAATCGTGTGCGCGGAAGTAGTTGCAGTTCAATTCTCCGTTAACCTGCAACAAGTTGTGTGATGTCAATTTTAAGTTACAAGAGGCGGTCATAACAGTGGTAAGTTTCATAGTACATCCCTCTCACTCTGTATTATTTCTATCGGTATATATATAATGGTTAACAAATGAGTTAAAGATCTATACAAGTTTCGTGCGTTTTGAATGTTATATGTCGCATACCGACTAGCACCGCGCTTGAATGAATTAATGTTAGGACTACTCGGAGTTTGCTTGAATATGTTGACGTTGTGAGTAGAGTACTCTATCCATTATTCTGTAATCTGCTAAGTAATTTCTATCCCAAAGTTTTCATTTTTTGGATCGAAAAGGCCCATTAAACATTCGTGGACTGGTGCTTTATGTCTCGTGAAGTGATAGGATTGTTTAAGGCCGTTGTACACGAAGCACTTAATTGCTCTATTTGATGTATAGAAATTGCGAGAACGCAGGCACGGAATTAGAACAGGAGCTATTTTCCCATCTGTCGTTTATGCATTTGCGCATGTATTCTTGAAATTCACCGCTTTGCATGGCGCAATTTTCAATGCACATCAGATTGTGCAATCAAGTGCCTCGTGTAAAACGGCCTAATGAATATCTAAATACTTTGATGTAGAAATGTATTTTGTATCGAAGATGAGGAACTAGATTAATTGCATATTATTTCTTTTACAGCATAAAAATGAGCGTCTCAACTCATGCCCTGGTTTTAATTTTAGCAAGTTTATGTTTTCGTCATAATGTGCTCTGTGATCGAATGAGCGATATTCTGGAAGCCAGTGCTGATTTTTTGGAGAAGGCATTTTCCCAAGAGGTGGACTTCGAATCACCCGGTACAGTGAAGTAACCTACATTTAATATAACGAACTATCGGAGGAATGTGAAAAAATGGTAGACCCACTGCAAGCCATTCAGATAAGTTTGGTCGGTGAGGGTATATCAATAGTGCTTTACAGATATTTAGACCTACGGCATAATTAATTCACTCATTAGGGAAGGGGCCAAATGTTTTTCATGAGACGCAAGTGGTTTCCCTGAGAGATTAGGTGACCAGGCTTTCAGGCAGGAACAAAGCCTTAGTTAACTGGGCATCCGTATTGAGGTTTAGCAGGATTCATCTGGAAGCAACTGTAGGCAGACCTACATCGTTCTCAGTGGTATCACATTGATAGTAAAGGGTTACCAATACAATATTTGCTGTGACCTCATAAAAATTTCTCTATGGAAGAGCAGTTGTACTTTGTAACTTTTGGGTGCTGATGAACTTTACTGAGGGTATATAATATGGGTGATTTAGTAGTATAAATTGTGGAGGGATTCTGAGCATATTATCTGAGGCCGAGGAAGATAACCCATAGGGCATTTGGCCACCTGGCTTCTCTATACTTGGTGCCTGTGTGCATTTCAATCCGAACTTCATCTAGGTGGGTGATCTTAAGTGAACTTTCACTTTTCCGAAGACAGCCAAAGACAATCCAAATATTGAAGCCCGCAGCCTAAAGTACCCAGACTCAGCCAGAGCACATCCAGTAGACTTCCTGTGGATTATACCTTTAAATCATTGCATCATGCATGGAGATTCAGCCACTGCTATCTCATCTTTGGATTTCATAGAGCTTGACCCTCGCATACTACTGAATTGATTGTAACGAAGGTTTGAATTGAAGGTTTTTCATTAACTGAGGTAACCATCCCCCTGTCTTTCACATTGGGAATTAAAATGTGTTTACCTGATCTATCCATGGCATTGTTAAAGATTTAAGGTCTGGAATATTCCTTCTTTATATAAAAAATTGATTGGTACTTCATCATCATCACACAAGTTCTCAATCCCAAAATGTTACTCTCCAGTTTTTCTATCCCCTGATAATTCCTATTCCCCAAGCAGGAATTGGTACTTTTACCAAAGTTAAAATATAATAACTATCCTTCTCCTCTAAAAGGAATACACCTAACCTTTCCCGAATTCGCATTCCAAATTATGCTTCTCATCACAACTCTTATCTCAGCTTTAACTTTCAGGCTATCATATCCTTGAGATATGCCTTTAATGGGGAATTATAGAATGATATGAAGGCATTATAGAAACATTAACGGAACTGGGTATCAGAGATATTTGCCATTGAATGTAGTTTTGGTGTTAATCAATTTTACTTGATTTCAGATGCATTTTCAGAGGAATGGGTGGAAAAGGCAGAAGAGGTTATGAAAAAGTATGTTAAAAAAATAAAAGAAGTTCACGAATTGGACCAACATGCAGTGGGAAAGAGAGGCACTGATGAGCAGCTCACTATAACGAGAGATTACCAAGGTTGGTTGCCTTAACATTTAAATTTGTGATGTTAAGTTCAGTACAATGGTGTCTGAGAGTCTACTGCAAACATTGAATGAGCTTCCATGGCTGATAAAAGACTTCCTTAAGATGGAAAACTCAGCTGTACAGCTCTCGCGAAAGCTTATGGCGTTCGGATGCGCGGCGTTTGTGTTGTCCGCGTCATACAAATTCCATTTTTGTAAATGAACTCATGCATGGCACAAATGCCATGTCTTTGCTTTCCCCTACGTCCCTTTTCCCTACCCTTTCCAACAAAATTTACCCCTCCACGACGTCTTCTTCTACACATCTGAACGCCATAAGCTTTCGCGAGAGCTGTACATTGCTTGATTTTTATTAATGCCACATAATCTGATAGCTGTGGGAATAACAGGCAAACCTAGATTGCAGTCACAATTCTCTCCATGAAGTATCATGGATGGTTATTCCCAACCTCTTATGTGAAACATTTGATTTTAGAGCTGTAGATGAAGAGATGGAATGGATGGATCAGAAATGTCTTAAAAGCTTTGCAGTCGATGGAATTAACATTATCTTAGAGTACCTTCTCCACAACTTAATTGTACTTGTTTACTTTACTTAATTGTACAGCTTCGAAAGGATGTGAAGCTATCATCAGTTTCAATGATATGTTTTTATGGGGATCACATTCGCTGAACACCCGGAAGTATTTATATCCTGTGTACATCAAGAAACTTAAATTACATTAATAGTTTCCAATCATTCCATTTACACAAATGATGTGGTACGCAGTCACGTGCACGGGTGCGATGTTATACGCCAAAGATGGTGCAATTCACCATGAAAAAATCATTTGACTTGACTGGGATTCGAACCTGGATCTCCCAATTTCCAGTCAGGTATGTTAGCCAGTTACACCACCAAGCCATATTAATTCAAGGTGAATTTCAGCGGGGGGTTTATACAAACAAGATGTTCTCGTCTTGAGTCTACATTGTAGCACAGAAGACGTACCACGAGAACATCTTGTTCGTATAAACCCCCTGCTGAAATTCACCTTGAATTAATATGGCTTGGTGGTGTAACTGGCTAACACACCTGACCGGCAATTGCCAGATCCGGGATCGAATCCCGGTCATGTCAAATGATTTTTTTATGGCAAATTTCACAATCTTTGGTGTATACATTAATAGTATTTTTCATCCAATAAAACTAAATGTATTACACAATAAGGAATTGTTATTATTTATATGATTTTTACAGTATGTAATTTTTAATGCACAATGATGCTACTGCATGATAAAAAGGCATTGTTCTGATTATAGGATTCTGGCATGCTAGGAAACCACTAGACTATGATAGTTTCCTTTGTTTTAATCGTCATAATCAAGAGTTCCATCATGTTTGGTCCACTCATATGCAAAGTTTCACCTCTCATCCATGAGGACACTTCTACTTGAAGCAGAGATGAAATGTTGCAAATGAAGCCAACAAAAATGCAATGGAACTCTATAATAAAATCAGAGTTGTCCCTGAGGATTGAGGTGCCCTGTGCAAACAAAAGTTGGGGGTCCCCTTAACTTTGCATTCCCTTATTGATGTAGTAGCACCTGTTAAGAATATTTCATGGAAAGAAGGAAATTAACCCACAAACTGGCTAATGATTTCAAGAAATTTGTGTGTATTACGTAGTAGGTAATTTCTGGTAGTAGGTAATACGCAGGTTTCCCAGTGCCACCTGAGGCAAGCCCGGGTGGGGTCCCCATAGGCATGGGGCCCAGTGCAGTGGCACCTGTCACACTACCCTAGGGATGGCACTGAATAAAGAATCAATAATTGAAAATTTTCAATTAAATATGGAGTTAACTTTTTTATTAATTACAAAGTAAAACTTTAGATTGAAGGATTGGAATGCAATACTCGGATGTGACAGGAAACTAGTTCATGGTCATTTTAGAATTCAATTAATAGTTAGTAAAATTTATTTCACTGCAACAGCAGTGATATTAGCTTTGGTGTGTGGTAAATAATGTCTACAATAAAGTAATATAAACAAAGGGTAATGCATTTCCAAATGTGTGCTTCAGTGCTTTCTGTAGCTATTTTTTTCTTTTATCTGATACTCATTATTCACTAATTCATACATACCAATTGGATATATATAGTATCTTTATTATTCCTTATGGTATAAGGTGGAGTGATATCCAGCTAGCATTTGACATCCGATGTAGCCTGGCAAGATATTAGTATTTGAGTCTGCTAGAAGAGCTTTAAAATGTCGGTTCTTGAATGTGCCTGGACAATTACTCTCAAATTGAGCTAAGATTTTATTTTTAATGATTAGTGCAGAATGAACATGCAAAAGCAAATGTAAAGCAAAACATTGGGTGTAATCTTTCAGCATTCTGGGATGCATTTTGGGAGTAGTTGGTAACCCATTTACCTTTAATTTTCATTGAAAAATTCAAGGCAGGAAAAGTGATAACTGTATATAAAAGATTGCTTACAAAATGTGTGGATGCCAATTACTCATACTCGGGCAGAGGCAGTAGATATACTCTGGTAGTGATCGATAATCTGAAGAATGTTTTTTTTTGAAATGACAATCAGTACACCTATTATATGAATGTTTATAATTTATCCAGAAAATTCATGGCCAAAAACGAGATAAGAAAGAATATATACAAATAAAAATATACACGATGGGAGACTTCTGAGATTACTGAGAGGCTGTAACATCACACATTTTTCCATCAATCCCAAAATAATCACGGAAGGCATGAGCACACTGATGGCTATCCAAGTACCGAAGAAGAGCACCCATGTCCATGTGGCCATTTCTTCCCTTGGAACTGTTTTTATCTCCCATGAAAGACACCTCTTCAAAAGTAGAAAATTTTCGCAATGCATAGCATTCCTCTACATTACTAATTGGCTCACTCTCTTTCTTCCGACACATAATCTTCTTCCAATTCAGATGCTTTATCTGGAATGCACATTCAAGAAAATTAAATATATCTTATTATTATAGACATCACGGGGATAATGCTAGACACAACAAAATTCTTACTTTAAACCACCAGTCTTCACAGTTCCGTGATAAACCTTCGATGCAAATTATTCCTGGCCTGCCAGGAAGACAAAATCCGGTTATGTCATATTCGTGCGACAAGTCTAATATCTCTCTCCGTTTTATTTTGCTGAATATGTGATGGGAGTATATCCAGAACCGAGCAAAATGTTTATCTTCATCTTCTAAACACGGAGCTGGCATAACAACTTCGTCTTCTTGAACATATTGCTCAGAATTCTCTTGAAGCCATGAAATTGCTTGTAATATGCATATATCACCACGGTCTAATGCCTTTACAAACACTGCTAAATCCTTATTCAGGGTGTGCTGTTGATCACGACTCAACTTTTCACTTCGAACAAATATATCTGGCTCGACAGCAGGGTATTCGTGGGGGAGGGTTATGTACACTTCTAATTTGGCCTGAAATGAAACATAATGTATGGTAGTAAACGTATCATATACGTATCGTAGGATAATACTTAAGGCTGTTACAAAAATTCATTTCCTTACCTTTTCTAAATGCAGATTGACAGTGAAATCCAGGCACTGAGGAAACGTAGAGCATTTTCCGTCTAAAAACTCGTTTATGTCGGCAATAACACTATAATCATCTACACATAGTTCACCGGAGTTGGGAAACATTGACTGGAGCATATCATATTCCGCCAGTTGTTGACGTAGCATTTCTTCTAACTCGCTTCTTTCGACGGAAAGCGTTATTTGGTCCTCTAAATCCTTGAAATCGATGCATGCTTCGCTATTCAATTGTATTTCATCTTCATTTGAATGCGACATAACGAACGCATTGAATTAAAGAGAAATGTGATTTTATTTCTTCCCTACACTAAAGCTCGCGTGCGTTTGCTGACAACATTCCGTCGACTAGTGTGGAAGTTGTATTACGTCGGTTTCTCCACTGTAAGAAATTGTTTTATTCCAGGTTAAGATGCTGACAATGTAAGGCAGTTTTTAATTCGATATAGTAACAAACCTACTCACACATTCACGTTGACGCTGCATACTGTTGGGTGTTTACATTAATCATTAACATGTTTATGACATTAATGGTCGAAGTGCTATTTGCGTGACAAATGAATAGCGTTAAGTGAAGGCGTAGCGTCAAAATGGTGCCTAATTCAAAAACTCGGGGAACACTACGTTTGAAAGCATATAGTTTTCATTTTACCCTCGATGAGAATCTTAAAAAAGAAATTGATCACATTCATAATTATTCCACCTGAAGGATTTTAGATGAGATTAATTAATTACACAAGGTGAATTTTTGGTACTTATGAAGAGTTGCAGTTGCATATGTTTTCTTGGTTTTACCGAATGTTATCTCGGCCAGCGCTTTAATCCATTGGCTTATCATTTTTCTTGCAAGCTACTCTTTCAGAAATACCATTTATTTTGATAAAATGTTATATTGATAAATATGCTATAAATTGTAAAGTTTATTATATATTTTATTGAAATTTTTTATATATATAGGTATATATTTTTTCAATTACAATTTGTGGTTATTAGTCCCCAGTTTTTATGAATTGAACAGTATTATTAACATTTATAAAATATTGCAAAATTATAAACAATTTTTTTGTGATCATATTTTTGAAAATATTTTATATATTTTTTCGTATTATTATTTTAATCTATATCTTCTTTCATTCTTGAAAGTTTCATTGAAATTCATTGACGGATTCTGGAGATATGTTCTAATGTATCTGGAGAAATTTTTGAAAAAAAAAGTTTTACTGTTCCATTTTACAGCAGCGATTCCATTGCTATAAACTATTTTTGCCTGCCCTTTCTTCAACTGTATATTTTTGAATTCTGCCGGTATATTCCTTTCTTTTTATTCTGAATGTGCCTAAGGCATTAGTTTTCTAATCAATCAACTTGAGAAATAGACCAGGTTATGTGTACCAATTATCTAACGCCACAGTGTAACCCTTGCGAAAGTAGGGATGCAAAAGTTCTAATACTATTGGAGCACTAGGAGTATCCTTTGCTCCGGATGGTTTTTTTCCAGTGTAAATAGTAAATTGTAGGTTGGAGCCTGATGAGCTTTCACATATCTTGTAAAACTTGATTCCAAATCGGGCGCGCTTACTTGGGTTATACTGGACATAGCAGAGTCTACCACGAAATTTCATCAGGCCTCATCCACGGCAAGATTTCTCTCCGGAATGTACATGGCTGTAAATTTTTTATTTACATAGCCGATCACTGGAGATATCTTTATCAGCCGATCATTTCCATTCAGTTATGAATTATCTACAAATGTAAGAATTTGGATAGCAACAAAAAACGTTTATATGGCATAACTCTGCCGAAAAAGGTGTTTCTGTCACGTTGCACGGACTCAAGTATTTTTGAAGCTTATTTTTTTTTCACTTGTGCCGTTAGCACACACAATGAGATATAGGCCTGAATCTCATCTGTAGTTGTTTCAAACCATCCTTTCGTAAGATCTCTTTTTCTATTTTTGTTGGAGTTCAAAAAGGCATCTGCGTACTTGTTGGTTTCAGTTGCGATGAGTTCCCAAAAATCACCTTCTAGAAACTGGAAGAAAAAGTCTCTTTCACTAGGATTGTTTCTCACGCTCCTATGAATTATTTCATTTATGCCAGGTTTACCAGAGAATCTAAATTCTTTCACACACTGGTTGTTTTTACACCAATGCCAATTGTTTTCTACCTTAGCCTTTTTTCGATCCGCCGGACAAATACTGCCTTCATTTTTGCTGGAAAATTCTGCACTGTCTTCACTACTCACAGATTCTGAATATTCAGAATTATCGGTGTCAGTTTCTTCACTGTTATCACTAACACTGATGTCACTATCAAAAAGAAACTTTTCTGCATCATCGTCCGTAAAAAATCTTGCCCCTTTTGCCGGCCATTGCTTCGGGGGAGCGAGAGTACACATGGCCTTGAGCGCGAGCGTCCGTGGTTATGGCGGTAGGAATACTGGCTACGAACTGGCGGCTGGTGCCGAAATGCTGGCTTATCAGAAGCCCACGACTTCATTCAGTAATTCTATCATCTTTGTTGATGTAGCAGCGAATAGGAAAAGATGAAAGGCTACTTTTGTTTGTCAGCAGAAAAGATTGTATTATCTTTTGCATAGTAGCAAGTTCACTGAAGACGAAGATATTAGGTATCTTTCGTTTACGTTCAGCAGATGGGACTCATCAAGTATACAAAGTGAAATATTGCTTCCTTTGTCTTATGTTGGCTATAAATAGGTGCCTCAACAATACTTTATCTAATAGAAGGAGGATGGGAGAGAAAGGAGACAAAGAAAGCCAGTGCTGATGGTGCATTGGGTTCACGATAAACGAAGACGGCGCGATGAAAATGCTTTGAAACCATTGAGTATATGCATGAATAAAATATGAACTGCAATATAATGACAGCATCGGAATATGTATTAGAACAACATAAAAGCAACTAAGAACATAAACTATGAATCTATCTGAAATATATGCTTCAAAAAAAGAAGGCTGGAAAAAAATATAAGAGACTGGCGAATCGCCGTCTTTGTAAGCAAGGGCCAATTTTTAGTGGACGGTGAATCGCCGTCTTTGTAAGCCAATGGGTTAAAACAGGCTTCATTGTGGTACTTTATCCCAATTGGATGTGATGGGATACATTTTTAATGTCCCTCCTCCCTCTAAATGAGTAAAAATATTCTTTGGATAATGACTATTAGATGGTCAGTGATACAGTGATGAATTACCTATGCAAATTGAGTATACTAATTGAATACAGTCTTTGTAGGTGGCTTAGCAATCTATATAGGCGACTGCAGTCTGTGTAACCATTTGGCACTCTTGCTCTGGAACTTCGTCATAGAAAGGTTGCATCATAAAACTTTGTAATAAGCTATGCACTTTAGTTAATTAATGAAAAGGAAAACTTTGTTTATTCCACCAATTTATTTTACAGTACGAATAGTTGCGATGCAGCGGCGTCATCTTCAGGTACAAAGAGTAAAGGTAAAATCATGATCCATATATACCATCTAGGGTAGGCATTGGGGAAAGGAGGGGAGGGGGTGGAAAACCCCAAGGATATAATGTAGTGTTGTGAGTGGGTGGTGGGACTTGGGTGGGTGAGGGTGGGGCGGGGAGGGAGGTGGGGCGGATGGCCATTGGAAGGATGTAGTTTGAGTTTTGAAGTGTTATTTGGGACTAAGGTAGCGGTGGGGTGTCCGTGGGAGTGGGGGGAGGGGAAGGATTACGGGGTACTATTTTTTCCACGAGGGTCAGAGTATGTTTTATCTCTTGTTTTGTTAAAATTTTTATTTTATTTTCATTGATATAGAAAGCTAATTTAAATCGGTCTTTAGGGAAAACGTTGCTTAATTTTTTTTTGGCAAGACTCTGTAATACAGTAATTTACCCCACTTAAATTTTTCCTTGTTTGTTCCAATCGGATTGAAAAGCAAAGGTAGTGCTCTTATGGAGCGTTTTTTTAAGGAGCATTTTATCTACAAGGGTTTTGTTGTAACCATTTACCGTTGCTATTCATTTAATAGTTTCCAATTCCTCATTAAATTTCTCTTTGGAGAGGGGGATATTCAGCTGTCTATTCAGCAAGAAGTGGAATATTGACAACTTTTGGGATATGTGACAGCAGGAGTCAGAGGATTACATGGTCCATGGTGGTGGCTTTGCGAAAAATAGCAAATTCAAAATTTTCATCGCTTTTAGATACAGTCACATCCAGAAAATTCAATTTCCCATTTTTTTCTTTCTCACACGTAAACTTGATAATTTCAAACTGGGTATTTAAATTTGTTAAAAAATTGTCCAATTGCCTTTCAGTGCCAGTTCAGATTGCAAAAACGTCATCAATGTAACAGATCCAGCAATAGATATTTTTAGTGTTCACTGAACCACTATTGAAAATTTTTTGCTAAAATTCGTCAATAAATAGGTCTGCTCGGAGTGGTGACATCGGGGCCCCATTGCTAACCCTTCCATTTGTCTGCTACATCATCAGTTTTCTGATGACGTTGGAGATAATAACTAGCTGAAATTAATCCTTGCTCGTTCCTTGCATGGCAATCTATGAATTGCTAAGGTGATCCCCTTCACCAGACTTCCTCACTTATTCTTCTGAAAAGTTCTGAAGGAAGCTAATCCTCTAAACCCTGCATTGTGTCCTTGCTTTGTTCTCAACTCCTGTTAGCCATTGAACAGAGCCCTTCCTCTCACCCCTCTCCATGGGGAAAAGAGTGGTTCAAAGTGATCCAAACTCAAGTGGTTGCCATGGCAACAGGGCTGAGCCTGGTCCACAGGAGGGGGAGGGCCTTCCTTGGACATAGAAGGCATCGAGAATGCACTTGGTCACTGGACAGGAGAGTAAGGTGACTGGAAATAAACCACTGCTCTACGTTTGTTGGGGAAGTAAGGGAAAAGACATTCAGGGGCAGACTAGAACAAGAGGACTGTAAATTGAAAATGTTCAGTTTAGTGCATCACCTTGTTACCATTTGTAGCAGCTGTAATGCCTCAATGAGGCCTATGGAAAGCTGAGAAATTGGTGTGCTTCATCCACATGATGCATGGAAATATTAAGACTTTCAATCATGCTTTATTAAGATACAATTTTTAATGATATCTTGCCTTAGGATGAAATGTTAGCAATATGTCAAGCAGATAGAAAAGAGATTTTACTAACCTCTGGATCCTAGATACTTGTCAATTTATTTAGTCTTCTTTGGCAACTGAGTGAATTTCATAGGTTGCCTCGCCTACATGTCACATTATTATTGACATTAAAATTAAATATGAAAAAATATCTGAAATTTCTGCTTCATACTTTGCAATTTTTAATGCCTAAGTTAGCTGTAGAGCCTGGGGTAGAAATTTTTAGTGATCAACTCACCAAAATTGGGAACTTACATTTGAATGCAAATTGGGAATTCATTTTTTCTGTTCTTAGTTTTGCTTGAATCAATGTGTCTTCTATGTTAATTTCTTTTATACCATCTGTGTTTTCATCCAGGAGTAAATGCTCTGACAAGAATTGAAGAACTATATGATACAAGTGCTCAGTATCCACATGACATCACACTATTTTACTTGTCAAATGATAAAGGTGTACGTGAACTGTGTGCTGCAACCTTGCAGTCATTTGAAGAAGACCCAGAGCAAGGGAAATCTAATATGATGGTTATATTCAAATTGGAGGTAAGATTTATTCCATTGGATTAAATACATAGTTAAGCTTATATTAAAAAATGGGATCAGGACAGGTTTACTGCACTTCCCTATAATGTTGTTGTGCTCTACGGTTTTTCAGGGTGGCATTTAGGGTCTTTGGTAATGCCTTGGCTTCAGGACAGTTCATAATCTTCTGCCAGTAAAGGAAGCCTATAAAAACAGAGCAGAAAGAGTTAACACTAGTATTCTGAAATAAAATAACCCGAGCATTACTGATTTATGCCTGTATTGAAAATGACTTTAAAATCCAAGAGTTAAGAGATTGATGATTTGATATGGGGTGAAACGGCATTTTAAGCAATCCTCTGTTTAAGCCACATAACTTCTGTATCTTGTATTTTCTTTGCTACACTATTTCCTTTTTTTACTGCTTGTCTTCATTCCCTCTGCCCCCTTCTATATGCATGCTCTGTTCTGTCATCACTGGCACCCAGCAAACTTTTCCTATCGAAAACAAATCAGCCTCTGCTTAATCTTTTTCAAATCTCCATTCATTTGTTTACTTCATTGCAATTTTTATTTTCTCTATCCTCCTGAATGGATTTGAAGCTTGCGAGCTCATAACTCTTCATAGTCTTAAATAAACTGCATGATCCCTCCATGACCAAACTTGGAGAGTGACTCTTTCATCTATTAAATCCATGCTGAATAAATAACGAGGGAATGCAGCATCAGCCACATGTGTAAATGAGAGGCGATTTTTCTCAAGCTTGTACTTAAGAATCATAAAAATGAACGGTATTACCATAATTCCATTTCATTGTCTCTCTATAGAGAGAGAATGAAATGAAATAATTTGTATAATTATTTTTAATGCAACATATGTTGTCTAAAACAAATTGTTTTAACCTTTTGTGAATATTAACCCCATCACTCTCAGAATTTTTATTTTTTCTCAGAAAGCTTGCATCTAATTTTGCAAATCACAACTATGTATTTAAATATTTTTTTGGTAGTAGATTGTGTAAAGTAGTACCTTGGTCAATTTTATGGGCACCGAGAGCTTTTTAAGACAAACTGTGGAAGACTATGTATTGGCACCTTGAGCGCCAAAGTATGGGTTAAGCTATGCATAATAGGCTGTTCATTAATAAACATTTACCTGGATCTTTTTTAATGTTGAAGTTTTTGTGGTCAATTACCTCTGTTCCTTTGCTCATTCACCTCTATTTATTTTAATTCAAGGTTTTCAATATTTGTATTGGGTGCTTCTCAAAAGTGTGATCCAATGCTTGCTCTTATTAACAAAGTTTTTAGTGTGCTATGTAGTCTTCAGTCCCCTTGGCCATTTAAGTGTTACTCTTTGTGAATATTTCTCTCCATCTCATACCTCATCTTAATTGACTTACATAATGCGAAACAGAAAGTGAGATCTCTCAACTGACTGACAACTGTACATATATTCACTCATTATTCAACAATCTGACTTAATAACTGCCTATTCTTTCACTAGACTTCCCTGTCTCTCCCAACTATTTCCTCTGTGATCATCCTTAATGTAATTGGTGATTTTTTTTGTTCTAGGGTGATAGGTTCAAATTATTGGATAAAGCTTCAGTAATGGGTGCGGTTGACATAGAAAGTTTCCACATTAAAGGTGTTCCTCATATTGTGTGTGCTGAATATGATGCTGGATCAAGTGGAAGACCTCTGGAAGGCTCTGTAGTGTATAGGCTTGTTGATAAAAAACTGCAAAATGTTCAAACCTTAAACACTAAATATCCATCTGACATATCCATTTGGTATGTATGTTTTCAATATTGATCCATGATTCATGATTTTTTAAATGACGGGCCTTGATATTTTTTTTATTTCTAGGGAAGACTTAAATGAGATGTACATGGCTGTGGCAATTTCCCAGGTTAATCAGTCAATGCAAATAAGCTATGAAGCTGATAGTATTGTATTTAGATGGTTAGGGGAACATTTTGATCTGATCACAACTATAAAAACTTACAATGCTAGATGTGTCACACCTTTCAAAATTGGGAGTACTATGTACTTAGCAGTAGCAAATCATATGAATAACCATGGTAAAAATTTTTGCATATTTTTTAAAGGAAATTGTCCCTCAGAGTATTATTAATTGTTCTCAACATATTTACAGATGAAACTGACATAGACTCAGAAATTTTCAAATATAATCTTAACGAAGACCGTTTTGTATCACATCAAAAAATAAGGACTCATGGTGCAATGGATATTAAGTTTTTCAGCTCAGCCAACAAAAGAAAAAGAGAGCACTTCATAGTTGTGGCTAATTCATTTGAAATGGGTAAAATATTTAACTTATCATTAGCTAAAGAACTTCAGTAGCTCCCATACTTGGTAGCAGTGCTGTAGAAATACCCTAATTATTATAAATTCATTTGTTCCTTTCAGGCTTGGATGGCAACAAGATATATGAAACTGGATCTATAATTTATAAATATGCAGATGACTATTTTGTGCCATTCCAAAGCATACTGCTGAATGCTGCCACCCAGTGGCTACATATTAGTGTGAGTTATTAATTTAATAAAGTGTAATGTACCTATACTACATATTAGAAAAGTGCTGTAGCAGAGGTATGAAAACATTTTTTGATTAAATGATGGCATGAATGGAAGCCAAACCTTTGCCTCTTTCACAGTAATGCAGGAGCTTATTGCTTGGATTGTGCCAAACGTTTTCTCTCCTTGTCGCATGGAAGTGCATGGGGATTAGGTTGGTTACTTCCTGAGGGTTTAGGTTTGAATCCTGGCAGTGGATATATGTAGACTTGAGGCATTGGAGATTTGGGTTTTGAAAAGAATGGAGAGGGTAACCTAGGTGGTGAGGAAGAGGAATAAGGAGGCATTAGATAATTGACAGATATATTATAATAGACAAATTATTTTGTGAGAGGAAAGGAAGTTGATGGCGGCGGTTTGCAGGAGCCAGAAAGGGTGGATAGAGGATGTTTTGAAAGGTGAGGGCACTTTAAAATGGTGATGGAGAGGAGAGCAATGGGGAAGCATGGAAGAGGATAGGAATTTTGAATGACTTAAGGAGAGGCAAAGGATATGGAGAATTAGACACACCTGATGGCAATCCATTTATATGAAGGGGAAGTGAGAAGAGGTCCCAGAAATTGGGATGTTGGGTTAATGACATCCAAAAACTTACTAATCAGCTGGTAGAATACCAAAATGAAATAGGCTAAGGTTGGAAGCTTGATATTAACCCTTTCGCGCCGGACGTCGGCCATAGCCGACGAGCATTTTCATACGCAACCGACCTAACGTCGGCTATAGCTGGCGTGGGTTTTTCAGCACAAACGAACGGACGTTGGCTATAGCTGTCGCGGGGGATGGGAAGTGACCGCTGAGGTAGCAATGGTCGGAGGCATTCAGGCCCTGCCTGAGACCCAGCTTAGCGAGACCTTAGAGCTAATCCTTGACCATTAGGCCCGACCCTCCTACTCATTTACGATCCTCATAATAGCAGGAATCCGTGTTGAAGTGGTTGAATTGTCAATGATTTTTGCAAAGAAAAATTTATTGCAAACTCCAATTTTTTATACCTTGAAATGAATTCTTCGTTTTTTTTCTGTGCATAAGCAATTTTTAAACGAAATTTTAGTGTTATTATTAACTGACTTGTGTGAAAGCCTTGTGTGTTCATATGCGATGAAAAATACGCAAAAAGAGAAATGTTGTCGTTTTATTGTCTATATCGTACGTGTTTGTTACAATCTGAAAGCCTATTTACAATATATGTCCTCTATTTTCCGATTCCTTCATTGATCCCCTTAGTAATTACTCATATTCCGGTATTTTTAGGTAATGTATATTGTAAAAACATACTTTTAACTTCGCCTACGTTGGTCCAAAGCCCGAATGACAAAAAGAAGGATGGGAAGTATTATTTGGAGGTTTATTCAAAGAAAATTTCGAGACGTCCTAACTAGCTGTAAAAATGGAAAAGTCCTAACTTTGTTATTATTAACGCTAGAAATCCGTTTAAAATTCTACAATGCTTAAAAAAATGTAAGTTATTCTTATATAAGTGTAAACTGTTAAAAATCATAGACAATATTTAATTTTAAAAAACACTGCTAATGCAATGAGTTGACCGTGGACTCCCGCTAAGAAAGGGTTGGAGGGTCGAGTCCAGTGGCCGGGGTAACAGCCGGGCGCCCCGTTAAGTAGGGTCCCAAATCGGAGGGACGAGAGTACCTGGGCCACTCCACCCCAAAAAAGTGCTTCGCAGAGCGAGGTTTAAAATTTTCGCAAGCTACCCGTAGCACGGAAAACATTTTCCTTTCGTAGTCGCCGGCAGGAAAGGGTTAAGTTAACTACTAAAAATGTTGGTAACTTCTTGCAAAAAATAACTAAATTTTAAATATCTTAAACTGCATATGAATTTCTTCATTGCAGTCATTTTTATTACTCTATTACGCTAAATATTGACAATCATCATCTCTAAATAAAATTACAAAATAAACTATTGAGATCTTATGAGGAAAGCACATACTGTAGAACAAATGATACTCCTAAATTTTCCCATGATTAATACAATATTATTAGTCACATTAAAATTCCACGAACTCACTGTTAAAACTCCATTATTCTTTGGACTTATCTCCTCTCTGAAAATCTCAGGAGCAAAGTACTATTACAATAACAACCCAACAGCCAGTGGCGGATACAGAAAAAACTCAAGGGGTGGGGGGTGCAATTTATCGCGGCGATTGTAGCTTTCAAACTGGCTGCCTGGCAGCGACTCTGCTTCCCTTATATATGTAGCTCGGTTGTTTCGAGAACATTCGGTGCCAGAATGTTCGCTTCCAGACTTTTAAGGAGTGTGAACAAATACAAACAGTAGATAATTCGCGACTTTTCTCGAACAAATGCCAGACAGAATAACGTATCGAGATCACTAGAATGGCCGAGACTTTTCTTGTAGGTTAGCGTTGCCAGACAGACACGTATAAAATACGATGATGCGAGCGCGTGCTACATAAGAAAGTACAACTACTCGATAACTTGACTCAGAGTCGACTGACGAAAGACACGAACGAATAGCGTGCGGGCTGACTGGCGGGGGCGGCGCTGGCGGGGCCCCCCGCAAGGGGGGGCGCGCGCCCCCCGCACCCCCCATATGTATCCGCCACTGCCAACAGCTAATACATTTTTATAATGAAACCATCCAATATTAATGTCAAACTCAGCTGAAAGTACTTCACATCACTTCGTACAATTACTTAGTATCTATAATTGGATTAAAAAACACTTTTAATTTTCAACAAAATTTGTTGAAAAGTCCAAGTGAAGCTAGTGTCAAGATAGTACAAGGAGTAACAGTTTATATATTTTTCAAACCTTCAACCTGGATGAATACGTATCTTGTTAGACATTTTAGTAACTTTTTTGTCATAATTTATCATGCATACCAGGTAGTACTCATTAAATGCAGGCTTGTCCATAATTTATCATGCATACTAGGTACATAGTACTCATTAAATGCAGGCTTGCCCATGAAAACATATGCTGCACGCTATTTTGGTGAAAAAGATGAGTGGATTTTCTCCTTATTCTGTTAAGGTTATCTTGACTAAATCTTATTTTGATTTTGTGTATTTATCATTCAAAGGAATTTTGTTTTGGTAGTAATTGTAAATATTTTAGGTGTTAATTTCTGCTCTAGGTTGAGATCAATCTTCATACTGAAAGTATTAATGGAAATTTTTTAGTGAGTAAAATAAAATTTTTTGATTGCCTTGGGATGCACATGGTATGTCAACCATCCCTGGAAAGCAGGTGTCTATGACATACATACACACTGCATCATCCACTCTCAATATATTTAACATCATACAAGCAACAATTTTTTGTTGTACACTTGTATTATGTGCTAATAGAATTTATTGTACTCACTTTATTTTAATATCATAATATTTTTCTTGAATACCATTGCAGCAGCTCATGTGTGATTGAAAAGTCACATACAAAGGGAAGGGGAAGAGAATGCATATGAAAAGAAATAAAATCTTGTTCTGATGTCAACTTTCAGATGTTTGTTCAGCTTACTCATTATCAAATGCATTAGGAAGAATTCAGTACTTGACATTCACAGACATAATTTCATAGACATTCTACATAATTTTAATATGTAACTCGGAGCATTGGTAATAATGTAAACCATATTAATTTTGATAGCTGCACAAGGAAGACAATGGAATTTTCTTTTACCAAATTTGTCCTATTTTAGGGCCCTCGTGGAGAATTAGTACTACTTGCTGCTTGCAGCTCTGGTGTTAAAACATTCCAGTACGATGGATGGCGCTTTGTGGAGACTGAGGTTCTGCATTCCACTGGTTCTCTCGGACCTGGGATATCTTCAATGAGGTCTTTTGTATTTGGAGGAGGATCAGTTCTAGGTTTGTTTTTGGCATCTTCAGTGACATTACTTAGTGGTGATATTTGATCTAATTTTGATTTTGCATCTTCCTTGAAGATTCTTAATGTTAATGATTTGATTATTTTAATTTTTTGGTTTAGCTTCAATGAAATGCCCCTTTTATTAAGAATTAATGTTTAATTAAAACTGCTCGTTCTTTTTCTCTCAGCTGTGGCCAATAAAAACAAGCGTATGGGTGATGCTGATGTATTCAATTTGAAATTTAAACCAAAATATGATCTTAAAGAATTCCATTCAGACATACATAATTGGTGTGAGGCTATGATGGAGAGAGTTGAAACTGATGATTTGGATGGCTTATTGCAAAAAATCAAGTCTTTGCCTAAGGAGGATGATGAAACTGTATATATACTTGGAGATTTGGTCATAGAAGAGGGAAGCATTCAGGTTTTGGAAGCTGATACTGTAAGTGATTTTCAAAATGTATTTTATCTTAAATGTTGACTAAACATTTTTGAAGCTACTACATTACATAAAAAATATAGAAACTGTGTAAAATAAGGGTGGAAAGCTACCAAGCTCCAGATTCTGGGAACAGGATGGCTGGAGCTTAAGGATTCGATTACTCAAAGTTGGGGTAGATTGGAAAGAGAAACAGATTGATTAGTATGTGAACCAGATGGCACAGGTGAGGGTAGCCATGGAGAATCAGAATGACCCTCTGTTACCATCATTGCTTTTTAACATTTATGTGGATGAAATTGTAAGAGAAGCATGGGAGGAGATGCAGGTATGAATCAAGGTTGGATGGAAGCTGATGAAGATGGTGAGAATTGCAGATGAGCACTAGGTCAGAAGTCAACCTAGATGTTGCAGGCAATGTTGAGTGTGTTAGAGGTATGTACAGTGTGAAAGGTACAGGATGAAGATAAGTCATAGTGAGATGAAGGAAATGAGATTTCCTGGAAATAGGTGGTGGGGCTGAGTATAAATGTGGGATGGCATTAAATAGTTTCTCTGACCAGGAGGATAGGAAGTTTACCTACCTAGGGAGTGTTTTTTGGAGGGAAATGGCTTCAGTAGTAGGGGCAACTGAATTGCTTTAACCAAGGAAGCAATTTTGATTAAGACATTTCATGAGGGTTGAGGTGAGATCATAGAATAAGTACATATGTACATATAATGCTCCGTGGATGAGACGTAAGGAAAAGATTAGTAAAAAACTGCTGACAAGGTGTGTGGTGCTTGATAGCTTGATAGATTAGAAATTGTCATTGCAGAAAAAGGATGTGTGTAGACTGGAGGTGTTTGAAATGTGGAATTGGAGATTTTATCTAAATATTTATGGCTTGTAAAATAAATTTGATTTGTTTTTCATATTTGGTTCACGTAACATTTTACTACCAGCCTTCAATGGTAGTATCCAAATCTAGTGTACAGTAACATGATAAAATTGGGCAAAGCTGGAAACCTATTAGCTGCATTAATTTTTGTTCATTCATGTGTGATCAAATTTTATTTCAGATTAACTGTGAATTAATTAGGTACCCAACATTGCCTCAATCTTGCTTTTTATTGACGAATCTTCTTACTAATGTTTTGTTTTTCATTATAGATAAAAATAGGAGACAGTGTAGTAATGAATGAAGATTTGATTAGTGAATTAAATAATTATACTGATGCAGTGAATCACCTTCAAAATGATGTAGAAGCAGTTAGTTCTACTATCAAGAATTCAATGAAGACATCTGGAGAAAATCATTTTCAAGGTTGGTTGGAATTTTCTTACAATCTGCGTTACAATATGAAAATTGTAAGGCTATTCCGGGAGCCTAGCCTTAAAATTTACAGCCATGCAAAATCATGAATGTATTTTCTTCAATACAAATTTGCATACCTACCTATATAATAGTTAGTTTACCAAATTAGGTTAGGTTAGGTGGGATATTGATATACCAGTAGTGTATCACTATTTAATTAACCCATTAATGCCCATTGGCAACCTTAGTTGCCAAATATTTCCCACGTTTTTAAAAATTCAATTCTCCCCGAATATACGTCGTACACTCCTAATTCTTTCTTTTCTATGCTCTCTACCCTTTCCTTTGTCGAGCACGCTCGGGGTTTTACCCTGTCATAAAATTTAATAGTACCTTGGGGGAGAGTCTGTGAAGGGTACACAGGTGGTCATTTTCGAGCTTGACATTGAAGTGTTCGCTAGTGCTTCTCGTGATACATTCTGCATATTTCTGAATGCTGTTATTGTACGCGCATACGTAACATATGTGTAATTTCACTTGGAAAAAATTTCACCTTTAGTGTATTGTACTTGTGATTTATACCCTGCGGAACTTTGCTGGCAACTGAAGTTGCCACTGGGCATTCGCCGTGTCTCTTGTCGGCTAGCGTAATTTTCGTCGGTGACATTTATTCTGTCACCACTAATTGAAATGCAAGTAACGCAACGTCTTATGATGACTTTTAATGGGATAATTACTTTGTCAGGTTGGTTTTAAATGTTTCTAATTAACGCACTAGGTCTTCTCAGACATATTCAGTGAACGAGCTCATTGAATTGCTGGAAAACTCTGACAAATATTTGGGGCACAAGGCAATTTTATTTACACCACCTTTGGAAGGGCCAGATGTCATCACCGATGAGTATTCCGATGTGTCAGATAGTGAGGTGACAGGCGACCCAACGCACCTTCCACGGGTGATTTTGGCTAATGAGGCAGTAACGGAGAATTCTTGCGATCTAAAAGAAAAGGACAATGGCACATCTACTTCATTCGATGAGCCCAAATGTCCGAAAAGACGTAGGAAAATCGTCTTTGAAGAGAGTCTTCTGAAGCATAACTCAAAGAAGATACGTATTCATTTCCCTTCTCTTCTCCCAGTGCTGGGGCCCACTACAGAAGACTTTTTTGGTTAGTCCGTGAATAATGCTTTTGATTCCTTTTCAGTGTTCTTCAGCCCTGATATTTTTGATCTGTTGCTACAACAATCTTGTATTTATGCAGGGTCGAAGGGTTTGCACAATTATGATATCAGTCGAGAGGAGATGTACTGTGCTTTGGGTATTTTGCTTTTGTCGGGTTATCATATGTTACCCAATAAAAGACTATATTGGAATAAAGAGAGTGATTGTGGAGTAGAAATAGTTAAAAAACGACATGGCCAGGAATAGATTTGAAATGATTCTACACTTAGCTGACAATGCAGTGATAGATGGGTCCGACCGGCTGTTCAAAATTTGGCCATATTTTGAAATTTTAAACAAAAGCTTCAAAGCAATACTTCCAGAAGACAGATGCTCTGTTGATGAGACAATGATACCTTATTACGGCAGGCACGGATCCAAACAGTTCATCCGTTGGAAGCCTATAAGGTTCGGATTCAAATTATGGACTACATATGATCTCTCTAGATATGTTTTTCATGCAGAGCCTTATGCTGGATCTCACATACTCCTTCCGAAAATTAAACTATGAGGATGCTGATGTTGTCCTGGGGTTGTACTGGGATTGGATTACGTCAGGTAACGAAGGTTTATTTTGAAAATATTTTCATTTCTGAAAAGCTGCTTACATGCTTACATGAAAAGGGCTTAGGAGGAACAGGAACTCTTCGAGAAAACAGGGTGAAAAGTATCTATCAACTGACCGTATAAATCTTTTCAACAAGAGGAAGGGGTGAATTTGAATATGTGTCGAATGGCTCATTGCTCATAGCAAGATGGAATGACAATGCTGTGGTCACTGCAATGACTAACTGCACTTCTAAAATGGGGACAAAGCATGTGAAGAGATATATATTTTTCCATTGAAAAAAAGAGAATATTTCTTCCAATGCCAACCATTATCAGAGAATATAATGAGAATATGGGTGGCGTGGACTTGCACGATCAATTTGTTGCCAAGTACCACACAAATATAAGGACCAAAAAGAGGTGGTGGTCATTTTTTGCTTGGGGACTGGATGCATCGTGCACTCAGGGATGGCCGTTGTACCGAAAATTGGGGCACAATATACCTCTACTACAGTTTCGGGAGGGAAATAGTGACATATATTGGGGCATTATAGGGCCAAGGAAAGACAGTTTCATTCATGTGATCCCATGGAAGACCTTCGTAGGACAAAACAGATTAAATCATTTTTCGTGGAGAAACAAAGTATAGAAGATGTAAGGTGTGTGGAAACCAAACAATATTCCTATGTAAAAAGTACCAGAAGGCCCTTCATCCCGAGTGTTTCGAGGAATTTCATTGTTGACATTGGTCAATAATTTAAAAAAATACATAAAAATACATGTGATTAGAAGCAAAATATAAAATACTGTAAATGAAAGTCAGTACTTCACTATTTTCATTTATCATTCATTACTCATTCTGTTTTAAAAGCTTTCGATATATAATTTTTAATAATTCATGTATAATAGCATCATTTATCACGGTAAACGAAAAGACACGGCCACTGCCCATTGGCAACTTAAGTTGCCAGCAAAAAAAACATTGTTCCAATTGCAAAATATTTTTTAAATTATTTTTCCCGATATAAGGTACCATTGGAGAGAAACAGTAAAATTTGATGAAAATTGTAAAAAAAAAATTTCTCTGGGCATTAATGGGTTAAATTCAAGTACTGGCAGGAATTAAATAACAAAGACGATTAAGTTTCTCAAAAAGTGTATTTAATGACAAATAGCAAATATATCCTCAGCTTATAGTCTTATGTTTAAAATATTTATCTATCTGGAATTGATGGAATTGGAATAGTTGATGCGATCGATTCTCGATACCGATTCTAAGCCTGAGAATCTGCAGAATCGAGAATCAATTTTAGGAATCGACTCATCCTTAGTACATACTATGTTATTGTGTTTATTATGAACCAAACATTACAAATCAGAAAGATTGGCATGTGGATGAGCATTTACCTTTTAATGAATTCTAAAATGGCCAATTTTAGGTGGGCTACTTATGGTGCAGGGTAAGTGGAGTTCCATTTTATGATTATTCTGAAGGCTCTGGTGGGCCATGTGGAATGATAACCACAATTTCCGTGGGATGGATATGGGGATAATAGTTCACATTCATTGAATAGGAAATCATTTAACAAGAGCAATGAAAGTCTGTGGCACCTAGTAATATTCTTTGGTGGCAATATTTACATCTAGGGTTTGGGTTTGTGTGACTTGAGTAGAAGTTTCCCATCCACATAGCCTAGACTCAAATCCCAGTGGTGGTGGAGATTTTACAGTGGAATCTTGATCCCTACCTGTGTGCCATGTAGAGACCACTTTGTGTAGTACCTACTGTATCAGATGGATCTTTAAACTGTAGACTCCTTGGCACTTTTTATTAAGAGTTTGCGAATTCCAATGTTGGGTTTCCCTTTACACTTACATCCATTAATAATCTGTTTCTGCTTACCTATCCTTCAGGGCACAAATTACTTCAGCCATAATTTTATCTGGGTTGAATTATAATAGCATGATTTGTTTGTTCCCTTTACTATTACATATATTATAAACTATCTAGGTCAAATAAAATCATCAATTCATGGTTTCAATTTTTCACTTCTTTATTTTGCCTACTCTCTACATTGGTTGATACGATTGTAAGGGCCCACAGGGGTTATCATTACAGCTAAGTATATGCTATACGAGTGGAAGATACCCTTTGAAATTCAACGGGTGTGAAAAACATTAAACTTATTTTTTATAATAAAACCACAAAGCCCGAAGAAAAACAGTATGCGTGGCCATTTGAGGAGTTCGTAACCTATCTTGTATGTTGTGTTCGTTGTAGTAGATACACTGACAGTTTTCCAGGTGCACGGAGAGATGAGTGACTATTGGTTCACTTTCATGCACGGGAAACCCAAAAATGGGCCACGTAGACTCATTATTACTTAAATAGCAAAGGTTGATAGATGGTCACCTCGTCCCTCCGGTTCTCTTGAGCCGTCTTCTGAGTGATTAACATCTTGATCGCTTCCCTTGTGTGCACACATATATTTGCATTCCATGACTTAATTCAGTTGCACTATTCAACGTTGATATGTGCGTTGATTATCTTAATCCGGATTGGACAGAAGAGTACAATCCAGAGGTTGACAACATCAAGAGGAGTAATTGCAGCAGAAGCCATGTTTATTTGACCTATGAATCCTCCATCAATAGGACTGTGCCTTCGGCATAGCCATATTCATTGGTTTCAGTTGATAAATAAAAAATCTATGGTGATTCTTAGTGCACTTGCCGATTTTCATGCACGGGTGTCGTTAATTGTGCAGAATTTCCGTTCTGCTTTCGGGTAAGAAGCATATAGGGGCATCATTATAATTTCCGCCATCTTAAAGCAGATTGAAGGTTCGAAACAGGTGGGTCTGTATTTGAACCAGATTTAGAGCTGGTTATTTATCCGTATGTTGGTTAAGGATGAAATTTGTGCGATTCTTAGCGTAACCCGAGAAACACCACGGGGAGAATCTCATGAGATCGCTGGTGGGCATATCTTTGACCATCCAAGTCTAACCTTTGTCGTTTTTCTTTCAAGGGCTCATTTTCTTGCAAATAAGACATTCATTTTGTTTAGAAGATTTTTTCGAAAGGTTACTCTTTTTTCTATTAGGCATGTGGATGGATATATTTTTAAGTCCAAGGAGGGGAAACACAGCGGTGAGCGAGAGTCTTGAATGGGTAACTCGATGATTGAGTACCTAAGTTATCTGCACTTTAACACTTTTAAACATATAAATAACTCGTGACGTTAATGATGTGGGAATTGGTCTAAAAAAACAGTTCGCAATCGTAATTAGAGGCAGACGGTTTCACTACGTGTAATACATCTGAGTATTAAACGATAATAAACAACGCCGTGTTTGTTGTAGCAACATAGGCATTATTACCATTGATATTCGCTGCACGTAAATATTCTTGCACATATAATTGTATGTGTAATCAATTAATTTCCTTTATGTGTATTGTTTACTACGTAAGTGTTCTCTCATATACATGCGATGCCCCTTTGAGAGCTACTTTGAGAAAGACGTTGAAAAGTATACTTGTTGTAAATATGCATTGAATTTATCGATTAACCCCTGAAGCAATCTATCATGGGGCCCTTGGGAATCTGGGCCCTTCTTATACGGATTTACATTCTACGTAATATCATGGCCCTGCAGGAAAACATGATATTTAATAGTTAAGAGGCGTGTATATCCTTTGAAAATCAAATCTATGGTTGTCAAGGAAATATGTTATTGTTGATTTCAGGGAAAAATGTGAGATTTTTCAACTGAAAACATGAATTTCAGACAAATACGGAGCGGAGAAGAAAATCGATTGATAAAATTAGAAATTATATTTATTCAGCCATCCGATAAAAATAATTCCAGCCCTATATCTTGAGTAAATGTACTTTTAAAAAGCAAAAAATGAAACCACTGCACCGAACACAATGCTTAGCATGGACCACCAGGGGGGACCTTCGGGGGCCTTTGGGGGCCCTTAGGGCTTTTTAATATAGCATATGATACAACCAGATATTTATTCTATCTACATGCCAAATTTCAGCTCAATCGGTCCAGTAGTTTTTGCGTGATAGAGCAACAGACAGACAAAAACCATTACATTTTTATACATATTAGTAAGGATCACACCCTTAACCCTGGAAAAAAGGGTATTGGTTAATTGAACCCTACGGTGTTTGTTGTCTACCAGTAACAAACATGTGTTCCAAATTTCATCAAAATCGGTCCTGTGGTGTAGGAGGAGATGTGGAACATGCATACATACATACATACATACATACATACATACATACATACATTGACTTTTATATATATAAAGATGTACTATCACTTTCAAAAGTCGGTCCACGCGGTGAGCGCGGCCAACTTCGCATTTCGCTGAATTCGAACTTCGGGTATTGCCTATGCATTCAGCGACTACCAAGGGCCAACTTGACTCATTTCCACTCAACTATGGAGACCCTCGTATGACCTTCTCCCGCTATCGCTCACCAGCCAACTCCCCAGACTCCAAGTGGTAGGCAACGGTAGGCGGAGAATGCAAAAGGGAAAGGCGTTAGGTGTTTTTCACTCTTACGAGTAGCGGTGATAAATCGAGGAAATAGATCGGCTCACCGACCACCAAAAAGCAATTTTTTGAGGATAATTCTCATCTTTGCGTTTTACCCTGGACAGATATCTACCCGGACCTTTCTCCTATTGAGAATGCGTAGGGTAACATTGTGAATGAGTGGCATTACGACTGAGAAAGAACCGAGTAAAAGTTTATAAGTCTACATACGGGATGTTTGGAATTCTTTAAGCCAACGTCCCCGTGTAATAGAACATTTGGTTGTGTCTATGCAGTCACGATTACGATCTGCAACTGAAAATAATGGCGATATTACGAAATATTAAAGTTGTTCTCTGATGAATGAACATTTTGTTTTATATTTCTGTTACCATGGGTAATATACTGAAAATGACTATCCCAAATTATCTAGTACACTTTTCTTCCTAACCTTAACAAATCTTGACTCATTCCCATTAATTTTCGCTGCAAAATGAATGCCAACTTTAAGTTTAAACCACAACTTCTATTTCGTTCGAATCTATTCTAAATAACGAGAACATTATTCATGTAGCTTATTTGAAAATCTTACCTTTTTTATATGAGAAGTTTTTCATCGTAGGCATTTTTAGATGGAATGCATGTCTTCTCTGAGAGCGAGAAATCAATTAAGTTATATCTCCACCGAAGGAAAACTCATTCAAAAATGATCGCATTCATTTCTAATAAATTACAATCCACTTTTTGTAGCTTCATTCACCATAGTTTTGCATTTATTTTATCCTACTTAGGGTTTTATCCCTTTTTAGGTAATATCGTAAAGTATAATTTTCAGTAATGATATGTGTTGGATGAAATAGGTATGACTTCGCTTTGCGTATTTAGAAATCAGCTTCGAGCGGCGTTACACCGAAGGCATGTTCCAATGTTAATTTTGCTCTATAGTCTGTAATTTGTCTTACATTGTGTTTATTGGTCTGTTAAATGCACTGCGACTGTGTTTAAGAAGTTAATACAAAACAAAAAGATTAATTTACTGCAAGTATATCCATCACTCAGCTTTCCGTTCCTGAACGAACCTCTAATTTCCAGAAGCTATGTTCACTATGGTGGCAACATATTCTGGAGATTTCGTAAAACTCCACTGACCTCTCTGACTATGGAATCTATCAGTCACGCAATGGGGGATGCTAGCTAAAGAAATTTTTGTGAAATCCAAGGTATCAAACGCACGACGTAATTTTAATTAGGTAGCTACTTATATGCTCCTTTGGACGAGATTGTTTCACTGCACAGCGCACAGCCTACACTTTCACGCGCACTGACGAAAAATGAGCTGCTGAGGAGATATCAGCGACTCTAAACTGTTTAAATCTGTCAATCCTTTAGCATAAATAGATTGGTTTGATAAAACAATATATCCAATCACAAGGCAATCAATTAATAAATTCAGTTTGAATACATTCTCGTAAAAGCAATGCCATACTGTGAAAAACATTGTGTGCCTCATTGTGAGAGTACTTCAAAGCTCTATGCCAAATTCAGTGCACTTGACTTCGGTCACAAAAAAGTTGTGATATTTTCGTGGCACAAATAATAGGCTTAGAGTTAACGTTTTCAGGCTTGGATTGTTTCCTTTCATTATTCCCAGATTATTTTCAAAAAATAATTAAGTAGTGACCGATCACTAGTCATTAGCTACCTTAAGGGAAATTCGGAGTGAATATTGAATAAATCTCAACTCCCGATTGCAAGAGAATGATCGGACTACCATCAGTTACTCATCCCAGGTGAATACTCGGCGTTAATTGTTCCCTTATTGGTGTTTATGAAATTCTCAACGGTCTGTGTATCCAAGCAATATATTTTGCTACAGTTCAAAAATGGAAAATCGTTGTATCAGTAATTAATGTGTGTGCTGGAGGCTTTCCAAAACCTCCAAATTTTTGTTCCGATCCGAAGGTTTATTTTTCTCTCCATCCTACTTGAAAACAGCGAAATTCCTATTCAAACTCAATTCTTTAAATCCTCTGTAACACCAATCTCCATACATTAATTTATCCTTTACTGAATGACGTAGTTATACTTCCCGGAAAGATAACCCGTTTTCCCAGCTCAGAATTTTCCTCATTTTCCTTCATTTTGGACTATTCCTACTTTATAAACTTCATTACCTGCGCTTTATATGATTAATTCACATTCCACATATCAAGCACCTTTTCACCTGCAAAATAGACATCGAGTCCCGTGGTTGACTGGCTAAATAAATCTTGGCCATCTGCAAATCTACCAAAATTAACAGTTACCTGCTACTTTCCTTTGCAATTTTATCCCTTTCCATACATTTATTACCAAATTGTCAGAAAACAATTGAAAATCAGTGGTAATAAGAAATGGCCGGGCCTGAATCCTCTTCCAACATATACCCATTCCGATTCATCATTCATTACCCGTATACCGCTTCATCCCCAGGAGGTTTTATAATTATGCACCTAAACTTCCAGTGTACTCCCAATTTCTGCAGTATATTTATTATTCTCGTCCATTGTACTCTGTCAAAAGTCTTCCAGCAGTCTAAGAAGCAAATAGAGACATAGTGGCTATTATCTATAAATAAATGTTAGAATACTCATCACCAGAAATGCGTTTCACGTCCCGCTCTCTTTCCTTAACCCATAATGGTCTTCACCGAGGAAGTCTTCCGCCCTTTCCCCGATTTCATTTTAACAGCTATCTCTGCTATTTTTATTACGCGCGAATAAAAAATTCTGATCTCTTAACATTATCTTTTTTTTCTCATTGTCGGGAAAGTTTTCCGAGCTGATTTTGCAACAGTGGATTTTGGCAACGTATTTACTATAACTTTATAAATTACTAGTTTTCCTGCATGCAAACGAGGCTACTATCTGTCCCCTTTGCGCAGGACTAATGATTCTTGCCATGACGACCCATGTCATAAGGAGAGTACGGGAAATTATCGCCTTCTTTCTCCTGCAAGAAATACCGGCCGAAGTCCTCCCACAAGCAAGTCCCAGCCGAAAACATTTCACGGGTTCTTCGGCTGGCGAATTCTTATGGGAGTGGGGGTTGGGATTGTTTTGGGTATTCGTTGTCGGAGGGAGAAGGGTCGAAGGGAGCGAGGTCTCTTAGCGAGTAAAAAACAAACTCAAGTTGTGCCTGTCTTAGCAGTAAAATTGGCCCCAAGAAGTCATGGAACGCGTATGCAATACGTTAAGCTCGATTTCAACAGAACTCTGAGATGGTCGCGCTCACCGTGTGGACCGACTTTTGAAAGTGATAGTACCTACTTGGGGTTAAGTCAGCCCTGGTTACATTAGATTGTTTGACTATTGCATTGTCAACAAGCCTCTTACAGCTGAATAAGATGTGCATGGTTATGTATCTTATTATCTTTGGCTTATTGTTCACTTATGCTATGTATTTCGTTATTCTTTCTTTACTTTCTTTACTTTCTTTACTTCTTACTTTACTTTGCAGGGTCATTAAAATTTGATGAACTCTCCCTAACCTGCCTGAATTGTGAATTTGGAGATGCACAAATATCAATGCTGAATGGTGAAAATGTTGACCGCTTTCTTCATAATGTTGTTTATCTAAGTGATGGCTTGGTAGCTAATGAAAGTATGACCTTTGAAGAAGTAACCGTGGAGTCATTTCATGAAGGCCCACATTATTTCAATGGAAAGTCAATCACAACTCTGGTGGGGAGATCGAAAGATACCCTATTAATGGGAACATTGCAGTTAGAAGGTACAGCCATTCTGCTTGATGGTCTTTCTGTGTATGGAGCTGTCGATGGACTGCCATTTAGTACAAAGACTGTGTTGCTTAGTGATGGAGATCAATCCCTGGATGGTGAGTATTTTTGTACAAACATGCTCATTAACCTTCATCTTCCATTTGAATTGCCTTCTGCCCCTGTAAATACCTTTTCCTAAATATTGTTTATCTAGCTTCTCTATGATTCAGCAGTTTTCCAGTTTATTTTGGCCTCTCACTTCTGGTTTTACATAAGTTATTTCAACATGAGTGAAAATTAGAAATTATTTAGTTCAGATTTTTGAAAGCCTCAAGTTTTTATTGACCTGAATTTTTAGATTAGATAATATACAAATTTTATTGATCTAGGGCATGCCCTGTAAGACCAGGTACAAGTAAGGCAAATGTATGCTTGGTTTTTACAAAATTTTTATACAGTTTAAGTAAAATACAACAAGATTACAAGTCAGTACAAGCCAATGCCATTTAACCTACATATTTTTGGTTTATTTATTACATACATAATTTTGACTGACTTTAGTGCACATTTATGCATATTTGTTTGACGCAAATAATTAATATATAGGTGTAACATCTAGATACCCAGCTTCAAGTGTTCTTTTGTTGCATTAAATATTCGTATAATTTGTTGTTAAAGGAGGTAGCTGATGAACTTTGTTTCAAGGATATAGGGAGGGAGTTCCAAAATTTTGTTTAAGTTATTTGGAATGAGTTCTAAAAGATGGTGGTATGATGACTGGGGAAATAGAAAAGGTCTGGATTCGATCGGGTGAAGTGAATCAGGTTCTGAGGTTTATTATTAAACATTTTTAGCATATAATGAGGATTTTTGCTTTCAAAAAGTTTGTATGAAGACGCAGACCAAGAAGCATTTTCTTCTGTTTTGTAACCCTCACCTTCTTCTGGTTGTTGTTACCTTACAAATTATTTTAATTATCATATGATAATGTAAATACATACATACAAAATTTATGCTTTAGAAATTATCTTTTAATTTTTAAACAAGTGGATTGGGCCCAATTTACATTATGTTCAACTTCTTTTCTATTTACTAATGGTTACAATTTATTATAAGTGGCACTTATCGTTCTTGGTCTCCCTTTATTTCCCCACTCTCGTGGTCCTCTCGGAAAAATTCTTTCTCTGGCTGCCGTGCCTTCTTTCTCCGTCTCACGCTGCCGCCGCAATTTCCCCCGTTTCGGCTTACTCTCGGCTTTCCTTTCTTTCAGCTTTCCTTTCTTACAGCTTTCCTTCCCTATACCTGCTCCTTTAACACTTCCCGTCACTTTTTGACAAACCGGCTGCTATTTCCACACTTTTATACCATGTATTTCTTCTTCTTTTGCCTTTTACCAACCGAACTCTTATTCTGCTTCTCACCTCTTACTCTCACACTTCGCGTCTCCCTTATTCTCCGCGCGTCCCTCGTTATGATTCCTTTTGTTGCCTTGTTTTGTTTATTTGTCCCTACCTACCTATTGTTACGTTATTTATGTTATAGTTTTGTACCTTTAACCACCTCAGTTGCTTGAGATAGGGAGTAATATGTTCGCCTTTATGCAGGTTGAATATAAATCTGATGCATGAATTTATATTCCTTTAAATTTTAGTATTCAATACGGGAAGATCTGGCGACACTAGGCAACAATAATCAATAAGAGGGAATATCAGAGTCGATATCAGTAGTGTTCTAATTTTTCCTGTTAGAAAGTTCCTTTGGACCTTCAATAGGTAAAGAACTCTCGAGGCTTTGTTTAATGTACAATCAGCATGATAATTCCAAGATAGCATGGGCGAAAGATTAACCCCCAAGTTATTAACAGTATTGGAGAAAGGCACTGCACTGTTCCCAACCATAACTTTCGGAGCATTGTTGAAATCCATTTTGTTTATGAATACTTTACTACCAAAAACCATTGATTTTATCTTGCTTGTATTAAGAATAAAGGAATTCCTTTCGGCCCAGTGAGAGATCGCCTCAAGGTCAATGTTAATTTTTCCTATTTCGGTATTGAAGTCACTTGGTGAACAGTGTAAATATATTTGGAGATCATCTGCATAGAACATATATTTACAAAACATCAGGTTCTTTGGGAGATCTAATACATACAGGGAAAACAACAAAGGACTGAGAACAGATCCTTGAGGGACCCCACTCGGTACAGACCGCCAGTCAGAAATATTCCCAGTCAAGTCCTCCTTGACGGCCTGTCTGTGACCTGATAGATTGGAATGGAACCAATTTAATACCCCGTGGAAAAGTTAATCTCCCTCATTTTTCGTAAGAGGTGGTGATCAACACGGTCAAATACTTTGCTAAAGTCAAGCATAACAAGAATGGTCACAATTTTTTCGTCAATGGCTTTGCAAATGTGTACTAAAGCCTCCGCGAAATCCAGATTGAGATGGGTCCATCAAATCTTTAGACAAAATATATTCTTGGGTTTGATCATAAACAAAGCGCTCGAGGCATTTGGAGATAGTACACAGGATGGAAATAGGCCTATAATCAGATGTTTTCGTAGGTTTTCTTATCTTATTTATAGGTCTAACAAGCGACGATTTCCATACCATGGGAAACAAGAGTACTGGAGAGAATAATTGAATATTTTTAAAATAATCGGCAGAATGACAGGGTGGGATTTCTTAAGCATGACATAGGATATTTCATCATAGCCTGTCGAGTGAGATTTCGAATGGAACAATATTTTGTTTACTACTTCGGGGAGAATGTAATCAAAATGAAACATTTAATTATTAAATGGTATGCATATGACAGAGGAAGAGGTCTCTGTGGCATTAAACGGATGATGGTGGGCGCTAATGTTCTCAGTAGCTGATAAAATGAAGTAATCATTAAGTTGATCAATTGTTAAATAAGATATAACAGGGTCATCCCGTTTTGTGAATTATTCCTAGTTTTCAAAGTCCTCGCCACATGCTATTTGCATCGGAAAAACAAGAAAGAGACTCAGCAAAATGTCGCCGTTTGGAATCAGTGATTAGCTGTTTTACTTAATTTCTTGTACTGTTGGTGGAACATCTGATTTCTTGTGTGCACAAAAATACTGCTAAGTTTATTTCTCTCATGAATTTTGCTCTTAATGTCCCCAGTTAACCAAGGGGCAAAATACAGTTTGGGGATTTTTTTACGTATAGGTGCATGGAAATTCATGCAGTCAATAAGGTTCCTGTTAAATATTTCAAGTTTAATGTCAATAGGTGCGGCAGAGTTGATCTCACTCCAATCCTTGGAAGTTAGGTCGGTGTGGAGGTTTTCAATGTTGAAGTTCTTGAAATCTCAGAAGTTGAAAGATGTTAGGGGAGGAGGATCAACTTTAAATTTGTATGTGAAGGCCACAAGATCATGAGCGGATAGAAATGATATAGGATTTTGAGTGAAATTTATTACTTTTTGAATATCATCAACAATACAAAGATAGAGACCCGTGACTTTCTTCCAGATGATGAGTTGCTTCCATGGATATTAGGTTAAGGTTATTAGAAACAATGAAACTTTTTAGATGGACACTGGACTCTCTTGAAGCATATTTACATTTAAATCCCCCACAATTACAGTGTTCTTGTAGGTGGGGTAAAGTTTTAGGAATTCATTTTCAAATTCTTCGATAAACCCAACTTTAGGAGGGCCTTAAATAACAGACAGCAACACTTTTGATCCATTTACACCATAGATTTCACAAATAAAAAATTCCGGTTGTGAGGAGTGCAATGAGGGGGAATGAGATAACATTGTAAATCTTAGTTTTTTATGAACATATGCGTCGAAATGATAGAAGGAAAAATTGATGGCGGAGTAGGGCTCCGCCATCAATTTTTCCTTCTATCATTTCGAAGTAGGGTATAATTTGTCAGGGAGACCATATCATCCGGTACTCTTCCTTTCAACCAGGTTTCAGACATGCAAATAACATCGAACTCGTTAATTGTGTAGTAATCACGGAATTCGTCTATGTGACTAAGCAACGACTTACAGTTGACATGACATATTTTTAGATCATTCAAGGGGCACACTTAGGATTTCAGTAAACCTGGACTAATTGCTATGGTACTACGTTCAGGTCTTCTTCCCGGGAAATAAGTATCCTGTCAGTTCCCTGTTGCTTCCTTACGAAAACTTGCCCATTCCTTACCCACACATATTCAACTTCATTTTCTTAACCTTATTTTTATGTCATGTGTCTTCAAGAAATTTTAAGGTGATGCACATTCTAAACATCGTTAGGTTTAAGGGGAGATATTGTTGTTCTATTTCACAAAATTCAAGATGTATACTAAATGTATGCATACCAACATAAATGTTTAAAAAATGAACGAGTAATGTTTCAGCATAGGAGTGCTAATACGCAATATTTTTCAATCTGTCTTTCATTTGTTTAAATATTCCTACAGTTCTGCATTAGTCAGAGAGCGCAGCTATCCAAATTTGCGCGTAGAGTAGGGATTCTTTAAACACTGAAAAAGGTTCAATTTTCCTTGGAGCTCAAAGAAATACCATGATATTTATTTATTCTAAAGGATTAATAGTTTCTGAAAATTATATGAAGAAATAGGAGATTAAATCTGGATTTTAATGCTTGTGCATTTGCAATGATATTATGAAGTGACACTGGTTATGCAAATTTATTTTTTAATCTTTCCCAGGATCTATCTCCATGCTTGGTGCCTCGGTGAACAATTTGGAAGCAGCAACCATTAATCACGTGAATTCTAGTCAATTCTTAGGAGGCACCATAAAAGTAGGAGGATATCATGATATACACACACCAATTGTGTTGAAAGGCGTGAAAGTTTCAAGTATGAAAATAAATGGGAATTACAATGGTGTGGATTTAGAATCCATTGTCAACTCAACATTGAAAACTTGTGGTGATCAAACTTTAAATGGTGAGTTTGTTTTCATATTAATGCCAGACATTTGGTTCAACCTTTGCTAATATATTCTATTTAATTTTTTCAGGCCTGTGGGTTTTTGAGAAACTAAGATGTGGAAATTTCTCTCTTGGGCTCATTTCTGGTTATAATTTGGAAGAAGATTTTGTGAAAATCAATGGTTTTGAATATAACATAGATGGAGAATTGGATTTCAGAGCTGCTCTGACGGTGAAAAGTCTTCATGTAGTGAAAGACTTCAATGGAATAGCAGTGTCAGATGGAATGCTTGATGTTCTGTTGCTGAATCCTGAAGAAACCAATGTCATCACTGGTAAAAAGGAATTTGAATCTATTTTTGTCAAGTCTGAGTTAACAATTTCTGAGAGTTTCAATGACTTCAGCGTTGAAGAATGGAATACTGTGAGAACAGTTTATGATCCTATGGAGTTGAATGGTAAGTGTAGTGATAGCATATCAATGCTTGAAATAACTCTAGAATTATTTTTAGCATTTTTGTTTTTTTTTCAAGTGCTCAAGTAAATTTTAAAATAAGCACTCATTAAAAGTTAAAATACATCCAATTTTACTTTCAATGGGGGCATTTACCATTTTTTGTTTTAATTGCCAAATCTGATAGTTTGTAAAATATAAAGATCCATATTTTTCAGTTTTTCGATCCGTCACCTAGTTCTCGAGTTATAAGCGGTGAAAAAATGATGTGCTTAACCCTTAATACTTACCTTCCCTTCGTCCACAGCTCTTTCGCCCAATCAAAATCCTCCCCTCCCCAACTCCACTCCCTAACTCCACTCCCCAAAAAAGCCAATGAGGGGAGGTGGATGACGTAGAAGTCTCAGCGCAGCTCATTTGATGGGCGTATTTTAATTTTCAATTTATGAGTGAATGGCTATGGTTAGAAGATAGATTTTTTTCACTAAAATTCATTTTTTTTTTTCATTTAACGATTTCGTGAATAAAATAGCAATTTTGGTTCAGAGTAAACACCCCCATTTTGGTTACTGGTAATGATGGAGGATAGATAGATAGTATATTTTGTGGAGTTCCTAATAAGGAGTCCCTGAGGCACTTAGACCTGTTGGTCCGTTGTGCCGGCCACCGTACATGCATTCACCCATAGTGTCCTACTGCCTTTCTAAAGGCAAGCAGGTCCCCTATGGGAATTTCCCTGACTTCATTAGGCTCCAAGAATGGTGAGCCCAAATATCTATTGAGTCATCATCACAGCAGTACATTTGCAGAGTATGTGGGATGTGGTTTCATCCCCTTCTTTGCACCACCTACATTTAGCTGAATCAGCGATCTTCAGGAGATGGAGGTGCCTCATCACTTGATATTGGCCAGTTAGTAGGAGTCCCACTATTGTTCATAGTTGACTCTGTTTAGTAGGAGAAGTCTCTTTGCGAGACCTGGCCTTGGTCGCAATGTATGGAGTTAGGCCTGCCGTAGCCTCAGTGTAGTCCACCAGATCTCAGAATGTTGAGCTAAGCTCCTCATTCTGATCTCTGTCATCCCTATTTAGGGCTTAATGGGTTCTTGTTTCCAGTAATGCCTACATGGCCTGGTACCCAGAAAAGTTCCACTTGGCTGCACCTGCCTATCGCATTGAGTGCTTCCCGGCACTTGTTCAGCTGCTGTGACTTGTACCATAGTGATGTAAGAACTCATAGAGCTGCTTTGCTGTAGGTGCATATATGGGTTTGTCTATCAAATAGACCAGCCTCTTTGACAGCATAGACACAGATGAGTAGGGCATAGACTTCTGCTTGGAATATTGTAGCATATATTCCCAAAGGGATCAAGAGCTTCCTGGATAGACTGTAGCAATGGATTCCAGCTCTCCCTTCCTTCCTGGAGCCATCTGTGTACCATACATATGCCCCAGTATGAAGTTCCTTCCCTCCTTCCCTATCCCACTGTTCTTTGTCTGGAAAGTGGGTTTTGAAAAGTAGGGGTGAATGATTTTTCAGATCCTGAGAGCTCTCGCTATATAGGGCTCCTACTGTATTAGGTTTTCAGTATACTATCTTGAAATACACCTTGCTTCACATTTAGGAAAGCCTGTCTTTCTCTTGCAAGTCCAGAGGCAAACCACGCATAGTCTTAACTCTGAGACCAAAAGCTCTTTAAGGATTTAGGGAACGGATTTTAATCATATCATTTAGATTGGTTAAATCATGTTTCTTCTGGAGATAGGACACAGATTTTTGGTAGAATAAATTAATATTTTGACCTACCTATAGAAGTAAATGTCACACGGCTAAAAAATGGGTGTGTACTTTGGTGGTATTACTATTTTTGTTCATGTTGGCAGGCTGAAATCATCCACAAATCATTCATCAAAAAGAGAATGATTGATTTAACCAGCCTAAGTATCAATGAATACAAGGAACTTAAGGTTTTTTACATACAGGCTCAGCACTTGGTCCAAATACAGTTTATATGTAGTGCGTAATAGCTTCCCCAACTTTGAGCAAGCCACCTAAAAAATCTGAAAACGATTAAGTCTCTTCAACTTCTTTTATTCACTTTTGATCCAAATCACCTGGACACCCCTTGGAGACAATAAATTGGGGCAGAAATGTTGCAGAGTAAGTTACTCTGTATCGATCTGTATTTGAATGGGCCATTTCACTTAATTGGCCGATACTCATGTTCTTAGTTTTTTCTTTGTAATGAGAAAGCGTTAGCCTAATTTCAACCCTATACTTCCACCGTTTGGTCTGTATTGATCACAAATTCAGGGTAATATTTTGGAAGAATTTTCTTTGTTCTTTATTCTTGTGCTCACATGTTCTCCATATGCCCTTAACTTGCAAAATCTATGATAAGTCCATCTTATTAGAGGGCAGAGGCGGACAGTGGGTGAATCCCAGGACCTCGACAGAGTGTGAGAGGAGCAAGGCCTAGAAGGAAAAGTGAGGAAAGAGGAGGAAAGCTCGGCGTGAACAAGATAGTTCAATAGAATGTTTAAAATGTATACAAGGTTAACTAATATGCCTCCATTCTGGTTGCCAGCGTGAATAATGAATACCCAGGGCAGGCAGTCCACCGGTAATATGTCACATACTTGGACGATGAGTCCATCACCTTACGGTGTTTGAACTTCCCTCATCGTGGCTGAGACCCAAGAATAATGTACTGTTAGAAAGGAAGCTGAATTTCCCTCAGAGCAATAATGACAGTGCTCAGTTTGTTGGGAAGCTTTTTCCCCCATAGTACATAAGGCCGGGTTTTACTATTGCAGTATATAACCAGATGATTGCTTTCAGCTGATGTCCCCAGGTTTTATCTGGAGCAAAGGTAATGAAGGTATACAGTAGGGATGCACAATTGCGGTCATGCAATATTGAGAGAATAATTAGCTAATTTAAAGAAGAAATATTACTTAAGAAGAATCCACCAAAGATGACCTTGAAATTCCCAAGAAATAATTGGAATTTATTGAACTCTCAATTAATTCTATTTGATCAATGACGACATGACCTCGGTGATTGATTATAGATTGGATGCTACCAAAGACTATCAAGAGTTCACTTTATATTCTACACTATTTATAAGGTTTATATATCAGAAACAATTATATCCTACTCAATCAATAATGGCAGATTGGCATGGACTGATTAATCATTTTTTTCCTTATTATTTAGAAATGCCAATTTCCCTAAGCTAGTTAGATGGCCATACCCATTTCCCTTGAAGGAACCTCAATCTTTTGGACCTCTCATAGTATTGTAATATGCTTGCTATACTTCCACAGTTATTCAGCATTTCTCTCGCACCCATAAATGGCAAAGCATGTATCCGTAAGCATCCCGTAAGGATGTGAATTCCTTGGGGTGGGAACTGTTGTTGTGTGTGGAGGATGCTGGTTTGCATTTTATATGCATACCCTACTGTTTTCCAGCAATGCATCTGTGCCAATAAGGTTGCAGAATCGACAGGATAATACATTTGTCCTTATTTTTCTCTACTTAACCATCTTTGATCAAATAGTTCCCTCATTAGAATACCTCCTTGGACTTAACCTTATCTTAGTAAGGTGTGTGTTTGAGTAGGAATTAAACCTGGCGGTGCCATCTACGGCATGCCAGAAGGTGAGAGTTGGAAAAAATCAGGCGTGGCTACGTCAGGGAAACTGCCATGGACTTTACATTAAACATGCATTGGCAGGTAATATTTTGAAGCTGTTAGTGCTTGCTCCCCACTATCATTTTCAGTGCATGATGTATCCACTTCTTGATGTTCCCCTAAGCCCTCTCACTCATTCCACCTAGGACAAAATGTTACTAGTCGATGGCTTATTAGACTCGTATGTCATCACTTATTGATTTTTCAGCCACAAATATTAAATAGTTAGAATTTTTGTTTAACTAGACATATAGATGATATATTTTATTTGGCAACGAAATTAGCAGAACTGGAGAGTTGTGAGAGAAACTGGAATTTTTTCCCCTTAAATGATTGTGGTGGTCTGTATGCCCCTATGATCCCAATTAACCGCTCTTGTGTTGTCATCAGGTTTCTCTGGAGCTGAACCAAACTAATTTGACAGACCCATACCCTGGGTGGAGAAAATCCATTCAGGCAGGATTCAAATTTGTGACCCCAGGGTTAGCAATCAAGGATTTTACACCGCAATCAATGAAAATGTGTTGCGAATGGGTACCAGTGGCCATAGTTGCACTGGGTGACCACTCAAGTGTGAATTATCTGTGAAATTTGAAAATAGCAGAAAAGTGTGAAATAGCTGTAAATTTGTGTAAAACTTAAACAATTTATGGACTTTTTAATATTTTATCAGATTTTGAGATTGGACTAGTCAGTTGATAATGTCCTAGGAATGTATGTGG
Organism: Pyrrhosoma nymphula; assembly: GCA_963573305.1. Lineage (NCBI taxonomy): Eukaryota > Metazoa > Arthropoda > Insecta > Odonata > Coenagrionidae > Pyrrhosoma > Pyrrhosoma nymphula. The sequence continues at coordinate 89,932,698 of OY754334.1, read as the reverse complement.
GTGGTCTACTGTAAATGCTCTGTTTTAATGCTTTTATTTTTTCTTATATTTATCTAACTGATTAATCTCTGTGGGCATATGAAAATTTAAGTACAACTTGCTTGTGGTAAACTTCTAGGTATTGCATGATATAAATTTAAATATAAACATACATAATATATAAATACAAACTAGTTTCCAAGACCCAAGCACTTGATCATGATGATGATGATAATTCGTTGAAACCCAGGTCATGAGTGTGAAAAAAAAATCTTTGTGTATGTAAGAGTTAGAATTAAAATAATAAATTTATATAGAAGGTGGAGAAACTCATGTTAAAAATAAGGGTTGCAAGTGCAGGATGATGGCTCATAGACAAAGGAAAATTATGAAATCCAGAAAATGGCAGATATTTGCATAAAAACAGTATATTCTATTGATTTGATTTAAATACAGCTTCGGCTTCCAAAAGCTACATTAATGCCAATAAAAATTTTCATTTAGACATTTTCTCTTTTTTTTTAACTTTGTTATATGACAGGAAGTTGGTGGTGGAGGTAGGCCGAGAAAGCGGAAGGGATGGATGACGTTTTGGGAGGAGAGGGCATGCTGAAGAGTGTAATAGAGGGGAGAGCACTGGGGAAGCATGGTAGGGGAAGGAGGAAAGTAATTCTGGACAAAAAAAGAAGAGAAGATATGAGGAATTTAAGAGAGCTTTAATTGTGGGACGTCTATAGGCGGGAAAACGAGATAAGGTTTCAGAAATTGGGATGTAGGATAAGGACTGTCCAAAAACCCACCAATCAGCTGGTAGAATACTCAGATGGAATGTGACTGATTCTGTAACTTTAACCTCTGTATTATTTCACTATGGCTTTTGTTTACTTGAACTGCAAGCATTTGCATAAACACCTTTATATGATACACAGTTTGCATGAGTGTAAGGGCTTTTCACTCTTATGTATTAAGCTTAACCCTTTCGTGTGGAGCCTTGCAGTGGTAAATGATTCCCCACTCATTAGTATGTACTATGAACATTTCACTTTACTTCTCCGTACAGAACTCTCTCGTGAAGGAGTCTCACAGGTATGCTAAGAATTTTGATTGACGAAACTAAGACAAACTTCTAAACTTCTCGGAATGCGAGACCCTTCCCTTTGCCATTAGGCAGAGATTATCTCAACCCTTTCTCTCAGTGTCAGTCACACTCCAGGCATGAGTTCAGTCAATTGTTTACGGAGTAGGTTGACTTGAAGAAATATTTGTTTCACACTCTGAAAATATATGCTCTAAAGTGTATTCCTTATGTTTCGCTGTGCGTTGACAAATATTCTATGGAACTCTATGGTAATTATTAACAAAGTTCTTTTTTAGAGGATGCTCCCAAAAACCTGGTTAAAATAGCCATATAGTCCTGTTGAAAATTTGTAAATGTTGAGTGTAACATAAGGAATACACTACTGAGCCTTTGTTTTCTGAGCACGCAACCAATATATTTTTAGTACTTTCACTGTGTAAACAAATAGCTGCCCACAGACTCATTCCGTGAGTTGGATGGTCACTGAGAGAAATGGACATTCTCCACCTGCATGCTGAGGAAAGGGTCCTGTATCAAGCAGGATGAACTCCCTTAAGACACCTGGGACCTTTTTCTTGCTCATAACTTGCTTGGCGACAAACCTGCATTAACACAGCATTTGTTCTCTTGTGTAGAAAAATGTATGCCATTCTTAAACGTTTGTTTGCTAGGGAATAAAAATCAGTGACATTTTAACTGCATTAATATCGGTTATCAATGCATATCCAAATTTTAACTTGGACAGTAGTATTTCATGAATTTTTTTTCCAGGAGATATAAAAATCCATGGTAAATTTTCTATTAATGGAAATCTGAAGGCTGGAGATGTCAGGGATAATAGTGGAAGTTATTCACTGAAAAAAGTTGTACAACATGGAATAAAGTTGAGAGATCTCATACTAGAAGGAAAATCACTGACACTCTATGGAGAAATAAAGGTAATGTACTTATATTTTGCAGGTTTCTATTTTCTTGTCTGTGATTCACTAGTTTTGTTAACATGAGATATGTTTTGCATAGGTTGACAATGTGCAAGCAGAAAGTATAAATGGTATAAGTACAGAATCATGGGTGGTACAGAATGGAAAGGAAAACATATCTGCTTTAAAGATTTTCAATGATGGGATGCAAGTTCTTCAGCCCATAGAAGTGACAGGGCTCATTAATGGAGTGGATCTAGTAGCATTGGATGGAGATGTGTTGAAGACGTATGGGGATCAAACCATAGATGGTCTAAAAATTTTTAAACACTTGGAAGCACCAAGGTATTTTTAATCTTTGTGTGGCTAAATATTTTAACATTGAATGCATGTGAATAGCCAAGTGTTGGTTATTGTACTCATACTAAGGGTTGCTACAGACCTGGAATGCCTAAAAAAATCAGGGAAATTGAAAACAGCTCTGGAAAACCTGGAAAAGTCAGGGAAAATGAGATCTTACCTGGAAATTTGCTTTCCAAAGTCCAAATTCTTAGTTTTCAGTAAGTGAGCTGTATCATTTTAGGCACTTTGTGTGTGTGTACTGGCTCAGTGCTTTTAGTACCTTGCCTAAATGAGGCAGTGGAGCTCTTATTTGATCTTTATCAGTTATTTATATGCACCTAAAATTAAATTTCAGGTCATGTTTTGTCACATCTGCTGAGGATGATGGAATATTTGTTTCTTATCAGATTGTGTATGCACAGGTAATTCCTTGTTAGTCACCCCCAAGTCATGATAACCTTCAGCACGAGTCAGTAGGAATGAGTAACAGAATCTCTGATCCATTGAGTGTCCTTATATCCCTTTTTGTGGGAGCATTAGGACTCTAATGCCTGAGGAAACATTATTTTACCTTCAAAATCCTTACTTACCTACTGCACACAGTCAAGACATTTTTTTCAATTAGAGGTCAAGGTATGCAGGAATTGTTAATGATTATAATGGAAGGGAATTCTTTACTCTCTGAAAAAAGTTCAAATGAATAGAGGTAGTAGGACTAAGTTTTTTTTTGCACATGCCTCAGAATATGTTTCATTCTTTGTGAAATGTCTATTCTGAATGTGCTCTTATATGAACTGATCTGCTTCCTGTTAAATCAAAATCGTGCCTTTGTCATAATCATCATTGCTGGTCAGGGCAACTGCCTGTCACGATGGAAACACCTGTTCCCGTTCAGTCACTGAAGTTAAGCATCGCTGGGCTCGGCTCGAGTTTGGAGGGGTGATCCTCTGATTCGTCCGAGTGCTGTTGTCTCTGTCTGCAAGTGGTAGACAGTAAGTGCGAAATGACCTTAGCCGTCGAAGCACGTCAAACAAAAAATACTACTATCATTGCTGGTCATCGACTCTATTGTTGGTTTGACACTGCTTTACAGTCTTATGCTTCTATCAGCTAGCCCTTCACCCCTACATATTTCTTTGTTTCCTCATCATTCATTATTGGCTCCATGTACCTCAGCCGGGGTCTTACTCTGCTTCTTACAATATGCCGAATTACATTACAATTCCATCATATGCATGTGGAGTTGTACAGTTTGTGTCTCTGTCAGCTTAGTTGCGATTTTAACAATGACTATCCTTTTATACACTGGAGGAAGCTTTTAACATGCATTTCAGTGCTCTTCTTGAGCACAATTCCTACCTCTGCATGTTAAATGATCCAGTGTGTATGATCCTGCTACTTCCTCTCCATAAGTCTTCTACTTCAGACCACTTAATCTCACTGACTTCCAAATATCAAGGCCCACCCTCCACTTTCCTGTTTTCAGAATTTTCAGTCTTCTGCAGGTGTGAAGTGATTTTACATTCCATGTTCCAATGCTGAATTGACCATCAGGCTTAGTTGATGTACTCCCTATCTGCTTATCTGATTGGGGAACTATTTTTTCAATGGAGTATTTTACTCTATAAGGTTCCATTAGTTTTTTGATTGGTAAAAATTTAATGGAAAAAGTGTTGGTTACAGAAAGGTCCTTGGGATTGTAAAGTGGTGGTTTCTCCTTGTCTTCCACACGTCAAAGCAACACAAAGTTACAGGCAAGTTAACATTTACTTTAATTTTGTCATAGTAAACGTTAACACACGTGTAGTGAAGTGTGTGCTGCTCTACTGACCACTGTGGTGTCCACATTCACTCATGTAAGGACTGCTACCCTTTTTTCTGCTTATTCCCCATTACCTTGTGTGATGAGTATAGATGATTATTTTGTAACTCACCTGGAGGCTGACCTATCCTACGTCACCCGGTGGATACCCTTAAGCATAGCCCCCTGTGTGCCTTCATCCTGATTCGAATGTCATGTATGAAATAGAATTTGGTATTATACAGAAATGGTGATCAATGGACACTTAAGTGATATTAAATTAAACCCTCGAGCATTACTTTAATTGCAAGTATTTTATCTCTTCATTCTACATTGTTCCCAAATGTCAAAGATTTTGTGTACATAATCTGGAATATTTTTAATACCTACCCTAGTGGCTCTTTGAAATTATTCCAGTAACATTGTTGTTTTTGTTTTTTTCAACAAAAACTACCTACTTAAAAAGGTACCATCCTTGAAGTAGAAAATATGGGTATAAAAAACTGCTGAGTTTATGAATTAATCACTTCTTTATACCTCATGGTTAAGACACTTAGTTATTCTGTACCTTACCAGAAAAAGATTTTTGGGATACCTATTCCTGAAATCTGAACATGACCGTAAACAATTTTTTTACGATAATAACTTTTCGGCCTCTGTAATTTAATAAAATTTCAAGCACTGTGTGGAAGTAAACATTAGTACAATTAACGGCCCTTGAAAAGGGCTCGAAAGATATGTGAAGTAAAATATGTTCATATATATATATATATATGTATTAGGAAAGGAAATATCCTCCTGTTCCACCTAAGTCCAAGCATGTGCCAGTGGAACAGTGGCCAATACAATTGGTAATTGTCCCCTGGGTACGCAGTGTTTGAATTCTGATCAAGTACTTAATGTTGATGGGTATCATAAATGAAGCATTTCCGCATTATCTTTGCATATCTACCATTCATTTTGTATGCAAAAATTACATGAAATTCCTTTAATAAACATCAAATTTAACGATTTATATGTAAGTAACTTTCATCAGTTTATGTTGTCAGTAGAAAACGACAACTGCGATGATTTTTATAGCATGGGCATAAAGACAGAGGGGATGCTGTTATTGAAGGATATCTTTTTCGTCTCGCCTTCAAGTATTTGTCTCAGCTAGAGAGAACATGTGGAAATACACTCTCCTTGATTTGCCACCACTTTTGAGTGAATTGAAGGTATGCAGGGGGTAGTGCCATCCCTAGGGTAGTGTGACAGGTGCCGCTGCACTGGGCCCCGTGTCTATTAGGGCCCCGCATGGGCTTGACTTTTTTAGAGGGTGCGGTGAAACCTGCACATTTCCCAAAATTGCCTACTATTTAGTACATATGTAAATTTCTTGGAATCATTAGCCAGTTTGTCGGTTAATTTCCTTCTTTCCATGAAATATGCTTAAAAGATGCTACAATATCAACAAGGGAATTTAAAGTAAGGGGGCCCCAACTTTCGTTTGCACAGGGCTCCTCAATCCCTTGGGACGGCCCTGGCAGGGGGCTTAGGTGTAGCTCTAATGGTCATAACCCAATGGTTAGATTTGGGTTTATGGTTTAATGAAAGATTAAAAACCAACCAGTTTTTTTATGCATTTCACTATAATTCATATTTTATTGCTATATGGTGTGCATGCATTGTGTTTTTATCTTATTCTTGTACTTTCTTTATAATACCTGCCTACGATAGAATGGATATTTTAACCTGGAAAAATGAGAATTTTGGGCTGGAAAACCTGGTAAAGTACTGGAATTTCATAATTTCTGGTCTGTAGCAACCCTGATACTGTTATATATGTGTACAAGAAAATACTTGTCTTGGTTTGAAGCTAGCATGATTGTTATTTTTCTAGCTTCTTGTTACATTTTGTGGCTGGACCTAGTGATAGTTAATGAAATAGCATTAACAATCCCAAGATCAAGAATCAATATGTCTTTTCTTGTACATGTTTTGTGATGATAATGGAAAGAAATGCTATGAATGTTGAATCTCTTATTGTGTCAAAGCATTCAGCACGAGGGGGGTCTATTTGCTTTATTAAATTTCATGAAATACCTCAGTGATGAAATACTTAATAGTATGTCCTTCCCCCTTTACTCTACCAACCTTCGCAAGATGTCCCTTGGGCAACTTGTGAGGTATCATTGAGATAGAAAGATAATAATCCAAGTGGTGCCCCAAAAACTTCTTCTAACTCTAACATTAACAAATAAAAATGTTACATTGACAGCTTGAGTATCAAAAGGTCCTAAGTTTGTGTCCTTTTTATGTGTTAGTGTTTTTCAGGTCTAATCTGTATATTGTCTATATACATGTACATATTTATCTGATTATAAAGTATTATTTTGATATACCAACTGTTTATGCATATAATATTAAATGCTTTACTCTCATAAACAACAAAATTTAGAAAGCATAAAAAATAGATGAACGGTACCATAGAGTAAGTATATTATACTTACTCTATGACGGTACACAGACACAAAGCAACTGGCTCAGGGAAGAGTGGAGTCGAGGAGGAGCCCATGAGGAAATCTGCCATCTGGAGCAGAAAAAATGAATGAATACACTCATTGGAAATAATATTTTTTTCTCAAAGGTTTACTGCAGGAGAGTGTCTCTTTGGAGATAAATGGTGTGATGATTTGGTATTCACAAATAGAGTCCAAAAAATTAATGGAACTACCATAATCCATGGTTCAGTTAGAGTGCTAAATGATCTTTCAGTTGGTAACTTAACAGTTGAAGAATATGTGGCAGGATATGATCTGGACTTCCTAATTGAGGACACACTTTTTGACAATGGCAAGTATTGTTTTAAATTCTGTGTAATTACATGTAGTGCCTACAGAATAATGTTTAAAGTAATAATTGCTTGGATTGCTAGTTGGATAATGTATCTTTACCTGCTAACTCTAAGGCTAAGAGTTATAGCTTTATATTGGACATGTATGCTGTGCTTTAGTTAACTCACTGATGGTATAACCCCTTGGAAAGGCAAAATAAAGCTGGACTTTAAGAATCGCAATGACCCCTTGCCATGCACATGAGTGGAAAATATCTCGGCTCGTCTTTTGGTCATTGTTATTTGATGCTTAGGATTTGTAAAAAGTAAATGTTATAATAGCTGGTGACTGTGAAATTCTATGTTATTGCAGTCTTTCTCTATTCTTATATGACTAGAGATTGGAAAATTACCATAATTTTCATCTGAGGTAAATTACAGTTGCAAATGACAGTAATTTTCAAAAATCGTAAATTTCCAGTATTTTTCAGTTTTAAGCATTAAACAGAAAATTTATGGTTAAATAAGAATGCGAATATCAACAGGAAGGGGATATGATGTTTAAACCATACCTAATGCAACATTAATCTATTATAAATTTTTAAAATTGTAAAAAGAAATGCGGCAGCAACACACAATCTGGCTTTCTTTTGTCAAAGTTTGAGAAATTTTCAAGAAGAATATTCTATCAATACATTACTCAATAATGTTATAATTTAAGTGAAGTATGCCAAAAATGAGTTGTGTGTGCCCCAATTTATAATTAAACACGTCGGCAATGTGGACTTGCTTAAAAGAACATGTTGGGAATTTATCTGTATGAAAAATTATCTCAAACATAGGTGAATTATCTATAAAATTACAGTAATAATCAAGTGGCGTTGTAAATTACGAAAAATACCGTGGTAATTTACGAAAATTACCACGGTCATTTTCAAAGTGGCCCTTCTCTATGTACGACTCTAAGCTTTCCTGGCAAATCAAATGATTGAAAAGCTCTTGGGTTTTCCACTAGGTAGTTAAGGTTCTCCTTTGCCACCAACATTTCGAGAGGCGACTCACCAGTTGTCATCAGGGATTCTGGAATATAACGCTATTCTGTCTCTGAGTTGGTGGAAAAGAACATAGGCAAAGAATCAGCAACCACCTGAATTCCCAACGAATGGTATATAGGGCAGAAAAAGTAACAGCATTGCATTGGATTTCAGGATCCATAATGACAATGGGTGAGTTGCCTGTCAAAATGTTGGAATTCATGGAGAACCTTACTCTGTGGAAAAAATGAGCTTTTTAATTTCTCTAATCTTGTCTAATTTAATTAATAATATAGTTTGATGAGGTGGTGAGGTACACAGGGTCATCCTAAGAGATAGTAATCAGTCCAATATTTTGAGTTAAGTTACTCTGTACATGCCCACCGTTAACATGATTATATGTATTATAAGCCACAAATTATATGTATGTACATGTGTTAAATGCTACTTATTTTTAAAATTTTTATAGGTAAGGATCCTGAGGTGAAGGCAGAAAAAATGTTCAAAGGACCATTAACTATTGACAATTTGGAAGTCTCAGGCAATGTCGGTGTTCTTGATATAAGAAATCTTCTTCACTTGCTTTATGTGAAGCAGTTCACTAATGCTGAGGGGTCTATCATCATAAGCCAGCCAGCATCTATCAAGAATGTTAAATTCACAGGTGAGGGTGTGAAGAAGTTATATTATTATAATTTTTATGTTGCATTAGCTTGTCTATGCCCCTTGATTACATACATAAATATGACCATCCTATTTTGACCCTTTTTTTATATTAGTGTGTCTTTATTTCTGAATGAGCCTCATTTTTTCTCCATTCTTTAATCACAATTGGAGAAATAGTGAGAACTTGTAAGATTTCAAGTGCTAAGTGCCCTGTTTCCTGTTGATCACAATTGTAAACACGTCAAGGGTGATCGTTTTTAGTAAATGTTCATGTTATCAAGTTATATATGTTACCTTCTTTCCATTAAAATTAAAATGTCGCACACTTAAGTGATCAAATAATTTGAGGAACTAAAAAAAACAAAATTGTACTTATTTATGTTTTATGCATGACTACATCTATGTAGAGCCCTGCACAAGCACCAAAAACCACCCTCATATTCACTGGATTTGCAAATTCGAGTGAGCCAGCCAAATTTCACTTGAGCCTCTGCTAAGAAGCTTGGTCTTCCTCTGTGAAATACTTGAGAAGCCCATCTCATGTCACAATTTAAAAGCAAGCCTCTTTAAGTCTCGAGCCTTGCCAGAGTTAGGAATTTTTGGAAAGCAGACAATTTCTTTAGAGAACCAATAGTCAATTGCTTAAGCATTTGGCCTGGGTTTAGATAAGTTTCTATTTATTGAAGGATAAAACACAAAAATGCCCTTAAATTTTAATTACTTATTAATTCCCTTGACTGAAACACTGATGAAAAAGGCTTTAGTAAAATAAACTTCAGATACAAAGTAACCAAATTTTCTACATAGTCTCTCTGGATTGAAGATTTCATTTCAAATTTGGTACTCATAGCCAGTGCAAAGAACATTCAGTTAATTTAATTATTCATTCTGCTTCAAATTACTTTTATAAGATAACATCATAAATAGTTAGCTGTGTGGTGCTCTAAGAGCAACCCCATTTACTTATTCCTTAACTTCATTTTCTGCACCTGTCAGCTCTCCTATACGTAGTCATACACTACACAGTTGCACTATTTTAAATGCTGTTTCACAGCCTGTTGCATGAGGTGACAATTCTCATATAGGAATCAGTTAATGTGCATATCATCTTATGACTACATATCATAAAGGAGTCTGTGTGTGGGACGGAATAGATTTATTTCATAGACTGATAATATGTAAAAAACTATTCACAAATATGTCAGTATTGTCATAATTTCTAATTTGTTCTTTCTCTGATATGTAGGGTGGTTAAATGGGGTTTCTGATGTGGAGATGGGTACATCATGGCTTCTTCACAGTGGTGAACAGACAATCAAAGGTGATCAGATTTTTGGGTCTGTAATAGCAAGAGAAAATATTGCCTTATTATCAGGGAAAGTAAATGGATTGAACTTGCAAGAGATGGTTGAAGATGCAGCCATGGTGAATGAGAATTGTAGTTTGGGATCAGTCAACTTCGGTGAGTGTTATAGATTTGCTTCACCAGGCAATCATGTTTCTTTTACATGGCTTTGTTTAGATCAATAAAATTTATTAGGCTATGTGTTAATTATTACATGTATGGCCTTTTGTGAAAATGTTTGACTTTATCATCAATATTAGAATGATTACCTCCTACATAGGTACTATACATCTTTGATTGTACATTATGTATGTATTTGTAAAGAAAACCATTCTTGGGTACTGCCTAAGCATTGATGTACATTATTTATTTATTTTTAATTTTATGGCCTTCATTGGACGACTTTAGTTATCTTCTGGATTTCTTTTGTTTTCTGTCAGCCCAGTATTTTTTCATTCGCTCAGATCGTAGCTTTATTTCTTCATCTGAGATCACCCTTCCTATTCTCAGTTTGTTGATCTTGGTTTGTAGTCTGATCTGTTTGTCCTTGAGTTTCACGATAGCATCTGTCATTTCTTTCGAATGTGTAATTCACTCATATCTCCCTTAATTTCTGCTATCAATCTTGCACTGGTCTTACTGTTACATAATTTTTCTGTAATCTTTTTGCTTATTCTGTTTTCTGGTGTTCTGATTAGGTGTCTAAAGAATGATATTCATTTATTTCTCACCGTTCTCATTACAGGTTCTATTTCTCAGTAGACTGTTTCATTGAAAGCTAATCTCCAGTGCCCATTTTTTTGGTATTTTTTATTTATGCAAGTTCTGACTATTCTCCTTTCTATCTTGAGTGATTTATCTATTGCGATTGTGTTAGTTGTTTTGAAGATGGTTTCACTTGCATATGTCATTTCCGGTTGTATAACTGTTTCATAAGGTCTTAATTTTGTGGCTATTGAGAGGAACTTTTTGTTGTATGTGTTCTTGGTGATGTATTGTTCTCTAGTCAATTTGTATTCTATTGTTCCATGTTGGTTTCTCATACAGATTGTATGTTATGATTTCCCGTAGATATTTAAATCTGTCCACAATCTTTATCTCTTGATCTTCTACCTTGATTTTGTTTGTGAGTAGTGGGTCAGTTAGCATAATTTCTGTTTTCTCAAAAGATATCGTAAGCCCAATCTTAAAAGCTATATTCTGTAGTGATTTTATTTGTTCCTTAGTTTCTTGGATATTGTTGGCTAGAAGAGCCAGGTCATCCGCAAATCCAAGACAGTTTAAATTTAGGTTGTCTTTGGATGTTCCAATTTTGATGTTCTTCGGGTTATCCTTGTATCATTCCCTCATAATATATTCTAAGGCACAATTGAACAATAGTGGCAACAAGCCACTCCCCTGTCTCAAACCTGTTTTTATGAGAAATGATTCAGACAGTTCTCCTCTAAACATGACCTTAGATTTTGTATTAGTTAAGGCAAGCTCTATCATTTTGACCAATTTTGGGTGGAGTCCAAGGTTTCTTAGAATTTTCAACATTGATAGTCTGTGGATGCAATCCTATGCTTTTCTGAAGTCTATAAAGGTTATTGAGAGGTTTGGTTAGTGTTCTGTAATATGCCATGACTAGCTTTAGCGTGATAATTTGTTCTGCACAGCTTCTCCATGGTCTGAAGCCACCTTGGTATGCCCCTAGTTGCTCATCCATCTGGTCCTTAATCCTAATGTATAGGATCTTGGATAAAATCTTGTAGGTGCAATCTAGGAGAGAAATACCTCTATAATTGTCTGGATTACTCTTGTCTCCTTTTTTGTGAAGTGGCGTAGTTATAGCCGAGGTCCATTGTTCTGGGAAACTCTGTTGTCCATATCCTTGCAAGTATCATATGTAAGGAGATCAGTGTTGAGCTTCCGGCATATTTCCACATTTCTGCAAAGACTGTTTTCTCCACATGCTTTGTAATTTCTTAGTTCCTTTATTGCTGCTCCTACTTTTTGGATAGTTGGGGGGTTTATATTTTCTGGTTTGGTTTTTATAGGGGTGTTAGTGTTGATCATTGGAAATTCCTTAGGTTCATCACTGTTTAAGAGTTTATTGAATGCTTAAGCTATTATTTCAGCATTTTCCTTATTATTATGTACCAATTTTCCATCTTTATTTTTTAACATTAATGTAGGGGAGTTGTACTCTTGTAGTTATTTAGCAAAGGTCTTGTAATAGTTTCTAAAGTTGGTTTTGTGGAAGTTTTCTTCTATTGAATTTATTAAGTCTCTTTGATATTGTCTCTAATTTTTCCTGATGAATTGGGTGAATTTTTTCTGGCCTCCTTGAGATTCAAGGCATTTTCTTCTGTTTTGCGATTCTGAAATTTTAACCATGCTTGATGTCTTTCTTCATGTATTTTATCACATTCTGAAGTCCACCATGCATGCTTTTTACGTGGGTTTAAGGGTGCCAAATCCTCAGCTTGTTTTTTTAAAATTGGTATGAGTTCTTCTAATTTGTCTGTTAATTTTGTTGTTTCTGTGATTCTTTTGTACTCGTCATTTCTGATTAATTGAAGAGGATCGTGTCCTTTTTTCTTTGAAGGTTTCCTGTTTTTTTTCTTTTTTTGTGGGGTGAACTTAATTTTTATTTTGATCAAGTAGTGGTCTGAGCCGGTGTCTGTTCCTCTTAGTACTTTGACATTGTAAATTTCTCTGTGAAAGAGCTTGTCCATGCAAACGTGGTCCAGTTGCCATTCCCCTTTTCTCCAATCAAGGTGTTTCCAAGTTTTAAGTTGGCTGGGCTTCCTTTTGAAATATGTGGATGTTGAGATGAGGTTGTGTGTTCTACATAGCTCAACAAGTCTTTGACCATTTCGGTTTGTGTGCTTCTGTGGGGGCCATCTTCATATTATGTCTCGATACTTCTTTTCCTTCCCCAATTGTGCATTTGAAGTCACCTATTAAGATCTTAACATTGTCCTTATTCACTCGATCCATTGTCTGTTCGAGGAGTTCCCAGAAGTCTTCTACCTCTTGCATGCTTTTAGTTAGGAAATTTTTTTCATTAGTAGGGGCAAGGGCATTTATGATGGTATAGATTTTATTAGTTGCTTTGAGGGTCAAAGTTGCTATTCTTGGCGAAAAGGCTTGAAAATCAATTATGGAGTCTTCGTTATTATTACACTAGAACTAAAGAAAATACAAATGTTTTCCAAAGCAGGACTGAGCTTTGTAATAAAAATTATTATTATGATAGACCATATGGTCTCTTGGATGGAATTAAGACTACATATTCAACGATCTGCCTCATTACCTGCAAAGTGTAAATAAATAGTTTTAATGGGTTTTCTATATAAATTGAGTTTTTTATGCTATACAATTGCATTGATTGGATGAGTTTCTGGGTCATTATACATGAATTGAGTAAATCTCGTACTTGTCTATTTGAGTAGATAATGTAATGAATAAATATTTCTTTAAATAATTATTTAAAGAAATATTTATTCATTAATTAATGGAGCTCATTAATGAGCTCTATTCCAGCCAGCAAACTGTAAGCAACTCATAAAAGTACAGGGTAGATAGTAGATAAGTAGCTTACAATGTAAGTGGTTTGCATAATTTGTACGGAAGACTTACTAGTGAAACAAGTGTTCACCCAAGGCGGACAAAAATGATACCTACTCTTTTGGCATACGCAGATATCTTGGCAGTTTACATTTTACAATTCCCAACATGGCAAGAACTTATCATGTACATAACATGAAGTTATCATTTGTGGTAATAGTGGTACACATACGGTTTTAGCTATGAAATGTTTTAAGAGTTACTTCATTATTACTGCTGTCATGATTATGAGCCTCTTATTTTCTCGTAATGCTTTGGAAAGAACACTATTATCACTAATGATAATTGTGTCTTTGGATTTATCAGTGATATTTGTTCTTGTGCCAGCCCTGTACAGTTATATTGTAAAGCAATTGCATGCTCGGAAAGGAAAACTTTAGGTTATCTATCATTTTTTTGTCTCTCCTATGCAATTATTGCTGAATGTGCCACAGTACTGCTTCGTGTTTTCATAATATCATGTGCTATGCAGCTCAAATTTTTGTCATCGCTCCACAAATCGAAAACTATTATTCTTTTTAAGTTAGTTGTTTCGCATCACTCGGTTGAAGTGCAACATGTTTTTTCTTTGTTATCATACTCATGGCAGTTTTATTTCAAAAGTGCATTTAATACTAAATTTTGGCATTTAATGTCACTTGTTCGATGAAAGTTGTGTGTGCACACTTGGAGTGAATTTCTAGACTGATGGTAGTTCTGAAGAATATATTAAGTGTGAGAGTGATTTTGTACTAACTTTATTCTTATTTATCTTGCATTGAACTAGTAATGCTTATTTATGGGTTTAATGAAGCCCATTTATTGACATCACACCATTTAAAAAAGTAGGTTTTGTAGTAGTCTTTAATAGAATTTATAAGGGCAAGTGGGTAGGTAGCAAGTATTGACGTCAGTAAATTGGCTGTAATAATATTGTTCACTGCCAATACTGTATTTTCACAATAAGGGTTCCAGAATTAATCCAATATACATGAGAATAAAATAAAGTCAGTAATACACTTGCTCTTGCATTTACAATGTATTGCGTAACTACCAATAGTCTAAAAACGTCATTAAAGTGTACTCCAGAATCCCCATCATTGAACAGGTGTCAAATTTTAAAAGCGTAAAATTAACATTAAATTCACAGTTCAAATGAAACTACTATGAGTATGATTACAATTCAGAGGTTTCATCTTAACTGAGTGAAATGAGACTAATAACTTACTTTAAAAGAATGATTGATATGGATTTACTGAATATGTTAGGAGTCATATAAATAACTTAACTTGAGGAGTATGCAATACAAACTTAATACATATATGTATTATGAAAATACAAAGCAGAATTTCAGATATAAATGCGGATGAGAGTGAAAAAATTATTGAATTTAAACAGCAGACACAGCTGCATCACAAGAATAAATGCACCCATGCATCACAAGAATAAATATCACATAGAAATCCTCAACATCTACATAATCACCATTGCTCTTACCTCATTGGAAATAGGAGGCTCATATTTATGATGCTAATCATAATAAATCCACTCATCAAAAATATCATTGATAAACACCACACACCAGCATTTCTACAAATATTAACTTATGTGACTTCTTCAGCTATGTATTGTGTAGAGCAAAGATATATATAATGAATATGTATGTTGAAAGAGTACTACCTACTATTTTTTCTGCCATGGAGCAATACTATATCACTTGTAGAGCCTTAGAAGTCTTCAATAAAAATATGGAACTCTCATTTTAAGCTACACTCCTTTTAATCCCCCGAACTTAAATATGTAAGTTGCATTACACTGTGCTGGCTGGGAAAAATAAACACTGTTTCAATATACTGATGGAAAATTATTTAAATTCCCTTCATGTTTTGGCCTTTTGCATTTCTTTTCCAGAAAAAGTCACAACGGAAACACTCCAGTTGGATGGGTTAATCCAGGGCCTGAATTTTCCAAAAGACATAGTGTTTGGTGATGGTGAAGAAATGATAGAAATTAGTGCTAAGAAAGTATTCAAATCAAAACTGGTAATTGAAGGAAATGTGATGGTGAACGAAATAGAAGACCAATTCAATTTTGAAAAGATGTGTGAACTTTTCATAAATGATGAACCATCTGGTGTGGATTTAACTGTAGAGGGTGAGAATACTTTGATTTAATAATAAATATATATTAAGGCTTGAATGGGAAAAACTGTGATATTACACATATTTCATTGCTGAACTGAGTTATGTATTAAAATAACTTTTGATGTTTAAAAAGATGCAAAATTTACTCTTCAGGAAATGTTGAGTTGGATGTTGAGCCATATGTTCTAAATATGAATGACATCAATATAGAGGCATTTTCATCTGAATTATGGATGGCTGATCAAGATTCAGTGTTGAGTGGCTATAAGGACTTCTCTAAATTGGTATTCAATGGTGAAGTTGAAGTGGAGGTAAGTGTTCACTATTTCCTGCCTTTTTATGGTATTCATTAGGGCATCATCACCATAAAAACATGCATTTAACATAATTGACAATGTTTCATACGTAAGATAATTTAGGAATCTATAACTACATTCATTATCATGGACTTCTTGTTTTTAAAACTGCTGTTTAGTATCAGTTTATTGTCACTTAAATTTATCTTAATACATATTTCAGGGTTAATGTACTTAATTAAATACATAGTCTGTGTAGCAAACTTGCACATTTATTAAAGCCATGTCATGGTGACGTCACAACACAGGACAGGAACCAGGAAACACATATAGCTAAGCAGTATGACAAATTTAAAAATCAAACCTTTATACATGAAACAATTGCATTTACTATACCCTTCGCAGTCAGTGATCTCTCTCTCTCTCTCTCATCTGTTGAATTGAAATTAATGAAAAAACCCTCTCAAGTTAGATATTATGAAAAGGAATAGTGAATATTCCTATTTTTGTTTTTTTCACATTGTAATGATTCATTAAGGACCTCAAAATTTTACCGCAATCCATCTTGACAATGAAGTTTGATTTGTATTATTTACCTGGGAATTTCCTTATGTATGGTAGTCCTAACTATCATGCTAAAAGTGTGGTGGAGTTAATATGATTATTTAAGAAAAATGAAAAGAACTTCACCTTTGCAACTATCATTAAAGTGCTGAATTTTAATGTTCAAATGAAAACCCTCACAGCTGGTTTCAATTTTTGTGACTGGTCTATATTTTTCTATTTACAAGCTCATTCATCATGTAAGGCTTTTCTCCTCTCCTATCAGTGTTACTTTTCTCTCACCTCTAGTAAATAACAATACTTCCCCTTGATTGTGCTGTGGGCCTTCATGTCTGAGAGGTTGGAGGCATAGATACTGCCACCCCTCATTTGATGAAAATTCTTTCCAGAGCTAGCCAACACTGTTCCTGCTGGTGATTCATCTGCCAGCATAGAGAGGATGCAGAATTTGAGTGTTATAATCCTGAGACTGAGCAAAGTACTTTTTTGTGCACATTTAGCTACTATACATAGTGCCATTACTACTATAACTGTTTCCATCAATCCTCTTATCATTGCGACTGATGTGACTCCTCTGTAACAGCTGGCCTTGTTTTTTTTCCAGTTCATGGTAAAAATTATGCTCTCAAGGTGAACTGTGTTAGTTAGAATATAGACTTCTCTTTCCACACAAAAGCTATCTAATAATTTCTACATGTTATTGTAAGTTACCTAATTTCATTTTTACTATTCTGTAATTAAAATCAAGGGGCAAACCTTTGGAATTTGGTGTTTCTCCATGGAAGTTTTCTTCTTTATGTCATTGAAAATGGCTGAAATGGAGGAAAGTTTTCAGTCTTGAATATGCATACTATTTGACAAAGCCTCTGCTTTATCCCAGCAAGTTGCTTTTAAAACATGATCCATTCTGCTGTTCTGAGTTGATCTGTAAACTATTTCTTAACACTAAATTATAAAAGTAATTTTTTCTTGTTTTCAGGGACTGGTTGACGGAATCGATATCAAATCCTTGCCCCAGAGATACCTTAGCAAGACTAAAGATCAAGTTATCAATGGTATGGCCAGTTTTCCTGGTGGTGTAGTCTTTGAGAAGACTTTGACTGCATCCAAGGCCTATGTTGATGGTAAAGTTTCAGGAATAGATCTGGAAGACTTCATATCAGGTGTTCTCTTGAGTGGACCTGACCAAACTTTCACTGTAGCACCAAAATTTGAAGAGATTACTATTGAAGGTACATATTTATTTCCAATGCTTCTTATTCGGCAGGACAATAACTTACTGTGCCCATGCCTCTGCCAAGGGTTGTTTATGTATTAAGAAGCTATAATTACAAGCAGCAGAGTATAAGCAATGGAGAAGAAATTCAATGATATTTTAAGTACATATTATATGTATTGGAAATAAGCTCTGAAAAATCAAAATACTCAGATGTTAATTTTGTCACAATAGAGTATTTGCTTGATTGAGGGATTGCTCCAAAATCTAATCTATTGATTTAGTGTTATCAGTGTGCAGTTACACCTTATTCATTCAATATTTTTTGTTAATGCATCCTAGGCGTTCACAGCGTGACAGTCTGTAGCCTTGCTGGAAAAGCATTATGTTGATGAGGAAGGTCAAGTGATGCATGCTTGTGGTGTAATATGTCGCTATGAAATGAAGTTTTAGCACCAAGTGCTGTTTAGTATGATCAGATATCCTAACATCTGGTGGCAAGGATAAAAAGGTAGAATTAGACAAGATGGAGATGTTAGAGGTGATTCTTTTGGATATTTTGTGTCATGGGCTCCTATAAGGTGAATGCCCTCCTTTAGCTGAATGCATTCTCAGTCACACTCTTGAATAGATATTTGCAAGCAATGGTGGATTTTGTACTTCATTCACTTGGCTTGCAGAGAACAGCTGGAAATAGTGGGCTGATTAATTAACGCTTTCAACGCGGCAATGAAATTGTTAATTTTTGCCGGTGACTGAATTATTTTTTTTCTTGATTGATTTTATTCATAGCCTAATCCAATAATTGATCGTTAAAAAATGAGGAAAAATATATTTAATGCAAAATAGTAATTTTAAATTTTTTCACCGATCGACGTCCATGGCCACTGGATTGCGACTCTGTCGTGATATGCGTGGTTGCATACCCACATCGTTATTCGGGACAGCTCTCCTAATCCTATCTTTGGCTGTCGTTTATGTTGAACATTATAAAATATTTGGTATTTCCATACAAATTCATTCATTCATCAAACCAGCCTTTCGGGTTGAAAATACTGAGTGAGTGAATACAAATTCATACACTCAGTAAATATTACACAACATCTATTTGTCTTAGTAAAATATAATGTCTTTTGTTTTAAGTCTTGAAAATATCATATTTGTAAACCATTTGCTTCCACTTCTTGTGTTTTTAATTTTCAAACGGCCAATTAGGCGGAACAATTACTGTACGATGAAGAGAGAGAATTACCCTAACTATCAGGAAAGTCAATAAAAATGATCAAAAACATTTTATTCCTTTGACGTGGAAGAGAAAAAATTTCAAGAAATCTGAGCCAATTTTTTACTGGTGTGTCACATATTACCTCAGTGTGATACAGAAAATAATGCTAATATTAATGAAAAACAAATTTATAGCAGTAATTGGTCGACCTGTAGGCCCGTATAATCAGAGATGCTAGAGCTCACCCCGTAATGATCCCACATGCGCATGAATTTCACAAAAGGAATATGGGAAGAGCATTTGATAGGGAAGGATGGAGGACTGCAGTCAACCAATCTTAGGATTGAGGGCCCAATGATCAGGGCATGATGCAAATTACCTTCCCTGGGGCACTTGTGACGATACTCGATGGTCCTAAATGAGAAAATCCCACCCAGACTCTTTGGATGCGTAAGTTACCAAAAAGCCTTCATCCAGATTCAGAGCCCCGGGCCCTAAGGATTGTTGCCATACAGTCTATATCCACAGGAATACCATGCTGTCCTAACACAAATGTAAGTAATGATAATAGGCATACATGGAAGTCAACTTTCAGAAAATATACATTTTACTATTTACTAAGTACATAAGTTACATTAAAAATTAATTCAAATTATAAAAATAATTTTTACACTTTTCTTGCACTAATAATCATTTCCATTTTCACTTTTTTTGACAAAACTAATTGTCTCTAAATTTGAATCCTGTCAGCACAAGGTGTCCTTATGGTACTCCCCAAAACATAAATTGAAGCAAAGGGGTGGGCAACCCTCACAGGCAGGACAAAAAAGTGGTATCCCTCCTGAGCCCTCTAGATGAGCAAAGTGTACACCATCGTTGAGGGGCATGTTTCCGGTCTTTGTCAATGTCATGTGTCTCAAGGTAGTGCTTTGATAATCCAAGGGACAAGGAGAGAAGGATGGGAGAGGAACAAGGGATTGGCTCTGAGTATAAAGGAGTTTTAAAAACGGACAGGTGGAAATCATGCAGAGGGACTTTAGGATGCGTTTTATGATAAAGGAAACAGCTATTAACCAAAACAAGGTGAAGTATGTGGATCCTAAGCTCCTTGTACCATTTCATAGTCTTACACTCAATCGGGTAATACGACATCATTTGATCATGATGATCGATGCCACACATTGACTCATTGTACCGAACAATGGCCTCTGGTTTCGAAGTGACACCACCTCCTTGCCGACGATGGACATCGACCAAATTGCCACCAAATTCAGTGCTGATCATCAGTACATACGGCTTATCCCTCCACTTCATAACGAATACTCCGTTGGTACTGAATACATCCACTACGTCACCCAGTTTCATTTTTGTTGGCTATGAGGTCTGGTGGAGTCCCCTTTTGATTAGATCTAATTAGTTTAGATTAGTTGTACATGTGGCATGAAATTGCACAACTTCAAACTGCATGTTTTTCTCAATAGGGCGTGCAATCATTTTCGAATTAGAGCTGGGGCTATTTTGCCATCTCGCGTTCATGCATTCGAGCATGTTCTTGCAATTCAAATTGCATTTACACAATGCAATTTGAAATGCACGCTCATGCATACATCAGATTGTGCAATTATGTGCCCTGAATAAAACTGGTTTGAGTTCCTGTACAAAAGATCCTTTGCTCAAGTAAGTGGTGAGCCAAGTGAAGTGGGTCAGCACATATTATTTGATTCCATACTTCGCTTACTTACTCAAGTTACTCTAAGGATAATGGATTGCTCTTTACTCACTGATTAAATTGTTTATCTTAACACCCACTTGCCCATCTGTTGCTTAGCCATGTTAGAATGGTCAAGCAATGGGTTGCCAAAATAATTCATTGTTCATGTACATTTAGGAAACTGTTTTACAGAAACAGGATGGCTTTAGAACTGAATAGTAACTAGTTTTAATGCTGTGAAATCTGCTGCATGTGTTTATGTGAGTGATGGGCATCGACCAGTTATTTTTTGTTCCGTGTTTTAAAGATCTTTTTTTGTTTGACCCTGCCTCCCTTTCCAAATTCTGATGGAGAGACTGGGAGTGTATTGTGTGTGAGTGCCATGTTAGAGGGTTCTACATGCATTTTTCTGCTACCCATATGGAGAAGATAACTAGTTGACAATCTTAAGATTTCAGGGAGAATGGATAATTGCCAACATTTTTGTGGAGAGAGTGGTGCAGTTGAAAGAGGGAGTATGTCATCCCATATCCATTTTCTTCTCCCAAATCTTCCCAGTTCTCTCTAACTGCAGTTAAATTGTTTTTTTTTGCAGTAGTGATTATCTTTCTTTTGTATGCTTGTGTTAGGCCTGAACCAGTATCCTGACACACAAGTGTAAATCCATGTACCTCCATTTTAAGAACCATAGTTTGTGCTGAGTGATGCTTTTAAACCCTGATTTTGATAAAACCCTTATCAGAATTTATGTTCAAAGTTTATACCTAAGGTGTCTCTCCCCTTAACTGGAAAAGGTATCGGCAACAATGGCTGTAATTAATTTAAATTTTCCTGGCACTATGGTGCATTTACTTTCATTCTACTGGCTAGCTACATTCACAGTCTAAAGAAACATATTTACTCTCAGTATTTACATTTGATTTTTAAATTTAAACAACCCAATGTAGGGGAAATATGTACTCGGTGTGAGTCATTTCATTTGCCCCTTGAGTAAGCCTTCTTAGCCATCTTCATAAAGAATCATTTTGTCATTTTCTCTAGGTGACCTTGATGTTAGTTCGATAAATGGAATGGACCTAAAACAAGATGTAATGCTTTGGGACAAAGACGTGAATGTCATAAAAGGAAAACTTCAGGTCAAAGGTGTCTTTGTCAATGACTTAAAGCTTGGAGAAGATGCTAGTGTTCAAGGAGTCAACATACCTTTATGGAGAGAGCTGGCGGTGATGAATTATGGAGATGGAGATAATTCTATTCAGGTCATAAAAGGCACCAAGATGTTGGCTAATGCTGAATTTAGGAGCAATCTCTGGTAAGGAATGAAAGGTTTGATCTGATTAGTTACAAACTGTTTCAATTATTTTTGAAACCCTGTAGAAAAGGGGAGATAGCTCTCTGTTTGGGAACGCACCATGAGTAATTAGTGAGCATGCCCTTGAATTATTTTTCACTCTTATGACTTAGTCTTCTTCACTTCTTGGTCGTGTGTACCTGAGTTCTGCCTTGGGTGTACTCAATGTGGCTGGATTACCGATCTCATAGCAAAGTGAAAGATTAATTCTGTATCTTTGCTGCAAAAATGCACACTTGAGCACTGCCCGAGTGTTGTGGTCATATTTTACTTGCTAGTTAGACATTCATGGACTGATATGCACATTTGGTAAGCCTGGGCTTCTTAAAAATGTATACTCTCAGGCTTAACATGCCACCACTTTTGAACCCAGATTTTGTTTACCCACTTCATCCCTTGAGTTAATTAAGTTTGTAAACCTTGCCTCTTTATGAAGCAATTGCTTATTCATATATGCAAGTTCGTGTCACAGATGATTGAGTTCTAAGAATGAAATTAAAATGCAGATGAGTGTTTGCAGATTCAACAAGAGACTCATCATGTCCAACCCCTTTATGCTTGGAGCAACTTCAGCATTGTTCAGTACGTACAGGATTTTGAAGAGGGAGGCTCTGATTCCTCTGTAGTAGCCTAGCTAGTGAAGCATGCCTGCATGGTTACTGCTTGCTGAGTCAGTGTGAACGTCAGTATTTGCAAGTACGACTTTCAGGTCTGGCTGAGTACACTGGATGCAGAACTATGCTGTTCGCAGGGTAGCCAAAAGTTTAACCCTTTTGCATTGGAGCCTTGGGAAGAGAAATGCTTCCCCCATTATAAGTACCGTGAACATTGACTCTACTCCTCTGCATGGAGCTCTCTCGTAGTGACGAATCACATGGGTATGCCTTTCTTCAATCTTCTGCATATATTAGAAGATTGAAGATAAAACTACCCTGTGAGCTGCAATAAACTGTGTGGCTGAAGGTGTTAGGATACCAGCCATGGAAAGGGGAGAGAGGACAGAGGTGAATTCTGTGTAATGATATACCTTAACATGGCATCATGCTATTTTTGTTATAATAATTAAAAGTGTGAGAAAAGAATTGCTAATTTTTTTGTTCCTGTTATTTCGGCAGTGTATCTCTTATATCTTGTCTCTCCTATCAGTTCCATAGCTATAACTCGGGGATAAAATAATATCCTTAGTCTAGTATTGAAATTCACCTGATCTGAGTTTTTCAAGTAATATACGCCTAGCATGTAGCCTCAGTCTAATGGTTCCCAACCTAATCCTTCCATCATCTGTGCGACACTTTCTGTTCACTCGTAGCAGGTTATAAGGAAGCATGTGACTTGCCTTTGTATTTTATTTGTTTTTCAAATTAAATCTTTGTTCTGGGCCACAAATGCTCGCATTATATTCAAGATGTGTGCTAATCTGAGCAAAGCAGCATCTTCTTCAATTTTCCATCGGAGAATCTTCCTCTTCTCTTGGGACCAAGTCAGCGGGATGCCAGTCCCTTACCTCAGCAACTGGGCTCGACCCTCCAACCCATTAGCAGTCTGATACTGCGGTCAACTGATTGATGGTTCATAGATAAATTTGCTGTGGTTTTTCTAAAATATTTGTACATTTCGTTGTATACTCAAGAAATTTAAACACTAATGATTTCCTTGTTTTATTCGGAGTGTTTGTAAACATTAAAGGTAACTCAAGCATTAATATCAAACTGGTTGTAGGTATTTTTTGCCATTGATAAAGTGTTGCAGAGTTCAGTATGAGAACTCTATTAGTATTAACACTACGATTTTGTTTAAAAATTGCAAACCCTCAGCAAGACAGAAGTAATCCATTCCAAAGTTTAAAATTTTGGAGTAGATAGCAAATACTTTTTTAGAAAAACTAATGCAAATACAATTAGTTGACCGCAGATTCATGCTATAAGTGTAGCTGCTAATGGGTTGGATGGTCGAGCACAGATGCTTAGGAGAGGCCTGGGCTCGGGCTGATTTGGGACCCAAGGGTTAACAATATTTACCTGGGATTATTGCCTTGACAGTGGTCACTTCCATTCACCCTACGTGAGCCATAAGACATTTGTTCCTTTGCACAGGAAAATCTTCTAGGGATATTTCTTTTGCATAAAGAAATCCTAATCGGCTATAGCCGACATTCAGCATGAGTGTTAAACAATATTGTTTCATCATAGGCCTTGGCACTCAGCTCTAAGAACATGGAAAGATGGCAGCATGTCAATCTTTGAGGGTAGTGCATTTGGCATCAATTAGGTAATACTTGGGTTCTGGGACATGAAGATAGTCCAGCTTTAGAACCAACACACTGGAGAAGTTGCAAATATATTTGAAATATGCAAACAGAGTTAATTTATCTCTGAAGCTTCAATGCATGGTCTTATTCTACTCATGGTTATGCACAGTATTTTAACAGTGTGGTAATTAAGTGGGTCAATGAAGGATTTTGTGTTTTCTGATCCAGTGGGAAACCCGACAAAACTTCATCAGTAGAGGGTTATAATTTGGCAAGGGCCAAGAAAATTCCATTATCAAGTCCAGGAGAAGTCTTTAGGCATCTAAAATCTATGTAATGGCAACTACTATAAGTTAAATATGTATTTGTAAATTATTTGCACTTAGTGGGAAATAAGTTTCTTTCTTGGATTTCAAATGGTTAGGAGTTAGTTATTAAGCACTACTCGTTCATATCAAACAAGCATAATGGATAAAGACCAGTCTTATGGTGGTGTACCAGTTGCTCTCATGATTCATTTTTTTAATGCTCTTCCTCAGGATGACACTTACATGTACATAGAGCTGAATAGGCTATGGTCCTCAGATTTTTCTTGAACTTCCTCCTTCAACATTTGGAATTAAATCCTTGGGATTAAATATGGGGGTTGATGCTCGTCAAGCAGACAGAAAATTTCATTATATGATTAGTAATTACTATGTGAGATTATGTATTAATACATATTCTCAGTCTGAAGTGAAGGATAAGCCATTTCAATTATGTACATACATATTTTTTATTTCTCAACTAGCGGAAGGTACCTGTTGAAATTCAGCTAGAAACAAGTCACTTGCATAATTTATTGTTCAAGACTTTAACTGTTACTGTGGTTCAGTTTTTCCAGCATGCCACTCCTAGTATCCTAATGCTATTTTGTTCTTCTTTGACAATTAGCCCTTCTTAATGGACTAAGCTCTTTGATGGACCATAAAGCTGCCTTGGTCCTACAATACGATTATATGCTGTGTACTACTTCCCAATATCTTCAAATGTGTCTTATGCATTCTGAGAGAAACTTGAATGTAAACTTTTCTGAATATTTCCTTCAAATTAGGTATCTACCTACTTCAGGAGAGGAGAGTAAATTTAAGGCATCCCACCTATGATATAAAAAAATTTGCAAAATGTCTGATGGTTTTACATTTTTAAATCCTAGTATTTTTTGTTTTAACAAATATTCACAACAATTTCTCATCAATTTCAGGGTCGAAGGAAAACTCAATCAATTTAAGTTTGATGGTGATCATATCATGTTGATTTCAGAAGAACAAACAGTAAGAGGGAAGAAGGCATTTGTCAAAAAACAATCCTCATATGACAAACCTCTTCTTCATGCTGATAAAATTGATATTTATGGCAATTTTAATGGTGTTGACATACAAGATTTCCTTAGTAGACTAGTATGTTATTTCACTTGCATAATTATTTTATTTAAAATTTTGGCATTTAAGCAAGTTTTCAAAATAATTTTAAATCTTGGTTACTACAGGCACACAGAAATGAAGATATAATATTCACAGAACCCAAGACTTTCACCAGTCCAATGATAGCTGAGAATGTTGTCATTAAAGGATTATATCATGGAGTTAATTTATCTTTGATCAGCCCAGACCTAGTTACTGATACACATTCCAAAATCCTATCCGAGTTTGATGGCCTGTATTCTTCTTTGGAAATTCTTCAGGAAAGTTTAGAAAGTGAGTGTTTTTTATGGTTTGTTACAATTTATCCACACTAGAAAGTTAAGAATGAGTCTGAATCACATTAATTATGTATAGAGTATTTAACTGGAAACAGTTGAAAGATATGCCTTAAAATTTTATTCGAAACAATGGGCATATTACATACAGGAGTTTCTAATTCAATGCATAAAATATGCATATGCATAGCCATGGCTACTAAGCTTATACTTTTGCATACAATAGGCTCATGTTGTTGAAGTCTCATCCAGAATGGACAAGCTTGTTTCATGCTCTTTTAAAAAAAAATAACATTTGCATTAATAATCCTGTGATAATCTTCACCAAGTTAGTTAGGACCTCAAACATTTATTTATTTGAAGTTCATTCTTTAATTTCTTTTCCGATTAAAAACATGAGGTAGTTGGTCAAAAGATTTCTTTTCAAAATCACCACTCCTCTGAAAATCCTTCAGTGTGGTTAAAATAAATTTGTCAAGAATCTATCATCGCTTGGTAAGCTGATAGGAAGATCATAATGCATTTGCCACTATGTTTTAACCCTCCTGCATTTTGGTAGCGACCGTTTCTACTCTCATATTTTTCTTTTTTTTTGTGTTTCTTGGTAAGTTAGATGTAGGTTGTCTGTCATGAAATTTTCATCTGCATTTTAAGAGTTAACGTTTTCGTCTGAACCCCAGGTTGCATTAATGTCATAGATTCAAATTATGAATGAATAATTTGTCAAAGCACAAGTGAACAAATACTGGCCTAAGTAACAATTTCAATGATTGAAGAAAAAGAATAGTACATAATTGTATGATGCTTAAAAAATATTTGTTGGATCAAGTTTTTCATTTTTCAAAATCAAAGAAAACTTAAGGAAATAGGGAAATATTAAGGAGAAATTCTGAATTTATATAAAAATTATAACTTTACAGATTTTGCAAAGATGTTCCAAATTTAGAGCTTTCGTGGAAAGTGACCTCCTTGGTAATTTAAATGATTTCTTAAAAGTGTATGTTTTAAGTTTCAATCATTGAAAGTTAATGTATCTTTTTAAACATTTGTAAAAAAGTTTTAAAATTTATTGGATGAATAATTGCTAATTTGCATATCAGATGGTTCTATTTTTGTCTGCTTTCAGGGAGAGCTATCTATGTCAGCCATTATCAACTGGTTCAGGACATGAAGGGAGGATTGATTCTGCCTCTTTCATTTGATAACAGAGAACCTCTTGTTGCTGTCATCAACAAAGGAAATGACTCCAATACTTTAATGGATATTTATAAATGGGACTCAAAAGCTGGGTTATTTAAGACAGGTAATTTTGTAGTTTGGTACATACATACCATTCACACCATTTCCTTTCAGGGTTAGCATTGTCAATAGAGCTTAGCTATTGCAGTTAAGCCTAGGACACTGGCTCTCACTAAATAATTTCCTCCATTATGCCCTATTATTTCATACTTCTTTTGCTTCCATTACATAGTGTATGGCTTCTTGCATGCTCGTTTGTTCTTAAGGCTGCTAATATTCCTACTCATAAGAGTCTCTTCCACCACATTCATCCATGACTTTACCAGTCTACCCCTTCCTCATTCACCAGTCCCTCTTATCATAAATGCTTCACCAATAGGCTCTCCACTAAATGAACTTGACACTATCGAAGGAATCCCTTGTTACACCAACCCAGGCATTTGTCGCCTGGTACTGTGGGGGTCATGGTGGCCTGGTAGGTAGAGTTCAAATCCAGGCGAAGCCTCTCTGGACACCCTCTCTGAAAATCCTCTGGTTGTGATGGTCTGATTGTCATAACTTTGTGGAACATCGCAGGTGGCCCAGTCTCTACTCTGACTCATCAAAGCTAACCATCGGGTTGAAACACTATTTTTTGGCGGTCGTGGTGGTCTAGTGGGTAGTGCACTGGACTACCAACCAGAGGGTTCTGGGTTTGAATCCAGGTGAAGCCTCTCTGGACACCCCCTTCAAAATCCTAGTGGTGTGACTGTTTGATTGTCATAACTTCATGGAAAATTGCCGGTGGACCAGGGAAAAGAACCAGACCCCTTACCATGAATTTCACATGCCAATGGCTTAGTATGGGGTGAGCTCTACTCTCACCAATCAAAACCAGCCTTTGGGTTGAAACACTTGAGTGAGTACTATGTATTATTCTCTCACCAGGGTCACATTCATTCAAAACCCATTTCCCCAAAACTCATGCTTCTCACTTTCTCTTTCCATCCACTGGTGCAAAACATGCCACAACCACAACTCTTTGAATACTCACTTTCATAAAATCTCAGAGCAAACAAGGGGATACTAGCTCATACTTCCTGACTACAATGTTAAGTTCTTTATTTAGGATAAAGTCTACACCATGACTGCTGTGCACACTATTTATCACCATCATCAGTTGTCACAGCGTCACGCTCCTTGGACTTGGTTTGAGCCTGCTTCCCTTATACATATTTATGTATTACATTTATGTACCATTGCTCTCTCAACTGCACAATATTCGAATATGTTTGCACTATTTTTATGTTAATTTCCTTCTCTCTAATTATGACTGATATGCACTAAGGCATCCATATCTCCATATTGCCTAATGCAATAGACACATTCTTCTCCTCATTTTTTATCTGAACATAAAACAATAATTTTTAGACTCTCAGAAACATTTGTCTCTAAAAAGTCCTCCAGTTGAGTTACTGCCACCTTACTTTCCTCTAACAGCTTCCTTACCTCATGGACATATCAACCATCAACTGGGCATGTAATGTCAGTTCATTTTAAATATAAGATTGCCTACATTTATATTGATAATACCCTTGTGACTTGAAAATCTGAGGAAATTGGCTTATGCCAAATTTAATGAGGAATTTTATAGTTAAAATACAATACAATCATTAAATTCCTGCTGATACCTACTAAACAGGAAGGGATACTAATTTATTCATTTTCCAGGTGGAATGGAGAGTATCTCTGAAAATCTCACATATGTTGCATCACTGAAGTGTTCTAAGACCTATTTTGTTTACATTGAATTTTACAATGACCGTAAACCTGACATCCAGGAAGCAAAATCTAAAGACAAAGGTGGGTTTTAAGCTCTAATTTTGATTTTTGTGTATGAAAATTTAATTATATTATTTAATAAAAGTAATATCAGTTTTGCCCTTACAGATGAGAGAAAATGTTACCAGCATCAGCCCATGTACAAGAAGTTTATGCTAAAATTAGGAAAAAGGTTTGATGTCTGATTCATCAATTGTAGGCAAACTACTATATTTGACGCATAACATTTGACATATATATAAGACACACCCCTAATTTGACAGGTCCATCGAAAGGAAAAATTTTATTATTGGCCATCATTTCATATTTTAGAATTTAGGTAAATTACAAAGAACAGTAGATAGCAAATATTTGAATGCACCTTGAATGCCTAAGTGAGACTTTCAACACTTGTATGACATGCTAACGTCAGTCATAGTATTTTGGGGATGGGTTGGTAGCATCGGGGTTAACATTAGCCTTGGGAAATGTTCATCTTCGCATTTAAGACTGAGTTGATTTTTTCACCCATTATTCTGAAAAAAAGGTGTATCTTATATGCAGTCAAATATAGTAGTTGACCTGTATAATTGATGTATCAGACACATCAAACCTAATTTTAGCATAAATTCTGGTACATGGGCTGATACTTAAAACATTTTCTTTCATCTAGGACAAAACTGATATTACTTGGCTGCTCAAGAATGTTCACTTTCAACATCATGTTCTGTGCCTTGAGAACATTCCCCAAAATTAAAATGCAAAATAGTCCATGATGAGAAATCCACCTTTATTTCCACAAAACTTTATTACACTGGTGCCAGTGTAATAAAGTTTTGTGGAAATAACAAAGGTGGTTTTCTTATCATGGATATCCATAATTTCCACGAGATCAGGCCTGATATCATCAGTTTCATGCAAAATAGTATTCGTCATTTTATGTTTTTTTTTCAATTTTCCATCTTACCCCTCCGTTTTCACCCATACTTTCTTTCAACTTTATTTTTGGCATTTATTTGTTTTTATTGCTTTATTAGTGAACATATGTTATTGGTTCTTTTGGTTTATCCTTCCAACCAATAATTTGACCATGACTCATTTTCAAAGAAACTGATTAAGCATAAGCTCAAGAAAGTGAGTAGTGAGTGAAAGAATCTCTTTGTGAGAATTAGTCCTTACTTTCCTGCAGATATTACCATTGGGGGCTACTTTCTTGAGCACACAGCTAAGTATGGATTCACCAAGTCAAATAACATAGACACTATGGGAACATCATCAGCTGTACCAGTTTTGGTCCCTCCACAGAAGAGTTGTTGTTTCTTCCTTGCTCAATGGTATGGTCAGTATTCTCCTGTGTTATGCCAAAGAGGATCTTTTGATCAAATGGTGGTATTCCAGAGGATTCCAGCAAATAAAATTATTGAGGTACGTACAAGCAACTATTAAGAATAATTTTTGACTGAAGTACATAATACGAACAGCATCCCTTAGTTAATCATCATAATGAATGGGGGAGAGTTGACAATAGCTTCATCAGCACCCCTGTATACACCCTCTAATCACAAAATACCTCCAACTTATGAATCAAATTATTATTTCCAGCAAATTAGGATAAGGTTAGCGGACCCACCATTTAATTTGTGTAACATGCGCTGGTATATAGAGATGTCCTCAATCCTGGACCAAATATAGGGCCTTAACTCTGGCAATGGAACACCATGGGTGGTGCAGTCTACACCGCCATCATAATTATGATATTGTTAATAACTGGTTGTGTCAATAGATAAACTACCAAATATATTGGGCATTATAAAATATTGCATGGATGAAAATACGTAAAAAATATTGAGGACATAATTTTTCATACTGTGGGGAGCATTTTTAGCAATGGCTGATATTTTCTTGCACCAATTACAGAGCACAGTGAAATTACCAAATATAAAATTTCTAACTTGGTCGAAATTGGTTCAACTCCTATGTAACAGGTCGTAGACAGGCTGTCAAGGACTCTGCTGGAAATATTTCTAACTGGCGATCTGTACTGAGTGGGGTTCCTCAAGAATCCGTCCTTAGTTATTTTCCTTGTATGCTTAGAAACTCTCTAAGAACTCAATGTTTTGTAAATATACATATGTTCTATGCAGATGATCTTCAAATTTATGTACACTGTACACCAAGTGAACTTAATACTACTATTGGAAAAATAAACATTGATCTTGAAGCGATTTCTGAATGGTCCGAAAGGAATTTATTTATTCTTTAGGCTAGGAAGATTAAATCAATGATCTTTGGTAGTAGCGTACTTATAACAAAAATCGATACCAACAATGCTTCGAAAGTCATGGTAGGGAATACTCTAAGAGTCCTTCTCTAGTAATTTCAACAACTTGGGGGTTAATCTTACTCCTTCACTATCTTGGACCTATCCTGTTGATTGCACCTTAAAAGAAGCTTCAAGAATCATATATGTACCTACTAAATGTCCAAAGAAGCTTTCTAACAGAAAAAATAAGAACAGTATTAATATTCACTCTGATATTCCCACTGATTTGATTATTGTTGCTTAGTGTGGCTAGATTTGCCCAGCATATTGAATATCAAACTTCAAAGAAACATAAATTCATGCATCAGAAGCATATACAACCTGCGCAAGGACGAACACATTACTCCTTACCTCAGACAAATAAGGTGGTTAAAAGTACAAAATTGGAGAAAAAACTTCTTGGGAGTTTTCTTATACAAACTTTTTGAAAGCAAAATTTTCATTTCACCTGATTGAATCCAGACCTTTTTTATTACCCAAGCCACCGCACCACTACTTTTCAAATAACTGCTGTAAATTTTGGAACTCCCTCCCTACATCTTTAAAACAAAGTTAGTCAGTTAAATCCTTCAAAACCAAATTATACCAAAACTTATTGAACATTAAAACCTTTGTAGTTCAATTTTTGCTTGCTGTTGTATTTAACAAGACTCCTACTGTATTTAACAAGACTCCTGTACTCCTACTTTTGGTACTTATAATTATTTATTTTACTGTATATTTTGCCAAATGTTATGCTAATATCAGAACAAATGCTTTGATTTATATGTACATACTTGTTCTTTTAGGGCTTGCTCTAGAACAATAAATTTTATATCTATCATCCTCTTTAACATGCCCCCTCCTTTCAAAACTTCCTACATCCATCCCTTTTGCCTTCTCCCAACCTCCACTACCAACTTCTTCTCCTCTCCAACCATATCCAATACCTCCTCCTTTGTCTCCCTCACCACCCAGCTCTCTCTCTTCATACCCACGTCTTAAATGCCAAATCTGCAGATGTCTACCCTTCACAATGAACAAGTTTCCAGTGCCACACTCCTTATCAGAGCTTTCACCAGTCTTTTCTTTACATATCTTCTCAGACCCCCCTCATCAATTCTCTTCTCCTTAAAAATACTTCTTTAGCCAGGGAAATTCTATATCTGATGTTCCTACCACTAAAGCCATTCTCCTCCAAAAGATTACCCAGATACATAGACTACTCAACCTGCTCTATTTTGTGTCCTCCCACCCTTATTTTCAGCCCCACCTTCTTACATCTAGAACATTACATCACTTTAGTCTTTTATAGTTTATCTTTATCCCAAACCTTTGGCACTGCACCTTGAATGCATTCTTCATTGATTGTAATCCCTTGGCTGACTGACAAACCAATGCTTGATCATCTTCAAATCCCACTGATTTTATCAGCTCCCCTCCTACCTCCTTATCCCCCAAGCCTCCCTTACCTTTCCTCCTGAATACACAATAAAAAACAATGGCAATACCCCTGCCACACTACCCCATCCTATCATGGCCCATACCGATTCTCCATTGCTTATCCTAATCTGTGCCATCTGGATCATGTATAGATTCCAAATGATGTCTGTCCCTCCAATCAACTCCTAATTTCTTCAGCACTTTCATTAATTTCATCCAGTCCACCCTATCAAATGCCTTTTCGAAATCTACAAAGCAAGCATAAACATCCTGCCCATATTCGAGGTCTTTATACTAGCATCCTCAACACTCCTACAGCCTCCTGCATTCCCGTCCCTCTCATAAACCCCAACTGGTCATCACTGGTCATTAGCCTTCTTCTCCATTCTTCTATTTATAATTCTCAGAACTACTTTGGCCGCGTGTGATATTAAGCTTATTGTCTTTGCACGTTTTTGCCTTGCTCTTCTTCGGTATCGGAAATAGTACTGTCTTTGCTAAGTCCTCCAGCCATACTTCACCATCATAAATCCAACGAATAAGCCCAAAAAGTCCCTTCTTCCCCATACTCTTCAGAAACTCTGCAGGTATGTTATTCATTCCCACCAAATTATTCATTTTCATGTCTCATAGAGCTCTTTCGACTTCGCTATCTAGGATGCCTGGTCTGATGGTATCTCTGTCCATGCACTCTTCCATTTTTATGTCTAACATATTAGACCTTACTTCCATACCATAAAGCTCAATACATTCCTTCTACTTCTCCTGAATCTCTTTTGGTTCTACAATCAACTTTCCAGTCTTGACTGTTATTCATTTTGAATAAAAAACTTTGTACTTTTCCACACTTAATTTAAAAACTGCGACCGGTTTCACCTTAATAAAGCATCTTCTGGAGAAGATCCCGTTTATTCAAAACTGATATCTATCACTTCCACAAAGTCAAGCCTGAAACAATCAAATTTATTGTCTGTTACTGTTACAATTCCCCTTCCCTTACTACTGCCTGTCAGTTCCTTTACTTTCCTATATTGCTCTCTTTTTGCATTTTTCTAACCTGTTCTCTACACCATGCCTCTCTTGCTTTCTTAGTCTGTCGTTTAAATCCCAGTATTTTCTCTTGCCTAGCTTTGAGTTTACCCTCTTCCATTTCCTTCTCTCCTGCATCTCTTTTGTGAACCACGGCTTTCCAATTTTAGCTGCACTTACTAAGTTTACCATTGATTTTGCCGCTTCTACTATTCCTTTGTTTTATGATTTTTTTCTCCATTCATCTTCCAATGATCCCAATCCATGATTTTATCAACCTGCACTTGATACTTCTTCTTCATTTCCCCAGTATTTTCCTCTGTATTCTGCTTTGGTACTCTCCTACCCCTTATTGAATTTAATGAAGCAGTTCATGACTATAATAAGTTGTGAAAGTGAGAGACTGCATCTAGAGATGGGCAACTTTGAAAATTACCACGGTAATTTTCGTAAATTACCATGGTATTTTTCGTAATTTACCGCGCCCCTTGAAAATTACCGTAATTTTCGGTAATTTTCAAGATAATTCACCTATGTTTGAGATAATTTTTCATACAGATAAATTCCCAAGATGTTCTTTTAAGCTAAGTCCACATTTCTGACCTGTTTAATTATAAATTTAGGAATGTTCAACTCATTTTTGGCATATTTTACTTAAATTATAACATTATTGAGTAATTATTAGTCGAATATTCTTCTTTAAAATTTTTCATACTTTGACAAAAGAAAGCCAGATTGCGTGTTGCTGCCGTATTTCTTTTTACAATTTTGAAAATTTCCCGTTAGATTAATGTTGCATTAGGTATGGTTTAAACATCGTATCCTCTACCTTTTGCTATTGGCATTCTTATTTAACCATACATTTTCTGTTTAATGCTTAAAACTGAAAATTACTGGAAAATTACGGTAATTTTTGAAAATTACCGTAATTTACCACGGTAATTTACCTCAGATGAAAATTACGGTAATTTTCCCATCTCTAACTGCATCAGCTCCTGGATAGGTGAGTTTTTTTTACACTATTCCTGAATCTGTGTCTAGCCATAATATAATCTACCTGGAACTTATTTGTCTCCAAGCTTCCAAATGTACCTACCTCGAGGATGATACCTGAACCATGTTTTTATGATCCTGGAGAACAGTTAACATTGTAGACTCATTCCTAAGGACGGAACAATAAAAATAGAAACTTTAATATGGATTTAGTCTATCACTCATTTTTGTTACAGGCTTCATCTGGATTTATCAATAACTCCCCCTACATAGCATATATCACAGATGCTGAGGACATCCCTGAAAAAGGAGGATCAAAATTGCATGTGTGGATGTATGCCAATCAAACAAAGCAATTTGAACTGCTGCAGGAAATACTCATTGAGGGCGCCCTAAGTGTGGCATCAATAGAATACCGTGAAATTTCATACCTTGCTGTATCTTCAGGTGGCATGCCCAATGCAGTTTCACCAGGAATGATTAAAATATACAGGTATGCATTGTGTAATTTGGATGATTTACTCCAAAATTCAAGCACATACCTTCTAAAGCAATTGACAATGGCATATGGAGTAAGAGAATGACTTATTTACCAAATTAATCAATACTGTTAGAGCAGGGGCATGCTTCTTAAACCTATTAAATACATGCATTATCGTATGGTTTTCTCCCAAAAAGGGTAGGTTTTAATCTAAAATCAAGTCCAAGCAAGAGTGTTAATGGTGATTTCAAATACTGATTGTGATAAGTTTAATTTTTACCCCTCAAGAATCTTCCTATTTACCTCCCGTCTTTCTTAAGCTTTGCGCATTTCGTTTGCTTAATAAATTAAGTGGAGGTAGACAAAAGGTCAGTGGCATATTATCAATACCCCAGTATTATGTAGTTCTCAAACATACTATGGAGGTGCTAAGAAAGATAGGTAAATTCATAACTCCTTCATACATTCACATTTGAATGTCTACTTCAAAAAGTAATTAAATTACCTTACTTAGTCTCATCTCATTGCTATTAATCGACTCACGATGAGTAGATAATCAATGCAATGTTGGAAGGTGGTGTAGACAGTGGTGCTTGATTTTCCTATAATCTGTGCGGTAGTCTGCATTGAATTATTTAGTTTTTCATAAAGATAAGTGCATATATATTACAAAAAGTAATCACTGTAGAATACTCCATAATGGGATCCCAGTTGTTACTCTCTATGTAAGACCGCATTTGCACGAATCTGAGGACTTTTTTCCCTTCCGGGCTTCCCAAGAAAAGTGGGTTTGTCTTACAATTGGAAGTATATTCCAAGACTTTTTTCCCATAGTGGATTTCCAAGGAAGGGGGTCGTCTTAGAATCTGTTACGTCTTAATTCATGCAAATATGATAAATGAAATAATTTAATGCTGCCAAAGTTATGGTGATCCCCAAAGCAGAATGTTCTATCTTTCTGCAATGGTTGATGCTAAGATGAAAAACTTTCTGCAAGTGCAGGCGATTTAATAATACAAGGTGGGATCAAAAAGTAGTAGGACTGAATTTCTGTAGTGCGAACAGAATGGTGGAGGGGGGTAGAACCACCTGGGCGTGGTAGTGGGGAGCCTTCCGAAGAGACATATTGTTTCCAGTTGCCTGTGGGCAAGCGGAGAGTAAGGATGTTGATTTCAGTGTACCTCTGTTGAGGTGTCGTCACGATCCATGTTCTCTGCGTGCCACACCGCGCTGCTGGTGCGGGGGTTTCAGGCCAAGCACAGTGTTTCCACGTAGCCTCACCCCCCCTACAGTCAAGATCTGGCACCGCCGGACTTCTTCCTCATTCCTTGGCTCAAGCGGGACCTCAAGGGAAACCAATACAGCTCCATAGAAGATGTCAAAGGGGCCGTGATGGCATCTCTGAAGGGATCCCGAAAACAGAGTTCCAGAAGGTGTATGTGCAGTGGGAATAGCATTGTCGAAGCACAAGGGTGCTATTTTGAGTACTACTAAGGATTTGTACAATTATTTCATTTAAAAAAATTCAGTCATTTACTTTTTGATCACACCCTGTATGTCTTCCTTAGCTTTTTGCAGCCCTCATTTTCGTTCTGCGACAATGTCGCATCTCTGCTTGATGTTCTGCTTGGGGGATAGTGATAATGAACTAATCCTTAATTTCTTCAAAAATAATTTTACAGGGCTCATCCAGAATTGGGTGCATTTGTAAACTGGGTGAACTTGGACGTGACATTACCTTGGGCTGTGAAATTTTCTTTACTTTTTTCTGATGAAATGGTGCTATACGTATCAACAAAAAATCCATCAAAACCCTTCATAGTTTACCTATACAAGGGAGTGGCTGGATTCAAGGAACAAACATTTGCTGCTCATGCACCAACCCTAGCTCAAATAACTACCCTGAACGCTGGCACCTGGAATAACTTGGTGGCATTGAGTGGAGTTGGGGGAACTAAATTGTTTCAACCAGCTTTCAAGGGAATCTAAATTTGTTAATGTTGTTTATTATTTATATTTGATGTATTAAAGTTTTTCTACATGTTACTATCAATTTATTCTCATTTGAATCATGTGGACTGGAATTACGCATTTCTGTTTATGCCTGCTCATTGCAAAGGGAAAATCCAATGTAACATTCTTCCGAGAAATACTCTGAATTCAATGTCTTCTGTTTGCCAGGTGATCCTTGTGGACCTCTCATTAAATTATTAAAATTTGCTCCAGTGTCAAGGAGTAGGGAGCATTGAACCTTATCCAGCAGATCTCTTATTATTCTATGCTCCCCCAAGGTAAAGTCACTGGCTTATACTGGACCAATTGATAGGGATTCTTTTAAAATTTAAAAACATCGGGACCAATGAATTCGTAGAAAATATGATGGACCCTTTTGGAATACAATCTTACCTGGGATGGTGTGTTAGCTTATTGGAGCAAGACTTGACCAGATGTGCTGCATTTGAGTTGCAGTTAAAATTAAGTTGATGAGTACCAACTAGATGACACAATTAGCAGCTCTAG
The DNA here is from genome assembly GCA_963573305.1 of Pyrrhosoma nymphula. Lineage (NCBI taxonomy): Eukaryota > Metazoa > Arthropoda > Insecta > Odonata > Coenagrionidae > Pyrrhosoma > Pyrrhosoma nymphula. The sequence goes on along the minus strand of OY754334.1, from coordinate 89,894,824 downwards.
TGATAAAACCATTTTTCAGATTTCTCTGTTCCACCATTCCCTCAGTATTCTGAAATAATCACCTGACTTATACAATCTTTGAGTAAAGTCAGTACACATCTGTAATCTTAGTTCATTGCTGTCTCGACCCTAGTCCGTGCTGTGGGCAGCAGTGCCGATCTTATTTGATGTTACATGGCAGAGTACTGAAATTTTCTACAAAATAATGAGGCTTGTCTCAAATGATCGCATGTGTATATGAATGAATAAAATGACATGGGATGCTTATTCCTTCTCCTATCCAATTACTGAAGAAGCTTGACAACAGCACTATCTTGGCTTGTCACTGGAGTGGTGTTATACTAATTAAAACACTAAAGCTGTGAATCTTTCATCTTAGAGCAGATTAGTACTCAAGACCTTTCCTCCACCTGAGCATGAATGAGTCATCTTTCAAAAGTATGCTATAAAATTATGCATTTAAATTTAAAAATACATATTGTATAGCTCCTGCACTCGTTCTCCTTAACCTGCAGAAGGCAAAATACATTCTTGGTTAAACATTTATGCAGCCAGAACAAATCCAATGAAAGGGTCCTAAAAGATCTCTATAGGTACATACCTTGATTTTGTTTAAAGCAACATCACTGAACTTCATAAACTTGTCGTAATCCTATGGTTCAGCTAAAATTTCATCAATCTCAGACCTCCATTTCATCTTCCCGTACTTATCTAAACCATTCATTATCAGTAACTGAATCAACCTTTCATATAACTTTCTATCCTGATTACCCAGCTGCTCTCACTGATTTGTGGGCTTTCTGCAACATTTCTTACCTACCAACAGTGGTCGTATGTTCAATATTTGTACATACTTACATTCTACTAAGTACAAAGAAAAAATTGGGACCACATGTTCCTATTATTCCCATGTGGTTGATTTTTCATGTCTTCCAGCAATACATTTCTCCATGCCTAATCTTTAACCCTTAAGAGATGGCAGAATTCTCTCCTATGTATGTCTACTGATCTTAGTACCAAGAGATTTCCTTCCTCTGTGCGGCATCTGTGGAGAAATTTTTCGCATACTGTCACACTCAGCTCCTACCTTTTTCAACCCCTCTTAGTGGGAACCTCCCCATTATCTCTGACTCCGGGGACAGTTAAGCTCAACCCTTCACAGGTTTACAACCTTTCCAGTGGTCAGGGTTTGCGGTCAACTGTTTATTGGTTTTATTACACATATATTTGTTGCATACTCTCAAATTGTTGACTTATAAATGAATCCCTTGTTTATTACTGTGCATTTACGAATTTTAAACAACTCGTCCATCAATAATAATGGATTTAATTCATAAACATTTCAATACAATAATATCTTGAAATTAAGTTATCAGTTAATATTGGTGGTTGAATTTTGCTTAAAAATTGTGAATGCTCACCAAAAGAAAAGTTCAATTCTGATTTTATATTCTTCGAGAAAGCAACAAATATATATTTAGCAAAATCACTGAATAAACAATTATATGACTGGCCTCTTGCTGCAAAGAGGGTGTTAATACAATGAATGGTCCAGGTATCTGCTACCAGATTCAGAGGGAAAGGCCTGACCCCCAACGTTGGGTGCCAAAACATAGCTGTGTAACTGTGAGAACCAGAAAGGGGGAAAGTGTACAGACAAAAATTTTCAGCATTAGTCTCCCTGGTCAGGAAACCTACTGCAGTACCTTTCGAGTGTTCATAGCAAAAGGGTTAATATTTATCTAATTTACTACAACATAAGAAGACATCCATTTTAGGGGCCTATTCTCATGCATAAGTTTAATATGCCCATCTATAAAGTTCCTTCAATGCTTAGGAGGCCTGTGGTATTACATAGTTGTAAAGTTCATTTCTTACAATAATTAAATGCAATCTTGTCCACCTCCACCAACAATTGCTTGAGGGAAATACTTAGATAAAATACTTAATTTCCTTCAAATTGAAAACCAAATTCTACAATGAACCTCTAATTAAATCAGGCAGTCAGCCATTTGCTCCTCACCAGTGAAGACTTCTATCACCAGCTACAAGGACGAACTTTAAAGGAAATATGACAAATTTACAGCGAAGATTATCATAATTCGCATTGGTTTTCTTAAAATACAGGAATGCAGTAAATATCCCATGCCTGACCATTTCGGTTAAAGTGTAATAAAAATTGAGTTATCAAATATTGCCTACGCAACCTTTTCAGTGCGCAAGACAGAGAGCCATGGATGTATGCTTTCCAGGGGCAGATGACTCTCAGCATGAGTGAAGCTTGTCATGGAAAAGAATGCTTACTGTATTATTCAATCCACAGAAACTCTAAGAAAATAATTCGCACTGAAAGGGTTTTGTTCCCCTTACATCCTCAAGTCTAAGGGTGCCAAATTTGAGATCATGACTTCATTAATCTTAAGCATACATCATGGAAAGACATTGAGAACTTAGTACGTATTTAGTAAATACTCATGCTCCTTGGCATATTTCACGAACAGTTCGAAGGGCTCTAAGACTCTCCCAGAAAACTAAAAAACCTTGAATTGTACAACCAATTAAACACTATATGTATAAAAAAATTTATTTCTATTCATTAATTCCTGGCAATGAAGAAACTATTTTGAAGTTACTCGCTCAATTAAACAACCAAATAGAACTTATGTAATTCCTATGCAAGTAGTTATGGATGGAACTGATTAAGATGGGAAAGTCACATTAAGTGCTACATGGAGGATTACTTGAGGCTAAATAAATATGATAGAGGCAACTGAAAACTAAATAAAGGAGCTCATAAAAGTTAAATACAATCTTCACTGGTGGTCATATGAGGAGCTACAATACATTAAATGAAAGTGAAGATAGCCATGAAATGATTTAAAAAGCTTCATGTCGCTCACACAAAAGCTATAAATATAAAAAGGAAGAAAATATAGCCACACACCCCTCATAGACTGAATGATTGGATTTATGAAATAAAAAACTTATTTCCAGGACATTTTTACTTCTTGGAATAAATACACATTAATCTTGGCTTGCGTCTACATTTTCTGTTTGGAGACCTTTAAATGTAGCTACTGGAACAAAGGTAACCAATGTATACAATTTGTTGGGAGAATCTTCATCATCATTCCTTCTTCTTGAGAGTCGGACACGCATACGGAAAGGTACATTCCTGTGGAAAAAAGAAATCTATTTCATCATCCGTTTAAAAATTCAACCTAGATATCCTATTCAGAAATGCACCCAACAATCACAAGAGAGGACCCTTACATCATCACCCTCGAGAAACATTAAATTTTATTTTAAAATTCCTATTTTGACATAAAATGGCAAAAAGAGGAGTTGACTAGGAATAAAAGTATGAAATAGCAAAATGTTCTTTTACTCCTGGCGTTCAATAAAGGACACCTACCCACTCCACTATTTTACTTGTGAAGGGCATTAATAACTGATCATGGTTGGTATATTAAGTCTACACTGTTGATAATCATTCAAGTGCTACATCTACATCCGTACACTGCAGTAACATTCACATTGGACGCAACCCAGGTGAAGATGTTGCAGGACTGTATAGTCGTTCTCGCAAAACCTATATCTGGTCGCCGAGTAACTAGTTCCACAGACCATCCGGCTAATTGATGCAGGCAAATATAGAGCAACATTTTATATAACACGGCCGCTAATTATAGAGCCTATTGAAAAATTCTGGGGAGAACAGTGTTCGGTCATTAGGCGCTTTATGACTGCAAAACCTTGAGAAAATATAACTGGATTTACCGGTCAGCTCCACTCATTTAAAGGAATAGAATATATAAGAAACGTTATTGAATAATCTTCAAATTTCCATCGCGAAAAGATATTTGTAATATTTAATGACCAAGTTCTCATGCTACACTAACGAAAGATTTCAATAACATTATGAGACGAGGAATGGGGAGTCAACGAAATGATATCTTAAAAGTTGTGTCAACCTAACAAGCTGCACCGAGCATTAAAATGATGAACAGGATGCAGTAGGAATATGAGTCTGCTACATCAACAACCACTCGAACGAGAACATGACCGAACACTCCTTACACCTACTGATTTCTTACCTGATACCCTTGGACCAAACTTGCTTATTCAGCCTGGTATCTACTCGAACATCTGGGGTTCCCATTTGTTTAACAGCAAACTTGCGTATTTCCTTAATAGCGCGCGGCGCCCGCTTCTTGAAGCCAACGCCGTGCAACCTCTTGTGAAGATTAATGGTGTACTCTCGTGTTACAACCTCATTTATGGCAGATTTGCCTTTCTTATCTCCTTTGGGCTTCGCCATTCTAAAATAAAAAGGTAGTTTCCTTATAAATAGTAAACACAACGTGCTACACTACATCGAGAAAATAATTCCAGTCATATGACTCTTAACTCCGGTCGACGAAGAAAGTATTTCAATAAACAATCAATGAGGGATTACAAAATTAGAATTACATGTAAAACTCTAAGTTTTAACGCGAAATAATAAAGGATGATTAAGGATTTCAAAGTTGTACTTACGCGTCGACCTCTCACGTTTCCACGTTACTTGAAGAACAGTTGCGAAGCGCCTGCCACCTATCCAGTGAAAATCGTTTGTATTTTGTTTCTTACCGCCCTATTAGCGGATGATACAAAAGTTAGTAATATCGTTGCAAAGTAAACCTCTGGACCACGAATGTAATTTTCAGCGTCTTCAAAATTATTAGTGATATTATTATTTGAGATTCGTTCATTTTAAGTAAGTTCTTATTTCAGTTTAAAGCAAAGATTAATCCAAATTGTCACGAAAGCAGAGGAATTTCTTCCTCTGCTTTCATTGACAATTTGAATTAATCTTGAGTTTAAATTTGCTTGTCAACTGTTCTCTTCTTGAAGTTCTTATTTCAATGATATCATGACTATGGTGATGTGTGTTTAACAGGGAGTCGGTATATGACTTTTAGGTATAGCATTTCTACAGTTTTATTGAATATTATTGATATTGAATTTTTTCTTAGAGTGAGGTCCCTTGAAATGAGTGGGCAAAAGAGAAGATGGAAAAATTTGGCTGGTAATAGACATCCAAGGAGTCAGTGAAATAATCCGGAGAAGAACGCTTCTGCTGGATTGGGCAACTTAAGTAAAAAATGGGGAAGAAGAGTGATATCAAATTGGCATTGGATCAAAAGAGAACTATCGACGAGGCTGTACTAAGAGTCTCCTGATGCAGCTGAAGTCCAGGTCTACAAGCTTACGTCCAACCATACAGAAGAAGAAGTTGATGTACAAGCATATATGCAAGCAAGGTATGTATGCATTAGTAGAAATATCAGAATATTAACGACTGGAATAAGTCCTTAGCGCAGTAAAGGGAAAGAAGAACCTATATGGGCGGTCGGAACGCAGTTTTAGGCGAGGGAGGGCAAGGGAAGCAGTTTAGTGTTATAGTTTAGGCTCGGAAAATGAAATACCAAGGGTAAATATGACTGGTAGAATTCTGCAATGAGAAGAATATGGGTGCAGCGAACACACTTTTTGGGTATCATGAACGCAGAAGATGCTCAGAGAAGATGCGTGGAGAGAGCGATAATCTTAATAGGCTTGAATAGTGGAATACTTGTCAGAGAGATGCACTGGAACCGAGTGAGGCAATGCAAGAACTATCCTGGCACAGATGTAAGTAGTGACCATAATCTAGTGGTTATGAATAGCTGTCTAAAATTTAAAAAGGTTGAAGAAACCACCAAGATTGAGGACAAGCAATACCTGCAGTAAAAACATCTGGGAAAAATTTAACACAGCAATTGTTAAAAAACTGGAGGAAAGAAAATCCAGTATCTCAGAAGTAAGATATGCAGTGTAGTGATGAAGGCAATTGCCGAAGTTGCAGGAGAGTAACTTAAGTCGTTAACTTAACAATTGTGAGCTATAAAGCAGTGACAATGCGGCCATGTATCATTACTGATATCATATTTCTTATTGGCAAAAGAAGAAAATACAAGAACCCAAGAAATGAAGATGGGGCAGCCTAGTGCGAGAAGCTGAAGAATCTAATAATAAGGATATTCAAGAAGACCTAGGAAGATTGGATTGAATGCTGCCCTGAGGAAATCGATACAACTTGAAGAAGGGAAATACTAGATTATATGGGTGGGCGAGGGCTTTCTGGAGCCCTCCTGGCACTCACTCCTTTTGGTCCATTGTGCCCACATTTAACCTGGCTACCACTTGCAGACAAGGCACAAGAGCACCATGGTAGGGGTATGAAGGAGGCACCACCCCCAACCTTCCTGGTACAGGTATGGAAGGAGTCCTCTCTCCTACCTTCCTGCTCTGGGTGTATCTCCCTCCAGCCTCTCGGTATAGGTCTGGAGGGAGTGTCACCCCTCCATCCACCTCAGTAGAGGCATAGAGGAGGGCCACCCATCCAACCACTGTCCGGGCCCAACATTGCTTAACTTAGGTGATCTTATGGGAACCGGTGTGTCAACATGGCTAGGCCCTTGCCCAGGGAAATACTTAGAATATGACATCATGAGGAAATACTTCGCAGTTATAAAGATTAAGTCCAATAATATCCTAATGCGAATCAGAAGATGATAATAGAGCAAGAAGTTAGGCATAAGATGGAATGAATTCATAGGAAAGCTGTATGAAGGACCAGATCTACTGGAGGATGGACTGATTGAGGAAGAGGAGAAGGTGGTCGAAGATGAACATGGCCCTGCTATTGTTTGGAGAAAATTGAAAGGGGCAGTGAATCAAGACTTCCAGAGCTGACAATATAAATGGAGAAATCATTTAGGCACTTGGTAGTTCTGCTTAAGAATACCTATTTGGGATAAGCAAAGGTAGCCGCAGCAGTAGAAAGACAATGGAGAATTTTGAGAAGAGTATAATGATTGCGAGGCTAAACTAAATGAGGACCAAGAGATGTGAGGACCACAGAATTCTGAGCTTGCCATCACGTGGGTCCTAAGTACATGAATAATCAGGCAAATGACAGAGGAAATGATCAATGAAAACCTCTCAGACTACCAATTCAGATCCAGGATGAACAGAGGACGTAGAGAAGCTATACTCTGTCTTGGAATTCTCAAGGAAAAGATGATACATGTCAACTAATGTAGGTGGCATTCAATAACTTGGAGAAGGCTTTTGGCTATATGGAATGGAAGATGCTTAAATTGGTTGAAAGAATAGGTATTGATCATGAATACAGGTGAATTATCAGCCAACTCTCTTAATAACTGGGTCACCACAATGACAAAGATAGATGGAAGACAAGTAGAAAAAATTAACAAAGGAGTCAAAGAGGATGCAACCTTTCACTGGCACTTTTCAACATGTATCTGAAATTAGCAGTCAATGAAGTCTAAGAAATGGGAATCTATTAAGGAATTAGGTGAATGGAGAAGAAATCAAATGATTTTTTTCACGGATGACATCAAAGTCAAAGCATAGAAGCCAGAAGACCCACAAGCACTTGAAGGTTATGGAGTACTTCAAGGTAACAATGTGAAGATGGACCAGAAGAAAATGAAATTCCTGATTTGTGGAAGAGAGCAGACTTCAACACGCTCGCAACGTAGGCCTTTTTTTGTAGACAATTCCCAAGGGTGTAAATTTTCATGAAAAATTATGAATTTTCAGTTTTTTTATGTAATCAAAGTTTCCTATAACCAGAGCATTATCATTTTTATACTTTTGGGGAGTGGAACGCATTTGTTCATGATTATTTTTTAAACAATGCCCCTAGTAGGTATGCAACCTCATAGATCAAATTTTACTTTTGAGAGGATAATTTTTCCTTACATTCTTTTCAAGACCAGTGATGCGTTTATGTATTCGTCTAATATGTTTGGATGCTCTCGATTCATCTTTCTGTAAGTTATCAAAAAATAAAATACTTAGGACGAATTTAACATTATTTTCTCCTGTGGTATATGCAACCACGCCTAGCATAAATTCATATGCCGAACTTTGGAATCTGATTAACAAAAGATGTATCTTTCTTGAGCTTCAAGCGGAAAATATCCTCCCACTTGACCTCTTTTCGTGTATGAAGGCTCAGGATTATTGAGTGTTTTCACCTTCTGCTTTCCCAGCCAAGTGTTTGTTGAGGATGCCGGTAATGCATGGCATCCATGATGCCGTGACAGCAATACCATTCCCTATGTTACTTCTTCCCAACCCCTGTCAACTATATTTTTCCGTAAGTATGTTATTTTTGGGAGTTCAGAATTATTTTGCCGGCAGCTATCGTTTATTTACGGGCACGGAAAATTTCCAAAAAGTCTTTCTCACATTTTCAAATCCTTGTCGGTCTTCCCCACCGTTCACTCAATACTGGGTATTGACACAAGAGCTAATCGCCGGTCATCTAGGTCCTTTGTTACAAATCCTGGGATACTCTCAGTGGAGAGTACCAGGATGGTGGCAGCATAATATTTTGGGGAAAAAATAGCTGAAATTCCCACTGGTCAGGTCTCCAGACCCAGTTGTAGATGACCCTGGCCTTGGCATCGGCAACCACCGAGGAACAATGGAGACCTTTGGTCATCACCCCTGCCACACAGAGGATTCTGGCCACGAAAGCATCGGGACAGGGAGCCAGGTAACAATGGATACTTTCAGTGTGAGAGCCTGGAGATCCCAAGTTGCATATTGTGGGAAAGGGGACCTGGCAGACTGGAAAACTCCCAGTGAGAGGAGAAAGGACTGGGATATGCAGTTTGGCCACGCATACAGTCAGCTGCGGCTGTGACACTCACTGCAAAGGGTTGGTAGGGAGGGAATCCCCATCCATTTGAGGACAATGCTTCAGGCGTAAAACCTGTTTTGCATATGCTCATGGGAAATCCATGTTTATTTCTCCTTGCTACTTATTTTATTACTTTTATCAACTGTGTTCTAGAGGCTTTCTGTTTTTTGTAGAGGTGTTATTTTTCCTGTGCGGCGGTCTACACCTCGAAGCTGCACCCTGAAATATATTTTAGACGAATGCATCTCATTGACCTATTTTTAGCTCTTTGCTTCCTATGTATTCTTGCGTGTAATGACAGTTTCTACAACAGAAAATAGGTTGGCTAAGATAAACCTTAGTTTGATGTTATATGCAAGTGTTTTCAATCAACTGCTACTTTTGGGGAAAGAATTGTAATAGATGAATCAATGGTACCTCAGTGGGGCAGGTTACATTTCCGTCAGTGCATCCCAGGAAAGGCTCACAAATATGAAGTAAAATGCTCTTAAGTTGTGTACACCTGAAGCATACACTTAAAGGATGAAGATATATTCTGGTAAAGGTGAGAATCCTGGAAAAGGCCAAAAAGGGCACACTCGAAGAGGTAGTTCTACAGCTGACTATGGGACTTGTGAATGGAGGTTAGGGCATTTTATGTCGACAATTTTTACTCTCAGTACTATTTAAAGTACTACACACAAAATCTTACAAATAAATAAAAAAATGGGGTAATTGAAATTAATATTCCACAGTGTGCATGGTAAAAAAGGACTACAAACACTCTTGCATAGTGAAGGAAAAAATAAACCACTTTCAATATTTTTTAACTCACCTAAACTATTGCAAAAATGCAGAAAGTTTCAGTAAAACAAAATTCAAAACATATGTATCGTCGAATCCAGAAACGAAGCACATCATGTGGTAGTGGGAAGGATGCTGATTAGTGGAGAATTGAAAGCTGTCCAAAATGTCATATCATCCACAATGAATAGATTAAATTGAATAAACTCAAAGAAGTCCGGCGAGATGTTGTGGGACATTTTGTTAAGAGAATAAAACTGTTTAAAACTTGGCAATGTCCACTGGATTTATTGTAGGTACAACGCGTTTCGACGCTAAGCGCCATCATCAGGTACAAACATTTTTGGAAAATTTCAGTCCTATATATGTGTGCGGGGGAGAAAGGGGAGGTTGAAGGGAGGGAGGGGGTAGGGAGGAAGGTTTCATTGTGAGAGTGGGTGGAGGGGGGGAAGAGGGGGGGGGGAGGGAGAAGGGGGAATTTTTGACTAAGGTCTATGTAGGTAGGGAAAGGATGGGGGAATGGTTCACAAATTCAATATCATTCATTAGTTTGACCCTGTTTTCTTCTTCTAATTATTTTCCATTTCTCAAGAGCGTCAAGGCGTCGTCCTTTTCCCTCGAGCCACAGGATCTTGGGGGTGAAGTTGCAATGGTGGCCTTCGTTGATGAAGTGTTTAGGGATTATAGATCTGATGTCCTTGTTTAAGAAGCACCTCTTGTGTTCATCTGCCCGTACTCTAAAGTTCCTCCCAGTCTGCCCCACATACTCACAGTCACAACCTTCACACTTTATTTCGTAAATACCAGATTTTGACAGGTGTTCAATTTGATCAAACGTTTTTTGGCAATTGGATTTCAGGGTGTTGGGAACATAGAAACCTGTATTGTATATGTCTTTAGGGAAGCAATTTGCTGCGTCATATGAATACTTCCCTACGAACGGGAGTCTCACCCATTTCTTAATCACCAGTTCACTGTGGAGCTTAGTTATGGAAGTGAGGGCTGCTTTCTTTCTTATTTTATTGAGTATCTTGTCAACCAAGGACCTTTCGTAGCCGTTAAAAAATTCCCCCCCATCCCCATATTCCCTCCCCCACCCACTTTCACAATGAAACCTTCCTCCCTCCCTCTCCCTTCAACCTCCCCTTCCTTCCCCGCACACATATATAGGACTGAAATTTTCCAAAAATGTTTGTACCTGATGATGGCGCTAAGCGTCAAAACACGTTGTACCTACAATAAATCCAGTGGACATTGCCAAGTTTTAAACAGTTTTATTCTTTTATTCTCAGATTAAATTGAATTTCATGAGAGCTACACTTCTTGGGTAAAGTGATTCTTCATCCTTGATACATAAAAAATTTGATATGGAATTTACTTAAGGTTTTGAATATTTTACAGCAGATTTTTTTAATTGTATGCATATATTTGCTGCTCTGTATTGGAAAATCCTCTGCTCCTAATTCATTGCTCTCTCACGTTGAAAATGTTATCGAGTTTTCATTCCTTTTGCACTCTTTAAAATGCATCAGAGATCATTTCAGTAAGATACTAAGAAATCTCTGAGTTGAAACTAATAACATTGTGAATTGGAAATACGTTTGTTCGCTCTATACATCATCTAAAAAAAAGTTTTGGTGTAAATTTTTGTGATAGATAGTGAAGCCAATCTGAAAGGTTGTAGCATTTGGGAATTCAATTAGGAATTGAGTTTTTAGGTTTTTAAGAGGACTCAAGTTTTTAAGGAGACAGCTTTCGGGACTCTTTGGTCTCCTTCAGGCCCCCAAGTTGGGCTACTTTTCAATCCTTGGATTTTGCATGCATTTGAAGACATTGGCATAAACCGTTGCCTGGGGAAACGGATCTAAGCATTCTCTATTTGATGGACAGCACATGGTAGTCTTATATAAGGACTGTACTTTTAATTAATTATTTACATACTTGTTGAATTACATTGTCCTTTCATTTTTCGATTCCTTCACTGTTTGTCCCCACAACACACCACCACTTTAAGTTCTCTGTTATGTGGGTGTTTGTGGTACCACTTAATGTTGCAGGTTAGTAACTTTCTCACACAGTATAAGTAATAGCTCTGCATAAATAGGGTTGGTTATAGCAGTGGTGCCACCTTTTGGTATGACCTTGAGAAGTTTGTTTGAAATAGTCTTGCTTGCTAGGATGGTATGCTCTTTGTTAGTGTAAAATATCAGTTCATTAGTGGGGTACTTATTTAGTGGATTGCCAAGTGAGTGACAATTTTCCTATACATGTACTTGTAATTGCATTTTTTCAAATGGTTTTCTTAAAACCATAATTCTAACTCGTCCGATAGAGTGAAATAAAATTTTGGATAGGTGCGTAAGATAAATTTACAGATAAAAAGGAATTACAACCCCATGTTTGACAGAAAACAGAAGAACTCAACAAGTTGGCTATGAAGATACAGACTGGATACAGACTTTCTTTATGAAGGTTAGTTAATTGCTTGCAGTTATTACATCAATAGCATCAAAATACATCATTGCCATAGCTTATACTTCCATTTCTCTTAAACTTTTTTAAACTTAAACTTAAACTAAAAAAAATTTAATGAGACGTTGCTATTTCAGGCGTGTATAGGCAGTATTACTTATTTTACCAGTAGATGTGCTCTACAGTGATGCATTTCAAACGACTCATTTTCAGAGGAGTTAATGAGAAATACTCCTGAATTGAGATCAATTCTTTTGCCCTACCTGTCTTCACCAAGTTATCAACTATAAAAATGCAGAAGCTGGCCCATTATTAAGGTAAGGAATAAAAATATGTTCAAAGTTAATGTTGACCAGAACCCATGAACTATTCCCAAACCATAGGTATGTCATATTCTAAAAAAATACAATTTAAAAAAATGGTGGTAAAATTATGAACTACTGTATAAAGGAAAAACACCAATTACAAAAAATTTTGGGAAGGATTTGTTAAAATTTGACATTAGCACTTGATATTGGCATAAAATATTTTAAGGTTTACCGCCTCAGCATCTATGTAAAATATTCGGAGCATGATTAGAGCTATTGTCTGATGTTAAGATGCAGCTTAATAGAGGGATTATGACGAGATGAATTGGTTTAAACTCCCCCTTGTTAAAAAATGTTTTAACATTATTTTGTGGCTGGCATGGGCTTTTAACTAATGGTAATGTGTGTGGCATTAGTATTCTTTCAGGTGTCATACCTGAATTGAAAATCATAGATGTAGCTTTATATCAAAAGACATTGTTTTATGAATGTGGAGTGATTTTATTTGAGATGAAAAAATTATGCTTCCTTCTCTTTTTTACATGACAACACAACTCTTTCCATTTATTTTAAAAACTGTCCCAAGGATAAAATTCTTCATCTGCCAGTAGCTTCATTGCCAGCCCCTGATTGTTTCATTTCGGCATGAAACGTGGGCACATTTGTTACATCGGTACACATAAAAAATAACTCTTCGATACCTAGTCCTCATTGTCCTCCATTATCTTCTATGGATACCCAGAATGTTCCCCACCCATTCATGTAAACTGCCTCAAAATATTCTCCTGCAGATTCCTCTCCTCACCCAGGGGCGGCTCCAGACCAGTGGTTCGGGGGGGCACCAGCGGCTCTTGGGGTATGAAATACCCCCAGGAAAAGGGGGGTTCGTGGGTCTTGTCCCGGAAATTCGTGACAAACTATGTGCAAAATGGTTTTGGGTGGGGGGCAATTGCCCCTAATTAGAGCCTTCTTCACAAAGTCCTCCAGCCACCCTAGGGCTTTGGAGTTAAGGTCTTGGGGAGTGGCTTTGGCCCCAGCTTTGGTTTATTTTATAGCTCCTACTCTGCTCCGGTAAAAATGCTTGGTTTCAAATAACAATTATTATTTAAATATTTCCATATTAAAAGATTTTCCAATATTTTCACATAAAAGTACAATATTTGTTCCCAGTATTAATCAACTTCTTTTAAAATAATCCCAATCTTAAAAAAATACATTATACATGCACTTGATCAACTGTAACTACAGTTACAAAATTATCTGCCAAAATTTGCAGAAAACAAGTGTTACTGCAGATATAAAATCACTGCTACAGCAGAAGCTGCGAGTGGTCTTTTTTCTCTCTAATTTTTGCTTTGACATTTACTACCTACTCTTTTAAAAATTCATTAAGTGACATATTTTGTCCTGCTTTTAATTCTGATGGTGACATCATATGGCTTTCTCAGGATTTCTGAGGCACTCAATATTTTCTGACATTTTTAGAGATAAATTATATACAGGATCAATTGCACCAACTTGCTCCCAGAATGGACATTAAGCAATAAGTCATTCAATCATGTCAAATGTTGAGCCCCACCAAGTTTCATTATCCAACTCTGGAACAATCTTATTCTGTTTCTTTGCTAAGGAAATCTTTCTGGGCACTCAAGTTTTTTCACAATATCTGTAATTTTCTCCAATAATTTTTCTGCATAGCTTTGCTAAAATCCATAACCATCATGAATAGCGCGTGTTATAATGAATGAGTGGATGACGCAGTGCAAGAGATGGCTGCTGCTGAAGCCATTTCGGTAAAACAAGACAAGGCTATCATGAAGAAAATAGCAACCGAATACGTAGACGTGAGATAGAAGGACTGGGACTCTCAGATTCGCTTAAAGATAAGGATCTTGATGCATTAAGATGCTCTCTGAAATAATTTATTGATAGAAAATCCCGGATCTGGAAACGGGGCTCTATGCACTCCAAAATTTGATGCTATAAGCCTGTAGTTCATTTGCTTGTCCTCAAGATTCACGCTCTCGAAATACTCTCTACAGGGTAAAGTAAACGCGAATTAAGATTTTGGACGAAATTTATTCTTCGGGCTCGATATATATGAAAAAACTATGAGATAAAGTCACTTGAGAAAATAAGAAGCAAAGAAAGATGTCACTCCTGGTTTTTCATGCAAATGTGAGGACAACATTATGAACCTATCAAAGTACTCAATTGAGTATCTGAAAATTCTCTCGGGTTTCCCACGGGGTCAGAAGGTGGCTGACGTTTCGACACTCGACTCGAGCATCGTCCTCAGGGCAGAAGTGAGTCGTTTTCACTAACTTCTGCCATGAGGCCGATGCTCGAGTCGAATGTCGTGCAACGCAAGCCCGTGAAACTTGACGTCGCGAATGAATTGACTGATTTTGGTGGGCGTAACGAGAGAAAAAAATAAAAACAACCTTAGCTAGTTTGAATAACTTCAATGACAGCATTTATATAATTACAATTATTACTGTACGAAACAAGCCCGTAGGCTAAATACCGTTAACCTTGTCTATACAAGACGATCATAAGTGGCACCAAGCCGATACGTTCTTCTCCAGCCGCGGTCAGTTTCAAAGAGGACTGCTATGATCGCGGTGCACGTTGGCGGCACAGGAGGGGAAACAGCTGGCCAGAGGAGGAGTGGGGTGAGGAGGGGAGGTGCTATCACACTTTGGATTGGTGGGAATGTTCACAGGTCGACTTGAAAGTGGAAAAAGATGTCAGCACCAGCGCGGACCGAAAAAAGGAGTGTCTTGCTGGAATCGCGATGACCTGAGCGTTCGCGTTGACCGGAGTAGATCGCGGCACTTGTCTCATCGCTCTCTGGCACTTAGCGAGACGCGAAATCTCCTGCGGTTTAGTCTCCGAGGATTTTCGAGGGGGGGGGGGGGGGCGGGAAATTGGCACAGTCGAAACGTCGGAAACCTATATGGGTGGACCTTCTGGCCCGGTGGGAAACCCGAGAGAATTTTGAGAAGCTGATACGCCGGGAAAGCACCAGATCCTGCAAACTCTTTGAGTAATTTAAAAACCCTCAGCATACGCTAAGTGCACATTTGCGCAATGTTCATGAACAGGATTGAAATTAACTTATTATAGTGTGGCATAGATACCCTCATTCAAGACTAGTAAAATTAAAAATTGATGGTAGAAGCCGGAGGTGTAAAATTTTTACAATTTCGAACTCCGGCTCTAGGAAAAATTTGGAGCGCCAGGTAGCGGCTCCAGCTCAATAGCCCTGCCGGGCATGCCATCCTTTTATCGCAAATTAAGAAGACGCATTACTTCCTGTAATCTCTCTGTAAGTCTTAGATTATAACAATGTTGTAGCTATAGAAATCGGTTACGAAACGCATTTACAGAACTTCCAACGAGAATAGGATGAGCGTTGAATAAGTTTTTTCTTTGTTGACTTCTCCAAAGTCAGTATTAAAGGCCGCATTCAACGTATTCCACGTAAATTCCTAGTCATTCTGGAAATAAACGTTAGCGCGCATGTTCGACGCACTTTCATTTGACGTAATTTCGATCTTGGGTTATCGGATTGTCTAGGTATTGGAGTTTCTTGCACCGCAATCGTGCAATACACTCACGAGATAAGCGTTGGTAACCTGCTGCAAAAATAACTTATACCGCCAGCAATAGAATTCTGAGTTCATGAGAACTACCGAGATATTTCCGACTGAGATACATGTAATGCTATATGACTGTTATCTCTGATTAATGTAACTATTTCTCTGATTTGACGTATCAGCATTACCACCCTAACTTTCATCATAACTCTGAGATCACTTTCAGTATGAAGATAATCATTGTTATTTAAAACCTTGTGACCATTGGGTTTTCATTTTGCATGAAATGGTATTTGGTGATAAAAGTATCCAATTGTTGGAATAAGTCGTGAGGTCATTGGTGTGTCAGTAATGGTCATTTTGAGTGACATGCAATGCTGAGCACCTTAGAATAAAGTCAGAAGCGGCTTCTTGTGTCCTGGGTATCATCTACGTCAGTAATTTTCGATGAAACAATCGTCTTTAAAGCACATTCAACATGAAAACCCCTGGTTTTACTTTTATTCTGGATTCTTCAGTCATGCCTAAATCGATTTTTGTTCTCGCTCTATCCTCAAATTTCGTGGATGTTTTAAGCGCTAGACCTTTATGAGTGATGCCTTTTTCGCGTAATGAGCGCTTCATATATAAATCTGATTGACGTTTTCTGCTTTGATGCTGATCAACATCTAGAAAGAGTGATTTCAGGGAGTGCGTTTATGTACCTTCGTAGCTACTATGTAGTTTTCACGAGTGATGTGAGGGGGCAAGTGTCGATGACACTCGTGCGTATCTAATATTGTAGTAACTTGCCATCCTCACTCTGTTCGTTACTCTATAAATCATTAGTACAGCCGCAATAATGCAGTGATATACCTCGAGTACGATCATCTCCCAATCACTGCGTTGGTCATCCAAAATGTATGTGATGCACGTGTGGCGATCTATAGAAAAAGAAAATCTAGCCTTGGTGTGATTAAAATTAAAGGAATTGGCATGTAACCGAGAAGAGTAGGGGCCTGTACTTAACTAATTTTGAGTGAATGACTTATGATGATTAACATTAAATATGATCCCTTGAAGCTTTTCTTTTTTAACCTCGGCAAATAATGCGTTAGATATAAGCTGCTCAAGACTTTTTTCGATAAATAATGAACTCTCTTAGAGCATGTTTTTGACAGCATCCTACTATGATCGTGCAGAAAAAGGCAGGGAGCATCGATGGACATTAGAAAGACGTGGAATCAAGGGAAAGAGCATTGAGCTTGGAATAGACTTTTTCGTTGGATTCAAAGCACTAGTGTTGAGCAAAAGAGAAGGCATTGGAGCAGATTTGGGGTTGAGATATTAGCGCAGATCGATGCAGAATCAGTCAAATGCCGCATCTAGAAAAAAACTGCGACGGTGACTTTCCTTTCATCGAGATCCGTCATAAGTCATTATGGCGGAAGATTTGATTTACGTCGTTGCGATTTTAGATTTTTATCGCCAAAAATGTTTATAAGTCCGTCATACGTAGTTTGAAAAACTCCATAACGTCGTTGAAGGAACAATATCTCATATCTGACATTTTTTGGGAGAAAAGTTGCTATTGAAGTATGGAAGGCTCGCGCAGAGTTTTAAAATGTAGTTTTTTTAAATAACTACATATAGCAGAACTATACGGCTTTTTTCTTACAAAATTTGTGTTTACAAAATTTCAGGAGAACCAAAAACATATATTTAATACATGTTTTTGTGTCTCCTGAAAAGTTTCTCTATTGTCAGATAGGTGGTATTGTTCCTTCAATGACGATAAGCTGTTTGCCTGGCTTTGGAGGGATTATGGTAGGCCAGAGGAGGAGGTTATATATGTACTAAAGTGGTGATTGTATACGAGTCAGTTAATATGATATGGTGCTAAGAATAGCGGAGAGAGGAATAAAACGGCGTCGGCCAATACTTGAGAATTTATTGCACATCTCGATTTGTACTTTTTCGTGTTTTTCATGGAATAGTTCCTTTTTGATTGGACACATTTTACGACATATTAACCCATTGAAAACAACGATCCCACACAGAAAAAAAACATCTATTAGATATCTAATAGACATCTACATATAGATAAATAGTTATCTAATAGACATCTACCGTAGATATCTATTAGATATATTATTGTCAAAACAGCAGCATGTCTAATAGATATCTACGGTAGATGTCTAATAGATATCTACGGTAGATGTCTATTAAATAACTATTTATCTATATGTATCTATATGTATATCTATTAGATACCTTGCTGGAAATTTCACCTACTGTTTACAGTAGCCTATAGGCTTTTTGGAACACTATACTGTTTTCAGTAAGTTAACTGTAATCCTGCTGTTTTCTACTGTTTGCAATAGCTCCACTGTACTGCTACTGTTTTCTAGAGTTTTTACTAAAAAAAATATAATTAGCCACTCTTCACTTTAATACTACTGCGTAATGGCATGATTTACTTCGTCGCAGTGTACATTCTACCTAACGCTATAATTCCTGCCTAATGAATCGACTCGACGCACCTAAGCTCGCGCCCTTTACTGATGAAGAGGCGTAGAGAAAGACGTATATATCTAGTCACTTCCGTGGATAAATGTGACTGCGAGAACTATTATCATTAAATGAAAATTCCGCGATAGTTTGAGGAAATACCATAAAATCTTGATAAAATTTATTTGCCATTAATTAATGCCAGACAACTGTTATTCTATGTTGCCACATAGTATGAATATAAATGCAATATTACTGCGAATAAACAAGATTTTTCCAATTCCCGCACGTTAGCTTCAGCGTCGTAGCATAGGGGCTGGCCAGGCGGGCGGCTGCCAGAGGCACAACCCTCCGAGGGCACACTTTGCAAACCCACAACCTGTGGGCCATAAATCGAGGTAATATTACCTCGATTTATGTGGTATCAACCAGTAAATGTCGTTAGATATATCTATTAGATGTTTATAGTTTATGGCATCTAATAGATGTCTAATAGACATCTATTAGATATACATCTATTCATAGATGAAAATAGACAATATATAGATATAGTTGGCTTAGTCGCCAGGCATCGTTCGACACGTCGCAAAATTTTTTAAGTCCGCCATAGCTCGAGTAAGGAACCAAAAAATTGTCCCATAATCAAATGTTAAATCGCTTCCATAGCTCATGAATCGCGTTTTAAAACACACTTTCGGAGATGCATCCAAAATCGCCCCTCGTCACCTGCACATCTAATAGATGTATAATAGACATCTATTAGATATACATCTATTCATAGATGAAAATAGACAATATATAGATATCTATAGATATCTATTTTCCGTGTGGGATGGAAGGAGAAATTAATGAGAAGAAATACAGAGGAAAACGAAGAGTGGAATACATGGGCGTAATTTTTGCTTTTTGACTGGGGGGGCAAGGCCTACCGCTCAGGGGGAAGGGGGGTCCTCCTAAATTAGGCATAATTAATGAAGAATCAAGAAAGTTCAAGAAAGGCCCGTGCATGTAGAATTGTATGTTCGAATTGTTTGTATATAATTGAGATTTTTACTTCAAAATTCCGGGGTGGCAAAATACTGGGTTGAACCATTCTGGGGTGGCAACTGCCATCCCAGGTGGGACCCCTGAATTACGCCACTGGTGGAATACATCAGGCAAATTATGAAGGCTTGCCTCATTATTATGAATTATGAAATTATGAATTGCTTTTTATGCAGCAGGTGGTGGTAGGGAGTGAAGTTCTTTTGTAGTTAGTTTGCGGATGTCAAGGAATGTGCCTTTGGGGGATTGAGAATTTGTATACTCATGAGGAGTTGAGGGTGTAACCAGGAGGGAAACTCAGCCGCCCTTATCAGGGATTATACCCTAATAATTAGTTTCGAGACATAATTTACCGTACTAATAAGAAACATTGAGTTACACACTCTCCGACCAAAATTATAATATGACCTATAATAAATTATAATTTTGGTAGGAGAGCGATCGCTCTTTCATGTAGGGTAGGGTATGTTTCATCCCAGTGTTTAATCTCTGGATGTATCTGTATATTTTTATTTGGTATGCCATCCGCTCCGACGCTGATTACAAGTGTGTTGTCGCATTATAAACCTATGAAACGAACTACCGTGATGTCTCTAATGATACCGCACGTTATGACGGCTTGAAATGGAAACGTCAACATTTTCTTTCTTGAAATGATGAAGACTGGACCCGAGATTGAAACAGAAATGCCTAAAAAAACATGTTAATCATGAGATTTTGTGTTTATGAGTGCCAGGTTAAGGCCAGCCTTGTTCCATTATTCAGAATTCTAAACGATAAGTTTAACGATTTATAAATGGGAGCATTTAAAAATTGAATCGCTCTTTTTGCGATAGACGGAGATGAGAAAAATGCTGAAGTGTAAGGTAGGCGAAAAGAGTATCACTGCTGGAAATTAGGGAACAGAGTAAGTGGATTGAGCAGTTAATTTTGTAAAATTGGATTCTGACTGATTTGACAGATGCTGAATAAGCGGGAAAGGACGAGAAAAAGAATAGGAGATGCAGGAATTATAAGGATTAGAAGTAGTGGATGGTAGAAAGAAGTAGTTTCCTTCTTTACAAAAATCAAAAGAGGACATGTATGAATAGAAGTCGCAGAATGTCATGGCGCTCACTATCGCAGATTTTTATGTCAGGAAGGGAGAAGCAAGGGCGCATGAGTGGCCAGAGGAACCTTGGTTCACCTACCAGGACCTCTAGGGGGACCCCCAATCCCCTTGTCCAACCGCCTTCTAGTCCTGTTCTAGACCACAAAGTTCACCAATACGTTTATGTTAGGTATTGTGTAACCATCCAAACCTACTTTAATCGGAAGACTGTCTCCAATGACAAGTAACCTATTGTTTACGTGTGTTGAATGGGGAAACCCGCCTCCACTATCTTGGAGTGAAAGACGTCACTTCGGCGCACTGCAATCCATCTATCAATAAAAATAAAGTGCAGTTATCGCTGTCAGTCTTCATTCTCACCTTGGAAAAGTGCAGGTATTAATAGACGCCGTGACTTGGAATTCTCGAGAGAAGGAATTACCACGCGCGCAATTGTCCTCGGAACATAAAGTTTATAGCAGTGATTTGGAATAAGAAATAATGAAACGGCCATTCCCAAGTTCGAATTTTGCGATGAGATACAGCGAAAAAGCTATTTGCAGTCAAGTTCAAAAGTCATACGACGTTTTTTGGTCAAATTCTCGACACCTTTTCTGTTTTTTTTGTGTGTTCCATGTTGAATTGGATATTACCTATTTTTTTCAGGTTTACTTACTGGAGGAATATTTTTCATTACACTTATAGTAATATATCATTTATGTATTGGTGTTTGTAGCGGAATAATATACCTGGTGACTTTGCAGATAAAGGAATCGTATGCAAATTAATTTTTCATGTTTTAGAATATGTAAAGCAAAAAGTGTATATGTGAACTTTCGATTTTTTTTTCTATTTTAAGTTTTAAAATTCAATTTTCCGCGCTTTAATAAGTTTTTAGTATTTTTGGCTATAACATGCGAGACAAAGTAGCGAGGTTGAAATTAATGCCGGCGTTTGTTTGGTAATGCCATCCCAATATCCCGAGAAGCCTGAGAAGAGTTCACCATTATAATTCGCCGCGGAAGCATTAAATTTGTGCAGGTAGCTATCTATAGCTTCATGACCGAAACGCACCATGCAAATTAAAAGAAACCATTTCAAAAATAAGGAATTTAACATTAAGTACTGCGGCGAAAATGAAATAATAGGTTGCGGCGGAAGACAAATAATGTATATTCTGATGCAGTTTGTCGTATGCCACATGGTGTTAATCCTGCATTCTCTGCCGTGAATCAGGCCAGATACTTTGATTTATTATTGCGTTTTATGGTTCCGTTATCCATGTTCACTCTCCTTTCGTATTGTGCCGACGAAATCGAATAAGCTTCCCGTCAAATGCGTCCATCGTGTTTGCGAGAATCGTGAATCACCACATCATATTCGATGAGGACGTAGAGAGATGCAAAGAAAGCAAGAAAAAAATAATGGATGTGCTGTTCCTTAGGCGATGATATTTCAGATTTTATTTGGTGATGTAATACATACCTCAAGTGAATTCCATTGACAGAATTTATAAAAGTAGGCTATTGGAAATTTGATTCGTCTGAAAAAATTTCTTTTGATATAATTGCGTTACTTGTCCCTAAAATGAAGCTGATCACTTTAAGTTCCGTTTATTGATAAGATTAAGCCGCCATTCTTACGGAAAGCTGGGTCATTTCATGTCAAAAAACGAGACCATGCCCCGACCATCTCCGATTTTCACAATAATTGGTATCTATGTTTCTTCTTCGTGTATTAGTATGTGTGAAAAATTATTTTCGTAATTATCGAGCATATCACGAGTTACAGCTCTTTGTTTATTTTTAAAATTTTCAATTATGCCCTTAGCTTTAAGGCTATATATCTTGATCTAATCGAGCTAAAATCTCCAAAAAGCTTGTTTTAATTGCTGAGAGTTGACAAATGATATTATAGGGTCATATTAAAATTTATTACAATTTTTAAAAAATGTCCTACTTTTTCCGCAAACATTTCTCAGATACCTCGAACCCACTGCATTTAGCCTACTCTTACGCTTATCCTGGCATACCCAAATTTCTCTGCTATATTACGTGATAGGAAGGAGTACCTACACGAGTATACTTTCATACAGTGCGATTTTTGTTTCCCTAGACTAAGAAATGTAGTCGAAGTCTAGGAAAGAAATAATTACCTTTCCGTAGTGATACGTTGGTGGTCAACGAATTACTTCTCCGTGTAGGATAATCATTCACATGCATGAATTTTGTGCTGGTGCCTTATTTTCATCATTAAATTATGTATTAGCCCTTGAGCAACTGTGTTTGTCGGGAGCACTCATGTAATAATTTCAATAGGAAGTGCTATTTACAGGCGAAGTCAGGGTAATTTCCATGCTTTTGCAGTGCAGTGCAGGTCTGTGCCTTTAGCAGGTCTATACCGTGTTTTTGTGCGTACTCACTGTTTAATAAGTTGATGAGATAATGAGTTTTTATTCATAAGCAAAACCCCTGGTAAACTTTACATTCTTAATAACTATGCTGTAGTAAGCAATTATTAGAAAACCTGAAAAGTATGGAAACCACGCTGAATATATTTTTTTGATACTTCAGTCGGTAAAATTAGGTATTTCTGTTTTTTTGGCCGATCGTTTTTCTCCCTATCCCCTGCTGAATTTCATAATTGATTTTGCAAATTATCATTAATTGATCTTCAGTTGTTTTTCACTGTGACTTTTATTTTTTTGCGTAAATATGATGATGTTCATACATCCTCACAATTTGCAAACAGAAGGAAAGTCGCATTCTTTAAAGGCTCAAATGGCTTTACGGCAAAAATATTGCCTGCTGCGTAAACATACTCTCTGACGATGATCGAGCTTGTTAGTCATAAAGCTTTTTCAAATCGGCTTGGATTCCTCTCTTCCTCTTCATTGGAGATTCTTTGCTCACAGGAGAGTCATGCTGCCTGACAATTCATCCATCAGTCAGTCAATTCGTATATTGTATGACTGCATCCCTCTATTCTTCCCTGTCCGATGAACGCACCTGTCAGGGGAAAATTTTCCCCCACCCTCCTAAGCAGTTTTATCCAGTTCCTGATCATTTCTATTTGGTTTGTAATGGCTGATGACATTCCTTACGTAAGCGAAATTCGTGAGAGGAAAGAAGGACTCTAACGGTAATCAACTAGGTTTTGTTGTGGTGAGTGAAATTGACACCTCTTCTCTCATTATTTCTATATTGCATTAAATGAATACATTGAGGGCCGAAGAATGGAGATCGACTCTTAAAAAACTACAGTTACCCACGTGGCGGAATATTGTTTGTTTGTTTGCTATATAGGCCAGTCACTTTATACACAAAAAGGGGCTCGACCTTGCAAAAGGTCATGTATCTCTAAATTTTTAATATGTTGTTATGTTCTATGCCAATAGTAAAAAACCAAATTTGCAGCTTCGAAATACATGTACAATTTGCGCAGTGCGCAGTTTTCTGCGCACTGCGCAAATTGTACATGTCGCATATCGCATATCTATCGCATATCTATTACCCAATTTTTGAACCCCTTCCCGTTGTTCAATCTTTCCCAAATTTTGCATACATGTTTAATCTCGATGAAAGTACATGAATCAATCACTATATTCACTAATTACCAAGTTAATCTACTAATTACTGGTCTTATATAAACTTGCTTCGTGAGTTTAATCGGGTATCTATTACCCAATTTTCGAACACCTTCCCGTTGTTCCATCTTTCCCAAATTATGTATACTTGTTTAATCTCGATGGCAGTACATGAATCAATCATTATATTCACTAATGACCAAGTTAATCTCCAAATATTAAATGGTTTCAGTTTTATATTTCTTTATCCTAACATTACGCAACCCGCATTACATTTTCTACTCGCAGTCTGCGCTGTTGCAATTCATTGCAACCATAATTTTAGCATTTATATTGAGAAGAAATGCTAATAATATAAATGTCAAAGAACCGTTGCACAATTAATATGAAGGCGAATTTTCAACTTGCTTCGTGAGTTTATCGCATATCTATTGCCCAATTTTTGAACCCCTTCCCATGGAACCGTTAGAAATTTTACTTAATTTTTTAAATTAATAAAAGTGTGAAGACTAAAACGTAGAGAATCAAAAAATATTAAAATACACTTTTTTTAAACTGGTCTTATTTCAAAATGCACTAAAAAGTAAAAATGCACTTAAAAGTAGAAAATAAATTTTAGATTGAAATTTAAAAAGTTAAGAGACCTTCTATTCCAAATTTATAAATATATTAAAGTTGAAAGTGAAAATGAATATTTTTTTACTTTATCTGTGCAATTCGTCGATGATTATGAGGCAAGAACGTATAATCGTACATCTAATTGATCATCTAGTTGATCATCATGATTATAAGACCAGAGTGCTAAGTAATTTACGAAGTTGAATTTGAGCACCTGGTCTTATAATCATGATGATCAACTATATGATCAATTAGACGTACGATTAGACGTTCTTGCCTCATAATAATCTACGAATTTCACGGATAAAGTAAACAAATATTCATTTTCATTTTCAGCCTTAAAATATTTATACATTTGGAATAGAATGTCTCAAAACTTTGTAAATTTCAATCTAAAATTTATTTTCTACTTTTTAGTGCATTTTTATTTTTACTTATAAGTGAATTTTTATTTATTTCTTTTTAGTGCATTTTGAAATAAGATCAGTTAAAAAAATTGTTTTAATATATTTTTATTTTGTTTTTATTCAATACATCCTTAAATATGTGGCCTACAGAAAATAATTCTCAATACGTATTTAAAGATGATACATTATGCTACAGTTTAAGCCCAAAACGAACAATGTATGTCCATACTTTTTGAGAAACAGCTCTTCAAAAAAATGCATTTTTTCCAAAAAGTGAACATTTTTCGTTTTGGCCATGTGTATTGTCATATATCAGCAAAAGTAATCATTCCACAAGAAACATTACCGAGAGTAAATCTATAGTAAATTACGTAGCTTTAATTTGAGCTCAAAACGACTCCTGTATACCCAATAGTTTCTTCAAATATGCCATAAAACCAAAGTTACGGAGAATGGATTTTGGGAAAAATCAATGTAAACACGTCACATAGTAACTAGTTTCAATTTTTTATTTTGAAAAATATGTCAACGCGGTAGTTAATATTCACATGCTAATAGCTAATCTGCTACATTATAATTTCTCTTGATTCGACGGCCCTGGCTTTGAGAAGTGCTCGGGGAATCCATGAGCATGTGGAGAGAGCGATAAGGCACCTCTTGCTGTTAACATTGGCCAATAGTTTTTCCCGAGGGGTATGCAACTCTGAGAAATGGTATACGCTTGTTGAGAAATGGTCGTGAAATGGCCAGATATCTATAAATGGTCAGAAATGGTTAGAAATGCACGGAAATGGGCTAGAAATGGTTAGAAATGAAAAAAATGCAACGAAATGGTCAGAAGTGGACAGAAATGGGCTTGAAATGGTTGAAATTGATAGAAATGGTCAGGAATGGAGGTAATGGACAGAAATACTCGGAAATGGACAGAAATAGACAGAAATGGTCAGGAATGAGAGATGGTTGAAATAGAAAAAATTGTGAGAAATAGTAGAAATACCGCTAATCGGTAGAAATAGGTCAAAATGGGCGGAAATTTTAAGAAATTGGCAGAAATAAATGAACGGTATGAAAAATTCACAAAATAATTAAAATATCAAGAAAAGACCTAAAAGGTGAGGGATTGTCGTGGGTTGATGAGAATAATATCAAAATGGTGCGGATAGTGTTGACATCGGCTAAAATATCCAAATTTTGATAAGAAAATTGTTAAAATGGCAATGCAAGTGAGGAATTAAAGGTGCATTACAAAGTGGCTCCGCTTTTTTACCGCGAAAAAAGTGAAGTGGTGTGGGCTGCAGAGGCGGATTAAGGTCGTTGTTTTGGGCGGGGGCGGTTTACTACTTTCCGCGGCGCCTGGGGGGTATGCAATACCTCTCAACGAAACGGGGGTCCGGGCGGACCTCCCTCGGAAAGTTAAAAGAAATGCTCTTGGAACGTAGTTTTGGTGTGGCTATATTACATAGTAGAAATGATAAATTATTGAGTAAAGCTCTCTAATCACATTTGAAAAACGTTTACAAACGATGTAAAGATTCCCATTTTTGTGAAGATGCAGGTCTCCCGGGTTTTACACCTCATTCCAATTATATTTAAACATTGTATACTGAGCTGGTGAAATAAAAACTCCCATTGGAGAACCACCTTAATGATTACCATCTTTTCTATTTTCCCGGGAATTACGGGGGGGGGGGGGGGGCGGCCGCCCCCCCCCCGCCTTAATCCGCCCCTGGTGGGCTGGAGAGTGGTCTCAAATCAATTAGTTTTTCCTCCCGAGCTAGAGTCTCTGGATTTTACTGCGTATATTAATGATAGTGATTGCTGGGTACATCGTGCTTAAGAAAGAGGTAAATAAAATGATACGTGAAGGATTCGGTGTAGGAAGACACTGAGCACATAAACTCAAATGAAAGTCGATTATTTTCCAGAACTTTAAAGATAACTGGATATAAAAGTACAGGTACTCTTGAAAATATATTTAATACAATGCAATATGTGAACAAAAAATTATAGTTTTCTACCTAATATACTGTTGATGGTGTCGTCATCATTAGGAATATTTGAATTAAATATATAAATCATCAAAACATATAAATTTCACTGGCAAAATAAAAGTTAGTTTGCCAAAGTAGGGTAAACCGTTCAGTTATTGGCCACTTAAGGAAAATTTCGTGTTTAAAGTGTAATAAAAAGCAAACGTTTTTATAAATTAAAGTAATTCAAAATTTCTGAAAACCTCAGTTACATTCTTTTTGACTACAACAATGTAAATATAAAAAAAACTTTGCATGAAAATAATTTATGACATAGAGTCAAACATTGCCTATTGGTACAGGTATTGGCCACCTCGCGCAGTTATTGACCATGTGACTGATAGTTATCGGCTATGTACGTTTGCTTTCTCTTAAGTACCCTATTATCCCAGCTTTCATACATCACTGCAGTTATAACAACTTTGACCATGAGTCGACTTACTTCTCCAATGAATTCCTTAACTGCAAGAATGAGTAGTTCATTTATCTCTTCATTATCTTACTCCTCTACTTTTATTTCGATTATTTTCTATGACGTTTCGTCTTTACTTAGATCTGTAGAAATTTATTTGGTACAATGGTGACAAAGGAAGATATCACCGCCTTCTATATTTGAAATATGTTTATATTAACTTTTTAGCTCAAATAATTCGTGAAAGAGCTTCTGGAACTTTTACAGGTCTAAGATCCAAGTGTGATCAGGTTAGCTCACTGCATATGTCGCAGTGTTAATTTCCTTTCATTATACACATACCCCTTGTGAAAAAGATTTCTTCCATTTGATTTAATTCATATTCCTTCTATTGCTTCGTCATGTATTTTTTCGGTTTCTTTCACCTTATCTTCTGCTGCCCTGGCCATGGCCTGGTTTCTTTGCAAATATCACCCGATATTTTTTACATATAATACCAAATGGTTTTATTTTCCCTGATGCTTTCCTTTGCAATTTGTGGTTTCCGGCTATGTTAAAAATTCACTCATGCAATCAGTCCCTTCAACCCTTGCAGAAAATAATGTTCCACTCATATCTACCACACTAAAGCTCATTGACCCGTCTGTGATAGCATTTTCCCGGCCAGTACTATCCTTAGAAATTGCTGTTTCCCAAAATCTCACTGTGGTCATTATTCCTTGCTTCAGTTCCATCAGAAATTTCACTGCTGAAATTGCTTCTTTTGGAAAAGAAAGGACGATTCCCATTTTGTACAGCACTGTCAGAAGAGTGCTCCACATGCCCGTTACCTTTTTGAAAATGTTCCCGGATTTGAAACAGCATGAAGATTCCTAAGTTTCCCTTCCCAAAATTCTTTTATTGTTCTGGATTTCTCCGCTCTTTCTTTTCCAACGATATCAAGAATGTGCAGTGCCTTATAGCACCATCTATCTCGCTTGCATCACTCTATTACGCACTCTTTGAGGCAGATGTATCCAGGCATTTACTATAATCCAATGCATCAGGATTAAATGGATTAAGTCCGCATGCACAAAAACCTTTGAGGCTTAACGCTGTACTCCATGACGGCCTTCGTGGCTTTCTTCATAAGATTCGAAAATGACGCCTTATTCAAAATTTCTCCAGAATACATTTTGTACCAACCCCTCACTGCTTTTCGCCGTAAGACTGCCACATTTGATTGTACCCACATTTGATTAGCCGTAAAACTGCCACATTTGATTGTACCCAAATTTGATTGGCCGTAAAACTGCCACATTTGCAGGCTGTGAAATGCAAATAACATTGGGATAATTGGGGCATAATTTCAAATTGGATCTCACTACGCAGAGCACTGATTAAATAGGTAAAGTGTGATTTGTGTGTTTATGAAAACAATAGGAAGGTATGATAGTTCACAGAGATATTTTGCGCCTTACGTAGCTACAGATAGTATGGTTTTATTAATGTGAGAAATAATTAGAATGCTTTGGAAAAATAGTTTTTATAATCCACACAGCAAACTTGTACTCAATAGGATGCACATCGGCAGCACATTGAAAGAACTTGGCCTCAAGATATCATTAGTTTTTGTTGTAGGAGAATATTAAAATGAGTTAAGTGGATAAAATTATGTTATTTATGAAAATGTCACGTAAAATGATTAGGAATTATCGATTCCGAAACGCATTTTTATATTTATTTCCGTAAAAATGCAATCCGCAACATATCTCATTATCAAACTTAATTATAACTGTGCAAAAACCATTATGATTTCTAATAATAAAGAGCCAAATGCATGACAGTAAATAGAACCATGTACTAGGTTTTATCTACTCCCTTCTAATATTTCAACGCCTCTGTGCCCCCCAAAATTTCAGGTTTCGGGCCCTAGAATTGCACCACTACGTCAAATAAGGCCTCTCCTAAGAATGAGTCCAAGTGTGCACGGTGTTCTAAAAATCACACTTGTGAATTCAACCACGCCATAATTGTTCTTCATAGAAAAAAATCATTTTTGTACAAAGTACATGTTTGTGAATGGTTTCATGTACAGATTCTTGTACATTCTCATGGACAAGATCAATGAATAGGTGGCTACACGGTACATTTTTTCGGACAGATTTTCGTACATTATTAGATGCGCATTATACGTTTTCGTTTGTTTTTCCTCATTTTAAACCGTAGGCGTGTTATTTAAACCAATTTTTTGCCATGGATACGACACATTTACTTGTCAATTGGCTTGTGAAAATGTGAATGTGTCATTTGCGTCGTCTGCCACCAGGTGTGTCTGTAATGAGGTCAACTTGTACGATTGTCTGAACGAAATTAGAACCGGTACTATTTTCTGTTCAGACATTCATACAATCGTACATTTTCGCGTGGTTGCACGGTGAATTTTCGCGTTCATTCTGACATTCAGACATTCACACATTTTCTTGTACATTCTAATGTACCGTGTAACCAGGCCTTTAGAGATAGGTGACTTGACGACGCTATGAGGAGAATTAATTATCATTGCCTCTCATGCTGGAGTGCCATTTCATTCTGCCAGATTACTTGTTAAATTATTACTGTGGTATCATTGTGTTATGATTACGATATAGTGTATGTAATCAAATCCGAGTTAGGTTTTATGATAGGTAAACTGACTCACAAAAATGAATATATTCTCCCTTGGTAATGGAAACTCGGTTGTATTCAGTAGCAATAAGAATTGTCAGTTTGAAATTAGAGGGTTACAACTCAATATTTTCATCAATATTTATATCATATCAAACATGTTCTATTTTATTAAGTGTTTGTGGAACAAAGTAGAAGTTTCTCAATGAAACTTCAGTGATATTTAAATTTTGATAAGCTTTTTATTGTAAAGGTTGCAGGAAAATGTTGGAAACACAAATATCAATAGCTTTGAATTTTAACGGATCAATAATGGAGGAAAAATAATTTCTAAAAATATATACACAACATTAAATTATAATTGAATTTGAGAGTTGAATGATAAATTCTTTCAAGATAATTTCCTCCTGAAAATTGCGTTACTTAGAGAAGTGACATTCTTCTTCCAACTGAACGATTTGCAGTTTTAGCATTTAATTTACAAAAAATAGAGAATAGTCAAAGAAAAATGTTCCCTTTTATGAGGTAAACACTGACTCCCTCCTTTAACTATCCCTCTCCAGGACGATTATCTTTATATGTCTTGGGTGCGTAATCAAGAACTCCTGTAAACTGGAAATAATTTATTCTCTGTTACTTGGGGAACTCTTTCCGGCCAGATATATTATCTATCTAAATAAATCTACATAGCACATTTAAAGCGGGGATCAAACTTGATATAACAACCAGTGTGCACATTCGAGTATTCTAAGCGAACTAGCGTGTTTTATTATAAATTGGAGAGAAATGGTGATGGGCCGCTAGTATCTTAGCAACCTAGACTTATTAAGGTATTCTTCTCGGGCTTTACACCAGGTAATTGGCTTCATATTGGCCGACGCACAGTGGGAAAAACCCCACTTTAGGCGGACAAAAGTCCAAAAATGAAAGTTTGAATTAGGGTTTCTGAAATAGTAGGTTGGGTAACCTGATGTTTGAACTACGTAACGGTGTATTTCACAGGTTGGTAAGTATGCACCTGCGCGTAGAAATGAGTGTCAAAGTGAGAGATTAGCGGAGCACTGGTCCCACGGACGCAGACGCCGAATTGGACGGTCGATTTGAACTATTAGTACAGCGTACTGGTGTCCTCCATTTTATTTTTGAAACTTTCAATCGATTGAAATAAGCAAGTAGAGTGTGAATATGATTTTAAAATTTATTTTTTAAGAAAATACGCGTGGAGTAATTAATTATCACGAATGAAAATTTATTGATTTTTCAAAATGAAAAGTTTTGATTATTTAGAGAAAATTTATATAATCGGACGGAATCGTATCGTAATTTTGACATATATTATTCATTAAAGTGTGAGCTAGAGACTGTAAAAGAAATCAACTGCCATTGAGTTGCAAAAGGACTGTTACGATATAAAAGTTATTATGCACGAGAGGCGGATAGGAAATACATCCGGCCGCTATGGCCGCATGGCAACGGGTAAACTATAATATAAACAATTTCAATCATGGAAAGCAAATGCAAGTACCGTAAATAATATCTGTTTATGAAGTTATTACTACTTTTTAATAAGTTGAATTTGGATGCTATATGTATTATGTCCACTCCTAGGTACAAGTGGGGATGTTTGTTACACCAGGGCTGAGATTTCAACAATCTCAGCCCTGTGAAACTTCTGTGCAAATCGTATCATTTTTTCAATGAAACATGAAAATATTTTGCAAAGGTGATTACAAAAATAATTTTGTAAATTTTATAGCAGATTCATTTTCGACGACCATCTCAATTTACGTGAACATTTTTAATTTGATTCGTTCAGATTATTCTACTGAAAAATAACTTTACTGTCAAAAATTATAAAAATAATAAAATTTGCCAAAAAATCATCAAATACAATAAATATTGCAAATTTGATATCAGCTTTCATTTAAGCCATCTCAAAAACATACACATGCCTACTTTGGTGTTGATTGTGAATTTTTTGGACTTTCGTCCGTCTAAAGTGGGGTTTGGCCCCACTGTGCGACGTTTCGGAAAACGACTTGTTTTCCATTTTCAAGGCGTGTTGATCTCTCTGTGTAGGATTATACACTGAACTGAATTGACCGTTTGACGAGTCCAACAATTAAGCTCAGGTGTCGTCTTATTGGCTGATGTTCATTTGAAATCTCTTCTGTTCTTTCCTTATGTTTTTCATGCAATTTATTATTGGTGCCAAAGTATTGCTAAGATGAAAGCTAGTATCCCGATTGAAATTTTTTGGATTTAGGCGGATTTCGATGCCTTCCTTATGCGGTCCCAGTAGCGTTGTGAGCGGCAAAGAATTTTTGCATCTCCCCATCGAATGGCATGATCTTGATTGATGCTATGCTCCGCCACTGCCGACTTCTCTGGTTGCGCTAATCTAAAATACCTTTGGTGCTCTCTCAGCCTCGTCTCAACCGTTCGGCCTGTCTCCCCCACATATATTTTTCCGCACTCGCATGGGATCTGGTAAACTCCTGGTGTCTTCAGGCCGATAGGATCCTTCGCCTTCACCAGTCGGTGCCTTAATTTAGGTAGTGGTTGGTGGATAGTTTGAATGTTATACCGTCGTAGAATTCGGTGGATCTTGCCCGATATGGTTGAAACATAAGGGATAAAAGCTTTGGCCAATGGTTTTTCAGGCGGTTCCCCCGGGCAACTCTCCTGTTTCGTATTGGAATTACTTAGGGCCTTAAAAATCTGTTGTCTTCCATAGCCGTTCTGTGAAAATGTTCTTTTATTATCTCATTGTCATTTTTATTGGCCGGGCGGCCTATAACTGTTTACTGTATTTAGAAATTCAAATGAAGCAAAACTATTTAAAAATGATATCCAAGAAGAAAAATAAAGGTAAATGCTACGTGATTGTAAAAAGATAGGATATAGTTATTGGCCGGGGTGCCCAATGACTGCAAATGAAGTTAAGTAGGATTAGTTATTGGCCTTCGTCAGTATGGGCTACTTGAATTGGCAAGTTGCATCAATCACAAATTACTACGCATTAATCTAAACTTATCTCTCAAAATGTTATAAAAATAGTTTTGTAAAAGAGAAAGCCGCAGTGATCCCTTAATGTTTCTTCTTTCCTTCAGAAAATGAGAAGAAACTTCTCAGTAAAAACCAGTGCTCGGAAAAATCCTGTCATACTGAATAATGTGACAAGTGATGGTCATTTCAAGAAAGCTGTAGTGGCAGAAAACTCTGTCCTTGCTATATGGCGTGATTATTGTTAATTTGGTCCAGCTCTAGTCTTACTAGTAACTGTTTCTCTTCAAAACACCCAATGGCTTATAACTGTAGGGTGGCCAATAACTGTACGGTTTACCCTATCAGCCTCTTTGCGGCTTGATCGTAGGATTCCTCCGCAAACTTTGGTTTGATAAATGTATCTGAGATCTCATTTTCATCAAGCATTTTACGTTAAGTTTACTTTTCGCCCGTTTTTTGGATTTCTAAGTAAATATTTTCATATTTGGCGTTCTTGTCTTATATTTTTTATTCATATAATAGATGTGCCTAATGATATTCGTACATTTTGCTAAAGATTCCAAATATGGAAATCCTTAAACCAGGGGTTAAATGCGTTTTCATTTTCATAAAATATGACTTTGAGTGAATATCGATAGTTTATAGTGAGGATAAGGAAGAAGCAAAAGGTACTCAAATCGACGCAATGTCAATAGCAACAACAGGAATTCATAACCGTGGAAAAATATCTTAGCGTTCAGAAGCAACAGACGGAAAACCAGAGGCCCTCGTCGCCAACGGACGATAAATGAGCCATTTTT
Source organism: Pyrrhosoma nymphula (assembly GCA_963573305.1). Taxonomy (NCBI): domain Eukaryota; kingdom Metazoa; phylum Arthropoda; class Insecta; order Odonata; family Coenagrionidae; genus Pyrrhosoma; species Pyrrhosoma nymphula. The sequence continues at coordinate 89,860,763 of OY754334.1, read as the reverse complement.
TCGGCAGTTTTACGGTCAAAAGTCAGGGTTTTCGCTAATTTTCCGTGAAGTTCATGTCAAGGCGCATAGACGTGCCAGCTTTCAAGGTCATATCTCCACTAGTGGAGGCGTGATGAAAAGAAAAATTTGAGAGTTTTACCAAAAGTCGAATTTGGCGCCATGTTGCCAGATAACTTTGAGAAATATAAAATAACTTGACATGAACCAAATTGGCGGTGAAGTGAGGGAAACTGTACACGTACAAACATGAAAATAGAATAAATGGACAGAAATGGATAGCAATGGACAGAAATGGATGGAAAAGGATAGCAATGTCGCGAAATGGACAGAAATGGATGGAAATTGTTGAAATGGAAATGCGGTGTACACTTTTTTTTGAAGTTGCGTACCCCTCGGTTTTTCCTGTGGTAATTGGATGATGATGGACTCCTCAAAAAGCTTATCACTGCAGGAGTGAGCAGCACTGCGTCGCATTATTTCAGCATTTTTGGTATTTTTGTTGGTGCCTCCTCAGGGTAGCCGTCGAAAACAACCGACACATTGCTTCCAAAGTAGTATTTTACATAGCTAATATAATGGCCCTTACGGAATGTTTGCGTTGCCAGACCACTTTGTGCAAAAGGTATCCACCATCCACTACTACAAACGTATTGGTGTAGTTTGGGCTGCTGATGGAAAGTGGAGTAAAATCAGAGTAGAAGCTAGACTTTGTTCCCTTTCGCACCCCCTCTTCATTGAAAAATAACATTTCAAATGGTGCTAATTCATACTAGAAGTGACCTTTTAATTCTTCGTCCGAAGGTTTTGTTATGCACACCCTCTGGAAAGTTGTAACTGGATCGATGTCTATTCTCTTATTTGTCACTTTCACGGAGCTGTTGATAGATGCCAATGTGAATACTTTGTCCTTAGTTGATGTCTTGGCTCCCTACAATTCCACTACTGATGGAAAATAATTCATCAGTAACTGGAAATGGAGGGTGGAGAATGAACCAGTTTTTCAGTATTTCCACATCAGCACTGTCTCGAATGATTTGAGAACGCCTCATATCAACATATTCACCTGTAGAACAGGAGATGTTACAGAAACGCTCCACTTCCTCGCATAAATTCAGCATGTACACCATTCCTATGGTTCACCTTGCCAGCACACTGCTGGAGATTCCACGTCTGTGAGTCAGTCCACCGCAGCTTTTCATTGACCTCATCAGGGTCTGCTCGATTGTCAAGTCTGACCACAGGCCGGACCAGAACTTCTTAGAATTTTACAAGATTGGGATCTGTTCTCCTGTCAGAGAATTAACTTCGTTCCAGATGCCTCTGACATTGTTAGATGGGCTGGGCTTCTAGGAAGCATTCGTGAATTCATCACAATTTGCTTAACCATTAGGCTTTACAACTTAGCCCTTTCGATTCAATAATCACTCTAGATAGGCGGTTGAGTCTGTGCGAGCCCCCCCTCACTTCCACTCCCTTGGTGTCACCAAAAGAGTGAAGAAAAGGTGCCCATGTTTAGCCAAGATAATACACTGGAGTTAATTGAAAGGAAGAGAAAACATCGTAACTCTTGCCTGCCCTTCTAAACCAGATGTGGTAATTACCTTAATCCGAAATGAAGTTCGTTGCACCGACTGCCTTGAAAAATATGCAGTCAACGTGGGGACCTGTTTTTGTTGACAGATTGGGCAAAAAGTGGCCTTATCTTCTTCCAAGCACCGAATATGCATACCCTATCTTCCAAGTCAAAATATAAAATCTTTTCATCGCAACTTCAAGATAATTAGGCGAGAAAGCGTTACTTAATTCTTGAGGAAGGAATAAAAAATGTTTAAAATAGCGATGCGATATCTTTAGAGAAAAATTCTCTATTAATAAAGCTCAAAGTATAAAAAATATTTTATAAGCAGGTCAAAAAATATTTCGTTAACATAACATTTATTGCCTCAAAAATACATTAAAACAACAGACGAGGTCGCCGCACAGCACTTATTAAGGCTCCATGGTAAGTTTAAAGGGTCGGTGCAGAGCACATAGGACGGCGTCGGAGGGTTAAAATAATCATACCAAAAACACAACACATGCCGAAATACCTATAATGTATATTTTGCTATATAATTGATTACTGTCGTGCTCAAAACAGTTTACATTGATTTTTCCCAAAATCCATTTTCCGTAATTTTGGTTTTATGGCATATTTGAAGAAACTCTTTCGTCTACAGGAGTCATTTTGAGCTCAAATTAAAGCTAAATGAATTTACTATAGATTTATTCATGATACTTTTTCTTGTGGGATGATTACTTTTGCCGATATATGACAATACACATGGCCAAAACGAAAAATGTTCACTTTTTGGAAAAAATGCCTTTTTTTGAAGAGCTGTTTCTAAACAAGTTCTGGATATACGCAGTTCCTTTTGGGCTTAAACTGTAGCATAATGTATTTTCTTTAAATAAGTATTGAGAATTATTTTCTGTAGGTCTCATATTTTAGGAGGTATTGAGTAAAAACAAAAGTGCAAAATTTGTGTAGTTTTCTGCGCACTGCGCAGATTGCACAGGTCTTTCGAAGCTGCAAATTTGGTTTTTTACTATTGGCATAGATCATAACAACATATTAAAAAATTAGAAATACATGAACTTTTGCAAGGTCGGATGTATAAAGTGACTGGCCTAATACTTCTGGCTTCCCATCCCCAGGGCCCGGGTTCGGATCCCGGTAGTGGCGGAGATTTTCAAGGGGAACCCCGATCCCTACTTGGGTCAATTTTGGAGGAAACTACAAGTGTCTCCGTCTATCGGATATAACGTTAAACTGTGGTCCCCTTGGCACCTTATAGAAAGAAGAATAGTCTTATTCCGGCGCCGGATTCTTCCTCAGCCTTCATCCACTCCCTTAATACTCCTACCCTCATCAACCTACCCACCTATTCTTAACGGCACAAATTACCTCTACCTCTACTTCCTTCCCGTTCGAATCCCAGCGGTAGCGCTTGATCAACCATCCTACTTTAATGTTTCCAGTAGCTGTAAACTGTTTTGGGTCTTCGTTTGCCGGATGACTGGAATCGTCTACCCTCCAGTCCTTGGCGTATCTATAGTGATGATTACCTTGACGAAAATGAACGATTAAAAAGTTTAAAAAATAATGAATTGTCAATAAATCCCCCTTAAGAGACCTAAGTAATGGAGCAACATAATTCTTGACGTCGGGGAAAAACGTTCTTTTAGAGTAATTGGTCGATGGTATGAGTTGACTGACGACATATCCCGGTCCAGAAACCACAACGTGCTAAAATAATTTCGTATTTCGCGGAAATTCTTCTTCGTCTAACCACATTATAGCAAAAAATAAACTCTGAAGCGGAGTAAATCGTAAGAGTCCAGCTGGGATTGGGGAGAAATGTGTTGGTTTACATTGATAGCAGTTAATCATATATGTCCTGCTAGAGAGACGTCACTTTCGGATAATAAAACGTGATTTCGAAAGAAATAAAATACCATATGAAAGGAACTTATTTGCCCTTCAATAGACATGACACTCGTTTATCAGGGCAATCGCGTTGAGTGCTTGAGATCTCGTTAGAGTCTAATGTCACGCTAGAGTACCTAGAAAAGTTTAAAAAAACCACAACCGTGAGTTCTCTCTTATCTATGAAAAACTTGTACATCCCGCCTCTTTCGCTGCGGTGACATCCCATTTATCCTCTTCCCTCCTATATCTTGCCACCTCCCAACCTTATCGACGATATATATAAGAGATGCCTAACCTGATGATAAGGCCGAATCACCGAGATACGTTGAGGTGAAGTTATTCTGTGGGGTTTCTGAGCTTGAAGCAACAAAAACTCGGCGTGCACATACTTTTTCTTGGGGAGATCTTCGAGTTTTTAATCAACTCGCGAAGGGAAAGTGGACAATGTCGTTTCGGAGCGGTTTCGTCTTGGGTTTCCTCCTGCTTGCCTTGCTGGCAGTGGTGACGGCGGACGTCAAACCCCCTCAGCCTAAAGTCGAGGCCAAAGGTAAGAAAGCTGCGAACTCAACGAAAGAATTGGTTAAATCTGCTCACGTCGGAAAAATACACATGGTAGTTATGCTGCGCCTTCGGAAATTATTGTTATTCGAGTCCATCTTCATCTACACAAAATTTTAGGTTTTCTTCGCCGCTTTACTATATCGCGCTAAGCTAATGAGTTGTTGGAATCTAGTGACTGAGTTGTTCCATGGGTTGTTCACGATGGAAGGATCTGCAATCGTTTTAGATGGTTTGAAGGTTTCTACTGTCGAGATTTATTTTGTATTGGGATCTCATTTGTTGATTTCCATGCTCTAAATACTGTCCATCCATTCATTCCCCTTGCCCGTTAGTATTTTACCAGTTTTCTTCCAGGAAAGTCTCCAAAGATATCCTCAAGTCGATTAGACCCACTATTTCTTCCTCCCTCCTCGTGAATAGCAAGAGTTATGTACACCTTGATTGCTGCAAACATTTTGGAACTTAATTAATGTATGTTTGATTCCGTTGCGCTTTTCTTTTGCATAAATTCATCCAATTCCTAATTTTATGTTCTTAACTATAGCTTTTACTGCAGCTATCATCGCTGCATTTGCTCCCTTCGCGCGGAAGAAAATTAGCTTACGGTTTTCATGCTTTTTTTTACTTTATTGTCGCCAAAATTTATCTGCCAAACCGTGCCCCTGTTTAAGTTTTCACCGTTTTTTCATTGCTCTTCAATGGATGCTATCATCAAAAATGCCAACGAGTGATGAATAAGTCGTGTCTGCCAATTTTTAAGAGTTCGTCATTTATCAGGCTATCCAGACGCTCCCCACCCCATATGTCTGTGCGGTATGCCTAGGGAAAATTTAAGTTTATGTACATTGCTTTGTGCTTTTGTCTGCGATAAGTCTTTTGTCTACTCCTGATAATACTTCTGTTTTGATTTTAAAGTTTCCAATATATTGCCATCGAGTATCGTCCGCAAGCTAGTATTATTCTAAATAATACTCACTGAGTTCAAGTTAATAATGGTTTTCGCTTGCAGAAGACCCTTATATATAAGTCCATCGGCTGAATTTGGGATGAACTCAATTACGTCTCTATTAGTCATCGACACGAAAATTATCATCGTTGTGAATGGAGGCATGTTTGACGAAATGGTACGTTAGAAGTAACGGCATTCAACTCCATAGATACACTGCCAAACTTATTCGTACAAAAATTCCTTCTTTCCACGCACCATTAGTGAACACAACAAAAACAGCGTGACTCTAACTCAAGACACGTTGACATACAATTCAAATCTGTCCTCTTCTCTTTCCTTTTCCCTCCCCTTCCATTGCTGGTGTCCTAACACCACCTGCCACACGCCTTTGCGGCGTCTCGTATTATTTTGTTAAATATATGGCTTACATGGTCATATTTTCGCACATCGTTCCTACCCATTCCGCTTCATGAAGATACTCTTTAAATGAAAAACGGGAATTATTATGTAGAAATAACACCAGATCCCCTCGGTACAGTACCGCTTTTCATAATCCAACCGTGGTTTGACAAACGCTTCTCTCTCGGAATTGTGAGAAGTAGGACAGCGCTCGGGGAAATCATAAAATGATCAAGATTTGCTCCACATGGAGTGATACCGAGAAATATATTTGAAGTGTATTTTTATGCTTAGGAAATGAAACTTATTCTGAAACCAATTGATAATTTTCTGGCCAAAAATCAAAATTTCCTCGGTTGAAGGAACGAACTAATGTCAACAGAGAGATTATCTTGGATGATAAAATAAGTTTTTATCGTCTTATCCGCCATGACTATTTTTGGCATGACTCACAACGCTATCGTAGCGCTACTATCACCACGTTTTCCAAGCGTTTTGGAAAGAGACCTATCTGAAATTAGAAAGCTAACTGACCGTATCTGACTCGCTTAGTTATGTTTACCAAAGCAGATGATATAAATATGTCGATTTATACGTCGGTGGGCGCGGACCGCTGAGTGGTTGCTTACATTTACTTTGAGGTTTACTTCGGTCGTGCTCCGTTTGCTGAAGCAGGCATTGGTCCAACGAGACAAATTTTATAAATATTTAATGTTAACTTTTACAAAACCACATTAAATACTTAAAAAGTGAACCTGATGATGATGCTTTCGCATCGAAACCTGGGTCGTGACTTTTAAGTATTTTATGTGGTGTTGTAAAAGTTACCATTAAATATTCTTAAAATGGACTAACACAAAGTTACAACAAAATTTGTTTCAATTGGAAGACAATTTTAATTAGAGTAATGCTGCATTACGGTATAGAATAGGCTCGTATATCTTCTGATCGGCGTTATTACCTGGCGCATTCATTGCGCGTATAAGGCGATGCCGAGATATGGTTAATCGAGGATGGAGGCAGTACCTCTGGATGATTCGACAAGCTTGATTATAAATTTTAAGAATGTCACCATCGTATTTAGCTTAAATTTCGTTGAACTGGAGCATGATGTAGACAATAATATTTTGTTTACATCGATAAACGAAGGAATGTAGAGTGCAACTGGGTTCGTCGACAAGATCAGTCTGCCAGATGGACCGGCCTCATCGGATCGTTTTAAGGTCTGGCTTTCAAAGCGAGTTGACTCGGTCCGCTTATCCGCTTGGTTTCCCACACTAAAGCGCCATATATGGGACATATATGTAGAGCGATAACTTTCACATATATGTGAAATATGTGGAGATATATATGGATTCTATTAAAAATTGGCCCCAGAGCATATATTTAACATATATGGAAACATATATGGGAAATATATGGAGTCCATATATTTCCCATATATGTCGCCATATATGTTAAATATATGCTCTGGGGCCAATTTTTAATAGAATCCATATATATCTCCACATATTTCACATATATGTGAAAGTTATCGCTCTACATATATGTCCCATATATGGCGCTTTAGTGTGGGTGAGACCTAAGTACGACGACAAACATATACGGATAGAAGTTTCTTCATCTTCCAACCCATGTATTATCACCCAGTATTCCTGCCTGACCACCGGTTAGTTTAAATGTACGACAAACTGGATACCAAAGGCATCTGGTTCGTTCTACACGGCTGCGTCACTTCGAGAGGCAATTTATCATAGTCATTAATCGTTCATTATGAATGATACGATGATAGAAAGTGCGCCTCTTGATAATATTGCTGTTGGTCAACTAATAACACGGAGTTAAACTATCTCTTATATCCTGCCAGTTGGCGCGATAACAATCTATAGTTCATCTGCGACGTCAACGATGGTCAACGCCATCTATTAACCGACTCTGCAACCCTATATTAAAAAATTAATACGTAACTACAAATTTATATGGGTTTAAAGAAACCTATTCATATCTATATAAATCTATCCATTTCCATAGAAGAAAAACTACGAACGTACAGAAATTTTTATCTATAACAGTGAAAAATATGGTTAAAAATGTATTTCAAATGCCATATATAAAACATATATGGAAAACATATTGATCAAACATACATGTCTAACCCACATATTCCCCCATATATGTAACATGTAACGGCTCTGCAACATATCATGAGCAAAGATATCCCTTATAGCCTGCCAGTTGGTGCGGCAACAATCTATAGTTAATCAGCGATAACGACGGTGATCAACGCCATCTATTAACCAACTCTGTAACCCTATATATGCAAATTTATACGTAACTATAAAAATCTATGCGTTTTTAAAGAAATCTATTCATATCTTTGTATATTAATCCATTCCCATTTCCATTTCCATTAAAAGAAAATACGTACGTATAGAAAATTTCATCTATTCCAGTGAAAAATATGATTAAATATGAAAATTATACAAAAATATGAAATTTCTTTTAAATATCATATATAAAACATATATGGAAAACATATTGATGAAACATATATGTCAAACCCACATATTCCCCCATATATGTAACATATATTGGCAGTTCAACATATCTTGAGCAAATATATGGGTCATATATGGCGAATATATGTCCATATATATCCATTATATCTCCCATATATGGGGCTTCAGTGTGGGTTATCATACCGACCTGAGATCAGTGGCGGATCCAGGACCATATCTCGGGGGTGGGGGGGGATATCTGCTAATATGCCGTATAACCGGGGGGGGGGGGGATGGAATATCCCTCAATGGATATACTATGTGTTTTTGTAAGTGCAAGAACTATATGTTTGTTGTCTCGGGGGGGGGGGGGGGGCAATTGTCCCCTTTGCCCCCCCCTCCTGGATCCGCCACTGTCTGAGATCGCTTGGTAAATGTAGTGTGGGTTCAGCGAAGGTAGCTGATGTGTTAATTTAGAATTGACTGAAGAAGTTTAATAAATATTTGATCGCGTACTAAACATAATCGACGAACGAAACGAAAAGTTACCAAGCGATCTCAAGTTGGTCTGAACTCAGTCTGTCCTGAAGATTGAATAGTAGGAGCTGACTTGGCACGGCAAAATTTCCTGCATGGAGTTCGCGTATCGATTCATGATAAATTTTTATCTTTCGACACCATTAAATGATACGTACGTCGCCATACTCTCTGGAGTCAGCTGTGTAGTTTTTTTTGTTTGCTTTTAACAGTGAATCAAGTGGCTTATTACCACACAAAAAGGATAATAGCGTGGACACAATTGTACCGAGTTAGCCAATTAGAGAACTGATTACCATTACAAACTTGGAAAATATGAACTACTCCCTTAATTGGTATTGCGAAGGAGGCTCTAAATTAGATGTTGATTAAGTCGAAGGAATCGCGTGGTTATTCGTCCTATTTGCGGTGAAGTCCGCATATTACCGTGAAATATATCCATTGATAAAAAATAAAGTGTGCACACCTGTGGGCGGAATTTATTCCATTCTAGTTTCCCTATTCGCTGGATGATATGGAAACTTTTTGCTTTATTCAGCTCTTCGTAATCGAGGCACGTGGTCTGCTCCGCACGAATCCGCGCTTAAAACTGGGAAGAAAGTTATTAGTACATATTAGAGTTGAAGGGACCCACGCAGCATGCGAACGTTCGAGGAACGATCGCTGGCCGTCCTTTACATTTACGTCGCAATAGAACGTTCGTGGGACGTTGCGATTCGAACCTTTGGCGCTCGGCGCCATCTATCGCATCTACATCGAAATTTTGGCAAAAATGGGAAGCTTGCAAACGATCAATCGGAGAGACATTAGTTCAGCCAGTAAACACTTCACTGAGAGCTTTGCGTAATTAATTTCCGTTATAATTTATATATTATTTCTATGTGTTTATTGGTACATTGAGCAATTTTCTACTTTCAACATTTCCGTAAGTTAGTTATCTCTTGATTGAATTGTGAACAAACGAGTGGGAATTGGAGAAAAAAATCTTGTTTATTGTCAGTAATATTGCATTTATATTCATACTATGAGGCAGTATTGGTTTCAAATAATTAACGCCTGATAACTGTTATCGTGATTGGATGGTATTTTCTCAAACTATCACGAAATTGCCATTTAAAAATTAGTTCTCGAAGTTACTTTAATCCTTGGAAGTGGCCACATATATAACACTTTCTAGACGTGGATTTTTAAATTTTGGGTGCTAGATTATGCGTGTTGAACCTTAGGGTAGATGATCAAGCGAGAAAGATGCAATGTTGATAGGTAGATTAGATAGGATAATTCATTGTACGCGTAATCGTAACATTCATTATATTTAAATTATAAATTTTTCTTTTTTTTTTTGAGAGGGCAGGGAAGACTCAGTGGAGAGGGCAAGGGAGTGGACAAGAGAGTTTGTGTTGTGGGCAATGGAGTTTTATTACATACGCCAGTTTCAGTTTAGTTTCAAGGCAGGAATTTTTACCTGAGACGTTCGGGCGGAGCGACATTGCAACGAAATGGGTACGTGGACGGAAATTTGCCTTATCGCGCCTCGCGATGTTCACGGATATCTCCTGATCAGGCCGTGAATATTGGAAGGAGATTGAGAGGAGCAAGTGAGCCCCTAGAATCCAGGCAACCACGAATACACCAAAGCTGTAACCCGCAATTGCAGTGCAAGGGTGTGCGACGGTTATTGTTGCGGGTCAGTGCCGCCCCTAGGGTAGTGCGACAGGTGCCGCTGCATTGGGCCCCGCGCCTATGTGGGGTCCCGCCGGGGTTTACCTTTTTCAGAGGGCATGGGGAAACCCGGGCCTGCGTGTAATGCGCGGGTGCGCTCGATCCCGACGATCTTATACAACCGTACTTGTTGGATCTTTCCCGCATCATCTGAAAGAAGCCAACTGGAGTGGCTCCATACTTGTGGGCCCCGCTTACGGAATGGATATCGGCACTTTTTAAACTTTTGAATGACAAACGTAATGTAGAAGCATATTGTATACTTAAACAAATTTCACAAAAGTGAGATTTGCTAGAAATAGGAAAGTCTATGAAAATGAACGTCATGATGGTGTAAAAGAATTTTCTCCAGAAGATAACTTTAATTTAAGGCCTTTCATCCAGTTTTAGGCTAACCTGTTACATCATTCAAAGAAAGTTTGGAGCAGTTTCATAGTTAATGCAAATTTTTTTAAATTTTTGTTTTACGTAAAAAATTGAAATTTTGAAATGACAATGAATTTTCGAGTAACTGAAAACTTTTAAGAAAATGTTAATCTTCAGGGATTCTAGAGACATTGATGGAATGGAGTTAAAAATAATTCAAAATATTGAAATGCATTGTGTCAGAAAAGCTATCAGTCAGAAGAGAAATCTATCAATGAAGCTTTATCAAATGCCTTAAAAAATGAATCCTTACGTAATACTTGTATAGCATTGTGGATCATTTTAACGATTCCCATAAGTGTTGCAAGTGCTGAAGGAAGCTTCTCAACTTTAAAAATTAATATTGACAAATTTGAGATCCCATGTCCCAAGTTTGTACTATGTCTCAAGACCGCCTAAAAGATCTTACAATCATCTACATCTACATAATTACCTGAGAGCCGCCGCATGGATGTGTGGCAGGGTGTGTTAGGACACCAGCCGTATAAAGGAGAATGCTATAGGTGGGTGAAAAGGTGAAGTGTATTTCGGCTGTGTTTTCAGTAGGTATTTATTATGGTCATTATTGTGCGTGGGAAGAACAAATTTTTGTACTTATCTGTTTGGTAATGTATCTCTCTTATTTTATCTTTCCTGTCGAACCTAGAGATGTAGTGCGACATCAAAATGATATTCTCCATGTCACACTGAAACACATCCGTTCGGAATTTCTCAAGAAATCTTAAGCCTAATGTGTAGCCTCCGCATCGCTAATGGCTCCCAACCTGATCCCTCTAAAAGCAGTGAAACACTCTTTGTCCACCGGTAACAGTTTATAACGAAGTGCACAGCTTTCCTTCATATTTTATTTATTTTTCAAATCAGATCTTTCTGTCCAGAGTCCCTAACGCTCGTGGCGTAATCGAGATGTGGCCTAACCAAATCGAAGTGGCTCCTCTCTTTCACTCTTTTGTCTGAGGACCTTCCTACTATACGCTTGATAAATCCTAGTTTCTTCAAGGCTGTGTCACAAATGTTTAATATGTATGTTCTCCACAATAGGTTTAAAGTTCAGGTCCTTCCCAGACATTTTACTTCGTCTGACGACTTTATGTTTACGCCACCCACACTGCAGACATGATATTGGTGTGCTGACTTCCGCAAGAAGTGTACTGCTGTGCATTTACTAAGATTTATTTCAAGTCTCCACTCTTGGCACCATGAGCTAACATAGTTTAGGTCCGATGATAGAACTTCTAAGTCTGTATCTTTAACGATTTCGCGGTAGATGACTGCATCATCTTCAAATAATCTAAGGTTATAGCTAACTCGAGAAATTAGTTCATTTATGTAAATAATGTATAAAAGGGGGCCGATCACGCTTTCTTGTGGGATGCTGGATGTCACTCTTACCATATCAGAGGTAATACCTTCAGTAACTACTTTTTGCATGCAATCACTTAGAAAGTCATGTAATATCCAAGTCACCCATCTCAGTACATACAAAATTTAGCTGATAACTTAGACTTAAATGGCATAAGAGATTAAATGAAAGCCAGAAAAGTAGATTTTCATAATGCCCTCCATTCGTTCATCTTTGTAATTTTATATGTGATATGTCATCAAGGTTATCTTGTTGTAAAAAGTTTGTTTTTCATTACTTTTTAATGTTAAATGTCACATTAGTCATGAAAATGTAGGTACCTATATAAATTTCATCAAAATACAACCATTATCTTTTCAGTGGGCTTACCTCATTAAACAAGGTAAATATATACGTAAGTTTCTTGAAATCATATGCCAGTTTGTCGGATCATTTCCTTCTTTCTTTGAAATATGTTTGAAAAAAATGTATTGTCTCAAGTATAAAAAGTGAAATTAGGAGGCCCCCGACTTTCGTTTGCAAAGGGCCCCTCAATCCCTTAGGATGGCCCTGTAGTGGATTGGACTCTCAAGTGGTGAATTTCAGTCTTCTGTACATTCAACTACACACAGATCACCCTAGGTTGGACTTGGAAATAATGGAATCAGAATGACTGGGATTGTTTGGTTAATAGAAGAGGCTTTGAGAGGGATGTTTTGCAAATTGCTTATGAAGACCTGGTGTGTCTTTCCATAATTTTTATTGCATCATATATATTTTAGTGATTCATTCGTTTAGTTTATTATGCTATCATTGTACATTCATGCTCTCACAATTCGCCTAGTATTATTTTGTAGCAATTATTTAACTGAACTCTGTGATTAAAGCACACCTAGTAATGTGATGTAAAAATACCACATGGGCATTAGTATTTCTGTAGAGTAATACCAAAAAAGGCATAAAACTTCTTCCATGAGGGATGGTGCTCTGTATTATGGTATTCAGGTTTCTTATGTGTCTCAGTAGGTGCTCTGTATTGCTCTGAGGTTTTACACACATATCCTTATGTATGACACACACCGGGTTTTTTATGCTAATAAAAAGGTGTGTGTGTGGTATACTCATAGGTACAATTATTATACCATTCTAGAGACTCGGAGGCAACACACTAGACTTAGATTTCTTGAAAAATTCAGATCAGGCAAATGACACAGAGGATATTATGTTAACATTACGCTATATCGCTAGAACTGATTGAAGCAACAAAATAAGAGAGGTACACTGCGGAACTGATAACTATGAAATTCCTTCTTTCTATGCACCATTAAGGCTTGTAGCAGAAACAGAGCATGACACTAAAGCAATCTGTTAAAATGCAATTCACTTCTTTCCTCTCCTCCCTCCTTTTCCCTTTCATGGCGGGTGTCTTAACAAGCCATAGCAGGGGCCACATGATCCTACTATGACTCATGGTATTGTTAGATGCAGATGTAATTCTCTACCGATTCATTTATTCATTTTTATTTCTCTGACAAGGATGACTTTTCATAATACTATTCCATGTATTCATTTATAAATTCATCCTGATTGAGTGATGCAGGGACAACATAGTTTCTAAATCTGTTTTTATTATTGAATAATTTGCAGTTTTTGAATACCTGAAATGTTTTGCTCTTTTTTTTTCAGATTACCTGCACAGTAGAGTTGCCCCTACAGGACATGGATCCACCAGCATGAAAGGTGCCTATGTAATAACTGAAGAAAAATTAAAGGAGATTCGTAGTGAGTTAATGTATTGGTACTTTGACCAAGGAGGTGATCATAACATGGGAGATTATCAGTCAGGTATCCACAGCTCTAGTCCTCAGGGCAACAAAAACTTTACCTTTGAGCTACCTTTCTTTGGCTTCACATACAACTACACTAGGGTAAGTTAACCATTTGGCTTGAAAGTTATGCTCGACCTATATCTCCATATGCATTGTCAGGAAATTGGTTGCAATATATTAATTATGCCTGTCTAATAAGAATATTTGATGTAAAAAATGGGGCCATTAAAAAGCATCTTTAGCCCTGCTATAATTGCTGATTCAACATTTATTGGCAGTTTGAAGTCCACTTCTTTGATGACAACTGATATGATCAATTTTATTTTTATTTGGATAATCCTGTTCTAAGTCAGTGTGCTCGTGATCAAAGTGATGCATTCATTCCCTATACAAGGTGATCATATCATGCCTTAAGTGTAACTAGTCAGTTATCTTGCAGTTATCCAGTGCATTACCTATCAAATAATGAAATTAGTGATAAGTTCATTCTTAAAAAAAAATCTTATATCTTTTAGTTCCCTGATAAACCTTATCTCTGACTTTGCACTTTAATGCCTTTAGTATCAAACTAAGTACATATGCATAAAGAGCTGTGATTAACTGCCATTTGATTGTTATGCTCATACACTTCCTTTAAAATGTGTAGGCTACATCTCCAGAATATTGAACTGAACTATTTTTATTACTGTCACTAACTTCATCTTAGAACCAGTAAAACATCTACGTCTGTGTGATATTTGAATAGTTAGTCTCACATTCAATGAATTACTAGATTGATGCATTTAAAATTGAGGAATGCTCATTTGTCTCTTAGTAAAATATACATATTTTTGTATGATTTTATATTAGGCATTCATTTTGACATTGGTGCCATTTTTTAAGTGCTTACATAAGGGAATCTGAATCAAAATCAACTGCACAGGCTATTCAGCACATAACTACAATTTGAACTGGTGGAATACATTTGATACACTGTCTACTCTGCCTGGGTAGCTGAGGTGTTAAAATATTTTTGTTGACAGCTTTCAGCCTATGTATCTCATGATAATAGTGGATTTGTATTACATAGGACTCTCATTAACTTGACTGATGGTGCGATGTAAATTTTACAGGTGAACTTGGGTGGATACCTGGAATTTAGTGATCCTCCTGAGCACTACACATATCCCCTCAAGTTCCCCAACCCAGATTGGCCTGAGAAAAATGACCCCTCATTCATTGGAGTGTTTTTCAGCAAATGTAGACTAGGTAAGTAGTTTATTTTTTTACTCTACAGAATTGTGTGAATTACAGGACTACTGTTTCGGCACCTTCTGAACAGTGTCACAACTTAGCCTTTTGAACTTGAATAATGTTTGCCTATTTATCTTAGGGATCTTAGAACCTACTGATAAGGACAGGAGAGAACCTGGTGTATACTACCGGGTAGAGACTGATCTTCAGGACAGGACAGACCAATTTGGAGTGGAAGTCCGTGAGAGGGTAACGCGAGACATTCGAGAAGGAAATGTGGGTGCCGAGAAATTTAACCCCAAGCACGTTGTGATAGTCACATGGAAGAATGTGTCATTTTCTGGGGGGATTGATATTTCTCTCCACAAGGTTAGTAGGAAATCTTTTCAGAGTAAACTCTTGATTCGACTTGAAAAACACAGATAAATGAAAAACATAAACATGTGGTGATATAAATGGACTGTGCAATTCAATTTATTGGGAGGAAAGCATTTTAAATGACAGCTGAATGAATTCTTATGGAAAAGAATGAATAGCGAAATAGAATGTTGCTAGAATAATATGGGAACTTTCCATTCAACCTGTTAAAGTATGCAAAAATTGGAACACATCCCTGAAATTACTATTGAAATTCTGAGGTGTAGGAAGAACAGAGTACAACTGATAATCCACACATGGATAATTGAAAGTTTACTGTATTTATTATATATTACCTATTTGATGCCATCGTCATTGAAATCCCTGTCCAAGTTGCTGTAAGCTAACTCTTATGTGTGGCTCAGGCTCTTCTGAAAAGTGGACCCTTCTGCTGCTTAATTATTTATTGGATTATCCAAAAGTTTGGTTTATTCCACCGATTTGAATATTAGGTACATACTGTAATTCAGTCGTAAGTCAGACAAGCAGAGATGGACATTAAGAAGAGCATCAATCGCACTGTTGAGGAATCATTTTGATTCACCCAGTCCAAGTCCTCCAATTTCAGCATGGAAGTAAAAACTTATTCTTTTCAAGTATAAATTGAGGGATTCTTCTGTGTGGACTAAAATATTTTCGCAAAATTGCCATTGAAACTTTATAAAGACTACTCAAAGAAAACATTAAAGGGACTTTTGTAAATTGAAAGAGTACTGCTGATGCCATTACTACTATATTAGGTTTTCTGTGGGAATAAAATTTTAAAATTTCACCAGATGAATTCTTTTAGGAGAGTGTGCGTGATTGTAAGAGAAGTGAAAAAGGTGTGCAAAGATAGGGTAGTCAGGAGGAGATTACTAAAAGAGAGCAACTTTTCTAGGCCTAACATCAATAACTAAGATCTTTAACATTGCCTTCCCCAAAAGGGAATGGTTTAATGGGTGTGTACGTATGTATGAATGACTGCTCTTGCTAGATTCAAATACTTATCCCTTTAACATGTTACTCAATTCATTCTGGTCATTGTCCATATGTGTTACAGTTAACATGATTTATTCATGCTGTCGATGCATACGTCATCTTATGCAACATAAATAAGTTAAAAAATTAAGAATAGTACTGCCATATTTATACATATTCCACTTAGCTTGGTGTAATATTTACACCACAGTTTTTATGAAGAAAATCTCCAAAAAAATTCCCTCATCTTGTGATTGTTATGGAAGTAGGAGGATTGGAATAATACATCAACATGAATAATTGAGTGTTTTTCTTTCGGCACATTATACTGTTTATTGTTTGCACTATACAATTTTGTGGTTTGGAGCCAGGTTCCTGGTAGAATGAGTTTGGTCTCTCAATCACATCGTCTTGTATGACATGCATGTTATTTTTTTATGCTGATTTTTTGAAATAATGTTCAGTTGGTACTTACATATATGGTGCTAGTAGGTTTCAAACAGTGTGCAACATAATAGTAACAAGAACAATTCTTAAACAATCACTATTATGGAATCAATTATATGTTTGTTAGATCTCTGCATTTTCCGGGTTATCTTCCGCGTCAGTTGACTATGTTGACAACAGTTTCGCCGGCTATCCTGCCAGTGTCTTCAGGTCGAAAGTGTCGGCGTGTGGTTTCTGCCTTGCTTATATACCGTAGGCTGGCTGGGTGCTGCTCTCTGATTGGCTGATTCTTTGATGAGTCTTTTCCAGGCGCTGTGAAGGTGATATCCGTCCTCTCTGTTGAAATTCAACGGTGTTTTATGAATTTCAAGACGCTGGCAGGATAGCCGGCGAAACTGTTGTCAACATTGTCAACTGACGCGGAAGATAACCCGGAAAATGCGGAGATCAAACCTCCATCACCGCGGAAACCTTCGCTCTAACATTATATGTTTGTTAGTTATGGATGGCAAATGAGATATCTGTATTTAACCAGTCTGCCCTGGATTACTGGGCATGAAACATTTGGACTCAAATGTGTTAATTGTCATGGGCGCCCATACAATATTTTCCAGGGGGGGCCAAGACATAGGTTTAAGAGGAGGGGTTCCGAGGAGCCCTCTCCCAGAAAATTTAGTGTATTTGAGGTCTCAGGAGTACCTACATTTTTTTGGTGAATGACAATTTTCTAAATTTGCTACTAAAATATTAATTTAATTCTGTAAAAAAATAAATTAATTAAATTTTCCCTTCCCTATTTTATTTTTTCCAGAAGGCTAGGGGGGGGGAGGGGGGGGGTCACGGCCCCCACTGCCCCCGTGTATGGGCGCCCATGTTAATTGTGACTGAATTCTTTCCAGACAAACACATTTCAAATGGTTCTGGCAACGGATGAAGTGACGTCTTACGCTATGTATAACTACGACCTGATTATGTGGACAACTCACACTGAGGCTGGTGGTGACACTTCCACTGGACAGGGTGGTGTGGCTGCATTTGTAAGTGTTGTTTAGTTGCTATTTACAATGCATTACATTTTAAATTATAGCCTTCCATGTACCTTGTTGTATGCGTATTGCATGCCTGTAACAAGCCACTGATGCACTACCAAATTCCTCCCTCAACACGGAGCTGGGTAGGTTGAATCGTTACCTACTGATAGTATAATTTCAGACATTTTTTATCATATATCGAGATAACTTAAGCTGCAAAGGGGCTAAGGCCTAGCCATGTTGAAACACCGGTTCCCATCAGATCACCGAAGTTAAGCAACGTTGGGCCCGGACAGGGGTTGGAGGGGTGGCCCTCTGCCATACCTTTACCAGGTTGGATGGAGAGGTGACACTCCTCCAGACCTATACTGAGACCAGACCAGGCATGTGTCAGCAGCACATCTGAAGTGGCTGCAGCACTGTAGCTTTTTGCTGCTTATGCACATCAGCAGCATTTTGTGTTTGCAGGGTAGTTTAGTTGTTAGGCGTTTGTTGGCTTAATTCATTTTCTCTTTTTATCCTCCCATGCCAAGGAGCATTAAAAGAATCACTGAAAAAAATAAACACTAGAAATAATGACTGCAACACTGATCCCTTAAGTTAATTCTCAGTAACTCAAATTTGACCAAATGCTATGGTGATTTTTTTATGCGACTGAAGACTGTTTTCACACTAACTTCTTCTAAGAAGGCCACCATTGCCATCTAGACATTGGAAACCCACTCTTGGTCTAGATTACATACATTAAAGAAGTGTAATTTTTCCTGTAGACTAGTGTCTCATGGGAGCACTGTGGTGATTTGTTGTAATATGGAATTTATTTAAACAAGGTTTATCATATCCAGTTTTCATCATTCAAACTCAACATAGATATGGAGAACCGCAGCCCTGTAACAGTTGAAAGCAAGATTGGTAAAGCACTTTAAGAAATGAGACTAGGATAGCTGTAGGGATTGATAATACCCTGTTAGAGTTACATACTAAAATGTCTGGAAAAAACATGGAAAAGGAAGATTTTTAGATTTGGTTTATTGGATCTACACAGGAAAAGTCAGGTGATTTTTGGGTAACAGTTTAAATCTATATTCCTCAAAAGAGAAAAGCATTGGAATGTGATGATTTGTGGACAATCAATTAACTTTTGCCATCAGGAAATATATTATGTACTTGATGGTTGAGGAATAGATTGATAGCATTAAGGGCTAAGGAATTTTATTTTCTCACCATTAACACCCTTATAGATCAGAAAACTCTTATGAAGCTTCACAAGAAATCTTTCAAAGTAAATGCAAACATGCAATTATTTTAAGCCTTATTAAAGCATTATAAAGTCTGCTGTATTAGTGGTGATACTAGTTTCAATACTAGAACAGAAATGGAACTGAGAGACAGAAACTGATTTACAGAACCGGAACTTAAAAAAAGTGGGGCTACCCTATCACTAAATGTGACACTGGAAATAAATGGTCTAATGAAGGAAATGTATTGGAAAATTATTGGCAGGACTGTTCATTGACCTTTAGTAGTTGGAATACTTATGATTAGATGATAAAAAAAAGTTTTAATAACTGAAACCCTGAATTTTTTTGAACCATTTACAATCAAGAGCAATAAACCTTTCAATCTTAAGGTAAAAATTTGCTGGCATGCCCAGGTTTCATTTAAATTTTTGTTTTCAGAGATGATAAATGTTGTAAAATGGAGAAAAAGAAGTGGTTTTTAGTTCGTTGTCATTTTATAAGCAACACATTTGAATGACCTTTTCATTCAGTATCTATGTCAAGATTTGTTACTCTCAAATTAACCCTTAATCTCTAAAAATTGAACTGAAAGTTTTCATTAATCTTTTGCATTAATTAAATTATAATCTGAATATTGGTCTCTGGTAACTGAAAAATGAACATAGAAATATAATTATACTGTTAACTGTATAATAAATTCCTGTTCATGATAATTTGTCAACCCAGTGAACTGCTTATTGTTTGGTGATAATAATTCCACTTTTCCTGAAATATATGCATTCTATGTACATTAGATATTCATATTTGGAGTGATGAACTCTTCTCGGGCTCTACACGGGGTGAGTGATTTAAATGTTGCCGACGTTTCGGGTAGCGACTTGTTACCCATCTTCAAGGTGAAGGTGTCCTCCCTTGGGATGACACCTTCAGCAATCAAGACTCAAACATGTTTCTGCCTTTCTTACTCTTATATTTCTTAAAATGCATCTATTGCTAATGTAAAGGTGGACCATGTTAACCCTTAAGGAAAGCAACTTTAATGATTTTCTGATTCTATTTCTTCATATATTTCTTTCCATAAAAATAAAAGATTGGTTTTAATGCTGGAAATGGCACTGGCAGTTTTGAATATCTACCATATTCCCAAACCCCAAAAATATGGGATATAACGGTTGGAGGATGTGGAAATGGCTTCCCTGGGCGTCACATCTTCCGCATTGATGAAAAGATAATAAAAGGAACATGTAATTAGAAAAACTGTGAGTAACCTATGATGAATTCCTACTTACTAGAATCAATAATCCTGTAGAGCTTCAAATGTAACAGTCTTTTACTGAAGTGAATCAAGCTTATATGTACTCAAATCAAATATGTATGTACATCCTGTGGAAAATAACTGCCTGTGGTTATGTGATTTCTTACATGGTACCAGGGGCGGATCCAGCCAGGGGGCGTGTGGGGCGCCCCCCCCTCAGGCTCAGTAAAAATAAAAAAATATTTTGAAAGCTAATATACAAGGCTAACGTCATGTATTCCTTTAATCCAACTACTGTTGTATTAATGTCCAAGTGCGATGCAATCCATCAGTAGTTTAAAACTAATGTTTGAGTGCATCATGCCATTGATTGTTTTTCACAGCACACTTATGTGCACAGAGGACAGCGAGTTCTATACATCTAACACAATACACACTATGATACGATTTTTGGGCGATAGTCAATGCCGCTTCCACTACCCCGAATGTTACCGGCGCAAACTTGTGAGGCTGCAGGATGAGTCAAAGGGAAGGGCAGGCGAAAGAGTGGAGGGGATGGCCTCGTGTAACAGGAAAACATTTCGAAGTGTTGCAGGCAGCACGTGAAACAGTTTTAGTACAATGTGAAAACACATACTGCAGGGAATGACGTGACGTGGAAGACGGGACAGCGGAGTGTACAGCAGAAAACTGAGAAAACCTCCAAGGGTTGTCTTCGCCACACTCCGATGAGTAAGAGGCTATGAATATTAACTCTTTGTACAGCCCTCACTACTTTTCCAAACCGAGTTCTCTTATCATGTAACCATTTTCAAGATCATAGTTAATGGAGGTTTGCTGCTGAATGATACTTGAAACCCAGGTTGGAAAAAAAGGTTTATTGAGGACTAAACAATGTAAAATGGTATCAACATTGTCCTTTTTCAAAAATCCTGGCAAATAAATAACATAATAGATGAAAGAAGAAAAAGTCAAGTACTAGAAAACAGAGTTCGTCTTGTCCCAATCATAAAAACAATACTATTCACCAAAACATACCATTGAAAGGGCACAGAGATGACGGAAATCAGACAGACGTCAGAGTAGACAGTAGTGATGCCCAGCTTAAGGACCATCTGACTTCTGTTAAGGCTAATGCTACAGATAGTAGCAAGATAACTACCAATGAATTGATAAAATGCAGCGGCGATTAAATTCTTGAAGAATTGACAAGAAGGATAAGAATAGCTTAGTATTACTCGATTCTATTAGACGAGACTACAGATATTTCGAATACTTCTCAGTGAGTATTTCACTGCGATATGTCTAAAAAGCAATCTCTGATACAAATGCAATAGGAAGAGAATATTTTATTGGGTTTATTGACCTTCATGAAGAAAATTATGCTTCTATTAAAAAAATAATAATAATTAATAAATAATTTTTTTAATAGCAACCCAACTTATGAACCAACTATCGCTGGAGAGGTTCTAGGTCAGACTGTTATGAATACTATTCAGGGCGCAGGATTAGATATAGAAACTGTGTTGGAATTAGATGTGACGGCTGCAGCATCAACGTCTCTGACGTTAGTGGTGAGGCTCAGGAAATAAAGAAAAGAGCTTTTTAAAGTAGTCTTTGTGCATGCAAAAATCACTCATTAAATTTATCTTATCAATAAGTAGCTAAATAAAAAATGTGAGAAATGCCATAGGCACAATGAAGGAACTGTCAACATTTTTAGTAGATCAGCTAAACGTAATCATGTTCTAAAAAGTGCGTTGGTACATCAAGTCAGGAGCTGCTGTGAAACCCATTGGATTGAAAGGCATGAGATCATATTTGAATTTAAAACAGATCTACCCAAAATAGCTGAGGCCCTCCATTTGATCTCCCCTTGGATCGATAGTTCCACGGCAAATTGTTTCTACAATGGTGCAACCAACTGTGAATCTATTGTCGTCATTCACTGTTTGTCTGATGTGTTAAATAGTACTGTTATCCTAAGTAAGTATCTACAAGCGGGAAACATAGATATCAACCATGCCTACAAGAGAGTTTACTGGGTAGTAGAAGCTCTTAAAGCAGTGGTTCTTAACCTTCATAATGTCGCGACCCTTGAATACAGCTCCTCATGTTGTGGTGACGATCCACATCATAAAATTATTTTCGTCCACCATCGGAAATATGTGTTTTCCGATGGTCTTAGGCGACCCCTGTGAAAGGGTGGTTCAACCCCCAAAGGGGTTGCGACCCACAGGTTGAGAACTGCTGTTTAAAGGAAAAAGAACCTATGTTGTTGAAATGTTTTCCCTGATTTTCGACGCTGCAGAAATTACTATAGACCAAATGAATGTTGAAGTACGTCTACCTCGTATAGTATGGATACAAATTCACTCTCCAAATTATAGCTCAACTCCAGACGACCCTTCAAGTTACTGGAATAGGTCAATATAATTTACCATTATTGACCATATTGTTGCTGATTTGGAAGCAAGATTCAAGAATGAATAAATTTAGTGTTTTTCCTTATATGTGTTAGTTCCAACCAATCTTGATAAAATGTCTCACTATTTGACGTTACAAAGGTCACTGGAACCTATCTATGAACAATACTCTGCTCTAATGAAAATTGACTCTGTGATGTGAAAAACGAAACTTTTAAATGAAATAATATCATTTTAGAGGAGTTATAACTATGAAAAATCTAAGAAACTGAACCAAAGTATAGTTGCATACAATAATTTTGGAGAAAAATTCTATTCGATCATGAACCTAATGTTAAAGCTGCTCTCAACCCTCCCTATTTCAGTTGCAATAGGGGAACGTAGTTCTTTTGCATTCTGAAGACTTAAAACGTGGCTAAAATCAAGGATGACTGAAGATAGATTGATGGGTCTTGCTCTCCTCCATATTCATCGTGCCATCGAAGTTAACATTGATAATGTAACCAATCGAATTGCAAAATCACAAAAAGAAGATTATAATTTATCTTGCAAAAGCTAAGTTTTACTTGTGATACTTTGACTTCACTTAATGATTAATAGTTCAAATTTTTTTACATTTAGAAGATTAGCTCATAACACTATTAACAATATTATTTTAGTTTGGAGGAATCGATCCGTTCGTAATTGTCACTACAATCACTTTGCTTTGCCTTTTTTACAATAAAAATAAAGTAACTAACTTCCTTTGAAAAAAACATTTGTCACTTAATTCATTACCCTCTATGCCTCCATTGAACCTAACCTAAATGCATATACCAAACCTAAAGTCTTATCTTAAACCTAAATTCTTATACCAAAACATTAGAACTAAAGTCATAACAATGAATAAATATCAGGGTGTTAAGAAAAACATCTTTTCATCACTCAGTGCGTAAAACGCACGTAATAAAAAATGGAGTTCGATACACTTGTGCAAGATGCTTATCAACTTGTAATTATCACCCTCGATTCACTTTGCTTTGCTTGGGCGACAAAACCGATCCTCGAATACCAGCAAAACATTTTACACACTTGTATAGAAAATAACTATTTCATGGATATTTTCTGCATGTTTATCACCAAATTCTTTTTAAAAAAATTTCAAATACCTAACAATTGAATTGTACTGCAGAAAATATAAAAATGCCTGCATATATTGCTGCAGACAACTCTGCAGAATCTACATGCAAAAAAATAGCGCAAAATGGCTGCAGAATTTTACGTAGAAAACTGTGCAGAAAAACATGCAGACCATTTTCATAAGTGATAATTATAAAAAAATTAATGTTTCCCCCCTTAAGAGAGAGAAAAAAGGGCCAATTAACCCTTCAAGCCCGGAGGAGTATTAAATGAATCCCATCTCGTAGGTCGGAGGAGATTTAAATGAAATCGCCGCGACGTAGTCACTGTCGCTCGACGGCATATGAAGTTCGTGACCGACGTAGTGACTACGTCGCTCGTCGTTGAAGGGTTAAAAAGCTGAGTCAAGGAATTTAGCTAGGCTATCAACCTTTTCTAAATTTTCCAGGGGAGTTTTCACAGTTCCCGTTTTGCTGGTGGGTATTCCGGCGCGTCTTCAAAACTTGCACCTTGGAAAGGAAAAACCCCGAAACTTGCACCCCCCCCCACGCCCCTCAAGGAAATCCTAGATCCGCCCCTGCATTAAATTCACCCTTAACAACCAACCCAATCTATTGCTACATTTATGGAACGTTTCCTGATTGAGATATTTCTTTTTCTTACCTTAGGAATTCACCTTGTTGAATGCATGTCCAACACCCAAGAAGAAGGAATCATGATAAGGATTCTCATAAATATGGGCCCTTGCTACTTTGCTCTGGTGAATTCATGAAGGATCTCCAAGTATATAACATATTTGCTAACACAGATTAATTATTGTCATGTATTTTAATAAATAAAAATATAAATAAATCATCCATTTTATTTTTCTTATTACATATTTATTTTCATGATATTGAGCTGTTCAGCTGTGTAGTTTTGTTACTTTGAGTGTCTCAGATCATGGGCTCAAATTTTGGAAAGACTTATGGAGTTGCATATCTATAGAGATACGTTTTTTTAGCATTAATGTTTTGTATATTTAGCATTAATTATTTGAAGTTTAGCATTTTGTAGCATTAATTATTAGAAAATTAGCAAATAAATAGCAAAATGTGGAAAATTGGATTTATGGTAATGAAATGGTCACAAACACAATTCCTGTAAAAATCATGGTACGCTGTTATGAATGGAGTATTTGCAAGTTTGACATGAAGTGTGTAAATGGATGTGTTGATAAAAAGTGATATCTGAAGAATAAACAAAAAATATGTGTACAAAAATATATAACCGATCTGCTAGGGATAGAACATTCTATGAATGATCTAGGCCTAAATAACAACATGAATCTTGCTGTTACTACCATGGATAAAAGATGTTCATAATTATATTTTTATTCCTAGTTTTGTTTGCAATATTGAAAATACAATTTTTGTCAATACAACCCGAGTGAAAAAACTGTATACAATTTTTATACAGGCTCTATAGAGTGTATATATTTTGTATACATTGTATAGGGTGTATACAGTTGTATAGATTGTATACCCTGTATACAATGTGTACATTCTGTATAAAAATTGTACACCAAATGTATACATTGTATACAGTTTATACAAATTGTGTAAAATTTACAGTGTATAGGATATGCATGCAATGTATACAAGGTATACACTGTATACAAAAGGCATGCTTATATACATTTTATACAATGTGTGCATATTGCATTTATATTCATATTATGTGGCAACATAGGATAACAGTTATCTGGCATTAATTAATGGCAAATAACTTTTTTTCAAGATTTTATGGTATTTCCGCAAACTATCATGGAATTATCATTTAATTATAGTTCTCAAAGTTACATTTATCCACGGAAGTGACTACATATATACGTCTTTCTTGGCGCTGATAATTCAGTAAAGGGTGCGAGAATAGGTGCGTTGAGTCTTAGGATTGGTAATCATACGATAAGGGTGCCATAACGTTAGGTAGAGGCAATGGAGTAAAATACGATGTATTATATCATGCCATTGTGCAATAGCACATTCAAAATGATAAATGGCAAATTATTTTATTTTTATTTTGAGAGAGCAGCGAAGTCAGTGGTGAGGTAATACGATATTCTGGCTCGTGAACATTTTCGTCTTATGTTTTATTTCGCTTCGGAGACTGTTTAGTTACGGTTCGTTCACATTCCGATTCGCTTCGTGTACAGTTAAATCTCCGCTTCGTCGACGATTTGTATCCGCATCCCTCTACAATATTTTTGCCAGGCCGTGTACAAATTGTATACACTGTATACATTGTGTACAACTGTATACATTTTGTGTACATTGTATACACATTGTGTACAATTTGTACACAACAAAATTTGTACACATATACAAATTGTGCACAATTTGTATATAAGCTGGCCCTATACATTGTGTACAATTTTTATACATTTTTTTCACTGGGGAAATTTGCACCTATTTTGCTAAATAGCAATTATTCGCTCTAAAAGACAAATTTAGCATTGATTCGCAAAATAGAAAACCACTGTAAATGCTTCCAAATACCACAAAACATAAAGAAAATCATAAAAACATGTTTTTAAGAAAATTGAATTTTTTTCGCATTTTTCGTTAATGCGAAAATAATGTGTCTCTACCTATCTATTCTAATGCATGAATTCCATCCACCATTGGTCTCCCTTGAGCATTACTGACTGACCTTTAAGTTGAAGACGGGTTTTGGAGTTTTGCAGTTGTGAAGGATGCAATGGTCGAGACTATCCCATGCCTCCTTAGCTACTTGAGTAGGAAGTGTGGTATATCTGATGTAAGATTGTCTCATTCTGAAGTGATGTTTTTGTGTGTGTGTACATCTTTAAGGGGAATGCTTGAAAAATCTTTGTTATTCACTGCTTCTAATATTATTCCTGTCTAACACCTACTTCAACCATTTCTTAGTAAATACCATTAAATTTTATGGTGAAGGTTTTTCTGACAAACTTGTTTTGGTGCTCTACATTGTTATACGTGTCAAAAGCATTGGTATGTATGCAAATGTACCTATGTTATGAGATAAATCCTTGGGTGAGAAGAGTAATGAGGAATTTAGGTGATCCATGGGCGGTACTAAATTAAGGTCCAAATTCTGAAATAATTTCTTTTAAATATATCTGTTAAAAAATATGTATTCTATTTATAAATTCTAGCAGTATGATTCAAAAGGATTTTGTATTAATTTGTTTCAAAGAAAGCTTTCCAAGTATATTGGCTTTGAAGAGAAAGTGGGAGTGGGCACTGGAAAGCTAGGTACCAGGGGGAAACAAATCTCCTTGAGTCACCCCTGAGGTGAACATCTTCAGAAATTGAGTTTCATTCAGATGAGGCTTTGACAGTCAAATCACCATTTTCCTGAGTTTATGCCATTGGAGATTAAAAATGGATGATTCTTTTTTTAAATCTGCTCATGCCTTTATCGTGTTAGGGAGAGAACTATTCTCAATAAAATTCAGCATACTTATTGTAATACTAAAATTCTAATGTTGTCCATAGAAAATTGATTAACTTGAGGAGTGGTTAATGAGTGAAAGCATTTATATTGAGCCTAAAGTTTTATACTTCATGGATTGGTTATAATGTTTGGGTAATGATAACCATTAGATGATGTAGCTCATTAACTTGATGTTAACTGAAGGTTTAGGTTAGGTATATTACATCAGATTCTCGGTTAGATGATTTTTAATTTTTAATAAACTATGGACATTGGTACAAAACTGTTTTCTTCATTTCAACATTGTAATTTAGCTTCACATGTTTTCACTACGGTGATCATCTCCCCTCCCTCAGGGTGGGAAGGAAGTAGGAGGGGTGGTAGCTCTTGCTAGGCATTACTGAATGCACTGTGGCAAGGGGAGGGTGAGGGAGAGAGTAGCAGAGCAAAAGGCTCTTTTCTCCTATCTGGTCAAAAGCAAAGATGGCATAGACATATGGACAATGCCTGGTCATGACTTACTGTAGCAAAAACCTTGGCAGCACAGTACCCAGAAGCATGAAGTGAACACGGCTGAGACTTAAAAAGGTGACTGAAATTTTTGTAACGTATATTCCACCTACAAATTTCCCATCAGTTCAACCAAAAACCGCCATGCTGGTCACTTTTTTCTTGCTTGATATCAAAGAGACAAAGATATTGAGAATGGGTAATGGCAATAAAGCGCAATGTATAGCCTCATCCATGGCCCTCCCAACCCTATATACTTCTAACCTGCTGTGTCCTGTGAATAAGATCTCTGTTGTATTAGTAGTACATGGTGTATAGCTCATCTGGATTTCTCATCTAAAATAATTTTTACAGTCCTAATGGTTGTTGAATATGGTTTATTGTAGTACGGTAATAATAATAATAATTATTTATTCACTGGCAGAGCCCTTTTGCATGTGTAAATACAAGATTTATAATTAGTTGTCATGTATAAATATAAGAATAGGTACATAGTAGAAGACAGTGTCAATTATAAGTCAATATCAAATGTCTTCCACTTCTTTAGATGATTGTTTGAACATTCTGAGTGAGTGTTTATGCTTGCTGTGCCTTCATTGTTTTCTGTACAGCAGAGATTCTCATCCTTTGAGGGTCTTCTGCTTTTGATGGCTGCAAGAAAATTTCATTACATATTTTGGTGGACAATTTCTGGTGATAACGTGACCTTTATAAACAGTGTCGTTTTTTGTATACCCTCTTCCTCTAGCTTGTGGAAGCCAAGATTAAAAAAACTCAGAGACCATAATTCGAGTAGCGGGCGCTGGAATTGGACACTACGATGCACTCCCACCCTCCTCCCAGAACACCTGCTTTCTTCGTTTACCTGCTTTCTCATGGAGTCACTGTAAGTGTGTGGCCCTTTGTGCCGTCGATTTTCATCCTTAAAGGTAGCCTTATATTTGAAAATTCTTCAGATGGAATTGTGTGATCTAATTACAAATTTTAATCAGCCGGCTAATCATGGCCTAAAAAAAAAAAGATTTCTCTAGGTCGCTAAGCCAAAGTAGTCTCATTTTAAAAGATTAATTATTAATCAATCATGGATTAATTTTACTACCGTAATATGCATCCTTTTATTATGAAGAATAACATACTATTTATTGATTGCTAATGTATATACTTGGAAAATTTACTGCTTCTGTTATTTGTGATTTTTATTTTTTTCGGTGGAATTGACGAAAAATATGGGAGTTGGATCGTCTCCTTTAATTTAAGTATAGTACCTATATGTGGTATTACTCCGTAATTTCCGTAGGAGCTTATTCAATTCCCTTGTTCATGAACAGGTTTTTGCAAGGTACTGCTTGAAAAAGAATTGCTCCGAATGAATTTCATGCAAGGGTGTGAAGAGGCACTACCCAAATTTTAAACCAGGACTAGGCTGTTGTAGATAAGATAACTGCTCTTCTTTTATCCATATCATTGGAGTCCCATTACTTAGCTTACTTTTACTACTCTTGAGTTTTCTGTTCAGTGGTGGCTACCGGTCATTGTTCTGTATTTCCGCCAAAGATTATCTGAGTTCATTGTTCGTCTCGTTTTATTTGATCTCTCACTACCGAAGCTAATTTGCTCTATATATTTCTTCTACGCAATGTTCTGGTTCTTTTTACGGAATATTTTTTTACAATGCTGCGTGATAAAATGTCATGGCGGCGACTGTATTAATCTATTATCTGGCTTTCATTAGTAAGATTTCCATTGCAGCGTTGACCTTATATGCTCATTTTTTTGTAATAGATAGGCCGATATATTTTTGTATGAACCCGTGGGTACATTTTTGCATCAATTACGAAAATCTATTGTAATTCCCCTTCTATTCAAGTGAAGGTTATATCCGATGTGAAATAAGTGTTATTCCTTTTCCGGAATCAATTCGATTCCTTAAATTCCAATCGGTGTTTGTGAATACATTTAGCGGCTATGCAACGGGCTATTACGCTGATCCTCTCAGCCCGTTGAGCGGTCCTAGATTGAGACAAAAGGCAACGTTGTGAAGAAAATGAGTGTGACACGAAAACTCTTCAAATCACATGTTGATAGTTAAGTCTTTGAAAACCTTAATATTTATATTTCATTTTTGAATGACATGAAACTGGTGAATCGTTATTAAATTTCTTCATTTCTTTTTTTAAAATCCTATTTATTTTTTCATTGGCTTAGTTTGATTGTAATGAAAAGAACATATAAATTTGTTTCATATACGCATGTTTTTATCAATTATCTTGGCTGCTCTGCATAGTACTCGTTGAAATTTGAACTAGGTGGTAGAGCACACGCTGAAGGACCTCCAATTATTCGATAAAATCTGAATTTGCTTCCTTGTTTTTTTTAATGTACGCGTCCAGAACCGAGAAGAACAGACTTAAAGAAACTCCATTAATCTATGCAATGCTGCTCACAGACTGTGATTGAGTGCAATATCGGTGTTCTCCGTGAATGCACCGCGAAGTTAGGTTTAGCGATAGGTTCGTATTCCCGCGCAGCCGAAAACTCTTCCCAGAACCAGCGCCGCCACCGCCCGGATCGTGCACTGCCTCGCTACGTTGCTGAAAAGACGGGGCGGGGTGGGAGTCGGCTAGAGGGTGGATGGTCGCACGGACAGACACTCCCCCTCCCCCGCCTATTACCCCTGACCCCTCACCCCCTTATCCTTTGCCAACCAGCCCTATATCCCCTAACCAAGAGATTCTCTGTCCCACAACCAACCCTCACACCCACGCACACAAAAAAATGAACGAAAAGGCGACTATTTTTTTTTTCTTGCCGTCGCCTTTTCACCGACGTTGTTGCGTCTGCGCCTAGGAATGAAAACTTGTGGGGCGGGAACCGCGGACTTTCCTTCAGCTGCTTACCTCGCCGACCTGCCGACCGTTGCTCGTTTAATCCTCCAGCGAAATTTCTTCCGCAAATTGCACTCCGCACTTAGAGCGTTTTCCAATTAGTGTAATTTCCTCCCTTGTTCCCTTTCACCTGTAATGTCTATCTCGGCCTATTTCAAAGATCATTGTCGTTTGCGTAGCCAGCGTTCCCACGATGTATTTCTAAAATCTGGTGCATTCAGAAATCAGAACATTGGGTTCATGCATCTGTCATCGGTGATACCGGGACATTCCTAAGAATAAGAAAATCAAAATGAAACTACAAATTTTTATTTTTTAAAGTATACGACTATTAAAATACTGCTACATTAGCATTGTTGAAACAAGGCCATAGATACATATATATGACTTTGTATTGAAATCGTGATGTTTTTGTTTCACTGCGATTGAAAGCAATCCAATTTTTATAATCGCTGCGAAATGCGAAAATCTACCCAAGAAATTAATCAAAATTAGATGAAAATAAAATAAGGATTATTAATCGCAAACATACTTTATTCGATAAATATTTTTCTGTTTTATGGATTCGACCGGTCCTCGGATTTGTATGTACGAATATTTTGAGTTTGTGGACTTCCCACTGTGGAAATACGCATTATGCATGCGGGTCCTTAATTATGAATTGATTACCTCCCGCAAATATACTTACCTATTGCAAATAATGAAAAACAAAATGCATTATTATATTATTTTTGAAAGTGAAATTGCTAATGAAAACGGGTTAGCATCCACTCGTTCATTTTTTCCTGGGTGGTACTCGGAAACCTCGGGACCTAAGGAATCAATTCGGGACCTAGGTTTATTAAAAAATAGCTCTGTCCCGGGACGAATGGGGATGGAGTAGATCATAAGGGGATAGAGTGGACCAGTTCAATCAACTTGACAAGTGGCTCCTCTACAGAGAAACCTCAAAGTGACGTCCGAACTGGGTGCTCATTCGTCCTGTTTTTCTGGGGCGGTCTCATTTATTTTATAAAAATGTCCAGCGTCAATTCCAAAAAGTCCCACATTTTCTTAGTGTCTTTCAGGAAAACATGGGTACATGGAATTTATCCTGTTTTTAGTCACAATTTATAATACATTTTTGATGATAATAAATTTTATTTATTTATTAGGTACTAGCTGAAGGTACCCGTTGAACTTCAACGGATGTGAAAAACATTGAACTTATTTTATAAGAAAACCACAAAACCTGAAGAATACTGTCAGGGTGATCATTTGAAGTGTTCGTATCCTATCTTTTTTGTTGTAATCTTTGTAATTCGTTCGTTTTCCATTTCGTGCACGGAGAGTTGAGTGATTGTTTGTCCTCTGTAATACACGGAAAAACCCAATAATGGGCCACGAAGACTCATAACTATTTAATAAATAGCACCTAGGTTGATAGATGGTGACCTCGTCCCTCAAGTTCTCTTGAGCCGTCTTGTGAGTGAATAACAGCTTGATCACTTCCCTTGTGTACATAAATATATTTGCATTCAATGACTTAATTGAGTTCCGCAATTCAACGTTGATATGTGCGTTGAGTATCATAATCAGGATAGGCGAGTAGAGTATAATCCATCGGTTGACAACGTCAAAAGGAGCATTTTCAATAGCAGCGATGTTTATTTGTCCTATGAATCCTTAAATACCCGGACTATTCCTTTGGCATAAAGGGTGGCTATATTCATTGTTCCCTAAATCATAATCATTGGTTACAAAATTAAAAATCTATGGTGATCAGTCTTAGTGCACTTGCCAATTTTCATGCACCGATGACGTCCATTGCGCAGAATATCCGTTCTTCTTATGGGTAATTACTTCTTAAGAAGCATGTAGTGACGCAATTATAATTTCCGCCATATTAAAACAGATTTAAGTTTCGAAACAGATGGCTCAGTATTTGAACCAGAGTTTTAGCTGGTTACCCGTCAGTAGCTTTGGTTAGGATGAAATTTGTGCGGTTCTTAGCGTAATCCGAGAAACACCACGGGGAGATTATCACAAGATTTCTGGTAGGCATGTCTTTGAACATCCAAGGCTAACCTTTGTCGTTTTTAATGCAAGGACTCATTTTCTCGCTAAGAAGACATTCCTCATGCTTCAGAAGATTGTTTCAAAAGGTATTCCCTTTATTCTATTAGTCATGTTTAAGGATATATTTTTAAGTCCAAGGAGGGGAAACACAGAGGCAAGTGAGAGACTCGAATAGGCAACTCGATGATTGAGTGAATGTAAGTAAACTGCATTTTAACACGTTTAAGTACATATAAATAACTCGTAAAGTTTATGTGGGAATTAGTAGACGTCTAAAAAACAGTTCGCAATCGTAATGAGAGGCAGACGGTTCCACTACGTGTAATTCATCTGAGTATTAAACTATAATAAACGACGCCGTGTTTGTTGTAGCAACAGAGGCATTATTAACATTATTATTCGCTTCAGGTAAATATTCTTCCACTTTTAATTCCTTTATGTGTATCGTTTTCTACATAAGTGTTCTCTCGTATGCAGTTCTCCTATGAGAGCTACTTTGAGAATAGACATTGAAGAGTATACTTGTAAATATGCATTGAATTTATCGATTACCCCCCGAAACAATCTATCATGGGGCCCTTGGGTCTCTGGGCCCTTCTTATACAAATTTCATTCTACGTGCTATCATAGGCAGGCAGGAAAACTTAAATGCCAGATGCGTGAATATCCTTTGAAATTCAAATCTCTGGTTGTCAAGGAAATATGCTATTGTTGATTTCAGAGAAAAATTTCAGATTTTTCAGCAAAAAATATGATATTCAGACAATTACGAAGCGTAAAAGAAAATCGATTGAAATAATTAGAAACTTCATTTATTCAGCCATCCGATAAAAAAATCCCAGCCCTCTATCTTGAGTGTAAGTACTTTTAAAAAGCAAAAAATTAAACAACTGCACCGAACCCAATGCTTAGGATGGACCACCAGGGGGGGCCTTTGGGGGCCCTGAGGACTTTTTTATATAGCCTATGTTCAACCCATGTACATTTTATCTCTACATGCAAAATTTCAGCTCAATCGGTTCAGCAGTTTTTGCGTGATTGAGCAACAGACAGACAGACAGACACCATTCAATTTTTATATGTTAGTATGATTTGTAATACGTATGCTTGAACGTTGGCGGTGGTAAAAAATCCCAAATCGAGACATGCAGTGTTATTTATTTTAAGTGCATCACATGTTTAAATAAAGGAATTGTTTTATATTTATCATACATAGTACTTTCTTAGGTTTTCTTGATTTTCGACCACAAGATAATGTACTTACAGTAAAAATGAGAGAATCAGGTGGGGTGACTGGCGGGAAAACTGAATGCTGTCCAAAGGTATTTTTTTACGCGGTTCCGTGTTTCGAAATTCTTTCTATGCGATTTTAAATCCTTGGATATTCCGGATACGAAGTTTCTTGATTTGGAATACTACCAAATTTTATTCGATGAAAATTCGAATGATTCTCATATCTGTTGTAATTTTTACTAGGGGAATTTAGCGTGTAATATTCGCCCCAGACTACATTTCAAGGTCAAAAACCAGCGTCAAATTAAGAGAAATAGACCGTCCATTCAAAATGTTTTTTTTCCTCTTCAAAAACTAACAATACGCATTTAGGTCGAAATGTGAAAGTGCTCACCGGAATTCCCTTTTGATCACTTTTTTCCGGTTCCCTCTCCATCCATTCTGCCGCTTTCACGGCTGCATGCTTACCATCCCATGCCACTCGCACTTGCATTAGCTTGCCAGGTTACTCATGGTGGGTGTAGAATTTTAGCTTAGTTTGTGAGGACAAACATTTTGTGTGAAACGGGACATAGTAGTGGGAAAATGTTAGGGTGATTATTGCATTAGCGAAAGTAGAACTCGCAAGATAGGATCCTCTGGAACAAATCTCTTAAGGTAGCTTGAGCAAGGTATCACATCACATAGAATTCGGTTAATTTGGCCTCATTATAATGAAAATTATTTCATATTTCTAATGATAACAATATCAGCCACTTACCATGATACTTTTCAAGACATTTGCCTCAAGATACCCGTCATTTCCTATGGGAAATAATACGGGTATGCACTCCAGATTTGTTTTAAAAAATGATGAATTTCTAACTCATATAACTCGTCAGAAATTTAACAGTGCGTTGTTTGTATGTTCTCAAATATTTAAAAAAATAAATCAATCTCTCACCGCAGTCATTTTTACAAAATCGCGAAAAATCTTCGGTTGTCAAGGCGTTTTCAACGTACGACGTAAAAATGGGTCAAATTAAAGCCTTACAAGTCATCCATTCAAGTATTCTACCAGCTGATTGGTAGGTTCTCGGACAGTCCCCATTCTGCATCCCAACCTCATAGACATTGTCTCGCTTTCCCTCCTAAGGATGGCCCGTTATTAGATCCCTCTTCAATTCTTCATATCTTCTACCTCCTCTTATTTCGTCCAGAATTCCTATCCTCTTCCTTCCTCCTCCACGCTTCCCCAGTGTTCTCCCCTCTATCACTCTTCAACATGCCCTCTCCTCTCAATATCTCCTCCATCCATCTCTTCTGCCTTCTCCGAACCACTGCCACAAGCTTCCTCTCCTCTCCGACCATATCCAATACCTCCTCGTTCGTCTTTCTCGCAATCCAGCTAGCCTTCTCCATCCTTGTCCAAACGCACATCTCAAACGCCTCAAGTCTACGCACATCCTCCCTTCGCAATGACCAAGTTTCCGACCCATATAGTGCCACGCTCCATATTAAAATTTGCACCAGTATCTCCTTTACGTCTCTACTCGGACCCCCCCCCCCCCTCATCAATTCCCTTCTCTTCGGAAATGATTCTTTAGCTAGAGCGCAATTCTGCATCTGATTTCCTTACCAATAAACCCATTCTCCAAAATACTACCCAGATACGTAAACTGCTCGACCTGCTCTGTCTTTTTCCCTCCCACCCTTATATTCAGCCTCGCCTTCTTACTCCTAGAAAATCTCATTACTTTCGTTTTATTGTGGTTGATCTTCATCTCATAATTTTCGCACTGCACCTCTAATGCATCCACCATTGACTGCAACCCCTTGGCAGACTGACTAACCAATGCTTGATCATCTGCAAATCTCACTGATTTTATCAGCTCCCCTCCTACCTTTATTCCTACCTCCTCCTCCCCCCATGCCTCCCTTACCATTTCTTCTGAATACACGTTAAAAAGCAACGGCGATAGTGGGCACCCCTGCCGTACTCCCAGTCCTATCGTGGTCCATCCCGATTCTCTATCAGCTACCCTAACATGCGCCGTCTGGTTCATATACAAATTCCGAATCTAACGCCTGCCCCTCCAATATACCCCTAATTTCTTCAACACTCCCATTAATTTCGTCCATTCCACTCGATCAAACGCATTCTCGAAATCTACGAAGCATGCAAAAACATCCTGCCCATACTCTAGGTTTCTTTCTACCTCATCACCGCTATAGCATTTCCCATTCCTCTCCTAAACCCGAACTGGTCGTGACCCAGGTATTATTCATTTGCCTTCTTCTCTAGCCTTCTGTTAATAATTCTCAGAACTACTTTGGCGGCGTGGGATATTAAGCTTATTGTCCTATAGTCTTCGCCCGTTTTTGCCTTACTCTTCTTTATCTTCTTCTTCCTGTATCTGTGACGAATCATTATATAATCTATCTGGAACCTATCTGTGTCTCCTGGCTTCTTCCAAGTGTACCTACGTCGAGGATGATGCCTGAACCATGTATTTGTAATTACTAGGTCATTTCTACGGCCAAACTCCACAGGTTTCTCGCCCCGGTTGTTTCTCCTTCCTAGCCCATAATCGCCCACCTCCCGCCCATCTCTTCCTTCACCCACCACCGCGTTCCAATCCCCCATTACAACTAAGTGCTTACTACCTGGTATCCTACCAATTATTTCCTCTAGCTGATCGTATACCCCATCTACATCCTCTTTATGATTAGAGGTAGGCATATAAACCTGGATTATAACTAAATTCGTTGGATCTGTCTTTAGTTCTACGACTATAATTCTATCACTCATCTGTTCTGCATACACTACTTTTCTACCTAGTTACATATTCATTACGAATGCAACCCCGTGCTGACTTTCATTACTTCCACTATAAATTACTCTATAGTCGTCGCTCCAGTAGTCCCCGTCATCCTTCCATCTTACTTCACCCAGACCCATGATGTCTACACCGACCCTCCCCATTTCTTGCGTTATATTCTCTAGCTTCCCCGCCCTCAGCATAGTCCTAACACTCCACGTGCCTATTCTGATAGTTTCGTTCCTCTTCTTTATCTTCTTTTCCTGTGCTGCTTTATTTTCTGAGCAAGGATTTCGTGTGATGACGACCGCAGGGGCCTTGCTCCCACCGCTGCCGGGCACGACGCCCGGCCCTCTGGGCCGAGTTACGTAGTTTCCAGGATTCATTATCATTTGAAAACTGTCCATAATTTCAAGATTTTTGTTTTAATTGAGATAGTATTCCGTGGCCTTACTCAGTAGTTTTTTTTACGTGACACCATCACCTCAGAGGCCGCCCCACTGGGGTCAGACGCCTTTTGGCTGGCTGGGTGCTGCTCTCTGATTGGCTGTTTCTTGGATGAGTCTTTTTCAGGCGCTGTGAAGGAGATATACGTTCTCTCTGTTGAAATGGAACTCCTGTAATTCCTGTGCACCATGGGGCCAGATGACGAACGTGTCGTCCACGTGTCTTAGCCATAGCTTCGGCTTCTTCTTGTAGGATTCGAGCGCCTTTTTCTCGAATTTCTCCATGTAGAGATTCGCCACCACTGGTGATAGTGGCGAACCCATCCCCGCACCCTCCGTCTGTTCGTAATGGCACCCGTTCCATAGAAAAAATGATTTTCTTAGGCAGTGCAGACTAGTTCCGGGAAGTCCTTTGGAATTCCATTGGATGTGAGCGATCTAATAACTTCTACTGCATCTTTAATCGGAACGTTGGTGAAAAGCGAAATCACATCGAAGCTCACTAAAATATCGCTTTTGTCGATGGAGACATTTTTTAGAATGTGGATGAAGTGAGCCGAGTTCTTCACATATGAGAAAGTTTTCCCAACATGTGGCTGCGGAGACTGAGCCAGGTATTTGGCAAGTTGGTAGGTCGGCGCGTCGATTTGGCTGACTTTAGGTCTGAGCGGCACTCCCTCCTTATGTATCTTAGGAAGTCTGTACAGCCTTGGTGGCTTGGTGGCACGCGGCAGAAGACCTCGTTGTTCTTCAGTTGGAATCGAAGACTTCTTTATTATGGCCTTCCGTTAGTGCTGCGTTCCGTTTTGGCTGTCGGGTTGGTCTTTAGTAGGCTGAAACCACACGCCGACACCTTCGACCTGAAGAGTCTGGCAGGATAACCAGCGAAACTGTTGTCCACAAGGCAACTGACGCGGAAGAAAACCTGGAAAAAATGCAGAGATCTAACCAACACCGCGGAAACCTTCGCTCTAATATTTACTTCATGTTATCAAAATTTGCGTAAATTTAATAAAATTTTTAATATGGTCTCTATTATGAGTTGGGAAAACTCTGATATCACAACTGATAAAATTAAACAAATTTTATCTCATCAGAAAAAAACCCTATTCGATCTATTGATACCAAAATGTCATCCTCCTACCGTACCTTTTTTCGAGATATGTAATTGCCAACAAATAACAGCCATTTTCCCTGGGTTATGGAATGGCTTTGCGCACTAGGGAGACATTATAAAAAATGTGAAAGTTCTGACGCACAGATCGCGTCATATAGGTTACGGTGTCTAAGTCGTATGTTTTATCATTAATTTTAAAAAATAAATCTACTACTCACCATACTACTTTTTAAAAAGTCTCAAAATCCTTGGGCTTTGAAGGCGTTTTCAGTGTACGGCGTGAGATAAAGACGTCAAGGTCTCAAATGTATATGTTTATTCAATTTCTGAGAAATTCTGCCATGAAAACAATGTTTTTCGCCATTAATATTGCTGTATTTACATCATGCTTCTTGCAACTGTTAACATTTTAAAATGAAATTCGGATACAGTCACTATTATGACTACAGAAATATCTCGCTCTAACTTAAATGATGAGGAGACTTCTCTAAGGTCCTGATTAAGGTAAGATCTTCAATTAGAAAATTATATCATTTTAGTACTAGTACATGAAGCAATTCACCTTTTTAGACGAATTATTACTGTGAAGTGAGTGGTCTT
Source organism: Pyrrhosoma nymphula (assembly GCA_963573305.1). NCBI lineage: Eukaryota > Metazoa > Arthropoda > Insecta > Odonata > Coenagrionidae > Pyrrhosoma > Pyrrhosoma nymphula. The sequence continues at coordinate 89,821,790 of OY754334.1, read as the reverse complement.
AGAATTCCATTTCGATCGTGTGCTGCTCCGTTCCGAATGTAATAAGATTTCGCTCAGAGGTGTTACTCCGGGATCGGAGGGTTGTGGAGGGAGGAGGAAATATTCCCACTGCAATACGCTCCAGCTGGAAACGTTAAGGTGCGCTGTTTTGGGGGTGGCGAGACACCTGACGCCCCTTCCAAAGGGCCAAAACGGTGCTTTCTGTGCTCAAACGCATTTCCGCATGCGGACTTGGTCTGTTCTTCAGGTCGACTGTATTTCACCCGTCCAATACTAAGAATGTAATATCGTGGAAATCTGACCTACGGAGTTGCGGGAAAAGGCTTTCAACCTAAAGATTTCTGTTCGATTCCTAGAAGAAAAAACATTCGGATCGTAGCGCGTTTGTTGGCTCATTCACGAAATCCTGCTGAAATGGATTCAATTCGAATCGGAAGAAAGATATATTTCAAATTTTTCTTCGAGGATAAGATGTAAAATAGCCGTATAGTCTCAATTATACCTATTTATGATCAATGCATTTAGTATTCGTTGTTCTTAGACTTTTTCAGTGTTTTAGAGATTTTTGATACTTTTTTGTGCATATCTGTGTCTTTATCCAGGCAGTGGTGGAGATTTTCAAGCGAAACTACTTGTGTGCTGTGTGGAGAACATTTCAGGTGCAACACTACGTTCGTGGGATGGGACGATAACCTGCTGATCCCGTGGTACTTCTCGATTAGTGTAGGGTAATGCCGACGCCAGATTTCTCACCTCCCTTCTTCCATTCCACATATCATCCGTCCCTTAACAACCTACGCACCTTATGTCTAGTCCACGATTGTTCGCCAACTTCAAGAGTCCAGCGTCAAACGGTAGTTTCTTTACGCAAATCTTCAATGGAGTCCACGGGCGCAAAGGATCTCTACCTGGTTACCCTACGGCTATCTTTTATCGGGTTTACTATTCGGAGATGCAAAATTGGCTTTCGGGCTTAGCTGCTTGTTATAACCTATGGTTCAAAGTTAATCCTTCGTTTCAGTAAGCCTGTGCAGTCCATATTACACTCAATTGCGTGTGAACTACGTTCAACCTCAACATTCTCTGTGCGACACCGTACTTGAAAGTTTTGTCGTCATTTTCCAGTTTCAAGAATTTCGTACTATGGTGCAGTTGTGTTAAATCCTCTTACTTACGTCAAAATTAGGAAATTTCGTCCCTCCTGAAGTCTTTCTTCCCTTTGTGCTTTTTGCACTCAATATAATGATTTGCGGAAAATAACTGGAACACCAGTTACCAGTCTAGCCGCTCTCATAAACCCTCGGCTCGATGTTTAAGGGCAAAGCTTACAGCCCAGGGGCGTATGATACTTACAAAGGCATAAGGGGAGAGGGGTAACTATTTCCCTTGTGGTTTCTCATGAGGATCTAATTCTATTTAAACCGCGCAGGGCTTATGATGGAATTCTCCAGAGGCACTTACCGGGTTTGGACCCAGCATGCTCCTGTCAGCTGTCAGTTACCAAACGTTCTACCCACGAGTCGTCACGCCACCAAACACCCACACAAGCTTTTAAAACAGGGAACTAGTGTTGAAATTGCCAAAGGAAAAATGTTTTTTCGAACCGGAAATCAAAGCACAAACCTTTGGCTTTCTAGGCCATTTCGTAGACCACTAACTTACCTATAAATTCTTATTCCAAAGGCGGCCCTTCTAAGATATTCTCCTCTACGATGTATATCTCTTTTGAAACTCATTTTACTGATGCTATTCTGAAATAAATTTACCTAGCACTCATTTTCAGTTTGAGAAATCACGACAACTCGTGCGAAACTCATTTACATATCTAGATTTACTACAGATTTACAATCCTGTTCCTTTAAAACTGCACTACAGCTCTTTTACTTCTTATTTACTGTAGTCTGAATTTTAACTAATTTACATACTGTGATTAAAGGGATAGGCTAAAATCTTTATTTTATTATTGATTGTTGCTTGAAGCTAAGTTCTTTCCAATAAGTAGGCTGATGGTTATTCAATTATTAAAACAGTTATTAGCTAGACATTAAATGTAGTCCAAATATCAACATGCCTTCACCGTATTAAAACTACTTATTACGATCACGTTGTAAAGAACCACTCATTGCCTTATAATATACTAAAACTTCTGCTCACTGTATGCAAATTCGATGTGATTAATTCAGAAAGATGGGATGGAAGTAAGATGGGTATTGAGGAGGAGTCCATTTTAAATGCAGTACCTACGGATGCTTCAGATACTCTACGTAATTTATAAACTGAATTAGTAACTCTTACGCAAATATGTGCTTTTGATTTACAGCACTTGTGCATTTGATCAAAATAATGATTAAATTTGTAAATGAATCGTAAAATTGCGGTAAATGACTGAACCTAATCAGATGTGAATCAGTCTGTAAAGCAGACGTAAGCGAAACATTGACGAGGACATTGAGTAAGGATGTTGGGTTGAGCCTAGGGGGGATTCGTCGTTGAGCCTGGGGGATGTGCACCACTACGGGGACCGTATGTAAGGATGTAAAGAAAAGATACTTCGAGATGTACTGTAAAGTTGACAATACTGTAAAGAGTTTAAGAGTTAATCTGGAGTGTAACGTTGTCTGGCACAGAAACATGAACTGTGAGAAAAGAGGACGAGAATAGGCTGCAGGCGTTTAAGATAGGGTTTGGAGGAGAATAGGGAAAGTACGGTGGACGTAAAGAAAGACAAACGATGAAGTCGTGGGTGAGGAGAGGAAACTTCTGAAGGAGATCAAGAGACAGCAGAGTTGGTGGTTGGAACAGGTGATGAGGGGTGAAGGGGTGCTGATGGCCGTGATAGAGGTAGGATTTTGGGTTGGCGGGGAAGGGGACGAAAGAGAATAGGCTTTATGGGCGGGATGAGGAGAGGTAGGGCGTGTCCTGAGATGAAGATAGATATTGTCTAGGGGGATTTGAACCTTCGCTTTCTAAAGCCTAGAGGGTTTTTACTTTCTTCTATTCGAACCTACATTCACCGGTAGTTTACCCTTGTAATTATGGAAGTAGCTGTCATAGTGTCTTTGCGGTAATTCAAGAATGGCATACGTAACTCGTACGCCATGATCCTGCTTCCAGAGAGACGGAAGACTTATGTACGAGGATAGGTTCAATACGTTGGCACAACGAGTGAGAAACGGTCCATTGCAAGATTTTTTTCTACTGCCGTTCATCGCAGCAGTGGAAAAAACCTTACAGGGAATTGCAATGTGCAATGGAACGGGTAGGTTTAAGGATTGGTGTTGCTCAAATTTAGGAGTTCGCTCCGATCACCTGCTGGTTCATTTACTTCCCAGAATTATTTGTCGCAAATAAATCAGTCACCTGGCAGTTCAATACACTCCCTGCGTAGCACTTGAAAAAAACTAGATTCGGATATCCGCCGGCAAAGGGTGTATTATCTTTCATCTACCTTTGAGATTATGAATTCATCACGGGAATCCGACCGAAAATGCGAATCATATCAATGGCATATCAATGCGAACACGAAAAACCTTTCGAGAAATGCAAAAATGATAGCTTGAAAGATGGACTAGAAAAATCAACCAAATATTTAATAATGCGATATCGAGGATCATTTGTTGCGTGAAAGTACAAAAAAGGTAAGTTTCTGAATTTCGACAGCTGTGGTCATTAGCGACTCTATGGAATGATGGTTATTTATTATATCGGTGAGATAGATATTTTTGGGCAACGTGTAAGAATTGAGAGATACCTACTATCATAACGATAAGCACCAAGGGTTCATAATGTATTGTCCCATCCATGATGGATGGAGAACTATCTTTTTCTATGTATGTAAATTTTTCTTTGATTTTTTTTCCTTTGAGTGCTTACCTTTATGCTCTTACCCTTATCTCTCCATACCTTTATTGTTGGACATCCCTTCTTTTGCAAAACATTTCCTTCTCAGCCATTTTGAGAGATATTTCCTCTTTGATTGCCTTTTTTTTGGTAGATTTCTCTTGTAGTCGTTAACTGCCGTAATTTTTCACAAATTACTTCCAGAATGATACATAAAATATGAAGGTGAAAACTCTCGGTCAAGTTCGTTAATTGACAAAATCGGACCAAGAAAACGGTTAAGGGTTATTGAAATACTGAAAAATCACTATAACTCCCTTAATATGAATTATATTGCATTATTTTGAATTTATTATACTTTATAAGACTACTACCAAAAACTTCTGTTTGATAGATGTTTTGATAACACCAACTATTCAAATCATCCCTCATGCTCAAGGGATGGAAAAAATAGGGGTTTTCGGACAAAAAAATCATAACTTCATTAGTCGGCCCAATATCAGATTCGTTAAAAGTTGTTAAAGATCTTCTAAATGTTATCGAAAACTTTTATTTAAGAAAATATTTGATACGACTAACACTTACTGCAATAATTGAAAAATTGAGCTGAGTCTATTTAAAAAAAATAGGCCCGGCGTAGAGGCACAGGTAGATTTCGCAGGTTTTTAAAATTTAACTCCGTCAAGTTCGTTAATGGGCAAAATCGGACCAAGGGGGTAGAAATGGGGAAGGCTTATACTTCCTAAGACAAAAATAATAATAAAACTTCGAAATCTACCTATACCTCTAGGCCGAGCCTACAGGTATTTTACTCCTTGCCGGTAACTTACTCCAACCAAGCGCATAACTGAATAAATAAATCTCCTTATGTTTCTCGAGTCTCATTCTTGAATCATAGATACGTTTAAAATAACGCGCCTTATCATATTACTTAGAATACGTACAGACTATACGAGCATTCTATGAGTATTTGAACTTGAACGAGAGAAAATTTCATTACATACTAGGTGATATTTATTTTGTCTCTGGTAGCATTTTCATCATACTTAATAGCATTCCCAGGGTTGCTACAGGCATGGAAATCCTGGAAAAGTCATGGAAACAAATAAAGGGCCTGGGAAACCTGGAAAATCATGAGAAATTAGCCTGGAAATTTTGCAAGGCAAAATCTGATTGTTTTCAATAAGTCAGGAGTATCATTTAGGGCACTGTCTTTTGCTGTGGGGACTTATTTTTAGGGATTTTGTACCTTGCCTGAATGAGGCCTTAGAGCTCTTATTTGGTACTAAGCCATTAATTGTGCTCCTAAAATAAACTTTCAGGTCCTATTCTTTTCACGCATACTGAGAAAGATGGGATGTTATTTTTCCTCAGATTTTGCAATAGTAATTCTTGGCTTTCATCGTAGCTGAAGTCCAGAATAATATGCCAGGAGAAAGGTAGCCGATTTTCCCCCAGAGCGATAGTTGCGGTGCTCCAATTTTTGGGAAACTTTATTACTTCATAGAACATTCATTAATGAGTGGTGCTTGTTTTCTTGCGTCCTCTTTTAAATACACACTGACCAAAGAACGGATATTTTCACCTGGAGAAATGAAAATTTTGGCCTGGAAAACCTGGAAAAGCCCTGGAATTCCATAATCTTTACAGTGTTGCAGTGCTGATTCAATTCGTGCGAAGAACAGTAATCTCTTTAAGATATGTAGGTATTTTTTCCTTTCTGTGCTACTGGGTGAATCAGGGTATAATTAGGAGCGCTAACACGATTATCCATAACGCGTGCGTTATCGGTTTTTTCAATTGCGCTCATGAGAGTGAAAACGTGATTGTCATTTTTCAAGTTTTGTCGGGAGCTCTAAATCGCTAGTTTCAAGTAACGGAATGCGTTCTTAGAACCGTAACCATGAGCATTGGCCTTAGAGAACGATCGGCTTTTTGGATAACGATAATGAGAACGCGAAAGAAGGAACCGTGATCCCATCCCCGGCCGTAGCAGCCAATGTGTTAACCTGGGTTTGAGACTGGTTTCCAATCATTTTTGCTTGATCATATTCTTGGATATTTCCGAATATTCTTGACCTATTCTAGGTTTTTCTCCAACCGTTGCTGCATTCCACTTTTTGCATAGGGCTCACACGAATTTTACGACCTTCTTTTCTTAAATTTTTCTCTCGGATTCCACTTTTTTCTTAAACTGTTTTTTTTATTTCAGTTGTATGCATCGTTAAGCTATCAATTTTCAATTTAACATTGATCACATGTGGAGCGGGAACTGATATGTCAGTTTTTTTCGTTGGAAGTAAAATTTTTAGCTCTTCTCCATTTCTCCAGGAGATGCCTGATATTGCCCTAGAATTGGGAGAGTCTGTGAGGAAAATCAGTACCAGACACTTCATCCGAAGTGGTTATCGATCTTCTCTCGTTGTCAGCCCCATACTACTCTTCATCCCTATATTCGCGGTACGATAGTTGAATGAGTGGTGGCGAGACCGCAGTAATATTCTTCGCAGATGGAATATTAATAATAATAATAATTTTATTCATTATGATGCTTGAAGCATTGAATGCATCATTATGATGCATTCAATGCTTGAAGTATGCATAAACAAAAATTAGGAATTAGGCACCCTTTGAGACTTAAGCCTCGCTTTAGGGTTGCCGACTCACTCATTTACATATAAATTTTAAATTGGCCTGTGCTGCATTCATTTTTTTTAACTTGCACTTAACTGCTGGAGTGTAAAAACAAGAGATAAAAAATAGACACATAAAATACATACAGATAATACAGTGTCCAAAAATGGAAATTATACAAAGAAAGAAAAGAAAGTACTACACTTCATATTATCCCTGCATCACTCATCGTTTATTGGCGGCAGCTCTTATTTTATATAAGTGAGCAAAAACTCAACCTCTATAGTTTTAAGTAACCCATTTCTGACAGATTTGATGAACTTCATTTCACTACTTACAAAGTATCGTAATATAAGTCTCATTCATTCAATATATTCGTTCAAAGGTTTTAATAATATAAGTTTTTTTTAGCATCCAAGATCGAGTTCACTGTGTTTCAGGATAATAATGAGAGGTTTTTGAAATTCAACTCGCTATCTAAAATTCAGAACCAGAAGAAGCAGGTGTTATCTCACCACGTTGCCTTAGATCCTTCTTCTATTGAGGCATCCCAATTGCGTTGGACGCGATCAGAAAACCCGGGCCACTTTATCACGATTTTCTGTTCGTTCCAGGAAAAGATGGGGACTAATTATAATCATTGGTGTGCTACCCATTAAGGGTAGGTTGGGGTCTTCGGTGCACAGCTTGCGTACATTTAGCCGTGCTCCAACCATTTAAAATCCTTTGTTAGGGTATATTTCAAGCTTCTGCGTGTCATTCTTAGGTCCTCTCTTAGTTCCATCGTAATCGTCTATCATTATACTTATTCTTCCCTTATTAATTTCCATCCTACCTCTTCGGTCACAAAAAGTAGTTCTCTGATACCCAGTTAATGTTATAGCTCTGTGCGTCATCTTCTGCTACTTTTACTACTTCTGCTACTCTACTGCCGCTGGCTTAAGCTGAATTTTAAAGGTTGTAAGGGATTTGAACTTTTACTTAGCTTTAATTGGTGATTATTACGATAATGTTCCGTGAAATTTGCAGTAATTGCCGTAGTAATTCGCGGATGAGTACGTACTCCCAATGCACTTTCTTCTTCCAAAAACTACCAAACTTCCTTCATCCCAATCCCCTAACCCTTCCCCTCTCCAAGAAAGAGCTCTGCAAAATGCTACTATATACTCCGCAAAAGGGTTTACAGTTCAGTTACTGATGATTCCGCCTTTGTGACGGAACAGGTAATACTTGTTCCTAATCTTGTGATAACACATTTCTTATTTATTTTGCGGATAAGTAAACAAAATTCCACTTCAACTTGCTCGATTAATCTCTGTGCCTAGGCCGTCATGGCTTTAATTGCAGATGACGATGTTGTTGGTGCTTAATGTAATTTCTGTGTATAATTTGGATGATATGTTCCGAACTAGAGAAACTCGGAATCTTTTTCACCGTAAACAAAATTTTGAATGAATAGGTGACGCAATCGAATGAATAAGCCATACAGGGAAATATTTTAGCTTCTTCCCTTAACCCTTTGAGACGAAATGAATACGATTTTAGATTTAGATGTCTTTTGTTGATGGTATTACATTCTTGGTGTTTATTGATAAGGATATGCTTACATGGAACATTTATATATCCGCCTGTAGCATATCCGCATTCATATAATTATGACTATATAGATTATAATATTTCCTTGCTATTTTTCTCTATTCAGTGCAGCGTTACTCTTACTTCTATTTCGAACATCTTAAAGACCTTTTCTTTCCATTTGTCTTCCTTGCTTTCATGGTATTTAACTAGGCCAGTATAGGTTTCCATATCTACTTTCCAAAAACTACATACAGATGCATTGTATTTTTTTTCCTTATACATTCTATTCAGCTCAGCACACTTCCAACCACTCTTCATCCGAGGTGTGATATATACCTTTCATCCCCTTCGTTAAAAAGAATTTCTTCTTCTGCTACGAGTTTCAATATCTTATGGCCACCAAGTACCAGTTTCATTCATTTATTCAGCTTCCTCATTTCCTCCGACGAAGTCATTTCCTCCCGTACCTTGGCGAATACATCTACGGTCGTCCTACTATCTGCTCAAATGTGGGCGCTAAATTCATTTAAATTACTGTTGTGTGCGATCCTCAAAACTGTTGAACCTTTGCACTGAGTGTCGAGATTGGATTTGTATTTCGATACTACGATGGAGAGGGCTTGGAATGACGTATGAATAAACGATGTTTCCAGCTTGAAGATGATTCCAGCGAGTTGAACCCCACACAGTCGTCACGTTCATTTGAATTTTTATATTTAAGTTGGACTTTGCGCCATATTTTCTATTAATCGTTCTCAACGTTCAAACGCAGTACCTGCGTGAGGCCGATTGTGACTTCAGGGGCCTTATTACCCCTTACGGTGCCACCTATTTCCTGTGGAACATTTCAGAAATGCCGAGGGTGACCTGTAAATAAAATGTTACCTTTCAGAAAGTAACAACAGTAGACGGTAATATATTAAAATATCAACCTTCAGTTAACTTTTACTGTCTAATACATGTATAGCCGTCAACAATATTTTCGTTGTTCATCAAAGTAACTACAAAAACATCTTTATTAGTTATAAAGATATTATTAATGCTACATGCGCTAGCCGATGCATCGGCCCGTGGCACTGTACGCCTGAGAACCTGAGGCCAATATCGGCTCGCGACAGAGATAGGAGTGAGGAAGGACTCGAAATTGTGGAGCTTCAACAATGATTAAATTCTGACTTCACAGCCTTAGTGAATTCTGATCATTGCATTACAATTGTTGAGTTTTGTCGTGGACGTGGCGTTCAAAAACTCGAGGCTCGATAAATTCGAGTCCTTCCTGAATAAGGTCCCCAAGACTCAAGGCGCGGAAGCTTTTTTCGGAAAACAGACGCGACGACTCGAAGGAAGGGAAGGAGAAGTTGAGCTCGCGGAGGTTGCTGTTGTCGTGGCTGGAAGTGCATCGTGGAGGAGTGTGGCGGGGGGTGCAGGGAAGGGTGGAGGGGAAAATTCGTGAGGCCAAGGGAAGAGGGAGAGAGAGGGGGGGGAGGGAGAAGAAGGCGCGAGCTCAAGGATTTTATATTTTATTTTTACTCTTTCCCCTTTTCGCCTCCCCGACGGAAACCAGTTATCAAAAATGTGCTCCCCCTCCCCTACTCCTCCCCTACTTCCACCACACCTCCTGGCGCATCCTTTTTCCATGCATCCCCATCCCACCCTACTGTGACTTCCCCATCCTCCTCTCTAGCCTTGCGTCACCGTCCGAGTCCGCCGCAACCCACCCTCGCTTGCGCCCCTCCCCTGACCCTCCCCCTCCCACACACCCGAGACTCACATCCCCGCTTCCCCTCCCTCCCTCACTTCCTTCAATGCGCGCGGCCCTCTCTCGTAAGCCCGCCGAATAGAAGTGCTGAGAAGAGTGGCCCTCACTCCTTCCTTCCTTTACCCACACACTCTCTCTCTCTCCCCCGCCATCAATTTACCCGTTGCCGCGCAACCGCCCCCTCCCACCGCTTTCCGTGTTGCGTGAGGCGTAGGGCAGCGCCTCGTGCGGCCGATGGCCGACTCTTGCCCCGAGTTCCTCCCTCCCGAAAAAACCCCACTCACTATCTGTAGATCCCGCGGCTTGCTTTTTTTACGGTGTCGGTCGGTGCATTCGCTCGGCGGCGCTGCAGTCGCCCGCGGTGCATCATGCCGCGGCATTGTCGGTCCGAGAGATGGTTTTTCCCCGAAACTTGGAAACATTGGGTTTTGTTAAAATGATGAAAAAGCCATTTTGTTTCATTTTAAGCAAATGGTAATATTTTTTAAAGATTACCTACCTACCTTTGCCAGTATTTAGTTTGCGTCCTCTTCAATGCCGGAATTTAAATGCCTCTTATCCTCATGCCGATAGGCAGGACACCTATATCATTGCACTCATTAGCTGGTTAATGTGTACTCAATTTGAGTTTTGTGAAAAAACAATGTCATTTTGTCTCATTTGAAATAGTGTGTCTTTGTGATACCTATACTTAAGCTGAAAATATTACCTCCGTCTTAGAATTCCACAGATATATACTACCGTGTCGCCTCTGCAAGTGTGGGATGTTAGGCAACAAGCGAGGAATAAGGGAATCGGCAAAGGAATTGGAAGAAAGGACTAAAAGTGAAATGTTTGTTGATGGGATGACTTAATGTCAATTTGTATCCCCATCTGTTCGATATTGTATAATTATTAGCATCATTTACCGGTTTAGCTTGGTAAGATCTATCGTGTAAAGTAAACACCGTATTTTAATTGTTTTTAACATACTTATTCAACCAACCAAAGGACACCATGGAGGGACTTGATGTTATTGATTGAAAGCCATAATCATAATTGACTATAATTATTAGGATACCTAATATACCGGTTGATTTAGGTTTAAATGAAAAAAATACAGGCGCAAGCCCTCTCCTTACTCGATATATTTCTTCGTCTCAGCATGAGTCCTAGCGTTCTTCATCCCGTCCATTAAGCTTATTCTGTTTGTCTCCCATCCCGCCCACCCAGCATTCTCCCCTCTATGGCGGCCTTCAGCAAGCTTTCGCCCATCATAACCTCCTCCACCCACCTACTATGCCTCCTCCGAATCTCCTCCAGAAGTTTCCTCTCCTCACCTACCATTCCTCGTTTGTCTTCCTATCCCTTTACCGTACTTTCTCCATTCTCATCAACACCCTCATATCAAACGCCTGCAGTCTATTATTATCCTTTCTTCATAGTCCTTGTTTCTGAACAATATAACGCTAAATTCCTATTAGACTCTTTGCCAGTCTTTTCTTTATTAGCTGGTTTCTGAACCATATAACGCTAAATTCCATATTAGACTCTTTGCCAGTCTTTTCTTTACTTTCTTACGCTAGGTCCCCATACTTAATGTTCTCCAATTTTCGTATCCATCGTTTGCTAGCGCTCTTCTCCTTCTCATGTCTTTACTACAACGCCCATTTTCTTCCAATATACCACCCAAGTAATTGAAATGCTCCACCTGTTCCGGTTGGTGCCTTCCTACTGCGTCAGCCTTGCTTACTTTGCCCTAGGAAGACACATTACTTTAGTTTTCTTGTGACTCTTATTCATTTCGTATTTCCTGCTGTGATTTTATAATGAATCAACTAATGTCTGCAATCCTCTGGATTATGGTAGATATGAATCTGACCCGAAGTCTGTTCGTATACACCACTGTTCCATTCAGGCCTGGGGCTGGAAATAAAGCAAACCAACGGGTCATGCCACATTCGGGGGTTTACTGATCAATGTTGACTAATTAAATTACTGATGTCATACGTTTTAGATTTTTCATAGCAAAGAAAATGCCGAGTATTGCTGCATAGCGAACCTTGCAGGTAGCTCGAAACAAAGCCGCCTACTTTCCGTCCTAAAAGTCAAGATAGAAGAGTGTGAGATGTATTGTCTCTATAACTAGATAGCCTGCTGCCATTGAATAAGCTGTTGGTTAAATTTTATCCATAATTTATTCTGTTATTGGTATATAATGTTTTTTAAAATTATTATGCAAAACTTTGTAGGGTGATTCGATTTAGAAAGGTATAGTTTTTTCCGCCGACACAACAGCACCAGCATTCTGAGCGCTATCGATTTCAAAACTGCGTGTCATACTGGCACGAGCTTCTAAAAAAATTAAAGGAAAGATCTGCTAACCCTCACTTCTTCAGCAGCATGTAGCAGTGTGATAACACTAAATGAATCTTAAGGCGTCACGTGAGCTCTTCCTCGAGCTTTGAGATAACCTTGGGCGAGCCGTAGTGACTGTGTAAAGTCTCGCATCCCTTCCCTATCTGTCTGGCTCTTGAAAGTGAAAATTTCGGACCTATTAAGCGCCTTTGCGATACGACTGCATCATGGTTTTTCTTGCGCGGCGCTCTGATAGCCGTTCAAACAGATAAATTTTTCCGTCTGATAGCTGTTTCCGGGGGCTTACAGATGCTAGAAATGTTATAAAAGGGCGCTCTTTAATTGAAACTATAAAACTGGCGAAAGCCCTACTCTAATCTCTATCGAGAGCGACTTTTTTTAAGAAATAAAATTGATTTTAGTCCGAGGAAGAGGGTTGCAAGTTCACTTAAGTTTTTAGTGGAAAGCTGATTTTATAGACTTTTATGCCTATCGAAGAGGAGACTTGTGTTTAGGCTTTCTGGTAACTGTTTAACAGTAGCGCAGTAAAAAAGACTGTTTTTCGTCCAAAATTAAAAAAAAACAGTAAACAGCTGTTTTTTCTAATGGTTTTACTGTTTCTAACGGAAATTTTAAATTCAATGGTATTAGGCAAAATATGATGGAACTCCTTCATAATTGTTCAAAAAGGAAAGACCTGCCAATAAAATATCTGTGGCCAATGCCAATAAAATATCTGTGGATCCTGCCATTGTCTTTCCTTTTTGTAAATTTTAAACAAAAATATACACGTCATACGAAATTTTCGCTCATTTCGCGCCGATGAAATTGCAACACAACCCAGTTAACTCCCATGCTGACAAGAAGCAGTTTATGGCAGTACCCGAAAACCAGTGGAGCGCAAACATAGTGATGTCAGTTTGTGCCTTACGATGAGCTTAATCACAAGGCAATTTGGCACCAAAGGAAGTAGGAACTTTGAAGTTACATGGAGTGTGAACTTGTCTCTTCAAGATGAATTGAATTAGTTGCTTCAAAAAGATGGATTATTAATTGCTGTCGGAGGGCAAGACAGTTTCAATTGGCTCAAGTTTGAATTCACACTCTTCATTAACTCTGGCGAGCGCACTGAACATCTCCAGAAATTGTGCAACGCAATTCTATCCATTAAACCGTCAACGGACGTTGAAAGATTATATTCGGTCTGTACGAATTTCTGTACAAAATAAGATTTCTGTACGTCTCTCAGACAAGTAGCTTAATGAACTTATATTATTATTGAAATATTATTATAAGAAGTAAAAATGTATTGATTTATAACTTATAACGATGCATATACAACGGTGTTCTACACAAAAATAAGCTATTGACTGTAATATTAGTTAAAATATGAAAAAACAGTAAAATCAGCTGTTTTTGAAAATTGATTACAGTTAACAGCTGTTTTTAGAAAATTTCTGTTTTCCAGAAACCCTACTTGTGTTAGCTGAAGAGGTGCTTACTAATAGGAGAGAAATGTTGACAGGAACCATGAATAAGGATGTTAATGTAAGACTGGTGTAAAGTCTAACGTGGAGTGCAGCGTTATAAGTGCAGTGCAGAAACCTGGATGCTGAGAAAAGAAGACGTCCACGCCCAATATTTCGTACGCATGTTCTGTGGATAGGTATCTACACATTCAATTCAAGGAAAGAAGATCGTCGGGAAATCGTAAATTTGGCATAAATTCTGGATCCCGGCTGAATGTGACGAATGTACTTTGCCTTGAGAAGAAGAATGTAATTCGCGGTGTTAATGTGTTTTTTACTAGATTGGATTTCCATTCATCTTGTCATTCTTGAATGGAAAATAAGATATGGTGTTCGAAACCTGGACGCTCTTATTAAGCTTTCCGAGTGGAAGGCTGCAATAGTTTTTTGTACCGTAACATAATCGAAGACCAGAGTTAAATATGGGACTTTTAGTTCTTAATGACGATTGATCAGGATCATGGAATTCACTTTTGGTACTTTTATGCCCCTCCTGACGTTCCCTTAGGCGATAGTTAGGCAGTGTATCTCTTGTAGAATAGACATATTTCCACTATCAATTATTCTCGGGTTTTCTGCTTCGTAGATGCAATGTTTTTGTAAAGCTCAACGTTTCGTTCTGCCTACTGAAAACGTCGTCAGGAGGACTAAAAAAAATAAGATTTCGATTATATGTTTTCTATCCGCAGCAGAAAACCAGAAAATGGTTGATAGTGGTAATACTAATCGCTGCGACAACCTTCAATCAAGGGCATAGAAATTCTTTGTTGACAATTTGGATTTGATAAGACTTTAATTGTAATTAGTATTTTCTGTTTATTTATGTAAATGGTCCTAAAACGAAACTCCTAAATTAAAATAAATTTAATTCCAAAATTTACGGAAAATGAAATTTTATTTTAACCTTATAAACAGTATATGACCATGTTTTTTTGTGCCCGCTTCAAATTACATCGTCGATTTTTCACAATTTTAATGGGAGATTTATTTTTCAGGTCTTTTCAGATGGAACTTGGTTTCATTTCTCTTGGCTCAGCCTTCGTTAAGTGATACTAATGGGAAATTGAGATGAACCATCGACCAATATCTTTGACTATATTCGCAAGGTAGGTGAAATTCATTAATAATAATCAACTAGCGTCGATGCAATCTGTCCAACATTGCCGTTTTATTTTAAGTTTTTCACTTCTGCCAGATTCCGATTCAATAGATTTTTCTCAACGCACAATGTAGGCTTGTTGAATCATTCGTATGTGCTGAAAAAGGTTTCCAGAAATTTCGGAGTAAGTAAAATAATCTAAATAAAAATATATTCAAAAGAGAAAATTCTTTACGAATCCATTAGTTTTTTTTGCGGCGTCTCATAGATTAATTAAGTTTCTCCGTACTGCTAAGATAGGAAAATTGATGTGCAACTTTTATGAGAAATACATTTCTATAACTGTAATAATAGGGTTGATACAGGCCTGGAAAACCTGGAAGAGTCATGGAAATTGAAAACGGGCCTGGAAATCCTGTAAAAGTCATGAAGATTAGAAATTAGTATGGAAATTTGCTTTTCATAGTCAAAACATGATTGTTATCAATACCTAAGTGAATATCACCATTTTTGGCACTGTGTGTTGGTGTGTGGACTTAGTAATGTCAGTATGTTGCCTAAATGATGCATTGGAGCTCTTATTTGGTGTTAAGCAATTATTTGTGCCCCTAAAATAAATTTTTAGATCTTATTTGTTTCACTAATGCTGAGGAAGATGGGATATTATATCTCCTCAGATTTTGTACAAGTACTTCGTGGCTTGCATCGTGACCGAGACCTAAGAAAAATTTGCCATCAGGAAGGAAGTCGATTTTCCCCCAGAGTGATAGTACTGGCGCTCCTTTTCTTGGGAGACCTTATTCCCTCACAGTATATGCGTTAATATATTGTGCTGTTATTCTTGCGCCTTCTTTAAAATACGCTTTAAAGAATGGAATTTTCGCGTGGAAAATTTTAAATTTTGGCGTAGATGACCTGGAGAAGTACTGGAGTTTCATAATCTCGGGGCTGCAGTAACCCTGGTTAAGTTTTCCCAGACGAGTGGGACAACCTATCGCGAGAAATATTCTCCACAACCTGTATATTTATGAATATGAAGCTAGGCAGATATTTTCTGTGTTTTATAATAATTTAAGCGCAAATAATTTTGAAGGAAAACAGGTCCCTTTTTCATCAACATTTGTATTTGACTTATTTTTATATTATCAATGCTATGCCAACAGGCTTTGAAAAAGTCGATGCTGGAGGGGCATTTTCCTAATGGAACTGATTATTTTTAGCATCACATCCAACAAATGGATACGCTGGCCAAATTGGAGCTCCAAGCGAATCACGCAGAGGTGACTTGAAAAAATTGCCATTCCTTCATGCAAAATGTAATCATGCATTAGTATTTTCCTGCCATAGAAAGCACATTGTTTATCCCCCTAATTAGAAGGTATTCTATTCGGATAAATTTCTTCCTTGAACACTCAGAAATTTTCATTAAAGATTATTTATTGTATGACGTTTAGTAGACCCTGAGATTCCACATTGCTAGCAACATTTTAGACAATTTTCCCTTGTAGTTATAATTTTTTTACTACCATGTAAACCAGATCGAGAGAAGAAGGATAGCCATGGAAGGAATAAAATCCTAATTTTCTTGTAGGTAATATTTGTGTTCAGGTATATTTAATATTTGGAGCCAGACGCCTTTAAATGTTTCCATGTGCCTATAACGTGTAACACAGTGGATGTTGGAAATTGTTATATGGAATGACGAATATTTAACGGCCATAGATATTATTATATCCCTGGTTTGAGGTCACGTCATTGTAGTTAGTTTGAAGCCATTGTTATACTTCATCAGTTTCAATTTCCTATGTACCTATTGAGTTACATAGGTATTTTTGGCTAATAGTTGTGAACGTTAGTAAACTTAGGCTGTGCGATTTTGTTCAATGCTGAAGCTATCGTGGAATCCAGAAGCAGTTCGGGGAGAAGGAAATAAAGTTCTCATATTTCCGATATATTATTCATTTACTTGACTAGCGAACGATTCTCGAAGTCCCAATGGATCAATGAGTGAATAATGTTTTTTTTTGTGGTAACATCACAGACGTGTGTTCATGTACTAGGAGGGTATTTAGATTAAAATTAGCGATTCGAGCAAAGGAACTTCCCTAATTTCGGAATGGAAGCCTTTAGTGATATTCTCATGCCTTCAAGTGGAAGGTTGAAAGAGAAATTCGAAAGATTATTACCGAAAGTCTGATGTATCTCAGTATATTCACGTTGTTAATTTCAAGTTTGCATTCTGTGGGGATTAAAAAAATAAAAAATAAAAAAAAATAATATATATATATATATATATATATAAAAAAAACTTTGTCACAAGTGTGACTAAAATGAGAACACATAAAAAAGACACACACACTTTATGTGTTCTCATTTTAGTCACACTTGTGACAAAGTTTTTTAAAATATATTTGTGTTCACGCTCGTGAAAGCTTCCAATATATATATATATATATATATATATATATACGAGTAAATGTAATCGTACCAAAAATCTAAAATTTCTCACTCGCTGCTCTAGTTATAATTAAGAACTTATTGAAGAACAAATTGGGAAGTAAGTATTTGTAGCTTTGGATTGGATAATGTTAATGCCAGGTATCAGGCTAGCTTACTTTGCAAGTACAATTACGCGAGTTTTCTGGAGCATCTTTTGTAATCGTTAATCTGGTTTCCCTCCGTCTTAATCATGCGAGGATGAGCATCGCCATTATTGTAAATGACTAGTGAGACTGAAATATTGTAAATGACTAGTGAGGCTGAAACCTTGTAATGGACTCGTGAGGCAATATGTAAATGACTGGAACAGAAAAATAAGGAAAAAAAGTTCCATGTTGCTTGATGCGTACTTTCTAAGCCGTTTGGCTATCATAATTGACTCGATTTGAAAATGAAGAATTCTTCAAAGGGAATCTACCCTAAGAAAATTAAGTTTTTAAAAATGGTGATTTGCCATTTTTTATAATTGTGCATCCGCCGTGAATAATATTTTCGTATGAAACGGGGAAAACGTTCAAGAGTCTGTTAATTGTCATGGCGGTGGTCTCAGGGAACAAGGAATTGTAAATTGTAAGTAATTTAGAAAATTCTAAAAATGGAAGGATTAAAAACTGTGCTATGTGCTAACTGCGTTTGCAAATCATGCTTACCCTTTTTTTTCTACTTTGTCGCAATGAATTGGCTAGGACACACCTATTCGTGTGAGTACCTACCCTTTTAACTTGCGGGCTTCTCCTTGATGCCCTCCTACCTTGTGTGAGGCCATATCTACCTTGGCCCTTCCCAATGTCAGCCTATTTCATTATCTCCGTAATTTTTAGGAAAAGTTTTCGTATTTTGGAGTAAAGGGAGATAGGGTGTTTTAAAAGGAGTTGAAAAGGTTGTTTGGCGCACTGGCCCGTCCATCCCAGGTCATGATGATGCCACTTGTGCTAGGATTAAACTGGACGAGTCCTGTAGACAGGTCGGCGCATGTGTGTTTCTACCGCTTTCATCTCTAAAATTTCCGAATAATAAATTTACTATCATGAGTGCGCTTTTTTCCTTGCTCATTCCCAATCTATAAAAATGTAAGAGGATGCAAAAAAGTACCGAATCTCAGAGAAAGCAACATTGCGGCAGAAAATGAATTTCGAAATAAGTGCATAATTGCATTGGCTGAATTATTTGACCTTATTGTTTGATGTAGATAAGATAGTTTAGTATATAGGGACTTTTTGATAGCATGTGGAAAGTAAGAGGGAGCAAGGATTTTGGAAGTGATGAATAGAGGTAGGACATATGCTAAGCATAAGAAAGAAATCGTGTAAGAAGCCTTTAAAAGTCTCGAAAATTTGTAATCGCCCCCATTTAAACCTACCTTAACTGGGTGACCACCATAATAATAATAGAGATTCTTTGAAAGTAATATTCGTTTCCTCTTCTGGTAGCACTTCACCTAGGGATGGTGATAAGCACCTCAACACCTGCAACCCGTACGTTGTCTGGCTGGCTCCGCTGGGAAATATGTTAATGCATTCATTGACTGCTTTCCTCCCGACCGGGACAGACCCCTCCCCAATCCATCCCGAACGTTCTGAATGAACTCGAGAAACCCTAGCATCCATGCTAATGGGTGGAAATTCTATTTAGGCATCAAAAGGGATCGCTTCCTTAATTAGTGCTTTAAAGGATATGCCCACGGATTGACGAAGGGTGGGTATGGACGCATCTGCTTTACCTATCTTCACGTACACAAACTCTCTCGCACTCACGCACGGACAAAAAAATGCAGAAACAAAAGGCAGTCGAGGTTGCGGATGAGGGAAAAGAGATTATAGGGCTCGGCGTGGTATTGGAGGTGTGATTGCACATGACAGAGGTAGGCTTCGGGAAAAGGAATAGGAAAACGGAAAGGACGGAATATTTCGCGAGTATAAACTAATATCCTCCGTGTCGCCTTGAACCTTAAATCGGAAAATATATTGTATTTAAATAGCAATTTTCATAGGTTTGTTCTTGAGGATGTTGGTCAGTAATTCACACAAGTAACCTTAGCCAATGTTTCGATATATTTCTACAGTATCTTCAGATCTTGGCTGGATTTTTAGTATTTGCATCAACATTTATAGGTTTATTTTTTACAGTAGTTTACATGAGCCACAACTTTTGTCAAAAAGGCTATTATAATTATCAACGCCATATATTTTGTAATATACATTAGGCTGCGAATTGGTTTTATTGTGTCAACAACAAATGTTTCTTCGTAATGCCAAAAGTTAGCTCTGCAAGGGAAATTAATACTTTCACTGAGGAATTTAGTTTTCCTTCTTTTTGAGCGAATAGTGACACCAGGGAATTATTTCTTTGCCAACCCTTACTTTTAGATACGTGCGACAACAGCATGAGGAGAATAACGTCACTTCACTATTAAACCACCGGCAGAATACGAACCTGAGGTGCTTGGAAGGTCATGATAAAAGCTATCAGGCAATTCAACGATTTCATCCAACCAAGTCGATTACTTCTGCACGAAAACGGAGTTAGTCTGGGAGGATTCTCGCCATTTTTCTCGTACTACTGAAATGATTAACTTTTTAAAAAATGTTGGAGATCATCTTCTACCTGCTTATCTCTATGTAAATGTAAGCCAAGAAATTTGGTTGGTACTGCATGTAATGGTAATTAAATATCCTGCTTCAGCCCCTTACCCACTTAACGTGTGTCTGGCGCGTGTACGGATGACGGGTCCTCTTACTTTGTATTTGACGGAAGGGGAAGGCCAATGGTTGGTTTCCCCAAGTGAATATAGTGCAACAAGTCGCTTTTACTTCAACTGATGCCCACAAATGGGTTGCAATCGTTCGTAGAAGATTGCAAAGAAATCTTTTTCCTCCACTTCCCGAATTAAGTCACCGCGTTTATGCAAGTATAGTAGGCAGGTGATTTCTGCATCAATATATTTCTAATACATCCCACTCCGTCCCACATCTCCGTGTCTCTCAGTGTTACTGTTTTTATAATCCAAAAGTTATACGAAATTTGTGAGAAATGTTGATTGGTCTTAACAGGCTCCTTCAACGAACACCACAATCATTGAAAGATGGAAACCTACTTGTTTCGTTAGCGTATGTAGCCCAATGTCCATATTAATATTGTACACAGTAATTTTTCCAATTATGTGTGCTGGCGAAACTTTTTATTAACCTGCCGGTATTCTGTTTGGTGCACAACAATCACAGATGAATATTTTGTGGAAAGTTATCAAATTTGTTCAAAATAAGTACTTAAAAACGTAAGATTTTCACCACAGTGTAATTCAAAACTTTACATTTCCCGTGATAGACGCCTTTACTGAAAATCAACGCAAGAACAACAATCAGGGATGCGGTTTTCGAAATTCTTTTGTAGTTTAGCGCACATCAACTCTGCTCCCGATGTTTTGAAGTGCGCTGCTTAGTGCGCAAGGTCTGAAACGGGTGGAAAGTAAGTGCGCCGTGGTGCTGCGAAGTGAGCAGCCCACTAGAGCCAATGGAGAGCTCCCTATGACATGAGGTAAAAAAATATAAAATTTGCAAAAACATTTGTTGCCGCAAACGTGAAGCAACTTTTTTTTTGTCTCTTGGAGGTTCGACGTAAATGAATCTTTTATCGTTCGAGGTGCCAAGATATGTTTATGAGGGCCGACCCTGGTGGGTGCGGTAAAAAAAACTACCAATCAGCTTGTAGAATGCTCAATGAATGAAAAGTATGTTGCATACGCATGTTTTGCTCTCTTCCCTCTTGTCGTTCCTTTCAATGTTTCCTCCCTCCCCTGAACCCCCTCCCCTCCTTTGCCAGCGGCATCATTATTCCACCCCCCCTCTTGCCTCGGCAGCCCCTCCCCCCTCCCTTCCCAAAATCCCTCGCCGCGCGATGCATCCGCTATTCAGACGAATTTCTCGTTCCGACTCCGTGCGCCGCCCGCCGCCGCCGCCTCCTCTTGGCCGCGCCTCAAGAGGGCGAAACGTGGCCGCGAGCCGGGCGACGTGCATGACAAAGCAGGGGGAGAGAGAGAGTGAGTGGATGGGTGTGTTCGGGGCATGGGTGGCTTGGGGGGAGGTGCATTGGGCGGTGTCGAGGCGACGCCTCACGACCTGCGCTCCGTGTTTCAGGCTTAGGTCTGGTTTGGGCCGAGGCAAATCGATCGAGGCACCAAGATTTCTCGTGAATCGCGCGTTACTGCATATGTACGTACAAACAAGAGTAGATACCTAAGTATCACTCAATACATTTGTATTTTCACATGTCACTCAATGAATTGCCACTTTGTATTTTCTACACAGTTTTGTCACTGACCATGGTTTCGACAGCAACTGTCACTGGAAGATTGCAATTAAAGAAGAGAGCGTTTCTCAAGAACATTTAAATTAGCGATTAATCCAAGCTGTCAATAAAAGCAAAGGAATTTTACTCCTAAGCATGCATTTCGGTCATCCAGGTGACCATCGACAGAGAGAATTAACACTTGCGTGTTGTCCGGGGTTCAAACTCGCCCTGTCGATGGTTACCTGTATGACCCAAAGGCATGCATAGGAGTGAAAATTCCAATGCCTTATTGACAATTTGGATTAACCCCTAGTTTAAACTGGTAGATTGGGTATTCTACAAGCTGATGGATAGAAATTTCTTCGGTCAGCTTCATCTCCGACGAAGAGTGCAGTAATCCCTCGCGGAAACCAAAATACTGGTTGACTTTATTTAGGTTGTTGTTGCTTTTGCTGAATACACTGACTCATCTTTGGATATTCTACCAGCTGATTGGTAGGTTTTTGGACGGTCCTCACCCTGACTACCCCATTTCTGGGAAAGTTTTCACTTTCCTGCACATTATTTGCTCGTCATAAGTTCTCTCTTAAGTTCCTCAAACCCTCTGCCTCTCCTTATGCCGTCCAAAATTACTATCTTCCTCCGCACTTCCCTAGCGTTCTCCCATCTATCACCCTCACCTCTCAACACGTTCTCCAACCACCTTTTCTGCCTTCTTCCAATCTCTGCCGCCAACTTCCCATCCTCTCCCACAATATCCATCACTTCCTCGTTTGTCTTCCTCACTATCCATCGTCTTTATTCTCCAAACCCACATCTTCATCAGCGTCTCTCTTTTCTTCTCCGAACCCACATCTCAAATGCCTCCTGTCTGCGTACGCCACCTTTTCATAATGGCCAAGTTTCCGACTCATACAGCGCTACCCTTCATGTTAAATTTTCACCAATCTTTTCTTTACGTCTCTCCTCAGAGCCCCTTCATCATTTCCCTACTCTTCGATAATACTTCCTTGGCTAGAGAAATTCCACATCTAGGGAGTGGTGGGGGGGGGGGGTGTGAATTGTGTGCGTCGATAACTGATCTGGAGTAACCTCAGGAAATGGGTTATGATGTGGGGGTGGTGACAGAACTGGAAAATGAGGGAATTCTCTAGATGTTTTAAAACTCTGAAAGCTCAGGGAAATGAAAATGTCAGGGAAATTCATGAACTTACTTTTACAATCAGAAAATTCCACCTAAGTGACGGGACCACCGTTGAAAGCTACGGTGCAGAGCTTGGCCGTTTCCGTTTTGAAGTTCCCCTTACTTTGCTCATCGCTGGTAGTTCATGGCTCATTGAGAGCATTAATACCAAGAACCAAGCCGCTAATTAATTAGCATTTATACCGATAGCCAAAAATATGTTGACTATGAGAAAATGAATTTAGGGGCTACATTGAAAGTACAAGGGATTTTAGGCAAAAACTCCCTGTAAATCATGGGCTTATAGAATAATTTTGCTTTTTAGTTCATTTTACTAGTGTCAAATCTGCTTATCTAGCGATAGAACTTCTTATTTCACGGGAAAATATTTTGTTTAGCGATTATGAGGTGTTATGGTACGACTAAATTATGACTCCTAATACTTATTATTTCGATAGGAAAATGGAATTTTAAAGTTTAATTTACAGACATACTCATGATTACAAGTTTTTTAAAGGTTTTTCTTCAGTTGTGGTTATTTCTAATCGATAAGATTGCAGGTAAGCTCAACTTCCAACCGATAGGATTCGATCATGCGACCGTTACGAATAACCGGTGCAACCGTATGCCGGTGCTATTCGCAGTGGCATTCACTGCTTTTAGATTTAACTACAGCCTGTCTTAGCTATAAATGCTGAGTGTCACTTCAAAGTTAAATATTTTAACTTTGGTTAAATAAAGGACAAAAACGAAACCGTGTAACGCATTGTATGTACTTGGTATTCTGCAGCTGTTCAAGTTTTATAGCTTCGTCGTCGGCGATTTGCAGATAATTTGGCTTTCGGGTTTACTGCGTTGTTAAATTTTTCGTGCACCGACGGCGTACCTATAGAGGTGGAAATGTATTTTCGTGGAAGCAGAACATTGCCAGTTAAAGGCGAGATGAGCATGGTAAGAACTGGAGGTAGAAGAAAACACGGCAGAAAATGTTGGCGAATCATTTATGACGGTAATAGGAAGATTTTCGTGCCAACTCATAAAACTTTCTTTTAAAGATAAGTTCTGGTTTATGATACGAATGGGTTTCTCTTGTTGGTGGGTTAAATATGAAGAAACATCGTCGGAAAAGATGTATACCATTAAATGGTTAAGTACGATATGCACTGGGAAATACGGTACAATCTTAGATTTCGACCAGTTGCATTACTGACGGAAAAAACAGCATTTGTCTCAGATATGCCCTTTGATGTTAAACGATTTGCAGATTACCGGTAAATGATGCAAATACCCAATTTTCCTTGCCACAAAAGGATATTCACAATATTTCTGTCTTCTTTAAGAAGACAAAAGCCCTTAGAAAACAAATATATTTCGTTTTATGTAATGTACATACTTTACATTAATGATCATACCTATTATTGAGGCAGATTTGTTACTCATCTTATAGGGAAATATATTATAAAACTCGTTTTTGATGTAATTTTGATAAACGTTATGATGTGACATACTACATCTCCAGGGTACAAATAAATACTTTTGTCCTAAACACATCTTCATGATTAAAATACGATGCTCGGCCGTAAGAACTAAATCCAGTTAATTCAAGGCACACATTTACCCCCAATTATATATCGATCATTCGGGAATTTGCACTTTGAGTGATTCGTATTCTCATTATTCCCTTTCGTCTTCCGTATATGATCAGAATACAGGAGACTCTTATTTTGATATTTCAGGTTGCTGAATTCCTAATAAATGATACCCCTTAAAAGTGGACCGTCTGTCTTTATTATTGCAGCCCAGAAATTCGTCACGTATTTGTTAGAAACAAACCTCAGTGTGATAAACTTCTGTTTATAAAGAATTTGAATGTGACTAGAGAAAAGGTCATCGATATTGGACTGGGCAATTTGACATACTTTATGCGTTGTATATGATTACGTAGGCAGTTTGCCAATACAAGAAGATCATAAGAGATTTTTGCCTATCTTCCCGCTCCTCATAAATCAATGGGCCATCCGTAGCCATACCTTTCACAAGTCACAGCGAGTGATTTGTTTACATTTATACCCACGTACTACTCTGCGTACCACCCTAAGGACGTTTGGCAGATATTATTGGGGCAATAGCCAAGGGAGAGAATAGGACAATAGAATGAGGAAAGGCAAGAGATGAAAAGTGAGATACGTTTGGGATGATTAGTGTCTTACTCTGTTTTTATTGTTCTGTGATTTGGATTAAAATATTAAGGCCATCCATAAATTACTCTGCGAGCCACCGCATGAGCATGTAGCAATGCGATTTAGGACTTTATTCATGAAAAGGAATGAAATAGGAAAAAGGGCACTGAAGAGGGAAATGTAGAAAATGAATTGTTCGTTTACGCAGTGTCTTAGCGTCTCCCTGTGTTGGTTGTGTTCCCCAATAGTACAGGGGAATGAATTTTCGTACCTCACCGCTTCGGCATTGTATCTTTCTGATTTCATCGCCTCTGACGGCTAGAATCAGTGTCGGGTAGAATCATATCGTTATGGAATTATCGTGTTATTAGGAGATTCGTCGGTAAATCAGATAAGAAAACTTGATCAATGTCCCTTTAATGAATTCCCATACGCAGTGTGTGACTTATAACTGAATGTGAAATCGGGACAAAATGTATCAAAATAGAAAACTTTTATTAATTTCCTGCATGTATTTCCATCCAAAACGGCCTTCTTTAGTGTGTCGTAAAAATGACTGACAGTCGTAATTAACTTCAATGAAAAGCGCAATGAAACCTGCGGACTATTAATTACTTTCATCAGAATTCTTGTCACCAGCAAATTGAAAGGATCTGCGGCTAAAAGTGCACTAAGATTTGCGGTTGAAATTACACCCGCCCTCAATAAGTAGATTAATGTAGCTAATCCATATAAGTAGTTTTCCTAGTAAAACTCGAAAATACGAAACACTTATAAATTAAAAATTGAGTTCCTGGGGAAAAAAGAAAAAAACAATGTTGAAAGGATCGTTCTGAAACCCCAGAGCGGTTTAAGAAATCACAACCTGCTAATACATTTTTTCTCAGGGGGAACCAGATGAAATTTTGCCCACAATTCTAAAATAGCTAGGGCCGGCACTACCCATAAGTTGGAGTCAGTGCTATGGTTATGATTTTTCTACGGGAGTAGTGGCATAATAACACGGGGCAGTCTTTAAGAGCATTGAACTGGAGTCTTTCCTGCCGCACGAGGAACTTCGGGGAATTTTTCTCGGCGAAGTTACCCCCGCGTCTTCGCGTTTCCCTCCTGACGAAATCATGCCGCTGCGGTCGCCTGCGTCGCCGTGGTTCCGCTGCCGCCCGCGTCAAGAGAGGGTGGGATAGAAGTAGTAGAGACTAGGCGACCCCCGTCATCTATTCGGCGTGGCAACGCCGCGATACTGCGAGGCTGCACGGATTGCAGCAGTCATACGTCGTCTCTAAAAAAAAAATTCGAAGGAGAGTAAAAAAAGCAGTAGGGGTCTTCCTCTGAATTTTCCCTTCGCGCCTCCCCTTCTCCCACTCTCGCACCCCGCCGAAATCCACCTCCTCCCCGCCACCACCCCTCATCCTCCTCCCTCTCCTTCCCTCCCCCCTCTCTAACCCTTAACCCTCTCTCTCTCATTTTCTCTTCGTCCTCACCCCCTTACGATTCGTAGGGAGGCTTTTACCTCCTTCCCTCTCTTCGTCCTTTCCCTGACCTCTGCTGCTGCGCGCCCAGAACCTCTCTCATCCTCTCCTTACAATCCCGTCTCTCTCTCGCCCTTCATCCGCCTCCGCCACTCCACACACCCCTGACTGCAGCCAAAGTCTTTCCTCCACTGCCCCACGAGGCGCTGTCCCGTGGGATGAGCGAACGTGGAGGTATTCGAAACGTGAAGGAGAAAGGAGATGCACACTTTTTGGAAATATGTGCGTCTCCATTTGGGTTTGTTGACAAAAAAATACATGACTTAATGCCGCTAAAATATATTTCTCATTACCTTGCGCTCATTCTTTCCATTGGGTACTTTCAAGATGCATACATTAAAAATTAGCTTGGTGAGGTGGTCTTCTGTGTTACAAAGACGTTGTGCAATTTTTCTACCAATACCATTATTTTGATAAACTGTTTTAATAAATCTTACCATACTCTGCTATAACCTTACATATTAGGATTAATTTGAAAGAAATTGGCTGAGGTAATGCTAGAATTTGATTCTACGTGCTCCCACGGGCTGTCTGAGATCACACTAGTGGTATTGGTAAGCACTACGACTACCATGACACTGTTCTAAGTAGTAGGACACTGTTCATTTGCACCTAATACCTTTTCACTTTACTCTAAAATTCTCAATTCATTCACTTGAATCCAACACCCATTTCCATACGTACTTTTGTCCGCTCGCAGGATACAAAAACAGGTTAGTTGGTTACTTGTGGAGGTGTCCGATAGCTAAGGTAAATCGCGTCATGAATGAGCTGTGAGCATGTTGGAAGAGAAGGGATATGATGGGGAATGGACGGAGGGTGAGGAGAAACCCGGCGTCTCATCCGACGGACGGAGTACTGCACTTCTGTGCTATTCACATAGCACTCAAGTAGAGATCAAGATTCCTCTGAAAATTCTCCGCCACTGCCGGACCCGGGCCCTCGGGATGGGAATGGCATTATGGGTGTAGTTTCATTAGGTGCTTCATCTACAGAGGTCATTTGGCACTACAGTTGTGGTAGCATTTATGTTTAATATGCTTTGTCGGCTAAGGTCATTTCTTACTTACCTTCTGTCGTTTGTCAATTTTGTATCGATGCACTGAACCGTCTGTCATCTGCACACAGTGGTAACAGCGCTCTATCTACATCTACCATACTTGTCAAAGTAAAACAGTTGTAAATTTCCACACTATTTTAATGAAGACCGGCATTGCTTTCAACATGTAGTACGGTTATCAAGGAGAAGGAGACATTTATAAGGGCACTATGTTGAAGCCTTGGAAGGTCTTTTAAGAGTAATATATTTAAATAAATATAATAAGTGTGGAAAATTAGAATTATTTTTCTCTTAAAAGGATGGATATTAAGTATTATCACCAAGTTACCCCCGAAACCCATATCTGTATCTATGTGGTACCCTTCAAGCCACGTCAAGGGCTTGGGAAAGGATGTGGCAGTAGGTGGCTCCACCCTAGGCAAGCACCATCCGTCAAACACACACTATCATCCTGTTATTAGCTATTTTAGTAAATATCCTGCAAATCAACTCGCGTGATTTCGAGATTTCTTATTAAATACGGCTTGTAACTACTATTGAATATTAGGGTGAAATTTGTGAACTTTTCTGTTTTTGCAACCGTCTTCAGCGGCGACTACAGTTGGAAGGACATTCCTACCGTAGTCGCCGCTGAAGACGGTTGCAAAAACCGAAAATTTCGCGGTGTGTGTCTTTCTCTTTTTTGTGTCTATCGTGCTCGTCTCTATCTACGAATTTTGTGTATCGCCGAATGACTGCCTCCAACATCTGAACTGGTGTAGCAGTTGTGCACTGCAGTGCTCACTTATCACATATCCATAGATGCTGTCCTGGTCATATACTTGTTGCTTATTATATCTTGAAACTGCTCTCTTCATAATTAGCTTTGGATGTAATTTTGTATCGTTGTACTGATTTTGTCAATTGCTTCTGTGTTGGTCCATTTCCAAATCCTGTTTTTTGTTGAAAATCACGCCAAAGGTAAACATTTATTTTTTAAATTATTTTTTCCTCATTGCTAGGTCACGTTTGTGGATATAAAAACAGTTTGTCTCGTTCACTGATCTCTATGATCTATTGTTTGCAGCCCTGATAATGTCTGCAAATATAGAGGAAAGGTTGGCGATGGAATAAGGTGTTTTTCATTTTATTGTGGACCAAGATCTTGATAAACCTGAAGATTCATACATAAACCATGGTCAATGACGATACCGGTGATTTCCAATCACGCATCCGAGCTAAACTGTTGCAATCTCTTTAGCGGAGAGCGTGCTCCAGTCTCATCTATGACGTCATCTGCGCTAAGCAGATTCAAACACATCTTCACCGTAGTTCGTCTGCGTCAGCATGTGCGCTAGCTGATAAAACTTGTGATGACGAGGAAATATGTAGCAGTAGAAACGGGAGTACCACAATGTCTAAGATAATTGTGATTTTTACTGAAAAAAAAACAAATAACTGCGAAACTGTTGCTCAAATAGTAATTATACCGCAGGAAACCAAAAGATATTTATTCATATTAAAATGAACCGCGAAAATCTACGAAAAAAGTTCAAATGAATAATGATTCGAAGGTCTGTCTTTCACGAGATGAGTTTGACTACTTCTGTGATGAAGTTAAATATCTTCCCCCCGTTTTATAAATACTTCAGCGCAGATCGTTCCTGTCGTCGACTTGAATGTGCGCTCCTTTGCTTTCATGTGCTACGATGCTCGCTAATCTGCGCTGCAAGGAAAGCACCCTCTATGTACGACGATAGGTTAAATAAGGTGTATTGAAGAGTGAAAAGCGGTCCAGTCACGTGGTACAATAACGAACGGTTCGAGATTTTGGTGTGTTTGAACCACCCGGATGGATAACTTAAGCTTCCAATATGTTGTTTATTGCGTCTCTAATTAGGATTTTTAACAAGATCAACAATATTACGGTGATAGAAACTCGATCGGGAAGACTGCGTGAGATTTTTAGGAGTGGGTCAAACTCACCAATATCTCGAACCGTTCGTTATTGTACCACGTGACTCATTGGTTACGTGATCGAAATTATCTCGAACAGTTCAAACACAAACCCCCTGTGCAAGGTTTTTTCTGTTGCCGTTCATTGCGGCATTGGAAAAAATATTGCTGGAAATAAGTGCAATGAAACAGGTGCGCTGCAAGATTGTAGTGTTGCTTAAATTTAAGGAGTTATCGCAATAAATAATCGATTTAGTTTCATTTCGGTCCACATCTCTGGTTAGATCCCTGTCAGTCACTAGGCGTTTCCTCTGCGCGAGCGAGCGTTTGAGCCCTCTTGCGTTTATGTGAGCCGGGGACAGAACGGAGGGGAGGGGGTAGCGGGAGGCTGTGTATAGGAAGCAAACGATGGGGTGAGTGCAAGAGCGGGTTTCCTGCAGCACTCAACCCTATCCTCTTTTCGCTCCCCCGTCCACCCCCTTTGCCGCATCTCCGTTCTTTTTTATACCATTTCCCCTCACTCTCGTGATCCCTCCATCTTCCTCTCTCTCACTTCCCACCCCCCCACTTCACTTAACCCTTTCCTTCCAGACCCTCTCTACTCCTCCCTAAGATCCCGCCAAAGGGGCCAAGCCTCACGTTTCGGTGGAGACCTGATGTTACCGGATTTTTTTTTAACCCCCTCGAGTCTCAGAAATCGAGGAGCGTATGCGCGCTTCACGTTGACCGTCTGGTAAATTTCGAGTGTGAATAATCCGGCGTGTGAATAATCACAAACGGTGCCGGCCTAAATTGTGGACGAGGGCAAAAGCCACAGGCGGCCGGTCGTAGGTGCGGCCAATCTGCGGCTCATTGATGAATGTGAAAAAGGGAGGGAAAGTATGAAAGTTGGAAAATAATACTAACGTCCAGAATGCATTTATATCCTAAATTAGTCTCTAGTAAACGTGACTGACACTCATTGCTAACTTCAACAAAGAACACAATAAAACCTACTAAATAACAATTTCCTTTATTAGCATTCTTGTCGGCAGCCCATTGAAAGGAACTGGTTGAAATCGCACCAAAATTTATGGTTGAAATTACGCCCATTACACCCATAAGGCGTAGGTGTAATATAAATTAATCCCTATGAACACCTTTCCTCGTAAATCTCGAACTTATTAGTTAACTTATTAGTTAAAATTTGAGTTCCTAGCAGAAAAGGAAACGACATTTTTGAGAGGGTCGTTCTGAAACCCCACAGTATCCCTCAATATCACGTGTGGTTTACGAAATCACTATCGGTGATTAAACTCTTTGTTATAGGCGGCCAAATAATATTTTGCCCACACTTGTAAAATAGCTTTGGACGACACAGGGTATTTTTATGGAATCAAAGGAGAGCAATGGTTTCCAAACTCTTTTGGTCTGCGTACCCCTGGTCCACCCATTTCCAATAAGTTCCCATTGCATTAAAATAATGTTTGTAATTTATAATCCTAACGTGACTATAAACTTGCTCCCGCCATTATTGAACTTTTTCCACGTACATCTGTACCGTCAAGTGCGTACCCCCTTTGGTACACGCACCACAGTTTGGGAACTGAAGAAATGACCGATGAGTGTACTTTCGCAATTGCAAGTGTATTGCATTCAGAAGAATCACTTGAAATAGTCGATGTGGAATCAAATCAGGTGCGTACTTACCAATAGGTGCGTCACTTAGTGGTTAGGGGCTGGTACAAATAATATTATCTATTACAGTTTAATATATTCGATGCCATTTCACTATATGGAAGTGTGTATACTTTTTCTCTTCTGTAATTTATATTTTCCTTAACCTTGGGTCCATTTAAGTATGGGAAATGTCAGATGGTACGCTTACATGCCCTGAGGGAACGGTTTTAGAACACGATCATTAGATTTCCCGGTTAGAAAAAACTCGATCTAGAAGAATGCATTGCGTTGCTACAAGCGATTCATAGTTATGAACCGTTGGTTATTTAGTTCCGTGACTGCTTAGTTACCCAGTCGAGATCGTATGATAAAGTTTAAAATCCCTTCTCCTTCTTTGGGGTGAAGAGCTAGCCCGGGCGGTAATCGAATCGCTGACCTGAGGTTAGCCGGCGAGAGCTCCACTCCGCGGCCGCCGAGGCAGAATGTACAAATCGTTATAGCCCTGATGATGATGAGCGAGACACCCTTCGAAACGTTGGATGAAATGGAAGAATTGTCTGGGTGTGTAACCCGAGTAGAGTTCACATTCAGAATATACAAAGTTATGCAGTGGCCGTAGTATATACCTACAATATCACTCATAGTCATTTACCTCTCGGTACTTTCTTATGTGGGTTTGTATGGTTACGAGTCTCACGTCTTCACTCTTCGGGCAGTCGGTTAAAATTGTGTAGTTTCGCTTTAGGCAGTTTCTATTTTAGCCTCCCTGGTTTCTCTCGTAAGGGTCCATTGTGGAGGGAGGACGGAGTAGTAACGTCTAAGGTGGGCGGTGGAAAGGGCGATTACGTACAATTTTCCCACGCGGGTGGGGATTGTTATCTAATGGCCTAGTCCTTTCGCTTTTCCATGGCTACGAAGGTGGTCGATGCCATTAGGACTCATTCTGACGAAGAGATAATGTTGGGTTTGGGATTCGATAAATGTGGGTGTTCGCAAAAAATGTTTTTCTTTAATAATGCATGTGGAGTCAAGTGACCATTGTCTGCAGCTGTTGTTCACGTTGTTAATTTCGGTAAATTTACGGATAGATAAATCTACTCGAAGTCTGCAGCAGATAAATCGGCTTAAAGCAATGAGTGATCAGAATCTCTTAGCGGCATGGGGCCCGTTTCACTAACGCAAGATCAAGTTAACTGGCCTTATTCTTTGCTGTTACCCTTTGTTTACAATCACTTCACTTTCATGCTTGCATCAATATTTAATGCAACACATCTTTCGGAACTATTGATGGTTGATTGATTGATCTTGTGTCGAATATACGCCTGTTTTGGTCGGAGAACTTTAGATTTGCATTGCTCATTTAAAAAAATCGTCCCCACAAGAATGATAA
Organism: Pyrrhosoma nymphula; assembly: GCA_963573305.1. Taxonomy (NCBI): domain Eukaryota; kingdom Metazoa; phylum Arthropoda; class Insecta; order Odonata; family Coenagrionidae; genus Pyrrhosoma; species Pyrrhosoma nymphula. Next base: position 89,789,292 of record OY754334.1, on the reverse strand, counting down.
AAAATATGTATATCCACCGTTATCTAGTTATATTTTCACCAGCATTTTCAGAGGGAAAAATATTATAATTGAAGTGGTAATTGGCGTTTTACCTTTTTGGAGTTGAGTTAATTAAAAAGAGCAATATGAACTCTTAAAGTGAAAATATTGTAATCCGAGGGCAGTACAAACTTGAGAGATGTATTTTGTAAAAACCATGCTCGGTCCTTTTATTCATGACTCATTTCAATTGAGAGAAGGGAAATGGTTTAAGAATATTTGATTGCACTAAGTATTCCACGCGGGATTTAACATTCAAATAATGAGAAGTTTAATTTTTTACATATGAGATAGCAGTTTACTGAATTAAAAACTTCTTACCTCACCGTCAACAAAAACTGATTATCGACGGAATGAGTAAAATAAAGTGTTCCTCGAGGTGATGTGGTTTGAAACTTTCCCATTTTAAAGATACGTTTCCGCGTATGCCGTGATTTCAGCTAATTTGCAGACGGTGTAATGTCGTGCATACATTCTTGCGTCAGATTATGGAGAAGTCACAGTGGAAGACGTGCACGACGGAATAAAATATGTGATAAAGTATTCTTGTGGGATAGAATCCTTAATAATTTTTGGAGATGCAGTAGTTGGAGAGAGCCAAGGAGGTAAACCACCCGGAAATTGTTATTTGGGAAGGCAAAGTGATGGAAGAGAGAGATATCTTGAATTTTGCTTCCGAAATGGTCTCATAGTTGCATACACATTTTTCGACAATCACCAATGAAGAAGGTGCTAATGGAAACGGACAATAGAAGATGCCGAATTGATTCTATTCTTGTGTAAAATATAGGGAGAGCTACTGTAGTTTTTGTATTGGCATCGATCGATATTTCAGTGATTATAAAATGCCAACTTAACTTTAATAAATAGTGAAAATGTGTTGGTAGGAGGAGAGATTGAAGGATACAGATCAGATTAACCAAAGTGTTTTAGACAAAGCTAAAGAGGAAAAATCTGTAAAGGAATCAGTCAAAGAAAGATGGGAAGACTTATCAGGGAATATTATAAATAGAGGAAGTAAGGATGAAATATAGTGGAAGTTATAATTGTGTAGTACGTATTGGCATTTTAGACTCAGTAAGAATTGATCAAATTTTGAATTATTATTTCCTAAAATATAGTCATACGTTGTGCTTAAACAGCTTAGATTTTAGACTGAAACATTATCACTGACGACTGAAACAGGCCTCGTGTTATTAGCAATATTAATCGCGAAGGGTTAATCCAGCAGTTACTGCCGATCGAAAGTAAATAATCTCCTAATCCGGCATAAACGCCTGCAAGAATGCTCTAGGACGGGTGCAAATCGCAGTATCAGAGCTGCTGAAGATTTTCTTTGCTATACGCTATGAAATGATTCGGTACTGTTTAGTTCTCATATTCCATTAGTCACCCAATTTGCTCATGCTACGATGGTATCGTCTCCCTCGGGTAACTTGAAGCCATGTTTATCAGGCCCAAGTAGAATTCTATTAATTTTCCTGTCTTATTTTCCTGTCCTTGAGTTGGACACCTTTCTGCTATAAAGCCGCCGTTCGTCCATATCCCGTAATTTTTAGACCCTGAGTACTCACGCTTTTCTTTTAACAGGATATTTTTGCAAATGTTGTTTCCGTGCAAAGTAAAAGATGGAAAATTTTGATTAACCGATTCATTGTGTACCTATGTCGTCAGTCAACAGAGAAAAGATAAAGAAATTTATATTTGAAGATATGTTGTGGATTTTATTTTAAATTCATTAATTGAAACGTCCGTGTGATAGAGAAGATGCAGAAATATTTCATAATTTTATATGGATGGAAAAAAACGATGCATATGTGTACACTATTGAGTTGAAGGTACTGTTAAAAAACGCGAATTATCAAATTAGTAATGCAAAAAAATAACGGTGCTAAAAATTGGAGAAGGTCCCTCTACATCCCCTGATTGGGTGGTCGAACTCGGTTTATTAAACCACCGCCACGAAGAATACTTTTAAATAATCCATTAATGATAAAAGTTATTTTTGTTGGCTTTTTCGTAACGTTTCCGGAAGGGATTTTGCTACATTGAATTATGCAAAAATTATGGACCTTTCATGAAGGCTTAAAGTTGCCGATATTCCGTCGACAATTCTATTGGCTTTTAGTAATGGCCCATTTATTACTGATTCAGTCTATTAGTTATGTCTGCTAATTTTGTCGTGCATTAATAACTTAACCCCATTATGTGTTCCCCTGGTCTGTTATAAACAAAGGAATCATAGCTGACGATCGTACGCGCAAAAAATGGAATACGCTCTATTCAAAAGCGTTAAACCTTCATAAAATGCATTTGGTGGACCGAAAGACGTCATGGAAGGGCCGTTATAGATTCCGATATTCCGATTTAATGGTGGTATAAGCACCAAATCATTTTAAATTGAGCACAAATAAGTGTATTATATTGAATGTCCCGTGATTTTTGTTTTTGCCGTTATGCGGTATCGAGTGTCATTTTTATGACTTTTAGGCGGGGCCTCAACTTAATATATTTATTCGTACAATTGTTTAGTCGCAAAAACAAAAATATTACTGAAATAAACAAAAATAAATTATTAAATTCATCCAATACCGATGTTTCCGTCATTTAGCCCTCGCTCGAAGCAAAGGAGCTGTCACGCTAGTGGTTTCAATGTCACTCATAAAAACTTCTGTACGATCGCCGATTTATCTAACACAGTGTGTGCACCATGAAAATGTTAGCTATTTTTCAGTCGCGGCGACTGGAAGTAGTAACTGGAGGTCCTGGATATCCCAGAATTTTAAATCCTGTGAAATTCAAGTCAGCTCAATTGTCTGCTTTCCGAATGTTTTTTTTCGTCCCGAAATATTGCGGCTCTGATGAAGCCTCCTCTGCTATCTTTACGACCATGTTTCTGCAAATCGTCAATTACGGCTATCGACTGCTATAACCGGTTACTATCCCCGGAAAAATGTCGGAGGAAGAGGAATTCCGTTAAAGGCTACCGATGCTATCGACACAGGTGATTTTATTGAAATTTTGCGAGTTGCCATATTTTCTGAGAAATTACTTATATCGTCGTTCAAAAAATATTTGCATATTTTTCTCTTCGGAATTTTAATTGACTATTAAAAATATTTGCTGAAAATTTAATAGCAAAAACGTGTGCCGTTAGGTTTTATTAGTTTGCTTGATCTTTCGTTTCTTTTCTGACTATCGCCTGATCTTACAGAAATGGATATTTTATTCGAACGATGGTCAACGAAACTGCTGCGAATTTATCTGCAACATATTCGTTATGCTGAAAATCATCTGCTTTGTATTGACCGGCTACGCACAAGATAAAATGGATGGATGCACTGAAGTCCGCCGAACCCTTTTTAGCCCAAGGATGTGTCGCGAAATGGTATCCATATGAAATTTATTCATATGAAATTCTTTAAATGACCATCAAAAATCTTTCTTCTTGTATTTCCAAGAAATATGCCATTACTATTACCTTTGTGAATATATTAAATGTATGCATATATTAGGTAATAGGTGTCGCCATATTTTTTGTGATGTCGTGGAACCCGCAGACAAGTCCTTGAGACTTAGCGGGGCCTAAATTGCTGTGTAAATGGCATTGATATGTATTAAATTATAATAATAAATAAATATTGAACTATTGAAAATCATGTTACGTGATTGTATTAATAAATTTATAAATTGCCCCTATGAATGGTGTGGTTAATTACTTTAAAAAACACAAATGTATGCAAAAAATGACTAAAATTATATGTCTCAATGCCAAATAACAGAGTTATATTTATGTACTGCTGTCCGTATTATTTGGCTGAATATAATTTGTGGTAGGTACATCTACGGTTCCGGTCTATTACGAGACATTCATCAATTGTTGGTTAAGTCAACCCGCAATGATACTACAGGGCTTGTTTTGTCAGATATTCGTAGAATTTCATGTGCCTGCATAGCGCTTAGCTTTCGTCAAGTAGGCCTTAAAATTTTAATTTTTAACTTAATTAGCTACATCATTTGATAGGATCGGAAGATAAATTAGGTTGGTTAAATTGGAAACAGAAATCTGCAGAGTAATAAAGTGTTAAATCATGTGGAAAGAAAATTGGAATTTTTGAATATGAGAAAAGGTTCCATGGATTCCATGGAATGTTATGTGGAATGAGAAAGGTATTAATCGTATTGCCAAATGAAGTCCAAGGAGGTACGGTATATCATGGGGTATACTTATTGGAAGCTTACGGTGGGATAAGGTGGTCGGAGGCTTAAAACATAAGGACACTCTTAAAATTTTCCGAAAACGAAGTTCTGTCAAATAGTTGTTTTGATTTTAGCTTTTCAATGTGTTGAATGATTTCACGTTCTTGATTTCGGTAACGCTGATTGTATTTAATTAGGCGCGAGCTTTCACCGACCCTTCTGCCGGTTTCGTCAGCCAATAATGACTGTCTTAATTTGCTGGACCATGTACATATATTGGCAGATATATTTGGGGGTTGCAACAATGGTGATCGCTAACCGTTCCCATTTGAATAGGCCCTTTTCAATTGGCGTGGAAGTTCTCAGCCATTGTCCCTGTTGAGATTTTTCGGTCATTTATATATCTCAGTTGCTTCACGGATTACTCGTGGGAAATAATCTATTCCTTTTGACTGATGTTTAGTCTCATTCAAGCTTATAGTGTGTGTTTCCTCTAGACATATGTGTTTCACGAGGGCGTTGAGGTACCAATTTCTCTTCCTAATCGCCCTTTCACGCTCCTTAATACGTTCATTCCCTGAGTGTTCAGATTTTCCATCGTACATTATTCCACAACTATTCGGGAATTCATACCGCCTTCGTTTACTATACGAGGGAGCCGGTCTTTTGGCCCAGGAAGATTGTCGCGTATCCTTACTCCGGTATTAAAACGGTAAATGATGTCATAATTCTTCATAATTCTGCCAATGCGATCAGTGATTCCAGCGATGTAAGGTAACATTACGTATCCAGCTGACCTGGCCTGACTTAAAAATATTTTTCTTTCTTGCTCATGTAAAATTAGTATTTTAACTGCTTTATGGTTCGTACATGGGGATGTTGCTTTTGCACCGGCACTGTTATCGGTCTCTTTTCCAATGAAGAAGAAAAGCAGTTCAGACCTCACTTGGTGGAATTTCTTGATATCAGGGATAGAAGAAGTAACTCTGCAATTTCACACGGTAATTGATTTATTGAATTTAAAAATTTTGAAAATAAAAAAAAACAAACACACGACAGGTTTCGCCGCAGAGCAGCATCTTCAGGTGCACTTACATTAGTAAGTAATGTAAACGCTCCTGAAGATGCTGCTCTGCGTTGAAACGGGTTGTGTGTTTTATTTTTATTTTTAAACTTTTAAATTCAATAAATCAACTATCATGTTTTGCAGAGTTACTTCTTCTATCCCTGAAAAGCAGTTACTCATAGAGAACTTACATGCCTGGGTTTATGTTAGCCAAAATTCGGGATCATCAAACATCGTTGCGAAATCCGGAAGCTCATAATATTTCAATTCTTTGGTAATTAAAATTAGGCCTTCATTCAGGGCAGTTTGGAAATATTCTGAGATACGGATTGGTAGGGGCTGATTAACAGCAGACCTTTTTATGGGTGAACATTATGTCTTTGGAAGGACGAGAAACCTTAGTATCGATGGTCCACCAACTCGAACGGCCGCGAAAAATTATCGGTTTAGTTGCCAGGTTGCAAACCTGACTCTGGCTGGAAATGAGAATAAAAAAAAGGCGAGCCGGCATTTCCGATCCGAGAAACGGCAACATCGATCGGGGTATGAATTTCTCAGGGCGAAATGGCTTTTAGAGGAGTTCGCGGAATCATTTCCGCAGCGCCATCTCCACCCCTTCCTTGCCCACGCTCGCTCGCTTGCCCGCTGATTTTCTGCGAACAGTTTGCATGTCGGAGTTCGGTGGCGACGCCCTCACGAATCGTTTCCTGTCGTTCGTGACCGGGGAGATATTTTCCGGGAATTCGTCGCCGGGCATAATTCGGCGGACGATTCCACTTATTCATTATAATTTTTTTTGCGTTACCCGTGGGCTTCGACGCGACCGGTCATTGACACAATCAGGGTGGGTATTGCGACAAAGTAGTAAGGTATAATATAGCTCTGGGGATCGGAAGTATGTGGCAGATACAGTTCCTGGCTTCCCATACATTGACTACACATATGACTTGGATTTAATTCCTGGCAGTGGCGATTTTTTTCGACTGAATCCCGATCCCTACATGAGTTACATGTGAAGAACTCGTTGAGTGCAGTAACTTTGTCTATCGAATCCAGCTGGCCTGGCCTGGTTTGAAAAGATTTTCTTTCTTGCTCCTGTAAAATTAGTATTTTAACTGCTTTATGGTTCGTATTGTTGTGCTGTAACTTTAAGATATTCAGATTTTCCCATAGTCATAATACATATAAACCATTTAAAATTTAAATTTTAGCAGCAGTAAGAATCATGAAGTAAGTAACATTAATGATGAATTATTTTAATTACTGAAATTCTTAGTAATTAACTAATTATACCTCTGTAAGATTTTAACTAGACTCATTTTTTCACGTCTTACGCTGAATACATCTTCATAACCGACGTTTGTTATTGCGATTCTGTAAAAATTACTGCGGTGAGTAATTGATTATTTTTAAAAATAGTTGTGAAAGCATAAAAAAACTATAAACTTTAATTTCTGACGATATCTATGGTCCTTGAAACTCTTCATTTTTTAAAATAAAGTCTATCTGGAGTGCATACCCGTACCAATTCCCATCTAAAATGGCGGGTATTTTTTTGGTAAATATATCGAAAAGTATGATTAGATTTGGCTCTTATATTGTTTTCATTGGAGAATGAGATCTTTTTTTCTTTATAATGAGGCCAAATTTATCGAAATTCATGTGAAGTGATATCTTGCTCTATCTAACTACCTTAAATTTTGGACACATTTGCGCATTTCGTTTAGAGTAGGTTAATGCTGACGGAGGGATTCTCTCCACCCTTCCTTCCTCAACCAAATCACCCGCGTTTCCATAATGGTGCAATTATAAGTCTCTTTTATCATTAGCATAATTTTTGCGTTACCTGCAAGCTCTGCAGCGACCTGTCATTTACACAATCAGTGTGGGCATTGTGACAAATGTGAGGTTTATTTCTCTGAAAAGTTTCTTCCTTCATATTATTAATTTATCTGCTAGCACCCACTGGTTAAAGAAATGCTATGCCTTCTAGGTGCTACATTGTAAAGAGAACATAATCGTGCGTATCAAATTTTTACATCCGGAAACGTAGTCTCTGGCTGCATTAAGATAGCACTGTACATGAGTGTGTTTTGCGGAATTTTTTAGGGTAATGGATTGACGACACTTCGAAATGGTCTGAGAATGAGGTCCCATGATAACAGACTCGTATTTGATGAAATGGGGGATTTATTTTTATTAAGGCAACAAGTTTATTTCACCGAGAGCTAATTCTATCACATCGTGATAATTTTTCTGTCTTTCGTCTCTTTTTTATTTAGTCAATGTAATTTTCATGGGTATTTTTCTTTGGGTCTACCCTTATATTTTTCCCTCATTTATATTTCTTTGAGCGTGTTTAGTCCAGATTTCACCATATGCGAGGTGATATACATAAGTTACGATTGAATCTCTTACTCAGACCATTTTTGTCTCATTAGACAAATAGTCTCAGGGTTTAATTTGTGAAATCGTTTCATTGTAAAATAAATACTCGTTAATAGTTTATCATAGTAGATATAGTATGGTATAGTATAATATAGTATTTTAAAGGTAAGTAAATTATATATATAATAGTTAATAGTACATATCCACACTTAAGTTTTATTTACCGACCATGGTTTCAATGGATTACCGTCATTTAAAGGGAAAACCTTATAACCTTGAAAACGACGGTTATCCGTCAAAACCAAGTGAGAGTTAACTGTGGATAAATACTACGAACGAGTATTTCCTTTTTGCAAAATCTCATCCCTCATCCGCCACCCTTTATAGGACCGAAATACACACGTACGTACAGTGTTAGCTAAATGGTACTAAAATGCGTTTTCGAATGTAAAGTTCAATAACTACGATAAATCCCTAGTCAAAAGGAAGTACCTTGAGGACCATGAGCACGATTTTAGTGGGTGTATACGAATAGGTATTGTTCTGTGATTCTACGTTCTACGTTCTAAAAGATAACTTTATGTTAGTCATTTATCATCTTTATGCTCACTGATTAATTTCACTGGTTCATAGTCCCTAGGGAAACCGCTCCCTTCACAACCGCTGTACACTCCCCTTTGCCTTTTATTTTCCTTCGCCAGTGTCTCTGCCCCATCTAGATTCTCATCTACTTCATACCTCCTTGCTCGGCCTATTCTTTATCTTCCTTTAGGGTTTTGTAGACCCCTTCATCCTCCCCCCCCCCACCCGCAAGTCCCTTTCAATCTCAAACAAGCCTGGCTGTTAGCTTAATTTCTGCTACTAAATCTCTGGCAGCGTGGCATGTCAGTTCTTGGTTGCTAAACTCCATGCGTCCTCGAATATTTCCCGAAAAAAACATAAAGCTGTATATTCATGAAATCTGCCGCATAATCAAAAAAAGAGAGGGTTAGGACTCATCCTTGCTCTACTCCTTTACTCATATCCTCTTCTTACGATGTCAATCACTGGAAACTGTTCTTCTTCACATCCTTCCTATACCCATTATCGAAGAATCAAAAAAAGAAAAAAATACGGAAGAGAATATATTAAATGAAAAGTTGCCCTCACTGAAGGGCTTGGAAGTATATTGAATTACTTTTTAAGCGAATATATGGCTGCATACTTAGTCGCTAAATTCTGATTTCATATATAAATGAAAAGAAATATTAATTATTGCCTTAATAGTCAATGTACTTCTTAGTCTCTCTAGTTATCTCAGTAATTGATGTATGTACGATTAATTTTAAGGATCCCAGTGATAAAATTTCAGAAAGTTTCTCTTCGCCCTCAAATTATTGAAAAGAGAATTAACTATTGTCGTTTTGCTGGATCATTGCAAAATTCTCTGGGCCTTACTTTATTATCAAAAATGCATATTTGATCGCTCTTTCAATGGTTTCTTTTTCTTGTCTTGGTTGAGAAATTTAAGCATGAGATTGAGCACAGCTCAAAATATTTGTATAATTGCATTTAGAAACACGGCTTTCGTTTTTAAGATGCATGATGTGGCTTCAGTTTTATTTTAGGAAATAAAACTAAAAACGGCTCCGTGTTAGATCGCCTTTTTCTACATTTATAAACCCTTTTCCAACCCTCTTCCTCTTCGGCGGGTTTTTATTTCCCGTGTACTATGGCAACGTTTGAATGAGCATCGCCAATTATATTTATCGATTTCCGTTATCATCCAAGGGCGAAGTTTTATTTTTCCACTTTAATCTCTCAGATTTTTGCCCTTTTTTTCGTCCTCCGAAACGAAAGTTTTCCCTCTTCAATTATTTCTCAGTTCGAATGGAGAAGATAAGATTCCTGCGGCGGTCTCGTTCCGCTTACAATTTCGGAGCCTTTATTTCGCGAAAACAACCCACCCCTACTCCAAAGCCTTAATCGCAATTGGCACGGAAGGAGGAAAGAAAATGGACGCGTCATCCCCAAAGTCCCTGGTTTTCCCGCCGTAGCCTCCGTGATATATGCTCCGTTTATATTACTAGGCTTGAATCATGGTTTATATGGCGGCTCTAACTTACTTGCATTCCATGGATACTACATACTCCGAGTGTAGACTCCATGTTGCATTCACACGATTCCAGTTTACCGTATTACAGAAACCTCTGGATTGGCATCTTATCACTAAAAATGAGAGAGTAGTGTTGAGAGTACCTTTTAAATGACTCTGCCGTAGTACAAAGTTATTTATTAGGGCAGAATACAGAAACCTAATATTATATACCTTGTACAGAACTTTAGCCGTTCCACAAGGCCATAAGGCAATGGGGGTGTTTACTCGGAACCGAAATAGCTATATTATTCACGAAATCGTTCGATGGAAACAAACAATGAATTTTATTGAAAAAATCAATCTTCTAACCGTAGCCATTCACTCATAAATTGAAAATTAAAATACGCAAAAGGTGACGCCCATCGAATGAGCTGCGCTGAAACCTTCTACGTCATCCACCTCCCCTCATTGGCTGTTTTGGGGAGTGGAGTGGGGGTGGAGTTGGGGAGGGGAGGTCTGCCTACACAGCTCGTAGTGCAGCAGATTTTGATTGGGCGACGGAGCTGTGCAGTCTCAGTTGTGATTGGACGAAGGGATGACGTAAGAAGTCTCAGCACGCCTCTTCCAGCGAAAGGGTAAAGAACATAAGTTTTTCGTCGCTTATAACTCGAGAACTAGGTGACGGATCGAAAAACGGAAAAATACGGGTCTTTTTATTTTACTAACTCTATCAGATTCGGCAATAAAAAAATTGTAAACGCTCCCATTGACTCCTGTTTCCAGCCAAGAAATTCTACTTCCTCTAGAACTCATAGATCACATGAGAATGAGAAATTTATGTAGATCATTATAATTTATTTTATTATTTTGCGCCAAATCATCTCATTGTTCCATCTATCATGGCTTCAGGTCGTGTTTTTCAACCAAGAATGTGATGGGAATAGACGTGGAATAGACTTATAAGTTCTTCCTAATAGCAACCTAAAAAGCCTCGCTAAAATAATAAATGCTTTTCCAAGTGCATAAATATTTTTACTAAAGGTAAAGTGGTTTTTGTAATGCGACACACGACTAGAAATTATTGTCTTATTCTTTCGAACCTGGTCATAAAAAGATCACAACGAGCGTGTTTTCCTTTGTTTTTCGTAGGACTGCTAAATAAAAGTGGGGGCAGTAGTGTTACGGCCTGCATATCTCGGAGGCTACGTTCCCGCCGTTCATTTTCAGTCGTTTACTTTTAAGTGGAGGGTTAATGTGTGATATGTGTGTAGGTGTATGATGAAGATTGGGAGAGGGGTTGAGAGGGGCCAAGGAAAGGGTTTGGGTGGAGGGTTTGGATTGAGAAAGGGTTTTGTTTCCTTCTTCACTACCCCTGGAAGAATTATAGACTAATGGATGGAAATTCTCATTCTTTTTGTGCGAGATAAATATTAAGTTTATTCTCTCCTTTAGCCCCTAATCACTGTCCCGTTTATGTGTGAACATATGTGTGAAAGATCTTTACAATTAAACAAATATGTGCATATTAGGAACTTAACTTAGCCAATTGTGTTTTTTTATTATTCTGCCTTTACTACATTAGTGAGTTAATTTTAAGCTAGGCGTACTGAGTTTATGACAGTAGCAAGTTATTAATTCTTCGAAGCATGAACATAATTTATAAATACCAGCATTTACTGCAAGGAAATGGATCTATGATTTTTTAATCTTGTAGATCAGTGATTTTCAAGCTAGGGTACGGATACTCGAAGGGGTACGCGAGAAAAACTGAATAATGTCGGGAGTGAGTGAGGCAGGCATATTTACATACTACGAGGGGTTCTACTCAGTTGGGGTAGGTACTTTCAAGAGAAATGGGCTAGGTATTTACCAAGGGTACGCAAGGTAAAAAGTTTTGGGACCGGAGTTGTGCATTGTAACATTGAGTCAAAGTCATGAGAATCAAAAATTTAAAAAGCATTGTAGACGAATTTACAGACTTTATGGATCAATGATTATGGATAATTTTTTATTGCATTGTGGTAAAAATATGCGAAATAAAACGTATGAAATTATTTTACCCATTACACTTATCTCCCTTGGTAATATATTTGAGCGCATTGGTAGAATAATGGGAAAATCGATGGGATCTGGTTGGTGTGGTGGCTGGTTTACTGTTTACTGGCTTCCCAACCCGAGGGGCCTGGGTTTGAATCCCGGATGTGTCGGAAATATTTTTGTGTATACCCAATCCCTACGAGGGTGCTATGTGGAGGGCTCTTCCAGTGTAGCACTCCGTCCGTTGGATGGTGCCTTGAACTGTGATACCCTTGGCGTTTGTCGTCATAGAGGTTCCACCGTGACTGAGTGAGTCAAAACTTATAGATATTAAATTCCAACTTTTTGTGTAATTTGTTTGAAAAATCTTGCTTTCACTGATGACATGCGTTAGCTATTGAAAACCAAAATGAAGTTACAGAATATGCAGATTATTCCAAGCATATATTTTTAATGAACACTTTTTTATAGCCTTAGGGACGGACTGTAGCGCCATTTCTATTGAATTGGCGTATTTTGTTTTATCATCGCAGTCATTTGATAACTCAAAATATAATGTGGTGAGATGCTTAAATTTTAATTTTATTCAATTTCCAGGGAGTTCGCGCTTTTTGCAAACAGTTTTCCACGTAACTAGCATTTATATTAGATAGAAAAATACTACTTTCCCCCGTTTCCCCCATTCCCGAATTTAACACCATGTAATTCCAAGTTCAATTAGCGGGAAATATGGCGTTGAGTGGTATAATTTTGTTGCTCCAATCAGATAAGGACACGGTTTTCTATGAGCATATAAGTTTAATGGCATATAAGCCATTTTACGTTGGAGCCACCTAAAGAGTAGGCTAATGCCGACACCGGGTTTCTCTCTATCTTTCCTACACTCTCCCTACCAATCGACCTATCTCGCCTAAATGGTGCAGATCACATAAGCCAACGGTCACTTCCCCGAAAAACCAAACAACAAACTGAATATATCTACGACGCTATACTAAATCTTAATTTTTCGTTGAATCTTGATAATGTGACCACATAAATGACTTCTTTAAAAGTCGAGATGCATTGAAAAAACCCTTTTTACCCGAAATCAATAGCTTTAAGTCATTCAATCAAAACCCATAGACCGGTTTGCATTAAACAAAGTTTAAGGCATTTGATTCGGAATCAGTGAATTCATATGATAGGTGGTAGAAACTACACCGTAACCGCTGGCCCGCTTGACATAGAAAGCATGTATTTATTAATATTACCTATTCTAAAAGCGTCTTTCGAAAATATGTCGTTTTCACCATAATTTCTTTTGAAATATTGAGTTTGCTCTTACGAAACACCCTCTCCCTTCAAGGGTGCTTCAAGGGTGGTGCGATTTGTTGAATCTAATAAATCTATGAAATTGTTGCTAATGCTCAGAAAGGGTGGTAATGTAAAACATATGCCATTACAATTTAATTTAGGCTAAAGTTACGGCACAAAACGTTGCCTTGGGCACGCTACTGTAGGAAAGTAGTAAATTATTGCATATTTTTTCCTCTTATTCCTCTTCCTTAGCTTAGGTACAAGGCGTAAATGTTCAATTTTTCAACAAAGCATACCTACTCTCTCTGGCTCTAAAAAATAACTATTCCTTTAGATCCGTAGATGTAGGAAAGCCATGTTGGGTGTTCCTCTTTCCTATTCTCCAACCCATTATAAATGGAAGAAATGCATGCAATGTTACCAGAAAATTACGGAGTGAATAATACGGTTAAATCGACTTTTTAAGTTTTTTTTACGGTTAACAGCAAGGGAGTGCGACGCTATAGGTTTTTTGTTACCAAAAAAATACGATTTCTTATTCAATAGGGCTCATCGATACCTGCGGTCAGATAACTCAATGCAAAAACGTATTTTTAGATAATTCCCTCTTTAGGTCCAGGGATGCGTGCTACATCGCTGCAACAAAATCGCTGTTTGCATCAAAATATAAAATTAATTTAAGGTGTATATCGATGTACCCTTTTGAGTAAAATATCGTTTTTTTCCGTACCAAAAATACCTATAGTGCCGCACTCCCTTGGAGTTCACCGTAAAAGAAATGAAAACACATCAATCTAAACGTGAATTTCATTCCATAGTTTTCTGGCCACACTTCCTGCCTTTTTCATTATTTTTATAAAATTGTGTCGTGAAGAAGGTCAGTTTCACGAAAAAATGTTAAAACTTCGCAGATATATTCGGGGTTATTACTTTGGATTCGGGTATTAGGTCTCCCTGGGTGTTCATCCTCTCGCGTGAGACCCGGTATTTGTACCGCACCTCACTGCCAACCCCTTCGCTAGGGAAGGGTGGATGATTGGGAGAGAACGCCGAGAGGGTGGAGGTTGAGAGAAAGAAGTAGTGAGGGAGAATGTCACTTGTTTACTCCTACTCCGTTCCCGCGAGCGGTAGCGTGATCCAAGGTCAGGGAAACAGAAAATTTCCCGGAACGTGGGCGTTTTGAATTTTGCACACGGGGGTGGAGGGTGGAGGGCGGGGGTGGAAAGGGCTCGCCACGAAATGCGTCAGAGGATTCGTGGAATCTCGTCGGCCTGGAAAACAATCTTCGGGGCACGTAAAGTTCTTTTCGCGTCCCTCGCTCGATCGGGATCGAAGGTGTATGTGTTGCGGGGGTGGGGAGGGGTGAGGGGAGGAGGGTGGCTGGTGGAATCCGAACGTGGAGGTTCTTTGGGAGGGGTGGGTGGGTGGGTTGGGAGTCTTCCCACCCCTTCCCTCCCTTGGGGACGGGATGAGGGGAAGGAGGCGCAGCGCGTGGGGACGAGGAGAAGATTGCGCTGTGGATTTGCGGGATGAGAGGGCGGCGGATGGACAATATGGCCACAAGCGACCGCTCAAAGCTGTCGTGCCGTTTCCCAAGAGTTGGCGGCGGCACGTGGACGGAAAAAGCGAAGAGGCGTCGGAGATTCAGGAATGGGAAAGATTTGTCGAGATCTGTGGGAGTCGTTCAGGGTTTAACTAATATCGTGTGCGGATAGTGGCATTACACTTTTATTCTTGATGTCTCCATAGCGCAATGGCTGAAAGACTGGTTTTCTGCACGAATTTCTCGTCTTTGATCAAGTCTCGGTGGAGGTAGAAATTTTATTCTGCAATGTCCTGCTTAGATGCTATGAGGAGAACATTTCAAGTTGGGCTTCAAGATAGTGACCAAATAAAATAAAAAATGTACGTTTTCACAATATCGGCTTAATACACGACCAGTTTCGTCGCTTAGGTGACATTATTACGACCCTTAATGAATTTCAACAACGTTGAGACTGAAACAATATAGTTCAGTTGTCATCTTCAAACCGTGGTTGCCTAGGCGTCTTCGTTCGGAGTCGGCGCTAGGCATCTCTCCTCCCTCCCTTTCCTAATTTCCCCTCCCATCCTTATATCTTTCCTCCCGGTCTGAAGTGCTTATTTCTGTGGAGTAATCTTTGAATTAAATGATTTGTATCTTAATCACTTTGTACTTTGCCGATTGGGGTTTTAAATGGACCATTTCTACTCTACTCTTAAACCTTCAAACATCCCTCTCATTGCTAACTATTTCTATCTTTAGAAGAACACACTACCTACCTGTCTATATTCAAACTAAAATTCATGTTTTAAATTAAAGATAATCCAAATTTTCAATGAAAAAAATGGAATTTTGACTCCTAATGCTTATAATTCAAAATTCCATTTGCTTTCATTGAAAATTTGGATTATTCTTTAATTTAAATTTACTTGTCAAATGCTCTCGTATTGAATTTAATGCCATTTTTTGCTCCATCTTCCCCGCTCGTTTAGTAACATAATTCCACTACGGCTTTGAGGTGTATAATCATCCCTAATTATTTCCTTCTTTATCTATTCTGCCTCCCATTTCCTTTGTAACTTCCCTTCCTTCAATCTTTTGCCTTGTGCTTCGTTTTTCATCCTGTGTCCCACGAGCTTTCTTCTTCTCCTCACCCACATTGCGAATTAAATTTAATTTCATCTTATCTCTCCATACTCCGCGTTTTGCTTTCATATAATTCCACGCTGACAATCAAGCTCCTCACTAACTTCTCTTTGTATATTTACCCACGTCCTGTTGTTAGTTCTCATTCGTTGAACGCCTTTCTTCCTAACGCGATTCTCTCCCTAATAGCCTTAGAACTAAATCTGTTTACTCCTTGAATGCTACCTAAGTATATCAATAATTTAACTTGTTTCTATTTACGAATATATGATTGCCTGATTTAATGATAGACTCTTTTCTCTCATGAATCTCACTTTGCATCAATTTACTCTGCTGTGATGCCGGTCGTAAACCTACCTGTGTGTGGTAGGTTTTGGATGGATCGTGGGAAATTAACATAATTTCATGTCTTACATTTATCTAATAACTTTTTCTTTTGTTTATTTTTCATTTTAGCATACTTTCAATATCAAACTTCATTTATGTGTATCCTCCATCAAATATTTCTTCCATCTTTCTGCTCACAAGAATTCCTCAAAATTTCCGATTCATTATTCTGCGCATGGGCTGTGGTTCACGATTAACTGGGTAGAGAGTTTTTTTAAAGGTATTTAATTTTGCCTTTCGAGAGAACCGAAATGGTAAAATTCGGTGTCGAAATTTTTGCTTGTTGCAAAGCTATGGTTCTAATTGCGCTGTTATTTTGATCAAGTTTCGTCAAATTTCCTTGAACTCAAAATGAGTGGTACACCATATGCTGATGCCACCCCTTACTTCTCAATAATGTCTTTAGTTGATAATTTTGAACCCCTGTCTTGACGGTCATTTTGTTTGAGTGGGGTACATCGGAAGGAGACGTGGTTGCAAAAGCATCAGGCTCGTACTCGGGGACCCGGAAAGCAAATATACGACGACGATAGTCCCTTCTCCGTCTGCAAAATCAACAAAGAAATGATTTTTTTGTAATTTTTCCCTTGATTTCCACCCCCCTGCGTGACAACGTTACTGCTTCCGATGACCAACCCCTGAGAGGACGCCAAACCCTCTTTCATTCCACCCGGATTGGTCGCACCCTTCCCCCCACCCGGAAGGAAAATCTTCCGACGTACCGGCTGCGTGGTCGCCTGGGAATTTAACGCTCGAAGGAGCTTCATTCTACACATCAGTCATAATCATTGAACATCAAAAAGAACCACGGACGCTTTTGCCCCTCTCGGACGATTATTGCTGGGGTGCAGTGGAAGGAGCGTGTCTCGCAGCGTAAGAATCTTGCGGGGATGATACGCGGAGCAAGGGCGTGGATTAAATGAGCTATAAAATATCAACGCGTGGAAGATTGTGAATAAAACAGGTTGAAAATTGGTGGGTGGAAGGATCCGACAATGTGGCTCCACCTCATGCCACGCTTCAACGAGCCCAATTCCATATTTTCAGGAATAGCGATCCCTCGCACAGTGGTCGGAAATCGGAAAAAGCTGGCTAAAAGCCCAAAATTGTATGTTTTAAAGATATAAACTTGAAACTTCGTGGAGGCACTCTACAATAATTGGTACGCCTAGGTTTTAGAGCGAAGTAAAATTGTTGGAGGTCGCAATATGACCAGATGGAAAAGCTACAGAAATAGGAGGCTGATGGCGATATACGCTAAGGTGAGGATGTTGTCTGGTTGTAATGGGGATTGAAGTATGCCAAAAATAAAGGAAAGAGTAGAAAATTTACTTAACGAACGGGATTAAATCTAGGAAAGCTGGAAGGAATACGTGGAGGAACTATATGACAGAGAAAATGACCCTGTGAGCTTAGAAGGTAAGCGCATTAGGAAAGGATAACCTAGTACGAAGTAAAGTAGACTGCAAAATAGAGAACGCACCACAGGAATTGAAGGCTAGAAAAACTGTGCGAGTAGATAACTTTCTTTCGGAGTTCCTGACGAAGTTGGGAAACAATGGAAGACCAAGATTTTTCGAACTTACTCGTATATTCTACGAGGAGGGAGTATAGCCAGAGGATTTCGTGAAAAAAGTTTGTATCCCTTCACCGAAGTTGAAGAAATAGTCAGAAATCGAAGATGTATAGAAAAATAAGTCTAAGTTAACTCGCGGCAAGATTTTTACTTAGTTTTATGATTAATAAAAGCTTGTTGTTGAGAACAAACGAATACTGGGGTGACGATCAGTTTGGGTTCAGGAAGGGTAAGGCATCTTGGGATGCATAAAATTGGGGAGATAAGAACACTTATAGAAAGGAACTTAAAGTATAATCAGTAGGTTTTTGCTTGTTTCGTTAATTTCTAATATGCGTTTGACGAAGTAAGTTTGGAAAAATAATGAATATAGCGTTTTTTATTTGACAATATTTTCATCCGCCACCCTTGGGGAGCTCCTTTTGTTATCATCACTCGAGTGATTCTTCACCGACATCTCATGGAAATTGGGATAGATTGGAGATCTGGCTGTTTCAAAATCTGTATGGGTAAAACCAAACGGGACAGATTAGGGCGGCTGGCTGTGAATCAGGGTAGGCAGTTCTAGGTCGAGGGGTGAGGCAAGGTTGCCCGTTGTCGCCTTTGCTTTTTTAATACCACGGAAATGGTAAAAAGGGGCGTGGGGAGAGCCATATGTAGGAATGAAGGTAGGAGGAGAGCTGATAAAGTCGGATAGATTTTCTGAGAGTCAGGCGTTGATTAGTCGATCATCTAAGGGATTGCAAGCTTTGGTAGATCCATTAGAAAATAAGGGCGGGAAATGCGGAATGAAGATTAATCATAAGAAAACAAAAGTCATGGTATTTTTTACGGCAATAAAAGCATGACTGACCATAATGCTAGGAGGGCACTAACTAGAGCAGCTAGAGTAATTTAATTACCTGGATATTAATCTGGAGGATTTCCTCCAGCATAGTAGTGAAGATATTAGAAGGAGAATGGCGTTAGCAAAGGAGGCGTTCACATGTAGGAGAGAATTAATGAAGGTGATCTTGGGTATGAATGTTTAGCTACTCCAGTCCTGGCTAATGCTGATTTTTTCAGCGTGGATTTCATACATTCAAAATAATGAAGTAGTGCTTGGTATGGAAGGGGAAGATAGAAGGCTTCTAGAGGAGAAGAGAATGTAGAGAAGGTGGGTGGAACAAGTTATTAGGGACGAGGAGATGTTCAAGATTGTTATTGATCAAAGCGCATCTGAGGGAAGAAACGAATAAGCATGTTGGATGGATGGCAGTTAGGAAGTATGCTAAGCTTTAGAGAACATTGTGTGAGGAAGGAGACGTTTTAATAAGGAAAAGCAGAGGAGAAATGGCTCATCCAAACATTCCCTACTACTATTCAGTACTGTGCGTTAGTGCGATTGGCAGAACGAATATTTCCTTAGCATGGTGAGCGAGGAAGGAAAGCTCGAGGAAATAAAAAGGAGGCAACGTAGGTGGATGGTACGAGCAATCAATGCAAGCAATGCTGAAGGGATACTTAAGTTAGTTTTGGATAGATGAAAGCTAGGGAAGAGGGAGGAGGACCGGCACTTTGGTTCCAAATGTGAAAATTGGGAAGATTTATGCTGAAATGAGAAGATAGATCGTGTGGGAAGTACTGCAGTCCCAGCATAGATGATTGAAAAATCTATCAAAAACTTACCTTAAATGGACGACAGCCAAATTATAATTGTGCATCGATATCAGTTATTTTCAGCCCTCAATTGGATAAATTTATCCTTTTTTAATGGACAATTTATACGAGAATGTCTATGAAAGTTTGGTATATTTTTCTCGGAGTGCTTGAATACTGCTTGAATTTTGAGGGTGCCGCGAATTATTCGCCTTAGGACGTCACCCGCAGGTGTGCCTATACCGAAGTGCGAAAATTCCACAAAAGAAAAATCATCCGCCGTGATTGGGACTCGAACGAATGGAGAGACATTATATGTCCCGCAGTCATGAACATCTAGCTTCTTAAAAGCCCCAAAAAATCCATAGGGGGTAATAGTGCTTGATTTGAACAATCACGCGTTTTATGAAGACAACGAGCTGACCACGTCAAATTTTTTTCTTGAAAAGAGACTCATTATCGACTCTCGAAAACCGGGTCAGTGATGATCACTGAGGAAAGAAAGGAAGTAGGAACAATGGGAGCTTTCCATTCGCTCGTGTGGGCTGCTCGCTTCGCAACACAACAGCGCACTTGCTTTCCGTTCGTTTCAGACCTTGCTCACTAGGCAGCGCGCTTCGAAATAGATTGGGAGTAGAGATCGCGCGCTAGAGAAGAAAATAACTTCTATATCTCATCCGCAATTACTGTGTTTATGCCTATATTTAGTAAAGGCGTCGAACAAGGATAATGTGAAGTTTTTAATCACTCAGTGATAAAAGGCTGACGTAATTAAGCATGTATTCACAACGAATTCGAAAGCTATGCACAAAACACTCGGAAGTGACTATTGATAACCTAAAGAATGCTGCCTGCCCGCAGGTTACCGAACATTTTGCCTGCGCACATCCTTCCATTCATCGTCGTTAGTTCGCTCTGAAGTGCGCAGACGTACTCCGATCAGTGCAAACTTGAGCACCTTGAATCGAAAGCTCCCACTAATAATGGGAAATCATCGGTCTCACCCACAACCGAATCCGATCCGTGTACTTGCCATCACGAACTCAAATGAGTGCGAAAAGACCTTATTCCCCCCCCTCCGAGCTTCTCCTTCGACGAGTCCGTCTGGAGGGTGGTTTTCGTTCCATAAATATTTTTTTATTAAAGGCACCGTGGTCGCTCGTGCGTTCCACGGGTAGGAGAAGGGGGGGGGGTCGCGCTGGTATGGGGGACATTTTGGGAAGGGTATGGTAGGGGGAAGGAGAACAGGGAAGGGGGTTCGCACGCATCACGGCGACACGTTTTCTCGGAATCGACACAAGGGGAGGGCTAGCGTTCGCGTGTTCTTCGCCGGCTTCATCCCCATACCCCTGTCGCTCCTGAACCCCTATCCTTACCCCTCCCCACTTTTTGACATGTTACCCCTCCTCCTCCCCTCCCCGACCCCCTTTTTCGCCCCATCTCCCTTCGGAAAGGCACCCTTCCCTATCCACCCTACCTCCGCTCCCTTACGTTTCCACACTAATGCGAATGGTTGGCGAAGCGGTGTGGGTTTGTGGCACGATGAATAGATGGCGCCTTGGGGCGCACGAAAATGAGGCCTGTCTTTTCATCGAAAAATAATCCACCCAACATGGCCTTCGCGCGAAATAAGTCCATCGACGCAACTAACATTGCTTCTTATTTCGTATAGTATAATTGATCCCTGAACACTTGCATAATTGAAGCGTTTTGTGTACTTCCTTGCTACAAATTATCTGCCCAGCATGGATTTCGGTGCGAAATGTCTTCATCAAACGCTGTATAAATAGGTCAATACGTCATTTGCGGATTATTATTTTATTCTCTTACTTTAGTATCCCATCATGAAATCACCTCAAATCTTATGCCATCGCTATTGTTCTCGGGCGTATTGACTGCGTGAGCGATCTACTTAATATGGCCGATTGCGTGACGGTCGGATTAGCGCGGCGATTACAATGCCGACTTTCCGCGCGAAGCCCCTGGTTCATCTGCCCCGGCAGTGATGGAGACTTTATGTATGAGTATTCTGATCTCACCTTTGGTGCTTTAAGTAGAATACTTCAATTGCATAACTCCGTCTGTCGGATGGGACGTAGACCCATAGTCCCTTGTTGTCTTCCATTAGGAGTGTAATGGACGCCGGGTTTTTCTCCGCCCTTCTACTTCAGATTCAACTGCTATCCTTATTCCTTGACTCTCAATCTGCAGCGCCGATCCGTGTGGAACAGACGTGCATTTTATTAATCAAATGCCGATTGCGCTGTTTTAAATGGTTTCAGTATTCTCCGGTGCTATTATAAATTGAGGTTCGATCGATTCTCTTCTGTTAACCCTTTCGGTTCGCTATTAACCTTTTTATTCTCTTACGCGATGAGGTTACAGATATATCTTCCAGTAAAAATAATAAAGGGTCCATTCTACCAGTTAAATGATATCCATCCAGAAAATAAAATGCAAATGCTTTATTGTGTGTTATATCACATTGCTAAGCGAGCAGGCAATCAAATTAAATACGCGGATGGATGAAAAAGTCATGTTTGGGGAGACGACCGAAAACTGAGGTTATTTTCGCCAGGATAGATGGGAAGAACAGTGAGGGAAGAATTGTTTTTCGAAATTCGAGAAAGTGTAAAGATTATCTCGGTGCCTATGCTAGCCTGCTCTTAATGAGTCGCATCTTTTTAACTATGCGGATACATGCGGATAATATATGGACGAATCATTGCACTTGAAGTACTCTCCACATCTCTGTGCACCCAAACTTGGGTCGATATTCCACAGAAAATCTCCTCAGAAAAAGGGTAGGATTATTCGGAAATGGTATCCAAATAGTGACGGGAATATACATTTCAAAACGCTACCACTGCCAGAATTCTAACCCGGTATTTTGGAATGGGAAGCCAGTTCTAAAAAACATATCGGCCTTCGATACATACTTACATCTACATCTTTATCGTACCTACCCTGTAAGCCACCTCAAGAGAGTCTGGCAGGGGGTGAATCATCACCAGCTTACGCCACACTATATCCCATAAATGTTATTGAAACAACGAGTATTATTGTACACATAGCAAAAATCTGCTATTATGTTTGCAGGGGGTGAATTTTCATCGACATGTGCTGCAGTATATACTGCATATTTCGCAAAACTATGGATATCAATGCATTTCGCTGCTGTATACATGGACAGGGATACAAGATACGTATACGGGAAGCATGCGCTCATCGTGAACATAGTAAGATAGACAACCCACGACTCCTCACGCGCAAAGAAAGGGTGTATCTATGGTTTGCGGGGGATATTGCTGTGAGGTTGAGGGGGTAGAAGTTCAGTCTCGCAGGAGTTGGTGTGGGTGAGTTAGGCTATGGAGGTGTAAGGGGGGGGGGTTGGCTCGCAATGCCCCATGGGAAATGGCACGCACGGTATACTGGAGAAGGAGGGGGAAGGAGAGGTTGTTCCGGGGAGGCACCTAGGGGAAAAGGCGCGGTAAGAGGGAAGGGGGTGGTGTTGGGGGGGGGGGGGAGGCAGTTGTGTGGGGCAGGTGGGGCGAAACACACCGATATCGATTGAGGGTTGGTGTCTTGGTGGTGCTCCCTTATTCTCGTATCTTTTTTCCCCCTCTCTACCCCCCTTCCACCCTCCCCCATTTGCTGTCCCTCCCCTTCTCCCGCGCACCCCCTCCTCCTCGAAATGGCAACCTCCCCCCTATTGACCGGCCAAGAGTCTCCTTACACATATTAGTCCTCTAGCTCCGAATTGGTTTCACAGGGTTTTCGGTCCGTAGTGCTCTCACTAGCTCGGTGTCCGTCGAGGAGAGTAGAGTGAAGTCTTTTTTTTTCCCTTGTTGAATTTTACGCCAGTTATATTTCCGCCTCCTCGAAACGAATCGTGGGTTTTGGGGAATCCAGTGAATTTTTATTTCCCATGCTACTAAATGGTGGAGGGTGCATAAGCTTTATATCCCCCACACCACCGCAGGCCAAGCTGAGGGCGCGGCCGTTGAGATGTTGCCCGAACCACGTGGGGGTGAAACTGCGACAAGGGGAGCTCGTTCATCAAAGCCAAACCTTTACGTGGATTCCCTATGCTATGGAGTTCCTTGTTGGAGGATGTGTACTGGAGCACAATTAACCTGTCTGAAACAGTAATTCTTGGCGAAATGCCGAGAGAGCGTTGAGAGCAGGCACTCGCACAGATGAAAGATACATTATCAATTTGTAGAAATTCGTGAAATATTTTAGGCTTTCCCGTCGAGTTATTCTGGTGAATCCTTCTCGGGCCTCCCACCGGGTACATTAACCCGAGAATTCATGCTTAGAATATCGTAATTTAAAAACCATCGTGTTTGCCATTAGGTAAAGGTGGTTTGTTACCGTATAATGACTTTTTTGTTATTTTATTTATATTCTGGCTAGTTTTTTAAAATGTTATTTTTTTTCGAATAAAGAAATCATACCGTTCCACGCCATTTTTTGCTTGTTGAATTTGATATTTTATGGTGTTCAATGCGAAAATGAGTTACACTACACGGAAAAAATAGAATTTCTCTAAAATATTTATGCCATTTTCGCGAATAACTCTGTATAAGAAGTGAATCTTCTCTGGAATTGAATGCTAATAAAATGTTATTTGTATGTATGTATTGATAAATGCATTAACCCTCATCCCGGTGGTATTTATACGCCGTTCATAAAGGTTTATCAGACTCTGATTTAATTTCTGCGAAATCAAGTGAGATAAAGTGAAATCAGGCTCACATTGATCGAAGAATCTCATAAATGTATGCATGTATGATTGATTTATTGATAGGTCTATTTCAAAACCTACGCTACTGCAGCTCGGGATTCATTTAAGCGATCTCTCGCGTGTATCTCCAAAATCAAAGCATTTTTTTCTTTAATTAGCTTTCTAATAGGAAAATAGAACGCTACTGTAGAGCCAAGTTAAGCAAGTATTATTTTTGGAGTGAAGAAAATATTGTGCTAATGAAATTGTGAAAGGTTTTAAATGAAAATAATTTAGCCCATATCTTATTCACTGAGCACAAAGTGTTGAATGAAAAAAGGCTAGTCACACACTGTCATGCATCAGTAAACCTGTTTCATAACGTTGCTAGTTGTTGTGTAGTGGTAAATATAAAATACCTCCTCGCTCTTTCAGGCCAATTTAAATTATTCAACACTTTGATATTTAAATATTTTATTTATTTATATGACATTTAAAACTCAAGGAAAGGCAACGTGGGATTTTTTTTGATAAACGTATCAACTCTGTGTATATTTACTTATGCCGCGTAACTGGATCGTTGGGTAAATTTTTACGAAGCTGAAGAGTTAGATTATTGTATGATTTGACTCATCACATTTCAAGCGCGGATGTTGTCGGATATAATTATGGAAAATCTTTGACAGATCTTTTCTTCTCATTGATCTTTTTATTTCCACAATTCACACATATTGATATTTTATTCCTGTTAAAAACTCATGTATGTTATATGGGGATTTTAGCCGTTATATCATTTGTTTCCTTACTACCTCAGTCATCACTCAGCTCAGAACATGATCGCAGGCCTTCAAATACAGATGGCACAAATCTCAGCTGGTGTATTATCGTCAACATTTTTATTTGCAATGTTTACTTCGAACGTTTAATGTACCTGAACATTTTTCCTGCTTGCATGTATATCATGGCTGTCGTGCGAACTTATACATAACAGTTATGAAGAGGACGTGTGCGTAATTATTTAAAATGATAAGTTTACCAGTTTTGAAGCTCATTTTCAAATTATAATTTTTATTTCTGAGAATTGCATTAAATTTCAAAATCAAAATTTATTATACCTCTCGTACCTTTATTTTCATAAACTTGTTAGCGTTTATTTTTCTCTGAGGGGCGCATTAATTGGCTATTAAAGCCGTTTATTGATGAAAACATGAGGTTAAATATTTCAAATCTTCGCAGTATAAACGTTCACTGTAACAACTGTACCGGAAACCATTTGTTAATGAATGATACGTACATTGTGTGGAAAAATATCATAATTAGTTGCATTCATGTATTTACAAACTATTTTCTGAGGGAAACTACGCATTGAGCCACCATCACCAAATCTTAAAGAGAACTGCAGGAACTATTCTCATCCTTCTCCAAACATGGTATTTTCGGGAGTGATTGGCTGATTTATTTTATTTATTTTTATTCTTAAAAAATGATTTTGCTCTCGGGGAAAGACTGAAAAAAGTGAGTTACGATGTTTTCGTGCGGGAAGTGCGGTTTAAAAACATGGTATAAAAAACGTGGATAAAGCGTTACGCGTTCCTTTTTCGCTTTGCGATTCGCCTTTATTGACCATTCCCTATCATTGAGGACACGAACCTCGCGTTGGAGCCGTAGGAAGGAGTTCGCCCGATTCCGCAAGAAACAACCTCATGGCCGAAACGAGCCGGGCGCCCACAAAAGGAATCGAAGAGGAGGGTCGGAATACGCGGCCGTTATATTTTTAACGAACCTGACACGGAAGCGGGAGTTATTAATTCAGGCTGTTCGCGAGAATTTCGAAAAATTGCGGAGAAATGCCATTTCGACCGCCCCATCGCCCGTCTTGGTTGTTGATATATTTTTTCCGCTCGCTTTACCGTGCTCCGCCATTGCCCAGAACCCCACTTCCCAATACCCTCTCTTCAATTTCTCTCTCCTCCCTCTCCTATACAACCAACCCTCGTCCTTCCTCTTTCCCTACATCCCTGCTAAAAATCACCCTTATAGCTTATACTATCAATGTATATTCATTTGGTGTTCCAGGTAATCAATGGAAGTGCCAGGACAGGCATAAAAATTCGGGGAAAAGTTGGAGGCATCTGAGACGCGCTCGTGGGGTTGGAGTTGGGAATCAAGTGAAAAATGAGCGGGAAACAAGAAAATGTGAAATATATATTGAATAGGCTCGTAATGGAAGAATGTGAAAGGCGGTCACTGCGTTGGTTCAGACATGCTGATAGAATACATGAGGGTTGGGTTGGTGGTGTCGCTTGAGTAGTTGCTTCCCATCCCGAGGGTCCAAGTTCTAACCCGGAAGTTGCAGAGATTTTCAGCGAAACCCAAATCCCTACTTCACTATCATGTGATGAGAGCTTCAAGCTTAGCACTCCGTTCATCGGATGAGGCATTCTAAAGTGGATCCATTAGACCTTTGCGTTATGAATATGCTTACGCCAAAGCCGATATTCTTTCAAATTTTCTCCATTCCTCAAAAAGCCCAAACTACACACCTATCCTCAATGGCACAGCCTTAATGACTTCAGTTATATGTCGCCTCCCCGATTAATGACTAGGTGCTACAACTGAACGCATATTTTGCTGAAGAGAAAATTGTTTAAGAGTGTGGGATTGACCGAAAGAAATCATGGTCGAAAGAGGATAGCGATGCTGAATGTAGGAATATCAGGAACCTTAGAATTTAGTCATAAATATGTAATACTGTGTACACCTTGGAGTGTTGCGACTCTTGTTTCCTAGGCACTTTCCAATGGTCAATAATTTAATTTGACAATCGCCGTAAAAGTGCATTCTAGCTTCGTCTAACGGTGTGGAAGGCCTTTTAAGTCGATTTATGCGCAATTGAACAATTACTCTTGAAAAGCCATCTTGAGTGGTCTTGAATGAACTTCAAGCGTTTAAGACATCTTGTTCGGCGTTCCTTGTTCAAGACTTTTTGAATAGTGTGTAATGGGCTTAAGAAACAAGAGAATGTGTATGTAAAAATTCTTAAAGGAAACAGAGGAGAAGGACGTGTGTTTACTTGGCTTGAAAAGACTTGCCAAGGAAGAAAACAATAAAGCAATTTTTATTAATTTCCTCAACAAAGGTCAGTTCCCGAGGCCTTCTATAAATAAATACGCTTTGTGGCAGCGCCTACCTTGAAAGGAAACGGCCTGATAGATTTGTTTGCATGAGTTTAAGTACATCCGTACAGTTACCTATACCTTGGACCCTAGAAAGTCAAACGTTTTAATGCTCGAGCAACTAAATCCACAACATACCTCATAATTTCAGGAATATCAGGTCTAAATTTTGATCAGAAGTTTGAAATGCGACGCGGCTGTGAGAATGTAGAGAAAACTAGTTTTAGTCTGCTAGGCCTTATCTAGGCACTAGGCATTAACATCTAGAGATTATAATCGAAACCATGGGTGATTATTAGCTGCTAGAGTGACTTGGACACTTGTTAAAAACCTAGAGGAATTTTACTCATTTCCATTTAAAATGAACTTAACCAGTGGATTGCCTTTAAAAAAATGTATGATTTCACTTATATAGTGCAACAATAATATAATTTTACTTGATTAAATAACCGATGTCTGCCCTTAAAATGTTATCCGAGGTATTTTTGCTGCATCTGGAACAGATTTATTGCACTAAAATCGTTTCTAGTAAGGAAATGCAGCTCGATAGTCGAACGTGGCAAAAGTCAAACGAACCCTTAGAATGGATTTTGTTCGACTTCTTAGGGTCAACTGTAGGTATATACATAAATGCATGCTTCCCCTTCTTCCGAGGCACGAGCACACCCTAGCTTTCGTGCACTTTCCACCGAACCCTTCACAGAATTTTTCCAACCTCCTCCCTCTCCCCGTTCACAAACCTCCTACCCTCCGTAACTCCCCTCTCTATGGGCTCCCAACCTTCACCAGGGCCCCCCCACCCAAACCCCCGACACGGAGCACAAAAGGGGGTAGCGCGAAATGAACTCACGTTATGATATGCCTTGAGGAATAAATAAAAAAATAAAACCCTCTCCACGTTTTAGGGAGATTTTACTCGATGCTGATTGGTCGGCAGCCGTAATGGGGGAAGGGGAGTGGTGGAGGGGGTCGGAGAGGAGGTAGGGGGTGGGAGGGATGAAAGATAGAAGGGCTCATGCCCGTACGCTCCATCCGTATCGTTTTGGAATAATATCGACCCGGTCGGGGTAATCTCTTTGGTAAATTTGGTGATCTCCGATGGTAATAGATTTTTTTTTCGTTTCCTTTTCAATTTTTTTGTGCCCTTGGCTACAGAAATAGGGTGGGAAACAGGGAATGCGATTTCCAAGTGCTGGGATATTTTTTCGGCCCTTGTGGACGCATGATGGGCAAACGTTGAGTTATTTCTTCGAACTCCGAGGGACAGGCCTGCTTCCAGAAATAATCAGTAAATTATGCATAAAACCGTAGTATTAATGTGCTATCAAGAAATAATGATAATTTATAGTTAAAGTATGAAAGGAAATCCGTTATATTTCACTGTCACATTTCAGCTGTGAAACGACAAGTCAGCTGATTTTTCGTACATCATAAAGGAAAAACAGAAAAAGTGTCAACCTATGTTGATAGGAAACTACGTAGAAAAGGTTTGCGCTCACAGCTCTTCACAGCTCAGAGACACATGTATGGCTATTAGCCGAATTAATATGAAGTTTGTCTTCCTTGCGAAACAAATTAACTTAGGGTGTAAAAAATTGAGCAAAATTGAGACTAGCATGCGTATTATTGCACTGGTACGATTATGCCGTATTGACATTTCATAATAATGAAAGCGTCAAGTAAACTTACCCTATCCTGAATAATTAAAGGCTGTTTGAAGAATTGTAAGCGATGTACCAATATCTTGGACTTGTGATTTTTACTAGTGCTTGAAAATCGAAGATCCAAGCGAGTATCATGTAGAAGAGCAAAATCACATGAGAAAAAGGATGCACCAAGATAGTAATGGGAAAATTTCATCGGTGAAAAAAACAAGGACAGTATTAGTCAAAGGGACAAATTGGGATGTATGAAGCAATGCATGAAAGTAATCGAGGAAAGCCAGTGTATGCAATTAGGCAGTAACAATGGAGAAATCTGAAAAAATAGTTTTTCTATGTCGAGCATTAGTCATTAAGGTGAGCCCATGAAAGCGCATGAGAATTTGTGTATTTTAAGAAGTACTTATTACTTAAAGCAGGGATGTTCGCAGTTAATTTTCCTAATGGATGAAGCTGGTTCAATTCTCTTTATAGTCTATTTGCTGAATTCTCCATCCAAGTTTTTTCATCCCTTATTCCATATTGCTTTTCCCGATTAATTTCACCCCTGTTCTATTTGAGACACCTTTTCATTTACGATTCAGTTTTTGAATTGCAGGACACGACGGCTTCCATTGTGGCATACAATTTTCCTCTTATTTATAATTCGCTAAGGAAATTTGGAGAATAGATAATTTTATGCGAAATAAAATCTAATATTACTCTAAACGACCTGATTTTCTTCAACTCCACGTCGTACGTTCATAACTATAAATATGTAAAGGCCTGCCTAGATCCGGTTGAGTACATGAGAATTATAAAAACACTGTAAGTTAATGTTTATTTGATTTGAAGGTCATGTCAAATCATTTTTTATGCTTTCGTTTTCCTAGTTTGGTATACTCGCAGGTAATAAAAAAAATGTCTTGGATCCATTGACGGCCCCAAAGAGGGGGGGTGGGATTTTGCCCCCCAAAACCTGGCGTATTTCTTTGCCATAGACCTTAAATTAAAAGCCTAAATTATTTTGTTGCTTCTTATATTATTGAAGATTTGGTGATTTGTTCTTTAAAATCCAGTTAAATTTTATATTAACTAAAACTGTTTTTAAAACCACTAGGATTTACCCCCCCCTCCGCATCTCTGGTCTGGAGCCGCCCTGCTTGGATCACATAACGAATCATTACATGCGAATAAAAAATGATGTCGTATTCAACGAAAGTCAGCAAAAAGTTACTGTGCATGAAGTTTAAGCATGAGAAAATAAATGAATCCATTTCAGTTAATATTGTACCATGTAAAGGGAATCATATCGTATTTATCCTAGTATGCCTGTTTCTGAAATAGAGTGACCAATCCGGGCACTCGTGAGTTTCCATGTTATCAATTTCACTGCCTTGAGTCCGTCCAAAGCGCAGTTGAAACTGATTTGGCTTAGAAAGAAATGAAAAGTAAACAATTTTTTCACGATCGTAAGATTTAAACTAAGGCCACCATCATGGATTCTTAGGTCACGTGATTCCCTTCCAAAACTGGCATTGGATATGTTTACTGATTGGCTGAATTTCTGTCAACTGCGCTATTATCTTGGACGAACTATAATTAAGTATTTTATTTTTCATTTACTTTTCTTTGGTACACTATCAAGTGCTCTTCAGACAGAACCCAAGGGGATTTATGAATTATATTGAAAAATCTCCGTCACTGTCGGGATTCAATCCTGTAATTCGGAATATCTAGTCATTACTTACATTAAATAATTAATCAGTAGACAAGCACGCATGCCCTGGAGGCATGTGTGTTTGTTAACTGTTTAATGGCACTTATGAGGGACTCGAACCCACGGCCTTTAGATTAGCAGGCGAGGACTTTACCAGGACACCACCAAGGCCGAATAGCACCTAAATAGGAATTAGGAATTAATTGAAAAATTTTCATTCATCCCTGGATATGAACCCCGGCCCTCGGATATGAAAGACCATAGGCGTAAGCCATCACACCGACTCTATCCTTATTTTGTGTCACTATGGAATCTACTAGTACGTCCTTGTGACAAGACGCCATGAATGTAATGGTGAGAGGGGTTTTTCTCATTTACTCAAGTTGTTTGGAGGTGTTCTATCGTATTTCCTTCCACAGGTATGTCGAGTTCCCGCTTGTCTTAGGGGCGGGAGTGGATTCCGCCCACGTCGACAACCACCGATTGTAACGGCCCGCATGCAAGAACCGGACCGACAAGGTTCCTCCCCTGTGGGCGTGGTGTTCCTTGAAATATTTTAAAATGAAAAATTGTATCGGAATGAACTCAATCACAGGTGTTCAAAATTTAATATACCTCATTACGACCAGTATCTCTTGAGATAGCGTCCACTGCGTGGAATTTGTCGTGAGAGTACGAAACGGGTTTCTTTCGTGGCATCCAAATGCCATCCATCCCGGTTCATTTCGACAAATGTAATTGCCTTTGCTTTGCCTTGAAATTGGCTTTTCAATTCTGCTCGACTAGGTTTAGAAAAAAATTAAGAAACAAAATTTTGACCGCAAGTTACATTTTCTCAAATACTTTATGTGGTGGGTTTAACCCAAAGTGTAAACCATTATCTGATTCCCTTTTATATTTTTTTATTCTTTGATGTGAATATGATTTTGATTATTTTCTATCTTGGTTTTGAAATTTGAGCGTGATGGTAGTTGAATTTGTTACGTTCTACGGAATATATCAATATGTAATAGTATATTCTGCTAGTGAGTCATATGTGTTCACTCGTGTGAATTAGATTCATTGCCAAAGCTGTCTGAGTTTAAAATTAGAATTAATCCAACCTGATATCATGGTTTAAGTTTTAATTCAAGCGCATTTCACAGAAAATAATCTCAAATATATTTACGATTCTGAGCATTTAGTAATACTGTTCTCCTGTCTTACGCCACTGCTGTTGCTTTTAATAGATTAGAGGCAAATATTTGCTATAAATTTTTTTCGATACTTCAAACGCAAATTTTGGAATTTCCTCCGATTACAAATTGATTCTTTCTGGTAATCAGTCCATTAACTCTTCCATCCATCTTATTATATTCATCCTGGTATTGATTATTCACAATACCACGGACTTTGAAATTTTATTTTTCACAATCGTCTTCACAATCCATCGGCTATTCTCGAATTATCCCTATTCTCTGTTAACTTAATGGTAAACTTATATCCACCTAAACTTTTATAAATTAATATTACTTCCGCAGGTAGATGTAGATTTTCGGCCTTGCAGTACGCGTGCGAAGGAACGCATGTTGAAGCCTCGCCGACTCAGCGATAATAGCTCTTGAAGTTCGAGTGATAGTTGCCATTCAAGGACACCACCTGGCCATCGTAGATATTATTTTCGTTTGATTTAATTGTATATATAACAAGAACTGATTGTATTGAGTGGTAACCATTTGACATCTCGCGATCGGTGCGTTTATTAAGGTTTGAATCGAACCGAGGTTTTTTAATTGGCTCTCAGGCCCACAGCTGTCATAGGTCGTGGGTGAAATCTCATGATACTCCAAGTGACTGGCGGTTCCTGTATCCATTCCCCCTCAGCTCCCACCCTATTATTCGGTCTAGCCTCGGCGATACACACCCTGTTGGTCGCTTCGGGAACTAACGAGGAGTTTTTTCCTGGAAGCTGGGTTTAGTACACTCCTTATCACATGTTTCACGCGGAAAGCTCCCGTTGTTTAAACAAATATATTATGCTGCGTCACATAGTTAAGTCAAAGAAGAAATGAAAGGGATAACTTTTATTAAGATGAATCAGTAAAATTTATTAGAACTTTTATCTTTTAAATTTTTACTGTTTTGGGATTGCAAAATTGTATTTTATTTACTCCGGAAGGAAGATCTAACTAGCAATATTTTTTTTTGTTTTCTGAGTGGAATTAATATTTGTATCGGGAAAATATTTGAATGATAACCGATACTGATAAAATTTTTCTTGTATAAAGTTTCTCTGACTGAATGAATTCAACCTGCTGCTAAACTCATAAAGCAGCATTTTTTATGTTGTATTGATTGCCCGAGAAGAAAATCGATGGGGAATAAACCTCAAGGGCATCACCATGGATGCAACATAACGACCACTTCTTGCCTCTTTTCCGTTTAATGTCACCTTGACCTTTGGGAGACTGATGTTTTATCGGTTCCTAATTTAATTGTATAAGCTGAGAGTGTATTATATTTTCCATGATGGAGAATTAGTTAGAGGGAAGGACCTCGAAGATTAAAAAGGACATATTAGCAATGGCTATTAGGCTGACGGAATTGGAGTAAGGTAGTGGAAGGGGAAAATTTAAGTCAGTTTGGTTGAAATTATTTTGATAAATATAATTTATAGATATAACCAAACTTAGTCATTTAGGTATCTCAAAACTACAAAAATGCCGATCTTATTCCTAGCACAACTACTCCTCTTAAAAATCCTAGCATAGTATTGTTTGCAAGATTTGTTCCATGACATTGAGTGAAATCTTCCCAGCTCGCTGTGCATGTTCACAGCTTCGTTTCAGTGGGGTCGACGATCAATTTACAATTCCATTGAAGTGTCCCTTCTGAAGAGGAATCGAGGGGAAGATTGTGACGTTGCGCTTTCGTGACCTCTCGCGGGAAACCCTTGAACTGTAGAAACCGGAAAGGAAAAGAAAAATGGTGGGGAAGTTCTCTTCCCCAGTGTCGAACGCGAAAAGAATTTTTTGATCGGCCTTAAAGGTACGTTTGACTTGGACAGATGGTAAGTGCGATCGCCGCCTGACCCTGAGGGTTGTTTCTTAGAATTTCCCTCGCCAAGAAAGGGATTCAATCGCCCTTCACCATTTGATGAATATTTAATCACGGAAAAGAGTTAATCACAGTAATTAGTAATTATTATGCACCTTTAAACACTAAGTCATTGCACATTGACATAATTCATAGTTAATGGATCGATTATTTTTGATTAATATAAAACTGGCTATAAGTATAATTATTTTTCTGAAGTAAATGATACTTTTCGTCTCATTATTCTAATATATGAAGAAAATTTACCTCTAAATAGCGTCACATCACCCTTTCTGCATCTAGTAGAAATTCTGAGGGAATCAATTAGATTATTTTCATGAATTTTATATGATTTTATCTACTATTTCGGTAACTTTTTACATCTATCGTACATATGTTTCATAGATTTATCTTTTATAATTAAAGACATGATCGACTTTTATTTCCTCCTTTGAGTTAATTGTTCTGAAGAATCTCATTTGTGTTCACAGTGAAAATAGCAATGCCTCTTGGTCCTCTCGTGGTAGGATATCGTCGATACATTATCGTCCAACAATGGAATCATTATTTTTGCACTCAAAATCAATTTCAATACTCAATGATCTAGATCACAGTATATTTTAATCCGTGCTAGAATGTATATCCTTAATGCCATTGCTTTTCAAAGCAGAAACCTAATATCTGGTTTCAGATGTGAAAAACTGGGTATCTCACTAATTTCTTATATTTTTCCGTATCTTTGCTTACCTCCTTCGTTTCATTTGCAACTATTCTTCGCTTTATTTAACTCTCTTGTTACTGAAACTGCTATTATTCCTTCAAGTAAAAGTAACCTCCACCACATCAAATGAATTTCTCTCTCAAAATGTAAATTTGTAATTTTGCTTTTCATGAATTTGTAAACGGTGATGTATTAATGCTACTTTTCTTCAGGTGAAATAGCTTTAATGTTTGATTTCATTTAGCCACCTCACATCGATGAATTTGGTGCTTAGGTTTAGAACTCAAAAGACATTGAATTCGATTGGAGTGTACGACGACCAGTTGAACCATAGTACCTACTCGTTCTTCCACCGGATTCAATCAGTTACGGAGAAAACAATGGACCAAGCTTGATCATTATCTTGTTTTAAGCGCCGTTCTCAGCCCACCCCATATACTATAACCGATAATGTTATAATTATTACTACCCATTGATATTTCCGCGTATTTTTAAGATATATTTTATGCTGTGTTAACTGGTTATGTGAAACATTCATCCTATTACTCATTGAATGAGCTGGATTTTTAACTGTCTCAAATGTCTTCAACTCGAAGGAGGCTTGGTTAAATCTCTGAATGGGGCGAAATTGAATTTTTTCGATCAGGCGTCTCAATAGGACCATGAATGCTGCATTTCTACTGTCAAATCAAATGGACGGTGGTAATCACCAATGAAGAACTCCTAGAAGAGTTTAGGGGAAAAGATATATATGATGAAAGTGAATTTCAGTTCAGGCGAATGATTTTTTCCCTGTGAATTTCACATAAATGAGTGATCAGTAGCGGGCGACTCCGTTAAAGTTACTACGCAGCCAGCTCCGCAGCTCTCAAGGGTTTAATGAAAGCTTTCCGAAGAAGAAAGGCATAACTACTGGACGCATTTTGCGACTCAATAACCTCTTGAAAACAATGGTCGAAGGAAAAATTAATATGAAGAATTACCGAGGGACACACCGCATGGAATACGTGAGGAAAATTATGAATGACGACAAAATGAAAACTAATGTAGGAATAAAACGGTCCGCTGATAAGGGTGGAGAGCTGCAGCAAACGATCTATTGTTGTTTTTTTGAGGCTGTTATGTTTAAGAATGTGTACAATAAGTTTGTCTATTTCACTGCGCTAAGTAATCTTCGAAAGTGGATGATATCAGTGTCATAATTAAAATCCTGTAGGTCTAGTAATGGTGATCGCAACTCGCCAAGCCCAATCACTCGAACTCATACACCCTATTTCTTACTTTCCACGCGCAATAATTCACGATAAGACTTATCCTGACCCGTACTTTCCGCCACAGTCGTGACTACTGCATCAGTTCAAAAAATATCTCCCCTTACCGACAGATCCCGTATAAAAAGCCCGGGACTTAATTACGTCGAAAAAAGGAGGTTGGGGGTGGGGTTGGAAATAATTCGACCGTCTATTCGGGGATGCATCTGCCATGCGGTGAAAAGGGAGCTTGGGCAAAAGGGAATGAGGAGGGGGGAGATGAGGGGTGGAAGGGAAACACGAAAAATGTTGGGGGGAGATTTATACGCCCGGGCAAACCAGATCTATATCCCACTCCTCTAGTTCACTCGCTCACTCCCCCTCCCCATTCTCTCCGCTTTGTTTCACGCCGTGGAAGCCGAACTCCTCTCCCGACGACGAAATAATAAAAAAATAATATTCTCTCTCTCTCCCCGGTCGGGGAACCGTTCACGGGAGGAGGAGGCGGGCGGGGGGAGGGGCGGGGGGAGGAGGTGGTGGTGCAAGGACGGAATGCGCACGCGGTGCAGCGAAGGAAGAGAACCTAAGACAACCGGCGAAGCCGAGAGACCTCAACGCTCGGCTGCCCCGCGCGTCGTCCTAGCCGGAAAACGCTTGCGTTGTGTGTGAGGGAGGGGGAAATTCTCTCCTGCATGCGATCGTGTTAGGTAGGTTGGTTTTGGTTATTTTTGAGGGGCGACCGTCAGCTGAGGTTATTTGCGCCATTGAGGATTTGTGAGTATGTTCGTAATGCTATTGTGTTATTTCGGGAATGTAGAAAAAGTTAGAGAAAAACCTGGCGCCGGTACTGGCGTACTCTTAACGAATGGTGCCGAGGGGTCTATAATATCGGGATGATTTTTGGGGAATGAGCAGAGGTTGGAGGAAAACCCGGAAACGTTAGCCTGTTCTGAAGGAAATTACCCAAGGGGTCTACTGCTTGACTTCTCATCCGATTTGTTAGTTCATGATATGGAGAGGCGACCGATAGTTGAGGTGATTTGCGACATTCAGGATACCTGAATATATTTGTAATTTTTATTGTTTGTAGTGTGTAATATTGTGTTTGTAATATGTAAGATGGTCACTTAGAAATAAATTAACATAGGGTGGAGAGACACCCGGTATCGGAATCACCCTAATATTAACAAACGGAGCCAAATGATTTACAGTTAAACTTCCAATCTTATTCGTAGGATATCATTTAGGAGATAATGAAAGGTGGATAGAAACTTGGCGTCGGTACTAGTCTACTCTCGACGAATGGAGCCAAAATATGTTCCGATTAACGTAACATTCGTCGAACAGGGTACCGTCTCGAAGTGCAGTCCTCACCGCACCAAACATCGTGATTTCCCAGGAAAATGTCCATCACTGACATGATCTGGACCCGGACCATCCGTCTAATCATCGTTGTGAAAATGGTGTCATTATTGAGCGGAATTGTGACTTTCCCTTATCCTTTCGGACCATTATTACATTAAACATTTGACAAACACTCATGCCTTGGATGGTGAAAAACACGTCCTTGCGGAATCCGAACCCACGACTTCCAGAATAGCAGGTGAAAATTTTATACTGCTTTCTCCGAATGGGAATCCAGCACTAATTGTAGCCTCTTAAGTTCTGTTTTATAGTAATACAGAACTTTAGTAGTCTGAATGCCCCTACCTAACTAACTGTGAACTATATTTCGAAGGGATGAATTTGAAAATCATGGCTCCGAGCACACTACAAATGATTTTGAAAACCTAATAGCAACTGCTATTCCTCCGCTTCTCAGTGCTCATCTAGACCAACAGCCCTGATGAAATTTCTCTAAATTTCTAAGTGCACTAAAGCCTGGTGGATTGGGCTAAGCTTAAAAAAATCGAGAAGAAAATATAACCATTCATGAATTAGTGTGGATGGAATTTCAACCCTGATTACTTTTATTTATCACGAAAGGATTCCTCACATTTTCATCGATATCTAGTAACTGTTATAATCTCGATTCCTGTAGGTACTTAGTGATAGCCTAATCATTAGACTAAATTCGTAGATGTTTTTTATCACTTAAACGCACAATGTGTTATTGCATCAGCACGGAGGAGATTGAGGCAAGGCTAAACCGCACCAATCACTCTCCTTCGTGTTGGGGAAGTGAGGAATTGTGGAATGGATTTTGGGAGGGGATAGGGGTTGAGGGTGGGGGGGTTTTGCTTCTGTGCCACCCCTTTCCCCCTTGTTCCCTCTCCTTCTTCCCACAAACAAACCTCCACGACTCCACCAACTCTTCGCTTGAGCTCCACGCTTCGCATCCAGACCTCCTCATCCTCTCCACATCCGTATGCCCCCACGGCTAGCTGGCTCGCCCGTTTCCTCCCTCTCTCCCCCATCTCTCTCTTTCTCTCTCTTCAACCCCCTACCCCGAAAAACACAACCCCCTCTCACACTCTATCTATCTCCCTCCTACTCTTTTTTAAAAACTTCCTCTCTCTCCTAACCCTCCCCTTCTTGTGTCTCTCCCGCCGACATCCTCCCTCTCCCTAGCGAGCGTCCAGACTCCCCGCCATCCGCGTGAACGGGGTCGTTGAACCTGCGGTGCACTCTTCGTCCGACTCCCTTCGCCTTAAAAAAAAAAACTCTCATCCCATCTAGGAATAAAAAAAAATAAATAACCATTGGTACCCACGGAAAAACAGGCATCTCTACCCCCTTCTCCTTTCCCCGCTCCTCTCGGCAGTTCCTACTCCCTCCTCTCAACCTCCCCGTACCCTTCACCCTCACTTGCACATCCCCCCTCCTCCTCCTGCCTCTCCCTTTTCCTCACTCCCAATATTTCCGCCCTCCCCCGGAGCATATGCGTTCCTCTATCCAAGTTTTCACGGACGTGGATGTAAAAGTTCTTGGGTCCCAAGGGTGACAAAATATGAACATAAAAAACACTGGTTACAGGACACTGGCAATTTGTTGAATTATTTCTGTTGCGCGATCACCTTTTTCAGCTAGAGAAAATTTAGAAATTTATAAGAAAAATAGGTTTGTATTTCTAAACCTTTCCGTCGCTGAAGAAGGTGGTCGCGCCACCGAAATAATTCAACAAATTGTCAGTTCCCTTTAATCAGCGTTTTTTGTGTTTATATTCTGTCGCACTTATACCCAAGAACTTTTATATGTACGTGTATATGTTTGCACGAGGCAACGCTTATTTATTTCTATATATTGTATGTTTTATTGTTATTTTACTCCAAGGTCGAATAATTCAAGCTACATTGAATCAATGCAATAATGTATGTTTCAAGTACTCCGCTTCTATGTCCAATGAATTAGTTTTTTCAACTCTGAACAAGCCTGTGGTTGAACTGGTGAGTTCTGGAAATGCATTAATTATTTTTCTCGATTATTTAGACTAAATCAGTTAATCGAAAAGGAAAGTTCTTTCACTGTTATGGCGTCTAATGTTAATTACGCCTGATTTTCTCTTAAAGAAGCAATCCTAGGACCTCAGAAAATAAGCTGTTTGCACGATAATACACCACTACAATAGAAAGTCTCTTTATGATCTCTTTGTATGTATGTTTATGTATGAGTTAGTCCACCCTCCCTACCTTCGTCGAGTTTGTCCATTTCACTTGTTCTCCTTCCCTTTCTTTCTTTCCCCTGCTCACATAATTTTGAGGATAGGATGGTTTTGGTACGGTGGTATGGGGAGGTTGCGGAGGAAGACCACCAATTGGTCCAGGGAATGGTGACCACGTGACCGTCCGAAAGTGTCGAGAAGTTCCTCCCTAAACACCGGTGTGGTGCCGCGGCACGTCATTGTGCCGTGGGGAAGGCGCTGGCGTGCCGCGGATGTCAAATGGACGGGGGATGGGCCGTTTTATTTTAATTTCTTTTTTAAAGCGACGAGCCCGCCGAGCGCGGAGTTGCTCTAGGCTTCAAGACGACGAAGAACATGTGTTTGAAATCCTTCACTATTCTTTCGAGATGACGACATATGTACTGCGGTTTTTTATCACGAAGAAACTTCATTTTTTACTCGTAACTTTTACGAAATTTAGTTCCGAGTCTTGAAATTCCCAATTAAATGTTTTTTTTGTTGTAACGGCTAGTTTGCTAGTGAGTGAGTTTGTTATTGAGTTAAAAGGAAAAGAGTAATATTTATGTTTAATGATTTTCCCTACCAAATAATACGCGAGTGCTATTTTTGCAGTTGCCCAGAGTTCGTTGTAACTTGAAGAAGCAAAGCTTTGTTTTCTGTGTTAATAGAAGGTTTTCTTATGCTAAAAATCTTACGGTCTCAAATGGTATATTATCTAATTGTCTTATTTCTTATTGCGCATTTTTTCAATTATGTTCAAATTCGATTTGTATAGTTTTCCAGACTCAAGTGATTAACATAATGTGCCTTATAGTTCTCTCATTTTATGGTCAACCGTACCAAAACCTTGGTGTAACAGCTGCGTCAGCGTTTTTGTGCCAAATATCGTCATGAGTTAGTTGAAATGACTTGAGTTCTTCTAGGCTTAGGTCAGTTGTGGAACTCTAGGATAAATGTGCTATTTTGACGCAGCATATGGTCATAGCATATGGTTACGCACCCCATTCTTTAAAGCGTTCATATTCGTGTCCACATGCTTGGCGTGCGGAAACCTACTCATGCATGGAGAACATTTAAATCACCCTCGTTATCACTGAATGCAGTCTGTTCGGCAGTGCCATCAGTTGATTCATGAAACATGGTCGTGATCGCTTTCGTTCTAATGCTTCAGTGTGCTTTTGTTTCGTTACTCACGTTCAGATAGTTTCGATTGCGTGGGTAGCTGTAGCGGCCATGTTTTCCGATGATTTATATTTGGCCGAACCCTCTCCTCAGATTTCCATGCGTCGCACTCCGACCCTTAGAAAAGCGACGTTGCCACTAGTTTTTCTTTGGAATTTAGCTGCGATGCGTTTTCTCTCCCGACGGGAATGCTAGAGCAACGGTAATAAAGCTAGGCAGGTTTTTCCTCCAAGAGTTTCCCTGAAGCACCCGTATGGTGTACGCAAACGTCTTTAATGACCTCAGGCTTCTTAAGCGGGGTTATTTAGTTTCCAGTTTCGAGAAAATTTGCATCCAAATGACTCTGCAGAGGCCTTCCACTTCCTGTCACCCTTATTTAGCCACTTATTTGGTTGCTCTCTGAAATATTTTTATTGTAATATTGTAGTTTTATAGGGATTATTGCTTTTCGGTGTGCATAATAACTTAAGTAATTTTAGCCCTGTGTTTCAAGGATAATATCCTCATTACAGATGGAAAATTCGGGCTGGAAAATGAAAGAGTGAGGTAAAAGAAATTATATTAAAATTTCTTCGGAAGGCGATGTAGTTTTGCATGGCATAAAAATGGCAAAATAATAATTTATCCGTCTAGTCTACCGAACTTATTCTTTTATTTGTAAGGCACGACTGTAAAATCTTAGGGGCGCAAATCGGAAATAGTTGTTCATTAACCTTGTGGATGTTACGTAAAGTTTTTCGGTCAAACGAGTTAATTTTTACGTACGTTCTGACTAATAGAATGCCACAAACATGCTTCTATTATCAATCATGGTGTAATTATGGATTGCATTAACTGCGAATATCAGCAGGCTTGCGAAGAATGATTAAAATCAAATTGGGAGTATCAAGTATCTCCGTCCTGGATATTAACGTTCGTATATTTCGGATCTACATATTTTATGTGTTGAAATAGCGAAATGTATGGAGCAATATGCGGTATTACGTGGTATTACGGAGCGGAGACGAAAATTTATGAACCATAAAGCCTAATATAGTGAATTTTGGTGTGGAGGACAGATGAAATGCGGGAAGTGAGCATATTAAGGGACGTTCATAATTACTTTTCATCCTGTGAACCATTCCGCATTATTTCCTAGGAAAATGTCATATCCCATCGTTCTTGTTTCTATCCAGTATCTCTATCCAGTTTAAAGCTTTTTTTCTGGGAAAATTTCCGTTGAGCCCTGAAATAATGCTCAAAGTAATAGTACGTGGGTTTTATTCGATCATCGCGCAAAAGTTTTAATATTACGCTAAATGTGACATTAGTCTACTTGTGTTAGCGGCCAAGTTCTATTCTCCTTTTTCTCATTATGAACACTCGATACACTTTGAAACCCATAATAAAATCGAAATAAGAGGACACATGCCATTGAAACTTTTGCATGATTGAACGTGTGGGCTTACCTTCTTGATAAAAACAGTATTGTAACTGATGTTCTAGCGGCTGTGATAGGATTTACGATGCTCTAAAGGCCGCATTCTTGCAATTCGCCGCTTAACACGACGAAATTCCCAATGCACATCCATACATACATCAGATTGTGCAATAAAGTACCTCGTGTAAAACGGCCTTAAGAGTGTGTGTTGTGACCTAAAAACGAACCGAAAAAAGCATCGTTCAATACTTTTCACCCTGATACCCATACTACCGTCATTAATGTTTCGCCTCGTTCATTAATCTTTTCATTCGGTGATAACTCCGCCGAAGTTGGGCAACCCGAAGGGTGAAGGTGAAGCTACTTTGAGTCCAGTGCCCCTCATCAGCCAAGAAAGATTGAGAGCATAGTAGTACCGATCCCTCTAGCCTCAAATCATCCGACTATTCGATTCTCACCGTTAGGCCTTCTCCGATCCGTCATCGAGGACAGGGGCTACTGTGGCCACCCCTGGGGTGGTTATTTGTTTCCGCCCTCGTTCTGTAAACGTTTTGGAGAAACTCTGGTGCTGGTATGAGTTTGTTTTCGGGTGTTTCCTAGTAATGGGGGATGTAGGGGCGTGTTCACGTCATTAATGTAATGCTCTTACGAAGGAGGAAGCGGCTATACCGGAGCGACCGCCACCTGAGATCGTCTGCGCCACTAGGGATTGTGAAGTAAATTGGATTTCGGATTTTTAGGGAGCTTAGGAAGGCTTGGGTACAAGTTTCAAAGAAAAATGAATACATGTTTTATAAAAGCGTTTTGAAAAACAACGTAAGTGAAAAATAGACCAAATCAAGTTAATAGAGTTAGTTGAGAATTTGCCTTAATTATTGAGAATAGCCTAGTACTTAGGAGCCAATCTCTACTCAGACCAATTTAGAAGATACCACGGTATTACCTTTTACGGAGTCACGCGCAAGTGCACATAAGTGCGATCGATAATCCACAGAGTAAAAATCATTCGCCTTGTCCGGGACTCGAACTCGAATCCCTCGATTTTGCGCCGAGTGCTTTAATCAGTTAAGCTACTGAGGTGGATTTTTGAGCGCTTTATAGGTACAAGGTATTCAGGGCTTTATAGGAACAAAGTGTTCAGGCCCTCAAAATCCTCCAGAGAGGAGGACGCCTTGGTAGCTTAACTGATTAGAGTACTCGGTGCGAAATCGAAGGATCTGGGTTCGAGTCCCGGTTAAGGCGAATGAATTTTCCTATGGAGAATATCGCATTCAACTCAGACCTCTTCTTGGGAGAGAAGAGGGAGGAATGAGCCTTGAAAACTGTCGGGGATAATAAACGAATGATGGAGTATTTGAATGAGGAAAATGCTATTTTGCAATTGAAAGGCCGCACTTACAGGCCGAATGTACAGGAATAAAGAATTTGGAACTCA
This sequence comes from Pyrrhosoma nymphula, assembly GCA_963573305.1. Lineage (NCBI taxonomy): Eukaryota > Metazoa > Arthropoda > Insecta > Odonata > Coenagrionidae > Pyrrhosoma > Pyrrhosoma nymphula. The sequence continues at coordinate 89,745,950 of OY754334.1, read as the reverse complement.
ATGGAGTTAGAGTTGTTTAAGTGATTAGACAAGGTTCAAAGAATATCCGAAATATGCTCTGTAGATGTAGATTTAATGTGCCATAGACTCCACGTGCGGTGGATTAAAATAATTCTTTTTTTACTCATCTCTTCGCTAGGCATCCGAATATGGATCGGCGCTTCCTGGTTGGAATTCGGTCCAGCAGGCGGCAAATTGCGATGCACATAGGAGTGGGTTGCACTCGAAAAACTGTGGTTAAGAGCCTATAAGAAACTTGGTCGATTACGATTAAAATTAGCTGCCTTTTCTCTAGCTAGCCAAGAACTAAATATTTATTCATTCAAGGAAGTCTCAGCAGGTTACTAACCCAGCTATTTCCGCTTTACTCAAAATTTCTTCTAAGGGAAACCACCGTGTTTTATGTAAGTCGCGCTGACTCAAGATCGTTATGTCCAGGTCGTGTCAGTGTCACGGTGACACCTACTTGTCTAATGTAATCCTCCATATTGGATCCTGTTTACAGAGGGAATTCAAATTTTGTATGTAAGTGAATGGGTGACATAGACACAAAGAACCACGAATATTTCCCTTATAAGCAAGGTAAAGCATGATATTTTCCGAGTTAATAGACAATGCCATGTTATTTGGGAATACGTTTGGACTTCCGGCCATAAGTTTTCTGTTCGACCTTGGACATTGCTTTAACCTTGCGGACTGTGGCTACACGCACGCGAATATGAGTATTACGTAACATTATGTGCACGGTACCTCGTACGGAAATCTAATCCCGTCAAAACGTCTAAGAAATTCACGACAGAAATCGTAGTAGCTTTATTGAGTAAAGCACTCGACGCGATGAAGCCATGTTATAGCCCTGATGAAGATGGCAGTCGCTGTTGAAACGTCTGAAGCAGCCACTTTTATGATCCGGTGCAAAGCTCGAGAAGACTTCATCAGCATCATTCGCCTGGGAAACACCAAATAATTCATCAGCCAACGCGAATGCGGTGATCTTGGTTTGAATTCACGGCTAGGCAAATGATTCAGGTCCTGGCAGATTATTTCATCGGATTCCGCTCATTCGTGTTTACTCAAATGTTTCATTTACTGTGCCCTGGTTAGCCGTTCTTATGTCATGTGCCCGAAATATTTTTTTCCTGGAGGCAATGGCTTTGTGGTCACCAGGACCTGCATGACCCTGATTGAGACCTTCACGAAGAAAGCTTAGATGGGCGTGTAACTCGCCGGCCACTTGAAAAAGGCCTGGTCCACTCCTTCTCGCTTGACTCAGATGCCGGACGCCTTTCATATTCATCTCTCCCGCTCCCTCGAGTTAAACGGGGAACAACGGGCACAGATTCGAATTATTCGCTAAGAATGTCCCTTTGTGAAGATGCTCAACAGCTCCCGATGTTGAAGCATAGCCGAGGAACTCATCGTCACCCGTCAGGGGTATTCAATGCAGGCGGGCCCGATCGAATCCAATATTCTCATCCGCGCGCTCCACACGTGCGCCGAGACATTAGGGAATCACTGCAATGTGACCTGGAAATCATGTAACGGAATCTCTTTTAGCCTTTACGGCGGAGAGTTTTGGTTATGCGTCCGACTTTCGAATAAACCTCTCGAAACCCACGAGAGTGCTCAACGTGCGGGAGCAGTTGCATTTATCGACGGTTAGCGAAAGTTATAGTTTATTTTTGATTTAAGAAGTAAATTCATATGTGCTACATTTTTCAAGTAAATTAGACCCATATCAATTATTTCCCGGTATTTTATAAATTTTATATCCGCCAGACGGTATTTCATGATTGAAACCGATAATAAACCAGAGGAAGCCATAGCAAAGCGTTACAGTGATGTGTGCGTGTATGCAAAAATTATTCTAAAGTTATATTGTGTGTACATAAAAGATCGACGACGTTAGATTAACGACTTAATGATATTTCTACATCATTAAAGACACCATTACTCTTTTAATAAATGCTTTGGATTACTCTGAATAAGTATGTCCTAGGAAATACTTCCCTTTTGGATTACAAAAGTTTTTACGCTAGTTAGGGAACGATGAGCCTGGCGTGGATTTTTCAAAAACGGATTCTGGATTAGGTTCGAGAGAAGTGAGTTAATTTTAAGTTGGTAAAAGAGGTAGAATGGCCAAATAAAATGTAAGAGGCAAACGAAAGGTTAAATATGGCAGGGAAAGAGAAGAAATTAGTGGGAAAAATTCGAAGCTGGCAAAAATTGGGGTCGAGGTAACTCGTGATTAGAGGTAAGATACTGGAGGCTAAGACATACGGGAGGATGCTAATTAAGATGATACTGGAAAGTGAAGAAGGGGGATTTTTTTCGGCCATAAGGGACGTAGTATAATGAGCTAGCATAATTCAGTAAAGTGTGAACACAGGTATTAGATGACCCCAAAATAGGATATAGTAAGTAAAGTAACCTATGCTCTTTGACTGATTCTGAAGTGAAAGAACTTCTAAATGAATTATCAGTTGTTTTCTGGGCTCCAGGTGCATGTGAAACCGAGGCAAAAAGGTAACTATTCTCAAGTGCTCACTGAGGAAATAAATATACTTTTTCTGGTGTGAGTGACCGTCCCCCTTTTCTTGGTGATTATAAAGTCTCCTTTGTTTTTTCTTCTCTTGATCGTGTTTCGCTCCAATCATGATTTCGTGAGTGAGGTCGCCGCGGTATTTAGTTGCTATGGGTGGTTATTATTTTGAATGCTTCACGCTCCACTTCAATTCCCTCCATTGCGTGATTGAAATTCAGGCAATAAGTTCGTCGGAGGAATGGGAGAAAATGATGAATTTACAAATAAATTGCCTCCTTATTGGATGGCATGCCTATATTTCTTAGAGGAGTCTTTCAGAAGGTCTCAGATTTCTACAAAGCAATATTTTGTGAGAAGTTAAACGATAATCTTGGGGACATTTGGTGTAAATAGTCGGGGAAGATGAGCATTAAATATATCATCTCCTGAAAACGGCCAATAGAATTTTCATCCAATAACACAGAAAAAAAAATTTCATCAACTTCTTTTCCAGTAGTTTTTCTTTGCAAAATTCACGACCACCATCCATCTTGAGCTCTAGAACTGTATTTAGTTTTTATAGGTGAAATACTTAGGTCTCTAGTAGTGTGCAAAATTCTACGTAGTAAGCGATTTACTATGCACACCGATTGACCCTAATTTTAAGAATCAATGTGACGTGCTGAATCCAGATACTATGTAAAAGCCGTTAAGCGCACATGGAGAGGTTAGGGTACAAAAATACCCCAACTGAAATATCACTGAAGTTTGCTTTAATGATTTATGCAATATAATGTAAGCCATAAGAGGTCCGAACAAAAATTCCCGTTCATAGCCATTGCTCAGGCTGCCAAGGAAATATGCTATTGTTGAAATTGAAGCAAAATTGATAACTTTGGTATTTAAAACGTAATTGTAAGCAAAAACGAAGCGTATAACAAAACCAATTGTAATAATAAAACACTTCATTCTTCCAACCATGCGATAGTGAATTTTTCAACCCTTAATCTTGATTGCAACTAATTAAAAAAAAACAAAAAAGAAACTTCTGCACTGATGAAAATGCTTTTCATCAGTGCAGCTTGTAAATAACAGGGGCCCGTTTTGGGGCCCCTGTGTAATTTTTAATATAACCTATGTTTGTCCCAGTGTACTTAATTACCCACATGTGAGTTTTGAAAGTAATCAGTTCTTCCGTTTTTTCGTGATTGAGTAGCAGACAAACGGACACAATTAAATTTTTATATATCAGTACAGGATGCCCCCCAACGAATTGAAACATTGAGGCTTTACGTAAAATCTTTAGCAGATTACAACGCGCCAATCAATGTTATTCACATATTTAAATACGTTGGCAAGATCTATCGATATCCGGAGTGATATAACTTCATTCCACATTCTTCTCTTAAATCTGTGAATATTTCATATCCGTCCCTCTTATTTGAACCATGTGAAAATGTATCCTGAAGCAAGAAATTGAGATTTTTAGTCCTGAAACCATGATTATATATGCCGGCCTATGTGATTAGAATAATTATTATGGGCAATGAGCAATATTATGGATCTGTTGTGACTACCATTTAGGGTTTAAGATTTTAACATGGTGGTGAGAGATACGGAAACAAATTGACTGTACAACATTTCCGATTTTGATTCACCTCCTGAAGAAGGTTCTCTATGGTAAATAATTTCATCTAACATCTCGTATACGAGTGATTAAGGTATAAAAACGTAATATCTGGCGCGTATCTCACTTACCTATGCATGTTTCCTGACGTAATTAATCTATACCTATAGTGAAACAATGTTTTTGGAAAAGGCTGAATATGGCAGATTTTATACCGACAGAAAAATAGCGAGAGGTTGTACGGGTCAGGAAAGAAAAAAGAGTTAGTAGCTGGTTGGAAGAACAAAGAATGAAAAAAGGAGTGAACATCAGAGATAAAAATTCTAAGTCTCGTGCGGAGTGGTCGCTCACGACGGAAGAATCATCAGCTCTTACTCTGCTATAAATTTGGCTTGTGGCTTTCATGTTAACTCTCTTATTATATAGTATTTTTTAATAAGACCATCCGGATTGATGGCTATTTGATTAATTGTGTTAAGTCCCATTTGTCGATTCTCTGCTGACATTGATATTGCTATCAGTCGCTGTAGTAATTAGTGGAATGCTGCGTATTTTTGTGAAATGTGATGTCTGGAAGACGCTTGAATGTTTTGGTCCTTGGCCGTATCCTTTCTGAATATGCTGAACTCCAAACTTAATAGAACTTTTTGAGTTTTTTAAATCTGGAAAATTAAGGGGCACATTCTCTAATTCTGTGGTAAATTGGATTGTCTTTTTTTTGTCTAAGGTGCCAATAAACAATCTGTCTTACCGAACCTCTCCACTCTCAACAAATATCCACATCATGAAACCACAGTAACACACATTTCAGCAATTTTATGCCACAAGAAAATAATTCTCTTTTTTGAATTATCCCGGACCTGTTTATGTTGCACATAAACCTTGACCGTGAAAAATGGAATTTGCTTGGAAGCAGGTATTTGTTGTTATTTCACTCTGAAAAGTGATGCAAAGTGTCCCCGTGCTACAGTCATACAGGCGGAGTGCCCATCGCAGTGGAAAAAAAGCGGGCGTTGAGAATATCGCCGGTAGGCGGAGGAAAGGAAGAGGAATAGGCAGTGTTGCATGCTCTGTTGGCTCGCTCGTCGCAGACCGGCCTCAACTTATACAACGTGCATCTAAGTCTTGGTCGGAGGCGCGGAGGGAGAGGATGCAACGGGGAGGACAAAGACCTCCGGGAGTTGTCTCTCCCCCTCCCTCCCAACTTCCTCCCCCTCGTCCACCTCTCCCCCTCCCACACCCGTCCCGCAGCGGCCCACCTGCCCTGCCTAGCCGCCTAAAACCGACCCTCCTCAACCCCTAGGAGTGACTCTAGGCTAGGCTATGAGAGCGGGAGATAGAGGCCCTCATCCTCCCATCTATTCCGGCGACTCCGTCTTCAAGACGGCTCTGCTATCTCACACCCCCCTCTCCCCACCCCGCCTCTTACATTCCCCCGGCAGCGAAGCAGCGTTCCCCACTCACGAAATGAGCACCGCGCTCTGCATTGCGTGCTCATTAAAACGGCTCGGAGGAATCCTCTCTCTGTTCGGCGGAAGGCTGGAACTATGTACATCCCATATATATACATATCCCATCATCCACTTCCCGATTTCTCACTCCCCCTTGGCCTGCCTGGTCTTCTCCAGTCTGCCCATCGTCCACGTCTCCTCTTCCTCCTGCCGCACCTCGTTCCACTCTTGTTGTTCTCATCCCCCCTACAGTCTCGGGGAAAAACGCGGTCCATGACGGGGCCGGGCGAAGCTTTGGGTTTCATTAAATTGCCGTGTGCACCCTTATCAGGGAGATGTGGAGATGAGAGGGTGGGTTTGGTAGGAGAAGTAGCGTCCCTCCCGAGTGATGGCGAAGGTTGGTAGGAGGCGGGGAATCCCATCATTACTTTCTTCTCTGCTTCCCTCTCTTTTCTCCTTCCTCTTCGTCTCCTTTCCTCCTCTTCCTCATTCCTACTGCGTCCGAATCTCCTCGTCCACCCTCCCCTTGTCGGCTTCTCACCTTCCCCTCCTCCTCCCACCTGCCTCCCCCCGCTCGCCGCCTGCCGCCTCCCCTACCGCCCTTCCTCCTCCTCGCGTTTCACCTTCGCTTCTCGCCACCTCTACTCTCTTCAAATCATTCTTGTTATTTTGAGGGGTTGTTATAATGATCATAAGGTGGACGCGAATGAGAATTTGTAACACATTTTTTAAACGATGCGTTTTGATTGCGAGTGCCCATTGGATTAAAATATTTAGTGCGTCATTTGGGTATAGTATTAAGGTGTTTCCCCTGCCAAACGTTTTGAATGCCATTTATTTCATACACTTTCTACTTATAGAAAAACTTGTCTTGTTTGGTATTAACAAAAAAATCACACATCGCCACGTTTTGTCTTTCAAATTGAATTTGAAATTGTTATAATTTTAATGCGATAATGGATGAAATATGGGATAATGGCATTTTACCACCAAATGTAAATTCTATTTTCACGAAAAACTGTTTATAATGAGCATACTATTCCAGTGAATTGAATGATAGTGTAGTCACCTACCTTTAATTGTTTTGAGTTAGTGGCAAATAACTGCAATAATTGAAGCCAGAATGTGTTAATTCAATGGAAATGGCATTGACGTCGGCTCTAATGGCTTTAAAGTGTTCATAGTAAATATATTCTATATTGAATATGTTCGGTTAATTGTTCGTGAAAGTGGTAAGATGACATAAATGTTCATTCGTTGGTAAAGAGAGGATGCTTTACGTTCTCTTGTGATCCTGTATCGTGCATAGGAAATCTGTGTATTAATTCTATCATTGCGGGTATCCCTCTTGAAATTGTTAGTTTAGCATTCGTTTGCCCAATTAGTCCCCTCTTTTGCGAACTCCTAGTGCACTAGTTAAAGTTAGATTGACGAACGAATTTTTGAGAATTTTTAGTTACTCAATTCAGACCCTAATGGTGTGTTCAGTGTGAAGCATATATCTTAGAAGAGACTAGATGCCACAATTTGAGGCAACAGCATAGGAGATTATTGAGGCTATTAAATTCGCAGTCGTCCGTAATGATTAAATTAGATCTACTGTTAAGACGCCTAAATAGTGGTAGTAACATTTTAATTAGTTGAAAGTTTTATATTAAATACTTCAAAGTTGGTAATTTTTGAGTAGCATGCGTTGTAATTGGAGATAGTCATTAGTGTTTACTAATTATCTTGTTGAAGATTGGAGAAAAACGTTTTTGATAATCCCGCAGTTAAAATCGGGTGCCACAAAGCACCAAATTTGAGTGGTGATACTGACAAAATTGCCACATCCCTGTGATGATTTATGTAAACATACTCGAATGTAATATAATATAAAAAAGCTCTGCATTTGAATAGGAAAATTGTGGGCCACTTATCCACGATGGCCATATTAGGTATATCATTTCTGAAAAAAATATCCTTAATTTTCGTTCACCAAGACGCCATCTATTTCTTTTTTCATCAATTGGGTGAAATTGCACTTAGGTTTCTGCCTTTTATTCCGTCGCCATCTGGTTGCAGGTCATGTGCTTACGCCACGCGACTATTGCTTATTAGCATCAGTGGTAGGCTAGCAGTATTCAAGGGGTCTCGTGTCGCGGGAGAGGGGAAAGAATTTCGTGGTACACACGCGTGATAGAAACAGTCGAGCCATGCGGGCAATGCTTTGTTCCACGCTTAGTTCAAATGAGAGCATAGATGGAGTCAAATAGCCTGTCAGCACGCAGAAGTAGCGAAGTCGGATCAGCAGTCCGAAGATGTATTGTATGTTGATTTAGATATGCAACGATGCCTTAGGCTGCGCTGCGCCGCAAGGCCTAATGGAAGACGATTTTAGGAGTTAGGTTACCATACTTCAACTATGACATATTGTATCAATGCGAGCTGTGTCTGAAGCGATTAGTTGAGGAATAATAAGTGTTAGGAATACCTGAAATCGTTTGGGTTCTTACCTTCAGTGATGAGGAGCGGAGAATTCTTTGAGTGGTGAAATCCTGGTCACTCGATCTGCGATCGAGGATTGCAAATCGAAACAACATATTGATTTGCGGATGGAGGTCTTATTTTTAGAAATTGAAGGAATAATGTTTAATGAGAGATGTTTGTTCTTGTTACATATTACTTAAAAGATAGACATGTGACTGCTATTTGTCTTGAATAGTCAGAAGTAAAATAATTCTAAATGTTAATACTCTTTATACAGGTAGATATATATTTAAATCATAAAAATTAATAAATTCCACGAGTGTCTGTGGAATTCGAGATGTGCGGTACACAACCTTATCGATCGCTGAAATTCCGAAATTTTCGAAATTTCAACATCCTGTTTACTTTTATCACTTAAATCATTCAATTTTTGCGGAATAGTCGGAAGTAACGTGTATATCCTTGCTTAAACATCGAAGTGCTACTAGCAAGTAGCTTAAAGGGGGCGTTGCAATTATTCAAGCCGTTGAAGTTAGCGCTGGTCGGAACAGATCTGCGCACACGAACAATAATGGAAGGGATCAATGTGCACTGGCGAAAAGTTCAGTAACCTGCCTATTGGTAGCATTTTGTAGGATCACCGTGGTCTCGGCCGAATATATATAGTTAAGGAATTCTTTCAAATTAATTGCATTCTTAAATACGTAAGCTTCTTACTACACAGTAATAAAACGTTTGACATCATTCATATTTGACGCCTATGCTGAAAATAAACTAAAAAAACAACAATCGCGGATACGTTTATCGGAGTTCTTGTATTCTGTAGCACACATAGAGTGAATATCCTACTCCCTATTTGTTTCGATATCCGCTGCCTAGCGCGCAGGGACTGAAAAGAAAAGGAGGCAACTGCGCTGTTGTGTTACGAAGTAAGCAACGCCAAAAGTGTATAGAAGGCATCCTTAAGCTACTACGTAGGATTAAACATTTAGAGTGCATCGACTTCTTAGGTAATTTACCTCCTCGAATTTCAATTTATATAAAGTTATAAATATGATAAAATTCATAAAAAAAACTTTCGGTTCAATTATACCGTAGAATTATAGTTTTTTTCATTAACCCCATTATTCGTAAAAATTGTATCACCTTGTTAATTCCTTCCAAGGATTCTCCTAGAGTTTTTTTTTTAACATCATCAGGCATTTCACATGCCGCCCGAAATTTCATGCGCTCTGTAAGGATGTGTTTCACACTGAGGCTACTTCTATAGAAGTAACTTCCAAGTGTAAATCCACCTTTTTGAACAGAATTGATTGTTTTCGCTCATTTTCTCCACCGTGAAATCAAGAGGAAGGAATAGCACATCTCCTCCGAGGTTGTCTGAATTCCCAGCGCCGCGGGGGTGGTAGATGTTGACGATTTCGGGTTGGAGGGAAGGCATGGGCAGGGGCGGGTTGGAGGGGGGAGGGGCTTAAACAACCCCTGCCACCCCCGTCGTCCAGAAAAAGAGAGCACTGCACGATGCACACCCCTTTGGTGGTCCGTTCCTCTCTCACGCACGCATTTCCTCCCCCCCCCATGCACCCCCGCCCCCTACCACCCACCCGCCTCACCCGCCACGCCTCCCTCCATCATCCACTTTCCTTCTCTTCGCAGACTATTTTGGCTCCTCCGGGCTGGAGGTCCTTTGAGGGGATGCTCTAGAGAGGGGGGATGGGAGGGGGGCGGGTGGGAGGATGCAGCCACGAGACCAAGCGGGCAGACTTAGGGGTCGACGGCGGCGCTCCAAAAATAATCCGACGCCATTTTCACCAGAAAGCGCATCGTGGTGCGGTGGTGCGCGCGCCCAATCTGCCGCTGCCGATGCTGCTGGCTGGCAGGCTTCCCTCCGGGCAGGGTATGGGGCGTAGGAGACGGGGGTGGAAAAGGTTTGGGGGAAGGGTATCACCGCGTACCTCGTTCCCCTTCGTGGGAGAGGGATATTCGTGGCACGAACCCTTGTTTCATGGTTTTCCATTCACAAGGCCTCTTGGTTTAGATTTCACATCTAAGCGATCGCCGCGAGTGCGGAATCGACGTATTGGGAGTAAATGAAAGTGCAATCGTAATGAGAGGAAATTTCTCTAGCGGAATCAGTCATCTACCATTAAAGAAAAATTGTTTTCCGGGCAGAGTTTGTCGTTGAGTTTCGGGTAGCGGGGTTGTCGTAGGACGTCTTATGGGTTAAATATTAGAAAGGACTGCGTAGTTCTAATTTCGCCCACAATAAATGCTTGATTATTATTATTATTAACGAGTCTTCATTTGGGCTACCCGTAAGTAAGTTGTTCTCTTTGAACAAATGTTTTGCATTTCCTCATCTACATAACATCCTGCGAGCTGACCCAAGGGATAGAAGTGGAAAAAAGACCACGGTTAAGTACTTAAGTATAGAACCTCTGCACATCTGACTAAATTGGCTGCCCACATGCTTTCCATTCCAACCTCTAGCTCTTCCCATGCCTCAAATACTAATTTCTTGGATTTTATGGTTAAAGATACCTACTGCCTATTCACGACTTCTCTTTTTGCGAAAGAAGAACTTTTTACAGTTTTGCGCTGAGAGTTGTTTTATGCGGCCAGTTTCGATGTGTTACATAATCCTCAAGCCCTTTTGATATTGATGTAAATCATCGAAATCTATCTCATAAAATATTTCTTAGCGTAAAACTGCAAAGAGTTCTTCATTCGTCATTTATAAGTTCCACCACATCAGTCCTGGGGCAACATTATTAGATCTCATTTTTCTGTGCACCCTCCATTTTTCTTAGTATCCATCCTGATTCTTCGTCCACTACTCTATGTTACATAGCGAGCCAAGTAGTGGCTCTTGAAGATTCAGCCGTTATTCAAGGTGGCGGCCGACATCTTAAGGTTCTCTGCCCAGGTGAGGATTGATGAGAAGCATGGGAAAGTTAGGGTGAAGGGCGGAGCGCAGCTCCCCGCTGACGTAAGTTTACTGTCAAGAAAAGGCAACAATGAGTTCTCTGTTTCAAGGCCCTCTGTTGGAGCACTGCTCTCAATTTGCTCTCCGCATGACAACCAAGTGTGAACTAGGATTTCACTGAACGATCATTGCCACTTCCAAGGTTTGAACCTGGACAGTCAACATATTAACTCAGCATTCTAGCCACCGCTCCAATCAAATCTCCGTTGTGGTTCCCCATTCGACGCTTTTCCTTTCTTTCAGCCTTCTGGAATGCTTTAAGTAGCCTTTCCCACTATTCTCTGTTCAACGTCATATCGTAGTTCAAGAGGCAAAAAAATTGGTTTGCTTATTTTATAGGATACATTCTTTGAATGCTTTTAGTACTGCTCTTGCCTCGAGAGTTCTGCCACCTTTATGAGCCCAAACTAATCTCTAATTTCCGAAGTCGATTTTCCTATTATGCTGTCTTATGTTTGGTATGTTGCTTATTTAATTCGTGCTCTTAGATTTTTCCATAAATTTTCTTCAATGTAACTGCTAGTATGAACAGATGGCTGCAGATCATGAAATTTAGACGATTCGACACTATATCTAGCTCTTCTGGTCCGCTTTCCAGGTCCTGGCACATAATAGTTGCACAAACGGGGGTACCTGAGTATTTCGTAACTTTTAGGAAACGGATAGTAGGTTCGCAGTCTTCTTGACGTAGCTCTTCGATTCTGCCCCGGTGAAAGGCAAAGAAATTGTTGCACATTACGAAGTTAAAATGTCTCCTTGGGCGTCAAGATTCACGGACCATGTGAACACCACTTCACTAACTAGATGTGTTATGCTCATTCAGTCATTATGTCTCTTACCTGATCACCTCCCTCACCACTCAAACCGTCATGACATACGACTATTAGTTTCTGTGTATCGTCCAAAACCGATAGTGAAATCAAGAATCCTCAGTGTCTGCACATTACCACGCAAAGTCAATTGCGCATGGTTAAATTTCTGGTCCAGTAGGCTTTTCAAAGTGTAGATAGCCCATGTTATTTGGCAAGGTGACTTGGATTTCTGGCTTGGTTGACGATTAGTCTCGCTGAATGAGATCTTGTCGTCTAATAGGTTATTTAAGCGTGGAAAGAGTTGACGTTTAATGGGAGGGAGATCGAGAACTATTTTCTTTGGGGGAATTGTTGGGCAGTCCCTAATTATTCCGAAGAAGGCGCTCATTTCAGTTTTACCAATACTTACTGCATATGTATACTTGAAGGGAAAATGACGCGCTGACACAATCCATAGTCGCGGTCGCAGCTTGATCCGGCACCTCGTAAAGTCGTTACACTGCTCCATAAGTAAAATGATATAATTTTATTGTCAAATGTAAATGTCTGCGAAACGCATCCAACATTTTGGAATAAAATAGCATATGTGGAACTTCAATTTGCGGGACAATTTTATTTTGGTTGCTAACTAATATAAGTAAATAATTTATATCGAGGGAGGAAAAGGACGAACGGATTATATGACTTGAATAGATCTAAAAAGTTAGGATCTGAATACGGGAATAATTTCGCGAGACAATAAGGGCTTTTCAGAGTATCTACTTCCTGTAAACCTCCATGGAAATCACTGCTGAAGAGTAGCTAAATTGGTTGAAACTGCATGAATTTGGGGGATCTCTGGGTGTGAATCTCAGTCCAAACGAACGAATTTTTTATTGTAAATTGTACACGTTCGTGTGTCTCCTCAATGATTGACTTCCGTTTATTTTTACTCACTAATACGAACTTTTCCTTATGTTGTGTAGAAATACTTAATTACTCGACCAGGACGTGAGATACTTCGCAGTGAACGCCCAAAACCTTCCTATTTTCAGTACGTCAGTTCAGACCACGTGAGTTTCAGGGTGGGTGACTTGGAGGATAACCCTGCACCATATCTCTTCTACATCTATATCTACATCTACATATTACCCTGCGAGCCACCTCTAGGGTGTTTGGCAGGGGGTGACAAGTCACCAAAATGCAGCATGCAAGCGGACCGCCACATGCACACCGCACGGTCATGAATATTAAGGATACTAACCAATTCCATCATTAACTAAAAACCATCATACAGCATGCAAGAGAATCCCCACATGCACGCCACACATGTACGATGACACATAATTTTCTACATGCTACTTAAGAGGGCAATCTGCCTATGAAGCTAGAACATGCAAAACATGCTGTTAGAATCACCATAAAACTCCGCAAACATGCTTTAAGAAATACATAAGTTAGTAAGCTACACTACCAGTCAACAAATCTATTTCTAAGTCCTTACACAGCCGTTGTAGTCTCTTATCGCTCGCGGAAAAAACGACATTTTGAATCTATCTGTTCTACAGTCTATCTCTCTTATTTTATTTTTATGATCTAATCTACCATAGTACGTTGGCGGTCGTAAAATATGATCAACTTCGTCGGAAAATAAACTACTCTTGAATTTACATAATAGATTTAGTCTTGTTTTCAATCTACGGTCTGACAGTGATTCCCATCCGAGTTGTTCTAAGAGGTCAGTAACACTAACAAGACTATCGTAACGGCTTTTCACGTACCTGGCTGCTCTTCTCTGTACACGTTCTAACTCTGTTTTTAAGCCTGTTTCATGAGGATCCCAAACACTGGAAGCATATTCTAAATGGGGTCTAACGAGGGAGAAGTAGCTTATTTCTCTCACTTTGTCGTCGCACTTGCCTAGAATTCTTTTAACAAATCCCAATTTACGATTAGCTTGACCTGTTATTTCCCGAATATGTTTATTCCACGATAGATCATTATTGAGCCTAACTCCGAGATATTTTACGGATTCTACCGTCTCTAATTGGGTATCCTGAATGAAATAGCTCTGTTGTGGGGAGTTATTTTTCCCCCAGAATTTCATTACTACGCATTTTTTCAAATTTAACTCTAGCTGCCACGCATCGCACCATGCTTGGATTGCAGTAAGGTCGTTTGTTAGTTTATCCTTATCTTCACTGCTACGGATTTCCCTGTATACTACAGCGTCGTCTGCAAATAATCGAAGTTTACTGTCTATTATGTCACCAATATCGTTGATATAGAGTAGGAAGAGGAGTGGGCCTATGACACTACCCTGAGGGACGCCAGATGTGACTCTAACTTCGTTGGAGGCTACGCCGTCTAATACTACTCTTTGCACGCGATCGCTCAAAAGTTCTCTGATCCAGGAAATTACATCATCGTCTAGGCCGTATGATTTTAGTTTTACTAATAACTTTCCGTGGGGCACTTTATCAAATGCTTTTTTGAAATCAAGAAAAATCGCGTCCACTGGAATGTTGTCCTCTCCGGAGACTAAAATATCGTGGGCAAACAGCGCTAACTGAGTTTCGCATGATCTACCTTTCCTGAATCCGTGTTGAGTTCTCATTAACAAGTTATGCGTGTCTAGGTGTTTCATTACTGAGCTGACAACAATGTGTTCAAGGATTTTGCATGAAATGGACGTTAAAGATATCGGTCTGTAATTACATGGCTGTTCCTTGTCTCCACTTTTGAATATGGGCGTTACATTGGCAATTTTCCAGTCATTTGGTACTCCGTGTTGCTTTATGGATTTTGTGAATATTAGCTGCAAGTAGGGGGCAATTTCTGACGCTAGTTCTTTATACACGCGAGAAGGGATTTCGTCTGGACCAGGTGACTTATTTGGACTGAGCAATTTCAATAAAATTTCTATTCCGTGAGCACTAATATCAAGGGGAGGCATCTTTCGTATGCAGTGATTATCAACCGCCACGGATGAATTCTCAGATGACTCGGTGAACACGCTCTTGAAGTAGGAATTTAATAAATTGGCTTTATCGGAACTGTTTGTTAACACATCTCCATTATCGTTTCTTAGCGAACAAACGGTAGATCTTTTACCTTGAACTTCCCTAACATAGGACCAAAATGCTTTTGGGTCATCCCGTAACTGCTCTACAAGTGTTTTCCTTTTAAAATTCGTGAATGCATTTCTGAACGCTTCCTTTGTAGCGGCTTTAGACAACTTATATTTATTAATTATTAACTCTCGATCACTAGGAGACACATCATGAATGATTTTTTTCATCTTAGCATGGCACGCTCTCTGTCGCCTTAACGATTTTCTGACTTCCGCGTCATACCATCTCGGTTCGCTACCTTCTTTTTTTATTTTACTAGGGATATACCTTTTGATTCCTGAATTTATGAGCGAAAGAAAAACTTTCCAAGTCCCTTCTACATTTAACTCCATTACTGATTTTTGAAACACGGGAAAAGCTCTTGAACTGATAGAGGCGACAAAATAAGAGATATACACAGCCGTACTGAAAGGTGCTGTAATTCCATCTTTTCACGCACCACTAGTGCCTATAGCAAATACGGAGCGAGGCAAGGAGACTCTATTTGTATACAATTCAAATTCCTTCTTCCAATTTAGACTTCCTTTTTCCTCCCTTCTTCATTGCTGGTTTCCTAAAAACCATTGCCACACGCCCTTGCGGCTGCTCGCAGGGTAGTATATAGATGTAGATGTTTACTAGATCATCATCATTGATTGTACTGTCTTCCGACAGGTTACAATGGGATGTCCTCCTTAGCCTCTTCTTTCATATGTTTGTAACTTCTACCATTTTCTACGACATCAAGCATTCCAAACGTTCTTTTTCCTCGCTGTCCTTCTCGCTTCAATTCCAAAAATTTTAACCTGGGCTTTGGAGCTGGAGCTGCCGGCAGTGGCGGATCCACGGGGGGAGGCAGGGGGAAATCCCCCCCCCCCCAAGAGGTCAGGCGAGCAAAAAAAGCATAGGATTTGATAGTAAACTTCAATGTACCAACAGTTTAATAGCATTGAGATGCGATAGAGAACATCTCTCTCTCTTTTCAACCAGCACAAACTGTGTGTTTCGGTAACAAATTGTTTCGGGCATCTCAAGTCGGGCAGTGGAGGACCAGAATCCGGCGGAGAGAAGATGAGTCACAGTTGAGGCTTCGTCTATCCCACATTTGTCTTGCCTGCACCTCTTGCAAAGCTGCATCCCCCCATCGACTAAAATGTAAGGGATCTCTGGCGTGTATCGGTCACGTTGTTTCAAACAGCCCAACCTGACCCCTTAAAAAGTAACGACTTATTTCCCTGGTAGTTGGCGCGGGTTAACACAGTATTTATTAAATTTGTTGGTTGCTGACTGACTGTGAGCGTTTGGGTGCTAACGCGGTCTCATTCGCTCTTTGCCGGGCGTAGATGCAATCGATGCAGTCGTGTTCCTAGGATGTGTCACATTGTTTTGCCCCGTTGACGTCTCCTTCGGCACCTCGTCTTCAGCGTCAACTTTAACGTGTCTTTTTATTTTACGGACAGATTAATCATTTTCGCTTCGTAGACTGATTTTGAGTAGATTTATATTTTGCTGGAGTCTACCAGATTAACTCTTTCAATTAGCAATATGATCAAGTGCCTGGGAATAGTGATTTATTTTGCTAGATCTGATACTTCTCCTGACAGCGGTCGCATCTTACTATATTCACGTATCTCTGCATGCCAGTGACTTATTTGACTGTATTACAGTACGCGTATGAAGAATGGTGAGTACTTATTGAAAATATTACTCAGTGTATAACTATATCATGACAATATATGATATCTCCATTCTGTTGTTTTTACTCCTTCTAATATCCCGTATAGATCCTTAAACGCATGAATCAGTAAATCTGTAATCCTGAAATAATTTATAATGTTATACACCATCATATAATGAAAACAAATCTCCACTGGTGTGAAACTTCGAACCATATGTAGCTCTATCATTCTCAGTTATCACCGTTGAGGCTCCCATGTAAATAATTCATAAACTATTTAAGGTTCCTAGAATTTCTATCACTCGCTGACATTAGAAAAACTACCGTATACTAAATCCCACTAAGCCGCAATCTATTATTCTGGCGGTAAAAAAATACCAGGTAATGTTTATTTTAACATGCTCCTAAATATTTTCGACAACCAAGTTATCCCCATACAAAAATTCAGTTCTGTTTCTCGGCTTGACTTTATCATGCAACTTCTCTGGGAATACGCATGTTGTCGCAATATCAACCAGAGTCAATAAAATGATTTATTGGTCGAAGTTTTGAAAAGAATTTCGTCCGTGTGCCATCCGAAAACGGGTTGTTTTTTCCTCATGCTTCTGATTTTTAGTGTCATAAAATTAATTTTTAAAATAGACTTGATTTAACGTGTTCGATGTATTTTTTAACTCCGTAAATTTTATTACGTTTCATAATATTCAAGACAAGTAGGTACCTACGTCGGTTCTTTCCGACGGAACGTAGAAAATTCTTTCTCGGTGGTTCCTTAATTTTCCTTTTGGTTAATTATATGTCAAAACGACCAAAAAAATACCGATATTAACCTTGACCTCTACGATTTCGGCCTCTTTCGTTTTATCACATGGTTGGTCATGGCCAGTTTGTTTGCAAAATATGCATCCGTCGTCTTAGTAACGGTAGTATGAAAATTTGAGCTAGTAAATATATGTTTGAGTAGTCCTCGATATCTCCGGATGCATGATACATATGTCACAGAACAAATGCTCTTTTGAAAGAAAAAAGAAACGGCGCATAATATTATAATGATTTTAGTAAATATTTTGAAATTTAGAGAATACATTTTTATTTTTAAAACATTAAACGCGTTTTTCTGCTAACATGTACTTGCTTTACTTTACTTGCTTTACTTTATATACCAGTACATGTACAGCCCTTCAATCATGCTATTTTTTATATTCGGTTGATAAATATGTTAGCTTTCATCCTTCAAGTTGTGAAATGGTAATTTTTCTCTCAAGGGAAAAATTAATCTTTATGTGTTCGCATATTCGCTTTTTACGTCTAAGTTTCGCGGCATCCTAGGTTTGGGGAACTGTGGATTTATATAGGCGAGCAAAAACACCACTCACATATCAATTCTGTGGGCTGATGTTGAACTAATAACAAAGAATTATAAAGTACCAAATCGCAACAATGCTGTTGTAGCAATGTCTCCATCTCGACGAATCACAAAATATTATTATATTAATACGAAACACAAATAAATATTATTTTATAAATTATAAATGTAACTATATGGCACACACGATTTGTTTCGATTAGGAGTGTTTTTGGAGGGAGAGACCATGAGAAATAACATGAGAAATTGACGATTCAACGACATTCTCCCTGACGTATGTATGTACCTATCACTTGCACATGGATATATAGTGGCTGGGTTGTGATTTCAATGGAAGCCTTGGTTCATATCTTGGAGCACAAAACCACGGTGACCTTTGTTTTTTTATTTTAGGCACATCTCCGCTATCTTTGCTGGCGATGAAATCACACGCAAAACCTCTAATTGCTAGATATCCAGAATCGTTTCATAAGAAGAGTAATACTCATGACAGCAGTATCTAGGCTACATTAGTCTACCGGAGTCTACTGTATATATGCTATTAGATATAACCACGGCCATTTAAGTTCTCAGTATTCACTGCGAATATCTTGCATGACACTTCTACTGTGCCCAAAATCGAATTCAAAACGCCTCAGGAAGCCGTTTGCAAGAAATGTTCTCCTATAAGTAGTCCATTAACTTTAGAATTAAAATGACACTAGTTATTCTTTTTGCCAAATTATATCGTCTGCACAGCTTGTCTGTTAGATATTGCAATTTTAAGATGTGCAGAGTAATGCGTACAGGTGCATGCCTGAGACGCCGACTTGTATTTAAGAATTCCGGAAACGAAGCTTTGTGAGACCTGCCATATCGCTTGGACGTCTCTTATTTAAATTGGTATGAGTTTCCAGTACGTTTGCAAAGTAAATCTCTTTCACTTGATAATTATTTCACCTCCCCCGCACACTTTTAAAACCTACACTCGGTGTTTTTCCAATAAAAACTGAATTTTATTTTTAAAAGAACTTATTTTGATAAGTACTTAATCGGAAAGTGTTTTGCCTTGTTTTTCATGTCAATTTCAGAACATTCCTTGTTAAGGTAAAAATTTCTTGATTTACCTAGCAAAATAGGGAGAGATGACAATTTTTGGGTTTTAGCAGTACAACACGATCTTCAAAGAACATTTCTATACTTTTTAACTACATCGCAAAACGGAATTATCTTTTCCAAAAACTGGTGTAACAACTCTCTAATTTAATATTTATATATACTTTGGCCGCTATTGAATCAGTGGTCATGCTTGGCCTGTTAAGCTAACTTTTCCACAATTTCCGAGGTCTGACGTAAAAGTAACGTAGCCCGTAACAATTCTATTGCCCGTTACAATTCTATGAAATTGGGATGTAGGCAAATATGGCTATAGAATTGTGACTGTAGTGATTGGCTTGAGCATAATTAGGTGACGGGTATGGGTGAATGAAGAAATGCTTACGCAGATAGATAATTCGTTGAATGTTGCTTCCTTTCCATTCTGGCGTTCCCTGTTCCATATACAGGCATTACCAGATCGCGGATAGAATTGGAGGGGAGGAGTTAACAAACCTCTTAGTTAATGATGTTAAATAAATTGCCAAAAAAAAATATACAGGCATAGTTATCAGTAAATATAAGATGTATGACATAAGATTCAAATAATCACGCAGGCGCAGGAATGAGGAATGCGCGTGCAGGCACAGAGCGGTACCCTCAAAAAAATTTCCAAAGTCGCCCCCCCCCCCCCGCCCCAAGATTGCTCCCTGGATCCGCCCCTGGCTGCCGGAGATCCAATTTTTTGCTGGAGCCCGAGCAAGAAACTAAAATTATTGTTCCACTCCGGCTCCGACCATCGAATTTTAAATAACTTTTTCTCGTCAGCGATGCAGGTATTTGCCACACTCTAACATGATACATTTTATTTCTGTTAACATTTAATGTGTTTTGAACTCCTTGATTACGTAAGAGTAATTCTGATAGTGCCATAATGTGGTACTCACCTTGGTGTGAAAAAACAGAATGCGAGTGTGAATCCCTAAGTTTCTTCCTACTAAGTATTGTTTTTGGTAAATGATGGAAATTATTTTAAAAGAAATAAATTCAAGCTTGTTAACAGAGAAAACAATCTCTGTTATTTCATATGAAAACTCTTTAAAATCTTTTAAAATGAAAATATTAAAATAATAAACAAATTTGACCGGAGCAGAAGTGGACCTGGAACCGGAGCTTAGAAATAAAATGGAGCTGGTGTCGGAGCGGGCGCTACTCCCCATGGCCTCAGCTCTAAAGCGCTGGTCATAACCATATCTAGTTAACAGAGAGGTTGTTTGCCTTTTAACACAGTCTCTCTGTTAACGAGATATAGTTATAACTATTAGAGTTGAGGATGGTTCGAGGAACAGGTAATGCCATCGTCGTGAATTTATGCGTATGTTTGTGTTTATGTAAGCGTGGATATCTCAGCATGCGTGTGTATAGAGCGGGATAGGGCGTCATGAAGGGAGAAGGGCGTCGTGGAGATGGAGAAAAGTCGAGTGTTTTGAGGAAAACGCTTGCTCCCTTCGCCGCCCTTCGCACCCCTCCCAGACTAAACCGGACGCGGTTTACACAAACAGACCGAGACAGATAGGCGCGTGCCACCGCCGGGGAAAACTTTGGGAGTGGGTTTGGGAGAGAGGGAAGGAACGGGGGAGGAGGGACTCAAGGGGGTGCATTTTCCTGGGAGGAGGGTGAACGTTGAAGGGCGGAGGTATCGCGTGAAATAGTCCAACTTGCTCTCGATGTCTCATTGTGCGCAAGATAGGGCGGAATGGTGCGTGGATTGGGGGGGGGGGGAGTTGGCGACATTTCACGGTGGTGCTGTGCGGTGATGGTGGTAAGGAATGGTCGACTCCGTGGGGGGGGGTGCTTTGGTGAGGGGTGGGGTCGTCAAAATGGCCGAAGTCACGTGCCCGCGGTCGTTCTTCTCGAGATTGGGGTGGAAAATCTCAATAAAATACCCACCCCTCCTCCCCTTTCGAGGCTTATTAGGTTTTGTCACATGAGTATATTTTTTTCCCGGGAGGGAGTGGTTTCCTCACGGAAGGGATCGCGGCGCAAAATTCTAGTATTGTATTTGAACCGGAGTGCCACCTGCTCTCATTTATGTACCAACGGTAACGACGACTTGGAAGCCAAAAGAACTACTAAAATATGCGAGGTGAGCGATTTGGAGAAACTGCGTCTAAATCTACGTGCAAGCACACTCAAGGGTGTGTGGTAGGGGGGACTCCCCACCAGGAATGCACCAACCGTAAAACAGGGAAAATATTACGCGCTACTTTATGAAATATACTGCTTCCAAAAATACCGATTTGCATTAAAGTAATCTACCCGTTGAAGGTAGATTTCACTGAAAGTCAGAGAAAATCCTTCAGATTTTTACAGGTGCAGAGCCCTCTCTTCCTCTACTCTTTCTTTCTTCATCTCCGTGCATGCCCTACCCCTCTTCATCCCATCCAGTTTACCTAATATTTTCTTCACCGTCCCCGCTTGCCCAGCATCCTTCTCTTTATCACGGCCTTGAGCAAACCATCACCCCTCATTATCACTTCCAGCCACCTACCCCGCCTCCCCCTATACTCATCCAGAAGTTTCCTCTCCTCACCAGCAATGTGAAGCACTTCCTCGTTTGTTTTCCTTTCCGTCCATCGAACCTTCTGTATCCCCCTCAACACCCACGTCTCGAACGCCTTCAGCCTATTTTTGTCCTCCTTTCTCAGAGTCCACGTTTCTGCTCCGTACAACGCTTCACTCTATATCAAGCTGTTCACCAGCCTCTTCTTTATATCCTAACCCAAGGTCCCCGTCATCAGCTCCCGTCTATTACCAAACGCTTCCTTCGCTATCGCTGTTGTCTTTGCCACTATACCCAGTTTATTCTAGCCTACTACCTAAGTAATTAGTTTGCTCTACCTTCTCAAGTTTGTGCCCTCCTATTTTTATGACCAGCCTCGCTTTCTTTGTCCTAGAGAATCTCATTAATTTTATTTTCTTATGATTAATCTTCATTTCGTATTTTCGCTCTGAAATTGTAATACATCTGCTAGAGTTTGTAATCCCTTCGTAGATCGACAAACCAGCACCTGGTCGTCCGCGAATCTAACCGACTTTATCAGCTGGCCTCCTACTTTGATTCCCGCATCTATACCTTCCCATGCTTCTCTTACCATTTCCTAAGCATACATATATGTAAAGAGCAAAGGCGATAACGGGCAGCCTTGTCTTACCCCGCGGCCACCCCTCACCCAGCACACCCCTCAGTCACACTTACCTGACCCCTCAGCCACACTTACCTGACCCCTCAGCCTCACTCAGCTGTCCCCTTGAGCCATATATCTATAAGTTTCGGATAAGTCTTCTACCTCGCCAATCTAATCCCATTTCCCCGAGTATCTGCATTACTTTTTCCCAATTTACTCTGTAAAAGTATTTTTCAAATCCGCAAATTTAGCAGAGGCATTCTGGCTATACTCAGTGTTTCTGTCTATAATCCTCATCACCGCTATCGCATAACGAGTAGCCCTCTCCTACCTGAACCCAAACTGGTCATCGCCCAAGTGGTAATTTGCTCTACTTTCCAGCCTTTAATAAGCTATTCTAAGCAAAAAGTTTTCTACGTGTGAAATTAAACTATTTATTTTATACTCCATGCATTCTGACACTTTATTCCTCTTCGGGATAGGTATTAAGATCGTTTTCACAAATTCTTCTGGCCACACTCCATCCTGGTAGATCTTACAAATAAGTTCGAAAAAAGACTGTCTATCCTTACTACCTAAATTCTTAAACGCTAAATTCTTGCCCTCATCTCTCGTAATATTCTCTCTATTTCGCTGTCGAGTATCTCTGGTCCAAGGTTTTCCTTACCTATTGTTCTCTCACCCTCTATATCTAAGTTCACAGGTCTATTATCGCTGTCATAGAGCTCTTCCACGTATTCTCTCCATCTATCCTGGATCTCTTCCTGTTCGATTAATGTCTTCCCTGTGTTGTCCTTAACCTTTGGTATCGTTTACTCTCTCTCACCGCCCGATAGCATTTTCACTTTTGCGTATAGCGCAATCACTCTCCCATTTTCCAGCAGCTTTTCCATTTCCTCGAATTATCCTTTCCAACAGTTTTCCTTCGCCCGATTGGTCACCCGCCAGAGTTTATTATTTAATTCCTTGTACTTCCTCTTGCCTAGGTCGGTGCTGACGTTTTTCCTCATCCATTTTCCTAATGATTTCTTCCTTTACCCACTGGTTCTTTACTCTCTTCGTTTCCACCGATCCCATTATTTTTCTCTCCCGCTTTTACTTTGCCTGTTTTTATAATCTCACATTTTCCCTTGATTGTTTCCATTTGCCTTGCTTCACCTATTTCCTTTTCCACTACCTCCTAGTACTCCCTCCTTTTCAACCCTTTCAATGCATCCACGTTCCACCTCTTCGTACTCATATCTGTATAGAGCGTTTTTAATATCCCTTCACAGTTCTTCTTAAATAAGCTATGATCGGAGTCCGCATCCGCCCCCGGATGACTTAGTGATTTTTTGACACTGTTCCTACATCTTTGTCTTACCATAATGTAATCAATTTGATATATCCCTGTATCCCCCAGCATTTTATATGTGTATCTACACCCGGGGTGATGTTTAAACCAAGTCTTATTGACTACTAATTTATTTCTCCAACATAACTCAACTGCCTTCTCACCGCGGTCATTTCTTGTCCCTAGCTCATACCCTCCCACTTCAAATCCATCCCTCCCTTCCCCAAACACTGCATTCCAGTCGCTCATCACTATCAGATATTTCTTCCCCGGCACTTCTCTAAATATTTCTGCTAGTTGCTCGTACACCCCCACCACCTCTTCCTCCCTATGGTTACTTGCAGGCATGTATACCTGGACCGATACGAAATTCGTCGGGTGTGCTTTTTTTCTACCACTAGTAACCCGTCGCTCACCTTTTCAATGTTTACTACCCTAATGCCCAATTTTGCATTCATTACCGTGACTACCCCACGTTGACTCTCATCGGCCCCACTATAGATTGTCCTGTAACTATCATTCCAATAGTCCCCACTATCCCTCCATCTTACCTCGCATAGCTCAGGAGCATCTAGTTTTCCTTTTTCCATTTCCTGTTTAATATTTTCAAGCTTCCCGGCCCTCATCATGGTCCTTACGTTACAGATTCCTATTTTTACTGCTGCTATCCTCCTCTTTGACTTTTTCTTCTTCTTCTCTCTCCTGTTCATTGTATTCTTTGATGACGATGTTATGCAAGGATTTCGTGTGATGACGGCCGCGGAGGCCTTGCCTCGCCCGCTGCTAGACACGACACCCGCCCTAGTGGTTGGCGTCCCGTGGTAGCCAGGATTCAACTATCCATCAATGGCTTTCATATTCTGGGTAATTGATAGTTAGGAGTTACTCCCATCCCCACTTTCCAACGGTATTTTTAACGTGACATCATCACGTGAACTACCATTCGTCTGACCCCTGCCCTTCGACGTATATGGCATCGGTGGCCTTACCAGGAGCAATAGTAATAGCTCCTGCCAGTCAAGCTCTAGTGGTCGTTGGAGCGCACAAGCCCTTACACCACTTCAAACTTAGAATCCAAGAGAAAGGATATACCAAAAACTCTCCAAAATAAGATTAATAAATGTCTTAATCATGCATGCAGAAAAATGCAGCTTAACCAATGACTGCACTAGTTCATTGATGACAGCGTTGACCTAGCATCCACCGGCAACCCGGCGTAACATCCGTTTCAGTGGGCTGAGTGCAATAGTTTCTAGGATTAGTTTTCCCAATTGACCGAACCATCATGAAAGCCATAGCACTGTGATCAGACGTTTTTTTGTATCCGCCTCACTTAGGCACAAACGTATTAGTTATGATATTCAATTTTTATTTATTTGGATGCAAGTAACTCTTGAGGTCGACTTTTGGAACTACTCTGTATTTTAATTTTAAAACTACTGATAGATGCTGTGAATTAAAGATGGCCTGCGAGTAATAACATGAAGACCAGCATAAACCACAGCATGACAAATTAAAGAAAAAATGGACTGTAAGAGATATCCTTAAAGCAAAAAAAATAGCTAATCACCTCTTCATGACATATTGACATTCAGTCTAGCTGGATAGAAGTAAGAAACTGCTGGGAGAGGTGTCGACGCTTTCCGTTTGCGCTTCCATGACTCAGTTACATTTCCTTTCGCAGACTCAGAAGTTTTCCGTTTGGAAATAGGTCAGTTTACTATTTTATGGAACTGGACGACGACGGTATACTGATGCTCGCTCTTTAGGATAAGAGGGAATGGATGATGAACTGATTCCTCAGGTAATTCTTATTCATGCTAACTTAGTGATGAAATTTACATTTCCGAGGGGGTTTTAGTGGAAATTCATCTTAATAATCCAGGAGCCTCAGTCATAACTCTTTATATATTTATTTAATGAAATATTACGCGTATCGACGTTTATACGTCATCCTAAGGTAGAGACTAAATTGTTTTTTTTACAAGTGTTCCCCCTCATCCCCTCTTCCTAGTAGGTAACAAGTACTCCTTGGTTATTTAACTTACAAATATTGTGGTGAACCAAAATAAAATGTAAATTGTATTTCTTTTAGAGCTAATCTTTGGGGTGTTATAAATTTAAATCTAAATGTAAGTAATACCCCGAACGTCCTCTTGTGGCAAGTCATTACACTACCTTTCTCTCGTGTAGTGCATGTGGCAGGAAGTGCTAGGACACAAGCTATAAAAAGGAAGGGCATGAGGAAAAGGAATTGGGGGTGAAATGTGATGATTTGGTGTATTTTCGTGGAATAAGTGTCTCGATATTCTTGTGTGGTAGTCATCGATGGTGCGCGGGAAGATATAATTGTTGAACATAGGAATCTGTTTGATGTTGAATCACTCTTACTTCGTCGTTTTTTTCTGCCTTACCTGTGCAAAATTAATGTCCACCGTGTTGACCTGTAACTCTTATGTGACGAAGTATTTCGTATTCACCAAACAGATGGTAAAATTATATTTCCAAAAGCTTCCCATTTCTTTGCTGGACTTTCATTTTGTTATTTGGTGACGGATAGAAATGTGATTTCTTTGAAACTGTGGCGACTGAATCAAAGATTAACACGACAACGTGAGTCGTAACGGTTGTCTATTGCTTGTCACTGGCGCTTGATGGGGCATTGTTCTATCTCGCGCGGGAAAAGACGCTTTTGACAATTTTTCGTGGATGGAGAATGAGGAAACGGGTTAGGGACGAAATTTTACTTCCAACCTATCACTGTTATAAAAGAAGGTGGCGATGAAGTTAGGTGAGATTTATGATCGCTGAACTTTAAGAGCATTCTACTTCTGAATCCAGATAAATATGCGTGTATACTAAACGCCTCATTTTTGTGGAGTAAAGCCCTGCGATGAACGTAGTCGTAGACAATCAGATGCAATCATTTATTTTCGCTATTTGATAGATTGGGATGGAATTAGTCCGCTGACAATCAGCTACTGATATTTAATTCTAGGGCAGAACTTCTTAGGTATGATAGCATCAACATTGCTATTCCTTTCTCCTGGCTCTGCCTCGAGTAGAACATTTTTTTAGCCAGTAATAATGTAAGCAGTAGCCTTCAGTAGTAGTAGTGGTTATTTAGTTAGACTACTGAAAAATGAGGTTGTTATCGCCAATTGGAATAGGCAGGTAGTTTGGTGAAGATGCAGGAAGGGTGGAGAGAAACCCGGAGTCAGTACTAGACTACCAACTCTCAACAAAAATCGCCCTGGGGTTCAAAGTTATTCGTCCATCCTGACGGACGGAGTCCTGTACTTGACGTAACTTCCACAATGCTCGTAAGTTGAGATCGGAATTCCAATATTGAAATCTCTCCTACACTTCCGGAATCCGAGCCTGGGCCCAATGGGATGGAAAGCCATTCGATATCCTAAACGCCGCAGAAACCCAATCCTCGTGGATAGATAACCGTGAATCTAACCTTTCTGTGAGCATTAAATAAACTCATTGTTTGAGGACATTTAGGTATTTTCCCTTTCGGGTAACACTTGCATTTCCTCTCATCGATTAATTCCTTAACATTTGGAGTTTCCCATGTTTTTATTTTATATTTTATCAGTTAAAAGTTCTTTTATCTAATTAATGATCTTCTGGGATAATGAGCTTCATTTTTTATTGATGTCACTCCTGTTTGTCATGTTTCTCCGTGTGGTCAAGATTGAAAACGGTGGTACTCGGAGCACTTCTTGGCTCCATCCTTTACTTTTTATAGGTACTGTTTATTTAAACCGCAATATTCAGTAACTTGGTTTTCGTGATATATATATTTATTAACCTGTTGAGGCTTAGAAATTCTCGGTACAGTAGGGTAGGAGAGGAGGTTTGTTGCTGTAGTTCAGGTGGAGGCTGAGCGGATGGGTGAAAAATATAATCGTAGGTGAGGTGCTGTTTAAGATCGTTATTGAAGGTAGAATTCTAGGAGACCTGGGAAGAGGGTGTACAAAAATAGGTACCTATTTTAGATGATTTGACGGAAGGAACTAAGCATGCTGATGTAAAGGAGGGAAATTGAGTGAGGAATGAGAATTTTTACACGAATGGAAAATCAGAGGAAGGACAAACTTCCAAAACCTACCTTAACCGATTGATTACTATTAATTATATTTTGATACTCAGATACACTCTTTGGATTTCGTGTGGCGAGAATACTTCAAGGGCCGATTAATGATGCACTTCCTGCATGCCACGATTGAATGCGCACGCACGCCTTATCCACACTCCTTTCAAGGTGGTTTTGTTAAGGGAAGGTCTCTCGAACTGCTCGTTTCCACGGATAAAAAAAGAGGCTGGACAATTTGAGAGATATTCAAAGCAGCGATCGCGAGGTCCAACCCACCAAGCCGGGACAGCATCCGGTAATGGGGAGGGTGGGAAGGAGGAGCTGAAGGGGTTCGGCGTTGATGGTATTTCAGGGAGTGGGAAGAGAGAGAAGTGCAGGTGATATCGTGGGCCAGAATGCATGGGGGAGGGGGAGGTGGACGAGGAAGAGAGGGAGGAGAGGTGGTTGAGGCGGAAGGCGATTCCTATTGGCCGAAGACCGGATACGGTCCGATTGTGCATTGCGAGGAGCCTGTGAAGATGGAGCCCCTGCTTTCGGTTGGTCGGTTGGTTATTTGGGGAGGCGAATTTAGGAAGGCGGGTAGGTAAGTAGGGAAAGGTTCATAAGGAAATGGAGGAAGGGCGGAGAGAAACCCGGTGTCGACGTTTCCCTGCTCTTTACGAAAGGCGCCCAGAGTACCACGGTGTAACATCCCATCCGACGGCTGGAGTGCTGTGCTTGAAGTGTTCACCTCACGGCACTCAAGTAGGGATCGGGATACCTGTGGAAATAATCTCCGTCTCCATCAGGATTCGAACCCAGATCTTCGGGATGGAAATCCAGTACTCTAACCACCATATCAACCCGGCCCCCCTGCTTGCAGAGTCTCCAGCTTCGCATGATGTGTCCTCATTTTCTCGCCTGAAAAATTATTTGTCGAAGTCGTAAGATTCATAGTTGTCATAAAAACCGTTGATTAAAATACTTGAATCAGATAAGTGAGTCACTCGATAAGTCATGATATTCTGGGGATGTCGAGAGATTTTGAAAACTTTCGAAAACTCAGGGAAAAATATATTCTGAATCGGGGAATTTCACTATATTCACCTCGAATTTTAAGCGTGGGGTGTTATTACTCAGCTCTTCGAATCTTAATACGTATAAAAATATATCCGGTTGCCAAAGGATTGAATTTCCAAAATTCGGGCCGAAACAATGGATAAAATTTATCGGAAGAAAGCTACAGAATTGCACAGTACGGGTATACCGTTCGACTTCGATATAGATCTTTATTATTACCCTAGAAATGATGCGTACGAAAGTCAAAAAATAACCCCCTTGTTCCTCAACATCTCCTGGTGTACTGATCATGCGGAAATCGCTGTCAAAGTTGTTAATGAGACAACATCCGAAGTCAGCATAAAAAGGAAAAAAAGTATTTTACTACTGTATCTGCGCTAGTACTTGTACAACGGCTGTGCTTTTTAGCCATTAAAATGTGAAAATCAAGGGAATTATAGTCAGACTCTAAAAATCGAGGATTTCACGAGGAATTTTTCTTACCAGGGTCCGTCTCCACCGTGGTGAGACACGAGTTGGCGGCGCGCCGCGGCGGTTGGCGTGTGAAGTAAACGTTTTGCGGGGTATGCCATATGCCTTCAAAATGTGGAGACTTTCTAGGGCGTCGTAATTTAGAGGTGATAAAATTACTTATATATATTGCGTCCCAAATTGATATAAGATATATCGAGTATACATCACATTTTATACACTGGGTTACCAAGAAGACGAAACTACCAATTATGGCCACAAGAAGGTACTTCCGACCTGCGCGACTCAAAATTGGTTCAAAGGCAGTATTTGCAGGTAGCATACCGTGACCCTTCGTTCATGACAGAGAAAGTAAACGAATCGCAATTCATTATGCGGGCTATCCGTAGGGTTATATGGTGTTTTGTTACTATGGAGTGCTAGAGAATTTTTTCGAGGACCTTGTGAAGATGTGCGTAGAAATAGTTGAGTTTAGTTTAAACGAAGGGTATTACTTTACTCAAAAGCATTTTTCAATTGAGAAGATAGACAATGCATCTTCACTAGCTTAACATGGGTAACGTTTCTCAAAGATATACGCAAATGTTCAAGTCATATTAAAACCGCTCTGTAGGTAGGGCCCCTCTAAAATAAATCAGTCCATCAGAAATACACGTAAAATGACAAGAAACATTATAATAAACGTGCTTTAGTCGGGAAGCTTTTTGTAAAAAAAGCATAGCGAGGACTTGCTTAAGAGTTGCTGTGCTTTTGAGAAACAGGGCGATGCTGCTGAAGTAGTTTACTATTCAACGTATGTATAACATTCATAATTAACAACGCCTCACACTAGATGTTTTTAAAAATATTGTGGTAGGATGTTGAAAACAGGACACTGCTTACAAATAGGCAAGCGGCTAAGTTCAACACATCCTTCTGTCAGCAAATATTCGAAATCGACTATATTGGAGTGATCCACTGCTACTCAAGACTGTCTGAGCCAAAACAAGTACTCATTACCACCTTTTCGTTTGCGTTGTTTTCCAAATACTGCTTTCACTAATGGCATACCTTAGCTATTAAAAAAATGAAGGAATACAATATGGAGTTATTCGACTTATATATATTTTAATGGACATTTTTGCCACCTTTTGAGTCAACTGCCATTTTTATTTAATTAACGAATGCTGATTTCAATTACCCATTGCAGTAATTTACTGATAGCTGATAAAATAGGATTACAAGGTGCCTAAATCTCAATACCATTCAATTCCGTAGAAGACTTCTCTTCTAATACAGAGTTTTACGTGAAAATAACATTTAAATGAGATAGAAAAAACACTATTTTCCGCATGCTGATGAATTGTTCTCGGGTTTCCCACCGGGTTAGGCTTTCCATGATTACCGACGTTTCGGCAGGAGACTTTCCTGCCATTTCCAAGGCTGCCTTCACAGCCAAGATAATGGCAGTAAAGTCTCCTGCCGAAACGTCGGCAATCATGGAAAACCTAACCCGGTGGGAAACCCGAGAACAACTCATCAGCATCATTTGCCGGGAAAGCCTAAAATCATACATATTTTCCCCATGTTTTACCCGTTATTGCTCTTAGCACCATGCAATTTTAAGTTAAATTTACGAAGGTATGTTTTCTGTTTCATATCAAATAGATGTCACTCTCCCTAAAAAGTAGCCAGAAGGTGAATTAAAGAGCATCCAAGTCTTTTTATAGTGGATCCGCATCAATAGAATGACTTATTGCACATACATTTTTCCGAGATTGAATGTACCTTGAATTGAAATTTTCGAGCTTGCACGAAATGCATGGATTCGAGAGAGGGAACCACTTGTGTTTGTAAAACCCGCGTATCTCTTTCGTGATCGCTCACGGACCTCCAGGCGACCATCGAGAGGGCAACATCCACACGCTCCGCCCGCGAGATAAGTAAATAATGGAAAATAAAAAGAATAATAATCTGTCTGGCTATTTGGGGATTTTGAAATCGGACGAAATCCTTGGACATCTGGCGCGAACTGCATCCCTCGGTGACTGCGAGCGAAGGAGATGCGTGGGACGGTGAGAGATAAGTTTAGTGGATCTCCTCGAACCATGATCCTGCGGTGTAGGTTGGAGAAAGCAAGCTGAAGTTGAATCGAGAAGGAGATTTCGGTAGTCGATAATCTTTGAAAAAAACTATTATTCTGAGCCTGAAACAATCGATGAGTGCGGTGAGTTAGGATAGTGTAGTAAATACTGTTGGAGTAGAGAATTTCGAGGTGGAGTTGATAATGTCCATCAAATTCGAGATATGCAATTGAGAATATTCATTACTTGAAGAAAAATTTTGAATGGGAAATCCATATTCTTAAATTCATGCATTGAAATAATCTACCGGCTGAAGATATGATCAAATGGAAGTCTGTGAAAATACTCTATATTTTTTCATTTGCAGAGATCCGTCCACCAATAATATTTCTTTCTTTATCTCAGGATACTTCCTGCCCTTCTTCATCCCGTCCATAAAACCCATCCCCAATGTCCTCCCCTCTATTACGGCCAAGCAACCCATTGCCCCTCATTTCCTCTTCCAACCACCTAACTTTCCTCCCCCTGATGTCATCCAGACCTGTCCATTCCTCACCCACCGTACCAGGCACTTCCTCGTTTGTCTTCCTTTCCGTCCATCGAACCTTTTCCATCTTCCTCCACACACATACACATCTCTAACGTCGGCAGCCTAGTCTCGTCCTCCTTTCTCAGCGTCAACGTTGCTGCCCCATACGATTCTATACTCCATATTGAACTCTTCGCCATCCTCTTATTTATAATATGCAAGGTAAACATTTTGTCGACACATAAAGTCGGTTAAAGATGTAATTTGTTGTTAAAAACTATGCGCGCCAGGTGACATCAAAACACTCTGTAATCAAGAATCCATCAGATGTCATTACAGAACGGTATCAATACCAGTAAGACGACGCAACTCAAATCGACGTTCGGCTGGTTTATCCTAATTTAGCAAAAATAATTGTTTTTATTTTGTTAATGGAAGACAATGAACTAGTATGATTTGAACTAGTTTGATTGAATAGTGGAAATAGGTGTTGCGTGGAAAAGAGAAACCGTGCAGTGAAGTCAACCACCCAATGATATACACTTATGGATCACGTGACTTTTCAAATTTTAATGCACCTTTTATAAGTTAACTAGCTGTGCCCGGCATGCGTTGCAATGCCTCCCTTTCTTTCTAAGTAGGCACACACATGCAAAGCAGACACATTTACATGTTCAACATTAATGAAAGAAAATTATATTATGTGTATTAAAATAGAGTTGAAAATTTTATTCCAGTGCTTTCGAATATACAATATTTTTCGTCCTACCGCCCACTGCAAAAACAAATAAATTTTTCGGCTGTCCCACTCATTAGAACGCAACATATAGTTGACGGTGTGAAAAGCATGGATTTTCCAGATTTAATCCTCACACTTGAAGCGATTGACCTTGCGCCTTGTTGATTGTCATTGAGAATGCAAAGCGAACGGGGAACTGTAGTCGTTTGAAATCAAATGGCATTTCGGTGGGAATGATGGGAATACGTGGAATAAGCACATCTTCACTTTTCTACTTGCCATTCAGAATAGTCGCTTAGATGACGTTTGGCAGCAGTTGTTTGTCAGTGAGCCTGATACCATTGCACAATCGTGGTGCACTAATGTTGCGCAAAAGAATTATTGGTGCGCCGAGATTGAGTGACAATTTGTGCGGTGATACACCAGAAAGATCAAACGAACTTAAAAACTCAATTGGATAATAAAAAATCTCGTCCGCATTCATGACGCAGTCAATCGATTTGTAGGTGACAGAGTCGCCCGAAATCTGTTCGTGGATGGCGTAGTTGATTGCATTGACATCGTTGTTTTTTGCTGCCAAAATACCACCTTCGCAAAGCCATTGGTGATTTTTGTAATTGGTGACAATTTGTGGAAAAACTTTCTGAATCAATTGTTCTATCGATGGAACAATGACAGAAAATTTCAATGGAATTGAAATATATTTTGTGTCGGCATCAACTGGTATTTTTCCATTACCAATGTCCAATAGCTGTTTTGAAAATTTGAATAATACATTGCGCTGCATATTTACGCGCATATTGGTCGTAAACGTGAGTTTCTGCACATGTCTCCAAAGATGCGACGCTTTGAGGCTAGTGTTGAGTTCATCAGCTGGTGTTGAATTTGGTATTACTGGTCTGTCCCACACGTGAGCATGCAACGTATAATTGACCACTTGAAAAGCATGGATTTTCCGGATTGAATCCACACACTTGAAGCGATTGACCTTGTGCCTTGTTTATGATCATTGAGAAGACAAGGCGAACGGGAAACTGTAGTCGTTTGACTACAACTATCAAATTAGTCACTGAACCTGGCTCTCAATAGCTGCAGGAGTGAATAACAATTCATGAAATTGCTATTAAATGGATATTCACGCCTGGTTGCCAAGGAAATTTTGTATTGTTGAAATGGAAGAAAAATTGATGAATTTCGAGATAAAAACGCAATACTTGGACAAAAACGAAGTGTATAAGAAAATTGAATGAAAGAATTAAATACAGCATTCTTTTATTCGTTCTATGATACAAATTTCCTTCCGATATCTTGAGTGCAAGTAATTTAAAAAAGTAATTAAAGAAAAACCTGCACCAAATTCAATGCTTTTCTTATGGGAGTAAATGATAACAATATTGGGGTAAAAACGACCCCCAAAATAGCCATTTTATAGTTCAGAAACCTTCATGGGCACGCGAACAACATCTCACCAAAGTTTCATCGCAATCGGATGAATGGTATTGGTGGGCATAATGAATGAACAAAACAAACATTCTATTTTATACATAAGATTATTGATGCCTAGGTTTGCACAAATAAGTATGGATTATGTAGTCGAGTCGGGTAGAAAATTTTCAGATTTATAAAATTGGAAAATAATTCCGTCCGTAATAATAATAACTACACGCTCCACGCGTAATCCCATTATTGTATGGATATTCTATTACTTTTGATGCTTTGGCGTTGTATTTTTGTACTTGCTCTTATGGACTGGTAAAGCATGACGTCACAAAAAATTGGCTACCAAGGTATTCTTTTCAAAAAATGCGTAGTCAATGCTAAATAATTGTTTTCAGGAAAATACTTTGTGCAAAGTAATTTGGCGTAACGACTTTACCGGTTCATTATGTTTTATTGTGTTCCTATTAATATAAAGGAGTAGTTGTTTTGTTAACTGCTGCAATGTTTTCATTGGCTTGTGGGTTTTGAGGGTTTGTTGACGAAGAAGGAAAATATTGTTGGGAGTGTGGAAAAAGAGAACGAATGTGCTGTGGACTACCGTAAGGAGGCTGCTCCTGTTTATAAAGATATAAAAAATTGCTGAAAAATGGATTGCAGAATTCATTAAAAGGAGTCCGAAGTTACAATTCCCATATCATCGACCACGAGGTTAAAACTTAACTTCATACACTGTGTACACTATCGAAAAATTTTGAGGTTACCGCGGACTACTACTACTAGTAGTAGTCTGGTGTTTCATTTGAGGAGTCTTCCGCAAGTGCATAGAGGTGTGATAATTCCTCAGAAGAAAAAGCATCGGCCACGACCGGGAAGCAAACCCGGATCCCTCGACACCGCGCAATAATCCTACTGTTATATCAACCTACCCACCTATCCTGCGACTACGCAAGTGACCTCAGTTGTCGATTGCCACCCCTAATGGCGAGGAGAGAAGAGGGGACTTCGGACGTCCGCCGCTGCATCCGTGCATCCGAGTGAATCGGATGTGAAGTGTATTTTGGGCGGTGGGGTGAGGAGATGAAGGGGGCGGGAATGGAAATACGATGGGTGGAAAGGGAGATTGAGGCGGTGGGCGGCAGGGGGGTGAGAGGTGGGCGGAGGATTGGTGAGGAACAAGGAGGGAGGGAGCGCCAGTAACAACTCCTTTGACCTTGACTTTGGCCGGGTCTTCTTCCTCTTTCCTTCCCTCACTCCCTCCCTCCCTCTCCCCGCGAGCATCGCCACCTCCCCTCCCTGCACTGGCCATCTTCCATTCCCTAACCTCATCTCCTCCGCCCTCCCGTAACCAAAACCCCTTCCCCGCCATATTGGGAAGTTGGGGATGGCGATGTGGGGTGGGGATGGCAGAGAGAGATCCTCTGAAAAACTTCTCCCATCCCTTGTGTTACCCCTACTTCCTCCATTTCTCCCCCTACCTCATTCTCTCTCTCTCTCTCTCCTCTCTCTCGCGGTCTTAACTCAGCCACGTGATCTCCTCCCCGGGAGAAATGAAACTCCTCTCCACCACCCTCGGCCCACAAACTCATCGTGCATTTCATGTCGAGCCAAAGTGCATCCTTGGGGTAGTCGGATTGGCCGTGATTTAAAATATGTACATTTATTGAAAAAAATCGTCTACCAATTGAAGAATGATATTATGCTTTCCCGGCGTGTGATGTTAGTGAAGTTTATTCGGGTTTCCACCGGGTCACACTCCGTATTTCTGCCGACGTTTCGATGTGCGAGTCGTTCATTGTCATTAGGGCATGACGATGCCCTGATCACGATGTGACGTTACATGCCCTGATGACGATGGACGACTCATGCATCGAAACGTCGCGTCGGCAGAAATGTAGAGTGTGACCCGGTGGAGAACCCGAAAAGACTTCGCTTGTGTACCAATTGTTTTCAGGTAAAATACGTGTAAAATATCGGTACGGATAGGAGGTAACAATGACTGGCGGCGTTACAACAAAGTTGTGGATCCCTAACATTTCTCTGCATATCTCGTTATGCATCAAAGAAATCCGAACGGTCAATTTTCCGTTTGCAAGTAAAATAAACGGCCATCTTGGAATTAATGACGCCACCACGCAAAAGAAGATGGCCTCCCGGTACGGGTATAAAATCACGCGTCGCCCCCAGGGAAAAATTAGCTTTGGTCGATGTTAAGGTTTGCCAAAATATGCGTGCTTTTCACTTCGACCAGGCTAATACTGACGTTGAGTATCTCCTCAACCCCCTCCCACTTCCCAAGTAATCCAACCCTTACTTACCTATCCACCTCTCCGTAATGGCGTTGATAAGTTTTCGGTCTAATCTCCTATAAAATGCCCGAACTACATTTTAGTTCTCCCTAATAGTGTCCCAATTCCGTAAAAGCAAAAGTCGAAGCTTCAACTTTCTAAAAGGTCGTGATGGTAATTGATAATGACTAACTTGTTTGACTCCCACTGTTTGCTATCAGACCTACTACCGATTTAGATCGCTAGGCCATCTTCAGGTACACCGATTCAACGAAGTGCAGCGTCAGCCCGATACACTTCGCTGAATTTGTGTTCCTGAAGACGGCCTTGTGGTCGAAAGTAGCTCTGATAATAAACAGTGAAAGTTGTGGTTTGTTTTTTATCATGTACTCCAATGCGTTATCTTTGTTAAGAACAGAATACTGATTCCGGCGCCATGCTTCTCTTTCCTACTCGTCCCTCCTTAGGTACCTCTCCTAATGCCTAAGGAGCCTGTAAGGGCTTACAGGATCCTTACTAACACCTTTCCTTCCGTCCATGTGGCGCTGATTCGTGCGGGAAAGGCTAGAACTACATATGAACTCCGCCTTGAGCCAAAGTGCGTTTCTCCCCTCATTCGTTCCCCACCTCCATCGAAATTCCCGCATCACGACTCTACATCCTCCATATATCTTCCGTTCCGCACCGTGTGCGTGCATCTTTCGACCCCAGAGTGGGAAAGAAAGCAAGAGATAGAGAGAGGGAAGATGGGAAACGTATAGAGGACGGAGGTGGATAGCATCTTCCTCAGTTGAGGCGGTCGGGAAATCTCGGGGTCTCGTCCGTGTTTTTTTCTCCATCTCCTCAGCTATCCCTTCCATCCGACCCGTGCGTTGATGAGAACGGTAGATTATATTTATTTTATCCGTATCTCCCATGCGACGACTGTTTTTAATAAGCTTTGAAGAGAATCGAATCTCGATCAGAATAAATGGCTGCGTACGATGTCTTGACTCTGACATTTCCCTAAGAGAAATAACGAGGAATTTAATGAAATTTATTTCACTGCCGTAAAAATTGCAGAGTACTGTAAGTCATAATGGGCGTTATTGGTTTCCCACTGAGGTTATCCAAGGTTGTGGAAACCCTCATAACAATCATGAGCGTTCCTAAAGGCACAAATATTTTTATCCGGACTATCTAATGATATAGCCCTTTATTCGAATATAAAAGCTGGATAGCAAATATTCAAATAAATCAATCTTTTCAATCAAAAGCTAACTACCTAGATGTATTATTCCGAATAGTTTTACTTGCACACACAAAAATGCATCACATGTTTATGTCTTCAGGCAAAATATTAAATATTTTTTATTCAAGCGAGTCAAACATTCATGAGATAGATTCATATTTGGTTCATTATCTTTACATTTCCTTTCTGAAGAGTCAAATATTTATGAAATAAATTCATATTTGGCTCATTATCTTTCTATTTACTTTCTGTTGAGCTACGTCCTTATTTGCAGCAGTTTTTACTTTTTGCCCTGGGGACGACAACGTGGTTTCGCGGCGTCCTGGTTGTCGAACGTTTGTTTTTACTGCTAAAACTTTATCCCTATACCTTCAGCGCGGCATTCGGTTCGATTGCTACGGGTTGACCTCACCAGGTTCAATGGCATCTGATATTCCCATTCAGTTTCTTCCCATTTCCCACTTAAACAACATGCTCCCTCTATCACGGTCTTCAGCATTCCTTAACCCCTCATCACCTGTTCCAACCGCCTACTCTGCCTCCTCCTAATCTCCTCCAGCAGTTCCCTCACACGCCATGCCGAGCCCCTTCTCTTTCGGCTTCCTTTCTACATCTACGTTTACCAAATACCATGCAAGGCACCTCAAGTGTGTGTGGTAGGGGGTTAGTAGTCACTAACATGCATTACAATATACCGTATTAAATTTAGTGTAACTACGACTATTGATACATTAGCATAAATCGCTGATGCTTGTCAGGAGGCGAAGCCTCGCACGCAGGCATTGCACAATAGGTATGCAACCAATGATAGAAGGATCGTTAGTATTTTGCAGCTACATAAATGGACAGAGATACAAGAATGATACTGAAGGCATTCACGGCGTGCTGTTAGTACTGGGTAGCAGATAAGCAGACTAGTATTAGGGAGTAAATCACATAAATAGCTACTCTACCTATTGAAAAATATAGTTAAAAGTCTCATTGGCAGCTGGTATGGTCTCTTATCGTTCGCGGGAAAAATGACATTTAAAATCTGTCCGTTCTGCAGTCTTGTTCCCTAATTTTATTCTCATGATCTGTTCCTTCCCGTGGTAGCACATTACTGTGCTATAAAGCCTCTGCCTAATTATCTACTTCACCGTAATAATTCCCAATGCCTCCCTCCTCCACTCATCCCTTCCAATCTTTTCCGCTAGTGTGGCCGTCCACACCCCGTTTCCACACCCCCTCTCGCGCCCGGCCTTCATCCCTCCTCTATAAAGCACCCCACTCCGTCTTATCCCTTGAGCCATAACCCTTTCGGAGGAAGTGGAAATTATAAAAAAAGTCCGGACCGGAAGCGCCCTGCGCGTAAAAAAAAGACCTTGCAGTTGACGCACGTTCGAGAGAAAAAAAGATTCTGCTGACGCGGCACGATTATCTAAAAAGAAATCTGTGCTCAAGGGAGGAAGAGCGGATGGTTGTGACCATGTGGTCGTCCGGAGGAGTCACCGTGATTAAATGAGACATTCGGAATAGATCCCAATGCTCTCTCCCCTTCCTCCCCGTCACCTGCAGCGCTATTCTGTAACTCGTTAAGGTGTTTGGAGCTATTTTTGTCAATGTATAGATTTGCGTACGTGTTCTTATTAGTGATATCAATAGTTGAAAGTGACAAAAAATGCATCATACCGATTTGGTTTCTTGGTAATTCAATGTTATTTTAAAGCGTAGCCTTATGACACATGGCATATATTTAGAAATAATTCGATTAAATATGTACAGATGTTCTTCTAAACGCGAAATAATACGTCTTATATTATTACAATGGTTGATATAAAATATCAAGGTATCATACAGAGTTTAAAAAACCGTATTTAGATATGATTTTCGCCTAAATTTAGAATGCCGCGCCGAAAATCCTAATAAAAAAATGTTTTAATTTGGGCGAAATATGTAAAATATTAATCTATTGTCGTTCCCATCACTGCATGTATAGTGATTTCCCTGGCATAAAGAGATGTAATAAAATGTAATTTGGTTATCGAATTTTTTTAGACACTTAAAAAGCTATTAAAATGTACACTCAGTGACTCACGATTACCGAAGACGTGCTAGCGACTTCTGTCGTGTATCAAATCCAAACAATGAATCATCACTTTCTGTGTTTTCAATGCTTAACTTCTTATCAACTATCTCACGAAAGTAGTGGCATCCAACAAAAAATAATTGCTAGCACATAAATCGTTGACAATGTTTCTTACAAAATTGCAACAGCAACTCGTTTGGGAAGAAACGATGGATGTCGCTAGCCATGTAACAGAATAGCTACTATGAGGCTTAAATCAGGAAGGACGGCTCCGATTATGTTGTGGAAGTGACGTCATAGCCACGACTAATCTCAACTTTTAAATGGCACATTTTGAAAATTTCGAGGTTAAGACGTCAGCATTACGTTATTGTCGAGTTTCGAGTAATATGTCTTATAAATGTTAACTTAGGTTCTCTAACGGTCTTAGGATAACATGGGAGGGAAGCAAAATATATTATCTTTATTTCCTCACTCATACATACAGCTTTTGGGGTTGCTGGATAGGAGTAGGTAATTCCATTTAATCTTTTAAGCGTGTTCGTGTTCATTGGTAGAAGTCAGTGCAGTTTCCTGGGCCGCATGCAGTTTCCCATGCAGTTCTAGGGTCCATAAATTACTCTATTTGGTTTTTAGGTGGGGTGATCGGAGAGGTTATACCCAAATGTGAACGCTCAACCTGAATAACCCCCCATTATATTGATTTGCGGCTCCACGACTGCCTTAACATTGAGAATAAATGGTTAAATATTCTGATGATGTGAAAACAAATTTGTGAGAACCCAAGTATATATTTGCAATTAACGTGGTAGCCAATCGAACTTTAATAAAGTGACTGTAGAAAGTGAACCTACTAATTAGTAATCTGGTGTGATAATGAAACATTTTGTGACCTCCATAGGTAAGATATTAGTATTTTCTTTAATTTAATGGAAATACGTGGGTTGCAAGTTCAATGATTAAACCCGACTGGCAGCTTAGTCCTGGCACGAACCAGATATTTTATCTTCAAAATTTAATTAGGAGCCGGTGAATCTTTCGAGTTTTTTTGTTGTTTCAATCGGTTGGCTCCCTCATCTTATGAACTGTCGTGCCTGCCAAAAATTCATCGATTTCTCAAAAATCCTCAGATGCTCGTGCACTCAGGCAGACATCATTCTGAGATTCCAAAAGTATTCTCAGTACCTCTAAAACGGTCATGCTCACGGTCTTTAAGCCTGTCTCGGTGATTCAGAGGACGGGACCTGGGAGGTGATTTCCTGTTATCTCCCACGTAGAAAGTTCTTCGAGTGGTTTTGGTTTCGCTGTGTTTCCCGTTTGCATGCTCAAGCCTGAGTACATCACTCTTTTAAATCTTGGTTTCTTAGGGCAATAATATTCATAATGGCATTTATTTCATTCTTTCAAGTATACAACGATTGAAAACAAAAAGGAAAGAGATCCGGAACCCCTGGAGATAAAAATTCATGTGTAGGGGTTGCCATTCTTCAATTGTTGAAGGAAATGTTCGGCAGCTTGTGGACATTGGCATGATTGCATTGTATGGCAAGTTTACAAAATAGAGTCCTTACGTGAAATGCCCTGAATATATTGCAGATGAAACATATTGACCGAGAATAAATTGAAATGCACTCATAACTTCATATAAAATGAATGAGTTACAATATATGCATAAAGACAATAAAACCATTACTCAAGAAATATAATCGAAAAATATTACAAGGTAAAATATCGCTGTAAAACAGCCATGCTGGTTTGTTTCCTAAGTAATCGAATGAATGTTTAAATGTTTAGTGCTAGGTTTTGGAGTTAAAATGCTCCGGTTAACTCTGCCTACGTCTTAATGAGCAAGGTTATTTTTTTATTCTGCTATAGTGGAATACTCTTAGGACTTTTTACAAATATAAATGCGTAAGTGGTAAGGAAAATTTAATTCGACGGGTTCGCAGGATGCATTTCGATATTTTATCTGAGCAACTCTTACCGGTTGAATAGTTTCTATGTAGTGTATGTTTGAATAGTATCTTCTCACAGGCCGGATCGTATTGTGTTTTGCCAAAGAGGAATTAATACAAACAATATTCTTTTAAGTTTATTTTTATTTTGCGGAGAAAGCAAAAACAGATCTCAAACAGATCACATTTGCTCTCGATGCATCCGCTTCGAATCAATTGGAAGGTTCAAATAAGTTTTTTTGTTGAAATGTGAGATCTCAAGGATGCTCCTGAAATTGCCGAAATTAAAAAAAACCTGCTGTTTCTTCCAAACTCGCAGTTGCGCCCATGGACTTTTCAACATAATGCTTTTAATACTTTAATTCATGAAAAGTTTTATATTTAAATTTCCTTCTAGGGAATAGACATTTACTACTTGGGTTAATGAAGCATGGGTATTGAAGATTTTCTTCACTAACGGACTTTTAGAAATAGCTTTGTACTTTATGATGCACAGAGGACCCACACTCGAGACGAATATTAGTCATGTCAACGTAATTCTCATGATTCTTCGCCTTGCCTCACGGTTCCCCTCTCCGATTTGTTTATTGTTTTTCATTCGAGTCGTACAAAAAGCTCTCTGGAATGTAAGACCGCTGGGACATGTTTCCACACTTGAGGAGTGGAAGAAAACCACAAGTGTTGTGTCCTCACCACCCGCATTCTTGGAGTTTTTTTCACGGGTTTTCGAGACTTTTTTTTCTAGCCCACAATGTCTGCCTATACAGTTTAGCGCAAAGCGAAGTTACAAATTTCAATTACATTTGAGTCTTCTCTCCGCAGGTAAATCGGAT
This sequence comes from Pyrrhosoma nymphula, assembly GCA_963573305.1. Lineage (NCBI taxonomy): Eukaryota > Metazoa > Arthropoda > Insecta > Odonata > Coenagrionidae > Pyrrhosoma > Pyrrhosoma nymphula. The sequence continues at coordinate 89,703,572 of OY754334.1, read as the reverse complement.
GCCAAATCTTCCTCACAATATTGATGGTGAAACAGACATATGCTTTTATGAAATTTTCTGTTGCAATTAGCGAAACGGATACATATTTTCCTTTAAATATGAGCACTGAGTAGTTAAGGAAATGCAATGTGTGTTAAAAAAACGTTCTTATCTCCCATTAGGTCGCGTTTCAATCACTTACTCGATGGATATGGTGCTACTGCAAATGAACAAAAATTATCTTAACACACGTTTACACACCAACATTCGTCGATAAAATGATTTCAATGGATAAATGTAGCCGTCTTCGTTCAGCTGGCTCGCAGGGTCGCTCTTCGCTCGCTCAAATCGCCTGCTGCGACGGTCTCACGAAACTAACAGAACAATGGCGTGGCCTTATGCATACGGAAGTGGGTTGGAAAATGTTCTCCCGTCATTATTTCCGTCTTTCGAGCGACGCTTAGCCGACACAACATAATAAACAGAGAGGCAGGATCCCTCGCTAGCTGTTAGAATGGAGAGAAGAACTCTCTCTCTCTCTACGTGGCGTCGATTGAGAAGTCCCACCGAGTCCTTGGGAGTCTCTCTCCACAGGAAATTAATTAGATGTGGAGGGCGTGTGGCTTCAGCTCTAGAGGAGAGCGGAGAGTGGAGTGCAAGTACAGTCCGTTTTGCCCACTAGGTGGGTAGATATAGTACAGACCCGCTGGCGCCTTTTCCTAGGGTCGGTCTAATAATCGACACTGTGTTCTCTTCCGCGGCATGGTGGCAAAGATGTGTGCTAGGCTGCCGGTTCGAGGGCCCGGGTTCAAATAGGGCAATGGGCCAGCTCGGTTTCATGTCGTAAACAAGGAGATTGAAAATTAAGCTAAGAAATTAAATGAGTGAGCTGAACAATTCAATCGTGTTAGGAGATGGGGTCTGCACATGTTAAATTTTTGGTTTTTAATTTGGTCTATAGAGATTTTTACACTCTCCCATCTGAAACGCCTGTGCACCATATCCAATGACTGGGGAAATCCAGAGGGAATGGAGGTGTTGGACTGAACGTATGTTCACCGGCCATCTCTCTCGAAAATTCGTTCATGACAAAAGAATTTTTACCCTAGACTTAAATCAAATAATTAACACCATTCAATAAATTCTGAAGCCAAATATAGAGCATAAAATAGCTAAAAGTAAAAATAATGCTTTCAAAGCAGTGTTTCTAACGAAATTGAAGTTAAAGTTGGTTCATACTTGAACCGTTTTCAATTTTCTGCCTCATCAACATATCCGTTTGTGATTGAAGATATCACTTTTTACTCCCAGTATTATATTGGATAGGTGATTATTAGGCGATTCAGGTGGCTGTGAAGTAGTAGTACATTATACGATGCAGGTGACGCAAATGTGGGAAATGGTCACCCAGAAAAATATAGTATTGAACAATAGATTTTTCGGAAATTATTTTCTGACCACAGATCGGACTACAAACAGTTTCAGATACAAATCGGTAATTCATGAAGATCATGCTCGTGTGGTGGCTAGAGCGTAGGATTCCCATCCCGACTGTGGCGGAGATTTTTCAGTGGATTCCCGATCCCTAAATGGAGGCTGAGTGGAGAGCACTTCTCCCTGGGAATAGAATGGTAATTACATTTAGACTCTTGTTCATTCTGTGTTTTTAAGTTGTAAGAAAATAACTGAAATAATTGAAGCCAAAATGCGTTTACTTTAAGTGGCGATTCAGTCGGCTCCTAGGGGTGTAAAAAGTATTAATAAAAAATATATTAGTCAATTATCTCCATAATATGTATCTTATATATTTATAATCGGTAAGGCATGTTACCAGTAAAATTAATATTTCAAACCAATGCAAACGAATGAATGGAGTTCAGCATTTATTTTGATCCACAGGATCGCATTGGAGCCTCCTTATGTGGAAACTTAGCTTTAGCTCAGTGTCTTAAGCCTTTAGGAAGAACTGCATCATTTTCCTTGGGTCGTTTTTATCAGTTGCCATCACAGGTGTTGGAATATAGCGCTCAAAGTGATGCCATCGGAAAGTCGTTTCTGTTGACTTTGCGTCAACGAAATTTCCCCCGAAATTACGTCGACTAATGGAGCTGAAAACTAGGACTTGGCTCTCCGCATTGCCAGAGTAATAGTCAACACTGCCAAGTTTCCAACCTGTTTCTCGGCAGCGTTTTTTTCGGATATTTAGAGTGAGGAAGTTGTTCTATTTAATAAATCATTGTAGTCAGAGTGAGAATAAAAAGATGCATTTACTTTTCACAGCAATGTTTTTAGAACGTTCTTGGATGACATTCTATGCTTCTTAAATTAGAAATTTGAATTCCTATCGTCCTGTAGTCTCTTTTGATAAACATCAACTTTCTCTTTTTGGATATATTTACACATATTCCCTGAAAATCACTATTTTTTCAGTATTTCACAACTTAAATCTCTCAAATATTTTAAACTTTATGATTTTTGTTTATTTCGTGGTTTTATTTCTAAAAGTGATCTAACACCTTTCAAAGGATCTCACTCGCTAATTCCTCGCAAAATTTTACGTCAGACTACACTAATTTGACGCTGGCGGTGACACCCGATGTTATACCTATATGTATGTATGTACGTGGTGGCAATCTTCTTCTGGATGATGATGTCATCAATTCTGAGGTAACCAATTGTAATCCTCAGAGGTCTTTTGAATGACGTAAGTCCCCTTCGGATATCTTAAACTTTCCGAGTTATAATGAAATGTTCAGTATACACAATGGAAGGCAAAGTGCCGCAGGTGACCAAACACAGCTTATCAAGTTTTCAGAAAGCGATGGATAATTTCAACAACAAATTAAAATATATAGCGGCTTTCAAATACCTCGCTGGTAGCAAAACTTAGTGGGCTCATTAGGCTATTAGTCATTTTTGGTATGGAATAGAATACGATATTTTCTTTTCACTACACCGATGAGCCACGACGGCTCTTAGCCACTTTTGGCACTGAGTCATACAATTTTGTTAAATCGCAGCCAGCTATAGGTAACCCCCATACGTATCGATTTATGGGACGAATTGAAAGTATGAAGCTTTTAATGTGCGTCACCCGCTATGGAGGACTGTATGAAATTCACAGTGAAAAAATAATCGTATGGACTGGGATTTGAACATGAACCCCCGATGTTGCGCCGGGTGTTTTAAAATAATTGAGCTTCCTAGGTAGCTAATTGGTTAAAGCGTCCGGCGCGAAATCAAGAATTTGGGTTCGAATCCAAGATCAGGCAAATATTTTTTTTCACCGTGGATTTAAAAGATGTTTCACGCCTAGACCCAGGAGTGCTCGGCCTTCTGCTTCCTCAGGTTCGCCGCGTAATCCATGGCTCCACATTTCCGTGGACTCACGGCGCGATAAGCTTTATGCGGGTGGAGGGGAGGTCGTATGATTGTTCCTTTCCCATCCTCCACATCATGTGGAGGAAAGAAAATATGACGTCGTCACCCGCGAGTCATTTTATCGCTGCTCTTTCCCGTTTCTTCCTCATTTTTTTATTCTCCCCCATCCATCCCGTCGCATTTGGGTCATCGGACGCACGATCCGATGCTCCGGCGAGGACCGAGTGAGTGAGTGACTGGCTGCATTCGTTTTCCCTTGCGCCGGCCGCTCTTCCTTCCTTTGGCCGGGCGCATCGGCGGCCGCGAGTCCACACGCGCCCCGTTGCATTCGGATTGATAACCGCGTTGAGAGGAGGAGGGAGGTGGGCGGGAGGGGGATTAGGTGGGCGGGGAGAGAGGGCAGGAGGGAGAAGAGGAGGCGAGGTGGGGGGTGGAAAGTGTGGGGAGGGCATTGTCAATGTCGACTCGTCCTTGGCCTCGAGATACGGTGCGATTTGAGAAACTATTTCAAAACGACCGGCAGGCACTTGGCCTCCCTTCCCGGTGATCCCATTCCACTTCCTCCCTTCCCCGTTCCCAGACGTGGAGCGCGCGCGTGCGAGGCGATCCCGAGGGAATAGGCGAATTAACTTTGCAAGCAAGAGCATGGCGTAACTTAATGTCGGGCTGTGATCGCCCGTGTCCTCAAACATAAGAGTACTTTAGGTGGATATCTCTCGGGAATTCCATCGGGCCAGAATCTTCATTTCCTCCAAGGTTTCAGGAAAAATCTCTGGAAATCTAAGAAGATTTGAAACTTAAGCCAATCACGAATCACTATCCAAACTCGGAAATCAGTAGGTAAAAACAAAAGACAAAAAGAAAATGTAGAACTAAAAACACCAGGAGTTAACTGCTTACCCCGTGAATGAGGTGAAATCTACATTGGAGAGACGGACTGGACAATTAAAGCAAGAGTAAAAGAACACCGCATGTATCTCTTAACTGGGTCAGCTTGATTAGTCGGCAGTAGTCGAGCATTGTATCAATGAAAACCACGCGATCCACTAAGAGGAGGCAAAACTAGTATGATGATCTCAGGGATATTGGGATTGATTTTTAAGAAAGCAATAAAGATCCGACTTCATAATAAGGGCTTTAACATGGACCTAGCTATAATCTAAACCAAACGTGGGAGCAGCTCCTGAAACATCCACGTGTGACCGGAGAGAGCGGAAGACTAATCAGGAGACGCAGAGAGAGGAGTTCGACGGCCGATATTTTAAAGGCCGCCTGATCATTTCACAGTGGTGTAGATACAGCTGACTAATGTGACGGAATGGCAACTTGGATTCCAAGATCCCTGAGTACTATGGATGAATTGGATGGATAACCTGACCCAAGGGAAAGCCCGAGAGATTTTCACCAAGAAGATATGTCGGGAAATCATGAAATCATACGTGAGAATATTTCTCTCATTCCTTAAGTTTACCCATGTGGTTTTTTCTTTTGTAATGATATTTTCAGGGACCAAAAAAGCGAGCCTGATGATTAAAGTTAGAGGGCACAAACTGGAGAAGGTAGAACCATTTCATCTCTTGAGTAGTATCCTGGAGGAAAGTAAGAATGCTATGAGATTTGTGTTATGTAACGAAATGGAGTGTAAAATGGTGCCGTGCAGAATCTTGGACGCTGAGGTTAGAGGATGGGAACAGGCTGCAGGCGTTTTACCTGTGGGTGTGGAAAATAAGATGCGATTGAGGAAAAGTAAAACAAACGAAGAAGAGCTGGGCATGGTGGATGAGGAGGTTTTGAGGAGGAAGAGTACGTGGTTTGGACAGGTAATGAGGGGTGAGGGGATGCTGAAGGCCTTGATTGAGGGAATGATGTTGGGAAGTGTTGAATACGGAGAAAGGGAATAAGCTTTATGGATAGGATTAGGAGAGGTATAAGATGTATGGTGAACTGGTGATTTAAATATTATTAGAAGACATCCTGCTGCTATAACAGATGAGTTGTGGTAATCCTTTTTCCATCCTAAGCTTCCAGAGGCGTAACAACGGGGTTTTGATGGAAGGTGGGTGCCATAAAGCCGTGGGGCGACAAAACGATTGCCCCCTCTAAATCCGCAACGTTGCTACACCGCTGAAATCTACCTTTACCGGTAGATCACGTTTATTAATTTTAATGCCCAATGCCCTTGAATCGTTAACAATGGTTCCACGTCGTGAGATGGCTTCCATTTTGGAACCATTAAAACTGCGATAAATTTTGTTGTTTTAGAGTAATCGCCCGATCAAACAGAATGATTCAGAGGCGAATCAATCTGAAGTAACTTTTTTTTGCTTCTTCGAACCACTTACTCGCTGCTGTTGGTCCGTGAGTACCTTAAAAATTAGCTTCTTACGGGAAAACTTGAAGGCATAATGTAAGAGGTGAAGGACAGTCATCTCCTGCGTTGTGGTGTTGAGACGCGTTGTGAGCGCTCTCTATCTGGCTCACAGGCTCAAATTACGTTCATAAGTTATGTTCGTGTGCTAATGGTGTCGCTCGTTTCAGCTCAAGCAACTGAGATCGCGAAGAACATACATACTTACCCATCACGCCATTCCCTTTCGGGGTAGGCAAAGTTCAAGAATTTAGTTATTGCCGTTGACCCGAGAATACTGGCACCCTTTTAATAATTTCCTTCATATTGCCCCATCCTTACAAACAACTTTTGCTGCTCTTACACTCATGTATTTATTCATACAAGCTCTCCTATTCTTTAGACTCCCAATATTCCTCCTCTATAAAGTCTCTTCTACCACATTCACCCATAACTTTCGCGATCTACCTCTTCCTCTCTCATCATTCTCTCTACTATCATATACTCGTATCTGCTTCGTTATATGACTCTTTCATTCTCTCGACATTGCCAAACCAACGAAGTACACTCCTTTCATATATGTCCATTGCTGGAGCATCCAACCCGCATTCTTTCATCACCCACTCATTCTTTTTCATCCTTCTCACTTTTACCGCAAACACTTTTCAGCTACCCTATTCCCGCTTCATTCAGTCTACTCTTAAGCCCTTTTTATACAGGGTACGTAATTGCACAATCTGATGTACGTACGAACGTGCATTTCAAATTGCATCGTGTAAAGCCGTGAATTGCAAGAACGCATGCGCGAATGCATGAACGCGAGATGGAAAATTAGCCCCTGCTCTAATTCGAAAATGATTGCACGCCCGATTGAGAAAAACATGCAGTTTGAAGTTTTGCGATTTCTTGCCCCGTGTAAAACGGCCTTTATTCTTATCCTGACATCTATGTTTCGCTGACATAAAATAACGTCGGGAGGAGAACACTTTTGTAAACGGCGATTCCTAATTCCCGAGACAAATACTATTTTCAAGATATGCTCCACATACTACTTACGACTTTTCTACTGACATTCGCACGCCTTATAATATCGTCATTTCTCCTTCCATCTTTCGCAAACATTCGGCCAAGGTACACTAAATCGTCTACGGGTTCCTTAAATTATTTGGTTCTCAGCAAATTGTATTTTTTCGTATTTGCCATTAAATATATTCCTACTGATGGCTAGACTCCATGATACTCCATGCATCTCGATTGACAATTGTGATTGAAGGAAATATTGAGTTACTTTTCGGTGTTTTTAATATCAGTAGCTCTCTCTTTCTCTCTTGCCTTAGAGTCGCCGATGCTCGGTGGTCGACTGACAGTTTTAAAGGCATGAAACGCAATCGCTCCGTTCATTTAATATGGGTGGATCACACATTTGCTCTTTAGCAAAAAATACCACGATGAACCATTCGTTCTTAAAACCATATTTTATGTTTCAAATTTGTATTTTTTTCATGATCTGCCACGAAGACCTCTGCTAGGTTGCAAGCTGTAGTTGACCACCGACAACATTGGTTGTCAAATAACGTGATCTTCCTCTATGGGTTACTCACACATCTCTAACTAGTCATGAAGACTTCGTAGAATCGGAGAATTTTTCAAATCATTCAATGTGCCCACTTGGTATTTTTCCCCTGGTCCACCTCGGAGACCATCTCGGAGCAGCCAACTTCAGCTGTCGTTCGACAATTTTATAGACACATAACTCAGTCGTTCCATTATCTGCAACTTACACGTTTCCTATTGAACCACCGAAGCCACGGAGAATAGATTTCCTTAGGTTATTTGATGTGTCCACTATCATATTTTTACCTGGTCTGCCACGGAGAACATTCCTTGGTTGGAAAATTCGGATGTCGGCAGAAAATAATCGAGAGCAAGGAATTTTCAAACTCCAATCTTCTTAATTTTATCGCCGTTACTTGACCCCTCCACCTTTAGTTTGCGTTTTTTAAAGTTTCGAAAGTCAAAGGGGTATGATTTCAGCAATTTCCTGATTCCTCAAAAAACGTCATGCTAGATATTAATTTTCGTATTTTTTTTTCGTGTTTGCCCTGAATTAAATACCTACTGTTGGCTCTTGTGTTTCCATGAATTATGTACCTACTGTTGGTTTTCGTTTTTGCCATGAAGTAAGTACCTTCTGATTGGTCGATACTTTTTATCTAATTGATAGTTAATCGAAAGACACCCAGTAACTGTAAGTTAATTGTAGTTGACTTTCACATTTTATTAGTATACTGAGGTCGAATTAAAACATTTTTGTTGAGATAATTCATATGCTGTAGTATGTTGTTTTATCATCCGAGTAGAGTGCAGGAAAAGCATTGCTCACAAAGAAATTGAGTGGATTATCTGAGGTGGTGAGTAGAAAAGTGATTAATGGATTCTGAAGCTGCTGAAATTAAGTACTTTTTCCTCAAGGAACTTTTTTTGGTTTATGGCTCTCTGCACCGTAAACGTTCTGTCTGCGCATCTTTGTATCTATATTGTTCGCCTCAGAAAACGGCAGTGGAGAGCATAATATCACTAAATAGTCCTTCCCAGTCAAATGACCAATAGCGAAATCTGGACCCTTGGAGCTAAAAGCCTGAGTAGAAGGTCCAGTAACCTAGTCCAAGAAAAAAATACACCTTTCCCGCCGAAAAGGGTCTTCATTAATTTTTTTGTACGTCTGTGACCTAACGCGGTATCTCAGGGGCTCCTTAAAATTATTGAATGACTCCCCCTGAGTCGTAAAACAGATTTCGTTCAGGTACGTAAAACAGCTACCTCCCAAAACGAATTTTAAAAATATATGATCTTGATAAATAGCAGCCTATGATAATTACATATTTTTAAATTTAATATTTCAATTATTAAGTGGTATCAAATAATGAAAATTTTTAATTGCAAGTTTATACTTTTGCGGGTGAATAAGAAAGTAAGAAATGCACTCACCAAGAATCCGCCTCTCAATCGAGCAATACTTCTATGCGTAGAATTTTGGGAAATGACCTTTTCAGAAAAGTTTACCACTGATGGAGAAGTTTCATTGCAAGTTTCATTTTGTCTAGTGGACTTTTTATTAAGTTTTCGCTGATTTAAATATTTTAATATATTGAAATTAAGTTGCAAAGGTCAAATTTTTAGATACGCTTCATTGGTTTTTAGAAAATTAGAATATCCTTCCTCGTTGGGTATTCCGGAAGATTGTCTCTACGTTTACGGAGGGCTGTATAATTAGTGCGGGGTATGAAACTGAAATATTTAACATTTCGTGTCGGGCCAGGACAATATTTATCCATGAAAATACTATTTTATCCTTGGATTTAAGGCCTTAAGAATGGAAGCGTATTCCTGCTGACCTACGGAAATTGGTCGTTTGTATGAATCATCGGGGCAAGTAGCATGCGCGAGTGATTCAGATATTTAGCTACTTGAGGCCCAGACCAGTGAAACCATGTTTGGTATCCTGAGAACTGTGCAATAAGTGATAACCTCAATGTTAGTGTCGCAATTCTTGAACGTAGTCTCAGACGAGAGTGAAAGTTTCCCTCCTCCCTCCTTCAGGAGCTCGTCACATGCGAAGAATACGCTCTTATGCAAGTCTTCTTGTCAAGACATCTGTCGGTTTGACGGATGAGGTTAGAGATAGTGTGATTCGTCCGTACGGCGAGTGAAATTTAAATTTACTTGCTATAGGTCCAGACTCCAGTTACTCCTTGAGACTCTGTTTATGTTATTCGGGAAGATCTAATACTCAGAAAATGACACTGCATTTTTTGCTGGGCAGGCGCAAGGAGGATTCCCAGATTGGATCCTGGGACTTTCAAGTCAGTAGAGCACTTGGTACTCTCTGGGTGACCACGTTGAATTATCGTATATGGGGTCGATTAAAATTCTAAAATTTCATCGATCAAAGCGTGAGAATACTGAATGATTAGCAAAAAAAGCGTATATAATTTGTTTTTGGCTTTTCATCTGCTGCGCGGCGCGTCGCCCTGTGTCGTTTCACATGGAACGCTATTTAAAAACTTGGATAACAACTCATATTTGTATATTGTTGACACAAATTTACAGAATAGAAGGATTAAATAACTTCCAGTAAGATATGAGAACCTGCGTATCTATCGGAAAAGCAGAAGGCTGGTTCTGTAATTCAAATAATCTCCGTAGATAAGTCAACGCGGTCTTTGAAGCTTCCATCCTTCTTTATGCACGTTTTTTGCCATAGCCTGGTTCAATCCTTGATTCCTACAATTAAAAGGACGTATGCCTACTACTGTGTGCTTTTGAACATTTAGATCTTTAAAAAGCGTCACCAGTGAGAGAGAAGCATCGCGTTGTTGCTAAAGGTGAAGGGTTGATGGTTTAGCAGTTTAAACGTTGTGTGATGTGAAGAAGATCAGCCAAACAAGTAAAAAAGCCAAGTAATTCATTTGAACTCTTAAAAGTGATTTATGTGGTAATCCATCATTGTTTTAAAATTTAAGCCAATATTACAGCGGAAATGCTCTAATGACTTGGTATCTAGCCTTCTGACATTCGCCTTCAATAAAGATACCTTGGTGGTGTAATTGGTTAGCAAACCTGACCGGTAATCGGTAGATCCGGGATCGAAACCAGAATAAACCAAATTATTTTGTCATGACGAATGTTCATCCTTCGGGCGCTTATTTTCAAAATTTGTTGTTTTCATCAATATGACGGATGATATAATACCTTTGACTTACAACGGCTCCGCTTTCTAGGCTGCTATGATGTGTAACTAGAATACTCGCTAAGGCTCCTATGAATTCTTTTATCCGAAGATTGATAGATACCTTTGAATGTTGCAATACTACAAACTAGGAAAGAAATTGTTGCACTTGATGATTCCACAATTGATGAATTGCTTTCTATTTCTGCTCTTGGTCGTTGATTTACTACTTTCTACCTATTTCAAGAATGAAAATTTTGTCATACTTTTATTCAAGTTCTCGACCATAAATATACGGATATTTGTAAGATCAGTAATTAATTCCAAAACATATATTGGTTTGTGGTTAATACATCTATTGCGTGTCACTGATGTAATTTTAAATGTATTGTATGTTTAATGTTGCGAAAGATAATATACGTTAAAATACATCGCTACTAGGCTCAATGTTCTAATCTGTATTAACCCATTCTCGAAGATTTTAACCAAATTTTGTTTTTCTACAGTATGATTGATGACCGAAATATTAATTCCTTGAAGGGATAATAAATTGTACTCCTTAACGTGTCTTAATCCCGCATATCGTAAGTCTTTTTCTGGCCTTAAAATATATATCGAGTTTTAAATTCTATTCAAACACGAAATGTTGTTACCTTTTCTTTGGTATTTGTGAATTCATTTCAACTAAACATGTTCATTGTTGAATTTATGACACTCTCATTATAGAAGTATGCATCAGGAAAATAATGGCGTAATGAAAGAATATATCCCAAATGAACCCATCATTACAATTTGAATTCCATAATTGTTTTCTTGGATTGCTAACTAGCACCTTGTTCCAATTAATGTCAGCAAAGATTATTTTAACAGAAGTTCTCCGTGTTTAAAAAATCGCCTCCTCCGCCATCCAGCGCGCACTAAGGCGCCCGTTAAACGATTTCCGTTTCGATAACCCCTAACCACCATACGTCCGCTATCTGCTTTTTAAAAACCTTCGGGGTCAATACACGATGTATTATGCTTCCTACTCCCTCGCGCCTGCGAAGCATTGGGTCTTCGGCGACGTTGGGCGTAGAATTTCAATCGCGGTGAGCTCTTCCATTCGGAAGCAACAGGCGAAGCAAGTCCGTGGTGCTTCGCGTTTTATACCTCGGGGAGTTCCGATGCAGGTGGTGAACACTCTCTCTCCCCCCCCCCCCTCCCTCACCCTCCCTCACTGTCGCATCTCCACCCCAATCCTCAATCAACCCTTCACGCTGCTCACCCTCCCCTCATCCCCTTGCCAGTTTCCCTTGTACCCTCTCTCCCCCATACCGTCCCTCCGCTTCGCTCATCTCCTGGTCACGTGACACGAATCACAGGAGACTTGACTAATCTTAAGGGAGGATGGGATGGAGGAGGTGTGGGAGGTGGGGAGAGACGTAATCGGAGACGGCAACACGTTGCCTCGCCCCCAGCTCGGGAGTCCCGGGATTGCGACAGTCTCTTTGTCTTCAACAGCCTCAATGGTGCGCCACCCCTTTCGCCTTTCTTACTCGCGTCTCGTTCCGACTCCGTCGAGAGAACGCCGGAAGTGCGTGGGTTCGAGGCTTTCGGGAAATCACCTCCAACCGTCTGGGCTACTCCGCGGGTGGTGTTGGTGACGGAGGGTATCGCCAGGGTTTATTATTATTTACTGTATCCTCCCCACACCCACCATAGGATTTTTAAATGGTTAGCGGTTGTGGTGTGAATCCTGCCGTATGAATTACGAGTACGTATTCCTGTGAAGAAGTCTCCTTTCCGCCTGTGATCTTTCTATTTTTCAAAGCTGGCACACGATCAAAATTGACTGGAAACTTAAATCTTGTTAATAAAAATGAAACTGCGTATAGGCAACTTGCGTGTACGTGTTTACGTGAACGCACTTTTGATTTTAAAAAAATGGAAAACTCGCACTTTGAAGATAATGGCATTCTATTTACTGCGTACATTTTGATTGGCTCCTCATACCAGTCTAGCTCTTGTTGAGTTCATCTGGAGCACTTGCTCCAGTATCGCGTTTGCGTAGTTATTACTTGTCTTCAAGTAAACGTTGACTGTGTACTAGCCTTGTAATGCAATATCATACGGATGAGCTGGGAGATTGAGATCGTACGAGTACAGTTCTCTATGAGCCCATGAAATAGCCATGTTCTAATGCTGAGTATTTGTTTTCGCATATGTCTATATATTTCGCATGTACTTGCGAAAGTCAAGGGCACTATCTGTCTGGGACCCTTTGCATTAGGGGCTAAAAACCCCTGGGAAAACAATAGTGCAGATAAAACTGCACAGTGAAAAAACTTGAGTGTAGTGAGCGCATGGATAAGTGAGAATCTTTTTTCATTCTCATAAACCATTTTTCTTGTAAACTTTAAGTACCGAATAATAGGTATCGTCACTGATGACACGCGTTGTGAACCTTTCAAAAACATTCACGCCTGTGTTTCTCGATTCGGGGAGAATTTGTCGTCATGCTACTTAAACAGTGTGAGTAGCCAGTAAGGAAAAACCGGACGAGATAAATCAATTTGACGAAAATCAAGGTCCACTGTTAAATAACTTAGGTATCGGCAATTGGGAAAGAAATCTTCCTTTATCGAGCTTGGATCCTCCCTAGAGTAATTTCTTGATTCGCCTTATTCCGCCACATTGTTTCTGTGAGTGTTTTTGGCTATCAAATTGAATTAAATTAAATGATGAGAGTTCAATAATGACCGTATATCTAAAGCGCACTAACTTCATCCCAGGAGAGTACAGGTGGTGCTAAGGTAGGTACATGTAAAGGCATCACTTTAGGCCACTTTTGTTTTTGGCTTTCACTTAGCCTCTCTCGTTAAAACGTGGAGTTTCTTGAAATAGAGCAGTGGATTGCTCTTACCATATACCAGGAAGCCCGTGGTTCGATTTCCGGTCCAGTTGAACTTAAATCTCATTATAGTCGGAATTCTTCCTACTTGAACATCAAATGAACTTTGGATTATTCCCATATAGTGTGTAATGGCCCCTTGTCCTCGGATACAGGTGCAACGCTTTGCAAATATAATTATCTTGTTTGGTGCATAGGTATTTTGATGAGTTGTTAGCATTGGAAACTGTCAGCTGAAGGTGCTTTTTCTCTCGAAGGCTTTCTTATCGTTTTCTTGATGTGTATACAGCTTCTTCTTGTAGGCTTTTCCGCTTCGTTGGGTTCAGATTCACAATGCGACGTGCTCGGTGAAGTCGTAAGACTTGAAGACGGAACCTGCAGTGCCTCTGTAACATCTTGTAAATCCAGACCTTTTGCGGCAGAATTGCTCGGAATGTTTGGTGAAGTTGTTGGCGCCGTAAGGAGTAAGTTGCTGTTTTCGGTGGGGACTTCTTGGAATGTGGTAAGATTGGCATTAGTCTCTCTCAGGCATTCGTCTTCGTCATTAGTCTGTCTCAGGCGAAAGGCGCCGTGAGGCCGGCGTTACCATGTGCTATCTGCGGATGGATATTTGCGAGCGATCAAAATGATATTCCAGCGTCTTTATAACGGAATTGAGCAACCCGCGGTGTAATATGGGATTCCACTGAAAAATCTCCGCTAGCATCAGAAACTCCCACCCAAGTCCGCGGCATGGGCAGCCTGTTCACGAACTTTCGCGACCGATTTTATCAATCGCGCTTGAATCCCCGTGTATGCACTTATGCAGGCTTACACATATCGACGTCTGTGCACACGTGTATGCGCATAAAAATGCTCTCCTCCGACGCGTAATGCATGGCTACTCCCTCTCGCAGTGCGTAGATGCGTGCGCGAAGGGGGACTTGGGGCTGTTACCGCGACGGGTCGTTGATTCTACTGAGGCAGTATAATGGGACGCCGTCGTTGAATGGGGTAGCAAAGGGCGGGAAAGGTTCGCGCAATGGCGGACGACCGACTATTAGAATATTCTTCTCCCCCCTTGCCTTTCCTCCCTTCCCCATATTCACCCCGCCCTGTTTATGAGTGGGTGGCTGAGCCGCATTTCCTTCGAAGTGTGACGTGGCCCTTAAAAAAGAGCAAGAGCGGGAGAGAGCCGAGGAGAGAGAAGATGGAGAGAGAGAAGGGGTTTGGCTGGAAGTCGGAAAAGACGATGAAGGGCAGGGTGGAAGTTAAAATGGAGTTATTGAATTTTGTCGCCGGAGGAAGACTTCCCTCCGCGGCGCGGGAGGCTGTGTGCGCGCATCCCAAGCGATGGAATCTTAGCTTCAATGGGGGAGAATTGGGGTATGGGGGGGGGGGGGGGTTGTGGTCGAGTTGGACGAGCGAGGACGGTGAAGGAAGGCTAAAGGGGAAGAGGAGTGGTTATTACTGGAGGGGACCGACAGCTGACGTCATTTGCGCCATTATTTAATGTTTCATGGTTTATATAGCCGGTCCCTGATGAAGCATTAAGGGGCCATCACGCGATCAACGTCATTGCATAAATGGATCGCGTGGAAAGGCCTAGACTTCAGACTGGCGCGACGTTTAATCTTTATCAATACGCATTCACTTATCATTGCTACGCATTCACTTTCCATCGGCGACTTGTTTAATAAATGCCTACATAGAGAACCAATGATTTTTCTCGCAGCCTATCCGCTTTCAGTCTCGTGACATAATGACTGTAAAACCAGAAAGAGATGCAAAAAGGAGAATGGCTTAAAAAGGCAAATGGCATATACTCGTCAATGACGGATGTATGAAATATTTACTAAAACAAAACTGACATATTTTTCGAAGTTATGGTTTGGACTTCTTTAATTTAATTATGAAATTGTTTTCACCGTTATTATCCCATCTAGTAAACTGATCAAGCTTCAGTAAACACTTATTTTTACAGAAAGAAAATAATTTACTCACTGTCTCCATCTAAACCTCACACTCAACCTCTGATCGTGTATTGGGCGCTGTTTTGGCCTTGCCTACCCTGCCCAAGACTCATATTCAGTGCAGAAGGAATTAAATCAGTGGATAAGATGGATTATTTATTCTAGGAAAATGTGTCGGATAAATATTTTTATTGCATTATTGTGAGACTAAAGCCGCTCAGCCCGGAAATGAGATGAGAACGTGGGAATGTTACAGAAAATAGTGGTGTTAAAGAAAATTTAAAAAGAATATGAAGGGATAAGCTTATGAATAAATTATTAGTGGTCCGATGCTTAATTTTGAGAGATGGGAGTATCGAATTACGTACCACTAGTGGAGAATAGAGAAACAAGAGGCTGCGGTGGGACAGCCTAAACTAAAGGCGCCATAGGACTTTTGTAATAAATGACCAACCCTAACTGCACTTGAAGTGCTCTCCTCTATGCGAGACTGCTTTGGAATTCATGCTATTGTCCTAAATTTGAATCCATCCTCAAATTCCTGATTTGAACCTCGGACTCCAATGTGGGAAATCTTATCAAAGGACGGTGTTAACTTAAACCCGTCCCCTTGCGTGAGAGGTGTGAAGCTGGAATTTCATCTAAGCAAGATTCTACCAGCCGTCATTGGGATGGGAGTGAGGTAGCCCTAAGGAACAAAAGTATACAAAACAGAAGTAAGAAGCCATTAAGAATAGAAATGCGCTTAGAGACGCTCTTGTTTTCTTCGTGTTTTGGCTGCGAATTGTTCAGGGATAAAACAGAGTGGCTATATCTGGCTGTCAATCTCATTTCCTTACCTTAGGGATGTCTGCAACCTATCCTGCGATGGGGGAGTTAAAGGAATAGATACCAATCAATTAGTATCATTAATAATATACTAGCAGACCTGCTGCCTGCTTTGCAGGCAGTCTCTGTCTGGTGTGCTCTTGAGGTGAAGTTGGTTTTTTTCCTTTTTTTTTGTACTACTCAAATGTAAGCAGTGGGAAATGTGGGTAAATGAGTTTATATGTTTCCCAAAAATGGAAAAACATTGAGAATAACTTTTGAAACATAAGTACACATTTAGGAGAAAAAAGTCATAATATTCATTTTTCTGCGCAATTCTCACTGTAGTCGACTGAGGAGAGTACCGTTTTTGAGATACAGTCACTCCAACGATTGGTTAGTCATAGCTAAAAAGATTAGGGAAAAAATTCCGCCTTCTATCACACCGAGAGCCACACAGAGAGCCAAAGTATTTTTGCACATTGTATTGTTTATGGTGCCCCACTGGCAATTTTACTTCCCCAAAACAGCAAGCACGGGAGCAATATTTGACATACATTAACAAATACAAGTAATGAATTATCTCCGAGGTCAGTTTCTTGCTTATTCATATAGCATTAATAATGGTATAAGTAATACTTCCAAGCTTTCGACGTGAAGTTTGTAACAATATTGAGACAGCGGCACACGCAAATGTATTGAAACGTTTTCGACATCGGTACTTACGGTATTTATCCAGACACTTTTATGCATGGAAAACTCTCGAGGTTCATTTCACTTACGCTAGCTAATGGTTTATATCTTATGCAATATAACCAAATAAAGGGATCGGCAATATCAAAACACTTAATTGATTATATTAACGTTGAGTTTACAGAAATTTGACATGAACTTTATTGTTTTGGAGTGGCATACATTTAAACATTCACCCGGATAATTTCTAAATATATTCACTAAATAACTTCGATTGGCACACTTAACTGTACCTTTCATTTTCAACTCGACTAATTGCCGAATTTCGCCTTCATTCGCGTAAAAGTAGCTATGTATCAAGAGAAATAAAAGACAAGTAATACAGATATCGTAGTGCAATCAAAATTTACCCGAAAAAGATAAATTAACAACGTTTATATGCCCATACGGTCTGTAACTGATTGTAATTTAATGAGTACTGTTTGTTTACTTCACCGTTGCCAACCTAAATAAAGTCATCGTTGTTTATCTGTTAAACCACGGTTTTTTGCAATTTTCTTTGCACCACCAACTGCTAAAAATCCAAACTACTACCAAATCATAGAGACAGAAAATCCAGATTTAATGCACCAAACCTCATTTCTCTAGCTCAAAACTTGATAGAGAAATAAACAAAATGGATACCAAATGACTGACTGACTGACACGCTACAAAATTAATTAAGCCATTGTCTTGTCATCAGGTTTCGTAGGGGCCGAACCACCAGAACTTGACTTAAATTATATATATATATATATATATATATATATATATATATATAATTTAAGGTTGCCACGTGTATGCCACTCCAATATATATATATATATGATTATATATATATATATATATATATATATATATATATATATATATATAAATAATCATATATATATATATATATAATCATTGGAAGCTTTCACGAGCGTGAACACAAATATATAAAAACTTTGTCACAAGTGTGACTAAAATGAGAACACATAAAAAAGACACTCACGGGTTGTAAATTTTTCGGTGGATCGCCGCCACCTTATTCAGCGAAAGGTATAGGAAGAATCTTCCTATACCTTTCGCTGAAGAAGGTGGCGGCGATCCACCGAAAAATTTACAACCCGTGTGAGTGTCTTTTTTATGTGTTCTCATTTTAGTCACACTTGTGACAAAGTTTATATATATATATATATATATATATATATATATACATATATATATATATATACAGGGTGTTTCAGGAGGAAGTAGCAATACTTCTGGAGGAGGTTGGGGACGTGATTTTAAGCATTTTTTGTCCTATGAACATGGGGTCGCAACTCCTTAGTTACCGAGCTATGGCAACGCAAACATTTTGTCACAAGCATTCTGCAGCAACCATGAAAACCCCCAAAAGCAGTGGCATCCATCAATACTTACAAATAAAAACTGGTCTGAATTGTACTTAAAGTTTGTATTTTTCTTTTTCTGCCAAAATTTACGCATATTGCTCACATTTTCTGAAGTGGTAACTGAAATTGTCAAAATTTTTCTTCTTCAAAAAATTATTTTTTAGAATAACTTTTGTATTTTAAGATATTCGAAAAGGTTAATAAGGTCATAAAAATTGGAAAATTTAATTTAATTTCCATAACTGGTATTATTATTTTCATATCTTATTTTTTAGCGAAGATATGGCATTTTAAACGGTACCGTTGCATGAGCACATTTTTCGACGGCTCTCTTCCATGCATGGAACTGATATTGATTTACCGATAAAGACAATTACCTTCACCAATCTAAGCTTGAGTACTTATTTTTAAACGTTGTGAAAAGAATAACAAACCAATGAAACCCAAATTTAGGTGTTTTTGTGTCCCAAATGAAGTAAACAATCAAGCGGCAACAAAGATCTCAAGTGGAGATTATCTCCATGGATTAATTGTCGATCACTGGCGCTGGGATTCATTGTTTAAGAAGCTTTTTCAACTTATAAGATCTTGTAAGGATATTTAATTAATTGCATGTCTTATTCATAGGTAAACTATCGATGTGATATGAGATTAAGACAATAGGCATCACATCAGAATCAATTATAATTTTTTAAGAATTAATAAATGTAAATTAGTATCATATGCCTTACATTTGGTTGGAGAATAAGGGTTTAGAAAAATATATATATATATATATATATCACCAGAACTTGACTTAAATTTTATATATATATATATATATATATATATATATATATATATATATTTATTTATTTATTTATTTATTTATTTATTTATGTATTTATTTATATTTATACACTGTCTAACTACCATCAACATCATCATTTTACTAACAATTGGTTGGATACGTGTATTGACGAACCAGTTTTTCATACAGGTCAGACAATAGAGGTATGCAGCTTCTAAGTAAGATAGATGCACTGAAAATATTTGAGCAGAAACATCGCTCGTTCGGGGAAACAGCGGAACGATCCAAGTCCAGGATTCCATGCACAGGTCGAACTATCGTTATCATCATCAATGGGTTTAAAATCGTTTGGTGCTTTGAGCGCACTGATAGATCCAATAGACCCAAAGGTACGAGCAATAACATCAAATTAGTAACAATTTCTCAAATACTGCGGAGTAATCCAAGCATGTGGCTGTGAACAGTTCTTAAGGTGGTTCCACCGTAAAATGACTTTTTTGTCATGTTATTCATACTCTGTCTACTTGTAGAAAAAGTTGTCCTATATCTGATATGAACAACAAAATAATACCTTTCCACGCTATTTTATTCTATAATTGAACTTGAAATTACATGGTGTTCAATGGGGGAATGAGAGATACACGGGGAAAAATATTATTTTTCCATAAAATACAAATGCCATTTTCGTGGAATAGAGTCTCTAAGAAGGAAATAATCCAGAGAAATTGAATAAAAATAAAATACAGGCATCTTACCACCTTATTATTCTAGTTATTGAAGAATTAATGCCGTAATTGAAGTCAAAATGCAGTAATTCGTAGGAAATGGCGATGCAGTCGGCTCCTATGGCTGGAAAAAAGTGCTCATTTAAAATACATTCGTGGAATAATCTGCATATTTTGTACCTTACTTTTGGGTTTCTATAGGTAACGCGTTGTATCAGTGAAAGCAGGATTTTTTGACAAAATATAAAAAATGTGGAATTTATTATTTGTTTTGACTCACACAGTCGCGGCGGAACCTCCTTAACAATTGATATTTGCGTTTTGGATATCAATAGTGACAGAGCAAAGGTAAGATACATTATCGTGCCTCTGGACTCGGGCTGGTCCGCATTTCTTCCAAACTTGGTCGATAACTTAGCTCGTATCTTTGAATCTCAATTTGCAGCTGCGAACATTTGCTATTATACATCCATGCTCACTGTAGGGCCGGAACTATTGTACACTTAAGCCCTTGCGGTCTACACCCTAGCAACAAGTGCGGTCCAGCATTGAGCGCTTTTTTTCTCCAATCGCTTCCTTCCCAGACCTTTTCGGTGATTGCGCTCACACCCAACTCGTGGTCTTCCCACCGCGTGAAGATATCCGGTGACTTTCATTCGGGGGATTAGGAGAGTGGCCAAGGAGATGCTGCGAAGGAGGAGGACGAGAGAAAAGAGAGGGAGATAAAGCGGAGAAGAGAGGGACACACTCTTCAGTAAGGAGGCGCGGCGGGAAGGAAATGTTTGGCCGCGCGCACCATTCCCCAAGGAATTCGAGGTCGGCGAGTCCTTTTAGTTTCGGGGATTCGGAGATTATCGTGTGGGAAGGGGTGGTTTTTTTTTCGACCCACACCCTTACACCCCCCGGGAGTGGTGGTAGGGTGGTGGTTGTGTGGCTGGTCCGGGGGGGAAGGAGAGGGTTGTGGCGTAGGCGAGAGATGGTGTGGGAAGAACAGTGAAGCGAGGAGGAGGAGGAAGAAAAGGCAGCAAGATAGCGAGGTCCTTGTGGTTGTAGCTAGGAATGCCAAAACACGGTATATGGTCTGCCTGCGTACCCCATCCACTAGCCTGGGTTATACTCGGATACCCGGGTATAGTTCGAAATCATAGGTATCCGCGTTTGGGTTCTGGAAGTCTGAGCAGTCGGGTAGAGCTGGAAAACCCGGGTAACCGAGTAAAGCTCGGGATTCTGAGTACCAGAGGAAAGCTAAAAGGTCTAGAGTATTCAGTAATGGCTCGGAGACCCAGGTGAACGGGTTTCTAAACTGAGGCCGTATATATCTTTTAGACTTTTATAACCTGTAACTTATAGTATATCTAAAAATAATTTTTTTCTGAGTCAGTACCTACTGTTAAAAATTTCCATTACCTTTTAAATTAAGTAAGTATTTAACATATTGTGGAACAAAGCACATCCTTTCCGAAATCCTATTATTTTCTTTCTCTTTTTGTAATTATCCTTGTTTCAAACGACGTTATTAAATATGTGACTTTCCTAATTAAGTATTCCAGTGAATTTTAATAATGCACTATAATAAAATGACATTCATTTCCACAAGGGCAATGTTTTCTTTTCAAACATCACTTCGCCCATTCGTTCCCGTTTTTCCTATAAATAGTATGCAATGCTTTAAATAGTTGACAGTGATAATATCCACGATGAAATATAACTACCCTTCAGGAGTAAACTACAGTACCCGACAACCAACCCAGCGCCTTACCACTCCTTGATGAAAATTGCTTATGTATCAAACCAAATGGTGCCCCGGAAAAAAAGGCTCGAAAACTAGAGTAAACCCGTAATACCCGGGCAGCAAATTCATTCCCTGGTTTCAAATTTCCATCGGATGCCCGGTTACTCGTCGTCATTCCTAGTTTTAGCTTGACGATGGGGTTTTCTACGGACCTGGGTTTGTGGAAGGAGATGTGGTGTGGGAAGGTGCATTAAATGCAACGGTGGCATGGGTAGGGGTGTTGGCGAGAAGGGTTGGACGTGTGGGCAGAGGGGGGGGAGTTAGAAGGGAGGTTGGGAGTGTTAGTGGGATGAGGTAAAGGCGATTTCGGGAGCCGCCATTGGCCCAACGCTTTTTTTTCCCTCCCAAGGTGACCTTCGCGGGGGCGACGCCACCTAGACGAACCTCCCTACAACCTCCCCTCCCCCTCTCCTCTGCGTCTTGAACATCTCCTATTCCCGCCATCTTTCTATTTAATTTTTTTTCCTATCCTTCCCCTCTCAACCATCACTTCTCCTCCCTCACTCTCTTTCTCACCCCCCTCCATACACCCTCCCCTCGGCTCGTTGGCCATTCTGGGTATGGCGGCTGCGTTGGGTAAGGCTGCGTGTCTGTGTGGAAGTAAAGGGGTCTAGCCTTTGGTGGGAGAGAGATTGTTGGGTTGGCTCTTCTCCCCTCCATCTCCCTCTTGGCCGGGAGAATGAATCTATGCGGGCGGGATGCAGCGCGCGGGGCAAGCCTTCCTTCCTCTCTTCCCTTACGCTCTATCGCTCCGTCCTCTGTTTTAGTTAATAATGGCAGGGACCGCGAGCACATGTCTCCCTCAACATCCTTTTTCCACTCTGCTGAGGACCTCGGGAATTTGAGTGATCGAGTTCAAGCCCGTTTTGAGCTAATCTTGCTCCAGATGTAAAAATCATAATGCATATCAATACTTTTATTACAAAAAAAGTACCAATACAAATATATTTTCGTCCAGATATTTTGTTTTTTATCATTCTTCAGGTTTTCCGAGGCCTATTTATTTGCTTCATTCTATTATCATGAAATTTCATCGCGTTCTGTTGCTCCGTGGACGTTTCACCTGTTTTGGTGTCCACCTCCGTGGACGTTTCACATCCTGGAGGCATCTTGAGGAGGAAGATGCCTCCAGGAAAAGATTTGGAAGATTTAGATAGACTCTAAGATACTTGATACATTAGTTAAATCACCATCATAAGATAGAGAAAAAGCATTGCCATAGAGAATTTGAGTAATAGACGGTTCAAAAATATACTTTCACAATAAATGTTCCAAACAACATTTCGAATATTTACTGAGAAAGCACCAATTCTGACACTGACTCCTTTTCGCTTTCTCACAAACGGGTAAACATCTACTCCTCGTTGGTTGGTTTTTGTCAGATGTGGTGGGAGTAGAAAGGAGGCTGACATGAGAAATAGAGGGAGGCAGCAAAATTGGCTAGAGGACGCACTGAAGAGTAACGACATGGTGCAGACGGTGATAGAGGGGAGAATATTGGGCAAGCGTGGGGGAGAGAGGAGTAGGATAGAAACATTGCTGGCGCTGTACGGCTTACGATACAAAGAGTTAAAAAGGGATTTTAAATTGGAAAGTAGATAGTTTGATGACGACAACGTAAGAAATAACTCCCCACAGTCGTGGAAATTACAGGCAGGACTACTCATGGACCTACCATTCTTTGGGTAGAATACTATGATAATGACTTTGATTATCCGGCTGGACGACGGAAAACTATGATCATGTGCGCCATTATAGATAGGTAGGTAGATTGGTGAAGGAAGGATTGCTTGGGGAATTGAGGATAATAGAGAAAACCCTGGAATCAGCATTAGCCTACTCTAAACAAAAGGGTCGAGGGTCCCTAAGTTTAATGTCCCATCTTATGGACGCAGTACCGATCCGAAAGTGCTTTCCGCATGGTAAACCCAAGTAGGGACCGGGACCCCGTTGAATAATCTCCGTCACTGCCCGGATTCGAACCCAGACACTGGATGAGAAGCCAGTACCCAAGCCACAACACCAACCCAATCACTGTCCTTCGGTTAATAAAAGCGGAGGAGTAGGAGACTGCGCCACATGTCTCCTTCCACGTCCTTTATCTGGAGGTTGAAGGCCTCCGGAATTTGGGAGATGGTGTTCCCAGACCCTTACAAGGTAATCTTGCACCACTTTTACTCGTTCCCTCACTAACTCATAGATGTCTGCTTACCATACAAACCAAATTTAATCATAGATGTCCATGAAGTAAATGTCATTGCTTACACGATGCAAGTTATACCTCTGTTGTCATTTCCCATGATTTGAGCTGAATTTAAATGACATATGCGTTAAGTGTATTTACCTACTGTTAACCGCGACGGGATTGTTTTCCTCCATCGCCAATGTGTGGAGTAGATTTCTTAAATTTGCTCTCTCCTAAGCCGTTACCACTACAGGACTATAAGAAAATGATCGTATCTATGGCTATCGTTCAAATCATAAAGGTCCAGATCAAACGCCGACTTTATAGCAATTTCTTTTACATTCCACAATAATGACAATGCATAAGAATGGCCGATAGTCCAAAAATTCCGACTAGTTGTAGCGGAGGATTTATTCACGCAGGGCTAAGTGTTGACGGGTGAAATTGTCCAAGGAAGATTTTATTTGCTTTATCACCGGATACTACTCCTTCGATTTCTGAAAACTTTTTTTAAATCATATCTCCACAGTATTTTGTTCCGACGAGATGGATGGAAGTAAAAGAGGCCTCATCATGGCCTCATCATGGCCTCAACCTCATCATGCATTTGTTCTATGAGTGACGTCTACCATATTACCGTTGGTGCCACGCACCTGTGGAAATTTTAAAAATATTGATCTAGAAATGTCCTAGAGAAACAAATAAAAGCTTTTGAAGATGCACATCCTTCATCTCGGTCGATGTGGAAAATTTTCCAGCTTAACATTTTCAAGTAATTCGCATTATTGTTAACTTTATCGGAATCGGCATCTTCCACATACTTCCCATCCGTGTCTCTAAATAAACATTGCTTCAGAAATGTCATTCATGAAGCCAGTTTGGTGGGTTCCTTGGATTAGTAGCACATCTTCGGCAACAATGAGGATCTTTCTTGTTAACTTTTGGCCGACTGTGGGACAAGAAAATTCTATCTGCTCCCGAACGCAAGTACGTGCTCTTATGTAATCAGTAACTAAGTGAATGAACGCCCGCCAGGTTTCATTTGTAAGGGAACTTCACCCTTTAATGTCGGCATGAAACTTTTCCTTCAGCAAGGCCATTGTGAAACCGTTTGACTGAGGGCGAGTGCTATTCGGATGCTTTCAAGATTCGGCTCAGGTTAGACGCGCGGGACCGTTGTCTTTAGCTTGGGCTATTACCTCAACCAATCAAGATAAGAGCTTCACCCCTCATCACTCATGTGTGATATGTTGTCGAGTTCTGGGAAGTGATAGGAAACGGAAAAAACAACAATGGTGTTGGTGAGGACATCAGTAACTGATTGTCTTCGTTTAAGAGCTGAAGCAATGTAAATTATCTATATATCTTAATTATGTCTCAAAATTCGAGGCATATCGCGGATGCACTTAATCAAATCATCCATTTCCGTTTTTTTTATTTAAAAAGAATTGCATCTTGTCGGATGTGGGCGAAGTTCTATGTTACCTGTCGATCCTGTTTGACCTAATGGGACTGAACCCAGAATTTTGATGGCCTCCTTATCTCGATGAAGCTGAAAAATTGCTATTTAAAGGCTAATATGATATGACTGAGAAAGAGAAGCCGATAGGTGAAGGAAATATTACTCCAATAGAGACCCTAATTTTGCGATCAACTAAGGGTGCTGCTGTTAGGTTTGTGGAGGACTTACAATGGGATCAAAATTTCATTTGATGGACGTGATTCTTCGCTGGAAAATTGTAGACGATTCCATGGGAGTTTCGACAAAGTTCTCTAGCGCTCTCTCCCGATCTGCCAAGTATTCGGTGACTCTTAGTCGCGCTGTTTCACTCCAATGGTCTCTCTTATTTCCACGCACTCTCTTCTCCAGGTCAGATAATTAGGGAATAAAAGTGAGTGGGACGTAACCAACATTTTGTGATATTCTCATTTTGTTCTCTACGATGATTAATGTTTAGCCATGCCAAACCTTGTCGAAGGTATTGTTTCTCACCCATGGCGGTGAAAGATTTTACTTTAGTTTTCATTTTTTATACAATTTCTATTTCAGAACTGGCCAAAGGTCGGAAACCAGTGTAACATTTACAATTGAACCTTGATATTGATTGGTATTCAGACATCTATGTATGCACTATCACAATTAGTTTTGATAAGTACGTTATGAATAGGAAAACATGCCTATCATAGGGATTTTTTAGATGAGCGCTTTATACAGAGGTCCCTACAAAATAGCTCCTCTTTTTTATAATTCCCTGAGAGATTTTGAAGGCAACAAATTTGGTTTTTAATTTTGCGTAGAAAGACACACATTTTTGAACCTTTCAAATCCTCACTCTCTTGTGTCTTTTTTCATGATATAGATATATTTTTAAAATGTCAGAAAAACTAGACGCCTTTAAAATTTTATATAAATGCATGCTTCACAGAATGGAGGGAAACTAAAGACTTTTACAAGTCGTCCTTACGATTGCTAACCTGCACTGAAGAAGAATGTCACGTTTTCTTTATCGACTTTGGACAGTATTGGGACACTCCGCTGATAAATCAATCTTTGAGTGAGATATGAATGTATGCTGCGTCGCATCAGCAGGGGAATGCACATTGTAACTGTTTGACTTTGTGGTGACGGATTCAATATTTGATAGAATGGAATACTGCAGATGCCACTGGTTGACCATGAACTTTGTTAAAACCTCGAATTTATCAGGTTTTGTGTTTTTTAAGGTAAATTTTTAGATGGTTCACTCGGTTCCCTAGCTCAAGATGATATTTATGCCATAATTCCTCACTATCCCTCAAGTGATAACCCAACCATCAAGGCCTTAAATATTTTAATAATGGGATGTCTTCTTTCAAATCTCTCGCTAAGACATTAATAATGGCTCAACGAAGACCCCAGAAACCAATCCAATCGCGTCAAGTGACACGAAGACGGGTGTGATCGATGGGGTTTTAATTACAGCGAGGTGATCTTCGCACTTTGGAATTCCTTAGGATTAGATATTCGATCTCTTAGTGGTACCGTTGATTAGGCTTCACAGTTTGTTAAGTCACCCTTTTTGTTAATTTTTGTTGGAGCTATACTCAATTTTTTATAAAGTCCGTGCAAAGAGTGATAATTTTTTAATTTTATTTTGTAAATTTGTTTAACCGCCATGTTACTACTTTTTTTGAAGCTGTTTATTTGTATGTCAATACGTGCTTCTATAAATCGATTGTTCTTGCGATCGCATACTCTTTCTGGGAAATTGTCATTTTATTCTTTCCTGGCCCGCGTTTAAATCAGAATTCATACTTTTTTACAGGAGCTTTGCGCCGCTTTCGCGTTTGAGTAATAATGCCAGCGGGGCTAGTCCGATGAGAAACTAGTTTAAAACTGGTGAAACGCAAATTTAAACTGCTATACTTAGTTCACATATGTGAATGGTTGAGTTCGTCTATATTGTAAAAAAAGTGTCGGCTTTCAGTCTCAGCAGTCACAGTCTAGGTTTCCCAGGAAAAATGTCGCGGTTTACGCCAGCAAATGCCTTCGAATAATCTGTATAATTGCTTTTCCGATGGCAGTATCCCTTGTCGCAACCCACTTGGAGTATTCATGACAAGTACTCTACTTCATTTATTTTTTATCTATCTAGATATTCATATTATGCTCTTAATGCCTTCGCGATGTAAAATAAAAGCAAATCAACTTTGAGGAGTATCGATGTGCCTGTGCAGCCGAAAAACTACGACGATGAACGATTGGCGGTCCGCATTCAAGTTAACAGCCAATCATATTCCAGATTTCGGATCTTGGGAACCCTGGTAATAAGCAAAAGTTAACGGATACGGACTTACGGAATGACCGAAAAGCGAAAATCATGGAAAATCACCCCTTATTTGTCCACATTCCACTGAGCGTCTCCACATTTTTCATGGGCGTTGCATTTGGCCGAACTCAATCCTTAAGCCTTCCAGCTATCTTACGGCGTTCTTCTATAAACCTTATGGAGAGTTTTATTCGGCAATAACTTTTTTTTATAGTTGCGTCATCATTGAAAAGCCAATTACTTCAATTGCAGATTCATCACACATGTAAGCATCATATAACCACTTCTTGAATGAAGTAGCGTATTTAATCACAGCATATCCTAATACTATAAAAATAACAATTGGAAAGGAACCATTCTCCATCAATGAGTTTTCAACTTAAAAATATTGCAAAAAAAGGCATTGATCGTGAATGCGATATGAACCTAATGTTGCATTTATAGTATAAGGCATTCATTTGAGAGACTTCTAAATTCACCTTCAGGGTGAAAGTTGAAGATTAAATATTAATCATTCAAAAGGTGTCGTCAAGTCCCGATTATTACTGAGAGTAAAGTCAAATTTCGGAAGCTATAGCTTGTAATTCTAAAAATTTTCGCGTAAAATAAGCTTACTGACTGAATATGACTGATATGATATAAGTGGCTGCTTATCAAAGCATGGTTTTAACTCTGGGGGTGTTTCGATCTAAGATCGATCAAATATTCGTTGGGAAGAACTACAATGTCAATGCACCGAGTCAGCTTGTCATTCTGTATCAGCATCCCGCCGGACATACAATTGGCCATTTCATTATTGTCCACGCAATTAAGTATATTTCAACCTACACTAAGTTCCACTCTTCAAAACCATTTTGGAAGCCAATTCCAGCAAGCCAAATACCTCTTCAGAACAAATGTTAAGACCTTCATCCGACTTCCCCTTGCGCTGGTGACTGAGAGAATAGTTAGAGAATGAGTGTCAACTGTTTACTGATTAAACGAAACGTCTCTTTTATTGACGTGAAAAATTTCTCCAGTCTTCTCCGGTGACATGCCGTGTGGTTAGTCATGTAACTGTGGGTCAACACGAAGTTATTTACTTAATGTTGCTCATCTCGAAGGTTTGAGATCCGTCGCACACGGATTCCTATCTTTTCGGGTTTCCTACTCCAATTTTCTTGTTTCGTCCTTTGTTAGAGAGCTCATTTCAGTTTTAGGGCATCAAACTCTCGCGAAAAGTAGCTCATAAAATCCCACATATAGACGGAGACAGGATCTTCCGTTATTAGTTTTTGACTGTATTGCATTTTATTCGAATCGGCTCGGCTGATTCGTGGAAGAGGGCCATTATAGTAATGTTTTCTATTCACCTCGTTACTTGGCAGTATTGCTCACCTTAATTAGTGCTAAAATAGTTTCTCGTAATATTTTTAATAAGACTTCATTGGTAATTCCTATAAACGACTGTAGGTTGATATTCGATGCTCTGGCCATGCGTAAATTATTTTATGACAAGGTGGCGTTTGAAGGTCCTGTTTTCAACGAGACGGTAAAAAAATACTACCACAAATTATTAACTTGCTGACTGATTAGTCCTAATCAAGTTTTAAACCAAGCTAATTAGTTAGTTAATTTAATCTGGATACATTGTAAAGTAAGAGCATTGAAAGTTTAAGCATCAATGCAGAGAAACCCGCAGCAAAATTACTCTTGTGGATTCCTCATTTCTTTCTCTGCCAAATGTTCCTCCAAAAATGCTCTCTCTTCCGTATTTTCATTCATCTATTCCTTCATGGTGGTAATGCTTTCAAGCATGCAAGCGGGCTACCTAAATTTTTCCACCTCTTAGGCTTTACCCCTCACCAATAAGCCTCTGTGTTTAACTGTTGGAAAAAGTTATTACGAAGCCCTTAAAGCTTCTCTGGAGTTCCCTCCTTCTTTCTCCTTTCGTCTGTTTAAAGATGTAAATATCCTTATCCTACCTTGTCCTTTTTTCTCGTGTTCATAGCTGTATTAATATACCTAGAAATGAATTATTCTATCGGAATTACCCCTGCGTATCTAAGAAAACGGACTCACTAGTTTGTTAGAGGTGAAGTTTTAAGCTCCTGTTGACAATTTCGGTCCAGACGTCTTCTGATAACTTCGATAAATAAGTCAAAACTGTTTAATAATAGATCACATCTTTCCTTTGCTGAATGTTGCACAAAGTCTCTTCTTATTCGTGAATCAAGAGAATCAATACTTTGAAGACATTCTTAGCTTAGGTCTAAGTACATTTAACGCCTACCCTACAGTCCTTAGAATATTGTTGTTCATTTCACGGGGTTCAGGTTTTTCCACTTTGGTTTTTCATTTTTCTGAATGTTGTAAATACTAGTTTACACTGGTTATCCATAAAAGTACGATTAATGGCTGAAATGTCTGAAAAATTGGCATGCCTCATGTAAACAAAGACGAGAGTACAGAATTAGTCAAAGTAAACACCTACCGTCTTGACGTCACGTTTACACTATATCAGGAAGCTGTAGCAGCGCACCGAATTCTAGAATCGCATCTATTTTCATCATCATATGGATTGGAGAAATTCGGAAAATCAAGCTTGTGCGAAGGTTCCAGTTTTAAAAAAGGTTTACGCTCATCGCAATGCATAAAACTTCTGCACGCATTATGGCATTCTGATAAAAGTATTTGATTTCGTGTTTGTAAGTGTAGCGAGTGTGTTTTTATATTGCAAAATATTTCCTGGAAAAGTTCTTGCATTTATATTGGAAAAAAAGTTTTATGTGGTACTTTCTACAGTTTTATGATTTTTAAGATATTTAGCCTTAAAAGCTTTGTTCACAGCGGGAAGCATTATACGGCATTTTAAAATGAGTATGGGAAGACAATATCTTTTGAGAGTGTGGGGAAGGATCCAGTTTCGATTATCATGAATGCTTTTGCTTATGGAGAGCAATGGTTAGTGTTTGGAATAGATGAGCGGAGGAAATGAAAAATATCTCACTCACTCAGTGATTCAACCCGAGTTGGTTTGGATAGTTGAGGGTAGAGCTCACCCCGGACTAAGCCACAGGCGTGTGAATTTCACACATTCAGGGTAGGGGGGCCAGTTCCTTTCTCTGGGCCACCTCGCACTCCGAGGATGTTCGGGGGCGTCCAAAGGCTTCACCAGGATTTGAAGCCGGGACCCTTCGATCAGTAGCCAAGCGCTCTACCCACTAGTCCACCACGCTCCTCGAAAAATATCTATTGTTTGCAAAAAAAAAACTGCATCCAGATGAGTTCAGGAAAACGAAATTCGTGTAAATTTAGATGTAATTGTATATTAAGGTGTATTTTGATTGGCTGAAAGACAGTGAAAGTTCGGATAATTAGCTAGATAAGCTCATCTGTACTAATCACGGCAGTGGTCAGGGATGGAAAAATCGTTGTGTATACTCCATTAGCCACCGTGTATGTGCCCAGTGCGCATGCATTATACCGGATTACCCCGGTGTAATACGGGAAGTATGTGTTTCAAGGGGCATGTAAAAACTTATTTCGTGCGGAGTTGACAAGTTCACAGATGCTTCGCGAGCTTGGAATCAAGTGCTCTTTGGGTGGGCCCTTCTTCTTCGACCCTTTAAATACACATAATGTTAGGATTTGAATTCAGGGTTGTGAAAATGATTCATTTACACTCTACAGGCCTCCGTGTATATGCGTATGCATCATACCGGATTACCCCGGTGTAACACGGGAAGTATATGTTTCAAGGGGCATGTAAAAATATTTCGTGCGGAGTTGACCAGTTCGCAGAATCTTCACGAGCTTGCAATCAAGTATTCTTTGGGTGGGTCCTTCTGCTTTGACCCTTTGATTACACATAATCCTTGGAATTGGTGGTTCATCAATGGACTGGTTATTCTCACAACCGAATAAAAGGTCGCATCGAGGTCCACAGTCTCCCAAACTTTTCTATTCTGTGCAATGGCACTTGAGTACTACTAAACTTGCATTTGTGCCTATTGAACTAGGTATTTTCCTTTGCGGTTGTGTAATAGGCACAAGAAGCTAGTCTTTTACTGATTATCTTGGGGGAAATCACTCTTGGGTTAAATCTTTTACTCTTCGGGCTCCAATATCCCATAGAGTTTGCGTTTTTTTTTTACAAGTTGTGATAATGACTTTGTTTTGTCCCACTAAATATTTCACCCGCGGTATCCTCATAACTGTCGTGGCCTCAAGAAAATCATTGAACTTTCACTATCAGTAATTTTAGCTTAGCTATGGATCGTTTGAAACGAATCATTTGCTGAAAATAGAATATGGAATGACATAGTTTCGAATTTACTTAATTCTTTGTCTTTTTAACAGGTGCGTTTTATTTCTACGGTGAAACCCATACAACGAGGCACAGTGTCCCTGATTCCACTCCGAAGCGGAAGCTCAGTCATTGGAATGGTGTTGATCTACTCAAGGACTTTCCCAGAAAATTCTTGATGGTTCTTCGACCTTGGCGCTTCCTGTCTAGGAATGGCAGACATTTTCATGGTATGTACCTAATTGTTTATCATTTTTTAATCAATAAAAATCGGGATTTTTTTGTACTTGTTCCAAAGAGGGCTTTCTTGAAGTACGATTGTGGCTTATTTATTGAGATGTTAATGTTATTATCTTAATCATGTTGAAAGGAGGAAACAGTTGTTCTACTGTCCATTGTTTATTTAAACTTGGTACACGACGCATTTCGAAGATTTATGTCATTTTAAAGAGTGAAAAGTGGTTCAACTGTTTTTTTTTTCTTTTCAACACTGTCACTATTTGATTAGATCTTTTCGCGGCCTATTGTTTTTTTTAGTAGGTCACTATATCTCCTCAGCCTCGCTGTGTTGCCTCGGTCGTTCATCTACACTCACGTATGATCACGCTAATCTCCCTAAAGGCTTGTAAGATCACTATTCATGAAACAGTAAAGGGGAAATTTGTTTCTTTTGTTATTTTCCCCACTTATTTTCGTGACGTCTGAAATGTTTGTAAGGGATAAGCGAAGGGTTGAGTACATCTGCTAGACCAGTAGTCGTCAACCGGTACGGTGCGGTGGTCCGCTGGTCGATGCCAATCCACGAAAATGTCTTTTCGATCCGCAAAAATTACATTCTAATAATATAATGACTACACTGAAACCCCTACATAATTTAGGGTGCACTTCCTGAAAGTTTTATTTTTAACTTATTAGATTTATTAATTAAAATATTTTCTACATTGGTTATCATTTCTGTCTAAACTTTCAGCCAGTCCGCGATGTATTTCTCCTATTTTTGCCGGTTTGCAGAAGTTATGAAGTTGAAGCACACCGTGCCAGACCTAATGCCTCTCTCATAGGCATTAGGTCTTGATAGAATGATAACCACATGTTATCATGACTTGGCGTCGCTTTTTGAAAATAAACTATATATCTATTAAAATCTGTGTTCTTTCGTCACAGTTTTTCATAGTAATGATCTTCGATTTTTTTAGAGTTCTTCGATCATGGTTAACGAAGTGGATTGCAAATGTCTGCATCTAATTTTTGTAGATTTTTTCGGTTCGGTTTCGTAGATTTTTTGTAGATTTTTTCGGTCGGTCAGCACTTACCATGGAGCACCGATATAACTTGAAACTTCAATTCAGTCTTCTGATGCACGACCTTATGGAATTAATATTGGAATGGAATGGAATTAACCTTGGTATACGACTTTCATTGAAGAAGCCCCTACCTTATCATTTAAAATCCTCGTGGATCACGTTGCTGTATACTTTGGATTCGAACGTTTTTTGCTAAAATAAAATCGATATCCGGAACCAGTCACTATCCGCTCACAACAGTGCGACTGTGTTTCATTTTATATTATCTCTTTTCAAGCATCTCACCTCGGCTCAACTTCTCTTCTTACTTACTATTGCGATGTTTTATCTTTCTCCGCTCTGATAAGTCTTTGTGCTGTTTTTAACCAATTTATGAAGTGTTAGTACATAATTTATGAATTGGCTGCATAATTGCCTATGGGATTTTCTAAGTTTTATTATTATAATTGTTGTTGCTTGTAACTTCGTTTTGGAATGGAAAACTAGGCTTCACATATCCTGCCCACAGCTCACTCCTTTTTTCTTCCTTTCCTTAGTTTGAGTTAGAATTGATATCTCCTTAAGACGAAACTTTGTAGTATTTCACTGATATTGATTACCATAGGACCAGTTTTGTCGAAAACAGACATGTCGCCTTCGCGACAAAACAGGTTAATGCCCTGTGAAAAATGTACAAAACAGTATTTTGATTAAGTGCATTTTCTTGAAGCTGAGCTCACGACAGTTAAATTGTTAATTGACACTATCAAGTTTAAAGATGAGCAGTGGTCACCACACGTATCTTAGCAGAATGATAGCTAAAATGAAACCCATTAATTTTTACTCTGTCGTACTTATCGCGTAATATTCGTGTGATTTCCGAGTGACGTAATTTCCTTTCCCTCGTCCCTCATGCCATACTTATCATGCATCACCAAATACCTTACCCAGTCCTTTGGATGAAGCTTAGTATGTAGGTAACTTCTGATATATCTATATCCATTGCCCTAGAGAACGTCTTCAAAGGAGGGGCAACCAGGCTTTGCCGTGCCCGTTTCTTTGAGGGCTATAGTTAAGACTTGATGAAATGCACTTCGGGGTTATTGCTTCATTTGACGGGAAACATTGTGAACGAAGCTGTCAATGAGCCTCAAACAATAAATTATTAGCCTTATATTACTCTTTTTTACTTACCCCCTTCTCTGTGTCCGACTTCGTCCGATTCCGCGAATTATGCAATGCTATTTGCGTCTAGGTTTGCGACTGCCATCCCCCACGAAAGGGTAAAACTAGACTTATAGTTTTCATTTTTAAAAATCGCTCTGATGATCTGTGATTTTCGGTCTGTCAGAATTTTGCAATAAAAACTTAACGATGATGGATTCCGTAAGGAAATAGATTCAAATTTAGCGTGTGTTCTTCAAATTTGTAGTCGTTTTCCACCTTAACGCAAAAAGAGTTAAAGATGTCTTAAAAATACTATAACTTTGTAGTTTAATTTTGTTATCTTTCATTTTTAACTGAAAGAGGTCCGGATCATCCTCTCTCTTGTGTAAACCAGCCTGATGCCTCCCCACGTTACCACCATACCACCTGTGATCTTGTTTTTAGACTGTCGGATAGCTCAGATATATTTTTATGGAATTCTGCCGGCAAAAAGTGAAAATTAATTATTTAATTAAAAGTCTGTTTTTGGTGCAGCCGGATATTTTGAGCCTTGTGCAATGGAATTAGGTCAATATTATGTCACATAAGAGAGCTAACGAGGGACTTGCTGTTGGAAAAATATAGCGACGCGAAGAGAAGTTTACGTATTATAATATAGTAATTAGTAGTATAGTACGTAAGTTTATTACTCCATACTCAAAT
This sequence comes from Pyrrhosoma nymphula, assembly GCA_963573305.1. Taxonomy (NCBI): domain Eukaryota; kingdom Metazoa; phylum Arthropoda; class Insecta; order Odonata; family Coenagrionidae; genus Pyrrhosoma; species Pyrrhosoma nymphula. Next base: position 89,668,635 of record OY754334.1, on the reverse strand, counting down.
GAAGTGGAATATCAAAGCACAATTTCTTTGAACTGACCAGTCTATCAGTAGGATACCAAATGATGGAGATCGAAATCCAAAAGCTTTCCTAAGGAAGAGATTGGAAAAGTATTAAACAATTACGCATTTTTCGTAAAATGTGTGGTACCGTAAAATGTGTGGTGGTTTCGTAAAATGTGTGGTTCGTAAAATGTGTGGTAAAATGTGTGGTAAATAATTTATTATGCAGTGATGCCTTCGAATTAAAATGCTGAGAGATAACTCTCTATCCTGTTTAATAATCCTCGGCGAAGAAGGTTTGAGATTTTTAGAAATGAGTGATATTTTAAGTTAGCATTAAGATCATTCAACGTTTTCCGATGAAATTTCCACAGACAGTACTAAGTTGAAGCAGTCGATCAAGATATCCAACCCTACTGAAGTAGATAAAAAGCGTTAAAGGAAATTGGAGTGATAAAAATCGTCTGCGTTTATACATGGATGTGATCAGTTTCGCAGTTTTAATCGGAGCGGAATATAGAGTAGACGGGAAGGCAATGAAATTTATTCCTTCATCTATGATATACTATAAAGTTTCCTGGAGAGAAAAAAACGCTGGTATGTGTTAGCATGGAGGTCCGAGCGTTATGACAAACAAAACATTTTATCTGGCCCAGTTCTTGTCACTCGAATTTGATATCATCACGAACAATTACCACCGGTCACCGCATGTGTCATCATTACAAAAATTTCACCGGTATCCACAGTTGAAGAGAAAGGCTATTCGTCGCTATTGCCATTTAATGATGCGTGCGTGAGTGAATCGGTATATTTTGTGTCATTGATTTTGGAAACAAATTAGATGATTCGTGAGGCTCCCTATGGGGAGGCAGGTGCAGTTGGTTGTACTTGTTGAGCTGTCACCTCTGGACACCTGGTAAAAATTCAGCCGCAGCCATGTAATTGTTCGTAAGAAAAAAAGGACACAAATGTCTTACTTAGTATTCGAGTGCTTTTTCTTATGATTTGATTCATGCGTAGGGGAAACTGGTATCCGAAAATCTTCAATATTTTAAAATTTACTAAAAGTGTAGATAATCTTTTTTTCAACCTCAGGAAATTATTGTTCAACAATCAATTTCCCCGGGTGGTCTTCAATACGCTTGATTCTAAATATGACAGATCAAATATGAAATAGTCCAACCTTCTTACGTGATCAATATCCTTAACTTTCAACCGTATAGTGGAATTAAATTTCTTTAAAGCCTGGGCTACATGTCCTTTAAAAATACGATTCTCGTGTGAGGTTAGAGCAAATGGTAGCTCATCAATGATTGGAGTACTCTGATTCAACCTAATTTTTTGAGGCAATGAGACATTTACGGAAATTCTATAGTACTTGCGTTTCACTGGTGAGTACGATACTGGTAGAACTCGAAGAACGTAAAATACTACTAAAATTTAACAGATTTTATTTGGTGTATGAGTAATAATGAATTTTTGAATAATGAAAACAAAACCTAAAGAATTCAACTATAAACTTGATTTTTTAAACAATATATGCACTTTGCCACATTGTTTTTTCTATTCTTTGTTTCATAGCCACGTCCGGCGAAGTCAAAAAACCTGGTGCGAAGTTACTCTTGTGAAATGCACTATGGTTTCATTCTCATCCTAATAGTCTACGTGAGATTATCACTTCGCCAGTCGCCGCAGGGCCTCATGGCAAGGGGTTCTTGGCCACTAACCTTTAGAAAGGTAGAGAATAATTTAAAATGTATCCGGTAGGGAAATGGAAAATGTCTGTTTCTAGTTGAGATGACCCTCAAGTGACGACAGGCTTTTTTCCCTGTATTTTTGTATTTCCTGGTTCTCTTCATCGCATTCTCTCGCGCTGACTCAAGGATTCTAAATGCTACGAAAAAACACCGACGCTCTCTCTTATTGAAAGAAAACTGCAGGCTTCGCTAAAAAAACTATGAGGTCCTTCTCAACTGATGGCAAACTTACTTCAGATACTAGGAAGTGCTCGCAGCAAAATGCATTCGGATTTTTAGAAAAGAAAAAGACTTTCGGAAGTTTCCGAGTTGATTTCATCTATAGCTGTTCGTGTTACCCTATAAAGGCCTTTTTACAAGAGGCATTTCATTGCACAGTTTGAAGTACTTAGCATCTGCTTTCGCTGTTTAACGAAAACAGATGCTACTTAGAATCTGTTTTCGCAATGCGAGACTGCAGGCTCGGAAGTAGAGCAGGGGTTATTTTCACACTTCTCAGCTCTCGTTTATGCATTTGCGCATGCATTCTGGCAATTACCGCTTTTTTCGACTCTGTTTTCAATTCATATCCATACGTACATCAGATTGTGTTTAAAATGTGTTGTAAAATACTGCACAAAAAAGGAAGCAATAAATTATTATTATTTAAAAAAGTAAAGCGCCTCGTTTTAAACGGCCTTAAGACGCTTCATGGGTGGTCGGAAAAGGGTGTAAAACCACAAGCATTGATTAATGGAAAGAAGGAAGATGGATAGTTGAAAATGCAGATGGATTTCTAAAGTTGAGTCCCGTTGAGTGACGTTTTTCCCCCAAAATTTTCACATTGTCTGCGCTTATCTTTTTCCCTCGCGCTGTCTCGGGGTTCGAGATCTTATGAAATTTGACAATTGAGTCTCTACTTTAGCTCATTCTCGTTACTTATGCATACTTCTGCTATCTACATTTCTGCATAGTAGTAATTTTATGAACTAAATATATTTATAGAATCTTTGATAGTTACTACACAATTAATAGTTATTTAATTGAGACAACAAGGCATTTATGACAACAAATCTAATGAAACTGTACTACGTCGACTATTCCTTCGGTGGCTATAACAGAAAGGCACCAGGAGAGTGTTTTCTGTAAACCGCCCTTAAGTAACAAAACAAACCATTTGTAGTTTCATAGTGAATGTCTTCGTTTTTCGGTTATTTGGGAATGCGACCGACAACTGAGGGTTTTTGCACCGTAAGGGATGGTTTGGTTAGGAAAGGATTACTTTGGAAACGATGGAAGAGTAGAGAAAAATCCTGCGCGTCTGCTATGAAATAGAAGCCCCGAGGGGTTCCATATGACGAACGGAGCAATGAACTTAAAATCCTATCCACATTTCACCCTAACAAGGATCGGGATTCCCCTGAACAATCTCTGCAACTGCCAGGATTAGAGCCCAGGCTTAGGGATAGGAAGCCAGTACTCAGTCCACCACCCCAATCTCAATCTGCATCAACACATTACCCTACATGCTGCTACAATTGCGTGCGCCAGAGGGTGTTCGGGCAACAGCCAATATCGTTGAAGGGAATAGGAAAATATACAAAAGGAAGGAAAAGGAAGAAGACTATCTCGTGTTATGTTCCGTTGAGTGATGTCATTCATTTTCCCCATTTTTTTTCAATTTTCTACGTCTCTCCGTCGCTTTCTCTCTCTGATTCTGTCGAGGCGTTGAAATCAGATTCTAATATTTACGTCGAAATGAAGAAAACTATATGATTCGTGAACCATCCATGACATCCCCCTCAGCTGAGGACGAGAGACCGAGGTTTGGGCACTCGAAGAGGAGTGTTCGCAGTAAACTGCGCTCGGATTCTTACGAATAAAGCAGACTATTCTTAGTCGCCGAGTGAAATTCCTAGAACGCCCCATCCCCCTCCCACTTGTGGAGGGCGGGGACCCCATCCTCCTACGCCCATTTATATCTGCGCCTGCTTTCGGAGGATGGCAAAGGGAGGGGGGCGGAGGATAGATGACGGTGGGGTGGGGTCGGCGACGGCGGATGGGAGCGACAGTCTCTAGCTCGTGAAACTAGAAAAACACGTTAATTCCGCCACGACGAAGCGGGGATATGGGGAGAGAGGGGGGGCGAGGGATAGGGAAGCGAAAGGGAAATAGTTCGCCCGCTCCCCACGCTTAGACGAGAAATGTGTTTCTCTTCGTGGTGGCGTCTTTCTAGGGGAAACTCCCCAGGGCTTTGAAATGTATTGGAAGTTTGATCTCGGAGATTTCCCCTTGGTCGGATGTCCGCCGTCGTGGTACAAGTTTTACAACTGAATTCGATGGAATCGGGCTCAAATTTGTGATATCTTTTAGTTTTACAAAAGGTACAATTCTTCTCTAAAAGAATGTAAAATTTCAAAGTCATTGCAATTACTCAAGCGGTTTGATCTAGCAGTGGACATCATGAAACCTTGTTCAAAAGTCTGTGAAATTTTATTTTTTATTTTTTTTGTATACATTTTTACATCTCTGAAATGGGCTTGCTTTTCTCATACATTATTCATCTAAATCTGCAGTCATCGATCACGTGGTTGGCTTTCTGCAGCTTTCAACTCCATCCTCTATACTGCGGACCGCTTTATATCACTTTTGCTGGCCAATGATAATGATGAATTCTCTTATTTATTTCTTCCACAAACCATTATTTTGGATTCCTTTTAAAAATCTTCAAGTTGTATTTCATCAGAGTTCTTCCATCTAGGTCAGCAGTTGTAACCAGGTATTTTCTTCTTTGACTAATTTACTATGTAATCAGCAGTGTGGTTTCTCCATAATCCATCCATCTATATTCTTAAGAGATATCCTCATTCATCTTAACCCTCAAGAGTCTTCATCTTCCCTTACCCTGCCGTTCAATGCTGTGCCATTCTTCGGGTATTTTTCTCTTTCTCTTCATTCTATGCGAGGATTAAATTGTTTTTATAAGCATAGCATCATTTGCAATAAATGCGGTTTAATTAAGTTTCAGGGAGAATTTTCAAAATTAATTTCCTACGTATAAAAATGGCTCCTAGTCACACCGAAAATCTCATTATAGCACCGAAAACGGCAACGGTTTCCTCATCACTCAGAACGCAAAATCCACGGGAGTTTCGTAAATTAACGGCAATGCTGAAATAAATGCATGTACCGGCTCATATTATACCCTTAAATTGAGTAGTCGAATGTACTTTATAATCAATTAGCGTTTTGGGTAAAATAGGCGTGGATATCCGAGAAATCCTAAAACTGCCCCGCTCTTTCTCCATGCATTGGAACCAGCCGAGCGCCCTCTTCAGTGCATTGCATCCTGCTTGGGAAACTCCCTTCTGCGACCAGCCGGTGCTTCGTGCGGTGGCCCCGAGATGGCGCTGCTGTAGGGTATCACGAATGTAATTCAGCCCGTCCCTTCTTTCCCTCTTTCTTTTCACCCCTTTTACCCCTGCGGAGTACTGTATCCACTACGTTACCCTCCTCTGTGCACGCTCAATCCTTGTTCACCTTCTCCCCCTCCACCTTTCGTACGCTTCTGGCAACTTGTTGGAGACGGTCGTATAGAGAATCCCTGACCGCTTCATGAATCTCGAGCCTCAAAAACGATGCACTGTCCAGATCCTTAACGTACGGCGTAGTGTCTGCCGATTTGAATGACGCTTCGATCCTTGGAACGTGATTTTCCATCCGGTGCGAACTGGAAATACCATACAGAGTAAAACCATATATAGTATACCATATTGAGTCGGTACTGTTCGAGATCGTTTCTCTAGGTTTTGATGGAAGCCATGAACCACGATTTTTTGGACTTAAAAGTTGTAATATTTTTTGGAATGGCGATGAGATCAGCAGTAATTGCAGAAAACATCCGTATATTTCAGAGGTGATAACTCCAAATATCTCACGACAAGTAAGCATTAAGAAGATTTTTTTAAACTCTCCCTTTCTGCATCTGTTCTGAGCGTTCAATGTTTTTCAACGCTCAAAATTAGCATTAGTTTTCTCGCGTGGCGGTTTGTTTGAGGCAGATATACACTGAAGGAAACACTTGACATCCTCCGTGAAAAGTGAATAAAACTCTCTCCAATCTGGTGCACCACATACGCTGTACCAAACGCAGCCATCCTGTACCTATTTCATTAAATGGCCTCCGTCAGCCAGCAGTGACTCACCATGGAGACATGTGTGAACAAGTTAATACTGTAGACGGAATGTCAAAGAAGTGCTGGGGGTTGGGGCGAACGCCCTGGACGTAAGAAAAATATTAGTTTTTCCTCTCTTAATGACTTGGTGTACACAATAGAGACGGGTGATCCATACTTTCCTCACTTCGAATCCAATCGAAATTAATAAATGAAATATTTTTCGTACCCTAATAACGAATTTATAAATAATTTCAAATTGAATCACAGAAACTCCCTTCATTGAATTAGTAAAAAAAGTAACTGGTAGAGTCCGCAACGCCATCTGTATTTTTATTGAGTGAAAAGTTCTTGTGAGTCGCTGATGTGCTTGATACAGGTTAAATCTAACACAGGATGTAGATGATACAGGTTAAATCTTTTGCGCAAGTTCGGAGCAGACAGTTTTTTGCCGGACGTCCAACATATACTGCTAGAGCCAACGTACTACGGTAGAAGCGATCACAGGAATAAAATAAAGGAAATTGACTGCAGAACCGGTAGATTTAAAATGTCGTTTTTCCGCGTACAATAAGGGATCATAATAGTTGTGATAGATCAATAATATGAAACTCCCACCCTCAATAGGTAGAGGAGAATTTTCACTTGTGCTTAATAACACAACATCATCACTAACACTTCACACCGGTCGATATGTCCGGCATTATTTTATTTTATTTTGTTATCTGCATGAAGTAGCATCTCGAAGCATTCATAAATTAACAGTATTAGTAATATCAACCACTAGATGTGTGTATACCATTGTTCTGCATGTTTGCATGTTCATTTACGTATCACTCTCCCAGTTTCCGGTTGGACTGCGCACTGTTCTCCTGACTGCATTTTAGCCTGCGCCTAGCGACAGGGGGAGCGTGCGAGGTTCTGATTTGTTCTGGGACGAGTGCTGCATGTCTGGTGTGGAATCACCCCGTGCCACATACCCTAGTGGTGGCTTGCACGGTACTTCGTAGATGTAGATGTTTATTTCTACCGCTCTCAAAATTGTACAAAAAGTTCCGTTGATAAATTTCAGGGCTCCTTACAATTAGATTCGAAATTCTATGCTCTTTCATCCTTTAGCCTCCTTCTGGATTCTACTTAATTATTGGAGATATTTAGACATTTTCCCTGAAATGCATGAATTTTTCAATATTTCGCTTCTTACATCTCTCAAATTTTTCACCCGTTATGAATTCTGTTTGCTTCGCGGTTTAATTCCTTTAAAGCGTCCAAACGCTTTTAAATTTACTCACATGTAAACTTATTCATCAATATGATGACGAGTTACACTTACTTTACGCTGGCGATGATTCTTCATTTTAAAGCCATACTTGGCGGTCATTGTCTTAAGATGTTATGACGTAATCAGTTCCAATATAGCCGTTTATTTAACACGTTCAATCCTCCTGAAATGCTATTGGAAAGTTGGGACATCTCTTGAGTTACAAACAAATGTCTGCTGTACGTAATTCTGTTGCAACGCTACCAGCAATAAGTACCGCCATCCGCATCGATATATGAGACGCTTCTCGTCAAAAGGATTTCCATTTGTTTATCAATTTTGTTTTGCCTGTGCTGCCACCATCCAAAAGAGAATGGAAAGCAATGAATGACGAGTGCTCTTCTTTGGCTGATTCCTGCGAGTAAATTTAGTATGAGGTTCAATTTTCCCGATTGTTTGGTCAACTTTTCTCAGGATTCGGGAACGAGAAAACGTGAAATTTCTAGAGAACAGGTGGAAATTCTTTCCCTCCCGGAAATATAGGTCTCAGTAATACTTTCATTGAGAGTTTCACTGCACAGCTGTCATGAAAAACGTCCTCTGATAAATAACCTACTTTTTACCAGCAAACTTATTCAAGCTCATTTCCTTCTTGGTGAGACTAGCTAGGACTTTCTCTTCACTCCCTCTTCAGCTATCAAATTTTTCAATCATAATTGAGTATGAAATAACAATAAATAACTTTGCGTATTCACGTAATTATTTGATCCACTTCTTTATTTTTCACTTCCTGGGGCTTCGTTGTGATGCAATATCATCAGTCACCATCAAAGATCTGATGTCGTAGACCTAACCTTGTGATAAGCATGATGATGTAGTATCACGACGAAATCTACTTAGGTCGTGAAAAATAAAATTTATGTATACACCAAAGGGATGAAATTTGACATGAAGTATCATTTGACTTGACCGGGATTCAAAAGCGGTCAAGTCAAATAATTTTTCCATGGCGACTTTCACTCCTTTTCACTTCACTTCGCACTTTATGTCTTTGCTTGCACTCTTGTATGCGTCTGTTTGCCTAGTCATTTGTGTATTTCGAAGTGATTGAGAAAATTTATTTTGATATGTTATTTTTTGTTATTCCATAAAAGAGGAGTTCCACAAAGTCACGCCAGAAACAATTGGTTATGTTTATTTTCCTTGCGGTTAAATTTGCTGTTGATATCACGATAATTATTTCGGTGCCGTTGAGTTGATGTAATACGATATATATTCTATGGCAAGATGCCATTATATAAGAAACCTTATAACTGGACGTTGTGGTATTCAACCAACTGACCCGAACACGCTTCCCATCAAGCTTGCTGGATTGGTTCCTTTCTCCCTTTTAGTTTGGTCGGTATCCCAACGGTGTTTCCGTGAGACCTCCACCTATAGGTGTGATAATCCCAATTCTTGTCAACCTGATTTGCTGCCCACTCCGTTAGAATGCTAAGAATCTCGCTGAAGATATCGCATCTTATTTAGAAATTGTGTTCTTGATGCCTGTAAAAGGAGGTCATTATTCAGAGAGAAGAGGTCAACTCAGCTCCTTCCAGCTACTTTAGGTGACGACAAGTAAGATCCGAATAATTATTTACCAAGATGAATTATAATGTATGGGTGGAGAATGTCAAATACTTAGCCAGAAGGGCATTAACATTTACCTTCCAGAATAGTGGGTTTTTTTTTCTTTCCCTCTACCCCTTGCGGTTTCTCGAAAGCCTCCGGAAAATTACAGGGTTCGCATGTTTTTATACGCTTCCGGTGACGTTTCACCAACATTTGAACCTGGACCTCCCGATGGGTTTTAAGGAGATCGCTCAATCCGTTATGCTTCCTCAGTCTTCAAAGGTAATATCAAGTGCCAAGAAAGTGATTTATTGGACCTTTCCTAACAATTACATGCAAAGATTGGGATAATGATTACTCAATTGTGCGCTGAAGTTATATGATTTCAAGAAATCCTCTGACTACTTCATTCGAAACATAATCTTTATGATCATTCGATACACAAACAATTGGTAAGTAGGTTAAATCTACCTTCAATCCTATGAGCAAAATGATAGACTGTTTTAAACTATGGTAAAATATAAGAAAAATTCCACATTTTAATCCTTATGTGCGCAGTCATATGTAGCGCATTGAGTTAGGTGCTTGGGAGTTCTTTTGCGACAAGTCTGTCATGGAAAAGATTTATTTTGGGAATATTTAAACCCCCAAAGAGGAGGATCATTTGGCAAAATGAGGGTGGTTTCAATGATAGCAATATATATTCTGCCAAAACAGTTGAGCAATATGGTAAGCATGCATTGATCAATTGAAATTCAGTATTTTCTATTAGGTGTATATAACCATATATTCAGTGAGCATTTCCACGAATAATACGCGGGAATTTGACATGCTTGCAACACCGAGGGCCAGAGTATTATCTACTTTTGTGATCATTCAATTCGAATTGCTGTCTTAAAATCAATGAGGGCTCCAGGAACAAAATATAATGAGAAACAATATCTAGCAAGGAGTCACGTAAAGCGACTTGCCATCGTGGCAGAAAGGCGGGTAATAATCTCAGCCATTGGACGACCATTCAATGCATGAATCAGAAAATCTTTTCCTACTAGTAGTCATTTCACATGGTAAAAAAAAGCTGGGAAATAGAAAACGAAAATGAATAAGCGAAGACTTTTTTGTGTCATGTAATACTTAATTGATACTTCTGAAGTTACTTATTTCCGTGCATTGCGTTTCAGTTTTAACTTAGCCCGCAGTGTACAACGAAAAAGGGAATTAGACTGCTGAATGAACAGGTTTAAGATGTCATACTTTGCGTACCATTAGAGATCGTAATAGCTACCGCTGAGACTGGATAAACAGGTTATTTCGGCAATTTGAATTTCAGCATGAAGCTTTTATTGCATTCTTACACATGCCAGAAGAGTCTACTATCAGCTAACGGCACTACCTCGGAAGTAAGAATGCACTTCATTACACCATATGTGTGAAGCATGCTCTTTTATGTGACAATGAACCTTGTCGGGTGACCCCAGCCTAGGATAATAACATTAAGGTTACTGCGCCCCTTTTTTTCATTTTCTATGCGTCAACATTTCATTTGACGGAGAATTAACACCACTAAGGTTGCCTTTATAACTTTCACATATCACCGGTTTGAACCCAGATGGTGGCTAAAAGTACGAAATTTTTTTCTTATTAATTTTTCCATTTTAAACGATTTTTGAAAGAGTATGAGGGCCCACAAATTTGAAAATTAAAGTTTTACTTTTGTTTAACCATGATGCTATGCGAAAAATGTGATACTCGGGCTTTTATACGCTGAAAACGTTGCTATTGACCAGAATTAATGTGCCTCGTCTGAATGTGAAAGGAATGCTGACAAGGTTTCGATGAATTTTTTCAGCTTGATCGCGGGCTTAATGCCCAATTTTTTTAAAGGAATAGCACGTATTTCTGATAAAAAGTTTCAAACCTTGTAACGCTTTAATGCTAGCGCAGAGTTCAGACGGTCAGAGAAAAGAAGTATAGCGAAAACTCTGCGAAGAAAGAGAAAGTAATTTATTAGACATATTTTGTGACACAGCATTCTAATAAAAATAATATTGGAAGGAGGAAGAAATGCAAAGAATTACTGAGGAAGATCAAGAATGGAATACATTAGGAAAATTATGAGGGACGTCAAAGTGAAGAACTGAAGCAGTTGACAGAGAGGAGAGTTGAATCTAGAGATGATGCAAACCAATCTATGGATTGAATACTACTGTTGATGGCTCTTGGTAAAATGGTACCCGGAAAACTTCAAATGGTTTTAGTACTGCGTGCTTTGGCAACAAGTAGTAAGGTAAACGTAGGAGTAAAAGAGATGGAAAATAAACTTGAGATGAGATGAATAGAGATAAAATTAAAATTACCCGACCGATGTAGGTTTGATCCATTATTTCGAAATAACTTGCATAAACGTTTTAACCTTTCCGTTTTATTGATTATGCAATGGCAAATTATTAAAATTTCATGGAATACTTGAGCACTGTGAGGAGCTGACATTGTAATATTTTCTTTATCGCCTGTTTACCTTACTTACTTAACTTGCCTTGCTTTACCGCTGCACGTAATACTTTACTTTTTTGACTTGCCCTGGCTAGTTTAGTGGTAGAAGTATTTGTTAGACATAGATTTCCTTTTATATTATTATTTCATATCAACCAATATATTAACATTTGCACACATTTCTTTTCTTTACATAATAATCACTGGGAGTTCTCTAAATATCAAATTATTGTCTATAGCAGGGGCCTCCAACCTTATCGTAACGAGGGTCACAATGGGTACTTGAGCACTTTTCAGCGGGCCGTAGTAAAAATAATATGAATTGGAAACTCTAGATATGAGTTTTATCGAAATGAGAAATTTTTTTTTTCCAATAATAACATTTAATATTTAATGATTCTTAAACAGTAATACAGCAGAAATACAATATAAATACAATATAGGTCCTCCTGAGCCTCTGGCTCGTCAGGAGGTGCTTGTGAGTACAAAAAATATTGCAGAGCATTGGTGGCGATATAATAAATTGTACACTTTACACTTTTACATACATTATAAAGAATGACGATCAATTTCTTCAATTCTTATCCAACAATAAATTCTTACAGTCTCTTTTCAGTTGTGAGTAAGTACTAATATTTGGTATTTTATTATTTACAAAATTAAGAAGTTTAGGTATAATCACACTTAACATTCTAACACCATAGTTTGTGTATGATTTTGGTATATCATATAATTCCTTGTATCTTAATTGCATTGTATCTTTTAAGTCTTTTTTTAACCTATATTTTTTACTGTAATAGTTTTCAGTAATGAGTACATATTCAAATAGCTTATCTACGGGCAGTACACATATGTCTTTATAGACCTTATTAGCATCAGATAATCCCACATCACTTTCTAAATTATATTTACATCTGAAAATTGTTTTTATTATTCGGTTTTTGGTGCTAATCAAAATTTTTTTATGTATATTAGCAGTGCTACCCCATACTGTCAGACCATATCTTATTACCGATTCAAACAACGCATAATAAACCTGTATTTGGATGTCAGTGGTAATATATTTTGTTATATGATACATTTGGTAAGATATTTTTCTTAGCTTTTTATTAATTTTTAATATATGCTCACCAAGTTTGAAATTACAATCAATAATGACACCCAAATAATTGTATTTATCTACTTGAATCATTCTTTTACATCTACAGTTTGATATTTGATAGTTGCGGTGCATACAATCATGATCGTGCATAGTTAAATTTATAAATTTGTGTCTATCTATTTTGCTAACAATTTGTAAAACTTTAGATTTCTTATTATTGATTCGTAGATCTTGATCGTGTGACCATTGCGCAATGGAATTTATGTCATTTTGCATGTTCTGCTGTGCTTTATCAAAGTCCTTGTGCACACTAATTAAAGCTACATCATCAGCATATAATATTATTTTACTATGGTTAATAGACGAAAACACTCTATTTATATAGATTGTGAAGAGAATTGGACCTAATATGGATCCTTGAGGTACACCATAGTTTATAATTTTCTTGTCACTCATATTGCCATCTAGTTTAACTATGATATGTCGTCCTGTAAGATAACTTTTGAACCATTCATGAATATTGCCTCTGATGCCTATATTATATAAGATATTAAGTAGAATTTTAATATTCACTGTATCAAAAGCCTTGCTATAGTCGATAAAGGTCACAATTATTTCATTTCTTTTATCAAGGTTCAAATTAACAATATCTGAGAACAACTCTAAAGCATCCCTTGTCCCTTTTCCTTCTTGAAAACCAAACTGAAATTCATTAGTAATTTGATATTTATTTATGAAGGCAATCAAATTTTGTGCAACGTACTGTTCTACTATTTTACTTAATGATGGGAGTATTGAAATTGGTCTATAGTTGTTCAAATCTTTAAATGAACCCTCCTTATGTATTGGTCTAACTAATGCAGTTTTTAGATCTGCGGGTAGACGACCTTTTTTAATACTTATATTTATGAATTTAGCGATTAATGGATGCATCAATTCATTGTGTTTTAAGTCGTACATTCTGATTTTATCTATGCCAGGGGCTTTTACTTTCATTTTAGCCATTATTTTTGATACTGAATCATTAGAACATTCTGGTATTACAATGGAATATTTGTTGCTCTTACAGTGGCTGTCACAGAAATGTTTATTGCAAATTATTTTCAATTTATCTATGCCATTAGTGAATTGATTAACAAATTGGTCACATATTGTTTTTATATTCTCTCCAAGTGGATCACCTAGGTGTGATAATATGACACTATCACCTGTTTTTCTTGGTTTACTTCCTAACAATTTATTTATTGTATTCTACATTCTTTTTGCATCTGTGATATTACCTATTTTCTGTTGATAGTAATTCTTTTTATTTTTCCTTATTTCAGTAACTACTTTACTTCTTAGTCTTTTATATGTCTCTCTATACCTTTCATTAGTGGGGTTGATTTTCCATTTTTTAAAAGCACTGTCCCTATCCTTGATTATCTTAAGGATTTCAGTATTCATCCAGGGTTTCAATGGAGAGTTATACCTATTAACAGTATATTCTTTACTTGATAAACTATAAATATGATTCAGAACTTTGACCAACATATGATACATAACCTCAGGATCATCTTCGCTAATGATATTTCCCCACTGATATTGATTTATGTTGTGTTTCACCTTATGATTAACCAGTAAACAATCATGATTATTCTCAGAAATCGTATTATTCAATTTGACTTTGGGATGAACATTAATAATGCATAGTCCTACCATATAATGGTCACTTATTAACTAAGTACAGAGTAAGTGAAACTAAATTATCGTATATTGATGACGATGAACACTGCCAGCAAGTACACATTAATCAAAAAACCATTAATATGAATGATGTTACTGTGTTTTTGCTTTTAAAATCTTATTAAACTGAGATTTAAATTTTGAAACGCTAAATACTTACAAGTAGCGTCCATCCAAGTAAAGATTATGCGGCGCATTTCCGCATAATTCTTCTGCGCGGCGGATAAAATTGTTTTGCGGGCCAGATGTGGCCCCCGGGCCGTACTTTGGAGACCCCTGATGTAGATGAAAGATGAAAAGGTACACCTGCCATAAGGTGCAAGTTATCCCACCCTGCTGGTGGTTCCAGAACAACCACTCGCCTTACTACTAGTATGTTACCCTATTCATTGGTCTCAATATTGAAATGAATGAAAGGAAGTAGCATTTACGACCTGTTTCGAGAGAGGCTGTTCCAGCAAACTGCATCCAGGAAGTGAACGAAGATTTAAATACGAATTTTGAAGATGCAAGGACTAGCCACGGTATTACCTTTTACGGAGTCACTCGCAAGTGCACATATGTACGAAATTCCACGGAGGAAAAATCATTCATCTTGACCGGGACCCGAACCCGGATCCCTCGATATAGCCCCAAGCGCTTTATCCAGTTAATCTAAGGAGGCATTTTCCTCCCCTGTGGATTTTTGAGGGCTTTATAGGAACAAGTTGTTCAGGACTGCCGGGCATTCGATGTCACAGAAGCAGTCCGAACCGTTCGCTTAGCGCCTCAGTCCGCGAGGATAAAGCCAAACATGGAACACAATGAGGTGTTTGCTTTTTTGACGAAGTTTGAGGATTTCGTCATATGTCCGGCAGTCCGGAACAAATTGTTTCTCTAAAACCCTCAAAAATCAATTGGCTAAAGCTTAACTGGTTAAAGCGGCTCGGCGCAATATCGAGGGATTACGGCCTCGAGCCCTGGTCAAGGCGAATGATTTTTCCTCTGTGGAATTTCGCACTAGATTTAAATAACAACATCACGAAAAAAATTATTTGCTTGATTTTAGAATTACTGCGTAGTTTGACAAATAAAAGAATATGCTTATTTTTTTATTTCAATGTCGATAGGGCTTTTGGTTTTACACCATTTCGTAACTATATGCAGAGAAAAATCAGTTATTTACTAGTTCTTGCAAATTTGCATTCTAATTTTTAATTTAATAGTTATGGAAGATGTAATATTTTGGAGAAAATTTCATTCAAAGCGATATCATTGTGTCCTGACTTAGACGTTTAGACTATTGCGTCGTCTAGTTACACATGCTTTATCGTGGTCTATGAATTAAAAAGAATTTTGAAAGGGGTAAATTTTCCCCACAATCAACACAACGCTAGATTTGAGCTCTGGATAGGGGCGGAAAGCGGAGCCGATTAATTAGGTTAGTCTTCTCGCTTAACCATCCCTTGCGATGTGGGTGAATTTCAGCTGCGGGCTCTTGAGTTGGGTATTGCGTTTTCTCCTTAAGGGCAAAAAACCCAAGTAGAGCGTGGATGTCTTAAATGTCTGCTTTTGACAAGAAGAGGCCTATTTCAAGGCCTGAGGAGGCAGCTGCAAATCTTTCTATGAGGTTACGCAACTTATACAGACCTTCATCTCAGAAAGATATCATTGAGCCCGCAATATCAGCCAGCAAATGCGCTACATAATTTTCCGGAGACTTAAAACTTAGTAATTTTACAGGCATTAGATGTACAATTACATTGAGTATTTTATCATTGGTGTGGTAAGCATTATTGATAGATTGAACGAGTTTTCTGGAGGAAAATCTACGAGCAAACGGAAAGAAGGAATGAAACATTAACAAGTTCTTGGAACTAGAACGACTTCTAGATTTATGACCTAGAATATTTTTTCTTCCGTCACGACATCTAAAAAGGGTCGAGTCCTTAGATTTTCATGAAAACTATTCTGTGCAGCTATAACGGATGTAATAGGAAAGGAAATATATGTTTCTGTAACTAGTCCGATATGTAAACCAATATTATGTAATTATTTCTTTCAGAAGATTTAGCTATATATGGACTAAATCTCCTGAAAGAAGAAAAAAATAATTACATAGTATAAGAGGTCATGAAGAGGAATCATCTAGATAAACCAATATCGTGACACATATTTAAACTGGAGCTGTAATGTTGTTGCAATGAGTATTTCTTTCAAACCTTTTGAGTGGTTGGTGGCATATTGTGCTCGAATTCATTCGAATTAGATGTTTACGGTAATTCACCCAATTATAATCTTAAATCAGAGCCAATCACAGCTTATTATATGAGCCAATACTACAACAAAACAGCTCAACCCCCTTCGTAGCTGCTTTTCGAGCGAGTTCTTGAAAAGTTTGAAAATCGACGAATCGCAGGCTGTCTCAAACTTTATATCCTTTTGCCAAGAAGGTTAAAATATGTCCTGGAGGCGCTGAACTGCCATCCGCTAATAGAGACCGCCATCTTAGTCCGTCATTTTTTGTCACATTGCACTGGGCTTCCTTTCTTCGAACTTAATTTTAAGCGATATATATTATAACTACCATTTAACCGAATTTCAGTAAGCATTCTGAAAATAAATACCCTTCATATATCAGTATCACTTTGTCAAGTCGAAATTCCTCCAAGAGTATCGTGAACGTCCACAGTTTTTCTCATTATTTTGCATCAGAACATTACATCCAGCGGAGTTGCACGAATTATCAAGCAATTGTGAAATGAATGCTAATTATTTTTTAGGTCCCGAGCATAAGTTCCGGTTTAAAAAACAAGAGGTAAACTCTTAGTTAAATGATTACCCAATGAAACATCACAAATCGTAGAAAAATGAATGCTCGTGATTAATTATCCTGACCTGGAAAATATCAACCTGGTCAATGATGGGATCGAGAGCTTTATCGTACATCTTGGGCAGGAGTTCTCTGAAAAAAATAAAATTTGCGATTAGCACAAGAACGTAATTCATAAAAAGACCAAAATATTCCTCATATTTCATTTTCCATTTCAATATTTAATTTACCGGCAAAATTAATGAAAAAATCAACTATCAATTTCCTAATCCTCTTACATAAAAGCATAAGTGGGTGTTCATTAAGATTTAATTTTAATTGTTTTCAAGTCCTAAGTATGTATAAGTTCCGGTTTAGATTTCACCCGGAATCGAGCTGTTGGAGCTGCCTTAAACCCGTTGCGATTTCATGGTTTTGGTCGAAGTAGGCGTGGCCTTCATATCTCAAGCGCCCCTTTTTCTTGCCACGCTCCCGTTCCATGCTTGGGACCAGCAGCGACTTCTCCAGTATATTTCCACTTCCCTGCCCCTCGTGCGCGTTTCCGATTCTCCCCTTGAAGGCTGCTTCACAAATGGATGTTGACTTCTATGGAAGTGGCGAATGTGGCGATGCTTCCATGTGTATCGCTACTTACAGGGAATCGTTCTGCTTATACATCACTACTGGCTTTTCCGAAGAAAATAAATAATTACAAAAGTAAACAATTGATTACTCAATGCCGGAAATTCCCAAATTTCGGCGATCAATGCGTTTCTACGAAAATAAATCTTGGAGTATATAAATTTGTATAAATTTAATGAAGTATAAAAATACATCTCTAAAGTGTATTAATTTTTAGAATTATTTTATTCCCTATCATTATAGAAAAGAGCAGTCACAAGTCTTTCTCTTATGAAATTTATAACAGCAACATACATCTCTATATTCACATAAATGTTTATATTTCTAACAATAGGTCCTCCTCCGGGAAATTAACTTGTTGTCTAGAATTGTGATCCCCGCTCGCAGTCATGTGATCAGAATTCCATCGGTTGTTATGCGATATTATCGGAGAATCGAAATGCCCTTTGCAAGAAATATATAAATATAGACTGTCTGTTTTCCGTAGAAGTGCGGACCGTGGTCGATAGTTTACCGATTATTACCCCATCAACCCCTCCTGAAATAGAAGCCAGAGCTAACCCAATAAAAGTGCTACTTGCAGGTGACTTTTTAAGGCTAAAGCTGTTGATGTAACTGCCATGTGTATAATGAAGCCGCTTTGTGTGTGAGAGAGAGAGAGAGAAGCAACATGGCGGATTCACGGTGAGCAAAACTCCGAACTCGTTCCAGACAGGTGCGGCGAGAGGGGGGAGGTGTGGGCACGAGGGGGGGGGGGGCGGGAGGTGGAGGTGGTGGTTTTGGTTGGAGAGGGGAGAGAGAGAAAGGCTATCGCTTGCATGGAAAACCAAGCCCCACCTCTATTCGCTCTCTTTCTTTCTTTTTTTCTCTCTCTCACACATCGCCATTCGGGAAGAAAGGGATGCATGCGGAAGGCAGGGCCACGTGTCTCGAAAGGCGTGCCTCTCCCTCCCCCGGCCCCGAATCACGTGGAATTAATGGCGACCATCGCGGCCGCTAGCGGAGGAGGTTGCGCCGACGCTGAGAGAGAAAACAAGATCTTTTTGGTGGAAGCGGAAGACACATGCGCGGCCTTGAGGGGGCGGGAGAAGCGGTTGTCATCGTAATACGTCGATGCAATCATCAGGATATCGATAGAAAACTATTTTCTGCGGTAATAACAATATAATAAATCTCTGCCGTGAAGGCTCTCGCTGTGATCTGAACATGACTCCGTAAGTCATGAGTTGTTTC
Source organism: Pyrrhosoma nymphula (assembly GCA_963573305.1). Lineage (NCBI taxonomy): Eukaryota > Metazoa > Arthropoda > Insecta > Odonata > Coenagrionidae > Pyrrhosoma > Pyrrhosoma nymphula. The sequence goes on along the minus strand of OY754334.1, from coordinate 89,649,863 downwards.
ATCTTGGTAGACGACAGTTTTGTCGGTTATTCAGTCGGCATCTTCGGGGGCCTTTATTCGGAATGGAATATTCTAGACTCAACAATGATGGAAATTCGGAGTCACTACCTCGAAAATTCCCGGTTACGCCAAATAAAAGATGGACTCAGTGGAGGCATGGTCATCATTTTCGAGGCTCGGAAATTCTGAAAGCTCCCCCGTAGCCCGAAGTAATTCGTAATATATTTTGGCGTACTCTGTGTAGGGCACTTGGACTAGCCTGGGGGCTCTGAGGGATTTTATTCAGGAAGAGCTCGAAAGTGTCAAACCGCGATAATATCGAGGCTATGTCGTCACTACCCTGACATTACTCAACTTTTGTTATGCGATAAAAAGACTTTTCGACGCTGTCACGTCAAAATTTCGTCATCGGCATGGGCTTAACAATTCATAGTCCTTCCTGAATAAGGCTCCTGAGAGTTTTTTTTAAGTCTCCTGTACTGTGGTTGTCCGCTGTTATTCTCGTAAATGTTCAAAATTCATTGCGAAAAATTCATTCGCCTGGACTGGGACTCGCCTGGGTGGCTTCATTGGTTAGAGCGCTCTGCTGGTCTTTGTGGAATATTCGTTTCCAGACAGAGGAGTGTGGGTATCCATCCACCTTCCCTTTTGAATTTTTCGGCAGTTTTGGCAATTTGTATCGCATCCCGTATGAGCCGCGGGAAGAACTTGTGGTTCATAATAAATCGACTTAATTTGGCCGAGATTAAGCCCAAGATGCCCATCTGCCATCCAACCCCTCACCGTCGTATGCATAAATAAGAGCATCATAATACTAAAATGCAGGATTTTTAGTATAATACATCATACATATAATCATATAATTAGAGATTAAACGTAAAATATGTCACGATTATGTAATTTACATTATTACCACCAAGTAGTACAAAAAGATATGCGTATTTATGTGAAAAACTTGAGGATTACAGGGCTTATATCCTTAAAGAAAATAAACCACTTATTTTAATGTGTGATTTCAATTCCCAGAATTTTCCTCCTTTTAAAAGTGGATAAACACGCAGCAGTCGACTAATATAACGTTCCACTGTTCAGTTCGACTCGTGTACGGGAAGACACGTGCGTCGTGCAACTTACAAGTTAGCGAAAGTGGATCTATTCAAGTGTTGGTAGGACTTCGGACTAATTTCAAGCAGTTGAAAGCATGTCTACTGCCTTGTTATATCAATGGGAAAAATGCGATGAAAGTGACGCCTATAATAGTCGTCCTTTGTGCGTTCTCGTACCTTGATATCCGCGATGTAACGTTATATCAACGTGACGTCTGTCAGTTATAGTAAATTATAATCTCTACTCATATTGGCTGGTTAAATAACTCTTTATGAAAATGTATCTAAGTGCCTTTGATTTACATTGATATATTGCATATCTCCCCCTAAAAATCCGGCATCCCCGTTTGTATTTACCTTTCAAGAACCTTTCTTTGCAAATGTAAGGACACAAATAAGCAGAGAGTATTTTTTATATCTTAAAGTGGAACGTGTCTATCACATTGTTACTTTTGTAGTGTACTGTTAATTACCCATTCCTTTTTTTGCTGTGTATTCTGTAAAAGTCTCTGAACTATTCCCCATTTAGGTTAGCACTTAATGATTTATAAGAGCGTCATACCAAATGTCTTGCCACCAGTCTGACCATGCCGAGGCGTAATCAAACTTATGGAAAATGCAGGTGACGGTTCGTGTGGTTTACATCATCTTAGGAGGAGAGATGTAGCATTACTCATTGCATTAACATTGAGTTTTTTCACAGATAAGATTGGACCCTTCACAAGCTCAACGGAGCACATCAAGTATTTTACACCGCGGTAAACCCGAGATATTTTAAATAGCTCTGTGTTAGTTGAAAAAAAAATTGGAATTGGCTTGACTGTAAGTGGAAAATCTCTAATAAAAAATAGATTGCTGAAATGCACGCATGTAATTTATATCTAATGATTTATTCAAAGCTTTTGGCAATAATTTTTCCTCCAACCACATCGACTGAACGGTGAAGAGCTTTTACACAAATTATGGGGAGGAGAGGGAGGCAAATAAAGGGTTTTTTAAACGGGGTCAAGTGCCCTAACCTCCCCAGAGATAATACCCTGAGAACATGAACACATGCCCTCTCATCTCATCGCCTTCGTAAATATTTCACGTGAAGTGGTCACTTCGCTAACAATGGCCATCCAGCGCACGGAGGAACATCACAACTGTCTCAAAAGAAAGCCGAAAAAAAGAGACTTCGCGCATCGATGACCACTTTCTTCCGACGCTAAGGAGCCGATTACATGGCGCTCATATTATTGTCTGCGCTCTATTCGATGGCTGGCTATTTGGGGAGGCGACCGATAGCTAACATATTTCGCGCCATTGAGGACAGGTGGGTGGATTCGTTAGGCAAGGATTGCTGGGAAGACGATTTCAGTGCGAGTCTGGGCCACTCTTGTGAAGTGGAACGGACAAATAGCGCTTGTACGTACAGAGTTTCTTTCCATCCTTCTTCCAATTCAATAAAAATCCTGATTCACACGGTAATTTTTCAACTTCTAGTCCAGGAATCATTTGAGCTTCAGCTTTACACTGGCAAGGAAAATGAAAGCTTGAGCCATCATTTTCCCTATCACACGGTCCTTTTTGCTGAAGCTACAAGTATTATTTCAATATTTTTCACATTCCTCATTTAATTAAAACCACGGACTTTGAATTAACTTTGATCTAAAATTAGATTAAGACTCACATGTGGCGCCACATACCCTATGTGCTGCCGTGCGCTCTGATTGGCTGCAGTTCGCATTCATGTTCGTGTTCAGGGACGGAATAAAGGACGAGCCAAATAATAGAAAAAGGGATAGGGATCCTTGTCGTTTTCGCTACCCCTATTAATTATCGCTTCTTAAAATCGCAATGTGAGCTATTGATTCCGCTATACTTTAATTTGTACGTGGAAAATGACCTCGTTAATCAGGCTTAACTCTTTCCTTAACCTACACTTTCAACCTATCCTACACAGTGCGTATAGCCTCAATTGTCGCTCGCCTACCCGAAAGGCCAACCCAAGGAGTCTATGGCCAACCATTCGTATGCATGGGAGATGGTGTCACGGGAATTTCAGTGCGAAGCCGGATTAGGTTGGTTTCTTTCGGAACATGCCAACTGGGCGCTGGGCGGCGTTGCCGAATAGACCAAGGATAGGTAACGTGGGTGTCCATTTCCCCTTTCGCCTTCCACTTCCCCCCCCCTCCCTCCCTCTCCCTCATCCCACAGCCCATTATGCAAGCACGCGCCGTTGGCGGCAGCGGCACCACGGAGCGAATATGATCACCAGTCTTCTTTTTTTTTAGAAGAAACGCAAGCGATCGCGTGGAGTGAGTGGCGCATGCGCGAAGAGCCCACGAGACGAGAATTGTTATGTTGTTTTTTTACTACACCACCTCCCCTCTCGGAAATCAGAAAATGGTCGCGAAAGAAATCCCCTTCGATTCAGATCGACAGTTGAAGGGTGTAAAATATACTTGAGCATGACGCATGGGGTTCTAAATGAGTTAGGCACAAAATAAACTCAATGTAAGGTTGGAAAGTTTTTATTTCCTACTCCATCGCGGTTCCTTTCTTCGGATTTCATGAATATCTTCACTCTAGATATAGAACCAGTAACTCATGTGTCTCAAGGAAAAGGGAACTGATGAGGGGGGCGCTGGGGAGAGAAAATATTGGTGAAAACTGTAATGTGGCGAGTGGCGCATTATGAATGGGAAATTTGGTCATTGCTCAAAGAGAATGTCCGTAGACTGGATTCATTTGAGATGTGGGCTTTGAGAAGAATGGAGAGGATGAAATATGTAGCGAGGAAGACGAACGAGAGGAAGTGCTGTATATGGTGGGAGAGGAAAGGAATTTGGCGGCGAAGATTCGGAGAATGCAGAAAATATAGATGGAGGCCAAGTTGAGAGATGAGGACATGTTGAAGAGTATTATAGAGGGAAGAATGCAAAAAAAGCGTGGAAGAGGAAGGAAGTGGATAGGAATTTTGGACGCCATAAGGAGAGGCAGAGATTTTCAGGAACTTAAGAGAGACCTGATAGTGAGAAAATGATTAGCTGAAAAGTCAAACCTTGTCCAGAAATTGGGAAGTTAGGGAGGGGACTGCCCAAAAACCTACCGATCGGATGGTAGAATATCCAATGATGTGTCGGTGTATTCAGAAAAGCAGGAAAACCCTAAGTCAACCGCTATTTTTTCTGTGAGGGATTGATGCAATCTTCGTCGGAGATGAAGCTGGATGAGGAAAATCGTGATGGCCAAACTGAAGCAAAGAGAAGCGATGTATATGTTCATCTTCAGTAGTAAGCGCAAGAAGAGGAGAGTACCCTTTCTGCTGCCCAAAAGTGACTTCTATAGAAAACTCATCCATATCAAAGAATCTTAAGAACCGGTTACTAAAAGGAAAACTATGCACAGAAACCACGGATTTGTGTTTTCCGATCCTGGCCTTCTATTGGTCATGACAGTGACATGGCGTAGCGGATTCCTTATGGCGCCATTGCTGATGCTGCATTTCTGTCCAACTCAATGGAATCCGCGAGTATGGAGAGTGCCTATCGTGTGTAAGAGCAATGGAAACAATTCTGCATCTGATAATGAACTATTACAAGAAGAATTGACTTGGTAAAAAATATTAAACGCTATTAAAACCCTCCCAGTTGGAAAAGAATGTACAAATATTAGCTTGTCAATGTAGGGCTAATTACCCTAATTGCTTATGTTTCATAAAGCATGCTCATAACCTGATTTTTATCGCCGAAAGCAGCATCGAACCGGAGTTAACCCTGGTCTTTCAGAAGAAAAAGAAGGAAGCAAATAATTTTTAAACTGTTAACAAAATGGTTCGGAAAATACTCTTAGAGGAAAGCACTTTTCACAAGAAAGTGCGAACCCCAGGAAAAATTTGAGATTCTGGGTGAAAAATCACCTTATTATTAGAACGGAAGACTTTATCTTCGAAGAAGGCCTATTTGAATAGTGAACGCTAAGGATGAAGTGAAAATTCAGTATGACTTGGGGAAGGTTGACATGTGGCACCGGGATCAGGTATTGCATTGGGGAAATATGAAGAGTCAACCGACAAAATCGTCAAGCAAAAGTCATGGCAAGGGTTAATCGGTATTGCCCCAGATTAATCAAAGATGCCGTCGAGATAATGAAGAATCCGAACAATTTTCATCGAGAGGAAAGATACACGACGTGATAGAGGATTATTCCAACTCGCCAGGAATTAGCAAACCAAGGCGTCAACTAACAACATATAAATGGCGGCCAAAATGCAACGCAAGTTACTTCAACCTGAAGACGCCTCCAGGACAAGAGAAGAAACTGTTGTCATCTAGAACAGCTTACTTACTTTACTTTACGCGATCAGGCCCAGAGGACCGCGCGATGATACAACTAAGGCCTTCCATTCTCTTCTGTCCTCTGCTATGTTCCGCCAGTTCGGCCAGGTTTCTAGCTGTTGCAAGTCTTCCCTTACTCCATCTATCCATCTCTTGCGAGGTCTCCCCACTGGTCTCCTTCCTTCTATTGTCATATCCATAGCCATCTTAGGAAATCTTTCGCCACTCATTCTAACCACATGTCCAGCCCATTCCAATCTCCTACTCCTTAACACTCCTATAATATTCGGTTCGTGATACAGATTGTACAATTCTTCATTATGTCGTCTTCTCCATTCTCCTGTTTCTAAATCAAGGACTGGACCAAAAACCTTCCTTAGTACTCTTCTTTCAAATATCGCTAATCGGTTCAGGTCTATTTTCCTTGTGCTCCATGATTGGCATCCATACAAGAGAACGGGACGGATCAGTGTTTTGTATAATCTTATTTTAAGTTCCCGGGAAACGCTTCTTGAGCTTAGTATTTTATTAAGTGCATAGAGGCTTCTATTTGCTGTTTGCAGTCTGGATTTTATTTCCGTTTCACTTGAGGAGTTTTCGGTCAAAATGGTACCTAGATATTTAACTTCTTGTACTCTCTTGTAGTCATTATTGCCAATTGTAATGTTTCTATCATGATTTATTCCCCTTCCAACAATTAAATATTCAGTTTTTGAAGGATTGACCAACAATCCCACTTTTCTTGCTACTGCTTCTACTAATTGCATTACTCCTCTTAACTCTGCCTTTGACTCGCCTATGATAACACAGTCATCTGCATATGCTAAAAATGAAAATCTAGAACAGCATGCACAACAATAATTACTCAAAGAAGAATGGAGGTAATACGTGAGAGCATAAATAGTAGTAATAATTGTGTGCCTAGACGCTGCTTAAAGCTATAATTGTCTCTCACGATGTGCTAATCCAAGTTTACTATCTTCTTCCCGCCGCGGATCTATGAACGTCAACAGGTTTTTTGTGAGATAGCCATTTAAAATTGTTTTTCACGGGTGAGCGTGATAATGGCCGCCATGTAGAATGCTTGAATTTATTAGCAAATAGTTGATGCAGGGAGGCGAGGAAAGACTATTTTTTTCCCACGCCCTATTTTCTTGATGACCTCGGATTACAGCATTTGAGCGCCTTATTACTACGCTACATGAGTTTCCAGACCATTCTATCTTATATGAAAATCTCTTGCTTCCCATTTATAAAAATTGTGAGAATCATGAGTACTACGGTTGGAATGCCAGAGTTGAGCACGGAAACATCTTCACTTTCATTTCTGGCGCATTGTTGAGATCCTTTCACCATTGCTTGAAAAAAAAATTCAAAATGCTTTATCGGGGAAATTATTTATTTATAAAGTTATTTTTAAATTAAATGTAGAATATGAAAACAATTTAATTCTTTCTCTCGGGAAATCCATATTTATGAGAGCAATTAAAACCTACTTTTCTCTCAGTTTTGTTGTTATAACTTCGCCAAAGTTGAGTCTGTATTGTCTCGAAAAATACTCGAAAAAATATAAAAAATAAAACTATTCCGTTGCAAAATGTAGCACTCTGAACCTACACTTTTTTCTACTGCGGAATAAAAGCCTTTTGATACAGGAATTACAGGAAGGTGATCTCCCTCATGAAGAAACAATAGTAAAATTGATTTACTTCCACACAGGAAACATGGGACGCAAAAATCTCGAGTTAGCTGTTCTAAGTTAAGTTACATCCACTGGGGAATGGTGATTTCATCTAATATTTTCTCTTCAACATTTCATCCGACGAGTTCGATAGTCTCTGGTTCAATTTTGTGGAAATCATGGCGATAGCAAAGGAAAACAAAATTGTAGATATCACAGGTTTTTTATTGTAATATGATCGTTTCCATGAAATCTACAAAGTTTTATCCTTTGCTAATATTTTCATCTCCTTTTCATGTGCTCCAATTCTCACGACACAGCTAATTGAGAACGATAAAAATGTCGTGAATCGTAGTTCGTCGTGACAGAGAATCAGCTACCACATCATAAAGGACTGGGACGCAACAAATTGCGCACATTGGAAGAAATCGACGAATGCCTGTGGTAATTAATACACGATCCATCTCAATTTAACGAAGAGGAACAAATTTCCACCCCTTCCAGTTTGTTTCCCACGGAGGAGACGAAAGGCGTCGGATGACGTCACTGCTCACCATTTCCTAGGGCGGATACTATATAGCCGGGAAGCGTGCCACTCGTAAAGGGTTTCAGTTATCAGCCGAGAGTAAAGAAACCATTAATAATGACGTCCGCAGTTTCTCGGCCATCTTCCGTTTATCCCTCATCCCCCTTACCCTCCTAAAGCGTCCGCAAAAGCCCGCATTTATCAAACCAACTTTTTCCCGATAATTGAATCCCGCTGTGAGTCACGCTCCAACCCCCCGATATGTCAAGGCGGAATGGGATTCGACCAATCCCAGACGGTGGGATCGCAGTTCATGAAATAAGTGCACGCGATCACAAAACTATGCTGAAATATTAATTATCTCATGCGGAGAACGGATGCCGATCTCCTTGGTTGGTGAACGTTCTCTTACATGCCCATCCCCGATTCGACTCCCAGGGAATGCACCGCTTGATTATTCCGTTCGGTAGAAGATTCTCTTCCATGCCCCGCTGACACTTGGGTATCTTTGTATTATCACCTTAAGTTTTCGTCTCTCAAATTTGCGTTAATAATGGTGAGATATGTAAAAACAATATAAGCATCGCAACAAAACTCATTCAAACGATAAATTATTAGGAAATAAATTATGTGAGCGCAATGCCCGTAAATAATAAAATAGAGTGGATAATAGGTGATGTACTCATTATTACACAAAAGAGGGAAAATTCGCTATGAATAATCATTTGACTCCACCGGTATTCGAACCCGGATCTCCCAATTGCCGGTTTGGTGTTCTAGTCAGTTACACCAACTAACCATTTAAACAAAGGCGAATTTCAGCGGGGATATATACGAACAAGTTGAAAAAAGACTCTTCATTGTTAAGAGGTGATCTTCTGGGAAAGGTAGGTTTAAATCAAAGGAATGCCAGTACTATTCTTTTACAGCCGCAGGCCCTTGTCGCCCTACATGATATCACTCTTCTACTTGACGTACGTCCTACTTTTTCATTCCATCCATGGAGTCTCTTCTCTTTGTTTCCTATTCCCTGTTTACCCAACATCCTCCCCTCAATCACGGCCTTCAAAATCGCTCTCGCCTCGCATGCATCCTCTTAATCTCCTCCCGCAGTTTCGTCTCTTCACCCACCATGCCGAGTACTTCCTCGCTCGTGTTCATTTCCGTCCACCGTATTTTCTCCATTTCCACCTAGACCTGCAGCTCAAATACCTGCTGCTCATCCTATTTCCTCAGAGTCCACGTTTATACACCAAAAGACGCTATAGTCCGTATTAGACTCTTCGCCAATTTTTTCTTCACATTTTTACTCTAGGTCCCCGTCATTGATTCTCTCCTACTAGCGAACGCCCCCTTTGCTAATGCTATTCTCCTTCAAATAGACTCATGCCACGCTCTTAAATAAATTACAGGAATAGCGTGATAATCCTTGCTTGGAGTTGCTAAGTTATACATGATATTCTTCTGGAAGATGGGAGTGAATTATGGAACATATCCGCCTTTGAAAAGGCTTCTATGGCTGAATTAGCCTCCACGAGCATTCTGGGAATAGGCGAATATTCGTATAAATCTATTCGATATAATTGATCCTTAACAGTCATGGGCAATTTAAGTATCCAACTTGCAATGGGATTATTTACAGGTTCATTAAATATATGTTAGTCAAAAGAGCGGTCTGATTCTGTTTTCTTTATAAATAATGCATCACCAATATGTTACTCTCTCAAGTGTATTCAAATAAACGTTGGCTATCATGGCGACTTCAACTGACTTTCGTTCACATTAATCCCCACTTAAAATCGTAAAGAAACTACCTCTGGTAGCCAGTGGAGGTGCAGTGACGAGCGTTAAAGGATTATGTTAGTTGTTTTATTATTTAGCAACGTATTATTTTCAATACAGGAGGTTCTCAATATTATGCTCATCCTCCAGAGTGTCTGTACTCATCTTTGATTTTTTTTGTATTGTTTTCATTTACAATTTTTAAAACACTTTCCGCTCCATCCTCATATCTACTTGCCCCCGTTCCACGTTTCACGTAATCCAGCAACCAGTGCCAACGATAGTGACTCAATCTTGGTTGAACAGGCTGCTAGGGTAAGAGTCAGCCTGCGTTCACGTGGCTAACTATCAACTTGCGTATGAGAAACCGGCGCAGAATGCTAGCTGTGTGAACAGGTCATGAGGAACGCGAGCTACCGTTTTATATGCATGGGATTAAATCGGAATTTTAGGTGGTCGAGCGCTTCCCTTGAAGAACGAGGTGATGCCCGTGCTAGGTTTCCTTCGGGGCTTCTGCGTTTTAATCTTTTATTTGGCGATAGCAATATGCCGTGGAGGACAGCGATTATGATAGGCTTTGTCCCTGACCATTCAGGGATCTGCTATCAAAGTCAAATCGAACCGCATAGCATACTTCCTTGTGATTTGAATGTGAATGGATGAGTTGCAAGTTGTATGCCGACTAATCGTTACAATTTTTTACCCTCTTATTTCAGAAATTGGTCAACTTAACTTAATTAAACTATGCTCATCCAAATTAAATCCCTTTTCTTTCACTAAGCAAACGGTCGTAGGCTTGAACTTGTGGAATTGAACCATTACGGAATAATTAATATTATAACAAAGTTATCATTATTATTCCCTTTTCTTTCGTTAGTTTCGACGTGTTTTGCGTGCATTTCAGCGTCCAATAAATTACTCCTAGTTGGTGTATGCGGAATCCAGTTGCGCGGTAACTTATATTCCGTTAATTAATCCGTCATTTCTCATCATTCATCCCATTGTGAACATTGAATTTTCTTGCATATAGATCTCTGTCAGTCTATATTTCCTAAAGTAGGTCTGCAAAAATGACGAAGCTGTTACGACTATTTTCGTTGCTACGAATCAGATGTTACAGCAAAATCATTACGTAGGCGATCTAATCGGAATATTGATAAACTATTGGTAGAAACCTTGTGAGTTAATGTTGCCAACACCTAGCTCTCCTAGATATAGACAAGATGATTTTAAAACTTGTTTTATTGAATTAACATTGCTGACTTATGAGTTTAATACATACATTTTACAATGTCCCTTCATACATAAAACTCACGACCCGGGTTTCAACGCTTTAGCGTCATCACCAGTTAAGGTCAGGCCTGATGATGACGCTAAAGCGCTTAAACTCGAGTCGGGAGTTTTATGTATTAAGTGGTATTGTAAAATTTACCTTTATTAAACCTTTAATTAAAAAAGGAAAGTGTTTTATTTATTAATACTGAATTGCTACTGATTATAAGTAATTTTTATTTTTCAGTTGGTTAAGAAGCGTAGTTAGCTGCTCAACACGTCAGCCTTTACCTATTAATCCTGCTCTTATCAAACATATAAGCGTCGAAAATTAACGTTCAAAAAGTGTTACGGCTGTAGATCTCTGTCTGTAGTATGTGGGACTCAGACGAGGGAGACTCAGCATTGAGGCTGTAGTTCAGATTAGTTCAAAGGTTCATAGTACTGGAGTGTAAATGACGTGTGTGTATTTTGTCAATGTTCGATAAAAATGATCAGTGACCCACGGATCCTGGGAATCATGCAGTTCAAAATGCGTATTTTTGGGTGGTAGAAAATTAATTTTATGCTCAACTTAATTTTTGAACGGAAGCCAAATTTTTACTATTATATAATCCGTTTTAACCGACTAAGGTGAGGTCCACCTTAGTCGGTTTAACAATTTCCTTCCCCCTTTAACATTGCAATCGACGCACCAGCAGGTGGTATTGAGTTTACAGTCTAATTCAATCATTTAAAGGGTCGAAAATATAACTTTTATCAATCCTGAAAAATGAGCGCTATCCTGACACGGGTTCATGTTGGTCAAAGGAGCAGTGTATTCTTTAAAACTTGGTGGGTAGTAGCGTATATACTAAATCTGCTCACTACTCTTTGATCCGCCGCCTGAGCTTTTGGAAGGGGATGTTAGGCCACCAGCCGTGAAAAAGGGAGAGAATAGGATAAAGGGAACGGGAGAGGGCAGATACGACGCGTTAGATGTGTGATGATTGATTAGGGTCCCGTTCTTGTTGTTGTACTTGTCAATGATACTGCGGAAGTAGGAGTTCTCATATCTGTTCGATAGATATCCTTTACTTGAATGTATGAAAACTAATATTAGCTAACAAAGATGAACATAATCGTGTGGTTTCTAAACACATGCTTCATGAAGCTTTTTATTTTATTTATAATAATTATTATTAAGATAATCTTCCGGTTAAGGTAGGTTTTAATGGAAGACTGTAAAAATCCTCTAGATTTTTACATATGCAGGGGCCTATCAACCAAGTAGGTATATTTCTTTCTTCATCTCACAATCAGCATACGTCCTACCCTTATTCATCCCGTCCATAAAACCTATTCTCTTTCTTTCCCTTCTCCGCTTATCCAAAATCCTCCACTCTGTCATTGACTTATGCAACCCTCCGCCCCTTATTACCTCCGCCAACTACTTACTCTGCCTCCTCCTAATTATTTCCTCTTTTACGTGAGTAGCATAAAATGCATTATTTGTAAAAAATAAAATCTCCGTATGTACTTAATCACGCTTTAATTACAATTCCTTTTTTCTGTAACACTATCGGTAAGTTAATCAGCTAATTATTTATAGTTAATTATTTAATTCCTGAATGAAAAACAATTTTAGTGTGGGTCCAAAATGTTATCTTCCGTGTTATTCTTTGCTGCTATGATCTGAATTATTTTAATGTCCTTATCCATTCATGTAGGTAACCTTAGGTTTTCTAGCGTGTCCCAACCCTACCAACCAATTTCCAGTATCTAAGTTACTTTCTTTTAACTCGTTACAGCTTTTAACTAAACACGCGGCGTCGAGATTACTAATGGAATCTCACTGTACTGGATCCCAAATGGCTGCGTACCGCAGATGAGGCCTAGCTTGGTCGGCAAATGGAGCTACTTTCTCTTTCATCACCGTCAGTGTTTTAAATAAGATATCATCCGATAAACGGTCCTTAGCGTGTCTCCGTTACGAAAAATGTGAGGTCGAGAATCTGTTGGTCTCGAATTTCCTCTGATGCAAAAAGCTTCACCCGTCCCCTCCCTATACTACTCCGCGATAAAGCCACGACGGACGCGACGAGTGTAGCAACACGTATGGACGACCCCAGTCGAATGGAAATGCGTCGCGAGTAAACAAAAGATTCTCCATGGAAACTTACTCGATCGTCTTTTTTTTTGCAACATCTCCCATTCCCAAGACCAAAAACCCGCTGCTGCACGATGCTCTCAGAATGTTTCCGATAGAGAGAGAGAGGCGAAGTCCGCAACATCGCCCGGGGCCGAAGTTCGTGACGCGTAAAATTTATTAAAAACAACGACCGGTTTTCGCCGTCGGGCTGCAGCATCGTCAAACAATGGGACGCGGCATTTGCTCAATCTCCGTGTAGCTAGTAGGGAGTAGTACCTAGTATGAACTTGGTGGACACGGACGACGAGCTTGTATTCTCTGTCCAAATTTTTTTATGTATTTTATTATGTAAAAGTGGCGAGGGTTGGAGAGTATGAGGGGATTTCGTTCCGGGGTCGGCATCTGTTCATGCGTAGTACCTTGCAAACCACCCCATGGACTGTTTGGCAGGAGGAGGTTGCTTACAGGGCCCGTACTGTTTTACAAGTTACTTAATGTTTGGTATTGGCTAAGTGTTTACTGATGTATTTACTACATATTTAACTATACCTTAGGTATTCAGTACGCGCTGTAACAGAGTGAATAAAATAGATGTTACATATCGGCTGCAAACGACCTGTATAACTACTTCCTCGGCAATTTTGATTGCTGCCATCCTTTTTTGTCGTTCGTACCTTTTAAACCTGTCAGTTCTACCATATCTCTTTTATCTTTTGCTAAGGATAGAGTCTACCATATTAAGATGAAGTTTGTGAAGTTCTTTCTAGTGTCATAGACATAAAGATCAACACTAAGTTAACTTAAGAGTATCAAGCAAATAATTTCTCTTTTTCTCCATGAAATGTGATTGAACAATTCCACAGAGTTCGGTGTGAGACTCAATATTATAATTTATTTAATAGGGTAATTCTATATTTTAACCCTCGGTCTGTTATCGCCGTATTCCACGATGCAATTGGATATCGATGATTGCATTTCCTTCGAACGACGTCCAAGTGGAACTGATATAATGTTTTGGATGGAGAATCTCACGGGCAATCACGACAGATAGGGTATTTTGCATTGAGGCCCGTTTGCAGGCTTATTATTTGATGGGTGGGCCAGTCAAGCTACAGATTCAATTATTATTAAGGTGATCTACCGGTCAGGGTAGGTTTAGGTGGAGGAGAGAAAAATCTACGTGACTTTTACTCGCGGAGGTCCCTATCTCCTTACACGATTTACTGAGTCCATGTGCAGGCTTATATTTGCCGCTTATTATTTATTTCCCTGCTGTCTCCACTTTCCGTGACGCCGAAATAGCTTATTTATAACGCTGTTCAAAACTCTCTTCTCCAAACCTGGTGATTGCAGTTTGCAGTGGAATACGACAATCTTTCAGAATCCGCATGGTTTTAATTTACTTGAAGAACTGTAGATGGGAATGGAGTGCGGCCTTCATCCACTCTGGGGTTTAATTTCTTAGCTTACCCGAGGATTGGTGAATTAATTATTTCCTGTGCTGTCATATTTAAAACAGTAATTGCAATAATAATTGATGCAATGGGCTCGTATTACAGATGATGGCGAGGTGAACAGCCGGGTATATGATAACAAGTGCTCATGACGAATGATTCGAAAAGTTCGCCTCGTTCCCGTAACTTTTCGTTCGATTAGAATCGAGCTAATTGATGAACTCCACTGCCGTAAATTGTCGTTATAATACATGGTAAAACTAAACTAACAATATGATTTGAAATTTCAGGGGGGGCTGAAGCCCCTCAAGCCCCCCTGGCTACGTGCCTGATGTACATATTAGCAAAGAGTAATGTCGTCTTCGCGTACGAAGTGGTGTTTTTTTTGTGAAAACGTGACTATCACACGACATTCGTCCGTTAATGTCGAGTAAAATGCTGTTGTTTGTGGATCGATTCCGGTACGCATATTTATTTAGATAAATTAACACGGCGCTGTTCCATTTCTTCAATTTATATATATATATAATATATATTATATATATATATATATATATATATATATATATATATATAACTTCTGGGAGAATCACTCATGCCAAGAGGGTGGCCGATAAAAATATAGACACAAGTGAAAGACACTTACAAATTAAAACTTCCGATATTTCGGTGGGATCGTCAACCACCTTTCTCAGGGTAGAGAGTAGGAAATATATATACAACGCGGCCGGTCTGCGGCAGTACCGCAGGTAATTATTACGTGAACCTCTTCTTGTGAGCCGGGGATTAATTTCTAAATTTTCTGGAACGTTTCGTGGAGGACATTTTGGGCTTTCTGGATTAAGAATTCAAAGCTCTTTCATCCAGTAACCTCTTTTTGCAGGCGTTCAATTTCTTATGTTGGAGATGTATAAGTATTTTCCACGAAATGCAAATACCGTTCTCTATTTCACTACTCTCATTTAGGTATCTCTCAATGTTTTAAAAACCCTTTCTGCTTGCAGTTTGTTCTGTAGATTTGTCTCGCAGAACAATCTTAGCGCTTTCGAAACCATTCGCGGAGTCCTCCCATGAAGCTACATTGAGCTCTATTAAGTTTACGCTGGCGGCGACACATTTGGTTGTACTCATACTTGGCAGTCTTACTTCGTATGATGACGTCCCAAGATAGCCGATCAATTAACTACTTAAACCTTCCTCTTTTGAACGGTACTTGGCTCGTTCGGTTATCTCTTATATTTTTCAATTTATAAGGGAATGCTATGCGTACAACATTTTGTTTCATCGCTGCTAGCCGAGCCGAAATTAAGATTAATTAGATTTAGTCGACATTTTAACCGATGGTCTGATATCGATTCCCATCTTAGTTGCTGCAGAAGGCGTTGCACTGAGATGATGACGAGTCGGATCGGTATCGTCATCTCTTCGCCGTCAGTAGTGGAATACGAAAACACAAACGACGCGTCGCGATCGTCATCTGCGTGTGGATTGGCTGCCCGCCCGCCCGCATCTTCCGGGAGTCAAAGCGACAATCGCCCTCAGAAATCGGAGGAGGGGAGGCGGAAGGCCCAAGTTCACGACTTGGCCTCGCAAGAGGAATTGAGAGCGGAAAAATGAATATGAAGAAGGCTGATGCCTAGTCCACAATTGGTTCAAGCGTCTACTCAAACTGCAGTTCGCCCCTTGCATTCTAAGACAAGCGTCCGCGATACAGCTAAGCGATGACTCAAACGTTATCTTCAGTCACAAAAGTGAAGTTCACCAATACTCATCTTCAAACTTTGGCGTTTGAAGATAGTTGTCCACTTTTAGGAGCTTCGCAGGTACATTTGTCGGATGGCGACGGCGACACCCTCAGTACCGCCGTACCTAATCGCAGTTAAAGTGCCCGTGCCCGGGAGGTGGCACGCACGGCATTTCGTAGACGCTAAGTAACTTTGAAAAAGTAGAGATGCCGTTTTCGCTGCTTCTTTTGTGCCAGCGATCACAATTACATGCGGCACAATTAATGTATTGGAGGTTTTAAGCGAAAAATCTTTTTAAAATCGAATACATACGTTGGCAATGTAAACAAATCTGAAGGAACCGCCTAAAGACCGCATTTGTCAACGTCAATCGTGGACCACATTGAGATTAGCTTTAAGAAACCTCTCTATTTGACGCCTTAAGTTTGCGACCAATCGTGGACGAGTCACTAGAGGATTGGAAGAGGGGGCGTCGGGCGCATTCACATAACATATTCACGCAACAATCATCTCGTCTCGGCTTCTCGACCGAGACAAAGACACCCGGGTCCTTTCCTCCATAGACTGCCGCAGACCGACCCTCGCGTTCTTGTATGCGGAGATGTGCGTGTGATACGGAAAGGGGAGGGGAAGAGTTCGGAGTATGGTGGTGAGTTTTTCGTGGCTATATAGGATCGAGGGGAATGGTTAGGTTGATGTGGGGAAGGGGGGTAGCATGCACACCCCCTTAGCGTGCGAGAGGAGGATGGCAAGTCTGGAAGTTTTCGTTGAAGGGATATTGGGGGGAGGGGGAGTATGTGAAGTTTTGACGGGTCCGTGGTATGAGGTCACCAATGAGACGAGGGGAGGGGAAGTTCGGTTTAGTTTGGGGGATGGAGGAGGGTGGGGGGGGAGCGAGAGATGTCGGAGGGGAGGGAGCTAGACGAGGGAGGAGGGAAGACTTGCATAGGCGGCGCACAGCCCTCTACGCCCCAAGGTCAACTACGAGCGTCTAGGAACCAATGGTGCCAACCTGGCGAATTAAAGTGAATGCCGGGAGAGATCGTGTGGCAGCGTTCGGTCTAGCGGAGTGCAGTCTTTTGGCTCGAATCGACGGGAAATATTTTTTCATTTAATTCTAGTTTCACGTGAGAAAAATATTGGATAAATTGGCCTAATACTTGAAGCTTTAGCTACTCAAGACCGCGCGAGTGTTTATTAGTGTGAGGAAGTATTTACTTTATTAACTTGATTGCTTATTTTTCTGTTCCATTCCCATAGTACACAAGAATCTCTGACTGACGACCGAAGAACAACTGACAGCAGACAAGTTCAAAATGTCTGACTATTTGAATACGCGCCCGATCGCTCTGCGCTAATTTCAGACTCGATCGATAATTAGTCTCTTTTTGTTTTCTCGCTTGCTTTACTGTCTATTTCTGTCCTCCACATTAGTACACTCACTCTAAACAACTAACTACAAGCATTTTCGGAACAACTCTATTTTAAAGTCGCACATGCACGCTCTACGTTAATTTCACGCTAATTATTTCGCTAATTTCTTGCCTGCATACTTAATCGAAGCCTGCAACAATTTTTTCTGTTCACCCCACGAAAATTTGAAACGAGGATGCTATCTGTGGCACAACGGATGCGAGTTTCGCGTAAAATCTACGCTAAATTAATTTAGCGTAAAAATTTTCCTCGCAATCCGGAATTCGGGGAAAAGCTGGTCAAATTCGGTCAAAATTTTAAAATTCGTTGAAAACTGAAGCGTGCCATCCAAAAGGGAACTATATTCAAGTGTTGCGTTAAAATTACGCTTACGTCAATTTAACAAGGTTTTTTCCTATATTTCATCGGATTAAAAAGAAAAATGCTGATGAGTATTCGGTTGAAGTTTGGAAATTTGGAGAAATTCGAAGCGTGGGCATCCCCGTTATATATATGCCGTTTGCCGTTGGTGCATTCAAATGTCGTTTAAACCCACGCTAACGTCAATTTAGCGGTGATTTTTATCCTCTACGTCGGTCAAAAGAAAAATCCTGCTGAATATTTGGTCGAAGAATGAAAATTCGGTGAAAAGCTCAGCAGTTGTTCACGACTCAGCCGTCGCGTTTTTATCTTCTCGGAGTGGATGGGCGCGTTACGAAACCCGTCGGGAGCCTCGCTGCCAGACGGCGCGAATATACGCGAGCTTGAGCGCATCGCCGGAAAACTTTTCCAGTTTACGGATTTCGAACTGTTTACGTGTCCTAAGTCCCCTCATGAAAATTGCCTCATTAAAATATTCACCGGGACCGGGGATCGAACCAAGGGCCTTTATTTAGAAACCAAGGACGGCGCGAATGTATGCACGCAAGCTAGCTAGCTTGAGCGCATCCTCGGAAATATTTTCCTGTTTACGGATCTCGAACCGTCTGCGTTTCCTTAATCCCCTAATGGATATCACCACTTGAAAATATTCACCTGTACCGGTAATCGAACCAATAATCTTCGGCTTTGCGGACCAACGCGCATATCAGTACTCTACCCAGGTTTCCTAATACTTTTGGCAATTGTTGGAGGATTTTAAGGGAAGTATTTAGATATTATACCCTAGCGGTCCATCAAGGATGGTAACACAAAGGGAAACAACGGCTTTAACTCTTTAAGTGCCAGTGGGCCGATCTATCGGCCCATGGTGTATGTGCGAAGAATGCCAGGCCGATGTATCGGCAAGGTGTTTTCTGTATTTTAAAATTTATCTTTTTCCTAAATGTATAGAAGAGATAAAAACATACATTTTTTAATCATATCTGTAAGTATTAAGAGTGTGTTTAACAAAAATAGCTTCAACACATTCATATTAGGCTTTATGTAAATTTCTCAGTGCAAACGTACAAATTCGTCAAAAAAACCTAGCATTTTTAGCAGATATTCCAGGCAAAAGAATCTGGCAATTAAAAGGTTAAGGAGCCTACAACTGGCGAGGTTGGACCCTATGACAGCACTTACGTCGTGCCCTAGCGAGTATGTGAAAATTTTCCCCTTTGCCGAATTGCGGTGGGGAAAAATTCTAAAGATTGGATTTTTTTGCACAAATTTCTACGCATTTCATTGACATTTATCGGAAAGAATGAAAATCATTGTATACTTACATTTAATTCCCTCGACTGAAATTTACGAGATTGATCGAGGGAAAAGAGCGAGTTTACCTCCCATCACCAAAAACACATCTCTCCCCTTCGAGTCTGGACGAAGCGGTTGAATATCCAACTCCAAAACTTCTCTCGAACGTTCCCGTCTGGCAGTTTGGTCCGTGTTTACGATTTGGGTCTCGATTCAGCGAGTCATTCCCTTATATGCCACCGCAAGGGGAGGAGATTGTTCGGGATGAAAATTTGACGAGCGAATCGATTTTTTCGGGGAAGTGGAGTCGTTTCGTAAAGCTCGCATCTCCCGGAAGTGAATCGGAAAAAAAATCTCGGTTTTTCGATTGCGTACGCGTGTGTGTTGTGGAGGGACTCGCGGACTGCGCAGACTTCAGAGGAGGCTTCATAGGCGGGAAGAGAAGGGAGAGGTGGGGCTGCTTCCCATGGCGAGTGTAGGACGATAGAGAATTCTTTCGGCCTTTGTGTGTGCATGCCCTTGTGCGCTTTCGGCGGTTGGGCAACCCTTCGCAGCTGAATAATTTAGCCCGCGGCCGCCGCTCCGCATCATGATGCCCGTGTCGATCTCGATGCTTCATTTTCACGTATCCGTCTCTCTCCAGTGGAAAAAAATGTGGAAGACGCATCGATTTTTCGATTCTCGGCACCGAAGCGCCTGATTTTGTTTCACGAAGATTCGCCTACGTCTCATGTACATGCAAGACATCTCAAGGGCGTGTGAAGGGATTGTTTTCAACAAAAATGCTCTACGTTACTTGTTTCAAAGGTTTTAGGTTGCTTGCATTGATGGGTTTAGCACATCCGCACAGTGATATCGTATCAGCTGCCATTGAGGCTGGGTTAATATTCGGCAGGTAGCCAACTTGGCTCAATTGCTGCATCAAGCCTTTTTTTATAGATTTTGTTACAACCATCCGCCAGACGTCTCACACACATACTTTAATTTTGAAATTCTCATTCTCCGATGAATTTGTGTAGGCGCTTAATCAATTAGCACTACGATTAAGGTCTAAAAACATTTGCAGCAGGAAAAATTGTGTTTTCCTGGTGAAAATTTACCCCATTCTACACATACTTCAGTCTTTGCAGAGAGTTATGTGTTTCTAGATGCATACATAAAGTTAGTGGTGTTATGAAATGTAAATAGGCATGTAAGCCTGGCTGTGAGTAGTATTTACAATGATATGACGGCTTCCTACTGAGAGACTCAGCTACCAATCGAACAATCAAATCTCAAATAAATTCTAGTTTTATCCTAAATGCATCTGGTGATCCCAGGTGTTAATTAAGATGAATATGTGATTGATCATAAAAGGGTTAAACTACCCCCCGTGAATTGACCACGCTCGAATCCTCTTTGTGGGATGAAGAATTGTCTTGATGACTTCTTGTCTTTAAATAACCTTGTCTTGATGTCTCTTTGTCTGTATATTTTACTTTATATGTTGTGAAATAGCTATAGCCTATAGATCTCATGAAATCTAAATGTATGGCGCCTTTTAAGAAAAACAGCTCTTTTCCGTGAATAGCACTCTTACACTCATTTTCGTGAAGTTTATTTTCTCCCAAATTTGTATGTGTCCTATTTGCTATTGATCTCTGAAACTATTATTATAGCTAAGCAAAAATTATCTCTGACGGACGGTATATGTGCGTATGCAGCTAATTCTTATTCGGCAATGCAGACCTCAGAGTAGTCATTGTCGACCGTAATGGTATGCCGAAAATAATTGTAATAAAACTAAGTCATGGTAAAATTCCAGCTGCATTTCGATAACTATTTAGCGATGTTTGGCATTGTGCCAGATGTCATAGAAACAAAATCATCTGAGACGAGAAAAGGTTGTGTAAATGCTGGTTTCAGATATGGTGCACATTCCAATTTAGTCACAAAAATGCGCTTTTATGCAGTCGTATGGAAGACCCAAATGCAGCAGTTTGCGAAAATCAGACGTCTCAAAAACAAACTTCAACTAATGACACTTTGCCAATATTCCAGATACCCGGCGGGGTTTTTGGGAGTTGTTTTCTTCATAAAGCTGCCTCGAGGTAGCAGTCTAGGTGAGTCAGCTATTGTTGACATCCCAGTGGAGGCGTATATCCAGGTCGTTAACTTGCCTCCAAGTATAGCACGTCTGTAACTTTTTCGTGGACTTAATGGCTTTGTGAAAGTGCGAAAAATGTTCGCATTTCCCGCGTCCAAGTGATCGTGACGCACACAGTGCTGCTAATGGACATTCTAATATAATATATATATATATATATATATATATATATATATATATATATATATATATATATATATATATATATTCATGCATTCGAAAACAGACGCTCAAAGGCGCGAATAAATTCATTTAATCATAGGAAATGGAAAGGGATAGGAACACATAAAAGGACGAACACAGGGTTTGGTGGGGAAGATGATAATGTGTAGAACCCAGGCAGAATTAGGCATTGTGTATCTGACTGTCTTATTTATGTTAGGCGCAAAACTCCAGAGAAATGGTGCCCAGTTCACTTCGTATTTCTGGAAAAATTGTATTTTTTTAGGAATTTGTGGGCTATATGTGAATATACTTAGTTGCGAATTCTAATGAGAAAATTTTATCTTTTAAAATTTATCGTATGTTACTTTACGAAGCAGGGATAGGTATTTCAACAAACGGCGTGGATTCCACACACTAATGGCGAGTCACTACGTCATCGGAATTTGGCTTGAAAACAGTGTAGTGGAAAAATAGTTGTTCTTCTCCAGGCTATTAAAAATATCGACCTAGCTGAAGCAAATCTCGCAGAATATGATAGATATTTTACAATGAGTAGATAAAACCTGACGCTGGGTCTCTTATTTTGGGAATGTCGTGCGGGAAATATGGTAAACTACAAGCAAAAAGTTACGGCTTAGAGAGATAGCGCTGCGGAAATGCTGAGCCAGTGAAAGAGCGGTGATGTTTTACACTTTTTGAGCATCGCTGAGGACATGCCAAGGTAAGCATTAAATTTAATAGTCTGATCGAATGCTGAAAAGAGTACCTAGTTTTGCAAAAATATATTACCATGAACATTGTAGTTACAATTAGTTTTTAGGAGACATAGAGTGGGAATAATTCTATCAGCTTTTCGATCGTAGCCGTTCAACAATACGGTATATTTATATACGGTCCCATGTAAACAATTTTATCTGCCCCAGATCGTCTTAAAGTAACTTATGTTCTTTACCATGATAAGAACCCCTGAAAACGTAGTGGACACAAATATCTTGGGGAATTATTTGAACCGAGTAGCCTTGTTTGTTTTTTTCCTTTTATTAAGTTATTGTACTTGCATAGTCATTGCTAACGTAATGTATGTACCTTGTGAATATATATCTAATTTAAGATGTAGGGCTGTTATTACCCTCCACCTAGTCACCTTTTTCATTTCATAACCATGATACTGGTACACATGTTTATTACTAACCATGCTTCATCAACCATGCTCATTGATCACCTCATTTAGAATAGGTACTTTACCTTTACTGTGCATAAAGCAGTATCATGTGTAGTTCAAGTGGTCCACAATAATTTGTTGGCATTTTTGTGCATATTTCACTTCGGTCGTTAAATCCGGCTCCTGACTCCCTTAGAATGCCCTCTATGGCTGATAAACTTTCGGGTTCTCCTCTTGGTTTGTTTCTGTCTTCTGAACTACAGTTTCTTCAGCCATCCTGCTGGCGTCTTCAGGCCCGAAGTTTGGATATGTCTGGAAAAATTGTAGCCTAGAAGATAAGCCTTCGCAGAGCATAACAAAATAATTCATCAGTTACCGAGGACTTAAAATCGCCGTGGAAATCTGAAGATCATCATAATGTTCTAGTTTAGTGGTTTCTTGTGTATTAAAAGCATAAGTTAATTTTCATAACTTTCTTTTTGGTGTCATTATAAACGTAGGAACCTGTATTTAAAATTCTAAGGAGTTCCTCTTTAAATATTGTCCAAACATTCTTCCATAGTCTGCATCAGGAGTGCAGTCCCTTGGTGGGGCACAGCCGCAGTTTATTGTCTGGAATGCATGTGAATTCGAGCCACTTGAAACAATTTTTATTAAACTTGCTGTGAAATAGCGGTAACGAAAGCATTTTTATTCCGTAGGTCTCTCAGGACGTGCTTTTCTCAATGGAAAGTCATATCGCCTTCTGTACCGTTGTGACCACAATATCACCGTCTACAAAATTGATTCATATCCATAGATTCTAAGAATCAAATATGAGGACGTTTGAGTCATTTCAACGTTATTAGTATGGGAACATCAGGTCTGACGAATGAGGAATGTTCTTATGTGCCGTGCAAGCATGTACCCCAACGAAATTTGCTGTCAACCAGTTGCATTCCAATGCGTTTATTAAGTGGTGGGCGGAGTATGTGGTTCCTCCATAAAATTCTATCGTGGGAAACATTTAAGTTGGATATTTTATGCTGATCATGCATAGTCAGTTAGACTTTCATGCCACGTTAGCTGGTTTATGGTGCGCCAACATTATATTTTCTGCATATGATTTTAATTTCGTATGGCGTACCTAAAGCATTATATTTGCTCAAGCTACCACTAGAGGTTTTGAACATAATAGTAAAATTTTAGTGATCCTAAAACTTCCAAAATTATTTATTGCGGTCGGCTAACGTTGTCTTACTCTGCTGAAGATGATACGCTAAGCTCCTCACTTTGCTTGAAGAAATTGTTCAAATCTACATCTGCTTCTGCAAAATACCCCGCAAGCCATCTCAAGGGTGTGTGACAGGGGGTGAGTAGTCCCCAACTATACAGTATACCCAGTGGCGTACCGACGGGTGGGGGGGGGTTTAGGGTTTAACCCCCCCCAAAAACATGTTTACCTGAAATTCGTTTTCGTTCGTTTGCCTGAACAAGCGTTTAGAATTTTGCTTATTGGGCTGAAAGATATAGTTGAATTGTTTTTACGAAAAGAGAATGTTAATTTAATTATTTTTTAAATGAATAATAATCTAAATCTCATTTTATGATGATGCACATAAATATTAATGAAACCTCCCCCCCTCCGAAGAAGTCAAACCCCCCCAGAAGTCAATCGTACGCCACTGACTACACTGCGTACGCCACTGACGCCCTATTAAAATGTAATGTGACTACGACTATTGATGCATTAGCATAAATTGCTAATGCTTGTCAGGTCATAAAGTTGTTGCCATTACGCGATAGGGAAGAATCACCACCCATTGCTAATATCAGGTGAATCTGCTTGAGAATACCGCTGGAGTAAATGGTTTTGGGCGTCATATTTCATTCCCATATGTGAATGAATGAGAATGACTTCATGATAAAGCGACCCCCTTTCACTCTTACTGCTCCGCACTAATGTGTTTTAAAACCGGTCACGGTTCGACGCTCTGGTGCCTATGCCAAGGCTAGTGATGTTGATCTGAACACGTCTAACCCGCCTCAGTTAAAGCTGGCTTCCGTGGGAGTAATGAAAACGAGGTTTTCTTCGATGAGAACAAATTGATCGAAGTTGGTTTCAATGTGGTCAATAATTATAAATTTATTTAACCAACATATACGGGCTGTTCACATTTCGAAAAGATGAATTCGAAGGGATCATAACATATTCACATCGAAGAAAATCTGTGTGGACTCAACATGCCTGGGAACATTTCAAAATCTGTCTCCCCTAAGCTAAAGTTGTGAGTATTAATCGGTGTTTTTGTGCCAACTTGGAGTGTTTAATCGCACTAACGAGAGCGATGGACTGTAGTTGTTTTTCGTCTCTGGCATCTTCAAGCGGAACACATGCCATTTGACTAATTTTCACTGACACTATTAAGTCCTACCGTCCGAGTTGACATGATCATCATTTTGATAGCCAGCCAGATAGCCAGCCTTATGAATACAACCGATATGATGTATTTGACTACTTTCTATTATGAATGAGTTCTACTGACTGTTGATAGCAGAGTTCCCTCGTGTTAATACTAATAAGAAGAAGTTGAATTTTCAAAGATGGATTGTTTTTATGCAAAAGGATTTTGAATTCAAAATACTTTCATTCGTATGTAATATCATCGATTTTCATAGAGCGTAAAAATTGGCTCCCAGCTCGTGGTCCATTTCTCAACCTGTAGTGACTATAGATTATTTTACTCAGATCTTATGAAGCAGACTTTTTATACGAACTATGAAGCACCGTTGAGATGGTGTGGACTGGCGGACATGATAGGCCTAGTTCTCGAGTACTACACTCCACCCACATGGACTGCTTATTGATATATCTATTTTTTAAATGGAAATTACCTATTTTTATATTCTTTTATTAATTAACTTCGATTTCAAGGAACTCTGGAGCGGTTAATATTTTCTATCGCAAAAAAGGTCAGAAAATATAGTCTGATACGAATAAAATATATTATTGGAGGTTTCATGATTATAAGTGGATATTAAGAAGACTGTGAATGGCTGGTTTAGGGAAAATCTTGGGAGTTAACCTCCCCCTGTAGCTTATATTATTTGATGTATTTTAGAGACCAGGAGTATTGCTACTTACATGTTGTACCTAAAGTCATAACGGCTGTATATTCCCTGATGGCGAATGAATCAATTTCAAGATGAGATATATTTCTCCATCAATGTTTCCTGACATCTTTTGTTCACCCAATTATGAGCATAAGTTCTGTGAAGTATTAGCTGAGGTGAAATTTCCGCTGTATGTTTGAGACTCATCTTATGCCGCGGTAGAATGATCGCCTCGAGCACAAATTTCTCAGCGAGAAATTTCTACATTTGTTATATCTTAGATTTATACCACATTTTTAAGAGAGAGTAAGGCTGAAAGCTAATGATTTAAATTGCTTACAATAAAGGAATAATTTATAATTGGGGTATGGATATTTAATGACACAAGGGATTAATTCCAAGAAGTTTGGTTAGCTAAAATGTGAAGAAAGCTAGCTTAATCGTGCTCACTCTCTTCATATTTGAGGTTATTCCCATCCTAGTTTATCCAGAAATACAGTGACGTTTTACTTTTTTGCCTGGGGGTTTTCACGGCTATATAAAAGGGTTAGTTACCGGTGAGCAATCATCTTCTCTAGCATTTTCAAACATCTCTTTTTATCAATGTCTCCAATCATCCATCCGAATATTGATTTACTGCAGCTCTTCATTCCATTTTCCTATCAGGTAACCGTTTAAGTCAATCATAAGTTTTATTTTAAACCCACTAATAAATTTCTTGATTCCATCCTTGGTCTTCCTCAGAAATTCTTCTCATTCGATATCCCTTCCATTGTGATGATGTGGAGACAGATATGTCTGAAAATTGACTCAAAGATTGTCTCGCTTCCACTTCGCACGATTTTCATAAGGCATCTTTCCTCCCCTTCTCTTCATAGGACTTCTTCACTTGCGATTCTCTCCGCCCAGTTGATCTTCATAATTTTTCTATGAAAATGTTTCCATTACTTCTAATTTTCTTCGTTCATTCGCCTGGACTAGGATGGCGGGATCCCAGTCCAGGTGAATGATTTTTTCACTGTGAATTTCACACATTTGTGTGACCATCAGCGGGTGACTCCGTGAAAGTTATTGCGCGGCCAGTTCCGTCGTTCTTTGAATTTATGTAACTCTTTGAACTTCCTACCTAATATAAACATGTTTAAATGAAGTGCTTCTTTGCGTCCAAGCTTATGTCGCTGGCAGTTAATAGACGCTTCTTCTAAAAGAATGCCTTCTCCGCTTGAGCTAATCTGTTGGCATATTTTTGCCACGTCCATTACTGGTTACTTTTTTCTCAGACATCAAAAATCTATTCCCCGTGCTCCAATTTTCGCTGCCCACGTCCTACAGTGGCATTGCCTTCTCAGTTTCTTCCGCGAGCTATTATTTCAGTTTTCTTTTCATTAATATTCACATCCTTTTCCATACAGTCACCTGCCAATTCTTCCTTCTCTGCCTAAATTGCAGTGTCAGCAGTGAAGGCTAGTTTATTAATTGTCTCTTGATTCACGTGTATTCCTGTTTTATTTTCCTTTTTTCTTTCATTGACTTTTGAATGTCCCAGGATGCAAACAACTTGACCGGGAAGTTTTAGAAGACCGGACAGATTTATTTATTTCTGTGGAAGATTACCTAGTGTCTTTATTCATTATGAATATCGAGAACTTCCACCATATCCAGCCTGAAACAGTTGTATTTACCTATGTATTCTTGAGAGTGGGTCAAGCACGCCAAAATCTCTAACCAATGTAAATATAGGTACCACGTACTCTTTGGTTTGCTACAGGAGATATGTTGAAACAGTTTAAAATGCACCTAGGGTTGTAAAATCCCTCGGATTCACCGAAAGACTACCGGAATTGAATCCCAGAATAATGATTTTTTTAAACCCCGCCTCCCGGGTTGTTTATTATGATTGAATCGTGAAGGAATGTTTTTGGAAGGACTCTAAAGAGATACTCTGCGGGTGTTTTGAAACTTCCTTCGAGCATTGTGCTTAATTCTTCCGTCTGCCGGGAGTTAAAAACGATAGTAGGTATTAAGGAAATATTTTGTGCATTTATAGGAATAACTACGACATCACCTAATTCTCCGCACACTACCAAGTGTCTACATCACTGCAAGAGAGTTTACTAGTCTAAATTTGCTAGAAAACGTAAAGTATCGATGCTCCCCATGTCCATTACCCTGAAGCGAATCTTTTTCGCGAGAATTTGAAGACATGAGTCACTTTTAAGAGTAGTAGTACCAATGGCGGCAATTGCCTTTTAAAATGGAAACATGACACAATATTTTCAAGGGTCACACAGCGGGTCACACTGATTGAGGAGATCAAATAAGGATTTAATTTTGAGAAGCTGAGTGAACCCTTGCTACTTCTCCCTTGCTTGAAATGGGAATAATCTATTTGGCTGGCCGCTGTATTACGTTTCTCTTGCGAATAATGAAGTTTCTGCTCTGGAAATCGTGTTAAATTATCCATAAATATATATCAAGGTACAGCTAAGTCAATTATGATCAAGTTACACTTTAATGTTCTCCATTGTAGCTGTAATCATACATGAATTAGAATAAAATTAGGGAAATAGACAGCAGAACAGACAGATTTATAATGTCATTTTTCACCCACTGCCAGGAACCCTTCTAGATCGGCATCCACATTATACCCTGAAAGCAACCTCAAGGGTGTGTGGCAAGGGGTGAGCTGTCACCAACATGGATTACACTACCCTATTATAGTTAATGTAACTACGACTATTGATGCATTAGCATAACTCGCTATTGCTTGTCAGGAGGCGATACCTCACAAGCATTCACTACACCATAGTAATGCTACAAATGATTTGTATGGATATATTTTGCAACTACATAATTGGACATATATACAAAGTTACACCGCAAATATGCACGGCGTGCATGCACACTTGTCGTGGCTAGCAAGGTATACTTACTTTCAGATACTTTTTTTTACATATTCTCCCTGAATCTCCAGGTAAGTGTATCCCACTCTGGAAGCGGACAACTCCTGGAATGAACTACCCTGGAGTCGGCATCCCTGAACACATCCCTACTTGGCGGAAGACGCCCTTTGGCGACGGTCTGTCGTCTCTCCCGCCCTACGACCGTGCTCCCGCCGCACACAGAAATGGCGTCCGCATGGGTTGTCCGTTCGCCTTCTTCGCGGAAATTCGGATCGATGACGATGCGACCCTGTCCCTCACTCTTCGCCAAGTTCGCGTGGATTCCCCCGAAGTTCGCCCTCCTTCCCCCCCCCCGCTCTCTTTCCCGGATTGCCTGAAGGGGAGGAGAGAGGAGTGTCTCGCTTTCCCCAGTCGCCTTCGGACCCGAACGGCGGACAGCGACCGTGTACCGCAAGCACATAATGGTCCTGGCTCTCGGGGAGATAAACAAGGTCGTGTTTGTAAACATGGAGGCTCGTGCAACGGCATAGGGCTCGAAAACCTATCGGTATGACCGATGCCGTTCATTGAAAATTTTCGACTCTCGTAGCTCTATGTGCCTACGATAAACTGGCTCACACTAAGCAGCCTGCTGCTGGGCTTGCCAATCCCTGTATTGGTTGTGAAATGGATAGTGTTTAAGTTACAAGTACCTAACTCTAGGGATAGGAAATTTAAATCCAGAATCGATTTTCGATTTATCGACTTTCGAATTTGGTTTTAAAAATCGATTTTCTATAAATTCGATTTTTTCCCCAAAATAATGGAAAAATCGAAATCGATATTTATAAATAGTATAGTAATTGTCTGCTGAAATACGGATGTGCTGTTGTAACAAAATGCAAAATATGGGTTAATGGAATCACTAGGGATAAGAACCGAATACAGTTAAATTTATTAATACAATATATTATTTTAAAGATATTAATAAGATATGCAGGAAAGTACTAATCCATAACAGATACTTATAAACATATAGGTAATATAAAAAGCAAATTACGTATAGTTTAGTAGCAATAAGAATTATATATTGAAAAGTGGGCATACCACAAAATGAAAAACAGAATTTTATTTATTTCTTGTTTGTAAAGCCGTGGAACCAGTGTTCCTCGGGGATGGAAATTAAGAAAACTAACATATTTAAATGTTCTCCGGATAATCGATTTCACACCTGAGTTGCAATTAACCCGGCGTGAGAAAATAGTCACTCACACGGCACGGAAGAGGCAACTATAGATAAAAATCCTGCTGGCTACTTTGAATACGTGGGGATATTCTCCCTTAATCTCCTTCCATGCTTGTAGTGGATTGGAGTTGGACTTGCGGTCGACTGGAGGGCGGTTTACGAACTGGCGCAGCTCGATTGGCAAAATTCAAACGCTGTAGCAAGCTAAAAATCGAAAATCGATCGGATAGAACCGATTTTGATCGGTTTTTCAAAACAATAATTCGGCTTCGATTAAATCAAAAATCGGAGTGTGATAATCGATTTTCGATTAAAATCGAAATCGATTTTCCAATCCCTACCTAACTCCTTCAATAGCATTGGTGGTCTTCTCGTGGATATCTTGGACCCGGGTCACAACTGATATGCCACTGTTATTGCTCCTCTAGCTGCTTTGTCCTTCATAAGTAGCATGTTACTGATGAGCCGTATTTTATATCAGCTCAATCTTAATTTATAAACATTATATCCGTTCAATGTATACTTAATATCAGAGAACTGTGAATAATAATTTACTTGCGGTCAAATCTGCAAGTTTCGTCTTACAATTCTGAATTATTGCGAGTGTTCAAGAGCATAAGTTAGTATAGTTATTCAGAGTACTCTAGCAATTACATAGTTCTGTGAGGGAAACGATATAAACGACTTTGCGGTGGTGAATCATTGGCAATGAATATTCACATTTAAATTAATATTTGCACAGACGATGGGAGGTCTGGGAGTAACTTAGAGAAAGCATTTAGGTATCGTAGGTACTGAATTTCCATGTACACCTGCAAAATTCCGTGTGAGCCAACTACAGGGTACTTGGTACGGGGTGTTTCCACACCAGGCATGCAAAACTCGTCCAAGAACTAGGTAAAAATGCCCACGCTCCTGTCGCTCAGCGGGAACCTAAAATCTGTCGGTAGAACATTGCAAGAACAGGCCATAAAAATAGGGCAGTGTTAAGGCCGTTTTACACGGGGCACGAAATTGCACAACTTCAAACCGCATGTTTTTCTCAATCGGGCGTGTATTCATTTTCGAATTAGAGCAGGGGCTATTTTGCTATCTCGCTTTCGTGCATTCGCGCGTGTGTTCTTGCAATTCACGACTATGCACGATGCAATTTGAAATGCACGTTCGTACGTACATCAGATTGTGCAATTACGTGCCCCGTGTAAAACGGGCTTTACATCATGATGCATGCTTACATGCAATTCACATGTTAAGACACTTATACTGATTAAAAAGGGATACTATTTCAGGCGGGAAACCAAGTCAAGCGGGACACTATTTAGTGTGGGTCGTGATGTTAGTATTTATGAAGCACAAGTATCAAGATATTGTGTGATTGCCCAACATGGTTGGTTCGTACGTATTCAGCATGAAAGCTATCTATTCCTAACGACATCAAAAACACTTAATGAAACACAACATGAGCATAAAATTATGGAAATAGACTGTATTACGGGCAGGTTTAAAATTGTATTTTATCCGTCAATGGTTAGAGTCGTTAGAGACTACAATAACTGCCCTTGAGATTGGTATAATGGATGTTGCTAGCTATTTGATTTGCTATATATTGTTTCTGTATTAATATGCTAATTAGTACAAACATAACATCTCAAATACTTTCTACACAACTCGTGTATTTCTACGAATTAAGATGGATCAATACCTACTCATTATTTCTATAACATTTATAGCCTATTTCACAAGGCGGATTTCGAAGGCTTAAAACAAGAACTATTGACCTCGTATAAAAAATTTAGTGATATTAGTAAAAACCGTTGTACTGACTATACATGAAATACTTTTCGTAACATCACACAACTACCCATAACTAGCGCAATACCAAGTAAACTTAAAAAGGTCGATACTGAACCTAGGTGGTATAATGTGGACGTCCGGAAATCTCTCAAGAGCACGAATACGGCACGCAAAAATGAGGAACGCACGTCAGGATCTCCCCGAAGAGGAGTATAAGAAGTTATGCGACAAATACAAGAAAACGAAAACAGCAGCTAAGGCAGCCTTTCAAAATGCATTAACGAATTTCAAAAATAAAATATTGGGCAAATATTTAGAGGACAACCCAAAGGCGTTTTGGTCATACGTGAGGGAGGTTCAAGGCTGCAAATCAACAGTAACGTCACTAAAGAACAATCTAGGAGAAAGAGCAAACGACAAATTAGATAAAGCAAATATCCTCAACGCCTTTTTTCAAAGCGTCTATACCAAATGCTCTCCAAACGACACCACTACAATGCCTAGGCTATATAAGCACCCAATGCAGTCTATTAATATCACTAGTCGTGGAATAGAAAGTCATCTGAAATCCATTAATACCAAGAAATCACCCGGTCCCGATCAAATTCCCGCCCGAGTTTATAAATAATTAGCATCAGAAATAGCACCATATCTTAAAATAATATTTGAAAAATCTCTAACACAACATCGTGTTCCTTACGATTGGAAAATCGCGAACGTTACACCAATATTTGAAAGCGGCGATAAGGAAGAGCCCAGTAACTATAGACCGATTTCCCTTACGTCTATCTCGTGCAAGATATTGGAACATATAATCGGCAGTTCGATTATGGGGTACTTGGATAGTCAAAACTTGTTAACGCCAAATCAGCACGGATTCCGGAAATGCAGGTCATGCGAAACTCAGTTGGCCCTCTTCCTTCACGACATTCTTTCCTCGGGAGAAAAGCTTGTCCAAGTAGACGCAATATTTCTAGATTTTAAAAAAGCTTTCGATAAGGTCCCTCATTCAAAGTTACTCGTTAAGTTGGAAGCATACGGAATACACCACGACGTAATATGTTGGATAAAACAGTTCTTAGCCGACCGCGAACAGAGGGTAGTTCTAGATGGCGTTAGCTCAGATGTAGTGAAAGTTACATCAGGTGTACCTCAGGGAAGTGTCATCGGTCCCCTATTGTTCCTTGTGTTTTTATTAATGATATCACTACCGTTGTTACTAGCAAAATTCGGCTCTTCGCAGATGACGCAGTGTTGTACAGGGATCTAGACAATGAGTCCGACAAGATTGCGCTACAAAAAGACCTAGATGCTATAAATGAATGGTGCAATACTTGGCAGTTAGAATTGAATTTTAAAAAGTGCGTTGTTATGAATTTTTGGAAAAAGAATAACTCGGTGAACGATACGTACACAATTAATCAAACAGACTTATCAAATGTAGAGTCAGTTAAATACTTAGGTGTGACCCTTACTCAGGACCTGTCTTGGGGGAAACACGTTCGGGAAATCTGCGGACAGGCTAGTCGCAAATTGGGATTTATCAAGAGAATATTAGGAAAATGCGACGAGAAAGTTAAAGAGCGATGTTATTTTTCACTCGTGAGACCTCACTTGGAGTACGCCGCTAGCATATGGGACCCTTACGAAGTAGGACTAATCTCTGAAATAGATAGAATACAACGGAGAGCAACAAGATTTGTGAAAGGTTGTTACGATAAACTTAGCAGTGTTACCGAATTGTTGAAGGAATTAGGGTGGGAATATCTAACTGATCGAAGGGAGAAATACAGGTTAAATCTTTTGCGCAAACTCGGAGCAGACAGTTTTTTGCCGGACGTTCAACACATACTGCTAGAGCCAACGTACTACGGTAGAAGCGATCACAGGAATAAAATAAAGGAAATTGACTGCAGAACCGATAGATTTAAAATGTCTTTTTCCCACGTACAATAAGGGATCATAATAGTTGCGATAGATCAATCACATGAAACTCCCACCCTCAATAGGTAGACTAGAATTTTTACTTGTGCTTAATAACACCACATAATTACTAACTCTTCACACCGGTCGATTAGTCCGGCATTATTTTATTTTCTTTGCATGAGGTAGCATCTCGTAGTATTCATAAATTAACAGTATCAGTAATATTAACCACTAGATGTGTTGTACTAGTCACCCCCTATCAATTTCCTTATCACAGGGGTTCTAATAATTATTCTGTCACGCGGTCCTAAACACGCGACGTTATATACTGTATCAGCCCGACACACAAAAGGTACCCTTCACTTTATCACTTCTTACCTTGAGAGAGATCCTTTCTTTTGGTAGTCCTTGGCGCAAAGGTTAATGGATTAATTCATGCACAAAAATGATATACTTGAACAATACATATATTTATAATAACCCTTTTATTCTTCACTTAGAAAACAAATTCACTGTGGTTAATCAATTAATTAATATATGTTCCCTTCTCAAATATATTCGTATTGATTTATAATGTTTGTTCTACTTCACCGGATATTGCACAATGTGACTTCCGCCGATACTCTATGCCCCAGTATCTGTTTATCGGATTCCTGGATCCTTCCTTAAACACAGGACACTGGCGTTGATAATTGCTGTCCAAAGCTGCTTACTCCCGGCAAATTATTACTACAAAAACTCCAGACTGACTTTCACTCGATGACCGGACCTTCGGCTTCCCTGAGTGAGTGAGTGCTGACTTCGTTGAGACCTTGAGTGTCCTCCCTTTACGTTCCTGGTGACTTTTTGTTAAGAAGAAGCCCCGTCCCTTGTCTTACAAGCCCTTTTATATTATCTCTCCTCCCCTCCTGTATGTTCTAGAACATTCCCGGTTTTCTCCCCTTCTCTCGTATCTGATAGGCTATTCCCCTTTCATTATTATAATTTTGTTTACCCCTTCCATCCTTTCTCTGCCTTGCAGCTTTCATAACATCAACGGCATTGTTTTATTTTGTTTACGTGACCCGAAAACGGTATTGTTTTAAAGTTGTTTTCATAACATAGACGGCTTGTTTTAAAGTTGTTTTTCATAATACAGAAACGATATTGTTGCCTCGCGGTAGTACGTGTTCCCAAAATATACACAATGGCGTCCTTAATCGTATACTTATGCCAACACGGCCAAAATGGCGTGTTACAGTGTCTATAGCATTTTTCTGCATGTTTGTATGTTCTTTTACGTATCACTCTCCCAGTTTCCGGTTGGACTGCGCACTGTTCTCCTGACTGCTTTTGGCCTGCGCCTAGAGCCAGGGGGTGCGTGCGAGGTTCGGATTTGTTCTGGGACGAGTGCTGCATGCCTGGTGTGGAATCACCCCGTGCCACACACCCTAGTGGTGGCTTGCACGGTACATCGTAGATGTAGATGTAGATATAGTGCATGTTTGTGAAAAAAATAAACCCCCTGCCACAAAACCTTGAGGTGGCTGTTAGGGTAGGTACTTTATGGTTGTAGATGTAGTACGTAATAATTAAGTACGAGTACGAATAATTAGTTTATACCCGTATCTCCGCATTTACATGGCATGAAAACCAATCAGGTGTGCAGGAAGGGCATCACTCCGAGAAAATCGGACTCTGCCGAGCTGAAATCTCATCTTTGGCCCAGCCTTAAAGGTCTCACGTGCATTCAAATATTCCACGGTCCCTAAACCGGTGCACGAAATTGTAGATGAGAGTGCGTGTTAGGGAGTGCAGCCGACGTATTTATCGCCGCTCATTTCTTGGAGATTCCATTTCCTTGAAATTTCATTTCATTGAGCGTGAATAATCTTGGGATTTCCTCTGAGTCACGCTCGGGGTGCCTTATTTTTATTTTCAACGCATGAGACGGGGCCATCTCTTAAGGAGGGTGCGCTAATGCCGAGGAAGTCGATGGAGGCAAGACATATGGACGCTCAAACGACGCCCCCGTGAAGAAAGGGACCCTCAACCCGAAAGAGAATGGGAGAAGTGGGGAAGAGCAGGAGATGAAGTGAGGAAGGAGTGGAAATATACATCTACATAGCACCGTGCAAGCTACTTCTAGGATGTGTGGCAGGGGGTAAATTTTCTCAATTTTTCAGTCGACAAGGTGTCATTAGTGAAACATGGTGGTCTCGTTTAGTTTCTCCGTATTATTTCGTAATTTTATTACCATGGCCTTGTCAAACTCCTTGACCTGTGCGATGGGAGCACTAATTGAAGTTGTAGGGCTTTTATTAGTGTCTGTTACTTACAAATGTTTATTACACTACTCCCGTAGTGGCACATATTATTTATTAGTAACCGTACTGAAACACTTAATCAGTCGTAATCATCAATCACCTTAATCGGCATAGGTGCTTGAGCAATACTATATTTGAAATTATATACGAGAACGGTGATTCTCCAACACTCTTAATTCTTTTAATAAACAGGATTTCTCAAACTCTGAAAAATAAAAAACGCCGGATCCAGTGGCGGTGGAGTAAATTTCGTAGGGTAGCGGGTTCAGATCCCGCCTGGGTGAGATTTTCACCTCCGAGGGCATGGTAGTGTGTGTTCTTCCGTTTTGTGTCTTATGTCAAAGGTCATTGAGTATTTTTTCAGGATGATGTAAAAATAAACAAATATAACGATAGTAAATGGTCGTTTGCTTCAGCGATGACCTCCTCTTCCGATACAAAGCTCTGTCCACCCAGCAAGTTCTTCAAGTTTGAAAACAGGAAAGAGGAGAAGGGGTCCAGATCTTGAAAATAGGGTGAATGAGTTTGTAATTCATGACGTATTTCGGCCAATTTATCAGTTGGAATTGTAGACGTGTGAGCTGATGCATTTTCGTGGTGGAAAAAAACTATTTTATTCTTCGAATTGTCCCAATTGTTCATCAGTTGAACGGTGTATTGATCCAAAGATATAAAGGAATACTTTTTTCCTTTTCTCAGATAATCAATGAAGACTATACCATGCCATGTATTGACAGTATTTTTATTTTGTTGTGCAATGGTGGATGTGCAATATACTGTTACATAACTTTGCAAAAGCGCACTTGAAGTGTACTCGTCCAAACATTTCTTTTAAATGTTCGCGCGATGCCTGTTATCGAGCTTTCGACGCAGGCGCTCACCTTGTCATCAATACGCACGACACGCTTGGCACGCTGTCAACTATAGAAAAATTTTCAGATATGCTCAAAAAGTAAATCACCAAATAGTTTACAGAAGAGTAGCATAGGAAAAGGCCATATGGAGCACTATACAGAAAAAAATAACCAGATGGATTGAGCACCCTGAGGCACAACGGATGTGTAAAGACTACAATTAAGGAAAAATATAGGGAAAAGTCCCAAGAGGAAGGTCAAGGTCAAAGATCAAATAAAGAGGAAAGTACATAAGAGGAACTACCAGGGAGTAAAGGAACTAGCATTGATAGGGAAGGATGGAGGGCTGTGGTCAACCTATTTTAGGATTGAACGACCGATGATGATAACTTATCAAGTTGCTTATTTACTTGAATCAGAAGGTTAATGTGAAAAATAAAATTTAATTTGTGATCCGAACGCCATCTCTGGCTAAAGTCACTGATTTACCAGACCGCCCTCGTATGCAATGTGTAGCTCCTCTTCATCTGCAATGCACTCTGAAAAAGTCTCATTGGGGTAAGGCAGTGGGTGAATTTTTACCTAAACATGCACCACACTATGAGATGCAAACGTTTTAGGAATTACGAGTGTTGGTATATTATGCAAATATGTTCACACACAAAGATATGTTCAAGTAGAAAGCGAAACAAACATGCAACTCAGTAAATGTTAACATATTAATAAACAAAACATGTATAGAAAAATAACTTTCTACAATACCTATCTAATAACCTTATCATAAAGTGTAAATGGCGGCAACAATGGTCTGCATTGGTTCGCGGAAAAAAAATACTTTCTGAGCTTGTCCGCTCGTCCACTCAGTGATTCAACCCGAAGGTTGGTTTGGATAGGTGAGGGTAGAGCTCACCCCGGACTAAGCCACAGGCGAGTAATTTTCACACATTCAGGGTAGGGGGGCCAGTTCCTTTCCCTGGACCGCCTCGCACTCAGAGGATTATTTTTGTTCGGGGGCGTCCAAAGGCTTCACCCGGATTTGAACCCGGGACCCTTCGATCAGTAGCCAAGCACTCTACCCACTAGGCCACCACGCTCGTAGATTCTAGAAATTGGCTTTTTTAAAAAAATTGTTGCAAACTTTTGTTGAATTTAATGTTAAAATACGTCAATTGACGAAATTCGCTGCGCACGAGTTTATCTCGGTATCTAAGTCTCCATCGTGGAAATATAAATAAGAGGTGTATGCGCGTGGGAGTTCGGATGAAAACACGGAGGGATGAGGAGTTGGCACTGGCCTCTCTGAAGCCTGGGGAAAAAGGATTTGAGAGACGCGGGAAAGGGAAGAACATTCCGAAAGAGGGAGGGGGGCTGGGAGGTGGTTCGTGGTGAGGGGAAACGTCTGGAGACGAGAGACGTGGAAAAAATGGCGGTCTCGGGGAAACCAATGGGAGTTGAAATATACTGGCGGGGCTACCTAGGAAATTTTCGCGTGGTCAATAGTCTGCCGTCTTGGTGTGTCAACTTTAGTCACGAAAAATGGATTTCCCTTCTTCGAGCATAATTTAAAGTATTAAATAATATTCCCTATCTACCATTTAGTCAAATTTCAGCAATAATTCCGAAAATTAATGTTCCCCATGTACTAGTGTCCCTTTTTCGCGCCGAAAATCTCATGAAAAACATTGCAAATGGCAACAAGCTTCCTCATCATTTTGCATCAGTCTGCGACATCCAGTGGACTTCTGTGAATTATCATGCAATAATGAAATGAATGTCAATCATTTTTAGCTTTAAAATATAAGTCACGAGTAGTTCAAGTTAAATTAAAAAACAGTGTTGTTTTTAACGTTTAAGTATAATTAGGCGTGGTCTCCATATCCCAAGCACCCCTGTTTCTATCACGCTCACTGTCTATGGGCAGAAACTATAGTGCTCTCTCCGGTATACGTATTTCTGCCTCCTTGGAGGAACCATGAGTCGCTTGGAAAAACAATTAGGAGATCAAATCAGTATGATAACATGCATAAGTTGGTTCGTGAAAGGAAAGTTATACACGTTTCCATAATTGTCTACCCTCTATAAAAATAATGTTTTTCTTTCTTATCATCCGTGGTTGCCGAGGAAATTAAATTTTCTACTGTTGAAACAGTAAAACAATGGATTTTTATGGAGGCAAATATGCAATTTTTTTAAGGAAAACCCAAGCGTGTAGGAAACTGGAACGTAGTGATAAAATCCTTCATTCTTTCAGCCATTCAGTGGTGTAAGTTTCAACAGTGAGCTTTTCGAGAGTGGTTTGGATAATCTCGAGTGCAAGTAGTGTAAAAGGCAAAAAAGAAACCCAAGAAATCTTTGCACCAAGCTCAATTTTTTTCGCATTGGAGTAAACTTTAACAATTATAGGGTGAAAACAACCGTTTTAAATTGTTGTTTGCAGTTTTTTATATGTTTGTGCTTTTTCCGCCTGTTTTTGTCGCACACTGCATTTATACCTGATTTCAGCTTTCTAGGTCGCCTGGAAATTCCTTAAACTGGCGTGACTGACAGGCGGATTAGTTTTATATGTGCATTGAATGCGAATAGTATTTGCCTACCTCGGTGGCAACGGCGTTACGTCCTCGCCTGCCAACCCGAGGGTAGCATAGCGGGTCCAAGTCCCGCCTGTGTGGGATGCCCGTGGTAACCTGTGATAGGCATTGTAAAAGG
Source organism: Pyrrhosoma nymphula (assembly GCA_963573305.1). NCBI lineage: Eukaryota > Metazoa > Arthropoda > Insecta > Odonata > Coenagrionidae > Pyrrhosoma > Pyrrhosoma nymphula. Next base: position 89,610,474 of record OY754334.1, on the reverse strand, counting down.
CTTTTTTAGGCTTATTTCTGGGAAATGAAAAATAAATTGAAAATAAACAAAATGAGTACGAAAGGATATTATTCTATCTCTTACCTAATAAATCTGTGAACCTGGGATTTTACCGATGCTGGGTGTTTCACCCCTTTCCATACAGTCATCGAAGTACTATCACAACCCCCAAAGTACCTGCCTATTCTTAATGACCCAAATTACCTCAGGGGTTGGTCCCCTGCCCTAATTACTATCATTACCGATCGAGAGCCGATCAACCTCAATGAGAAGAGAGGGCCAACTGAGAGGCAAGGAGGAGGGAGGCCCGCCCCTTAACCCCCCCTTAATCTCTCCCCTCCCCTTACCCAGCCCGCCGCCCCTTGCCGAAGATTTACGATGTTGGAACAGCAATAATTCCGCGTGGCGCTTTCGGGAAGGTGGGCACAAGAAGGGATCCTCTCGGGGGTACAAAAAAAAGGAATCGTGAAAAACGATCCGGGGCCTCCGAGACGGATTTTTTGGGATCCCAAATATTTCGTCCCGAGCCCTCCTCCCTTGGCCCCCTTCTTGTTTTCACCTCGCACGCCGGTGAGGTGCCCTCCAGACGAAAACCCTTTTCCTCGGCAGTCAACCATGCTCATACACACGTACGCAGACGGCACAACAATGTGGGCCAGACAGCACACGCCTCTAGGTCCTTCCGCCAACTCTCGCCGGTCCACCCTGTATCCCCTGTGGTACCCCTTAGTCCACTGGAGGAAATATGGCGGAATAGGGAGGAGTGAAAGAGAAAGAATAGTATTTCCTCATCCTTGTAGGTAGTACCATAGACTAAAGAATACTATTCTTTACTCTATGGTAGTACGTATGAGAATATCGTCTCATCGGTTCGTATATTTTTGCACCTAATTTTTTAAACCATTGTACCTGAAAGACTGAGCTAGGCTCTGGGAATGAAGCACGAATAGTGAAAGCTTTTAAAGCGATGAGACGTATACCTACTGATAGTTTAAAGTAAATTTGTATTTTCCTTGTTGCTTTCTAAAGTCGCCGTGTCTAGCAAAGTGAAACAATCTGAGGTTTAAAAAAGAAAACATCATCAAAGCAAATAGGTGTGTCCTAGTTTTTCCATACATTTAGAGTATTTGACACATCTGTTTTATATTTCCTGAGCAATGAAACGCAAAGCCCTAACATCTTAGCAGGATGAGTAATGCAATGGTCGGTATTTCCTTCGTTTGACTTAGCTGGATGAGGAGTTTTCTTCAAGTTCTTTCCTATCACTGTCGTAACCGGAAGATAATATCATTTTGGACGCTATTATTGGAGAAGAGGGTATTGAGATCTTAAGAGAGATTCAGTACCACCAAAAAATTGTAGTTTTGTCGCGAAATTTAGATGTAACTCCGAAGTGCAATTAATTAAAGTATGATCTGTCAAAAAAAAACCTTCCAATCAATTGAAAAGTTTGAAATCAGTTCGTGGTAATAATGGTATCATTAGCGAATTCCTGTACGCCTCCCATTCCCCCACAAAGACTTGCCACCCTTCCATTCCTAATGCTTCCTATTGGTGTTATCTCCGTCCCCAACAAAATCTTTGTTAGCTACTTTGTCAGTCAATGATTTTGTTATTACGCGGTGCTCACCTCCTTCCTTCACTCGCGTCTCAAACACATACAGCTTGTACGCCCCCAGATGAATGACCACCTCTCCCCATCCCCCTATCCCGATGGCTATATACGATGTCGTGCATTCTGTAGAATCGGTACGGTCTGGCGGAGATTTTGCGGGTTTCCCTCGGCTCTTGTGCAAATGCCGGGACATGTCCACTCCCGCCACGAAGCCAGCAACGGTTTTGCATTTTTCTACAGAAAAATTCTCAGTACAGACCCTGATGAGGCATCAAGCCTAATTAAGAGACCATGTTTTCTTGTGCTCTTCCGTTGATATTTTTTGTTTCAATGGTGATGTTGTTAACGAAGAAGTCCCATGAAGACTTGAAGTGAAACTAAGTATGATGAAAACTCTGAGAAGAAGAGGCAAACTTAATGGGCGCATTTTGTGACCCAATAGCCTGTTGAAAACAATAATGGAAGGAGACATGAATGAGAAAAATTACAGGGGAAGACCAGGAATGAAATAAATCAGGCAAACTATGATTAACTTCAAAAGTAAAGAATCATGTGAGAAGGAAGCGGTTGGCTGAGAGAAGAATTGATTGGAGAGCTGCCACTAAACAATCTTAGGAATGACGACTGTTTATAGTGATGTGATGTTTTTATCAATTGCTATTGTTACTTTTGTACTTAATTGAGACGTGGCAACTGAACTGAACTGTAGAAATTTGTCTGATGATAGCATCATTCGTCGAAACGTAGATCGTATGTATAAAAAATATTCGGTGGAGCAAAAGCAAAAAATTTTTTGCTTTTATTTCAATATGCACTGCAAATTCCATGAAGACATAACAATGATTGTAAACATCCTACCGCACACGCTGTTGTGGCGGCCCTCAATCTGTAGCGTTGATGTAGACGTAAGGGAATGACTCGCATTGGAGTATCTCAGCTCGGTTACGCAAAATATTGGATCCCTTTTTTCCACCACCTCGCCAGCCCTTAATGCAACCCCTTTTCCTAAACCTGCGACCCCTTTTTCCCTTGCCACGCTGGATAGAAAGACAGGGAAGCCTTCACATTTCCACGCCAGCATCCATACCCTTTTTCCTACGCAACCATTTTCCCCTCCTCCCATTTTTCCTCGGATCCCCTGCATGCAGCTCTCCCCTACCCCCCGCCCCCCTGAGGGCCTGTCAGGATCCTTCGGCCTCCCCCTCTCCTCCTGCGCACAAAATTCCCTCTCCGAGGCACTTGCTAACTCCTCAAACGCCAGCACGCACCAGGAGAGGACGACGGGCCGTCATCATCAACCCGATGCCCTCGCCACAATGCAGGGGATGCAGAGGGAAGGAAGGGGTCGGAAGGAGTGGAGGGTATTGGGGGGGGGGGGTTAGGGGGGCGGGGAACCGCTCACTCCTGTGGGTCGGAAAAATTCGTAAGGGTGGCCGGCCCTGCTGCGATGGAAACCCTAGACTGGCGATTAACCCTTAAAAGTCCCGAGCTGCAAAAATAGGTTGATATGAACGTGAGCTTCGAAATAGCTGTTATTATTTACGCACTTTGTTATTATGTATCGCACTCTCATTACTCTTCATATCATTCTGGCTGCGTTACTAGCTTTATAGCAGTTTGAGCGAGATGTCGCTACTCATAAAATTCGATGAATTTAGCCTCATCGTTAAGAAAGAGATCTCATCTTCCCAATGGTGTTAAAATATGAACCAGTTATCGCGCTACTTGTAGAGATGCTTGTAAAAAAATAGGAGCCGTTCTTTGTGGAATGAAGTAAAACTGTGAGCTTCAGAGAGACATCATTAATAAAATGAGGTCGTTCTGACGCACAGATCGGGTCAGAAATGTTACGGTATTTAGTTCCTATGCTTTCTCAATTATGATGTTTAGTTCTACGCTAACATATGATGCTACGGCATGGTCAACAGATAACCTATGGCATCACAATATAATTATTTTTCATCAATCATATAATTCAGTCTTCTTGTTTTCGACCGCTTCCTTAATAATTCATTCAGGGTCGCGAGTATCGGTCCGAACAAAGAAAAACAACTCTTCTCAGCCAACGTTTCGTTTTCAGCCAACGTACGTTTCAAAGATACAGAATTTAGATTTGGCTATAAAAATAAAAAAACTATAAAAACACTTCATCATTCTAAAACTAAGTGTCCTATTAATGCCAAAATGAAAAGTGATCTTGTATATTCCATTCCGTGTAATAACTGTGACTAGTTATATATTGGTGAAACTAGTCAATATCTCAATAATTGAATCGCAAACCACAAGTCAGACAAAAAGAACAACAGAGCTAGTTGTGCCCTAGCTCAACATTCAATAAATAACATTCATAATTATAATTTTGATAATGCCTCCATTCTCCATACCTGGTGTGTAGTGACCCCCTGCTACACTCCCTTTAGGTAGATTTCGGGTTACCACGTAGATGCTCATGTAGATCTCGGGTTGCCTCTACTCTAGCCACCAGACCCAGCAGGTCACTAATAATTATCCATTCAGGAAATCGGACGTCCTGTTGGAGAAATCGATTGAAGTGAATCACCCATACCCTTTGTCTTGAGTCCTGAAGCTGGACACGGCCGCGCTGAAATTTGTTGCCGGGGACGGCGATAAAACTCGGAGGTCGTGGGGAGCCGTAAAACATTCGGCTTCTTTTGCCGTCTTGGGAGAAGATGGTGCGCGATCCAATGGCGTGGCTAGGTTATTTTCTAGGGAGAGGCCATATGTTAGGGCTTGGGGGGAGGGACAGGGATTTATTCCGTGCCAAGGGCCAGACGTGGCATGGATTCGTTTCGTCTGTCCGTTTTCCATGAGGAAAAAATGCTTATGAATGAGTCCCACAGTTTCGTCCATTCCAGACCTCTATCTGAGGTATGTGATGGTAAAGCCTTCCCGTCTAACCCGTGCCATGTACTCTGCTCAGTTTTTTTAATGATATTTCGGCATCACACACATTACATGGAACCATATTATTTGTAGCCAATGCTGGACAGGGACGAGTATCCATCAAGCATTCGAAAAAAAATTTAACACTGTCGTATGAAAATAATCATTCATCCTGAGTATCCATTTTAATAACACAACTTTGTAATTTTCCACAGTTAATTTATTTCTACGACCGGTTTCACGTTGTAAATGCATCTGTTAGCAAACTCTGAAGCTTCAACCAGTCTCAATATACTGGCAGAAATTGGTTCACAAGTGGGAATGATTTGAGGTGAGGGGAGATCCAGAAATAGTACGATGGGAGAATATTTGGAGGATTTTTGCTGTTTTTCCAATTCTCTTTCTCTTCCAGTCCACCTGTGACTAAATTTCTCTCCCAATCATTATCCCCATTCTCTTACCCCCTCAGTTCTCTCCCTCCACCTCAAGCACCTTCAGTTGCGAAAAAAAATATCTGCCTGTATTGAGACTGGTTGAAGCTTCAGAATTTGGTAACGGATGCCTTAACAACCTGAAACCAGTCATAGAAAGAAATAAACTGTGGGAAAGTGCAAAGTTGTGTTTTTAAAATGGATATCCGTCACTTCCTTGGAGTCATGAGCTACCAAATTATTTATCCTAAGCTAAGGGTCCTGTAATTAAGTTTAAAATATTCCACAAATGAGGCTCGTTTACTGTACATGGTTGATTAGGTCGTTTCCAGACGTTTTCCTTGTTCATCACTCTTGATGTAAAAGTCCTTCATTCAGCTCAGAACTCAGCATTGAGAGACTTATGCATTTATTTTGATAAACTTTGCCATTATGAAATGTCCTTACATACCTCGAATAATAGGAGAGACCGAACTTCATTATATAATTTAGCTTAGCCTGCGGTCTATCATTTGATTTATAATCTAAGTATTAGGTGCAGTTTAACAAGTACATTCACTCATTAACCAGAAGTCACATATGTATGTGTGAATGTCTGCGGATACTTCATTTGAGCGATGAATTTGAGCATTATTATTAAACCGAATTAGTTTAAGAGCTGAATTGCATTGAGATGGATATTTGCCTTCTAGATCTAAGACAATCCTAATCTGATTACAATCATACTTTTTCGTGAACGCCAATTTTTGGCAATACATGGCATAAAGATAAATGTATGCTGGCCTATGTTTAACTATCACTAAGCAATCTCTGTTTATATCAGTGAGGGATAGTTGTTGATTTATTGCTACGAGAGAGCATAGTGGTTAATCGGTAAATTGCAGGCAAATAAAATATTGAACTCATATGGATACCTTGTCTTTACCTTAATTACTCCTCTGTTTAGTAAAGCATCGTAAGAGGCGCTAAGACCCTACCAAATACCACAGTCTGATGCTTTTTTTATTTGTATCCCGATAGGAAAAATTCCCATCCATCTGCATCATTTCTGACAAGGCAACCTAAGTCCGAGGAAGTGCCGTCCCCTTCAGCTTTGAGGGAAATGTACAGCCAATTGACGTTCTGTCACCTTCATTGAACTGACAACTTCTGGTTTGTGTTTCTTCTTTTCCTCTCTATGTCGCATGGTTGTGTGAACTCGTATATCTAAACCCATGGTGAAAATATTACGGTCTAACCTAGTCACAAAACCTCAACCCTGTTTTACATCGCATATCTCTACGGTAAAATAAATTCTCTTGTTTTCCTGAGGCTTTATTCGGAGCGGATTTGCTTTTTGGTACGTGGGAAGTAAGCTTGTTAAGTAAGAGCATGGTGCTCTAATGCCAGATATATCTCTTATTGTTGTACTGGAAATCATGGAACTTAAAAATTATTATTTGGAGTTCTTTCCCATGGATAGGTAGTTATTTTTTATGAACTGCCTATTCTTATTGCTTGGAACACCCTTGGTGCCCTTTCTCCTATAGGTACCTCATGTTTCAGTGTACCTCTACACGTATGCCCAATTCACTCTTCATATCGTCATCTAGCATCCTGAAGGTTTTATCTCGTATATCATGCACTACTCAGTAAGTCCTCATTTGCTTTTTAGATGTTTGCCCTGTACTCGGTGTTTCAGTATTGAATTAAACATAGCGATTTACAATATAAGTCTAAAAGAGAATATTTGCAAATAATGGTGGGTAAATTCTCACGGTGGTAAAAAATTTGGTTCCTCGTAAGCTCTGCGATTGTCTTAGGAAGTCTTGCTAAATTAATTTGTATTTCATGGAGCATCATTGATGGGCTAGTGTGAAGATGTTTAGCTTTTGAAAATACCGACCCCTTTCGTGTTCAGAAGGGACGCGTCCTTCCGTAAAAGGAAAATTGTAAAGTGTAATGCATTTTAATGCTGGAGATGCCCTTCACCTTCCAACTCCAGGTAGATATCAGCCTTTAGTCTAGCATAAAGAAATATACCATGCAGCCACTGGTGTGCATTTTTATAAATTATACCTAAATTACATAAACAGCACGCTTCCAACTCATCGAAGTATTTAGAGAATTCCAGTTTGTCAACATCTCCTTTTAATTCCTCTTGTGTTCCTCTACACCATCTCTTCTTTTTACAAAGCCTACCGAATCGAAATTTATTATTGAATCCCAAATGCCCTCGTTCAACCTAAATTCGACTTATTGTTAGATGACTTTCATTCTTCCTTAATCGTTCAAGTGCCTCAGCTGTCAAACGCCTTTCTTTATAACAATAGCCTTTGAACCAAATAAGTCAATGATCCATCCTGAGATGCAATGCAACAGTTGCCCGGGGCTTTTGTGCCAATAAAGTAAACAGATGCAGCCAGGCCTTGCTGCCTTGAGTTTTGGCGTTTCCGGGGGGAACCCAGTCAGTTCAGCGTCCATGTTCTTCCGCTTGTCTGCCCGTCTGCGAGGAGGAGGAACGCGAAAGGGACGGGGGAGAAGGGATAAAAGGAGTTTTTAAGGGCTCTGGGGGATGCGCGGGGGTCGCGGGAGGGGGGGAGGGATGAGGTGGTTAGGCCCAGACGGCGGGCCAGACGGAAGTGGGTTTTGCCGTGGTCTAAGAAGGAGGGGGGGTGAGCGGGCGGGTGGAAGGAGGTGAGTCGAGGCTTCTCCGCTAAGGAAACCGAGGGAAGACGGAGACGAGGAGGAAGACGTTGGCCCGGCTTGGCGCGCTTTTCGGGCCTTTTGGCGTAGGGCAGCGTCTATGCTTTCACATTCGGAGCTAGGTTCACCGAATAGAGCGTAACTAATTTACTACTTCAAGCAAAACGATCGTTCGCCCCAACTAGCAAATGAGTGGAAAATTACGAGGATAAAGGGTACTTAATTTTTAGTAATTTTTCAAACTATTTGATTATTGGTTGCGTGGAAATTTTTTAATTGTTATTCTTCCTCTTAATGAGCAAATTCAACGAAGTCATATCGTCTACAATGGATTCTGCGAGTGAAAATGTCTTTCTGCATGCGGAAATCGCTTTAAACACCCTACAAGAACCTTATCCTCAAAAAGACTCGTTGATACCCCACTGACAGTTGGGGTGGGGATACTCGTACAGTTTATTTCACTATTATTAAGATTTTCACCATCCCAGGTACCCTTTCTTTGGTATTCATCTAAAAAACTATTGTAGATGCACAGTTAACGAAGGTGCCACTTTAAAGTTATCTAAGTCTTCTCTCTACCTACCTTTTTATGCCTGGCGTCCTAACGTCCTCTGACACCCTTGAGACGGCTTGCAGGGCCTAGACGTAAATGAAGCTAAGAATTTTGGAACTAGGTCTATTTCTTACTAAGAAAAGCCCTTATTCGATGCCATGTGTGTCGGTAGATGATCGTAGACTATTTTATAGGAAAGCATGGGTGGACGAACACCGAAAATTTTACGACTAACGTAACTGTCTGAAATACATAGCCATAGGTTTGCATTTAAAAAGAAACTGTACGAAAGATTCGGTCGGGGATGGATGTGGGAGTGAAGAACGCGTCAGTATTAGCGCGAGAGTATGTACTGGACCGTCTTGAGGTTTCTTCGCTTTTTAAATATGTCCAGCCTTATTGACGAAGGCTTCCGAGGAGTGGTGGAATAGACGTGGCTAATTTTCCGGGATGTCCTCCGAGCCGATATATCTTCGTACGAAAGTTCGTTGGCGTTTCCTCAGGTGTATTCAGGTATGAAGTCTTCATGCCTGAAGACGCCTGCTGAAGCGCCGGCGAAATTGTCGTACGAAGATGTATCAACGCGGAGGACATTCCGAAAAATTAGCCACTCCCATGTGCACCCTTATGTTTTAAAGAGTTGAATTGCACATAGTGATATCCAAAACAAATGAACAGTGTGTCAGTCTAAATATAGCCTTACAACGTCGAATGATGGCATATTTAAAAAATAACTCAATAGTATGATTCTTCCAGTATTTATGTCGTGGAAATAAATGAAAATTTGATAAAAGTTTACTAAAATATTTTTTCTTACAGTGAAAATATTAAAAACACCCCTACTTCTTTTGTTTTTTTAAGAAGAACTTCAGGACCATTGAAATTTGACGTGTTATCTTGAATTGTAAGTTGCTTAACGAAACAAACTGTTTCATGCTCTATTTTATGGAATTTTTCACCACGGGAGGAAATTATGAGTAGCTATGATACTTCCGCGTATGTTACCGAAGAATATCTCTATAAAGTCCTTGATTGGAATTTATTAAACTATTGATTTTATTTTGTCCTCCTTGGAAGTTAATTTTTCATGGCAATACAATTTTTAGATGAGTAGGGCATGAAAATTAAAATATAAACACGCAGTCGTACGATAAAAGACTGCGTCCTTGTCTCCCGACTTCCCGCCGTTATTTTCTCCGTTGGGAAAATGTCTGATGCCCGGTTCGACTGGATCCGTTGAGTCGTGTTGTGCTTTCGTTGGTGTGTGGTGATAGGATTTTCGGAGGGTCGCAGACTGCTGGACCGTCGCAACGCGTCATCGATTTTGAAATATGTGTGTCCATCGGACATCATAAGCTTTACCACCCGTCATTCGTGAAAAACTTGTGGAGTTCGAAAGTTAAAGAAATCTAATTATGTTTCAGATTTCTGACAAATTTTCTCTGTTTTTCTGAAGACATTCACGTTGAAATCTACGTAAAAGGGTAAAAAACACATAAAGAGCATTTGATAGCAAACTTTAAGCGCCGTAAGTTGATAAGAATTAATTCAAGGATGTTGTCCTTAAAGTAATTTTCTCGTTGGAACAGGCGACAATTTCGTTATCTCCAACGACAAATCAATTCTTAAATTGAAATGAAAAGCCGCAGCATGGAATTACAGGTTTGAGAGCCTTCAGTTATTTCATTTTATCCCAAAATCATTTCACTGGACTCCAATTTTCTAAATAATTCCCATTCTTACTGATCACTATCCATTGTTTCGCTCAGTAGAAGTAACATCATCGCCATTCGGAATTTGACTAAACCACTCGCATAAGAAGTTACATGCATAGATGTTTGTAAGCGCTTGATACGATGCGTAAATGGGGTACAATACTTCAAACGTAAACACGCAGCCCTACTTTGAAAGACTGCGACTTGCGGTGCCTCTTGACGAAACCCCGCCGTTTTTTTCTGGAGGGAATCTGTCTGCTGCCGCTCCGCCTCCGCTGGATTCGTGTTGTGTTTTCGAGGGTGTGTTGGAGGAGGAGGGTGGATATTTCGGAGCGTCGCAGACTGTTGAGGGTTTTTTTGGGAAGACGGGACGGACTGTGCGAGGGATCGCAGGGGGAGGGGGAAGGGGGGAACGCAGACGTGTTAAACCACCCTCCCCCCCATCAACTCTCCCGACGTACTCCCCCACCGTCCCGGAGATGGTGAATATCTCGTGGGAATGCTTCAGATTGCAGGTGCTATCCCTTCTGAACTCCTCTCGTCCCACGTCTCTTACCCTTTTCTCTGCGCAGACCGTAAACAAAAAATAACGCCCCACTCCCCACCACACACTCCCCCTTGGCCCGTCTTTGGCACCCTTCGTCCCCAATCTCTACCTTCTTTCCCCATGCCCAGGAGAGAGAGAAAAAAAATCCCCATTCCAAACCCTGAAGCACCCTTTCTTCCACTCCCATCCCTCCTCCCCCTCCCTAACTCCACCCCTCAGGGTACCCTTTCCCTTAGGCCGCGGTGGTGAAAAAAACGAAGGGGGTTGGAGGGTTTAAAAAAAATAAATAAACCCCTTATGCAACCTTCCTCCGACACTCCCACGACCCTTTCGCAGTCGAGGTCCACCATCCCCCAAGATCCTTTTTAGCGATGTTCCCCAAAAGCGAAAAAGTCCCGTTAAAAACCACTCTTCTAACTCATTCGCTCGGGCTCGGTGGAGGAGGGTAGGACAGGCGAAACGGTGCAAAGGGTAATATATCTATATTTTTTCCCCTCTTCTTTTCCCGCACCCGAGATTATTTCTTTTTCTTCGAGAAAACTGGGAGTCTGGGCATCGGAGAAAGTAGTTCCCCCCTCCCCTTTCCCCCTACTCCCCTCTACGTATCTCTTCTGTGTGTGTTAACGCGTCTGACCCTTAAACGGGAAATGTTGGCGATTGGAGATAATCTCTTGTTTTGGGGTAGTTTTTCTTTTTTCCAGCGAGCGTCGAGTTTTTTCTTCTACCTATCGTTTCTTTCTCTCCATGCTCGGCCACCCGAAACGGCGGGACTTGCCGAGTCTCGTGTCCTTGAAATCGTCTCCAGCGCAGCGGAATGTTGGGAGACTGGGTGGCAACGGAGGTGGAGCATTTTTATTTTTTTTAAGGGTGCAGGGGCGGCGGGCTTGACTGCGGACGGACCTCCCGAGACGGTGGCGTGTCAGTTGCGGGTAGAGAGGGAAATACTTCGTAAGCAGAAAAGCGCGCCCAAAAGAACATTCGCAAGGATATCGTATGCGCAGTCGTCGTCATCATCATCGGTGTTTCAAGGTTCAACCCAGATTAGCTGTATAAAATTCGATCATAATTTTCAAACGTACTTCGCATTTTATCTAATTAACGTACTAGTACACGATAAAGGAAATATATTATGGAACGTAGACATTTAAAGTTTTTAATTGTCTTCCGCGGATATTGCGTAACTATAATAGTTATGATAAATGTAGTCGAAAAATGTTATTCACTATCTAGACGAGACCAGGGTTTGATTTCTCGCATGAACAACTGCTCGGCATTATTTGGTTTCCCACGTGTAATGGTACCTATGCATGCATTATTTATAAGTATCAGCATCTTAGCCCGTGCTAAGTGTAAGCATGTTTCATTATCTAGCCCTCTCCTATAGTTTATCTAGGAGCCTCTCTCTAGCCTCACATTGGCTACAATTTAATTGCATGTCTAGTTTGGAATCATCGTGAACCACACGCAATGGAGGAGGCTTGCTCAATGCTTCTTCGATGTGGATGTTAAGCAGTTATCAGGTTTATGGTCCATTTGTACCTGATGATTCATTTGCCGGCTGAAACGCTCAGTGTGTTTAAAGAAATCGCGGAAAAGTGCGATTGGGTTTTATTCCTGAGTTTTGATATCCTTCCACTACGTCTTGGCAGATACCATCATCTGAATTCCCAAAATTGGACAACTGTAAGATTCTATTGCTCCATATTTATCGTTAATGCTCAACAACTTGATAGTTCCTGTTTCCTGAATTCTGCTTAATTAGGTCTAAGTGTTTATGCCTTTGCCTTTCCCGTGGGTCTTCCTCAGATTTATTCCCTTCTATTATGTTCATTAGTAATCCAATACGTGTCAGTGATTACCCAAGCCAACTAGTTCTTCCTTGACTTATTACCTTAAGTGCGGATATTTCTTCATTTGGTTTCCTAAATAGGTACCCATTTGTTTCTCATGTTCTATTATTTTTTTCTCCTGTGTGTACGTCCTTTAAGCTTTAAGGCTTCTATTCTTCACCGATCAGCTTTTCCAAAGTTGCGTTTCTTTGGGAGCTCACTGGTTACTCACTCTTCATCGGAAAAGCTTTCTTATCTTGATATATTCTGTAATAATGAGTTAGCTGCATCATCATCTAAATACATCGACCATATTATGGTAATTACGTCAAATTCAGTAAAGTATTTTCATATTTTAATCCATTTTTGACATTTTTCACCTTCATCAAAGAAAAGATAATGGTTGGAATTATTTTAATTCTACCCGGGCATAGATGTAATCCACATAAAATCGGTGAAATACATTCTCGTGGGAGCATTTCTGAAAGGCTAGTGAATAATGAAATCATTAAGGATGCACGAGTCGTTGAATAAGAGGGAAGGTTTACCATATTTTGGAATGGAGCAAGGTTCGAGGTAAACCCTGGCAGAATATCCTATCGAATTTCTGCTGCTTTTTTACCTTAAATTGCAGGCAAAGGTTCTGTCTCATACACCCAGATTAAAAAAATGGGCCAGATTGGCCATACACCCAGATTAAAACGATGGTAGTTAGCAGTAGTATAACTAGAAATATATATGCTGGAAGGGTAGTTCACGATTCATTAAATGTAACAATTCAAATGGATTGAATCCGTATCCAACTACTTCTTCATAACGAACATGTAACATTCTTAGCGTTTTAAACATGTTCCCACTCTTATTGGCCTAATTGCTCGTGAAGCGTCTGAGGATTCCAATTGGTCAAATGGTGCTAAGCGAATGTACTATATGCTGGGACCAAATGAACCGGAAATGCTTATCAAAAATTGTTTGATGTGGTGGATTCGTGCACTTATTGTTGCCACAGTGATGAAGCCATTAGTCTGTCGCATTCATGTTTACAAAGGTCAGGTAAATTAGCTTGGTCTCTCGCAGTAACTTCATGGGAATTCTTTCGTGTTTCCGATGGGAGAAGGGTGTTGGAATCGTGCGTTTACGCCCAGGGCGTTGAAGCCTAGTGATTTTTTCCAGTTCCCTAAACGTTCCTTGCCGTGTCGGCGTTACCATCGTGTCACGCATGACAATTTGGCTAGCAGCGCCAGTGGCCAAGTGGCCGACCAATTGTTTGACCCCGGGCGTGAACACCTCCTTCCCTGACAAATCACTTCACACACGTGCAATAGGCGGTGGAAAATATCGGAGAACATCCTTCGTGCCGTCAAAAGACTTGACTGAGCACCTAAGAGCCGTTAAAATAATAATGACTAAAATAGCCAAAGAAAGCCTACGTTATTATTGAGGCTAATAAGTCAACATGGTCACTTAAGTATATATCCTGCCTGTCCTGATGATCTTCCAATCTCCCAACAAGGGGAAGAATGATGCTCTGCATCGCTTGGTAGAAGAGTTTCACGTGGAATTAATGATTTAGAATCAAGTGATTTACTTGGGCTTAAGGATGGTGAGGACAAAATACTGCAACGATTATCTATCATGAAAATCTTGTCGTGAAAATGCTTTACATTGTATGTATTTATATAATTTGAAATGCCTCGTTAATGGAATAATGCTAATCATACAACATACCTCTCATAGGTCTCTTTGCGATTGACCACAATATATTTCTATATCAATGTTGGATACCACAAATGTCAACCCGAATACCTACTCACTAGGTAAAGATAGAGTTTGCCTAGTGTTAAGCCCAACGACGCGCAAACTTACAATATGGCGTAGAGATGGGGGCTAGTAGAGGCAAAGTATGTGGCTGGTCTTCTCCCTATGCCTACGGTAAGTTCCCAGTAGAACCTGGTACTAATATAAAGCACGCGTATAATACATATGCTCTCCTCATGGAATCCAATTAGGAACCGGGACCCCGCTGAAAAAGATTTTCCACTGCCGGTTGGTCGAATATTTGGAGAGGTTACTGACAACAGAGCTCATTTTCGTCATTGGAGGCAGATGGGGAGGTTGGTGAAGGAGGTATCTCACAGGGAAACGAGTAAGGAGGGAGAGAAACCAGGCGTCGATATTAGTCTACTCTTAATGAAAGGCAAGTAGGGATCGAGATAGAGATTTCACTGAAATATCTCTACCTATGCTGATTTGAACTCGCACCCTCGGAATGGGAAACCAGTACCCTAACCACCACACTAACCCGATCCTCTCGTTACTGCCAGAATTTGGGAATCAGGACTTTCGGAATGGAAATCTAGCCACCGATCCCGATTAGATTCATCTGAGCGTATGCAAAGGTGCTGCACCGGGAATCGAACTAGGGCTTCCCAGGCAGCAGGGGGACGATCTACCTATGGACCCACCGCTAGTACCTATATCGAAGTTTTTGTTCTATTTGGTGTACTTCTTTGACGGAGCAGCGCATTCTTTGTCACCTTTGAATCGTATAAAATCAAGAGGCGGTTTGCAAAGTGAGGACATAAAAAATGCTGTCTTATCCCCATCGTTCCATCTGTCGTAAGCTGCTATATAATTGAAAGAGGGAAACCCAAGCTTCCACATTTGACCGAGGAATAGTGGTAGAGACCCTGCTCAGTCGGAGGGAGACGCTTTTCACATTCAGGCTCGCTAAAATTAAACTCTCCACTCGTGTCCCATGAATCC
This sequence comes from Pyrrhosoma nymphula, assembly GCA_963573305.1. Classification (NCBI taxonomy): domain Eukaryota; kingdom Metazoa; phylum Arthropoda; class Insecta; order Odonata; family Coenagrionidae; genus Pyrrhosoma; species Pyrrhosoma nymphula. Next base: position 89,595,429 of record OY754334.1, on the reverse strand, counting down.
AATGCGATGTTTCGCCGTTTCGTCCTACTACATTTCCGTTCCAAGAATAAGATATTGGTGTCAGCGTGCTCGTCTGGGTCCCCGTAACTGCGGTCCCAATCGTGAAAGCGTCAGCCCAGCGCGGCCTTATAGCATCTCTTCGACTAACTCAGGCCTGCCCGTGTGTCTTGTTTCCAATATGCTGAATTCCTGAAGTGCAGCTATTTATTTGATGTCATCCATCTGCTTCCTCATCTACTTATCAGTACTTTGCAGGTTCGCTCAACGGAGAGGGATTGAGAGTGAATTTTCACCAGAACATGCATTACACCATATGCTATGACAGGTTTAGGAACTAAGAAAGTTAATGGAATATGCTAATGAGTAAATTAATAAAGATATAAGAATACGGAGCTTTATATGATAAGGAGTATAATATTATCTAAATCCTTATGAAAATATTGTCATATTTCAAAAAAATTAAAAGCTTTATTAATGTTATATAAATAGTTACTTTGTGAAGAAACCGACTACTAAGGTGATTTCCGCCATTAAGGATATATGGGTAACAATTTAAGAGTTAGATTTTTTTAGAATGGAGGAAGGATGAATAGAAACCCGGCGTCGGCATAAGCCTAATTTTAACGAATGACGGCCCACTGTTTCACGTCCCACGCCACGGACCGAATACTGCTTTTGAAGCGCACTTGGAAGCTTGAAACCCAAGTTGAGATCAGGATTTCACTGCAAAATCTCCTCAAACACCCGATAATAGAAATCGGGTCCTCGGAATCGAAAGCCATTAATCTAGTCACCACACCCACCCAATCCCATTTCAATTTAAAATTTAATTATTATTGGAAAAATGATACGTGAATTTTGAAAAATTCATACGCCTGCGAATTGTATGTAAATGACGGAAGGACGTTAGATTATTAGATCCCTGAAATCGATGTGTGGGTCGTATTTCGAAACTTTGTAAAAAATGGAGAACCTGACCTAGTGAAAAACCCGTGAGATTTCCAACCAGAAGATTTGCCGATGAAGCTTGAAATCATATACTATAGCTGCTATATCTTCGTATAAACATTATCTGCCTTAAATCGCGCGCATAGCCGCAAGAAAAAAAGTTACACGCAATTTTATTGTTTCGCCAAATATCCTACACTTCTCCCTTCCTCTAAAAGAAGTTAATGCTATAAAATCAGAAGATTCCTGCGAAATTGAGTGTAATTTGCACATGATGAAGAAGTTATGAAGAATTGCAGTAAAGAAATGAAATGATGAAGAATGACAGTAAAGAAATGAAATGATGAAGAATGACATGGAATGAATTAAATTTTTTCATCAAGTTAATGCTAGTGATGGACATTTATATTGCATCAAAGGTATCATTCAAAATTATCGACCAAAAATCCTCCGGATCCTCCCTGACCTCCGAAGTTCATAGTACCATAGAAAACCAGCTCCTGTCCCCATGAGCTATTGTCACCGCAGGACTCCCTGCGTTCCCATCACTTGTTATAATATTGGAATAATGATGGTTTGTGGACGAAAATGAACGTCTAACGTCCAAAATTTAAAATAACAAGAATCTTTTATATTTAACTTGTGGAATTGGTAGTTCAGGTTTTTCCCTCCTTAGGCGTTTCTATCTATCTATCTAACGAGCGAAATAAAATCGCCGTTTACGGTGACTTCTTATTTTCCTATTACGATCTGTCGGAAAAATAAAACCGTTAAGCTCGAACCCTTGTACCCTTGGGATTTTCCTTGCTTCTTCTTAATCACACGATGAGTGGTACTATCATGGCAAACACGGCATACGTAGATCATCAGCAATGGAATTCGATTCATTAGTCACGAAAGTGACACGTAACTGAAATTTCCAAGAAATTTCTAAAATAATGATCGGAATATTCGGAATCGGAGTTCCTGTTTGGCTTGCGGAGAGGACGGTTGTCTTTCCACTCTCTGAACCACGCTCAAGGCCATGTCATACTGCTCACAGTGTTGAAGCCTAGTCATATTGCCGGTGAAAAAATAAGTTCTCTCTCAGTGAATGTTCTGTGCATTGAGTGTCGTGCTAATATGAACAATCAATGTTTCACTTGCCGTAAATCAACAAGGAATACCGTCTTCATCTCTTGTACCGAGTGCAACAAGCTCTTTCATGGGCAGTGCCTGCCAGTCCAGCTGAAGAAGGAAGAGATTGCTGGTATCCAGGCTAGCAATCAGAAGTGGAGGTGCTTGGAGTGCCAAAGTTCCCGCAGGCAGAGCCCCAATGCACCGGTGCAACAACTGGATGAAGACGAATGACAAACCTGATGAATGAAAATCCTGAGTGAGGAATCCATTGATACTTGTTATCTCTACTAAGCCAAGGCCGAATGGACTTCCTGGGGCTATACACGTGAGATTTATCAACCAGACCACGAAATAAAATCTTCTTGCTAAGCGAAGGGTTAAGAGGAATTTTTCCACGAAGCATTTATTTCCTGGGTCGGTTTCTGATAGTCTCATCTACATAAATGAAGCTTTATGCCCTGGTAGGCGTAGAGTTCTTAATTCTGTGAAAGAAATAAAAAAGACTAAGGGTTATGCTTACCTTTGGATACGCCGAGGCAAGATTTATATGCGGAAAGCTGAAAAGGAGACTTTTTTTGTAATATCACATATGGAGGACTTAAAATCACTGTAAATTGTTTTGATGTCTCTAACTACAAAAAACTTGTTAAGCATTAAGTTCAGCGGTATTTCCGCTGCGGAGTCATCGGAATCAACGTAGTATGTGTGTTTTCTACATAGATAATGCATGACAATGAGTCTTTTACAGTGTTTTATGATTATTGTGGTGAAAATGATGAATTTGTCTTAATGAATCAAAATGTTCGAAGTTTAAAAAAAAAACTTCAACTCTCTCAAAGTCTTCATAGGTTCCTTAAACAAATGCCCAAATGTAATAGTTCTGACAGAAATATGGATAAAAGATTGTGAAATTCCTTTTTTAGCATTAATAGTTATAGTCAATTTGTCAAGTGTAATTAGGAATACAGAGCTGGCGGAGTGATAGTATATGTGTCACAACAGCTCAGTGCCACTATGAGTACCGTAGATATGCAGACAGCCGATGCAATTAAGGTAACCGTTGACCTTGGATGTATGCCTCTTAGTGTTATTGCTATTTACCCCCTTCACTCTCATAATGTGCGCGACTTTCTGGCTGAGCTAAACAATGTTCTCTCTGGCTGTTAAGATAAAAATTTGATTGTCAACGGCGATATGAATTTATGTATTTTAAAAAGAACGCCAAGCGTGGATGAATATATAACAATTATGTCGAGTCATAGTCTGGATCAATTAATAAATACTCCAACTAGAAATATTGGAAATATTCATACTTGTCTTGATCATAATTATCTCAGATGCCGTAACAATATTGGGTATAAGTCTAATGTTATTCCATCAGTAAGAAGCGATCACGATTTAACAATTTGCGCACTTGCAATCGATATCTCCCAGATAGTACAAAGAAGTACTCGAGAAAATAATCGGGAAATTAAAAAAATGATCACTTTAAGCTGAAATTGTTATTGAATAGCGTAGATTGTTCATTTGTATATAACCAACGAGATGTTACATAAGCTTTTGATACTTTCCTCGAAAATCTAAAACAAAACATAGAAAAATCTAACTTTGTGATAAAAAATAGGGCCAAGTATACGCCTATTCAACCTTGGATGACTGTTGCATTATGTTTACGGCAGGTGCACAGAAACTTATATTATACAAGAAATTAAAAAATAAACCACATGAAAAAAAACTTCAGAAAAACTTAAATTCGGTTTCCACCAAACTTAGGAATGATATGGATGCACGAAAGAAAAGTTATTATCTAAATTTTTTTTCAATAAAAATAGGAATGATATAAAAAAAACAGTGGCAATTGTTCAACAGTGTACTTGGTGGAAATGGTGTTAAGACGATGCCTGAAAAAATAAAACTAACAGATACCCCTGATGTGTTCTTGTCAAATCCTGTAGACATTTCAAATAAATTCAATACTTTTTCTTGACGTTATAAAGAAGCTGAGAACTACAATGGTCTCTACATACAGTTTAATTAACTCGCCTTATGCGCGATATTTTCCCAAAAAACAAGTTCAGCACTCGTTTTTTATGTATCCAACCACTGCATATGAAGTAAATAATGTTATTAAAATTTTGAAAATATATAAAACACCTGGTATTGATGGAGTTTCAGCCTTTACCTTGAAATGTGTTAGAGAAATAATTGATCCTGTATTTTCTTTTGTAATTAACTTAAGTTTTGAGTCGGGAATCTTTCCTGAAAGTTTGAAAGCTGCTGTGGTAATTACAATTTTGAAAAAAGGCTGTGAAACTGACACAAATAATTATCGACCGATTTCACTGCTGTCAGTGTTCTCGGAGAAAATCGAAAAGATTGTGAAGAAACGTTTGCTAAGTTTCTTTTCTAAAAATATTTATTTGTCAAATAACCGATTTGTTTTTGTGGAAGGGAAATCCACTGAAGATTTTTTGTTAAAATTTTGTACTGAGCTATTTAAGGGGCTAAATAATGGGTTGTGCGTCGCTGGTATCTTTGTGGACATTACAAAAGCATTTGATTCCCTGGATCAGCCTACTCTGTTAAGTAGGCTAAGGGAAGCTGGAGTCAGAGTTGTAGCCCTAAACTGGTTTCATAGCTATTTGAGGGGTAGAACGTAGTGTGTTAGGTACAAAGGGTGCTATAGTTTATCTGAACCTATCACTTATGGTGTTCCTCAGGGCTAAGTTCTTGACCCGATTCTATTTTTAGTGTATGTCAATAATTTATGTAATGGTATTTTCAATGGGAAATTGACCTGTTTTGCTGACGACGCTGCTTTGTCCTACTCTGGGAAAGACCTACCGACAATTCAGCAACAGATGCAAAATGACCTGGATAAACTTAATTATTGTTTTTCTGCTAATCCGTTTTATTTATTTAATTTTGGCATCAATTTTAAAGGCCTGAAGCGTAACTTTCATATGTTCTCACAAGTCGACGAAAATTATCTATATTAGGTATGACAAGACAGAAATTCGATCAAACTACCTTTAAAATTCTGACACTTGAGTATGCCTCCTCGGGTTCCTTCCCTTGATTCATGTCACACAATGACAGACAGGTTTTCCGGCCGTGCATTTCATCGATATCCTCTCCCGTGGTTTATTTGTCGTCTCCATTCAGCCTGCGTCACAATCGGGAGGTGTAATCGTCCGAAATTCCCGACGTCCTTGCGGAAATGACCACCTTTACCGAACCCCTACAAGTGTTCGACGAATTGGTCTTTGGATCCCAAAGGGACTCGACCGTTGGCGACGGACGGTTTCATCCCGGCATAATGTTTTGGACGATCCCAAGTTCGCTCGTTTTTGAGGAAGCTCCACCAGACAGGTGCGACTCCGCACCTAAACCATTCCCCTCTCCATGTCGTCCCACGCATCAAAAGACTCGAATTTATGGATTCGTACGGTGGCGTATTCTACTCCTCCTCCACACAGCCCTCATCATGACCTTGACCGAGACCGAAAAAAGGAAGAAAAAAAAGGTGCTGCAGCTAAAAAAATCTTGAGACGATCTCTCACACAAACACAAGGTTTTTTTTCCCTTAGGTGAGGTCCAAGGGTGAGTTGGGCATGTGGATAATGATGACCGTGGTACCCCACGCGGCATGCGATTCCACGCAAACCGATAGGATTTGGGATGTGTATGGAGTGATGTGGGCATCGTGATGTGAAAGAAATTTTTAGAAAAACCCCGTCCGCTGCACTATCCAAATCTACATGGTGTTTAAGAAACACTCTCAAGGGTGTTTGGGGAGGGGGGATTTTCGCCATGACATGCACTTAATTTCAAGATGCGAAATCTATAATTTTAGATCCCTACGGAAATCGGAAACCCAGTGTTACACGGTACTTCTACCTACCTACGGTGTTAAGTAACTTGAACTAACTAGGCGGACAATAGGCAAGGCGTAGCAGGTTACCGAAGGTGTAATTCTTATCCGTTGCTTACTATGCATATATTAATTTTCTCGGCAAATGTGGTGGATATAGTTATGAAATTGGGCTGGGAACTTAGCTGTAGTGAAACAATGGAAATACCAAACGCATATAAAATATTTCTTCAAGGCCTTCAGATTTTTTTGCGATCGAATTGTAAGATGTTCATTAACTCTTGTAAACATCCCACACTAGATGTAGTTGAGCATTTTGTTTGAGGAACAATCCCTATTTTGCTTCTATCAAATTGAAACTTTGAAAATCAAATGCTGTTCTCATCACAACTGAAGGCAAATAGTGATATTTTGTCGAAAAATAATGACTTGTCGGAGAATGGCCCAAGATAGAAGTTTCTTAATATTATATTTTTTTTAAAGATATGCAGTTTTGTTTCAACTAAAATAAATAATTTTTTGACGGTAGAATTATTTACCCAAGTGTATATTAATAGCATAGTGTAGAGGTGGGTTAGCTATACTTGCAGGCCGATAAAAATTCTACCAGCATCAGCTGCAACCCAGCATGGGGAAGTTAACAATAAGTAGAAAATTAGTGACGCGACTATAATACTAGCTACAATCTTATATTCAAGTACCTTCTCCTCTGAAATGTTTCCGTACGATCCCTCAGAGCCGAGGCATTACTTGGAAAATTGCATCTCCAACAAGATGGCTGTATCATGCCGAGAGCAATTCTACTTCTGTGACTTGGTAATTTTGAGCGGAGCAAAGGCATGGTAAATTGTCCCGCTCCGGGCCGCTCTGAATATCTTGCTCCACTCCGTCAGTACTACGCTTAAGACGCCCGCTCAGCTCCCAAACAGAGCGAACCACGGTGGAGCAACAATGAAAAATTTCTCCGCTCCACCTTTTGCTCCGGATCCCTGGTTTGATGGATCATCACCGGGGCACTGTGTTCTCCGTAACGTCCTTGTGGTGGCTCTCTGGGTTCAGGGTAATATCGATTGGTTTCCCGCTGAAGTTCTTGCACTTGTTAGTTGCCAATTGCCATCGAACGTTGGATTATGCTGGTGTCAAGAATTACGAGTGACGATGATTACGATGAAGTTTTTCGGTACTACTTGTTACGACGCTACGAACGATCGTTCGTAAAGAATTGTGAACTGGATGGAAATTCCAAAGCACATCTTAATCACGATACTGAGTGAGTATTAAGCTCAAGTATCGAAATTATTTGCTGTACTGCAAGTTTTTTGGTTCAATATTGTTAAACGACCCTCTACCAAACACTCGGTCATCTTTTTACATAGTACCTTTCTCCTATCCTGGCGAATCCTTCCGTCATGTTGAGCTTTATTCAGTTGTTTTATTCTCTTTCCCCTTAAACATTTCTTTGTCTTCTCCTCCTTTGTCTTTCACCTCAACCACTACATTCCTAATCTCCCTTCCCCTTATTTTCAAACTGGTAAAAATAAGAACTCGCCACTTCAAAATCTAACCCTCTTGAAAGTGACGTAAAGGCATTGAAATCGGTCGAGGTGTTTTGAAGTAACGTGGTATGGAACTTTCAAAGTTTAGTCATTAAAGTACGACGATAAAGCAGGCTTATGACAGAGAAGTGAATGGAGTGAGTGGAAGGGATTGACCAAGAAAGTCTTGGTTGAATGTGTTGGAAGATACTCTTAGGGGTAGCGACATCAGGAGTCTTAAGAACAGGAGGGCGTGGATGAGTGTAGCTGAATTTGTGTTACGGAAGGAAAAGAGGTGTGCAATAATAGGGCATAAATGAAGAAATTATTAGAGTCAGCTTTACAGACATAACTTAACAGAGGATAAAATTTGTTGTGCAGTGTGAACCCCAGGAGGGAACGGCGTGATGGGTATGCGTGCATTAATGTATGTACCTAGTATCAAGCCATTTATATGAGTATCAAGCCACGGAAAATGATAATGGAAAGCGGATAGGTTTTCAGAAAGGAACATCGTGTGTAGAATTTGGTGTGTAAATCAAAAATACGCTGGCAACGCGAAAGTGACATCAGCTACCTGCCCCGAGTAGGCGAGCTCTGCGGCGTTAGGACGAACGAGCTTTTCGTGCCGGCGTAGGAGAAGATATAAGGGGAGGCTGTGCCATTCCGATGGACGACCATAAGGCAACCCTATTCACGCGACGCGCCGTGGGTCTGCGATCGGGGTGGAGATGGCTTGTGTGGGTGGTTTTCAAGGGAGCGTATTGTGGCGAACCCGCCCCCGCCCCAGACGCTAACCCCAGTCGGCGTGAAAAGTTTTCCTTCTCTCCGTTCGGATGCGTTTGTTCCCCCGCCGACGCATTCTCTCCATGCCGCGTTTTTTTTTCACCCGAGATCCCTTACCACTCCGTCCGAATCAGGAGTCTGATAAATGCATTTCGGCGCGTCATCCGGAGGCTTTTCGAGCTTCAGGGGATGAGTGAATGTATGTCCCTTAGTCAGGAAGAGTGCTCAGGAAAAGGGTCTGGACGTCGCGTGGGAAAATGGTAGCCGACGGGGAATCGAGGATGTAGACGTGATTCATCCAAATTTGTGTGTGAAAAATAAACTAAGTATTTGGTGCGTTCCTACGCGATCCATATTTCAATCGAAGAAATTTTGAAATGCATGTCGTAAATGGTGTTGAGTGTGTAGTAAGCCTTGTAAAATGACGGTTAGGAGAGGATAGGCTTTTAGGTATAGAAACTGATACTCCAGGAACCGGGAAATTCATCGAATAATATGTAATAATCTGAGGTATACCATGAACATATTCAGACTTTGGTGTGAATAGTCGTAATAATGATCTAATAAGTGCTATCTGCTAAGAATAAAGGCGGATATGAGTGATTCATGCAGAAAATAATCGTCCATGGGATTTTTGAGCGTGACTTAACGCATACATTAAGTCCAATTAAAATCTATCATGCAAACAAATAGTTCATGCAGTTGATACTTGCTTTATAATGGCTTTACTTTATGAGCTGCTTGTGGAAGAAGATGATTACGGTTGGAAACTTGTATTTCAATTTCGCTCTCAAATTTCACTTTAAAGGGCATTAGGTTCTTTATGTCAACGTTTTATTCTGCCACTGTAGCTGCTGGTAAACACCCATTTTCTTAAATATGGGTTTAGCCAACGCAAACTGTGGCGCTAAGAGTACGAGTGCAAATAATTCTTGGTTTTATATACACGTTGTTATGAGAGAACATCTCGCGCTTTTAAAGCTGCTATGAAGCCTTCTAGAACTGTGAAAGAGGACTCCCGAGTGGCTCGATAGGTTAAAGCAACTAGAGCGATATTGAAGTATCTGTATTTGAATTCCAGACAGGTGATGTTTTTTTTACTTTCACACAAGCGAATTAGACAGGATGATCCTAAGAGCAAAGCGGTTAAATTTGAGACATTGTGTAGTCAGGGGTATTGGGTTGGTATAGTGGCTAGAGTACTGATTGCTCATCCCGAAGAGCCAGGGTTCGAACCTCAAAGAAGGGGTCCTAGTCTCAACAAATGATGCCAAAAGATCAATTGTATAAAGTCCCCTCAAATGGACGGAGAACCACAATTAAAGTTTTCTCCACAAAGCACTTAAGTAGGAATTTTGATTAAACTGTAAAATCTTCGGCTGCCTAGACAGCTAGGCAGCCGTAGATTTTTCAGTTGATTAGGAGAATGACGATGATCAGATGGACCAAAAGAGAATGAAGAAATGATCAGATGGACTGAGAGAATCGCCCAGAAAGAGGCCATGCGAAAAGCTGGGGAGAAGAGATGTTTAGTGAAAACTTTAGTACAGGATACAAGATTGTGCCTTAGACGTATCAACCTTATAAATACATTAAAAGCGGAAGAAATGAATGAGAGAAGCTACCGAAGACAGCCAAAGATAAATTATATGAAGCTAATTACAAGGGGTGGTAGAGAAAGGGGTTACGAAGGAACAATGGGCCTGCTTGAAAGAGAATTGAGCGGAGAGCTACAGCAAACTAATCTTCGGATTTATCACAGCTGATGATGATACATCAGCAGAAACGCTTCATAAGTTCGACAGTGCGTATAATAGTTTTTCTGTAGTCTTAGATATTGGGAAATGATTGGGAGTTATCCATGCAAGGCATTGAACTTAGCGCAGATCGGAAGACGTCAGGGCACTTCAGCGCACATGAACAACGTAGACTGGAACGAAATGCGCAGGCAAAACGTTTGGTGACCTGTCAATAGATTGCATTCTGTAGGTGCGCAACAGTCACGGCCGAATGTTTTGTGTACAGGTATCGAATTCGTTCAAAAGAAGTATTTAAAAACGTAAGCTTTTTACCACGAGTAATTTAAAACTTTATACTGTCCATCTTTGACGCTATTAATAAAAGTCAACACAAAAATAACTATAAAAGATTCGACTATCAACGTTCTTTTGTTGTTTAGCGCACGTTAACTCTGCTTTCGATCTGTTTTAAAGTGCGCTGCCTAATTCTCAGGGTGTGAAGCAAGGGAAGCAAGTGCACTGTTGTGTTACGAAGTGAGCAGCCCACTAGAGCGAATGGAAATCTCCCATAGTGTTAATTATTGCTTTGCAACGAGGAATAATTATTAAGAGACCTCCTCGACTGAATCAAGCGCGTACGCCAGTTTGAGTGACGGGTTGTCTACGCCCACGGTTGCCCCGCCTCGCGGGCGTCCCTTCTTAATTACCCCCTTTTTGATGACTTTAATATTTCTCGAAATTAGTCACATCATAAAACTAGTTGGTGTATTTATGTGAAAATTACTTCTCCTGACTCATGATTTTAGGTATCATGTGTGAGCATGAAATGAAAAACCCCGAGAAGGCCGCAACGGTAATTCAATTCCTCGGTAGGGGCGAGGATTCTTGACTGATTCCATCATTTTTGCTGACTGATTCCATCATCACAGCAATCATTTTTTTCATTTTGAACGTTATTCTTTCGGCAGTTTATGTTTTGTGTAATATCTGGTATCTAACCAATGCTCGCATATGTTTTAACTGCTCCTTTTCGGGCCGGTTGCATAAACATTTAGCTTTAGGAGCGATAGTTGTGAGTTTCACAAAGTTAGCTCTTCCCTGATTTCGGGTTGCAGGAACTATTGATTACGTAACATATCTCTCTATTTTCCTACCGCTGAGAAAAATGTATGCAAGTTTATCTTATTCATAAAATTACTTATGTACATGATTAAAAGTTATCATGGATAAATAAACTGGCCTTTTGTCACATAATAACATTTTTAACAAATAAATACACTAGAGTACGGCTAATCCGAACTAATAGGGACCGGACATTGTTCGGATTGCGAAATTTTCGGATTATCCAAAACATTGCATTATTACTTTAAAAATCCATTCAAATCACTTTATTTCGTGTAAAGATACTATATTGTATATTTTTATGTACTTTTTACAGTATTGTATGACATAATCGTCAATAGTTACAGTACATTAAAATTTGTATGGCACAATTTCTGTAGTAAAATATCGTATGCTTGTACCATACGTACAGTTCAGTATTCCGAAATACCTGTTCAGATTAAACGAACTTTCGGATTATCGGTGGACGGATTAGTGGGTCTCTAGTGTAAGCCTCCAAGCGGTTCGTTGAACATCCGCCATCTTAGCTACTACCTATGGGACTTAAAAGTATTTAATACCAATCAATCAGGCCAAATTAGTTATGAGACCATTTATAGAGCCAATTAAGCGAGTGAATCTTTCTGTAACACATTTTGAACGAATTCCTTATATTCTTAGCTTATATTTTTCACAACTCTTTTGGATAAATATGTCGTTACTGCAACCGGCTATAAGTACCCATGTTGTGAAACAATACGTCATTCCAAGCTACAGCAGTCCCTTGGAGGGTCCAGATTAGCTGATTGTGTGCTGTAAGTAGTAACCCATGATTTCGCGTTTAGTTGCTCAATCCTCTTACATGAATGTTTCCGTATTATAAGTATAATTAGAAAATGTTAGGTATAGGAGCGCGTTTGTTAAAGAATCAAGCCAATTTTACCTTTCTAGAGCGAGGACCAGGATGTTCGGAATTAACCTCACGGAAGAGGGAAGTGCTCTGCGCTTTTACCTTATCGCGTTGAGCGACAGCTATGGCATTGCGATTTTTTACGTGAACAAACGGGTAAGAACACAAGGGAAGAAAAAAGAAAACGCGTTGGATGGAACAGGACAATGGAAGGGAAGGGGAAGAATAGAATAGGGACTAAAGGAAGGACTGGGTGAAGGTTAAAGCGTCCGATGAGGGTTGAAGGAAAGGCAGGTTTCCTGTGGACGTGGCGGTCCTTGTTTCATTCCGCGAATATAAGGAGTACGAAAGGGGTAGAAATAGAAGGAAAATAATTTTTACACCAAATAGGATGTATAAATATACACCAAAGAGGGTGAAATTCACCATGAAAAATCATTTGACTTGACTGGAATTCGATGCCAGATCTCCCAATTTCCGGTGAGGTGTGCTCGCCAGCTACACCACCAAGCCTTGCTTGTTTTCAATCCTTGCACCCGTAAACGTGACTGCGTACCACATCATTTGTACAATCGCAATGATTGGAAAACTTGTTTGTAAAATGTCGTTTTCTGTCCCTGTACATCTACGTTGTACCTCGCGAGCCAGCACATTGGCCTGTGGCATTAAGGAATGGGAGGAACGTTGTGTCGTCGGCAATACCATGTTTTTTATGCATAGGTATGTATTGCGAAATGATAAAAACATAAATTTCTGTGTAATTAAAGTAGTGAACTCTTTTCAGACTTATCAATGGGTTTTATTCTTCATTCTGGTCAATTTTAGGAGAGGAAACTTTACCCTCGCTATCAGGGCTGCTGATGAAAGTCTACTGTCGAAAACATCGGCAAGAGTGATGGATATGTCCCGATGGGAAGTCCAAGGAGAAGTCTCCATAAACAATTGGAAAGTGTGCATTTTTTTAAAAGTAATTGAAGTATTAATAAAAGATTTTTTTCACTCATTACTATATTGCGTCCAAGATAATGGCGCAGTTGACAGAAATGCAGCCAGTTTGTAAGCACGTCCAATGCCGTTATGGGTAGTTACATGACCGAAGAATCCATGATGGTGGCCTTCGTTTAAATCATACAATCTTGAAAAAAAATGTTAACCTTTTTATTTATTTCTAAGCCAATTCAGAATATTTAAACTTCGCTATTACCTTGGACGGACAGTAAAAGGCATTGGAGATGTGAGTGAGCAGGGGAATAGAAAAAGTGCGATAGACGGAAAGGAAGACGAACGAGGAAGTTCTCCACATGGTTGACGAGGAGAGGAAACTGCTGAAGGGAATTAGGACACAGAGTAGATGGTTGGATCGGGTAATGAGGGGCGAGTGGATGCTGACCGCCGTGATAGAGGGGAAGAAAGAGAATAGAAAACCTATTGAATGAATTGTGTAATGAATGGGATGGAGAGGGGTAAGACGTATGTTGAGCTGTCGAATTAAATCATGAAATGAAACAAGGGCCTGTGGCTGTAAAATATAGCATCGGTGTTTCTCACATTTGTTGTCATTTTTAATTAATCTACCGGTTAAGTTAGGTTTAAATAAAGCTACCTTAACTATTAGATCAACTCTAATAACAACTCAATAACACAGATTTTCACGACAAGGATCAGAGGAAATTAAACGACAGCTATGTCATTGCGATTTTCGACGTGAGCGAACAGGGAAGGACTATGAGGACGGGGCAGGACAATGGAAAGAAAGAAAAGAATAGGTGCAGGAGGTACGGGGAGAAAGTTTAAGCCTCTGGCAGGGGGTTGAAGCGAGGGTTTCCTAAAGACGAGCCGGCCCTTGTTTCATGTCGCGTGTGAGGGGGAAAGGGGTAGAATGAGGGAGGCAGAGAGGGTTGGTTAACCCAACCCCTGCATTGGAGCCACCCCCGTCCTCAATATTGTCCTTCGCCGTCTTAAAGCACGCTTTCCGTCAACGTGTCCTCCTTTGTGCGAACCGCGGGGGTGACATTCTCTGCCCCCCCCTGCACCGTCCCTCGTTTGTCGAACAGAAATCGTCCTTCCGTCCGCTTTCCTTTCTCCGAAAAGGAAACCCGAATGGAAAGAGAAGGGTTCGGTCGCAAAAGAAAAGGAGCGAAAAACCCCGCGGAGGAAGAGAAAATAAAAAAACCCTTCGCCGAAAGAGGGTAAGCGAACCCTTTTTCGCGCAATCCTCACTCACTTGAGAGAGGGGAAAAAAAGGACGAAGGGTTCCGAGAGGAAGGGCTTTGCGAAGGTGGGGCAAGACGGGCACTACAATGAGTCCTCTCTCCCTTCGCAAAGGAACGGCCAACCCATTGGGCACTTAAATATTACGTCAAGTCTCGCAACCCTTTTATTCTCTCTCTCCCGTCTATATTCTCCGGGCGACGGCCTCGCCTTTGCCGTTCGCTTCTTTCGGCGCAATCGGATTTTACGGCACCTCGGCTTGCCCTCCAATGCGCGTCCCTTCGCACGTCTGGCTGTCCCGGATTTTTGGCAGTTTACAACTCTCCGGGGCAGGAAAGGGGTTTAAGGACGTTGCGAATGGTCCCGTACCGAGGGGGTGGTCGGCTGCACTCTCGAAAGGTTGTCTGGAGACGCTATTTGTGTACTTAGCTGCGTCACAACGGGTGACAAAAAGTAGTGGAGGCGGAGGCTGACCGGTTTCAAGAGTAGCGGCACTCATGATTAAAAGTCATTCCCTGCGTTTACGCTAATTTACTTTTATATACAGTTTATGTACAGTATATATGCATATCATATATAGTGTTTACTGTGTCTCAGTTTCATTTCCAAAACTTTCATTACCTACTTCTCATGATGAGCTTAGTGCTGGACAGTGAAAATGGATTTCATTCTATTTTGTTTCATCAAGGCTTGATCTTTACAATGATCATTATATGTGTGCATACCCGGATAGAAAGAATATCAGGAAAGACCCCATAGACCGAAGCTAATTATTCTTTAATTAAAACTTTGAAGAATAGCCTAAATATGATTTAAATTGCATTCATAGTTTTAAATCTATCTGTTTTTTATCGGAAATCTAGTTGCTGCTGTTAGTTAACTAGGTGATGATATATCATTCGCTTTATATAGCTGTCGTTACCGCTCTAAGGCAGCGATGCTAGTCATGCGGCTTCCAATTATTTAATTAACCTCAATGCCAATTCCTGCAGGTACATGTTATCTTTCTACCAACGAAAGGGCTCGCGGCTGAACGCGATAGATCACTAGCCATGAAATGGGAATATATAAGGGCGAGTGAGAAAAATAAAAAGGATGAAATGGAATATATATTTTGTCATTCCTTTATTTCGTTCTGTAAGAGTTATATTCGGAATTTGTGCCGGGATAAAACGCATTCTCTTTTTCATTGCAGTTTTTTTTCAAATCAGGTGGCTTTTCTCTGCATTGAATATAAATCCGGCATAAGTAGCCAATTATATGTTAATTTAATTTTTTGTTTTGTTGCTTCCACATTTAATAATATTTATTTGTAGGATGCATTTATTAACTACTAATTCCTTTTATGTTCGTATTCAGAGTTCATTAATCGAATTTAGTGGAGGTGAATCACTTCAATAGTGTGCTCGTGCACTTCTTGTGCCTCTTAGAAGCGTTAGCTACTCCATTT
Organism: Pyrrhosoma nymphula; assembly: GCA_963573305.1. Classification (NCBI taxonomy): domain Eukaryota; kingdom Metazoa; phylum Arthropoda; class Insecta; order Odonata; family Coenagrionidae; genus Pyrrhosoma; species Pyrrhosoma nymphula. Next base: position 89,579,756 of record OY754334.1, on the reverse strand, counting down.
TTTAATAAAAATACTCCGTACTTGTGAGAATTACGAAGTATATTTTATTCAAAAATTTATTTCTTTCACTTACACGAACTCAAGCCAGAAACAATCAAATTTATTCGTTTGGTACTCCTCAAACCTTGGGCGCTATCGCTTGCTGGTGTCGAGCTACTTGCAGCGTTCGTGCACTCCTTGCTTGAAGCGTGCTATTCTCCAAAACCCTGGATTTATGTGGAGAAGTGTAAGAACGGAGGAGGGCCGGAGGAAGGACTAAATTGGGCATCATTCCCCCTTCCATTCCTCCGTTTCCTTTCCATCACGTCACGTGGAGTATTCCGCGCGGTGCATCCTGGGGGGGGGGGCGATTTTCGAGGTCGAGGTAAATGGCTGTTGCAAGATGAGGAGGTGGAAATCATCCCCTCCTCCTCCTACCACTTTTGCGCTGCGACCTAAAAACGCCAACGGCAAAAGTGTTAAAAACCCCTCACCAATCCCTCACCCCCCCCCCCCCCCAACTCTCTGTAGGAGCTCACGAAATGGCGGCCGTTGCTAAGTTTTTCGGTGAAAAAAATGGGCTTCGCTCCACAAATGACCTCGCCTTTTTAACCAACCAAAAACCCCGGCCCCCCGCCCCCTTAGCCGGCCTTCCTCCCTTATAACTCACACCACTGCTGCGCGAAACCCTTTACTTTCCCTCCCTTATACCCTTTTACGTCTTTTCGCCCGCCTGTCCTCGAAAATAGGGGTAAGTTTTTTAAGGGGGTGGAGGAAAATGGGGGTAAAACCGGTCCAATGGGTTTTGGCGGCGGCCCTGTATATTGTACGTGTGTGGGGCCGAAAGGGTGGAAAAGGGTTTGGTAGTGATTTCGAAAAAGGGCTCCTCTATCCCTTACGTTCCCCTCCCTCTATAACTCGCCCCTCCGCGAGTTTTGCCTCGCGGGGGACGAATGCTGTCTGCGGTGGGCAAAGCGGCGAGGCCCCGATGCATGCGAGCAGCACGTTTAATCCGAGAAGGTTGGAGTATACCCACTGGAGGGGGCGCTGTTAGTCCCATGCATAGAGAGGGAGCGTGGCAGCAATGGGGTTGTTCGGAATAGGAAGGCCAGGCCTACTTTGACCAAAACATTGGAAAGAGCATGTTGTTAAACCTTTTTTGGGCAATTTTTTTAAACCTTGGCTACCGGCCTCGGTAGTGCTGGTGTAAATTCCTCGATTGATAACATTAAGGTCAAGGGTTCGAGTACCACCTCGGTGGAATCTTCATCACTCAGGGCATGGATGTACCCGTGATGTAAAATCGAGTTAAATGTGAACAAGTGTATATGATTTCGCTGAAATAAATGCGCCGATTAGTTATTTGTTTTTTATAACTAGCTGTGCCCGGCATGCGTTGCAAAGCCTCTTTTTCATTCTAAGTAGGCACACATATACAAAGCAGACACATTTAACATGTTCAAAATAAATGAAAGAAAATTATGTTTTGTGTTTTAAAATAGAGTTGAAAATTTTATCCGAATGCTTTCGGATATTCAATAGTTTTGGACCTACCGCCCTCTGCAAAAACAAATAAATGTTTCGGCTATCCCACTCGTGAGCATGCAACATATAATTGACCGTGTGAAAAGCATGGATTTTCCAGATTTAATCCACATACTTGAAGCGATTGACCTTGTGCCTTGTTTATTGTCATTGAAAATGCAAGGCGAACGGGGAACTGTAGTCGTTTGAAATCAATTGGCATGTCGGTGGGAATGATGGGAATACGTGGAATAAGCACATCTTCTTCTTTTGACTTGCCATTCAGAATTGTAGCTTCGATGACTTTTGGGCAGCAGTTGTTTGACAGTGAGCCTGGTTCCATTTCACAATCGTAATGCATAAATATTTTGCAAAAGAATTATTGGTGTACCGAGTTAACAATTTGTGCGGTGGTACACCAGAAAGATCCTACGAATTAAAAATCTCAAATGGATAATTTAAAATCTCGTCCGCATTCATGACGCTGTCAATCGATTTGTAGGGGACAGACTTGCCAGAAACTTTTTCGTGGATGGCGTAGTTGATTGCATTGACGTCGGTGTTTTTTTCTGCTAAAATAGCACGTTCGAAAATCCATTGGTGATGTTTGTAATTTGTACCAATTTGTGGAAAAAAATTCTAAATTAATTGTTCAATCGATGGAACAATGAAACAAAATTTCAATGGAATTGATATATATTTTGTGTCGGCATCAACTGGTACTTTTCTATTACCAATGCTCAATAGCTGTTTTGAAAATATGGTTGACACATTGCGCTGCAGATTTACGAGCATATTGGTCGTCAAAGTGAGTTTCTGCACATGTCTATAAAGATGCAACGCTTTGAGGCAAGCGTTGAGTTCATCAGCTGGTGTTGAATTTGATATCACTGGTCTATCCCACTCTTGAGCATGCAACATATAATTAACCACGTGAAAAGCATGGATTTTCCGGATTGAATCCACACACTTGAAGCGATTGACCTTGTGCCTTGTTGATGGTCATTGAGAAGGCAAGGCGAACGGGGAACTCGAGTCGTTTGACTACAACTATCAAATTAGTCACGGAATCTGGTCTTTAAATGCTATTCACTCTTGCAGCAATGAAATCGCTATTGAATGGATATTCACGACTGGTTGCCAAGGATATTTTTTTGTTGAAAAGGAAGAAAAATTGATGAAATTCGAGATGAAAACGCAATACTTTGACAAAAACGATGCGTATAAGAAAATTGAATGAAAGAATTAAATACTGAATTCTTTTATGCGTTCTATGATACAACTCCTTATCCAATATCTTGAGTGCAAGTAATTTAAAAAGGCAATTAAAGAAAAACATTCAAGCCGTTCCATACAAAATGTATGAGAAAATGAATTTTCATCATAAATTTTTTTTCGGAATTTTTCCGATGTTTTAATAGTTGTTCTGCTATTCGGGGCGGAGACAAATCTAACAAATCAAAGCTCATAAAAATCGGTCCAGCCGCTCTTGAGTTATAAATGGTGTAACTAACCCGACTTTGTTTTATATATAGAGATAGTGTGCCAGCATAGTCCACAGTCGGCTAAACGATCATTTGCTTATAACCCGTGAAGGGCACCTCCAAGAGTAAAATTGCACTTTTGATGTGTATTTAAGGTGTCACACTAGTGGGACATCGTGACTCTGTTAACTTTCATGTAGAGACTATTAAGTCACGTGGTTCCTAAATCAACCAGCCACCTATGGGTTAAAGTTTAAAGGAAACTTCCACTCCTCCATTCCAGTGAAATTATAGGCAGAACTTAGAGTGCTTTCTAATCACGCATCTGCGCTTTACCTTTTCTACCTTTTTATTAGACATAGTGTCTCCATTGCTTCTGGTACTTCCATCTGTCCTGAACATTAAACAAAATCACCCCGTGGGTCATGTGCGCTATTATGCCTATGCGGACCTCACATGTGGTGGTGGATAAATTGCCCGAAGTTCAATCTGGACTACTAATGTTTCTCATTTGATTATTCTTTAGTTATAGTCTTTGACAAAAGCCATCGTACCGATATTTATGAGTTTATTTTCTCAACTTATCATAGTTTTTCGCTATTACGACGAATCTCATTCTATGCTGGCAGCACATCATCGCTACCACTAAGGTGCGCCTGTCTGTTTCCTTCTGCTGCGATGCGAGCCCATCTGCGCGAGGTCATTGGAAGGCAGCCTTACGTTGAACTTTTAAATGTTATAAATATTTATTTTATTATTGATGGGTTCGCTAGACTCCACTTAGTGCTGTGTTTTGATGCACAGCGATGAAGAAAAACTATTGAGATTTCAAAAACTAAAACAGTGTTTCAATGAGATTGTCGGCATGATCAAGGACATTAATTTTCAGAAAATTTGCGGAAATTTGTGTGCATTAGAGCGATATTATATCTTCTTATGTTAGCGTTATATGATAGCAAAATTTAGATCCTGGGGAGAGAGGACGAGAAAAGAATGCAGGCGTTCTAGATGTAGGCATATAGAGGGATGGAGAAAATACGACGGACAGAAAGGAAGAAAAGCGATAAAGTTCATGTCATGTGGGGGAGGAAAGGAAATTGATTAATGAAATGAAGAAGAGGCAAATTAAGTGGATGGAACAAATGATGAAGGGGGATGAAATAATAAAGGCTGTTTTGCATGGTAGAATTCTGGGAAATGGATTAGCATTTCTAATATTTGGAGAGAGGTAGAAAGTATTCAGAAAGAAGGGAGAGATCGTTTGAAGACATAGTGCAACCCTAACAAGAGCAGTGGCGATGATCCATCATAAACCTACCATAATAGGAAGATCACCGTGTAATAATAATAATCCACTACTCTGTGGTATCTTGCAAGCTACCTCGAGGGGTGAGGTAGGAAGTGACTCCACACCAAACATGTGCTAACCGTCAATGCACTATTATGCTGTTATTTGCTATTTTACTACATATACTGTGAAGTATGTGGAAGCAGATTTCACACGTAATACGGCTTTTATAATTCTACTCATACGGGATAGATATAGCATAAGTAACAGTAGATGAGTAACATATTACTGACAATGAGCAATAGTATTAGTAAAAATAGATGGATAGTATATTAGAGATATGCTATTAATTATGTTCGAGGAAAGGAAGCCCATTTTAATGTGGTAATAGTTGGCGTACTAAGATGGCGGACTTAAGGCCCACACGGAAATCTCCTAGATAGCGCTTTCATTGCATATTTTAGTCTCCTTGCATGCAACGCGCGCTCAGCGCTTCGTTCCGCCGCTTGCACTTCGGGGTCGAAAAAGAGTTTTGGTTTTACATCAGAGGGGGGCGTGCGGGGCTTTATCGCGGAGACCAGTGGGGGGGCCGTGCTCATGAAAAATCCCGGCCGGTGGGGAGAGGAGGGGGGAAAAGGGTCCGCACGTGACGGACTTCGAGAGCAAGGAATCCGTTTGTCATGTCTTGCGCGCTTGATTTTTCAATCATGATCAATCGTCCCGCGCGACCATTCCAAGACGGTGGAGTGGACATAGTGGAGTCAGGATGAATGTTGTTGGGAAATTTCTGGGGGTAAATTTCGGCGTAGGAGATTGAGATACAAACCTTAATGCCTTTTTTCCACCATGTTCATCTAACGCTGGTTAGAAAATACTGGATTACCAACCAGCCCCATAGGGAGCATTCTAACCCACGCAACGAGCAGCCTTCTGGGAACCATGATTGGTGTAAAGAGAAATGAAGGAAATTTGTTGAGGAAAACGATGGAAACATAAGTAATTGCGCTGGTAAATTGGTGTTCAAGAACGTAAAGGAACTTTCTCCGTCTCCACGGAACAAGAAATAGGGCGAAGAAAGCACCGGAGATAACTCTTTCGCTTACCGGAATCATGCGACTAGCGTTCCCACTGCGAATTTTTAGCCGGTGTAACCTGCCAACCAGGGTCAGCCGACCGTGGTTATAAATCTTACCACAGTTGGCGCTAACTGGCGTTTCCATAACAAAATGTAATCAGCGTAAGACATAACCAGCCTGATAAGATGGGCGTTGTGGAAACGGGGCATGAGGCCAATTAAAGCGTCATGTTAGACGAACGATCTGGACGGAGTTTGTGACGAATTTCTTGCAGTCATCAAGAGCCCGTTTTTCAAGGCCGCCAGAAAATTTACGAATCCTCCAGCCTTCAGACTTAAAAATATAGTTTTATTTGGCTGTCAATCGGTTGTGGTTGGTTTTTGAAAGACCATTTATACTCTCCTGTAACCCTTGCAAATGTTGCATATGTCGCGTGAGAAACGCGATCTCTCTCCAGTTCAGGATACTTTCTACCTCCCTTCATTAATTTCACAATGCCTACTTCCTTCCACCCTCCCCCACTCTTTACCAGCATTCTCTCTCTTAATGTGGTCTTCAGTATTCTATCCTCTTTATTTCTCTCTGCATCCACCTACTTTTCCTCTTCTTGTTTTCCTAATGATTTCTTGAATCAAATTTTTAAAATTTCACATTGGGATGTACAGACAAGGAGAAAGCATCGAGCCATTAGATTTTACTCGGTATAAGTATGTGTATTTTCCAATAAAAGAATAAGTAAACTGTCCGTTAGCCGTGAGAAAGGGACCTCAAGAAGAGAACAAATGGATAGAGGTGGAGGCAAAGGGCAATGAGATGTCGAAAATCCTGGTAAAATATAAAACGGTAGATGAGTGCGGGAGAGGAAAGTAAAGGGTACTCATATTAAATGAAATGAGGAATAACGTATACCGAGATGAAGAGTGTAATGTAGCAGGTTTTGAAAGACAAAACTCCTTTTAGAGATATCTTGCAAATCCATCCGAGCCTACTTTAATCAATGTAGTATAATTAAAACATAGAACTAGAATTATTCACTTCAGCCGGCCCTAATCTCCGAAATGTTGAGTCTACAGTAGAACTTTGCTTTTGAAGGTTGCCATTGAACGAAGAGTGTTCAGCACTTTGGGAAGAGGGAGGGACTAAGCAGGAATCTTGATGGTATAAGTATGAGGAGCCAATGAAGAAAAAATTACGTAAGTCTTAAGTTAATCATAAGCACTATAAAATACGACAGTGAATGGCGCCTTTCAGGGTACATTCTACGCCTATCTCTGCCCTATTTTGACGGAAAGTTCTACTTCCCTTCAAAATGCGAGGCGAAATTCTTCGTGGAGCATCAAAGAAGCAATATATTGCTGTTCTTGGTAAGCTGTTCATAGACCCTGTAGTTCAAGTAATGAATGCTATAAAGTGAATCATACGTTCACGAATCGAAATGCAAGAAGCCACTGGCGTGAAAATATCGTAATAATGAGTGGTATTTCAAAACAGACACTATCCTAACGAAATATGATTTAGTTTTTTTCCCGACGAATCATATTTATGAAGTTTTCTCGGGTCTTTCACCTGGATAAGCTTTTTAGCACTGCCGACGTTTCGGAGTCCGACTCGTACTTCATCCTCAAGGCAATGAGTACGAGTCGGACTCCAAAACGTCAGCATTTCTAAAAAGCTTATCCCGGTGGTATGATGGCAATAATATGGTTTATAATACAGGCATAATTTTGTTAAGTGTGGCTGTCGCCTCCCATTGAAATCACATGGTTTATGGACTTAACGAGAGACGCACTTTAACATCTCCTCAGTGACGACGCTTTCATTGTGCAATCCAGTTATGATGCAGGAGTTGACTGTGTCTTGGCCTGGAGAGGGAAATGTCCTCCTGCTGGCGTTTGATATCGATGCGATGGGTGTAGGCCATTTGATACACGTTCGGCCCGTTTTTTTTGTTTTCTGGAACAATAATAATGATTTTTGAATGACCCATAAAAATAGCATACATGACCAATCACAATCATGCATACGCGCATGCAAGGAAATTAGAATATATTCTATTTCCTGTGTTCATCTCTTCAGATAATCAATCTTTTTAGTCTAATGCCTATTAAAATTCACCAAGCGGCATGTAATGTGAAAAATATCTGTATCGTGTCTTCGCGATTTAAATTACCCAGTGCATTGTACACGGACTTTTGAATTGTTCGTCACAGCAAGTGGATTTATTGCGCAGCAAATATTTCAATTTAGCATGTTTAGACTATATCGTGGTACTATTAAATCATCTTTAAAACAAATAAATGTGCTGAAATTTGTATCCATTGCAGAAGAAATACCCTCTGAGAGACATTATTGTACAGTTGACATAGTGTATTTAAAGAGAGTCATATGCAGCTTGATAAACTGCTAAATCGATCGTCCAGACTCACAAGGTGGCCGACTTGAAAATGTGCGATACCTACTTTCCTGCAAAGTCTCCATTCCTAGTGCAAATAATTCACTGTCACTCATAAGGGCATAATTCTTTCTCGCTTCAATGCTTTATCAGAATTCGTCGTGCGTTAAAGATGCCAACGGATAAGAGCTCAATGTGTGTGCAAATTGAGGCATAGTAAACGGAAGTGTTTATTTATCCTTTCTTTGTTGAAAAGAAAACTTCAGGTAACTATTCAATATCTTCATCATTTTTATTTTCAAAAGGAAACAATGATACTGATTATTCAGAGATTACGAAAAGTCTGAGTAGAAAGTATCAAGGCATAAAATAAAGTAGGTGGGGTGATTCAGGCACTGGCAGAAATTTTGACCAAAATGGACATGGTACTGAGGATATAAGGGGGAGAATCTCATCTGCAGTGAAGACTTCACTCACAGAAGAAATCCGCTATTATTATTGGAGCCCTGAGCAAATAGTTTGCTAGTGAATAGTTTGATGTTGAGGTTAGCGTGATATGTGAGAAATCAAGGATTAGGAGGGAGGAAAAGGATGTTGAACTGTATAGATGGAGGTATGAAGCTTGATGAAAAGAAATATAATGTGAGGTATGAGGCATTTTAGACGGTAATGGACTGTAGAAATGATCCGTCAAAACCTACATTAACTGGTAGAACACTGTTGCTTGATAGATTAGCCTGTACTCATAATGGTGCAGTGATGTGCTAATGTGAAAATCCTGGATGATATGATCCCTCTCCGGGCGCGCAAAGGTGCGTACCCACTTAGTTTGAATTCCCACTAAATATGTTTTCTCTAGTTGAAAAAAATGTAAAAAAAACACATAACGATCTTGCAGATCGCGAGCTGGAAGTGAACTCGCCACCCAACTCCTTCTTTCGGACATGCTGTCCGAGGTCTAGCTGGTTTCCATCAAAGGAATAATCGTTTCTTATCTCTTCGTCTCACGCCCTTCCCCACTCAAAGAGAAGTGCCAGATCCTTGGCCGTATAATAATGAACCGGGGGTGCATTAGCATCACAGCTCCCCAGTTCCGCAGTAGCCAGCTCTGCGGCGTCGTAACCCCATCCTCCGCTTGGAACGGGAAAAAAAATTTATCCGCCGCTTTCAATTTCCTAGTCGGCGACACCACTGGTATACGGTTCGCGGGGTGAAACGAGAGGGTTTGAGAACATAAATTCAGGGGCGAGCATTTCCCTCACTCTCCCCTTAACCTGTAAGCTTGGGGGATGATGCGAACGTTGCAGTACAGCTAGCACGAATTAAGTCAGAGTTGCGGACAGGCGACGTAGTGTGAGAAGGATGATCGAGAGCAAGCGGGGAAACGCATAGGGTGAGCTGGGGTCCCTGTCCCGAATCAGAGCAATGAAACATTCTCGTGGTGCATCAAGCATTCATCCCTGTTGTCCCGAGGGTTTTAAATTTTGTTCACCAGTGTGCGGAAAAATGTTGAGTCTCAACCTTATTTATACCCTGCAGCTGCACTCCGGTGAGATATTTTCGAAGACGGTATTACACATGTATCTTTGGGTTACGGTTATATATCACCAATGTTCTCATGCGTATTAAAAGTGCGAGTTATAAAACTTTCTAATCGTAGGTACACCTCAAACCCATGTAAAAACGCCCATATTTGTGCTCGTGCATTCCTTGGTGAGAGATGTGTTCAGCGTAGCAATTCCCCATTTAGTTGGGCCTCAAAAAGGATGCTGTTTGCATTAAAATTTCGTAAAACGATTCTGACCATGTAATAATATGTTTGCTAAGAAATATGTAAAACATAGGCGATGCAGGCTCTTCCCCATAGCTTTTCACGATCTTCCCTCAGTCGCCTCGTAGGCCCTTTTTAGGACTAGGAGAAAATCCTTGTCGGTGCATCCATTCCGCTTGAACGTCGTCCTTAGGTGTGTCGATTCGATCGGTAGACTCTCTGCGTCAGCTTCTTAAATTCTCCCGATGTATCTACATCTACATAATACCCGGCAAGCCACTTCAAGGGTGCTGGGCAGGGGGTAAGGACATGTATCAGGGTTGTCAGGACGCATTACCTTTGGGAGGGGTGGTGGTGACTGCTCCCCATATTTTTCCACGGTTTCGGGGAAAATAGGAATTATATCAAAGAAATACAACATCGAGACAATCCATAGACCACCAGGGAAACTTCGGGATTGCCTCGTAAAAGTAATGGATACCCTTGGCCTCAGAGCACCCGATCCCTTGTGAGTGTGGCCAGGCCTACATTGGAGAGACTCTCCACGCACCGTGGAGACCAGAATCAAGGAACACCAGAGGCAAATAAGGCTATACCAACCCGGAAAATCAGCTCTAGCGGAAAAAAATTCCTCCATCAGGCTGAAATTAATTTTATTTTAATTTTGAAGACGCCAAAATCCTTTGCCGCTCCAAAGGATTTTGGGATCAGTAGGAGGTAGGTAGAGGTAGCTAGCTTGGTAGAGGAGGCTATCGCAATCAGTGCTGAGGAGAAAAATCTGAATAGGGACACCGGGCATACGGTCAGCAAAATTTGGAGGCCAGTAATAGGAAAGATAAGAAGCGCGAGAAAACGAATAAATAACTCAGACCAATCATGAGCCACCTGAAATGGTCAACTAATGAATTAAAACCTGGCCAAAAATCAAAATCGGCACTCAGTTTTTTTCCCTGAGGAAAATGAGCGAGTTGCGCATCGAAACGTTGTCTATGGAAAGCCTTACCCGGTGCCACACTCCGATAAGACTTCATTAAAGATGGGTTTTGCTTTGCGCATTTTTTGTAAGCAAATGCATTATCATTGGCAATCTTAATTTATTTCTGTCACCGCAAGAACTTTACTCGCCCACCACTTTGTTGTTTACCACTGCGACGGCGATCACACTTCTGCGAAAGTCGACGCTAGTTGCAAAGATAACAAAGTTATGCATGAGCATAGGTTTTTCCTCACCTCATACTCGTGCATTTCTGGGATGTAGATTCCTGGAGCGTATGGCGAAAACGAATACTATGAACTTTCCATTCCAAAGGAAATATGCATGCCTTGATTCATGTCCGTCTAGGATAGATTTCAAAGAAAGGAACAAGCGAATTCTGTAAGTGATGGCGTTTGCTCGAAAATGTTATGACCTTTGCTTCGGAGATACTTCCGTTTCCGGTCGCACTCATCAGTCCCTACTTCCCTCGCATGAGTATGCGAATATCTTATCTCGAATGGTAGTGAGCACATGTTTTCATCCTGTATACGGCGTGCATTGCACATTCTTTGGTGAGATTAGGGACAGTTTTATCTGGCAAAACGTCTTGTTTCACTGCAAATTTCAATGTGAATGAGCTTTGTTTTTTTGCGGCACAAAACCTTGGTGCAAAGTCGTCCTCGCTGCTGGTAAAAAATAAGGCACTTGAACCATGACCTCGTTCCTATATCCTTAGTGGTGTTATTTATGTGTGCTCATTTGTGGATGTTTTAAAATTAAAACGAAAAAATTGGAACTTTTCAAAGCAGTTAGCAACTTCCTATTCTCATCACGTTAAATATGTGTGAACAGTGACGCAGGGGAGCGTTTCAGCAATGTATTTATTGTATAGGAGTATAGCCCAATAATCCTCAGTTTACACAGAATACATATTACTATTATTTGAGCAATATTTTTATAAATCAATTTAAGCAGGGAAGAATGTAAAATATCCTCTTAATTTTTATGGGAGCTGTCCCCTATCTTTTTACAAGATTTATTTCTTCATCTCAGCATGCGTACTTACCTCTCTCCATCCAATCCATTAAATAAGCATATTCTCTTTCGTCCGCTTCCCCACCTGCCCAACATCCACTCCTCTATCACCGCCTTCAACATCGCTTCGCTTGTCCTTACCTCCTCCAAATGAGTAAAAATCGGCGATGCCGGAATAAATATTAAAGTGGCTTATTTTTTTTACAGGTTTTTATGACGATTTTCCCCATAATTTGTTCTTATTTCATGTTTATGGTGTCACAAAATAGGAAAAATACCCATAACTTTAATTTTTCGTTATTTCTTCTCGTAAGTAAAAGACATTTGCTTGTCCCCGATGTAAATCCACTGTTCACAAGCAATTGTTTTAGATTTGAGTGCTTTTGTTTTAAAAACCCTGTGAGCTACACCATGAATATTTTGATTTATCATTTTTGGTGGCATTGTTTTATTTTCAATAATTTACTGTTTAAAAAATGAACTTGTTTTTTCTTTGAATGGAATGCCGTCTTAAATTGGAACATTGAAAATAAAAAGAAACCTTCTTTCCGTCACTGTCTTCTCACAGTCACAGTCTTCGTCACAGTCTCATATTCAATCCTCCGTCAGCTCAATCATTTCCTCCAAATTGTAAGTGCTTAGATTTAAAGTTTATTTTTATGTTTAGATTACGCTATCGATTTCCTTGCAACGGTAATAAGCACATTAGCGGAAGCGGAAGTTTCTATATCCTTTCGCGAGTCGTTCAAGTTCAAACTTTCCTATCAGTTCCTTCTATGTGAAATGTACGCGACCGAACCATTTGAACCATCCTGCGCTCCAAGCGACAAAATAGTTACTCTTACCACGTAGAATAATATCCGGGGCATCTGATTAAGTTCCTACTGGGGGCGAGGTGATTTCCTTACATGATAATCCTAAATATTCAGGTTTGAGTCCGCTGCGATTGATTTTTCACCCCCCAGGAATAGTAATCTAGCGGTTAAAGGTCGGTTTTATTGAAAGTCTGAGAAAATCCTCCAGATTTTTTCACGTCCAAAGCCCTATCTACCTCTAGTATCTCTTTCTTCATCTCCACGTATTGCCTACCCTTCTTCATCCCGTCCTTAAAACCTATTCTCTTCCTTCCCCTTCCCCGCTTGCCCAATTTCCTTCCCTATACACGAAAGTAACCCATCACCCCTCATTACCCCCTTCAACCTCTAACCTAATCTCACCCAGAAGTTTCCATTCCTAACCCACTTTACCTTGCACTTCCTCGTTTGTCTTCCTTTCTGTCCACTGCACCTTCTCCATCCTCCTCCACACCCACATCTCGAACGCCTGCAGCCTATTCTCGCCCTCTTTTATCAGAGTCCACGTTTCTGCCCAATAAAGTGCTACACTCCATATCAAGCTCTTCACCAACCTCTTCTTTATGTTCTTAATCAAGCACCCTGTCATCACCTCCCTCCTATTGCTGAACGCTTCTTTTGCTTGCGCAATTCTCCTCCTAATATTTTTGCTACTGTGCCCGTTATCTTCTAGCGTACAGCCCAACGCATTTCATTTTTCGTTATAAAATCCTGGTACAAAATACCTTGAGCGCTGTTTTCAGTGGTAGTTGTACGTAAATAAAATAATTATATTTATTGGATTTTCCTCTCCGGCTCTTCATTTTTTAAATCCTTGTCCATAATGTCCAAATTCCTTTTCTTTTCCTCCTTGGTTGAAGAATAAATCACTTTGTAATTTACCACACTTTTTTTATAAACTGACCAGTTTCGATTTCACAACATCATCATCAGGGTTCGACCACATATTATCATATATCATTATACATCATAATATTATGATGTAGTCGAACTCTGATGATGATGCAGTGTCATAGAAACCGGTCAGTCTACCAAAAAAGTGTGGAAAATTACAAAGTGATTTATTCTTCAACCATGTCAAGATTCCAAAAAGTAACTTCGCCTACCATCACATTAATACTTTTCCTCCTTCCCCACTCTAACGTGCTTTCCCTCTCTTCGAAGCCTTCGGCGCCTTGTTACCTCTTAATAACGCTCTAATCCATTTATTCTGCCTCAAAAGATTGCCCCAGAAAGTTAGATTCCTGTCATCCTCCATCTAATGTAATGCTTTTTCAAGAACTAGGGAAATAGGAAAATATCTCCCTGGGCATAATTGCTGGCACTCAGCTTCACTATAGCAGTGGTGTAAATTCACCGTATAAACTGTAGAGAGAGGGAGAGATTAAAAATTGAATGACCGTTGTCATGAGTACTCTGCTAGTAAATTTTGGTCCGGGTTGATCAATTACCATCGCTCAACTTTCGCCCTCTTTACCCTGCTTATCTTCTCCATTCTTCTCTGCATCGCCATCACAGAAGCTCCCAACTGACGCCCATCCTCCTCTCTCCCCGAAGATCAAATCCGGGGATCATCATTGTCATTCTACTAGCTGATTGGTAGGTTATTAGACAGTCCTCTACCTAGAGTTCAAATTTCTGGGAAATCTTTTCGCTTTCCTGCACGTTACCTCATCGCCATCAGGTCCCTTTTAAGTTTCTCAAATCCTCTGCCTCCCCTTATATCATCAAAATTACCTATCCTCCTCCTTCCTCTTCATATCTAATGAAGCGCTCTTCTCTCTATCACCCTCCTCTGCACACACCTACCTAGTATCCTTTTAGACGGCTTTCTCTATAGGCTACAAATGTTTTGTAAACTACGGAAGCTTCTGCAAATATGTGCCTGGGCCGGTGAAAGACCCGAGGAGATTAGTTTTTATCTTCAAGCTACTGAAAATTAGTCATTAATTTTCACCGACGGTCTGATAGCGATTTCCATTCTAGTTGTTGTATGCCCTCACCTCTGGATACGTTTTGTATTCGCTGTTGATGCCCTCTCCAAATCTCCGCCACTATTTTCCTTGCCCGAAATTCGTCCACCTTCCTTCCTCTGTATCCAGCTTTCCCTCTCCATTCTTGACCACGACCACATCAACATTTTGGTCCTGGGATAAAGCGTTAAAAAATATGCCCGTGAGGTTGAGTTCCCTTGCCGTGCACCACAAACGACACTCCTCCTCCTCCCTCTTCTCATCCCTGTCTTCCTTCCGCTCCCTCTCACAACTCCTTCGCCCCTCTACCTCCCCACTCCCTTCCTTCGCCTCTTCTCCTCTTCCTGGCCGTTTTTATCCCTCCCTTCCTTTTGGAGGGAGATGCCTCTTGACGGGGAGGATGCAGGTAGAGGTGCCAACTCTCCCGCATTCTCCGGGAGACACCTGTAATTGGACAAGAGTTTTTTTTTATATTCCGCCTCCCGGATTGAGGCGCTTTTCTCATTTATTATTATAATAATTGTTAGATGATCTGCCGGTTAAGTTAGAATTAAATTGAAGTAGTTAAGTAAAATCCTCTAGATTTTTACTTATTCTGGGCCCTGTATATCTCTAATATTTCTTTTTTCATCTCAGCATGCTTCCTAACCTTCTTTATCCCATCCATAAAAGCTATTCTCTTTCGTCTCCTTCCCCTCTTACATCCTCCTCTCTATTATATCCTTAAGTAACCCCTCATTACCCCTTCCAACCACCTACCTTGCCTCTTCCTATTATCACCTACAAGTTTCCTTTCCTCACCCACCATACCAAGCACTTCCTCGTTTGTCTTCCTTTTCCGTCCACCTTCTCCATCTTCCTCCACACCCACATCTTTAACGCCTACAGCCTATTTTCGTCCTCTTATTAAGTTAAAATAAATATTATATCTTCCTATGTCATCGTTTTCTGCAATTTACAATTTATTTTCTCATGTTAATTGCTAATTATATCAAAGAATGCGTTAATTTACGTCAATATTTCTCGATTTAAATGTTGGATTCGTCGTAGTATTCGTTACAAATTGACCAGCATTGAACTATCTCGTGGAACAGCTTGTTCAATTATGGTCTCATCTTAGTATTTGTGCTTCTCATTAACTTTAATGTCTACATGGTGGCCAGCAAGCTACCTCAAGGGCTTGTGTCTGGTGATGAATTTCCACCAACATGCCCGGTTTTACTGTGCCTGGTTAACGTTAACTGCGAGATTACTTAGCTTTTTTAACTTGATGTTAGCTGAGAGTTCGGGTTTTAACATATTTCATTAGACTGTCGGTTAGTAGACGTGAGCTTTATCGATGGGAGAACGCATTAGAATCGGTTTAAATCCCGAGAAAAATATTCAACCAGAGAGCTAATACAACCGGGCCTAAATGATAAATATGTTAAAGAAACTACGAGTGTTAGTACATCAACAAATACCTGTAAATGTACCCAGCTGGCGTTGGATTTTCAATATTATGCACTCCACCAAATTTTAGAAGTCTTATACCTACTATGAGTACTAATGAATTTGGAACTACGTATATTCACTGAAAAACAAGAGTTATACAGGAAGCATGCGAATCTTACTATTAGTACTACATGCCAAATTAATAAACAAACCTTAAGAGAAAAAATCAGCTAATTACCTACACTTCCTATCGCAAACTGTAATCACAATCCCAATGATAGCTCTTGTGGTCTCATATTTTTCGCGGAAAAAATTATATATTAAATATTCCTGTTCTGCAGTCTATTTCCTAAATTATACGCTCATTTACTTTTTATTAACTATCTTATTAACTCGAGTTTCGTAAAATGTATTTGACATCGTCAGAAAATAGAACGGTATGCAAATTACTTAGATGGTTGTCTACATTCTACCAACGGTGTAAAGGCGACTTCCATCCTACTTTTTGCAATAAGCTTGTAACACTAATGGGATCATCGTAATGACCTTTTATGCATCTTGCCGATCTTCGCTGCACACCTTCTAACTTGGTATTCAAGCCGACCTCATAAGGATCCGAAATACTGTCAGATAATTCCAAATGAGGTCGAACAAGGGAGTTGTAACTAATATCCCAAACTTTGTCGTCGTACTTGCGTAGTACTCTTTTAACAAATCCCAATTTACGAATAACTTTACTAGTCAATTGCCAAATGTGCTCACCCCCAGAGAGAACATCACTCAGTATAACTCCAAAGCGTTACACGGATTTCGCGCCCTCAAAATCGCTATGCCGTTTGCCGTAGGTGTAATGAGGAGAGCTGTTATATTTTCAAAATTTTATTGCGAATTTTTTATCTTAATATTCTACTGAACATTTTTCAAGTTAAATTCTAACTGCCATGTACCGAAGTTTTTATATTTATTGAGAATGGGCATTCAACGGATGTTATGACCGTGGTTTTTACCTATCCTCCCGGAATTTCTTACTCTTGGACCGGTCTTCTCCTGGAATCAGCTCTTGAGGAGTGGGCAACCCTAATGCAAGATACTCTCTGGCGAGAGTTCTCCTCGGTCACTCATTCCTCAAGGGGTTTGCTGAGGTGCAGTCGAGGGGGTGTGAGAAGGACACGCACACACATCAGGGGCCTTAGGGATCGTCTCAGGGGGATTGGGAGTGAGGGGGCGTGGAGTTGGATTGTGGCTGGGGGGGGGGGGGAGAATTCCCCCCCCCCCTCCTGACAAGGGTGGTGGCGGAACCCGTTTTACCAGATCCCGGCCGGCTGCATTTTTCGGAGGTGGGCAAGCCGAGGGAGGGTGGGAAGGGAGGTTGGCGGGGAGGGATGAGACTGAGGGGTCCAAAACTCCCTCCTCTTTCCTCACCTCCTCCCTCGTACGTAAGTATCGCCCTTTTTCTGCGTCCTTGAGGGAAGAAGGGATGATGCTCGTGGATATCTCCGGATGGTGATGAGATGCACCCCTATGTCGGGGTGCAGGTGGGTGAGCTTCACATCTACATAGCATGTACCCTGCAAGCCACCTCTAGGCTGTGTGACAGGGGGAGAATTTTCACCAACGTGCGCCACGCCAACGCTCTTCACCTTTTTTTACAACTGTGGACTGGCGAAATTTGGAGTGGTATTTGGCGTACTGACTGACAGCTAAAGGCAGAAACAATAACCAGTGTATGTAATTTTTGTTTATTCAACGCTACAAAAAATCATCTTTTAGTTTGTGTGACATCCACTGCTGCATCTTTGTTTAAAAGTTTGATATTTGTGCCTGCAGCGTTTGATATTTCGGTGACTGGTACCGGTCCACGGATTACCCAATGAAGAACACTTGGCTACACCAAATGATACAAATGTTATAGAAACAGCGAGTATTAATGTGCTAGCGAGCACCTGCAAATATTTGACGTGTGAGTTTTCGCCAACTTGCACTACACTACGTGCTACAAATTTAGATACTTTCGAGTACTAACGCATTTTGAAATTATATAAATGCATATAGGTACAAGATTTAAACAGGAAGCATAAGCAACATACATTTAACACCAATTCAGAAGCATTAGATAGAAAATCTACTAATTATCTACACTATCTGTCGAACAACCTAATTATTAAGTCTCAATGGCTGCTATTTTGGTCTTTTATCGTTCGCGGAAAAAATGATATTTTAACTTGTGCGTTCTGCATTATATTTCCCCTAATTATATGCTCACGATCTAATCTACCGTAGCATGTACATGGATGGTTTTTGTCTCCGTTTGGGATCGAAAGGACAGAGGATGGAAATAAATATTAAGTTGGGATCCGTACTATCGATAAATTTTACCTAAAGTACGGTGGACTTGGTTTGTTTGATGGCTAGAATATTAGATTCATATCCCGAGGTCCAGGGTTCAAATATCGGAAAAGCGGGGATCCCTACATATGGTGCTATATTCTGAGCACTTCAGCTGCAGTACTCCGTCTGTGTAATGGAACTAAAACTGTGGACTCAACCGTTTTGTGAAGAGTTGGCTTAGCCGACACCAGGTTTTACTGCACCCTTCCCACGCTTCCCAAATAATTATATCCTAACACACCGACACATTTATTTCTCCTTAGCTGGGTCTCGCATGATCTGCTTTTGCCGAAGTCAGTGGTGGAAGAAGTTTTCATTGTCCAAGAAGCTCATGGCATCATTAACAATTTTGTGCTTAAGCATCTTGCCTGAAAGGGATGTTAAAGATTTGCAATTTGCAGGGTCTTTATTGTTCCGATTTTTTATATTTGAGTGGTTTGGGTTATTTTCCAGTATTTTGTGACTTAACCATCAATTAGTGACAAGCTGAAAATTTCTCGAAACGGTTCAATGTGCAAGGCTGACTCCCTGAGCACGCGTGTAGGTATCTCCTCTGGACCTGTGGAGTTTTGCTTTTAATCGAATGTAATTTCTTAATTTTCTCATCGCAATGTCTCAATCGCAATGTCGCAATCTTATTGCAATCGCACTCACCTCACCTCTCAATCTATAATCGCTCCTTCATCCTCAGATATCCATCATCTTGTAATGAAAGTCTTGAATTGCGTTAGCGTTGATTACATTCTCTCACCTCCAGACATCATTCCATTTCTATCTCGGCCTTAAATTGCTCCTGTTTGTTTGTTTACTCCCTGTCACCCACTGCTTGATCACTGCTCTCGTTGTATTTTATTTTATACTTATTGGTCATTGCTTTTGCTATTATTTCGTTCCTCTTCTTGACGTCGTATGCTTATGGGCCCCTTGACGATTTTGGACTCAACTAATATATAATTGAACAGAAACACCAAGATTCTCATTGTCATAGGTCCTGGGGGGGGGCTGTTAAAACTGCGAAAATGTGATACCAAGCAATTTCCACAGATAGAAATACAAATCAGAAAGTTGAAAAATAATATTAGATGAACGTTGCACATAAGAAAATGGCATCGATGTACAAATGGTTTCTTTATTTTCTTTTTTTATATCAGAGTAACGGTAACGGTCTCCCTCGTAGTTGAGTTTTGCAAGCATCACAATTTGGAGCAAATCTAGTTATTCAAATCCCTAAAGGAGTCTTCCACAATCCCATATGTGGAAAAAATGTTTTTTCGTCCCCGTAAGCTATATTTTACGCCCGTTCTGCCTAAATAATCATTTCAAGGTATATGTTTAGGTGCACAAGAATTACAAAGGACGGATTATTCAGGCTTTTGGTATTAAAATTCACTCAATATTTCAATATGCATCGTTTCGAACTATTTTTTTTCTTCAGGCCTAAAAAAATCTGTAACACTGAAATTGTGCCATGTTGAATATGACTCTTATGTCCGAAAACCTCGATACGTCAACAACGTCTGTGACATAGTGCTCGATATTAATGTGTTATTTTAATGCTAGAATCGCTTTTTATTTTAGTCTAGGACAAACGAATTCACCTGATGAGGATGGGCTTCGAGTATAATAGCTCGTAGCCCCGGGCAATAGCAAACTCTTCTCTAAATTTCAGATTCTCTCTTCTTCCTCTTCTCTAAATTTTAGATTGGCTTAGGAGTTCCCACAATCAAGCAAGAGCATGTTAGTATTTTTTAACATTATGGTGGGTGAGGAGAGGAGAATCTCCTGGAGGAGATTGGGAGAAGTTATGAGTGTTAGGATTAGAAAGAGAGAAAGATTAGGAAGGTGGTTGGAACAGGTGATGAGAGGAGAGGAAAATGCTGAATGCCGTGACAGTGGGGAGTATGCTGGGTAAGCGGGGAAGGGCAAGAAAGGGAATAGGCTTTATAATATAATTTACAGTTCTATGAACTTGTCTTATGGAACAGAGAGCCCATGAATGTATAGAGACAACGACATAAGATAGGGACAAAGAAAAAACCTTACCGAACTGCATACAAGCAATAAAAGATAGCAAAAAATACATTTAGTTAAATATAAGCACGACTGTGCTAAATAAATTACTTCAAAAGCATTATATTTCGAGTGTTTAGTCTGCTTTTTGAGTTTGAAAATTAGATGGGATCTTTTTGGATAGGGTCAAGAAAAGTACGCAGAGTTGAAGAAAGAAATAATGTAAGGAAACAAGGGTCTGCGGCTGTAAAAGATTAGCATGGGTCGTCTTGAACCTACCTTTACCGATAAATCACCTCCACTAAATAAAACAACTTCTCAAATGAGAATGTGCTCGTAGTAGAACATCATGCAGCCTTGTGGCTTAGCAACGGATCCTCTTTCTTCGCTATCTCTCAGCTTGGCTTGGAGTTTCCGCGTGCAAGAACGAGTTGAATATATTTTGTTGAGTATTTTTTTCCCGGAACGAACCGCCTTCGCCGAATCTCTTATCCTCTCCACGCGCTTCTCTAACCATTCCCCCCTCCCCCCTCCACTCCACGTGCACAAAGCCGATTCCGTCGCTCCCCTCTCCCGATCCCCCTTCCCCCCTCCACTACCCTAGGATTGCGCAATTTTCTCTCGCCTCCCGACTCCTTCGGCCAATGTTAATCACCCATCTCTCCCTTCGCATCTTCCTCGCCCGTTGACCTCCTGGCCATTCGCTTCGTAACCCCCTCCCTCTCTCTCTCTCTCTTCGTCGCCTTTTCCTCCCAACCATCGTATGCCCCCTTCACCAATCGAGAGGGCATGGAGTCAAAAACATGCAAATACCGTCCTCTGTATCGGATCTTACCAATTTTCCAATAATTGCGATTGCACAAATGATGCGGCATGCAGTCACGCGCACGGGTGCAAAGATGTGTTTTTAGACATACGTTTTTTATGTCTTCAAAGAGATATAAGACTTGGGCTTGTTGATGTAACTCACTATTAACAACACACCTGACCGAGAATTGGGAGATCCGGGTTTGAATCCCGGTCAAGTCAAATGATTGTTGCTTGGCGAATTCCACCCTCTTTGGTGTATGTCGGCTATTTCGGATCCCTTCCCTTGGGTTTGCACCCTGGTAACCGTAGACGTATTTAAAGCACTAACCTTTCATGGGCGTCATTCGCTGCGGAGGAATGCGTGAAATCCACATTAAAAAATTATTCGCCTGGACTGGGATTCGAACCCAGATCCGTCAATTTTGCGACTGGTACTTCAATCAATAATGCTACCCGGGCGGGGTAAACTAATTGGTTAAAGCGCCCGGCGCGGGTTCGAACCCTTGTCCAGGTGATTCAATTATAAAGATCTCTGTGAATTTCACGCAAGCGTAGACGTGTTGCATTGAGAACTGCTTTTGGCTGCCTTGGTGAATGCAAAGTGAGCCTGTTTATATTGTGCTATATTTTATAGATAATTCAATACGGCAACTTGTTTTAGGGAAGCAAATCAGATGTAAAATTTACAGCTATCATAGCTATTTAATGTTTGAAAATATAAATCACATGTAATGTTTTTGGAGGGTATATTGGTATTCTTTTGGGCGCAGTTACTACAGCGGCTGAATAAACGTACCTTCCAGAAGAAAAGAAAAGAGAGCACCTGATTTACGTATTTGTTTACCTTCACCGCACCATTCCCTGAGATTAATATAAAATAAATCTGTGAAGAAAGGTATAAACTTTTTTCCATGTAATAACATAAACAACCGTTAAATTTATGTTTAACCAATGCAGCTGATGGACATGGAAAATAATGCTAATGTTCAAAGAATGAGTATTGCCCCAAATAAAATACATAGCATTATTACAAATACCTCCCCCTGCTTGTAATGTCCGGCATGGTTTTATTTGCTGCATGAATTAGTATCTCGTAGCATCCATTTTAATGGTATGAGTAATACTATTCAGTAGTATTATCTTAGTCTGTATGTTAGCATGTTCACCGACGTTGCACTCTCCTAGTTTCTGGTTTGGCCGTGCATTGTTCTCCTGACTGCTTTTTCGTCCGCGCCTAGCAGCCAGGGGAGCGAGCGGGGTTTGGCCTTGAACTTGGACGAGTATTGCATGCCTGGCGTGTAATCGCCATATGCCACACACCCAGGAGTACCTCGCTCGCTACTTCGTAGATGTAGATGTACTTTGAGGCTTAACGGGGTATAACAATATGACGGATGAGCCACGCCCACGTTACAGGTTCTGGTATTGGCCATTGTAGGAAGCGTTCTCTCCATCCACCTCTATGCCTCCAACACCTTCCCCTTCCACCTTCTCATCTCGGCAAACATTCGGCGGTGTCGCGAATGGAATTTCTCCTCTATTCCCACACCCCTACTCCCCTCTCCCCCTCTTCCGGGCCCCTTGCCCGCACCTTTCTCCTCCTCAAGAAGAAGTCGATGATCTTTTAGTTTTCTACCTTCGCACCTCGCTTGTGCGATTAGGGGGGAGGTGTGATGGGGGTGAGGGTTGGGAAGGCTTGGAGATGAGGAAGTGCCTAAACCGCTCGCTCGTCTTGCATTCGGATCGGCGGACCGGTTGTGAATTTTTAAGACGCATAGGAATTTTTTTGTACCACCTCCTATCTATTACCGTTCAAGACGGAGGCGGGGGATAATGGAGAATGGAGAGCGTTCCAGGAGGAGGAAGACCGCTGGTCTGTTGAGAGAGTGACCCTCGTTCGCGAGGCATTTACGAGCTCTTTAGTGAACGCACGCATCATACTAATGCGGAGGTATCGTCTTTGTTTGGAAATATTAGGATTCGCTGACTGCAACTTTCAGGAATGTTTCCTTCAGCGCCCGTCTTCGTTGCTTCCCAGTTTCGTACGCTCCTGGCGGACTTCCCATGAAATCTTCACGCATCTTACACCGCAATTTCGTTCTACTTATCCTTCTTCTATAATTTTAGTCACGTGTAGGTTGTCGTAATTATTGGCTGGAGGTAATGGAAGTCTGTCATGCTGATGAAAAGCTCTATCGCACTTTTCCACTGAGTGCATTGGACGTGCATAGCCCCTATAGTAATAATGGCTTAAGCCTGTAAAACGCATTTGCAAAATGCATAATAGAACAGGGGAATTGTGAAGGGCAAAGAAAAGTATAACGTAATTTATAATAATGGAACAGGAGAATTGTGAAGGACAAAGAAAAGTATAACGTTTTTTATTCAGCATTCGTAATTTTCGTTATCAAGTTTTAGCATTTGCTGCAGAGTTTTACCATCTACTTATGGAAACCGTTTATCTGTACTTGTCAGCAATTCCATAATTTTAATGGTTTTCTGTATTTCCTTCAAATTTTAAATGGATTTATTTTCTTCCTCAAGTTTATATCTAGTGATTCGATAATTAATACAATATTCTACGATACTTATGAAAAACATGCTGTCTCCGCAGCGGAATAACGAGTATTCAGCTCATTCATTTATAAAGTTTATATTTTCTTTCAAATCTTGAATTTTTCATCTGTCAATTTAGGTCGTATAGAGCTCTAATTTTTCCGTGCGACCGAGGTAAACTCGAGTGGAGTGTACTTATATAAATGGCTAACATATATTTGCCATCTTAGTAAATGGCCCTTGGCATACAAACTTCCTTCTCGTGAAATGTTTCATGAAGTCCACAAGTCATTTTGGAATTGAATACAATAAGTTTATGTAATTACCAAATAGTTATTCTAATAGAATAGCTACGATTTTATCTGTTGCTTACAAAATGAACTTTCCTCCCGAGTTTTCCAGAGGGGAACGTTGGCAGTGTGATTGAAATTTATGATTTCCTGCTGACGTGAAGGGGTCACATATTAAGGAATATACATATATAGGTATTCATTAATTATCTTTAAGCGTGCCGAACCCTTTAAACAGACATTTTAGAGTGGGGGTATGAGAAATAATAACGTTTGAAACAGTTATTTGTGGTCCAGAGGCTGTATTCTCTCGCAACGGGTCCTTTGTTGATTTTGGCACCAATTATATTCTTCTTTGATCTTGTATCTATTATTAGTTTTTTAATTACGAGAATAATGATGCCGATAAAACTTTTACTCCCCACTAACAGATTCGTACTGTTTCTGTAAATAGAAGTGGTGAACGTAGTGTGGCACCTGTTCAGGAGGTGAAATATTTTTGTATTGTCCAAATAAACTAGGGAAAACAGTGAATACTACAGATGTCAACAGTTTTCCTTTCACTGTGACAAAGAAAATTCTGTTGATCAAACACGTTTTTTTAAAAGAGTTTTATGAGTATTTATTCTCTTTGCCCCGTAAATGTTATTTTTGGGGACATGAAGCATTTATTTCCATTCACTATCAATTCTTATATGAATGATTCTATGATTCACAAGAGTCTTCATTGATGTAAGTACCAGTGAAATAGAAACATAATTTTGCTGCTTTCGGAATTTATGGTATATGTTTTAGTTATAGTCACGTACAAAATGGCATTCTGTATGAATTGAGTTTATACATAAGCTGAGTTAAAGCTGAAAGAAATCTAATAAATTTTATTATTGATGATTCACTAGAGGAATGATCCAAGAGTTGAGGCATTCTTATTTTTGGTCCGATTTAAAGACGGGAAAAATTATTTCATGACTAACTCACTATAGGGGCATCTTTTCAGGGGTGGATATCTTCTTGAAGAAGGGGAAAATGTCATTTTTTTCAAGGGCATCAAAGGTCATGCGAAGTCCTGCAGCACATTTACACCAAATGGATGTTTTCTTTCGTGAATGTGTGTGGCGATGGAATATTTTAATAGCATTGCAAATATTCTTAAGAATTTGCCGTATTATAACTACTTAGTTATTTGTTATTTGAGGTCTTGAACTCAGCAAGAGCGTCATAGTGTAGAGTATACCTACAGTTTAGACTGTGGGTGAGTCCTAACTCAGCTCTGTTCCCTCCACCCCGTAGCTATCATACTATCGTCCCTGTTCCAATGTGAGTTCTCTTTAGCATGATCTACACCAGTTCAATGTTTTAAAAAGCCGATATTATCATTTTTGGAGCTTTTCATCAACTTACTCTATTTCACATCAAAATTCATTGACAAAAACGTTCTCTACCATCGCAAGCGTTGCATTTCACTTGTATAGTAGATAGATGTATTCGATGACGAGGTGGCCGAGTGGTTTAGGTGTTGGACTGCTAATCCAATGTGCTCTGCACGCGTGGGTTCGAACCCCATCCTCGTCGAGGCTTTTTATGTCGTGAAACTTTTGTCAATATTCGTTTTCGAAGGAGAAGCTGGAATGAATAAAATTTAAGAATACTTTCAATACTAAGGAAAGTGAGCTACTACGTCAGAAATACCGCATCAGGAAACTAACATAAGCATCACGAAATTTACAACATGGAATTTTAGGTTCTTCAGAACCTTTGCCACCCAATTACACAATCCCTGGGTTCCCAAGCTTGTTATGTAGTCATTCAGCGATGTTTCTTACTCAGCCGCAGCCACTATCATCATTATTGGCATTCAAATGTTTGGCTTCACTGGACTTTATCCGATCAAGTATATTTTATGCAAGTTGGCGATCAGGACTAAGATAGCAGAATAGCAGCTGAAATTGCGTCTTCATTCAAAACCTTATGAACCCTTCCTTAACCTGCCAAATCGATGTTGGGGTTATATATCTCCCTCCCTTCCTCAGTGTCATCCTCCCCTTCTCTCTCCCGGACTACGGTCAAAAATGAAAAGCGTTCGCACGGCAGCCCGAAGTGTTCGACTTCGTATCCCGCCTCAGGTATTGACGTTTTTCTTGGCTGAGATTATAGGTATTAGTTAGATTCAATTGTTATTATTATTATGGTGATCTAATGGTTAATGTTGGTTAAAATGGAAGATACCACAAATCCTCTAGGCTTTTAAAGGTTCCCTTACGCCCTATCCCCCTTACACGATTAAAGACCTTATCTCCTTATACGATTTCTTTCTTCATCTAAGTATCCGTCCTACTTGGAGCGAAGGCTTCCACAGTGGCTTGACGTGTTGGAGTCCATCTTCTGGTTGTGCTAAGAGTGTCAGCGTTTCAGCGACATCAGTTTCTCCTCCGTTACAGGAGGGGTCATCAGGTCGAAGAGACCTGAAGACGCCTTCTTTAGCAGAGAAGAAGCTGTTGATGCTGAAGAGTTGACACACACAGCTTTAATGGAAGATGGGATACAAAATATGTTCTATTTCTCCTCATCCCGTCGATAAAGCCTTTCTATTTTTTTTTACCTTTCCTCGCTAACTCTACATCCTCCACTCTATCACGGCCTTCAGCATCCCCTTGTCCTCACCTGTTCCAACCACCTACTCTGCCTCCTAATCTATTCCAGCAGTCTCTTCTTTTCACCCACCATATCAAGTACTTCCTAGTTCGTCTTCCTTTCCGTCTACCACGCTTTCTCGATTCACCTCTACACTCACATTTCAAATGCCTGCAGCCTATTCTCGTCCTTTTTTCTCAGAGCTACGTTTCTGGACCATTCAACGCTACTCTCCATGTCCAACTATTCGCCAACCATTTCTTTACATTCTTACACAAGGTCCCTTTCATCAGCTCCCTTCCAATTCTGAACGCTTCATTCGCTAGCGCAATTATTTTCATAATATCCTTGCTACTATACCGTTTTTCCTCATGCTAGCTACCCAATGCTGAGATAAAATCCTAGCCATGTGAATGTAAGAGACTGCCATTGCGGAACCAAGTCTTGATTATAAAAGAAATAAAAAGTAATTATCCACATTAATGATTTATTACGAAACATGGTTTCCGCAAATGATTGCAATTTTCAAAGCAAGATCTTGAAAAAGGCTATAAGTTGTTGAAACTATGGGCGTAAATAAATTATAAGTATGGATAATTACAAAGCTATTGGTTTTATATGGAGCATCTAGACACAATTCCATCATAACCAATACTTAATTCTTTACTTCTACGGAACATAAGGTAAAACGCAATTAGATGCTGAAATTTGGATATCTCGCTGCTCAAATAGAGACCCGATTATTTGTCAGATAAGGTTTTTTAGCCTGAACCTTTAGCATTTTTTTTGCCAACGAGCCGACCAATCGGCTTGTGTTTCTCGAGAGAATGGAAATATTTCCCCCCAGCTTCCGAACCAGTATGTGTGTCTCCTGGATCCGTCTAGGGATTTCTCCGACCATATTTTTTTCCGTATTCCCATCCCATCTTCCTCCCATCTCTCACTCGGACTGCTTTCAAAAATGTCATCTCGCCCCCGAGTTCCTTCCGCTTCCTCGACGTGTCCACCTTTTTGTCGCCCCCTCTCTTCATACATCGCGCAATCCCTTCCCACGCCTCGCCGATCACTCCTTCGCTCGTCCAATGATTCCCTCCTAACCGGCCCCTCGCCCGAACCACCGGACACACTTCAACGATCACAATGGTCCCGGGAACGAATTTAACCCCGCTTCATATCGAGGGATATGAAAGGACATGGACAGGGGGCGGGCGGAAGGGGACAGGAAGTGCAGTGGGAGATGGGAACGTCCTAGGGGTGAATGGTGGTGCGAGCAAGAAAAAATGCTGGCCGGAAGGAATTCACTTACTCCAAGGTGTGTACGGAATGCAAGTGGGGGTGCTCAACGACAGACAATAGCCTCCTCACCTGTAGTGGAGGCAGCGCGAAATGCAACTTGCTCTTGTGCAGCTGGGGGACTTGGTCTTTGCGGAAAAGAGAATAAGAAAAAGGTTAGACTGGGTGCAGTGCCGGCCCAACCTATTTGACAAGTTTGGGCAATTTTTTTTGGCCGCTCCTGAAAAATAATTTATTTACCAATTGTGATTTCTTAAACTGCGCGTTAATATTAGGTATACTCAGGGGTTTCAGCGATCCTCCCAACATTTCTGTTTCCGTTCCCGCCAGGAACTCAATTTTTAACCTATAAGTTCCCTCCAAGCTTCGAGTTTTCCGAGGAAAAGTGTACTTAGGGGTTACCTAATTACTTACTCCTTGTGGGTGGGTGTAATTTCAAACCTTAATTTTCTGTGCAATGTCAGCCAAGGTTCCTTTCAATAGACTAGTGGCAAGAATGCTAATGAAGGAAATTGTTAGTCCGTAGGTTACATTGTGCTAATTGTGGAATTTAGATATGAGTGTCAGTCACTTCATATTTCAATCACACAATATACCAAAGAAGATCATGATATCAACATTTTCGGGTTGCTTCCGCGTATGTTGTTTAGAAGCACAACAGTTAATAAATAAAATAATTTTTGGTGGAAATACATGATGGAAGTTTGTCGAACCGAAGTGTGCCGATTTTCATACTTCTGTCCCCTTTTCACGCTCTTCAATGAATGAGTCGCGGACTGGCCGCCTGTGGCTTTTGCTCACGCTATGGGCCGGCATTGAATGGGCTCACTGATCCCTTTTCAGCCTGTTTAAATTATCTGGTGGTCTCGACAGATATTTATGTGTTTTGCTTGTTCACTAATATCTGTGTATATAAACCGTCTTTAATTTCCTCCGTGGAAAGAAACATTAACACCTGCCTGAAACGAGTGATGGCTTTTGATCTTAATTTAGTACTTCAGGAAATAATCAGTCTCCTTCACCCGAGAGGTGAGTTTATGCAAAATTATTTTTTTTTATCTTCAGGACCCCTGAAATGACAATTTAAACTATTCCTCTTTTTTATTGGCTATTCGAGGTAGTGAAGGCATTACTTTGAATTTGATCCAGTATACAACACTAATCACTCGATTATCCTTCATAGATCTAACTCACAAGGACTCACATACTTTTTCCTTTTTAAAGAAAAATATGCTCCTTTTTTAGTGCTGGTTGAATTCGAAGTCATTGACGGAGATTTTTTTCCGTGAAAAACTGTACTCTTGAAATCTCAGCTAAATCTGGGTGTAAGCGCTTCTTCCCTAAGCAGTACAGTAATCTTGAAAACTCTTAAAGTAACAGTTTTTTTCAAACCTTGGAACATCGCATAGCTCATAAATACTAAATAGTTTTGTAAGAAAGGCTTTATTTTCGACGCTAGTCGGACTCACTTGGGGAGGCATAAAAATGCTCATTCCTTGGTGCCATGCCTTTTCGAACGGCACGAAGGGGACATAATTCAGGCATTTAGTTGCGGGAAGACTCCACAAACCACTCACGGGGATACCGGAACGACAGGGCAGCCGATGCAACAGAGAAATCGCCGAGCAGAAACCGTAAATCGAATGCCTGATGAGGCACTGGAAGTCGGCCATTGTGATTTTGGTCCTAACCGAAACCTTTTGTCTTCAAGGTACTCCTGGGCGATTTCCCATTACGACTTCAGCGGAATTCTGACTCAAAAGATACTTGGCATAATTTTTCGAAGCTGGATTTTCTACGCAATATTCCACTGTAGCTCTCGTGTCGTCATCCTAGCCGACCCCTTTCCAAGATGAAAGTGAAATGTCACTACGAAATGAGCGAATTGCGTGAAGGTGTGCGGCTTCGATGAATTCCATCCGGAGGGTCAATGACGGGGAGCTTTTTGTGACTTGGAAAAATGGGATCGAATCCGGATAACTCAATCCAAAGAACTGAGGCGCAAATTAATTAGAATTATTTGTGTGTGAATTTTTTTCCTGCGTCATCAGGAGCTGAAATTTGTTGGTGTCTCTGCTATTCATATCCAATGACTTATGATCGAACCCATGCGAAGGCTAGATTGCTGAATTCAAGGACTAACAATTTTCCCTACTGATGAAAATCCAATATTTTTGCAGATTCTGTTTTAGTTGTAATTTTTTTGTTCTATGTTTTTGTTGAGTGAAAATCAGCTAGACATCATTTTGTAAAATTAATGTTGAATATAATTCCGTACCTTTATATATTATTCGTCGACTATAATTCCGTATCTTTCCCTGTGAGATGTGATTGTAAGGTGGGTCGAGAGAGTGCATTAATGTCGCTGACTTGGGAAATTGACTCGTGAGAAGTAATGTGGGTATTATTAACATTTCGCCATTTTATTCATGACTTTACATTTTCATTCCCTTTTGAAGTCTCGATAATTGATTATTTGTGTTCCATGCATTGGAATGACGTGGCTCCATATGTAAACTCATCTCTAAATGCGTTTTCATTCTCATGAGACGGTTGGAGGGGAGTGTACGCAAGTTTCCAAATACCTCGATGTATTTCTTCTTAGAATCTCTTCTTTCAGCATAATAATTCAACTTTTCACTCGTTTCCAGAATGCACCATTTAGCCATGCTCCTCCTCTTCATGCACCATGGTGTCATTCTCCTCTTCTCCATTCTTTCCAGGAAGAGTACTTATAATTCCATCTATCCTAATTATTTACTCTTTAACTCTTACACTATACTCTTTTCCATTGATTTCACATTCTCTCTTAAAGATTAACGTAAAGCCTCATTCATTCGAAGCAATTTTACTCATGTCGAAAAATTTTAAAAAATCTCAGTTTAAAATGCTGCTGAGGAGATAGTGGTGTAAGGTGCAAATGGGTAAGGAGAAGGCCATGTTAAAAGTTGAAAATAAAAACGCTGAAATTGAAGGAAAAATTAATATTCTACCTTTACTTTTATGGTCGAAAAGCGCACCATGGGGAGACGATTAGGAAAGCCACTATCACTTTTTCATCGGATTTGGGTTGATTCGTGACTTTGAAAGTTGGTTTTCAAATTCGGGCATAAAACTTTCCTCACATCTACTTAATTCAGCACTAAATTGAAATATGGCCTCACGAAGTTTGTTACTGAAGCAAAAGTTTGGTCTAGGGATACGAATCATCTGGAACGGACTTCATTCCGATTTCGATTACTATTTTCATCAGCATTCGACCAAAAGTCTCCAAATTTTAAAACTTGCATACTTTATTATTTTAAGGACTCAATTTCAACTTAATCAGTGTCGCGGATCAAATACCTTCCTAAAACAGTAATACGTTTCGGAGAGAACAATTAGTACTAAAACGTCAGTTAATAATTTTTTTCAGCATTTACTACCTATATTCTTCAGTAGCTCCGAATGTAAGTTATCGGTTCCCACGACTTTTCTACCCTTCGTCTCTCTTAATGCCCTCTCTAGTTACTTGAAGACGAAATAGAGAGGGCATTAAGAGAGATGAAGGGTAGAAAAGCCGTGGGAACCGATTACCTACCTTCGGAGCTACTGAAGAATTGAGGTAGTAAGGGGAGAGAATACTTTTCGAACTTATTCGCGGGATCTATGAGAAAGGAGTATGGCCAGAGGATTTCGTGAAAGCAGTATTAATACCTATCCCGAAGAAGAAAGCGTCAGAATGCGAGGAGTATAGAACAATCAGTTTAATTTCGCACGCGGCAAAAGTTTTACTTGGAATAATAAATAGAAGGTTGGAGAGCAGAGCAAACTACTATTTAGACGATGACCAATTTGGGTTCAGGAAGGTAAGGGCCACCAGAGTCGCGATTGCGCTAATGAGGACAATTATAGAAAGAAACATTGAGTATAATCAGGATGTTTTCGCTTGCTTTGTGGATTTCGAAAAGGCATTTGACAGAGTAAACTGGGAGAAACTAATGCAGATACTGGGGAAAATAGGAATAGATTGGCGTGATAGGAGACTCATCCAAAACTTATATATGGAGCAGAGGGCTCAGGTGAGGGTAACAGAGGGTGAATCAGGGTGGGCAGTTGTAGGTCATGGGATGCGGCAAGGGTGCTAGTTGTCTCCTTTGCTTTTTAACATCTATGCTGAGGAAATTGTAAGAGAGGCTTGGGATGAGATAGATGTGGGAATGAACGTAGGAGGCCAGTGGATAAAGTCGGTAAGATTTGCGGACGACCAGGCGTTGATCAGTCGGTCATCGAAAGGATTGCAAACTTTAGTAGATGCATTGAAAAAGCAGTGCGATAAATACGGATGAATATTAATAATAAGAAAATAAAAGTAATGAGATTCTCTACGACAAAGAAAGCGAGGCTGGTGATAAGAGTAGGAAGTCACAAACTGGAGCAAGTAGAACAATTTAATTACTTGGGTAGTACGCTAGAAGAAACAGGACATAGTAGCAAAGACATTAGGAGGAGAATAGCGCTAGCGAAGGAAGCGTTCAAAAATAGAAGGGAGCTGATGACGGGGACCTTTAGTAAGGATGTAAAAAAGAGGCTGGTGAAGAGCTTGATATGGAGTGTGGCGTTGTATGGGGCAGAAACGTGGACATTGAGAAAGGAATACGAAAGTAGGCTTTCGAGATGTGGGTGTGGAGGAGGATGGAGAAACACGACGAAGTTGGACGGAAAGGAAGACAAACAAGGAAGTGCTTGACGTGATGGGTGAGGAGAGGAAACTTGTCGATGAGATTAGGGAAGGTAGGGTATGTGGCTGGAAGCGGTAATGAGGGGCGATGGTTTGCTGAAGGCCGTGATAGAGGGAAGGATGTTGGGTAAGCTGGGAAAGGGAAGAAAGAGAATTGGTTTTATGGACAGGATGAAGAAAGGTAGGATTTATGCTGAGATGAAGAAATAAATACTAGAGGTAGATAGGGCACGGCATGTGTAAGAGTCCGTTGGATATTCTCTGACGTTCATCATAACCCACATCTATCCGGTAGATTAATCTAATGAATGAATGAAAGAGATAATTACTGCGATAACTTAAGTCATAATGTGGTGATTCCTTACAAATGGCGCTGTAGTTGCCTTCTATGACTATTAAAAAGTGTTTATTAAAAATATATCCGTGGAATAATCTGCATATTTTATTACTCGTATTAAATCCGTTTGTACTGCTCATTTCGTGTTGTGACAAAATTAAAAAAATAGGAAATTAAATGTTACCTATTTGGCGGTCTCAGGGAATCAAGTTGCCCGATAACAGTAGTCCTCATTTATTGACGCGTCATCGTGTTGCGAACTCATATCGGTGCTACTCACCGCTATATTGATGTTGGGAGAAAGGAGAACCAGATGATAACCTTATGCATCAGCACATTTCTACCATGTAGTGGAAATATTTAATTTTTGTGTTTACTCCCACAAGTTGCTCATTCCGTTATGTAAAATGTAATTAAACAATAGTGGTAATTAGTTGTTTAGTGCTCATTTTACTCCAACGCGCATACATTTTTCGCAATAGAATCCTTTGTTTTGACCAGCACATGAGCAAAATCATCAAAATTTACCTACGGACGTAACAACTAATTAGAAGTTGACTATAATGATCTTCACGGTTCTTTTCCTGAAAGGTATCTCCCTCCATTACAATGTATGTTTTTCCAACCATTGCCATTAAATATATTTACCGCCGCACCATATTAATTTATCCGCCGGAATTGTTATTATTTACCTCAAAAGTTTTAAGCAATGAGACGCTTAAATAGAGCGCCGATAGTGGACGTTACCCCTAGAAACCTGTGTAGCGTGAGCGTTAAAAATATTCTTTGATGAAAATTATCGTTGATTTCCTGTGAAAATAAGACCTTCAAATTTATGATTGTGCATGTTTAAACTAGTAGATTACCTATGTTACTACCAAAAAGTCATCTCTCATATCATATTTTGCCTCGCGAACTCGGAACAGAATTTGCTAGGTCGACGCACGAACCAATTTTGTTCACAGCAAGTCTTTTTCAGTCACGCCAACATCATCGTTTGACGCCGTTGAATTTCCTTTTTGACATAATTCGAGTGGGGTTGGGCCCGAATCGAAGT
Source organism: Pyrrhosoma nymphula (assembly GCA_963573305.1). Classification (NCBI taxonomy): domain Eukaryota; kingdom Metazoa; phylum Arthropoda; class Insecta; order Odonata; family Coenagrionidae; genus Pyrrhosoma; species Pyrrhosoma nymphula. The sequence goes on along the minus strand of OY754334.1, from coordinate 89,545,878 downwards.
AAAAACAATTGGTATTAACATTCATTACTTGTAAGTAATTGTATGCAACTGGTAATACATTAGCCATATACCAAACCTCACTTATTCCGGACGCAATACAATTTGAAAAATTTACAGATAGTCCAGTTTGAGCTAACAATCAGCAGAAAGTATATAAATCTCAAATGAGTGGCTCGGGTTCACCAAAAGACGTTTTTCTTCACCAAAACAACGCACTTGCATTCATGGAATTTTATATCCTCACCGCGCTTCTTCCGCGTATTGATTTACTGGGAAGAATACAAATATGCATCATAGATTACTAATTGGAGAATTTACCTTTAATTTACTTAATTTATCTTTTGGTTCTTGCATCTTCGACAACATTGTGAAAAAAGTGAATTCAAACGTTATTTTCGATTGTTTCTGTCAATTCGTGAGGGCATTCAAACGAAAAATGGACTATTCTTCCGTTAACCTCGTATTGCACTGCCGCAAAGGGCTCTGAAAATGATAAAAAAAATGCTATTATTATTTACAATCGAAGAATAGTATATCGAGATACTGCACCGGTTTACGAAGCCATAATTTAGTTTCAAACATTCATGATTGCATAAAAAAAGTTCGTAAAAGATTATTTGTTAAAGTGGTTGTTCAGAGGTAAATTAAAACTTGGACGTAGGTTACTAATGGCGGGATTCTGAAATTAAATGTATAATCTCATTCTTGGATTTATTATTTTAACTCTCAGTTACGTCTTCCTTTGTTCGTATTCTCGGAAAATCGTATAATTTCAACTATAGCTATAGTTTTAACTCAAGGTTCAATCTTTGATAATTATCTTAATCATCGAAACCGGTCAGGTACTATTAATAAAATAGCAGTTAATTGGTTGAAATTATTTTATTAAAAATATATTATACATATCCTCGTTGTGAGCAGATTCCACTGATTGTAACGTCGCCTAAAATCGATTCAATTAATGTCTTATACTATTTTCACATTCATAAGGAGTTACGAAGTAAGGTTTATTATTCTTTATTGCTCATGCGCACAAGTCTTAGGCTTCTCGAAAAACACCATTTTTCCGAGGCGATTTCCGCGGGAAAAGATGCGCACTTCAAGGAATTATCTCAGAATCCCTTTCGAGCAAGTGAATATGACGGCAGCTGCTGGCAGAAAGGTATAAAATAAAACTTTTGAAATGTTGAGACATTGAGACGATTTGAGATATAAGCTGTTGACGATTCATCCTCCGGCGGGCAAACAAGTCAAAAGTCTAACGTTTTTTTTCGGATGCTCGAAAAATGCGTCTTGAGAGAAGAATCATGATTGCGCCATCCGCGTCGGAAGCCTAACCTCAGTCGAGATTAGATTTTCGCCGCTCGTGAGTCTACATTCGAGACACGTTTTGATCGGAAACTTTATGTTGGCTTCATAGCTTAGAGAACGCTTTCATCAGTGAGATTTATAATGCACGAGACTTGTTTTTTTTAGAAACCCAACGAGGCTTCTCGGCGCTTCTTTGTATTCATAGTTGAGTGCCGTTAATATTTTCGTATTGAAAATAGTGATGGTAAAATTGAATCAATCACCTTGAAATACCATACCTTGTGAAAGTAATCATCGACATTTGTAACATTTAATATAATCATGGCATTGTTAACACGCTCAGTCAGCATCGTGGCTCATGTGCTATAAAAAATTTAGAGCCGGTGATTATCCACGTTTGATGTGTGAATTACGAGATTAACACTTACATCTTCTCAGCAGGTCACTATACTGAAATCACTTCGCATCTTTTGCGGCAGTACGTTTAATGTGATATGCACTCGCTCTAGGGCTTAACTCTTGGTATTTGTGCACTATGAGCTCTATTCTCATGTATCTAGCCCAATCTTTGGGCTGGTCACAGAATAAGACTAATTTGCCTTGAGTTTTTGGATAAGCTTGATTACTGCTCCATTCTGAAATACTTTTGCCTGGATTCTTACTGTGGCAGTTCTATCTAATAACTAAGTTTATTTAATAACTCATTAGCGTGATCCAAATCATATCTCTGCAGTAACACTTACTTAGTTTTCTGCTGAAGACATTGCGCTTTTCGGTAGCAGGGAGTTGAGGTTTCCGTCAGCGGCACCTAACTATTGGAGAAGGAGGTTAGGTGATTTTCCTTGACGCACGCGAACAACGTATCTACGCGTATTCCACGCGTATGTTGTTTTCCCTGAAAATCATCGAAAACCATCATGTGCACGTCATAAATGAAGAGATGTGTGAAAAACCGAGCTATTAACTATTCGGGAAAGAGCTTGGCTCCTGGCCACAATACTGCATAATGTATAATATGCTGAAAGACGCAGACGTACTCTTCTTTAGTTATTCACGTCGAAGCCTCTTTCCAAACTCTACGGCTTCCTATAAAATGCGCGAAAGATATTATTTTTCTATTTTCTTTTTAAAAACTGCGGTGCGTCTAGTACGTAGGTTTGCCCACTTTTCCGGATTATCCGGAAAAGGACAATGACTGTTGAAATCTCCAGCTTCTCGGATTCCGACGTCTTCGTCCCGTTTTGTGTTAAAAATAAAAAATTATGAAATATTTTCCCCAATTTTATAGTTTGCTGTAGTTTAAATGTTTTGCTCGCCAGTTATTTGCCACCAATATCACAAAACTGCAGAGGTATATCTACATTTTGTGATTACAATGGTTGATGCATAGTGATTGAAGAACTCTTGGGTTTTCCTCCGAGTAAGGTTCTCATTTACTTCAAACATTTCGACAGGTGACTCACTCATCGTCTTCAGGGAGCCTGGAATTACCTAAGTGGAAGCTTGGATTCTGCGACTGCTGAAGACGATGAGCGAATCTCTGCCAGAACATTTTAAGTAACGTAGAACTTCACTCAGTGGAAAACCCGAGTACTCTTCCCTCAGCAGATTCACCGAGAAAGCATGAAGTCATACATTGACAGTAAATTTTTAATTCAGCTAATTCTGCCTGTGATCAACTTGCAAAATTCATGCTGCTCATTTATTGAGAAAATGCATTCAACGATAGTTATAATCATGCTTTCAACTCAATCTCCCATAATTTCTTCTCCTTGAGAGCCGCTCTTCAAGATTTCGTTACCCTTCGAGATCGTAAAATGACATGAATGTCATTTAATTCATATTTTGTCCATGTCCACTATCTGATATGAACAACAAAATACTACCTTTCCACACTACTTTTCTCGCAAATTGAACTTGAAATTACATGGTATTAAATGCGACAGTAGGAAAATAACGGGGGAAAATAGTATTTTTCCATCTAATATATATTTGCCATTTTCGCGGAAAACCTTTTGTAAGAAGGGAAAACTCCTGAAAAATTGACTACAAATAAAATTGATGCATATTACCACCTATTTTTGAGATGTTAGATAATTACTCTCTTCCTTGAACCTTGACGTGGTGGATGGTCTTGTGCGTTCCAATGATCCCTAGAGCTGGACTGGCAGGAGCAAGTACTATTGCTCCTGGTTGGGCCACCCATGCCAGATAGGTCGAAGCGTAGGAGACAGAGGAAAGGTAGTTCCGTGATGGTGTCACGTTAAAAATACCGTTGAGTGGCGTGGAAATACATCTCAACTATCACTTCCTAGAATAGAAAGTCATTCACAGAGAATTGATTCCTGGCAACTACGGGATGCCGCCCGCTAGGGCGGGTGTCGTGCCCGGCAGCGTATGAGGATGGTCTCCGCGGTCGTCATCACATGAAATCCTTACACAGCATCATCATCGACGGAAAAAAGGAATAGGAGGGAGAAGAAGAAGAAAAAGAGAAAGAGGAGAAGGAAAACAGTGGTAAAATAGGAACTTGGAACGTTAAGACCATGATGAGGGCCGGGAAGCATGAAAATATTAAACAGGAAATGGAAAGAGGAAAAATAAATGCTTTGGGATTGTGCGAGGTGAGATGGAAGGATAGCGGGGACTATTGGAGTGATAGCTACAGGGTAATCTATAGTGGGGAAGATGAGAGCCAACGTGGGATAGGAATGGTATTGAACACAAAATTGGGGCTGAGGGTGGTAAACATTGAGCAGGTGAGCGACAGGATACTAGGGGTAGAAATAAAAGCACACCCGACGAATTTCGTACCGGTCCAGGTATACATGCCTACAAGCAACCATAGGGAGGAAGAGGTGGAAGAGATGTACGAGCAAGTAGAAGAAATTATTAGAGAAGTGCCGGGAAAGAAAAACCTGATAGTGATGGGTGACTGGAATGCAGTGGTGGAGGAAGTAAGGGACGGATTAAAAGTGGGAGGGTTTGGGCTAGGAAGAAGAAATGATCACGGTGAAAAGGCAGTTGATTTTTGTAGAAGAAATATATTAGTAGTGACGAACACTTGGTTTAAACATCACCCCAGGCGTAGATACACATGGAAAATGCCGGGTGATACTGGGAGATACCTAATTGATTATTTAATGGTAATGTAGAGGTTTAGGAACAGTGTAAAAACTCGCGTAGCTATCCAGGGGTGGAAGCGGACTCATATCATAACTTAGTAATCATGAAGTGAGAAGTGAGATTCAAAAGGCTTTGTAAAGGTAGAAAGATCAAGAGGTGGAACCTTGAAGCATGATAAGGGTTGAAAAGGAGGGAATACCAAGAGCTGGTAGAAAAGAACATCGGTGAAGCTAAGCGGATGGGAACAATAGAGAGAAGATGCAAGATTTTAAAAACAGGCATCGTAGGAGAGGCAGAGAAAGCAATGAAACGGTGGAAAAGAAGAGGGTTAAGAAGCAGTGGGTAACGGAAGGAATGGTGAAGAAAATGGAGGAGAGAAGGGTATGGAAAAACGTCAACACCGACGTAGGCAAGAGGAAGTACAAGGAATTGAATAATGAACTCCGGCGAGTGACCAATCGGGCAAAAAATAACTGGTGAAAGGGACAATGCGAGGAAATGGAAAAGCTGCAGGAGGAGGGGGAAGTGGGCGCTTTGTACGCCAAGGTGAAAATGTTATCGGGTGGTAAGAGAGGGCAAACGATACCAAAGGTTAAGGACAAAACAGGGAAGATATTAATCGAACAGAAAGATATCCAGGAAAGGTGGAGAGAATACGTAGAGAAGCTATATGATAGCGAGAAAAGACCATTTAGCCTATATCTCGAGGATGATGGAACAATAGATAAAGATAACCTAGGACCAGAGTTACTTGGCAGCGAAATAGAGAGGGCATTAAGAGAGATGAAGGGGAGAAAAGTCGTGGGAACCGATAAACTACCTGCGGAGCTACTGAAGACTAATTAGTAAGGGGAGAAAATCATTTTTCGAACTTATTCGCAGGATCTACGAGGTAGGAGTATGGCCAGAGGATTTCGTGAAAACAGTATTAATGCCTATCCCGAAGAAGATGAAAGCTTCAGAATGCGAGGAGTATAGAACAATCAGTTTAATTTCGTACGCGGCAAAAGTTTTACTTGGTATAATAAATAGAAGGTTGGAGAGCAGAGCAAACTACTATTTAGACGATGACCAATTTGGGTTCAGGAAGGGAAGGGCCATCAGAGTCGCGATAGCGGTAATGAGAATAATTATAGAAAGAAACATAGAGTATAATCAGGATGTTTTCGCTTGCTTTGTGGATTTCGAAAAGGCATTTGACTGAGTAAACTGAGAGAAACTAATGCAGATATTGGGGAAAATAGGAATCGATTGGCGTGATAGGAGACTCATCCGAAACTTATATATGGAGCAGAGGGCTCAGGTGAGGGTAGCTGAGGGTGAATCAGGGTGGGCAGTTGTAGGTCATGGGGTGCGGCAAGGGTGCTAGTTGTCTCCTTTGCTTTTTAACATCTATGCTGAGGAAATTGTAAGAGAGGCATGGGATGAGCTAGATGTGGGAATGAAAGTAGGAGGCCAGTGGATAAAGTCGGTAAGATTTGCGGACGACCAGGCGTTGATCAGTCGGTCATCAAAAGGATTGCAAACTTTAGTAGATGCATTGAAAAAGCAGTGCGAGAAATACGGATGAATATTAACAAAAGAAAACAAAAGTAATGAGATTCTCTAGGACAAAGAAAGCGAGGCTGGTGATAAGAGTAGGAAGTCACAAACTGGAGCAAGTAGAACAATTTAATTACTTGGGTAGTACGCTAGAAGAAACAGGACATAATAGAAAAGACATTAGGAGGAGAATAGCGCTAGCGAAGGAAGCGTTCAAAAATAGAAGGGAGCTGATGACGGGGACCTTTAGTAAGGATGTAAAAAAGAGGCTGGTGAAGAGCTTGATATGGAGTGTGGCGTTGTATGGGGCAGAAACGTGGACATTGAGAAAGGAATACGAAAATAGGCTGAAGGCTTTCGAGATGTGGGTGTGGAGGAGTATGGAGAAGGTGCGTTGGACGGAAAGAAAGACAAATGAGGAAGTGCTTGTGGTGGGCGAGGAGAGGAAACTTATGGATGAGAATAGGGGAATGCAGGGTAGGTGGCTGGAAACGGTAATGAGGGGCGATGGTTTGCTGAAAGTCATGATAGAAGGAAGGGTGTTGGGTAAGCGGGGAAGGGGAAGAAAGAGATTAGGTTTTATGGACGGGATGAAGAAAGGTAGGACTTATGCTGAGATGAAGAAAGAAATACTAGACATAGATAGGGCACGGCACGTGTAAGAGTCCGTTCGATATTCTCTGACTTTTATCATAACCTACCTCTAACCGGTAGATTACTATAATGAATGAATGAAAGAGATAATTACTGCGATAAATTAAGTCATAATGTGGTGATTCCTTACAAATGGCGCTGTAGTTGCCTTCTATGACTATTCAAAAGTGTTTATTAAAAATATATCCGTGGAATAATCTTCATATTTTATTACTTTGAGTTTAGTTTTCAATAGCTAACGCATGTCATCAGGGAAAGCAGGATTTTACAAACAGATTGAACGAAAAGTTGGAATTAAGTGTTCGTTTTGACTCACTTAGTCGCGGTGGGACCACCTAGACGCAAGAGCACGTGGTACTCGCGCGTGAATACGGTAATGTTGGCGGCGCGTCTCCCTTGAATCCAATCCTTTCCCTTGGCATTGGCATTCATTCATTCCCACGCTGTTCTTTATTTTCTCGTCGAGAGCCAGCCGCGTGGACCGGAGCGGCCTGGCGGCCGGCGCGGAACCTTGGACCGCAGTAGTGGGCGGGATGGCGCGTTCGTTGCAGGGCGTGGGCGGTGTTCAAGGCGGGGAGGGGGAGAGAGGGGTGGGAGGTTTTAGGGGGAGGCTGAGGTGGGCGGGCAGGGCACGGGTGGGAGGGCAAGGGTTGTGGTTTGAGAATGGGATGGAGGAGGAGTGTGTGCGCAAGAGGTATTACGGATCGACCGAGATTAGTTCTTCGTAAAAAAAAGCGTTCCCGGCATGTGCAGTGGTTGGTCAGAAATGGCCGTTGTACTAATTATACTAGGAGGAGAGAGAGTATTGCGTTAGCCAGGAAGGCGTTTAGTTTCGATGGAAGACAGAACCTCTGAGTGAAATGGTCAAGGATATCTTATTCTTATTAAGGATAAATCCAAATTGTCAATGAAAGCAATAGAACTGTTGACTCCTGTGCATGCATTTCGGCCATCCAGGTGACCATTGGCAGGGAGAGTTAAAATCTCGTAAAATCTCTCGTGCGACGCTCATGTGTAAGAGATTTTATCTCATGTTGATGGTCACCTGAATAACCGAAATACATGCATAGGAGTCAAAATTCTAACTGCTTTCATGGACAATTTGGATTAATCCTAATTTAACTTAACTTGTCAATTTCTCTCTTCTTGAATTATAGAATTTAGTTGTTCTATGCAGTACCTCGGCGTGAGTTTAGGGATGAAGACAATGCCATTGAGTACATGATAGTGATAGATTCGTAGCGTTAATTCTCCTGGACAGCCAAAAAGAAGGGCTCGAGAATGTAATTTATTTTCAGAGCTGACTTTGCATTTTTTAATTTTTCATTAATGACACGATATTATACTAGTCGAAATTTTATAAATCTAAGTATCTGTGGAACTGAAAAATGCATTATTTAAGAAATTTCGGGTGCCAGAAGTGCTAAGTACAGATACGTACAGATAATTAATACGTGATGAGCAAAGAAAAGTTATGACATTTTTCCAATGAATTATTGAAAATTCGACTAGAGTGAATGAGATGACTGCGACTGAGAGAAGATTAGCTGTGTCTTCATCTAGTGATCTCGAGTTCTCTCATGATTTACTTCTTGACTCTGACAACAACTTGTCAGAGGATCGCGTTGAATTAATACCGGAGGTTACACATTCGTTCTAATCGTTCTTTTGAACGCCTTCTGCAATATCCGGAGTACCATTAGTATCTGCTTGCTTCCTGAGAACGAGTCCGATACATTTTGCTTCGTATCGTCGTTAATCTTGTCGTTTTTTGCCTCATTGATATGGTGTGAGGTACAGGAGGTGTACTAGCGAGGTAGTGACCGTCTTTCACCATGATGGAGAAATCAAATTTAAAAAACGCGAATTTATTTCATCTGCATTGACTCTAAATCCTCACTATACACACGGTTTTACTGTTGCCGTGTTTGTACGTGACTGTCTTATTTTATCATTCTACAAGTATTTTCATTTTCTCGCATTCTCTCCTTTTCCGGCTGTTTCACCCCTACCTCCCATTTTTATTGTCTCATATTTTTTTTGTAATTAATTTTTCCCTCTAGATTCTCGATTCATGAATACTTCACTGATTATTTTAAATTATGATTATCATTCGTATGTCTAGACCTTATTTGAAATAAACTGTATCGCTCAGTGATTGCGAGACCAGGGAGTCATAACGCTATAGTATGAAGTTATAGAGAAAAATCAAATCAATACATCCTTTCTATTTACCTACTGACAATAAGAAAATATGTCTACTATTGACCAATAGACAGTGCGGAAATATTTATTTGGAAAGAGGCTCCTAAAACTGAAGGACGGCATCCGCTCTTGTGCACGCCAAAAACCTTTATTAAATTTAATTTACAGTCTTTTAATTTTGGAGTTGTGAAACAAACTATTGGAAACGAGCTACTTTTCTAGATATAGCACAACCAGTTAGCCAATTTGATAGTGCGCACACCAAAATAAAATGCCGTTTGCTCATGTGTGCGTGTGAATTATCTTTTAAAAAAATTTTAATTTGATTTATTTTAATCAGATCTAATTACGCCTTTCGTCCTTTAAAATCTTCTCGATTTGATTAGTTTGTAATCGTTCCTCATTTTCAACGTGGCGTGACCACGACTTCATTCTTTCCAGACTTCATCGTCGAGGGAGCGACGCGGGAGCGGAAGTGGACGGCTGGGTCAGTCATCACCGGAGGTGCATCGTGGAGCTTTATACGTGAGCCTTTTGTGTCCGGCGCTTGAGGTAGTCGGAGGAGATGAGGAGATGAATGTGCAAGGAAGGTAGGGTTCTCGTGTCTTCTCTTCCCATCCCAACCCCGAATGCCGTGCGAGACTGGGAAGTACGTTAAGGTAAGAAGCAGGGAAAGGGAGGTCCGAACAGCATTTGGCCGAGGCCCAGTTCTGGTACATCGCCTCATCATATACCATGTGATACGGTTAGTATGAGTCTGAGACATACTTTTAAAGTGGATCGGACAATTAGCGATTGTACGTCCATGTGGTCGAAAAATACGTCGAACAAATGAGCGACGGCAGCTGTCACTATGGAGCCTCTGATGAAAACTCAAAGAGCAGAAATTTTATCATAGGATAATTAGGCATGGTATCATAGTTAGGCGTCGAACGAGAAGATAATTAGGCAACGCATGAACATTATTACAGTTTTCAAACTTGGAATGGCATAATAAGTAACAAGTTAATTCACTTTTAACCACACAATCGCTCAAGTAATTCAAAACCCTTGCCCTTTCAGACAGCGTTTACGATTATGGACGAGATCATAAGATTCCGCATACAATTAGGGAACACAATAACTCTGCCGATCAATGCCGCCAATAATGGTAACGATAGGTAACGTTTTTATGCTTTCTTATTGTATCTTATAGTCTTTTTTCGAAATCTGCATGGGTTACTAATTAATTTTGTTTTATGTGTATCCAATTTTGTAAAAATATTTTGCATGTTCGCGTAATTGAGCTCTAACAAATGTTCCCCGAGATGTTTAAATGCAGGTTCTGTCTCATGAGTATAATGATGGCTAGCAACCGTATTGAATGTGAAGTCCCTTCTACGTACGTTACTAACTTTAACATTAGATAGAAGATATTTTTAGTAAAATAGTTAACAACTGTATGATATTGTGTTTGACGGTTAGAGCTGCCTGGTGTGGAATCACCACCTGCCACACACTCTTGAGGTGGTTTTCTGGGTATCGCATAGGCATAGACGCCATAATGAATTAGTACGGTCGGATAACCATTGCATCATGCTGTATTTTAGCCCTCTCCAATCCTTTCGCGGTCGTGGAAGTTGGTCCAAAGGGCTGCGATTCTGACGCCACTTCCTGAATTTGAGAAAAATTAAGCGCGGCTAACACACTTTTACGTGGATTGGAACACAGCCTTTTGTCTTGACCCCCCTCCCACAGTTTTCCTCAAGGCGCTTCCCGCCCACTCTACAACTTCCCCCTTTCAATCGCCTACGCCCCCACCTAAGAGTTTCCCACGAAGGAGAGATGGAAAACGCCTCCTCCGCCTATATCCCCAACCCCTTACTCCACCACCCCCTCATCCTCCCCCCTGCTTCAGACGTAGACGGTTTGTCCGAGGCGTGGCGGCCGCCCCCGTGGGGTCATTGTCGGTCTTAGGCGCATGCATAAGTGGTCCGTCGTGGGGAGGCTCGTAAAAACCTCTACACTAGGTACCTCTCAGGAAGTGACCTATCAAGCCGACAATCCCTGCAGCTTCCATTGAAAGCCTCGCCACTCCCGCTTTCCCATAAAACCCTCCCACTCCCCATTCTGTAGGTGCCCTGTCCTCTCCGTGACATCGCGTTCAATTGGTCGCTCTCCTCACCCTTCCGTCTCCGCGGTCCTCTCGTGAGGCCTGTATGGACTGTCGAGGGGATCGAATCTTACTTCCGGCGAAAATTACCATAAACCGTCCACTATCTCTGAGCACGAAATTTTGGCGCGTGAAGCCACTCAGGTCATACTTACGATCTTAATCTGTCGTGGAAATGAGTACTAATATCATCAATCCAATAGAAATTTCCGGGTCATGTTCCTAATGCTTATACAGGGAGTCATTTCGGTTACTGGACATATTAATATCGATCACGATCAGAATACGTTAAGATTGGAAAATACGGAAGTGCTGTCTTTTTAAAGGCAGTTTGAGCGACTTTGTGCCAATCACTGCACTACTTGTCGAGATATTTGCCAAAAAATAAGTCGTTTACCATGGGATACGGTAAAGCTGTGCGCTCCGGGAACACACTATACTTAATATATGAGGAAGTTCTGACGCACTGATCACGTCGGAAGTGTAACGATGTGTAGTTCGTATGTTTTCTCAGTCATTAAAAAAAATGGATGTTACTCACCTTACCACTGTTAGTAAAATCGCAAAGAGACATTCGATTGTGGATGTGTTTTCAGCATTCCGGCGTGAAACAAATGAGACAAGTTAAATACCGAGACGTCCTTCACCAGAAGGACGTATCGGTAGACTAACTGGTTAAAGCGCTCGGCGCAAAATCGAGGGATTTGGGTACGAGTCCCGGTCAAGGCGAATGATTTTTCCTCCGTGGAATTTCGCGCATTTGTGCACTTTCGAGTGGCTCTGTAAAGGTAATACCATGGATAGTTCCGGTATAGTAAAATAATTCAAGATAAAGGCACAAATGTGTTCATTTAGTTAATTACTGATAAGTTAATTCATAAAAACGAAGTACTTTGGGTCATTGGCATTACTATATTTACTACGTGCTTCTATTAGCGTCTTAAGTTTTAAAATAAGAATTGAAAGAACTTCCGTAGTGGCTAGTGAAAAAATCTCGCTCAAACTATTTTCTGTCGCCAGAAAGGCCTATATATAAAACTACTCCTTGGAAGTATATGAGAGTGAAACCGTCAAAAGTATTTCTTATAATAAGCTGTTCTTAACTCACCCCAGATTATAAATACTCTTTATCTCTCTTCGCTTGTAAAGAAATCAAATAATAATTGTTTGATTTTTTCATTTGATGACAGAAAGAAATGGAGTGGAAACAATTGGTGTATTCGTTGCAAAAAAGGAAGGTGGAAATAATTCTGGTTAAACTGCTCATGGAAATATATCGGAACTCCATGTTTGCGTATACTTACATTGCTTGCTACTTGCGTATACAATTCGATTTTTGTTGAGAACTTTGTACAAAACTATCGAATCTGACCTGACATGTGAGTTGTACCTAACCTTCGAGTTATAAATATTTTTTCACCTCTCCCGAGATAGCTTTTCCATGAATAGGACGTGAAAGCTTGATTCCTGAAAGACTCCCAAACTTCGATTCCAGTCGCTCGAAATACGAAAATAAGTGAATTGCGTCGATTTTCCTTGAGTAAAGAGAATCGCAAAGCATTAGCTATCACTGGATGAAATACGTTTATTTAGTTAATATATCTTCAAAATTGTTCCGTGCGGAAATTGTATGGCAATATTCAAAACTATCTTTTATCGATTGACGATGATAAAGTGTAGAAAAAAATAATTTTTAGAAACAATTAGATATATTAATCAAACATTCCTTTAATGGAACCATCCACTAAGACAACCTGTACCTGTAGAGTAGAATTTTCTTTAAAATTATCTCCATGTATTTGTATGCATGATTGAAATTTCTCAAAAATTAGGAATTTATTTTCACGTGTTGCGCAAATCGCAAAGCAACACTTAATAACTGTAAAAATACGTTTTTTTGGGTGACTGTAGCACTCCATACTAACCTATCTTTAATCACTAGAATATTTAAAACGATAAAAGTTAAGCATAGATACAAGGTATCAGAGAAAAATATAGACGCATGTAAAGCACAGTGCTTGATGTACCAAACCCTTGATACAAAAAACCTAAGCTCGACGCGGGTGTCTGCTCGCGTGTAATACAGAATATTTTTGTCGGAGGTTCCTAGCTTTACTCAATAGAATATCCAATGGTATGCATGGACTCGAATTTCGTCAAGAAAAATAATTATCTACATGTTTGTTTACGCTTACGAGTGGGGATTTTCTCAATAAATCGCGAATATATATGCGATTTCCATGCGATGCGTGAATCTCAAAACACTGTTTCAGAAATAATTTCCACGTTCCATACAAACCCTCTATCATTCGATAAAATATCCACTGTCATTAAAGTTTCGCAAGGTCACGAAGTTTCTCAGGAACAGAGATGGATGGTGAAAATGTCCCGTGAAGGTTTGGAGAGAAAAGGGGTATGCCGAAAACTCTGCGAAGTAGAAGAGATAAACTCACTGGACAAAGTTTGGGACATAATTGCCTCTGGAACACAACTTTCAAATTAAGGACGTCGGTCGAAGTGAACTCACAGGGAGGAATGAAACGGTTAGCTGAGTGGAGAGCTGCCAATCTTCTATCCAAACCAATATTCGGTTTAATGACTGCTGACGACGAATTGAAGCGCAATTCTTGATACACGCGTATGAAAATAACGTATGTGTATCCGGCACGGCTTTCTGCACGAATAATAGAGTGAATCGTTCGTCGCGGATTCAGGGAGCGCGGCTGCTGCTGACGGGGAAGCTCTCAGCCGTTCGCCCTGGAGACTTGGCTCCGGCTTCGGAACTCGCCAATCGACCTCGGCCGGACGAGTGGAAGGAGCTCCGTCTCATTTCGCCAACCAGACGAGAATCGTCCCGCCGGGGCAGTCTCTCCGCCTTTTACATTCACACTCCCCTCCCACCAGCACCGTCTGCACAACATCCACCCCTTCCATCCCTCCCTCCAGTGGTATAACAACCACCACTCCATTCTGGATGCTGAGAGCGTGAGGCGGGCCCCTCCCTCCGCGTTCGTGTATACTACGAAAACCCTTCTCCACCACTAGCTCTTCTCTCTGTCTCCCCACCACCACCACCATCCTACAAGGTCCTCCAACTCCTCCTTTAGCAGGACGTGACGTCAACCCCCTTCCCGCCAAACCGTGACGCACGTTTCCGCTATGCGAATATCTCTCCCCCTCCTTCTCCTCCTCTGGCTGTGTGGTGGGTTCGCAGAGATCATCTTGAGGCAGGTCGTGGCCGTCTCCTCCTGCATTCATTCGCTTTATCCTTCCTCCCCGCCAGTGTGTGTTGTGGAGGGCGAACGGGTTACTACTACTACGTCTACTATTCACGGGCGGGCGGGGGAGTGAGGAAGCAAGTGGTGGGGATGGAGGCGCAAGGACGCCTCGCCGATTATTCGCAAGGCCGCCGCACGGCTAGGGACGCCACTTTCGCGCACGAGACTCTCTCCCTCTATCGGCGGGGATCCGAGGCTCGTCTCCTCTCGTGCACGACTGCTCGTGCATTACCGGTGGTCGCTTCGCCACGCCCTCTCGTCGCATGCTCCTGCTACTCCCCTCCGCAGCGTATACTGCGGCGGGATTCGAATGGGGAGCGAATGCTCCATGCGTCTCTCCCATTTTATTGACTTCCCCCACAAAGACTAGTGGACAGTGGCCATCTTTGTGCTTTTGTTACACATTATATTCTTCTAAGAATAAAGTAGGTATCTATGGATGGTTCCTACTTTGATTTTCCCACTTAAAATGTGTCCTACATCACTATGCTTCTCTCTTTACCTCAGCGTAAATCCATAGCTACAGCTCGGCAAAGCTTTGAGTGTTCCCTATTGATGGGATCAATTTCCAAATGAAATTCATATTGTGTAAGCGTCTTTTTCCCAATGCCCTCGCGGAGAGATAGATATCAAGTTAAAAGTTATTGGAATTTAATAGTCACTCCATATTCATCTTCGAAGAGCGGATACTGAGAATTTTATTCTTGATTCAGTTTAGGGAAATAGATATTTATGTTGTTTGGGGAAATAAACATTGACTCCAAAAAAATCGGGTTTATTTCCACTTCACGGGTGATTAGATCTTCTTGACCTATACTTTTAATATTTAAATATCCCCACCGAATAAGCCCAACGAAGTTCCTTCACTGCTCATCACACCGTTCCCTTACCGGGTAGTCCCAGTCAAAAGAGTTTAATAATTAGCGTCAGGCGAGGATATTGGCTGTTTAAGTAATTTCTTCCAAAGTGCCCTATCTCAGCATTCCTCCTTTGAATCTGTGGAATCCATGCGTTGCTTCATAATCGATCTCTTGATCTTATGTAAGACTCCTAAAAATGTTCCTCTTATGAGTCTCTTTTATCATATTCATCCATGAAATCCTATGTCTACACCTTCCTCTAATACCAATCAATTATCCTTCATGAATCTGGTTCGCTATTCGACTCTCGTCCATTCTTTTGAAATTGCAAAGCAAATGAAGCATTACCACAACGAAGCTCCTATCATAAATGTCCATAACCCGAGCAACTACTGCACATTGATTCATGACCCTTCCTAATCCTGAACCTTCTACTTAAACTGCATACACTTATCAGATATTCCATACACACTTTTTCTTATCTTGGAATGCCCAGGTTTTACTAACAAACAATTAAGTGGGGAGCAGTACACTTCCGTATATTGCGATTTTTCTATAAATTAAATTCTAATTTAACGTTCTTAATTCCGTATACTGTGATTTTTTTCTAAATAGTAAATTTTAATTTTATTTACTTGTCAAATTGTTTGGTATTTATACTTGTAAATACTTCAGCACTGATTAACCTCTTATTCTAATGCCAACTTTTTAATTGAACAACAATCACCTTCGCGCTTTGGAATAATACAAGTGGGAGAAAAAGAAGTTTACTTGCCCAATTTTGAGGATACCGGGACTAGCCACGGTAGTAACCTTTACGGAGTCACCCGCAAGTGCACTTAAGTGTGATATTCCACCGAGGAAAAATTATTAATCCCGATCAAGGCGAATGATTTTTCCTCCGTGGAATATCGCAAGTTAACTTACGATGAATCTGGGGGAGCATATAAAAATACCGCAAAAAAATATAAATTCGTTACGTACGTATTTTCATATATTCCTCGCTCCTTAAAATATGTATAAGAGTTATAACTACATACCTTCTGTGACAGAAGACTGCTGAACTAAAATTCGCGCAAAAATTACTGAATCGCATACTGCTAAATATATCGGCCGGTTGCACAATCCCGTTCAGAAAACGCACTCTCTTTTTATTGCTAATCTCCCTCGCTGAATACAGCGTCTTTTATTGACTACCAATTTCTCAATTTCATCTTAAGATTAAAACATTAATAAGGGGCTTTTGCTAGATATTTTTTTACCTACAAATTACTGCCCCCTTGGATGCTGCCTGAATCTTACTACGGTTCGCCTAAGCACCCACTGGAAATATTAAAGAGATGACATTTTTCTTCTTTAAATTATTTTATACCCCTACATAATATTCTGCGAACCGCCTAAACAAGATATGATAAGATACCAGACATTATGGAAGGAGGGAAAGGAATTGGAAGAGGGAAAGGAGGAAAAGGTAATTTATATGTTTACAGGGTGTTTAGTGTCTCGCTCTTTTTGTTGTAGTCATTACTGTTGCGTGGAAAGAAGGAATTAAAGGTGCTATATATATATAAGCTAGCAACAAGGCGTTGAGGTTGGGGAAGGATAGGAAAGTAAATCAGTGGACACTCACTGGCAGATGATCCATGACGACACCGGTGTCCACTGCTTAGGGGTAGCTTTCGGGCTAAGGACCCTTCTTCAGCTGGAGGAGATTCACTACTGGGTCCTTAGCCCGAAAGCTACCCCTAAGCAGTGGACACCGGTGTCGTCATGGATCATCTGCCAGTGAGTGTCCACTGATTTACTTTCCTATCCTTCCCCAACCTCAACGCCTTGTTGCTAGCTTATACTTTTATATTTATTTCCTTTCCTTTTATATATATAAACTTCTTGGAAAATCACTCGGGTGATAAATATATAATATGCCAAGAGGGTGGCTGATAAAAATATAGAAACACAAAAAAGGACACTCACAAATTTAAACTTCGATATTTCGATGGGATCGTGACCATCTTTCTCAGGATTCCTACTCTCAAGCCTGAGAAAGATGGTCACGATCCCATCGAAATATCGAAGTTTAAATTTGTGAGTGTCCTTTTTTGTGTTTCTATATTTTGATCAGCCACCCTCTTGGCATATTATATATTATATATATATATATATATATATATATATATATATATATATATATATATATATAATAATTTGAACAGAAGGTGAAAGAAAGAGATAGGAAACATATAATTAAAATTGGACGGTGTGCCATCCAGAGGCCACGGCACATTTTTACCCTCTGATTTCTCGGCTTTACCATCTTCCACATCACCAGTGTCTTCGTCCAATTTTAATTATATGTTTCCTATCTCTTTCTTTCACCTTCTGTTCAAATTATTATATATTTATTCGCCTAAAGGCGGTGTGTGATTGAGTGAACGAAATATATATATATATATATATATATATATATATATATAATGTTTTAGCGTGTCAGTGTCAGCCATTCTGTTTCAATTTTGTTTATTTCTCTCTCAATTCTTGAGCTAGAGAAATGAGGTTTGGTGCATTAAATGCGATTCTCTGTCTGTATGATTTGGTAATAATTTTTAATTTTTAGCAGTTGGTGGTGCAAAGAAAAATATTAAAAAAACCGTGGCTATTAAGCTCATAATCCGTAAAAACTGCTTTACAGCGATGAATTTATTTAGGTTGGCAACGGTGAAGTAAAAAAACAGTACTCATTAATTTACAATCAGTTACAAACCGTATGGGCATATAAACGTTGTTAATTTATCTTTTTCAGGTAAATGTTGATTGCACTACGATATCTGTATTACTTTATTTTCATTTCTTTTATTTCCCTTGATATATAGCTACTTTTACGCGAATGAAGTTCTTTTGTGAAGATATTTAGAAATCATCCGGGTGAATGTTTAAATGTATGCCACTCCAAAACAATAAGGTTCATGTCAAATTTCTCTAAACTCAACGTTAATATAATCAATTAAGTGTTTTGATATTGCCGTTCCCTTGATTTGGTTTTGTTGCATAAGATATACGATTAGCTAGCGTAAGTGAAATGAACCTGGAGAGTTTTCCATGCATTATAGTGTCTGCATAAATACCAAAGGTCGTAAACATTTCAATAGATTTGCGCGTACCGCTGTTTCAATATTGGTACAAACTTCACGTCGAAAGTTTAGAAGTATTACTTATACCATTACAAATGCTATATGAATGTGCGAGAAACTGACCGTGGAGATAATTCATTACCAGTATTTGTTAATATATGACAAATATTGCTCCCGTGCTTGCTGTTTTGGGGAAATAAAATTGCCAGTGGAGCACCTCAAGAGCACACCAGACAGAGACTGCCTACAAAGCAGGCAGCAGTTCTGCTAGTTTCATTATTCACTTTGAAAGTTCCACCAAATCAAGCTGGAAACGATATCACATCCACGGGAGAGCCTTCCGGCGCCATTCATAGTTTTCTGTGGGAATTTACTATGAGTGAATATAAGGTGTGGTTTCACTTTTATAACGCATTTCCTTTCCGGCAAATCGTGTTTAAGTCAGATTTCGAGGCATTAAGCGTGCACTATTCTGCACGCAATAAATTAATTGTTCCCTGCAGATATATTGATCGCTAAATCGTGTAGGCACTAAAATGTAGACCCCTCGGCGCCTTACGCTAAGACTGGGCTAATAACCGACTAGGTCCATCGTTCATTCATTCAACAAATAATTCTTCCTTACCAATCTACACTGTACACCTGTAATGTCGCAAATAGCCTGTTGAAGGTCGCTCCCCTCCCCAACAACCAAATAACTAAATATCTTATGAGTTCTTCTCGGGTTACCCACCGGGTTAGGCTCTCCATGATCGCCGACGTTTCGGCAGAAGACTTTCCTGCCTTTATCAAGGCTCTGTATAGCTTAACCCAGTGCGAAACCCGAGAAGAATTCATCAGTATCATTAGCCGGGAAATCCTGAAATCATAGATAACTAAATATCTGTTTAAAAGTTGCCCATGCTTTCTGTTTTCCTATGTGGTTACCACGTCACGAAACATGGTGGAATTCAAGTTTTATTTTGATGACACTACGCACATCATGAAAAACTAGCGTTTAAGCAGATACCAGCTGCTACTTGTCTTCATAATTTGAAATGTTAGGTCGATTCTCGCCGTTATCTACTCTTGAGAAAAATTTTGTATGATTACAGCTAACCGCTCATGCCCGACGCGAAGTCAGATCCCTTGACCTTCGGTTTCTCAGAGGTTTGTCACAAGTTGTTCGGGTGGAAATAATATTGAATCAAGTTTCTCATCAAGCTTAGGTGTAAGTAAACTAGATCGTTAGGGAGATATGCCATTAAATTTTCGTGGTGTTAGGTAAGTAATTTCTAAAACTAATCGACCTTTGAAAGTTTAACAAGCAGCGTTTGTGGAAATACATATTTTATTCTACCCCAATACCCAAGGTAAATCTGGCAATTTTCTCTCAGCTCCGTCACAAAACCAGTTAAAAGTAGCTGATACGAAGTTTCTCGCTATCGAAACTAACTTTGGAAACACTGGAAAGTTCTGAAAGGACATTGCCCTACCCCTATGTAAGAGCCGTCAAACGTCGGGAAAATAAAAGGAGTGTGACGTTTCTCTGTGAGAGACGAGGATTTCTGAATGCACTACGTAATTGAGAATTTGGATTAGTTTCGCATTCGGTGCATTATCTTTCGTCAATCGTTATTTACTTCTCAAATTGGCGCACTGACGGTACCGCACATCTTTTTGGAAAGATCAAGTAATTTGTCTATAATTAACATGTGTAATTTGATTATATCGGATGCTTAAAGCTGCTACTGGACCAAGAATTATTGGCAAACTGGGGAGTGAAAAAAAGTAAGACTATCCGGGATGAAGAGAAATGGGATTCAACATCAGCAGTAATTAATGCGAAGATTGGTTTGCCACTCCACTCCACTCTTCAATCAGCTAACCTTTTCATTCCTGCATAAATGTTCACTTCGATGTCCTTCAAAATTTGCCTGTTGTATTACATCCTTGCTAGTCCTCGGTGATTCTTTCCATTAGCTAATTTCTCCGTAGATTTTCGTTTGGAATAAGTTGTTGTGTTGCAAAATGTCTCCTATAAGTTTGTCTCATTTTCTTATTGACTTGGCGCGTGGCTCCTGCCAACTAATGGGCAGCCAGTAGCCAGCCCCAGGAG
Source organism: Pyrrhosoma nymphula (assembly GCA_963573305.1). Lineage (NCBI taxonomy): Eukaryota > Metazoa > Arthropoda > Insecta > Odonata > Coenagrionidae > Pyrrhosoma > Pyrrhosoma nymphula. Next base: position 89,525,524 of record OY754334.1, on the reverse strand, counting down.
AAGGGGGCAGCTGGCCTTTTTTCATATGAGTGAAGGTTGACTTCATGTGGATCGGGACAGTAACACTCACTACACTACAGGCGTAGTAAGGCATTTACCACGCCTAAACGGCTGGTGTACTGCGAGGGAAAGCAACGGGAAACAGCCACGTTATTATTCCGAGGAGAAGCGGTGGCAGCAGAAGAAGCATCAGGTGCTTGCTTAGCTGTAGACAAAATATTTGAGAGGAAATAGTTGCTCGACTATGGAAAAATTTAGTGCGAGTGGCCCGTGAAAGCGGTAGAATCTGAATAAAATAATATGCCTTCATGCTACAATGCATAGGGAGTTCTCCACATTTTGGGCGTTCTCTCTATTCTTTCATTGTTGTATGGCCTGCAGCTGTGGTGCAATGGCAACAATTAGTTCTCGTTGGCTCTTTAAAAAAACTAAACAAAGGATAATTTCTCAGCAGACTTAATCCATTTTTTAGTGCCCGCTTCTGTAGAGGTTCAACCCTGATCTAGTGGCATTTGCGTGCCGCTGTGTACTTTTTCATCGCTGAGTTTCACCAACCGTGTGTGGCTTTTATTTGTCTGTTGTACGATGTTGAATTATAGCCTTGATATGGATTCCAAGCATGCTGTCGTCACATTTTATGTGGGTTCTAGAGAGGATAAAATTTTTAGTAGGTGCGATTTACACGTCAGGGTGTTATTCTTAACTTTCTCTTGTCCGACTCTATTCAGAGTAGGCATCCACTTCATTACATTCCGCCAAGATAATGCTTCATCCTCGAAAATGAGGCAGTGGAGGCACTAAAGTAACACAAGTTTCATTGCAACTGTTTTGCAACCGAAACAGTTTCAAAACGAAACAGTTCCGTGAAACACCCTGTTGCGTACAACAGCGAGAAGCACACCAAACCGCAGGAAATCGATCGGCGCTGTAGGAACATTGCTGGTAGTTTTGTATTCTATGTAATAAGAAATCTTACACTTGAAATGAGTAACATTTTCATATAGTTTCATGAAAGATACTTAATAGGTCTAGTTCTATCTGCAACGATGGGTGGACTGTGTTGGCTAAATAAACCAGCAACCGCCTGCAACATACCCAAATCCATCAAATTGTAGCTTATAACCGCAACGTAGTCACACGCGTAGTGCAACTGGAACAGAAAAGAAGACGAAACAGTCAGCTTCAGCTATCAGTTGTCACTGCACAGCAAAAAGCGTGCGGCTGCGGCACGGCCACGAAACTAATCTGTTGTTTGCAACAGTTATTTGAAACAGTAGTCACACCGAAACAGTTGCGGCTGCAGCCGTTTCGCTCCGACAACACTTCATTTCACCAATAAAATGAGGTCTAGCGTAATGGAGCACTATGAATAAAAACTGTCTAGTTAAAAGAAAATTGTCACTACAATCCTGCCACAACCGTAGAAGTTGCTCACCAGTGGGGGTTGTTCATTCATTTGAGTATTCTATCAGCTGATTGGTAGGTCTTTAACCGCCTAAAAATTTTAAATTGGATCGAAATTTTGAAAAATTCTGAGCGGATGATTTGATACTTGAAATTATTCTAATAATTCGCTGCCCAACCTGTAATCACCCAGGAACAACATGCGTAAAATTAGTAGGTATTTTAAGACCCAATTGGTTCAGGGAATTATTTCTCTCGTGAGCCCCACACAATGACAAAATCTTAAATTATCACCCCATCCCGTAAATGTCTTACTTTTCTTCAGATCTATACATGCATATAGCAGGAGAAGTCCAGTATGAGTTCCGCAGAGATGGTTTCAGGAGTACTAATGAATGGATCAACGATATAAGGGAGCAGTTATTTCAGGAGTTATTCATTTACCGTAACGCATACTTAAGATCGATGAAGAACCTTATGTGGATGAGGGTTTAGCTAAACCCATCCCTGAAAAAATCAATAGAAAGATATTGGCGGATCTAGGCTTCCAATCCGAGGGACGGGCCTTATTCCTGTCGCTGTATAATAAAATTTCATCAGACGCCTGAATAGTTTTTAAAACTTTTTGGCCCGATTTGTAAATGCTTAGTTGACTTTAACCGTTGGATGACGTGGAATTTACACCATTTTTGTTTACTGAGCGTTTGGGTTAGGTAAAGAGCATCAGACAGCTCTCTGGTTGATGGGAGTGCTATCAATGGGGTCCAATATCCACATCAGATATTGTAACGAGGAAATTTTTAGCATTAAAAGAGGCCGTAGAATTTTTTTTTAATCCAGAGCCCACGAAGTGGTTCTCTGTCTGTCTTTCTTCACGGAAAATCAAATCGACAACATTTCCAGCAAGACTCTGGAAATGGGGATACGACACGCCTGAACTCGTCCCTGTCCTTACCCTAAAATACGCGACTTTCGTTCCCTTTTGGCCACGCATATAAAAGGAGCCGAGAGAATACACTCTCTGTCGTTCGCACCCCGTGATGTCACCAACCTCTCTCCGCATTTTCACCCTTCCCGTATTGCTTTAAGAGCACGGCTGCCGACGACACAAGGGTTAAAAAATTATATGGGGGTCGGGAGCGGAAATAGAGGGTGTAATTCCGACGAAGGGGTCCCTGGAAGAGATGAGGGTTTAGGAAAAGTGTTAGAGGTGGTCGCCTTTTCCGTTTTAGCCAAGAAGTTCAACAGGTTCCTTTACTTCACGCAAAAGGACCGCATTCCAGTACGGGTGATGCAAGGATTGGCGGTGCTGCTTTTGATTGATCATCATGTATCGTGACGAAGCTGGAATGTGATGCTTCGAAAATTGTATATCAAATATTTGTACAAGTATCAACTAATTGCTCTGCATAAAACCAACGTATTAATATTTTTTGCAGTAACTATTGCAAATTACTGCGGGACTAGTTATGCCAGTAACTTCAAAAGTCACCCGCTGAGGAAAAACACAAATGTTTGAAATTCACAAACAAAAGATAATATTCGTTTCCATTCAGTACCACTAAAATTGGTGCATTAGTCAGCGCTTGTGTACTAAAATTAAAATTATGTTTACATTCATATCCAATATTAAACGCACACATTGACGTCTTAGGCGTAATATAACGAATAAATATATTGTATGCCGTGGCTGCTCAGCTAACTCACGTTCATCTCTCGGAACTCCGAGTTTGAAAAGAAATACGCTGAGTGCTAGGCTGGAAATTTTGGGCATCTTCCTTCGGGCATTTGCTAATGGCGTTTTTGCTTCACTAACAGACTCATAATGGTCGTTGTTCGGAACTTGATCCACAATGCGAGAGCTTTGTCACGAAGGAAAAAATCCGTCAAGATGTCTCTATAGTGTATACAAACTTGAAATCTCTGAATAATGGGCCGAGATCACTTACGTTACTTAAGCAGTTGCATTACATCGTCGATATACCCTTTTCTTGTAAGCTCTAATAATTTTTCTTGGTTTAATTTGTTTGTAAAACCTCGGAAAACCTCTTGTTAAAAATCGTTTTCCTCGGAAGAAGGGGAACTGATTTGAATAATAAAGAGCATCACCATCTTATAGGAATTATTGGAGGACAAAAATGACGCGAAACTGATGACATGAACTAATGCAATTAAGACCGACTTTTTCGTAAGAAAATAAAAATAGTATTTTCAAATTTAAAAATGTTCGTGGACCTTGAAAATGACGGTTACCAGTTGAAACCTAGGTCGGCGTAATAAATAAGTTTGGATAACTAGTTATTATTTCTATTTTTATTTTATTACGAAAATGAAGGACTTCCACAAATGTAAGCCTGAGACATTTTTGTAAGACGATAATCCACCAAAGACCGCGTGGAAGGAAGAGAGTAGGATACAGGAATCAGGAATGAAAAACTTGATATGCCTTGATTTATTGGCGTTTCACTCAATGTGTGTGACTGCCATTTCTGTGAGACCGTTGCTCCTAGCATTATGTATCAAGGCATTAAACTACAGGTTGTACTACCCTCTTGTTCGTTTTTATACACTTTCTAACACCTAGGCGCCCTGAAGAGGTAATCTCATCGGAGGCTAGATTTTCCGCCTCCGGTCCAGGTTCCATATAAAAGTAACTGTATATGCATATATATTATGTTCAAAATGTTTTATGTAGCTATTAACTTTGTACATTTATATTTGTACATAGTTATACATAATAGAAAATAGCATAATGCGTTCGAGATGTGGGTATGGAGGAGGATGGAGAAGGTGCGATGGACGGGAAGAAAGACAAACGAGGAAGTCTTGGTATGGTTGGTAAGCAAAGGAAACTTCCGGATGAGATCAGGGTCAGGCAGGGTTGGGGGCTGGAAGAGGTAATGATGGGTTGCTTAAGGCCGTGATAGAGGTAAAGGTGTTGGGAAATTCGGGAAGGGGAAGAAAGAGAATAGGTTTTATGGACGGTATGAAGAAGAGTAAGACGTACGCAAAGATGAAGAAAGAAATGCTAGAGGTAGATAGGGGCCTGCGCGGGTAAAAATCTTAGAGGATTTTCTCTGAATTTCATTAAAATCTACCTTTAACCAGTATACTACTGTAAAGAATGAATGATAGCTTACCTGATAGTTATAGTATACCTACATATCAAAAGTTGTAGGTAATTGTTATAGGTAGTACCTATCCGTAGTGATAAGGCCTAGGTGAACTGAAATAACAAGTGAACTGTACAAGGTATACATTGCTCTTAAAGGAGGAGATGCTCGATTGTGCTAACGGGAATGCGCCAAAATGCAAAAGGATTTTGCAAAGGAGCTATGGTGGTGGTAATGGGAAGTCAAGGGTAGACTGCGGGGCCCTGACGGGAAAACGGCGCTCCCTGCACGGCAGCTCGCCGAGGGGTGTTTGAGACATTCTCCACGGCTATAACGATTACGAAAATTCTGTGAAACTTACTATCTCGAGAACAGACTGGATTCAAAAATGAAGTATTATTGCATGATTCTTGCGTTAGGTGAGGTTCGCATTACTCTCCATTACCTAATAATACTACATTGAAAATAGTCTATTTTTAGCGAAGTGTGCTACTTTTCCTTCCCGTTATAACAAATTAGTGTTAACTAGCCAAAAAAGCGTTTCCCCATCTTTTCTCCATATTTTAAGCGCCGAATGGTGAAAACAGGGTTTTTTTTATCCACCAGCTTGAAACCGAAGCAATTAAATCCTCAGCGGTCTGAAAACGCCTTTCCGGGCGAAGTATCCACCTTCCTTACAACTCGGTTCCACACAAGAGAAGCTGAACGTGATCCGAGAGGTTTTTCGTATCGTGAACCGCATATTTGGTGAAAGGAAATCATTATCATAATCGGCGACTCGATTTGAGGAGAAGACCTAACGGTGGAGTGTTTATATTTTGGCACGGGCGCCATTTTGTTTCACCCATTCCCTCCCCTCCCCCTGCTGCCACGGTCGCGCGAGCGAGTCGAAATTTCTCCGGCAAACCGAAAACGGGCGGCGCGGCGGGGCGTGAAAATTTCGGGCGGGGAGGGAGGACGACGCATCGGAGCTTTTTCACGCTATCTCTGCATTAGTATTTGCCTCTGACTAGACTAGGGGAGACGACGCGATACGAACAGACGCACACGAAAACACACAGACACCCACATAACTTCCACGCCCGCAGGAGAACGAAGAGAGGGGAGGATAGACCAGAGTGAACAGTTTCGGAAGGACAGTTTCGATAGTAAGGGAGGGGATGGGAGGGAGGTGGTAGAGGTTGAGTGGAGTCCACGACCTCCCCTATCTCCTCACCCCCCTTCACCATATGCTCCGTTCACAAGAGGGATGAGCAAAACATATCGGTTTTCGGTACTACAGCTATTTCGAAGTCAAACCAGTAGTACTGGATAATAACTCAGTATTAAATCGCATATCAATATCGGATAATAAATCAATAATATTGAAGATACCAGTACGGATAGTTATCCATAGCTATAAATTGAGCGTAACCACCGTACAAAACAACATTTTACCACATGAGTATTGTGACTAGGGCAATGTGGCGGCTTAGGTAGTTTTAAATGGAAGAGAGTCAAAATCCTCTATATTTTTACCATAGGGATGATCTATTGGTAGAAGTAGGTTTAGATGGAGATTGGAACAACTACCCTGATCTTGTACTGCTGGAGGTCCTTGCCTCCGTACACTATTTTGCAACGAAGAGAGTTAGGGTTAATCCGAGTTGAAGCACATCCAAGTACGAATTGGAATTCCACCAACATGATAAACTTCCGTCACTGTTGGGATTCGGTAATCATAAAAAAGTTCTACATTTATGTATCACACTCTCGTCGACGCAAATAACTTTTAATTACGTGTGCCTCTTTTATTTTCTAATTAACGCTCATCATTAATACCCTTTGATGACATTTTGTTCAGAAATTCATAATATAGGCGATTTTGTGTAACAATGTATAGAAATATCGGATTAAATTGGCAAATGTGCTCTAATTTTTATTTAATAAATGCATAAGTTCAAGCAACTGATATTTTTTCGTCGGTAGTACTGGATCAGTACTACTATTGTTTTTCAATACTCTTCGTAAAAACACCGATACTTTTTTATATAAAGCCCATACCTAGTTCGCTCTATAAACGTATGAACCACCGCACGTACATACCATGGTTGGTGAAAACGCCGTCCTAATACGCGCTCGCATAACCTTACTTGTCGTGGTAAGCACTGGCACTGTGGGGGAAATAGGAAAAAATGAAGCACTATAATGAAATTATGAAAAAAAAGGATTAACGTGGCTATAATTCGTCCATCTCGTCCGAAGGAATTAAATTAAATCGGGTTTAACTTTTTTATAGATATGCAGATTATGATGTCATATGTTTTTAACGTCCTCAATTTGCAAAGTATCTCTTGGATTTGTCAATCACTTTCCTATTCAATGTCCGTAATGAACCGTATAGAGAAGGCAGCACGCATTTGCGATGGTAACTCCAGAGTTAGTGTGAACGCGTGACGATTGGTTAAGTTGGTCCACAGATTAATGAAGGTAATAGATTGTTCCTAGGCCTGCAGAAGAGTAGTCTGCTTTTTGGTGGAAAGTTAACCGTCCTTATAGCTGTCGCGCGATATTTGTCCTAAGGTGTCATTTCAGGATGTCAGGGGTTCGAAATTCCTTGACGGTAATCGCATGCTTAAACAACGCCTTACATAATGGTTTCGTCGGCGCAGAATTCTACCCGATAATAAATGCATGTTCAATGAAAAGACGCTGTGTATCATGCACTAAATCAACGAATCGACCCCTAAGCAACGCATTATAAATTGCTGTTTTTTTGTTAATGTTCACTGCAGCAATTCTTCTACTAATGCCTCGGTTTTCGGATTACAAACTGCACGACCGATAGCTTCTACATTTACATTTATACACCCTTCGAGTCGCCACAGGGGCGTGTGGTATCGGGTGTTAGGGCACCAGCCATCAAAAGGGGAGGTAATAGGGAAATTAAATAAGGGGAGGGAAAGGACGAACCTGAAGTGCTGAGTAACCAAGAGGTTAAGTTATTATCTGGATCTGTTTCTGTTATTGTCACTAATGGTGCGTGGAAAGAAGGATTTTTAACCTGCCAGTTCAGAAGAGCTTATCTCTAATTTTGTCGTGTCTATCACCTATAGAGATTTACTACGGGGTGTCAACATTACCCCGTGAAATCGTGCCGTATGGTTACATTCTATCCATTGTTTTGGCTACGAGCAATGGTTAGGTGCGTTGTACAATGATAGTAGTGTGAACCTGGCATAAGGCTACCCCCCCGACCCCCACTCATTCTCTCTCAAACATTCCCTATCTTCCCCCCCCTCTAGTCTCCCCTCAGCTATCTTTCCTCCCTCCTTTCCCCCTCTTCCCCTCCCTCTCTTCCCCTCCCTCTCTTCCCTTCCCCTCCTCTACCTTCCCCTCTTCTCACTCAAAACCTCCCTCCCTCCAGACCTCCCACGCCCTCTCTATCCCTCTTGGCGAAACTCAGTCCAAAGTTCCTCGTGCGCCGGTGACGCGAACACACGACCAGCTTGAGGAGGTCTGCTTCGGACGAACTCTTGAGAAAACATTTTTTTTGAGGAGACACCTTTTTCCCTGGGCGCCCTCTAACATATTGCTCCGACTTCCGTACCTTTCACATTCGTCCACCGGCGTTTGTCCGTTCGGCATTTTTACCGAGCATGCCCGCTTCTTCTTCCCGGCCCCCGTGACTGTGGTGCGCCTTCGTGAAATAAACTTATCGACGAGTATATAACGTTGAACTTTACGCCGTCTTCTCTTCGTTGACGTGGTTCTCCGACCCTCCTCTCGAGGAGAAGTGTGATACTTGCGAACTCCATCCACGATCCACGAGTGTCGTCCAATAATAGTGGAAGGATTATTTGTTTTGTTTAAATTTCCCTCTTCGTGTATCACTCGCGGACTGCTTCCGGTGTGTGAAGTATTCTCCGTGGGAACATTCGACCGGCGGTCGCGTCATTCCACGCCGCAGTTCGTCAAGGGGGGCGCTGGACCCGCGGATATAACGCCGGGGCGGGCCGCGGTCCTGCGACTGTTGTATGCGGCCGCCCAGTCGTCGTCCAGATGCTCAGAGGTGAGTGGCGGAAATTATTTACATTTTTTTTCGCCCTAGTCACTCGGTCGTATTTTCGTACTCCCGAGTCATCGTTTTGTCTGCGGGAATTCATTGACCGAGCCGGCAGACTGTGCGCTGTTTCGCTCCCGGGCTGACTCAGCGGTCGCGGTTTCGAATGCCGCCTCGGGCACGAAGGCTTTTGTTTTGAACCTTTTAAGGATTTCGTCGCGTTCGGGAATTTCCCCTCAACCACCGATTTCGCGAGGAAACGCATCAGAAAGTTGATTCATACGCAAGCAAATAAATGGCTACTAAAAACGCGAAGCATATTCTTATATACCTAGTATAAAAATATGCATCACGTCTTGGACAAAAAGTTTTTTTTACGAGTACTTTAATGGTTAGAAATCTCGTGTATTATTTGAAATCTATTCAACCTATGTTGTGTGAATATTTTGTGTAGATTTCATGAGTGCCTGAGCTTCTACTGTGGCCCAAAGTTGCGCTACGGCTGGTAGAGGCGAAAAAAACGGGCACTTTTTCCAATCTCATCGCAATAGTACAAAATAGATTAACGTTTTTATTCTGCGGCGTTTTTATCCTGGAAGAGTTCAAACTTGTGTGAACATAAAAAAAATCGAATATTAGCAATTGGATTGTGACTCAATATTTAATTACCTGGAAATTAAGATTGTAAAGCAAAATGTAGCGTCAGAAAAATATTTTAGAACTCTCCATAATTTCAGCTACAAAAAATGGGGTTGCGTCAATAACAATAGGCAATGTTGAGTCTGTGTGTTCGTTTACATTCTTAACGACAGCGCCACGATGTATACTGCAAAGTGACGTCACAACAAATCCAACGTCTCCTACTTTTTTTAGCGCTGCGTCAAAATGTCCTTCTATAGTGATTTATAGCTAACATAAAGTTTGAAAATACCCCTAATTATCATTTTATGAGTATTTCTTTTTCGAATTGAGCTTTCGATTGCAAAAATAATAGTTGGCAACCCTATTTGTGAATTTCCGTAGGAATACTAATGACTCAATCCGACTCAGGGTTTCCACTGCTGAGTAATTCTCAAGTTTTACTAATATTATTTGTATTGCTTGTGCCATTTCCGAAAAAGTGAAGCCTGAATGCATTCAGTGAGCATAATTTTGTCGGGATAATCATGAATTTTATTCCTACACCGAAACTGCTATGTGCTTGGCAATTCACGAGGAAGAACAATTATATGACTAGACTCATTAGGGATTCAGTGGCGGATCTCTCGGATAATGCTAATTTTCGTTGCCTAATTACTCCACCGAGTCCAAATGACCTCATTCGTATAAAGCAGGTATCCGGGTTCGAATCCAGGTGAAATTAAACGATTTATTGTGTTGTAGATTTCCACGGTTGGGCCCGATTTTAACCGGGTTGTGATAACCGACATTAATACGCTCTCCCATCGGTTACCTACGCTCTCGTTAACTTACCGGCAGTTTGCTTTAATTTACGAAACGCGAACTCTCAGTTAAGACCACAGTGACGTAAGGGCTAGTTGTTAACGTTTACCAAGCATTATAAAAGAGGGCATTTGTGATTTAACTTGCAGCCGTGTGCGTCACTGCGTTCTCAGCGATGTGTCAGGCCGCCAGGGGTGTTGCTTATTCGTATATTCCTCACTTATTCTTTGAATATTTTCATGTTTCAATCTACTTGTTTTATCAGTGCATCTTAACAGTTATTTTGATGCATCGCTGTTTATGAACCCTTGTGATTTGGATTTGCAATTAACGATTATACCTATTTCAGAAGTCAACCTGCTACTATATTTTTGTACACCAACGGGTGCCATGGAAAATTATTAACATTGCGTCATTTTAAACATAAAAACATTGTTCTGCATTTGTTCTCTTTGAATTGACTGTATTTCTTGTAATACATTACTTTGAAGAAAGATCTTAGGCATTGAGAATATGCAACTTTGATATTGAATGGATTGAGGTTTTCGTGACCCTCGCCGCGTGCACATGCGAACGAAAATTCCGGCAATGGCATGTAATGTTGTATTGATTTTTAACTTGCATATGTCGTTAATTTTTGCACGATCGACACATTCTTATTTTCATTACTTATGACCCCTTTGTCTGTTATTCATTCCGCAGCGTATCATTTTCTGGGTGAGTGTATAAGTGGGCAGTTGACATATTCAAATGGATTAGTATTATCGTGTAAGGTCAGAAATAAAAAAAACTGTGATGCTGAATTTCTTAATAAATTTATTCTAAGGTAATTTTGTTGTTGAGATTTATATGGTGTATATTTATAATGTACGTGATGTTGTTGTTGACCTTCATTGTATTGTTTTTAGCCCTGAAGATGAAATGCATTATGTTCCGAAATGTTGGTCAAGATTAGCTGTATTTTTATTTCTGACCTTACCTCGATAAAACACCCATTTGAATAATTTGAGGTCAATATTATGAACACTAAATTTACGTATTCGCATTCAGGTTGAGATGCAGTAGAGAAACATTTAAAAATTTATCGGGAAATAGAAATGCGAAGGCTATGCAGCATTTCGACTTTCTTAGCATTATCGCACAAGGTTTGCCTCGCCATAATAATATGGCGTGGCAATCCTCATAGTAATAATCAGATGATTTAATGGTAACTTTTACAAAAACCACAACTTAAAAACACACACACACGACCCGGGTTTCGACGCTTGAGCGTCATCTTCAGGTGACGCTCAAGCGTCGAAACCCGGGTCGTGTGTGTGTGTTTTTAAGTTGTGGTTTTTGTAAAAGTTACCATTAAATCATCTGATTATTAAAATGGAATACCACAAAGTTAAAAAAGAACTTGTATTATTTAATCCTCATAGTTTCTGTTCATCGAAAAAATGTACAGAATTTTATCGTTTATCCATAGTTTCGGTTTGAAACGGCTATAATTGAGTTTTTTAAATATTTAGTTACTTATCTTCTGAAGATGGCCATCTTGAGTCTCTTTACAATCATTTTCTCTCATTGGACTGTGGAGAGAAGTATGCACCTAAAGTCATTTACCATTAAACACGTTTTAACCCTCCCCGTTTGGCAAAATATTTCCCAATTTCGGGTGAAACGGAAATGGCGTAAAAATGGAAGCAGGAAGTTGTGGCGAATGGAGTATCTACAAATTCGTTGTATCCTTACGTCTATGGTGAGCAAGATAAGTTCTGCGCAAGACGTCACGTTGAGCTCAGCTTGAGTTTTCTCGTCATCGATTCTCGAACTACGAAAATCAAACGATTTCGAAACGCTGTTTCGTAAAAATGTAAAGCGAGACTAATGTAAAGCGAGATATTTGTACCATTCATTATTTTTGTGAAAGACGAATGGATAAATACTCTAATTTCATCTCATTAGTTCAAGAGGAAACTTGCAGATTTTATTGATGAAAAAGTTAAGACTAGTGGCTGATATATCAATGTAAATCATTTATTGAGAGTTCAAAATGATGCTTAATAGGTTATATATTTTTTTGGCCGTTGAACCTCATCACGTCATGGATTTATCTGGGGCAGTGGCTGCTGAGACTTAAGTCGTCATGAAGGCAAACGACCATTGCCAAACGGCCAAAGCCATTGACCCGTCCCATTATGTTTGTCCTTTTGAATCTACGCCTCCCTGTTATTTTTTAGCCAAAATGAGCATGGGGAAAGCGTTGGTGTGGTGGAAAGACCTCATCCCGAAGTGCCCTGGCTCGATTCCCGACAGCTCCTGAGATTTTTCAGTGTAATCCCGATCCCTGTGGGTACTTTGTGGAGAGCGCTTCAAGCAGGGTAGTAAATACTGCCTCCGTTATATTGTGTTTCCTTAGGGTCCTTAATTAATGTAATGGAAATGCCTACGCCGGGTTTCTCTCCATCCTTATCCATTGTCCAAAATAATCATTTACTTATCAACCTTACTACATATCCTTAATGGCACAAATTAACTCGGTTGTTTTGTTATTTGGGGAGGTGTCTGAGGTAATTTTTGCCATAAGGAATTGGTGGGCGGGTTGTTAAGGGAAGGATTATTTGGGAAATGGAAGAAGGAGAGAAACCCGGCGTCGGCATTAGGAAACTCTTAACGAAAGGCGCAACGGGGCCCACTGTTTAAATTTCCTATCCGATGGACGAAACGGTAATCATTTACCACAGGGTATGTAAGTATGGATTGGGATTCCTCTCAAGTATCTGTTGCTGCCGGAAAGACACTTGGATTGAGACCCCAGTACTCTAATCGCTACACCAACCCGATCATCATGACCTCAGCTATCGGTTATCTTTCCAAATAACTAACCGACCAGCCTAAGTGAAATAGGAAAGCGTCGACCACCACCCTTGTGGCGCTCCTTCATCGGTTGGATTCCCTCATTGGCGAACAACCCTTCGTTCTGGACATCCGCAACTGCAGTCGGCGCACCCCTAGCTCCGAAGTTTCCCACGTTCGTTCCCTCCCGGATCTCATCAATCGCAAACGGAAACGCTAGGATTCGCCAGTGGGGAATCCTTTCCGGTTACCTTTTGCGTCACTTCCGCTTCGCTCCGCGACTAGACTGGGGGATAGAAAGTTTTCAGTCGCTTTGCTACGACGCGTCGCCCATGCATGGGTCAGGCGGGTCAGCCCCGAGGGTCGGAATGGAAACCAATTTTCTTTTTCCGCCGCCCGCACCCCCGCAGTCCCCTTTTGCTCCTTACCGCTCCAGCAAATTTTTCAAGCGAAAATTTGTGGGGTGGAGTCGAATTAACGGATTTCCGCTGAACAGCCGAATGACAATGCTCCCAGGACGGTCCCTAAAAAAAAACATTCAGCATTCTCGTAAATATTTTTTAAAAAACTTACGCCCCTTGATTATTAGTTTCATTCTACCCATTCAACACTCAAACCTGGTGTCTTTTAAAGATTTATTTTAGTAATCTCTTCAATATAAGTCATCGTGGGTATTCTGCCAAATAGACGATAGGTTCATGTGCACCCCTGTGTGATTACTACGACGGCAGGGAGTCTTCTCTAACATTCCCTCAATAAAACTATTCCTTTTACGATGTCAAATCGGTTTTTCATTCCCCGTATCCATTGCCTCCCTTCATAGTTCATACCTTGAAAGGTTCATATTCTTCTACTTCTTCTCCCACTTTTGCCCAACATTCTGCCCTCAAACACCCTCTTCAGCATGTTAGTACTCCTTCATCACGTCCTACGACCAATTTTGCTGCCTCCTTCTAATTTTCATCACCGTCATCCTTTCCTCTCTTACCATTACCAGAACTTTATATTTCCCCGTCTCGCTTAGGATATTAATACTAGGATAATCACAACGTTTGTACTCGAGGAGGAATCGAACCTGTTACCCTTTGATTGCCTAGCTGGCGCGTCAGTGGCGTCACCCACCTCGCTGCCAAGGCGACCGACAGCTGAGGTACTATGTGCCATTAAGGTGGGCAGGTTGGTAAGGGAAGGGTTTTCTCGGGAATGGAGGAAGGGTGCAGAGAAACCCAACGTCGGAATTAGCCTACTCTCAACTAAAGGCGCTAAGGGTACGACAGTTTAAAGTCCCATATGACGGGCGAAGTACTAAAGTAGAAGTGCCCTCCATAAGCCATCCAAGTAGGGGCCGGGATTGCTCTGAAAGATCTCCGCCACTGCTTGAATTCTAACCCAGACCATCGGGATGGGATGCCAGTACTCCAGCCACCATATCAACCCGATCCCCTTCTTTAAACAATCTTGCCCCATGTGCGTACAACTTTTTCCCTTGACGATGAGAGCCTTCATAATCCCTTCACCTCATTTCCTCAATCCGCTTTTTTCTCTCTTTTGCGAATCTCTATCTCTTTCGCGAATCTCCGAAATTCGCAAAAGCGAGAAAACGAGTTTGGTTGATTCGTCCTAGTGTTGCATCTACCTTTACACATAGGGATGGTACAGTTCATGAATGGAGTATGCCTGTTGCTATGAAAATAATTTGCGTCTGTGCCAGTCGATCGCCCACTTCTTGAAGTCTAGACTAATCCTCCCCCTCTAATCCATCTCTTGATCACTTTCCTTTCTTTTTGCTAGCGTACATTTTTTCCACTTGTTTCCATTGAAGTGTCGAGAAAGTTGCTCTATTTCCTCATTGACCGCCTCTATGAACAATTTTTGAAGACTTCTAACATCTTCCTCTGCTAATCTCTTCTATTCACGTCTCTTCCAGCCATCACTTTCCTCCTCTAAACATTTTATTCCATTAACGCAATCCTTACCCTAACTCCGTGTGCTATTTTCGCGAACAAAAATAATGTAAAATAACATTCGATTATTTCAAAAGAAGAGGTATTCCACCACATGCATGTGGATTCTAAGAAATTCACAAAATGAATTATATTAATTGCACTACATTCGTGTAAGATATAAATAAAAGCATGTGCACAATCCGTTTTCTAGAAGAATTTTTCATGCATTGAACAATAATTCATGAGAATGTGCCGCCAATGGTATTTTACGGTAATTTTTTAGTGTTTTCGTTTGTGTAATACAGTGAAATTTTTATTTTATTTCATAATTTTCGCTCCAGGTGACTTGTCGAAATATGCGAATGTGAACAAAGCGCACTCGAAATTAATTTTTCCCTACTTCAGATATGGAAATGCGAAACTGTAAAAAGCGAAAACAAATTTTCTGTCAACTCTAAATAAATTTATATCATGTCTTTTTTTAAAATCACTTTTCACTTTCTCGTTTTCAAATTCTAAACTTATCGATGGCCATTATCATTTGAAGACACATGTTTGAAGTTGTAGTTATTCGCCGTCCACGCGGGTATGCTTGCGAGATGTGGGTATGAAAATTGACGGAGAGGGGGGCCGGGTCCTGAGAAACAATGAGAAAGTGATAGATAGGTGTAATGGGGGATAAGGAGGCTAATTACAATAATAAAACTTCTTTATTGGGGTGAGGTTGAGACTGAGACCTGCTTCCATCTAACCCCTCGTCAAATGCATGTATGAAATAATTACATTTTGACTATAAATTATATAAAAAGAACAAAATAATGGCAATCAATATTTTAGAATGAATCAACTGGAATAGGAAGAGTGTAGAAAGATATACGCGACTGTGGGAAAAACGTAAGGAATAAGGAGCTGATATCCTTAGCGAAAAAAATGAGGGAAACAGATGAGGGAAATCCGAAGGAGGCAAAAAAGTGATTGAAGAACGTACAGAGGGACAACTTCATGTTGAGGAGGTTGATAGAGGGAAAGATGTTCATTTGTTTATTACCTTTATTTAGGGCGAAATCATTTTTTCCTTTGCAGCCCGCCGAACCTTTTTAGCCCGCTCTTCGAGTCGTGGACTCGACTCCGCTGCCACCGAGGGCGGTTGGATAAGGGCGGGAGTGGAGGAAGAAGAATAGGGAATTTGCACGGTTTGAAGAGAGAAAAAGTTTCGACGAGTTTATAAGGGATTTTAAATGGAAATGTGGATAGTTTTAGCTGGTTAAATAGATAAGTCCCCGCGGAATGTGGAGTGGAATTAATATGCCGATGAAGGACTTTTTAGGGACAGTTGTTAGAGTACTTTTAATGACGACCGGAACTGCGGATATGGAAACACCTAACAAAATTAGATTTTTCTCGTAAATTATAAATTAATTTATCCGTCAAGCGTTATTACATGAATTGCTGATTTTTACCGTTTTTACAATTTACTGCGAATTGTAATCAGTAAGAGGTACCCATGTTGGAGAACCTTTTTGGCATCTACCCAAGCAAAAACTGGAGCAATTCTACGATGTTTTATTTTTAAATCTGAATAAATTTAGGGTTTTAATATTCATCATTCGCTTTCTCGGAAGCGATGGTCTCGCCTTTTTTTCTCCTGCCTCGTGCGATCTCATTTAGCTCCGTTTCGGTGATTAGTGCGTCTGGAAGGGTTGTTTTTTTTTATTTTTTCCTCTTTTCCACTCCGCTCACTCCTCTCCAAATCATGGGAAAGAGTCAAGAGATGTGACAATTGAATAAAACGATCATAATGATACCACAGATATCCTATTGAATGAAAGGCTATAGGTGGAGTAAATTATTGGCAGGACTGTCTAATGGCTCACCAATCGATTAATAAAACACCTATCGTGATAAAATAATGATGGAGATCAAGCGGATGAAGAGAATACGTAATTAAAAATTCCTACGAAGAGATGGAGAGAAAAGATGCGGAAAAAAGTCTGAGGAGAAGAAGAATGGACAAACTTATTGGACAAATTTTGCGAACACAACCCCTTGAAAACAAAAATGGAAGGAGATATGAATGGGAAGAATTCCGAGAAAGAGCATGGATGGAATGAATCAGGGAAGTTATGAAGGAAATCAAAGTGAAGAATTACGTAGCGGCTGGCTGACTGTGAGAGGAGAGTAGTGTTGAGATCTGTAGCAAATTTATCTTCGGATTGATGACGTCTGATGATGAGTCAATGAGATACTTTTAAAATTTATTGACGTTTTCCGTTTTTGAGTGAAGTCTTCCATCTAGTCAGGTATTTATTTATTGGGATGTTTCGATGACTGCGTCTGCCATCATCTTCAGGGTTATGAAGATGATGGCGGAGGCAGTGATCGGAATGCCACCAAGCAAATACCTGACCTGGTGGAAGACTCGAGAAAACATCACTCACTTGGGAAAGAACCAAATCCTGCGTTTTCCGTTCTCGTTTCGAATCTGAATTAAATCATCTTCCGTCCGTCATTTCGAGTCGGCACCTTGAATTAATTCATCGTGCGACTTTCGGGAAATAATAGCCCCCCACCTTTTTTTATTTCATGTCTCGTGGAAACCTTTCCACCTCCGGTTCGACGCCCCGTCTGGAAGCGTCGGCTTTTATTTTATTTTTACTTTCTTCCAACTCGACTCTCTCACTCCTCTCGGCCGCGGTGAGTTCCCGGTAGAAGAGCCATCGGTTCAGTCGTGAGGGGGCGCGGTGGCTCACGAACCCTCCTCGCCGCCGCTCTCGCGACTTCGAAGAAATGGCGCTCTCCCCTCCGTGCACGGAAAAAGACAAGGGAGCGTTGCGCACGTTATTTCGGGAACCCTCATCTTTAACTTCTTCTACCATCCTCCTCCGTTCCCTCCCTCACTCTATGCGTACCCCCCCTCTCTCTCTCTCTCTCTCTGAATCCCCCCAGTTTTGCGTCCTCCAAGGGGGGTTGGGCGGTTGTGTGAGAGACACAGAAGGAAGGCAACGCTGGCAAGGAGGGGGGAGATGAGGAGGGTTCGGCGTTTCCGGCCGCGCGTTCAGCGAGTGCCACACCCACCCACACACCCCGCACACGCGAACACCCCGGTTCGACGTGTGGCCCGTCGTCTATTTCTCACTCATCCTACACCTATAAAACTCACATCTCCAGCCGCGAACGATTTTTCATGCCATTGCCGTAAAGGCAACATTAAGGTACGTTTTGCTCGGTGCGTTTAATACGATTATCGTTCTACGATGATCGTACAACGATTATCGTGGCACGATAATCGGGGATGTACTATTTTGCTCGGTGCGTCTACATTTGTACGATTTTCGACCAGACTGCCTTTTTGTTCGCCGGACATATGGTAGAAGTATCCCATGGTGGAAGGTCGAGTCACGAAAACATGGCTCTGAGTAAATTGTGTAGGAGTAGAACATTGATATTAATATACCTTCTAGTTGAAGAGATGGAAGATGATGAACTTCTCCCCAAAATGTACGGGGAAAAAAGGGCTAAAAGACACCGCATGTTTGCATTGAGGAATGAAGAAGGATTGTTTCAAAAGCTGATTGCAAACCATCTGCATGAGGACAGCAACAATTTGTTCGAATTTTTCCTTCTTTGTTGAACCATTTGATTTCCTGGTAGAATTGATCAAAGACGACCTATCCAAAAATTCTTACAACAGAAACCTATACCCTGTGACGCCTGAAGAAAAAAATTGCCGTCTCATTGAGGATCCTCCACAAGGATCTCATCCTGTTCTTCGGAAAAATTGGGAGCCATGACGACGAGGACACTACTTCTAAATCAAATGATCGTTTGCGACTACGATTATATTCACCCCCCAACCGTGCGACTATTAAGAGCGCAAGATCATCGTTAGCGACTCTAGCAGCAGTCACTCGGAACAAAACAGCACCATTCAAAAACAAAGTAGTGCTTCAAAAATCGTCAAACGATCATTGTTGAGCGATAATCCCA
This sequence comes from Pyrrhosoma nymphula, assembly GCA_963573305.1. Classification (NCBI taxonomy): domain Eukaryota; kingdom Metazoa; phylum Arthropoda; class Insecta; order Odonata; family Coenagrionidae; genus Pyrrhosoma; species Pyrrhosoma nymphula. The sequence continues at coordinate 89,506,748 of OY754334.1, read as the reverse complement.
CCAAACGCACCTGCGTGGACGTTGACTTCTGTGGAAGTGGCGAGAGCAGTGATGTCGCGATGGGCATTGCTATACTTGCGGGGCATCGTACTGCTTGCACATTGCTTAGGGTCTGAAAGGTCTTCCATCGAAACGTTGGTGGAGATGCAGATGGAGAATCTGACCCGATCGAAAACCCGAGAGAATTTCACAAGAATAATTCGCCGGGAAAGCATCAAATCCTACATTACTTACGGTATTTTTTCCTGCAAATAGTGAATGGCTGAAGTAAACAATGAATGTGGAAATTTCGAGAATTGATTAATTTCGGCGATCAATACTTTTTTACCTCGCCCTCTCCGAGTTCCACATCCATTTGTTGATTTTTATAAATTTGGATACATTGCATTCAATAGATATTTTAGTGAATCTACAAAGCGTATCAATTATGAGAATTATTTAAATTCTTATTGTGTATTCAATACCAGAACAATCAGAAGTCATACCTTTAAGTAACTTTCAACAACAAAAAACATATGCAGATATTACTATGGACCCTTACTGCCATAGAAGTCCGTACTTATACATCGAAGTACTTCTACTTGCCAGCGTCTTACAAGGCTACGCATTGAACGCAATTTCCATTTGTAAAGCCGCCTTAAGATTTCAGTTCGATATCTCGGGCCAGAATTTTTTTAAATAGCCTCCAACGACTCCAAGACTTGTCATCAGCCATAATATTTCAGCGATAGTGAAAGCGAAGCGCCGAAAAGGGTTCATTTACACGCAGACTCATGCCAACGCGAACATACTATGTACTTATGAAGTACTGTGGTATAAAAATGAGGCATGGGACCTGTAACGAAATAATAACAAGAAATTATTAGCAAGGGTAACAAACAAGAATCGTGTAAACAAAATAACGAACCCTAAGACCATTTATGCGTTAAACAAGGCTTGGAAAATATTTAATAGAGAACGAGACCGGCGAATCGCCGTCTCCGTAAGCCAATACATAAATCAAAAAGAACTGTGATGCTCTTCGGAAATTTTTCGTCCAAATCAAGACTCCCAGGGTTATTTTTGCATGTTTTCTGGCGGTTAATCTATCTGCTGGTCTACTAACTCTGAGATTTTCAATCGTGTAAAGCACCGACAGAAACTCAGTTTTGCGTGCGCCAGTGAGCGAATGAGGCAGATAAGTTTTCTCTTTCACCGCTGCGTCCCACTCTTAAGCACTGTGCTTTACTCTTTCATTCTTCTGTTTAGCACCTTTCCTACCTTGTTCACTTCTTTGTAGTGCGACTTTTCCTCCATCTCCCCGCTTACCTTTTATTCATTCTTTTGTCGCGGCCGCCTACGTCCGATTGACTTTAAGTCCCTCCTCCATCCACCTAAAATGCCTTCTTCTAAGTTCTCATGTACACACTAATCAATCCCCATCGTATTCTGCCATACGCTTTGTGCCAACTTGAACTGTTGGAATAGTTTTGCTTTTGTTTTGGTTCATCGCTACGCACATAGAATTCCACGGTGCGTTGCCGACGCTACTTTAAGCATCGTAGTGCGTAAAAAAGATAGAATAAATGTCTATCCGATAAGGAAGGGTTAAGTTCAAAACTGAATAAGAAGATTGGAATGAAGTGATGCAACCGGGTTTGTAGTGAGGAACTTGACATTTGAACGCAAATAGCTCTGTCGTGAGAATTTATGTACCAATTGTGCCAAGAAAATAACTTTGTGCAACTGCACCAACGAGGACATACTGCTCCAAAAGCAAATAAGACGTCATATATTTAATGTTTATCCCAGTCAGCCTCTTCCGCAACCCATATTTTTGAATTTAGCAAAATAAGTGATTGGCGTGTTACATTCGCGTAGATTCACGAAGATTATAATACATTGAACAGGACCGAATAAAAACCTTAGAAAACTCCTAAGATATTTTGATCGATGTTTCCAGGACCAGTCGCCGTAAGTTTAGCCAACTTCGTTGCTCAGCAGGTTATTCATCGGGCTTCAGGATCCACACAGACCATCCTACCCCTTATGTCTTTCTTTTCCTCAAATGTTACCCTCGTCGAACGTACAATTCTGATGCATAGTGGTTTTTATTCATTCTTTTCTGGGATTCGGATTATTTAGCGGTCGTTCGACGAGTAGCTTCGAAGGAAATTGTTTATGGTACTCAGAAATATCATTTAAAGCTGAGTTGCCCAGGTGTGCATGTCATCGATTTAAGTTTCGTGGACAGGGTCTATGAAGGCTGAATTTCGTCGAAAAACTTGGGTATAAACAATATCGTGCGTAGCGTGTAAAACGCGTAAATTTCCTCTATAAATGTAGTTAGGCCTTTCGATCTCAAGACCTCAGTCGATGTCACTTCTCAAAAGGCACCATAAAAGTTTGGTAGTCTTTTTGGAATCCAACGAAAGATGTGTTTCCTGTCAGTAGAAACTATTGACAGGTTCGTTATTGAGGTGTTTTCAATGGGGCGTGGTGTTTATTGGCTCCCAAAAGTATATGTAAATGACGGAGGGTGGGAATGAGCCGTAGACGTTTGAGATTTGACTTTGGTGGATGGGGTCATATGATGAACAGTAAGGAAGACCAATAAAGTTGAAAGACATGGTAAATGCGGAAAGGGTAGTGCTTGAAAAAATCATGGTGAGTCAGAGTAAGTGAATGTAAAGACTATCAAAGGCAATGGGATATTGAAGGTTGTGATAGGAAGGAAAATCTTAGATAAATGTGTAAGAGGGAAGGTTATCCAGTTTGGAAGGCATTGTTGATAAGTTGGATGCATAAGGCATTGTGAAGGAGGTAGGCAACGTGGATTCAAGAGTAATGTGGTGGAACTGTTCTATAGTAATGTTATATACGTTTTGATTTTCCCATAGAAAAGTACAAATAGATCGGTTTGCATCGCTTTGCCATCGATTTCAAGTTATCATGCTTCGAATGTAAATATTATTTTAAAGTTTCCTCTTACATCATCGCTGGAGACATACAGAGTTGGAAGAATAGGTGTCAAGGAGAGGTTAAATGTTAAGGAAGTTAAGGAGACCACGAATGCATCGTCAGACTAGTGAACACACGGAGAGCCGCTTCCAATGGAAGCAAACTCACAACTATTACCTACCCGTTGGTTTCCTCCCCAGACGAGCGCCTTTCGCCGCCGGGGAATTCGGTTGAAGATGCCCTTATCGCGAGGAAATCGGGCGCCTTTGCGGCTTTCCTTAACCTGTGGATGAGGAGACACCAGATGGTTTCCTCCTCCTGTATTTTTCTTCGGTGCAAGTCCGTAAGCTCCTCCCCCTCCGTCGTCCCGAGACCACGTCCGACTTGCGAGAGCCCCGCGGCCCGCAGAGGCGCGCTAATATTGGAGTGGTTCTCGGTATCTTGTCTGCGCTCGCAAACCACGACGCGAGGCCCCGGCGGAAATCGTCGGCTAGGAAGAGAAATTGCTTTGCGTAATTTGGAATAACACTAAATCCCCTACACTAATTCTCCGTTTTGAATCTCAACCGTATGGGAGGCGAACAGTAAAGTTATAATTGATATTTTGCCTTGTTAACTATGGGGTTGGAAAACTTCACTCACTTTTTTCCTTTCATTTTACGGTGGTGAACAATTTTAATTCTACCATGATCGACAAACATACTGAGGATAAGCATTATATACTTGAGTGACGCTCACTAGCACCAAGGTTTCACATTGCAATGGACTTCTCTGCTCCGCTTTCTTTCCATAGCTAATCGCCGGTTATTTAAAATGCGGATGTCCTATTCAATCGAACTTTCGATACTTACTTACTTAAAATGTACGCTCGAACGGATAGGTATGAGTATAAACTCCAGAAAGCAATGATCCGTAATGATCACTGTATGTATAGCCTTGGTATCTTGAGGCTTGGAGAGTAACAACGCTTAGCGTCAGGTATTCCTATTGAACGGACATATTTTAAACTGCTCTGTATATCTATACTATCTAGCCCAGCATTCATCTCCCTTTCCTAACCTAAAACAACGGCAAATTGATATGAGATAGGTAATATTGATGGATAATACTTCTACTGAATGAAATATTGCCGCATTTAGCCGCAAATGTGATCGGGATAATAATCATGTATTTGCGAGTCATCAAGCAACATAGCTCTCTCTTTTGAGACTCTTCGCAAACGCTATCGCCATGATCGCAGTACTACTATTGCCATCTAACGATAAAAATCTTTATCAAGCGAAGATTTGCGGCAGTCTTCATTTTTTCGTCACGATTATCATCGCCCACGATCATCACAAAACGACGACCCCGGACAATTACCTGGTGTAGAATGGCATGCGTTGATTCTGTTGAGGGTGGCCAAGATGAGTTGTTGTTCTCAGAGCAGTGACAATCAACAAATGCATTAAAGTTATTCTGCCTTTGGAAAAATGTTACATGATAATCATTCAATTTGTCGTTTCTAGGAAATAAGACGATAAATGTCATGCCATCAGATGGCTTCGGTGCATGGCTTCGGTCTGTCTCCCATCAATCACTGCGAAGGTTTTAGCCGCACGACATAAATATCTGGTAGGTGAAATAAGTGGACCAAGTTCAACATGAGATTCAGTATTCTTCGCTTTAATTTCTTGATATGATGAAGTGACCGGTGCTTAGTTTATTACACCCCCCATCTTTAAATCAGCTAAAAGCGATATGTTTGTAAAGCTTATATTGCAAAGTGCTTAGTTATGGTCGTGAATGAATGCCTGTAACTATTTTTAGTCATGCAAAAAACGGCAATCCTCCAAATTAATAAATCCATCGTGGTCAAAACATTCTTCGGCCGACCTTAATCGGAATTCTACCCTCCCCAGCACTCAAAATGTTCCTACTTGCTCCCCTTACATGAAGTGCGTGATCGATGTGTCGGTATATGGATTTTACCCGCCAAATGACGAATGTTGAATTTCCCGAGAGTATCGTTCGCGAGAAAAAGCAATAATTCGCTCTTTTCTACCTATGTCTCTCCTAACCCAATATGCACATATCATATCCTTGTCTCCTTCCCCTTGTTTACTTGGTCGTGTTCTCCCTGTTTCCTGTTTGCATGTCTTTCACTTCGCATTTGAAAACTTCGTAATTCATAATTACAAGCACATGTTTACTAACAGTCAGCAACACATGGTTGGAAGTAAGGAAGCAATTCATGAAAACATAAATTAGGAGCATAATCTTATATGGCGGTGAGGCTTAGAAGATTGGAAGCAACGAAACGTGGTATTTTTGCGAGGGCGGCCTCCAACATGGCTAATATTTGGGCGTTGTAAAACAAATTTAAGCATCCGCGAAATCATCCTCCTTTATTTCCATCCATCCTTTACATTTCCGGCCATTACATGCGAAGCCAGTTCCACTGGTTAAGCGAGTAACTAATATAGTTTTTTGTCCTTTTCTTTCAAAATTAACACGTGCGTATAGGTCAAGTTTGTGGCGCAGTGACATGAATGCTTTTAAAATATAAAATTCTCCTTAATTTTCATTGAGGAGATAATAACTCAAGATAAAGAAAAATATACCAGCCCTGTCGAGCCTACATCCATTGTCCCCTGAAAAGCGAGTTCAACTATTCCCTTTGTAACCTGTAAAGTCAGTTCTAATTGAAGCAGTTATCTTTAAAATTAGATCGACTCAAAGTAGCTTGCATCTGCACTCGACTGGGAATAGGAGATGGTCGTTAGTACGCGCTGCACCGAAGACCGTTCATAATGGTAGGCGAGGATAACAGGTGACGACAAGCTAAGCCCGGGTGGCCCTTAATTCCCAACCTTTTTTCCGCTGAATTGCGGGCGATTGACTGTGGGATAGGAGCCGGTAGCATTTTTAACCTGCCATTAAATCACTAAATTATATATTAACATACCATCCATTATGGGAGACAATCCGGTCCTTCCGATACGCAAAAGTTCGATACCAATTGAGGTGGGTAGTCTTTATTAATAGATCGTATCTGGCCTCCGCTTTTGCGCGAAGACACGACAGGGAAGTGGCTAGTTTTCTTTCGGAGAAAAGATCATTAGGCAAAGCGACCCAATGGTGGTATTCGTTCAGACCCTCCTGATAGTGGCGCCTGGTTTTTCCCGAATTATTTCGCCTCTTTAAAGGCTGTCTTGTCTCCAAAGTGGCTGATAGATTATCTTCGGCAAAACATGGTCTCACTTAGATGAAAACTGCCTTGGTGACGAGCATACAACACGAATGAAATTGAAATTATTAAATTATGCAACAAGGATTCAGTTTAGGAAATGGAATCTTACGTCACACTACCGTTTTAGCGATTTTGAGGCATGTGTTTGGGAGATTCAATGCATTTTAGGGTACCGTAGCTCCTGTTCTTCGAACTAATCGCAGTTGCTAAGAACGTTTCACCTCCCGTGGACTCTTATTCCAAATATTAGTTCTACCATGAAGGTAGGAGCTCAACTAATGAGACTATTTGCACTATATGTAGTGGCGTAGGGCAATTCTATAGAGTAAATGCAGAGCAAAGAATAGGATCGCCGCATTGTCATTCAAACCCTATAGCCCTCAGTTAAATATACCTAGGGTTCGACAAGTTTAACGTTCCTGGTGAAGGACAACGGGCTGCATGTAAAACTTCCTCGTTATAATAGAGATAATTTTGCTTTTTGTATATTTGTGTTTGTATAAATCCTTTGTGGACTGCAAAAATCCTCAGGATATTAATTTTCAAACCTACGCTATAACTTCCCGCCGCGCCCGAATATGGCTGTGGCAGTAAGCAGAGATTAGTGAAGGCAAATTGTAAGAAGTGAGAAACGGAAAATCCTTAATTACCTGCGACCGAACTCAGACTTTCGAGCTCATAGATGGGTAGCGACATCAGCCAGAGTAGGAGAGTTTAGGAGACCCTTCCACAGGTATCGAAGGCGCCAGTCTTTGAGAAATATCTCCGATTGTTCTACCTGCTCATCTCCTTGTTACAGTACTGATTCTGTAAAACCTATATCGAATTGATTGCTATTGCGATTTTTTTCTGCTGGAATTGTAGATGGAATGCCATTCCGTGGTCTATTAGCTCTCTTTTTTACCCATCACTTGCTTTCGTTTTCTTCCTCCACTTTTCCTTTCGCCGTACGCTTAAAAGAACTGCCTATTATCGGCCAAGAATCTTGGGGGCTGATTTCAAGGTTATGCCGTAGATTAGGTCAGCTCCCTCACCATTCCGAATGGTGACCTCCGGAGTGTGTTAGGAAAAGCCCTGGACTTGTGCTTAAGTAACTATCACCAGATCCGTGGGAATTGGACGCATGTGAACTTTTAAACTCCATTTAAGTAATTTTTTTCTTTTTCCTATTCCTTTCATTTCGTCATCGTTCACAAATAAAATTTGAAGATCCTACCAATAGCGGACGTTCTAAGAAAATTTACAGAATCTTTGAAACAAATTACAGCAACTCACCGGGAAGTCATCATTAACAAACCAATGCGATTTTGACTCTAATGATGATTTAATCCGCATCCGGCCTAAAAATGCTTTCGTATAAATAACTAATAAAATAGCCATTAAATTTATTCATCCAATGCAGCAGTAATGAAAGAGCATAAAATTTCTAGAGACAGAAAATTGTTGTGGAGGTAGCACTCCGCCAGCAAGGCGGAGACACCCCTGATGAGATATCTAGTTCTGGGTAGGAATTGAACTGGAGGTTTAGGTGTGAAGAAAACGAACTGTTTTCAACTTCCATCTACATCTACATATTAACCTGCGAGCCACGGCAGGGTCGTTTGGCATGGGGTGCTAGGTGCATCAGCAATGAAAAATGGAAGGAATGGGAAAAAGGAATTAGAAGAGGGAGAGGACGAAAGTAAACAGAATGTTAATGGAGTGCCTTAATGTCTCGCTCTGGCTTTATTATAGTCACTAATGGTGCGTCGAAAGAGGAGATGTTTGCATCAATCAGTTCGGCATTCAATCTCTCGTGCTATGTCGCCTCTATCATTTCTAGGGATATAGTGCACGGTTAAAATAATACTATCCATATCACCCTTTAACTCGCGTCATCAGAATGTAGTAACTTAGCCTAGCGTGTAGTCTTCAAGTATCTAGCAGCTCTCAAAATATATACAACATAATTCACGACCTTATGCACAACATTATTAAGTAACCTCGGAGCGACTAAATAACATACCAGCCTGCCGGAGTTCTCGAAATGGTAGAAGAGCGGGATGCGTCACGCGGCCGGGAAAGGCGCAAGTCACCCTCAAGTGGACGACAGCTGAAGTGAGTGGGCGTGTATTTATTCCCCTCCCCCCGCCCCCCAACCTCTTGTCTCGACGGCACAAGTCCGGATCACTTGAGGAACAACAAGCGGTTCGTGTACGCGATCCGTATCTTCCGAGCCGGATCTCTGACCCACGTTAAATACCTTCACCCTCATTCATCGCTTAAGAGGCGGGCTTGATTGTGGCGTCTGGATCATCACACTCCCACGCCGACTTCAAAAGTGCTTTGGCTCCCGACTGCGTGAGTCAAAACAGATGGGAAACTCCACCTCTTTATTCACGCCGATTGAAATTAATACTCCCGTCGCTGAAAACGTGCCATAGCGATTGAAATGTAGACCTAAGGTTCCAAAGATTCAGATCTGGTGACTTACGTTTTTTTACGTGAAACTTTGTATAAATTTTAACTGGTAGTTTCAGACGTAACTTGATGGAACTTATTCATTGTATACATGAAAAACTTTAACTTTGTGGTTCCACAATAATCATTGTGGAACCACAAAGTTAAAGTTTTTCATTTATATTTGTATAAATTGGTACAATAACATTTTCGGCGATGTAACTAAATTGTGTATACCAAATATTTCTTCATGACTCGCAAAATATAAGAGGTATCCGAACTGGCCATGTACAATTTGAAAGAGGAAGGTTTAAGGATTAAAATAAACAGTCCCTTGGAGTTCATAACGACATCATTCGGAAGAAGATGGCCACCAAGTATGGCTGTCATCACGTGTCGTCGCCAGCGTGAAATGAGTATAGCTCGATGTAAAATCAAATAGTATTTTTTCTTCGATTGCCTAATTTTCCCATTGAGTAAAAATGTTCGGAAAATTTCAAGGCACTACTACTACTCTCATACCTTGAACTTTGTCGTCGCCTGTCAAATTTAATCTTAGGTTGCAAGACTACTAGTTACTCATACTAGCAATGCTGGCATCATCACGGCCACAACGGTACAACGCAGATTTCAATCGCGTCATTAGTTTCAGAACTATCGGATGTTTTCAATTTTTACCACCAGTCGTGTAAATTTAAACGTAAATATTTTTATCCTTTGAAATGTTAACAACATTCCTGACTAATCTACATCAAAATCGCTAGTTGGTCAATTGCAAAGTAAGAGAGTGAAAAACGCTTAAGTTTGGCCGTCGAATTTTATTTGGAGAAAGCCATGCCCTTTTTCAAATATATATATAATTATCCTTAAGCACAGACGAGGCAAAAAACAATTAAACGAACATCTATAAACGTAGAAATGAAAATTCTATCATCTAGCTTTTTATTTTGTGAAATTCGGTTGACCCCACTTAATGTTACTGTCTCCTAAACTCGAGGAACTAGACTTTTTCAATTAAAAGCAGACCTTGGACTGCTAGACACTAAAACGACTTAGATTGTAAGAGCAGAGAAGGGCTTAAGAGCGTGATCCTTTTTTAATTTAACCTGGGTGTAAATGTGCGAAGGGAGATGGAAGTTTCATTTTTTCATTCAAGAATTTTCATCCTAAGACATCAAATGCAAGTGCACTGGAGAAGTACCTCCGCATTCCATCAATTTATGGAATGAGTTACCAGTGAACTCAGAACAATGTCCCACCAGGGAGTGACGTGAAGAGAATACCTACCGCGTTTCGCGGGTTGCTTCTGGTTTCCCGTTATTACTCATTGTTAGTCATCATCTGAGGTGTAATACATGCCAATATCTTAAACCATTTCAATGCAAGGCCCTGCCTAGCTCCAAATCTCTCTCCCAATCGCCTGGTTCTTCTCACAGAGAACTATGTATTGTATACATTACCGTGTAATTGCATGTACCACGCGTTCTCGTGAAAAATGGGTGCAGTAACTTATGCTTAGAGAATCGCGAAAAGAAAATTTCCCCCGTATTGAGGATGCATACGGAAGGAGACTTTTGAGTAAGACATTGCGGTGAGTAGCCCTGATTGAGGGATCGTTTCTTTCTGCACATGACACTATAAATTCGGGCGATCGCTTGAGAGCCGAGAGATCAAGGGTGGCCAGCGCTCAACTTAGGAGAGCTTTAATGCTTCGTTAACGTATCAATCTCAACCTCGTGTATTACGCGCACCTGATTTTGTATACTAATTTTCGGGAAAAATGCGCATGGTACTCGCGTAGATACGGTATCTCTCTGTTAAGTTATCACTTCTTTCATGTTGTCTAAAGTTCTTATTCTTCTCTCCTTCTGCAACTGTCTCTCGTACCCAAATGTTTCCCCTTTTTGCTCATCTTTCAATAATCCTTACCTCTCGATGCATCCTCCATCACTTTTTCTGCCTCCTTCGAGTTTATCCCGCCGACTTCCTCTAATGTGACTAGGGAGGAAAGGAAGACTTATCCATCCATCCAGTCCATCCTATGAAAAATATTACGGCTTCACAGTATTAATGATCTCAAAGCGCATGGCGGGATGCGAAAGGTAGAGAAGGATATTGGCAATCATTTCATGAATCTCCGTCTGCTCATTTTCTTACCGATGGTTCGACGGGGATCAGATATAGGGTGACTAGCCTAATTATTTAATCAGTATTTATGTTAGGAGCGGATTTTGTAATCTAGCTGCTCCAATGGCGGCGTGGCCGACTGAGGAGGCATCTTCAGTGTGGCCAGACTTCCGAAACCAGAACGCGCTTCAAAAATGAGTGAAACTCACTACAGCCAACGCTTTGCGATTCATAAGAGGCTTTAAGAGGCTCTGAAATAGACCTGTCGTATATTTAGTTTGTTTTGCACCGATCATATGTAGGGTGAGGCCTCATGTTTTGTTCACGGCAAGTACATTTAAACTGTAGTGCTTTATGTGATGAGCATGAAAGGTGACTTCGGAGAGATTTTTCTCTATTTTTATTATTCAACATTATATTTTAAATGTATTTTATATTTTAAATGTAAGCAGGTCGTCTCTTTCGAGTTCAAAATACTCTACTTTGGCGCTCAATCTGGCCACACTAGGCATAATGGGAGTCGTGCTCTCCCTCCCAAATTCTTGTTGGAAATGGATTCGCTTTCACGTTCTAAAGAAAAAAGAGAACAAAGAGCAAAAAGAGGCATCAATGCTTAGTTCTGTGAATAATTTTGAGCTTTGATTCATCATCATAGGTTGTCTACCAATTGGTTTGTTGGAAGACCCACCCTACAATTACCCCATCGTCTTCTTAAATGCTTCCCTCGTAAACATTTCTGTGCTGCCAAGATTAAAATCCTTTTCTTTATTAAGGTATTCTTTAAGGCACACAGAAAGGTAAGTTTACCTTTCTGTGTGCCTTTCTAAAATTTCCATTCCTTGCCCTCCTCTCCCACGCTTACCCGAAAATTAATTTTACAGACTCGACTTGAAAAATATCGAGGAACCATAATGTTTGATTCTGTCACCACGACAAGACCGTGATCACTCCTAATCTAAAGTTTATGTCGGATCCTGCTATTCACCACATTATATTGAATAATTAAGGACAAATTGCTACATTACTTAGTAAAACAGCATGTATGCAACAGAGTGTATTTTAGTTGTCGGGCCAATGCGGTACCGATCTGGCTGCGGACGGCAAAACCAGCCATTTTCGGACAAGTTGTGGGGGAAATTTCTTCAAGGTTCCTGACATATTTCTAAGTCGATCGATAGTTGGGCACAAAGACAACCAGCTTGTTTCTGTCCGAAGAAATGAGGTGCATGCGGCGAATCAAGCTGAAAACATAACCTTGGGCGTATTTCTGAGTCGGAAGCTAATACGTTCGAAAAAGTTGGGTAATGGCTCAAACCATTACTACTAATGCCACTTCATTGGCCGAATCGCGTATTGCGAAATTTCGGAGTGGGTGAGAGCGATTACCGCTGAAACTGCCTGAAATTAGTCTTAACTACGTCGTTTGTTCGAGTTGAGGATATAATTTTTTGGAGCTTGGATTCTAGTTCTTTCCGCCGAGGTTTGATTTTCTGTTTTCTGGAAAAATTTTGTTTTGTTTTTCACTGGGCTGTTTTAAGTCCCACCGCAGAGAGGGAAAGAGAGGGTTTAAGTCACATCGCAGTTGGCACACATTTCAGAGCTTTTTTTTAAAAAAAGGACGCAGCAAATGCACAGTCCATCACATTGTAAGAAAATTAATTCGTAGTAGTAGTTAAATATTATACAAGTATAAATTGGCTAATTTTTTGTTAGAATGTCATTATAATTTTTATTTTATAAGTGATGCATGATATTCCCTGCAACGGGGAACTTTGCATCACATTTTCATTTCTCATGATATATTATGGGGAATATGAGGTAATATCCTATGACGCCTCCGAAATTTTATTCTGTGGGGCTTATGGTGTAGTTTAGTAGAACACAGTGCGATTCTCACAGCATAAGGTATTCTTCTCCATATATTAAATCATAGCACATTCTAATGCATACAATTCCATATAATACCCACAGAGGTCGTTAAAACTATTTATTTTATTTTAATTTGATGCTAATTATCCCGCCAAAGAGGATAGGGTGAGATGCTAAGATAAGGATCCCCTTATCTTAGCATCTCAACGTACTAAGTTTCAAAATTGTCATTTGCGATATTAATTAAGCATGTTACGAATGACTTTAATTTCCATAAATATTTATGATTATTAATTGGAGATAAACAGGTGTTTTTCCGCAGGCCTTAGTCGGAAGGTAAGCGCCATTTTTATAAGCTCGAAGCGAAAAGCTCAAATCCGTGCCGCCGGTCACACAACACAGCCTCACGGAGAGAGTCTCGAACATTCTACAACCTTGGTGGAGAGGGATTTGTGAGGCTAATGCACTCCGTTGCGTGAACTATTTTCATTCAAACGGTCGACGGCTTTCATTTTGCCAGCACTCTGTCTCTTCTCCGAGGAAGAAATCATTTCATTTTTCTCAGAGAAATTGCATCGGTTGCTTGAGTTCATAAATATAAGGTTCCAACTTTGAATATCGCAATATTCTATTTCCCAGTTTTCTTGGTGGTTGCTTCACTTAAGGTAGTTTGAGCGATATGTCACGTCGCATAACATTAAATAAATTTTCCGTTATTATGTATAGGAAAATATTTTATCCTTCTAACGATTGCATTTATCAGCCACTTATTTCACTATTTTCCGAAATATTTGCTAAAAAAAACGGAAGCCGTTTCCCTTGGGATATGGTATGGCTGTGCCCTCTATAGAAATTATTAACAAAATGAGTAAGGAATGACGCACATACTACTTCAGATATGTAAAAGTGTGTTTTACGCATTTTACTCGATTTTTTGTATTACTCACCGTATTAATTTTTATAAAATCGCAAAAAACCTTCGGTCGTTAAGGCGTTTTCAGCGTTATTTTTTTAAACAAATAAGTCAATGTAAATCCTTAAATATGTTAGTGTCTTTAGTTAATTCCTGAAAGGTTCTTTCATATAATTAAGTTTTTGCGAGATCAATATTACCATATTTACTTTATACTTCTTACAACTGTTTACATTTTTATTTAAACTTCGGACATAGTTTTTATTAGGGCTAGAAAGAATATCGCTCCAACTTCCTTAATGGGAAGAAATACTCACTGTCCGGGAAGGTGCGTATTGAGGAGGATGGAGTGGGTATTATGCCCCACTCTTGTACAATTTTCGGGTCTAGACGGTGAGCTCGTTGCTTTCGCATCTATTTTTTTCATCCCCGTGATACGAAGATGAACAAAGGGGTTTCTTTAGAGAAAAGAAGTTGAAGCTTCTAGAAACCTCTAGAACAAACGAAAGGAAAAAGCTTATCCTTTTCCCTCGTTTTTCCTTGAGATTTCTAATTATTTCCCGTCCCAGAGGAAAAAATCAAAACGGAGATGTAGCAAGATGACATTTGTTCATTATGGTTCCTTGTTTTGCGATGTCTTTATATTATCCTCGGGCCAACATGCCAAAATATAGGACTCGTCGACCGTAATATGCGTTGATTAATTTCTTCTATTCCAAATTTTTGGTATACCTCTTAATACATAACTAACACTGAGTGTTAGTTCTCCTCAATAGTCATTGGGTCAGTTGGTGCAACGACGCTTAAAATCACATCCCGTGCCTTGAACTCAAGAAAATTAAGAAAAATCAACGTTTAGTTGCCCAAGATAATAGAGCAGTTGACAGAAATGCAGCCAATGAGTAAACACGTCCAATACCATATGGGGAAGGAAATCATGTGGCTGAATAATCCATGATGGTGGCCTTTGTTTGAACCATACGATCGTGAAAAAATTGTTTACTTTCCATTTCTTTCCAAATCAAGTCCGTATATTTCAACTGCACTATTATCTTGGACAGACTATTAGAGATATATGGGGGTATCGAACTCTGTAACTACGGATTATACATCAAGAGCACTTATATCTGGGTTGGTCAGGTTAACTACACACTGCTTATTTGAAATTGAGACTATCGTCACGATTGAGACACTCTGATTGGTGGAATAGCACGGCGTCGTCACGAAAATCGATGACGTCACTGATTAGAACTAACGTGATAAGAAGACTTCACCTTTTCGTGAGTACACTTTTGCCTCGTCCAGTACGCGTGCGTTTTGCGTAATATAGTGAGGGAAGTTTGGGGGGGGGGGGGTTCGTAATGATGTATTGAGGGATGCTGACCAGGCAGGAGATTCTCCAAAACTGCGTTTTTAGCGCTACACGCTCTGTTTGAACAACTTATCCTCCTGTAGAGTTATGCATTACACGATGCCGTTGTGAGCGGGAACAAGCACAATCGATGTTGTTTTAGGTCAGAGAAGATTGTGATTTTTTGGGAGTGGCTGGGAAACAAGTTGCGGCCGTTGACCGATTGGCGTTTGCCTTGGCAGCGCTCCTTGCGCGCGAACTGAGCTTTACTACGGCCCGGCTTCACAGTTCCACTACAGTTGGTTTTTTCTCTTCTTTTCCTGGCCCAGCTTGAAATACGATGTCGAAGACGCGATGACTGCGTAAGTCACTCAGTACGGGGCTGAGATCCATGTTAACAGTAAATAGGGTTAAGGTGTTGGAAAAAATTTTTGTCTACGCACAGATTTGCGTCAAACTTTGCATGCGTCTTCTCATTAGATATATCTATGGATAAAGGTGAAAATATTTGCGTTTTACCGATTTTTTTGCAATTCACTACTATTTTAACACATAGCCTCATGGCTCATGAGATATATTTCGTAATAATTCGAATACATATGTACGGATTTTCTTCTAAACGCGAAATAATACATTTCATTAACAATGGAAATAATACATGCATTACATTTTAATGGATGCTGGTCTTACGCCGCGTCGAGTCAAATATTCGGAAAATTACATTTAAATATAATTTTTGCGCCGAAAACCATGCCATAACATGCATTAATAAAGATAAACAAATTGAAATAAAACTCTTGCATCATTTCTATTACTGCATGGATGGTGAGTTCCACCGCATGAAGAGATTCACTTTAATGAAATATGGTCCTAATATTTTTTCGACTAGAATAGTTATTTGAATGTGCAGTCACTGACCCACGATGACCGCCTTCGCAACGATTCGTGACTGCTTGGGAGTCTTCCGAGGTTAGTTGCTGGGTGAGAATTTTGTGGCTCAACGTTCCGTCCCACGTTGCAGCGAGCGTCTTCAGATAGACTAAAAAATCGAGAAGCATAATTACCAGAACTCCTGCTCAAAAGCTGCATGAGATGACTCAATTTATTACCGATACTTCGATCAACAAGGTGATCTATTCGCGAAATGACGTCGAAAGGTAGAAGTTGACTAAGGAAGAGCATTTGTACTCAAGCAATTCTATATTATTTTGAACATGCTTTTGTGTTGGCGTTGTTTCGGAGAAAAAGTTAGAGAAAATCAGTTGACAAGTGCGTATTTCTAGGGTCTAGTTTCCTTTGCTACCGTATGAGGCCCTTTCCGCATTACTCTCCCCTTGCGTTTCGAATGTTTTCGCCTGTGATATCATATTGGCTCCAGGAATACATATTCGAATTAGAATGCACAATTCGAATGTACCATCTCAAATTCCTTGCCCCCAAAAGATCGTGTTTCAAGAAGTATTTCATTCATGTTTTGTCGAGTGTTTTGAAATAAAATGTAAATTTGATGCATATCCTTGAAAAGTTTCATCATACATCAGTGGATGTTTAATGTTATTCAGAGGGACACATTTGGAAAATTATTGAGTGGTGACTGATTTTCAGGTGAGAGTGAAGTTCTACCTCCCACCGATTGATTTTGTCATCCTTTGTGGTCATCACGCGGTTAGTTCCTCCCAAACACACTCAAAGGGAAACCTTAACTCAATTTTAGGCACTCCTCTATCCACGATTAAATTTATTCCACCGTAAAAATTAATGCTAAATGAGACAGTTTGCTAGCTTCTAAAGATATTATACGAACATCAGTTCCTAAAAGGAGAATTAATATGAATGCCAGAGGTTTTCTAGGGGAACAAATCGATGTGTATGGGTAAACCAAACTATTTTACTTAAATAATGTCAAAGTGTACGATTTCTTCGGACTTACTCTCGAGATTTTACATGGCCGAGCCGCTAAGGTATCAGAATCTTCTATTCGTGCTACGATCAGTTTATTTTTGCTATGTTATTCATTTAATAACAAATTTTATCCTGTTAGGTTAAGAAGGAAAGGTTTTATAAATCTCGAAGATTCCTATGAAATTGAGTGGAATTTGTACATGATGAAAAAATAAACCATGCAATTTTCACAAAAAATATAATTTTTAAAGGAGGATTTGAAGAAGGAAAGGTTTAACTATTTACAATTTTAATTTATGCTCACGTTTTTAGGAAACATTAACACATCCCTGCTGATGGCTTTCTGACGGTAATGGGTAGTTTTTAAAATGTACAAACAAAAAACATGGATCAAGTTTTTGCTTTGAGCGTTATTCCCAATCATCCTAAGTTGTGGTAGGAAACATTAAAGAAATCTCTGTGTATCTGCAGAGCTGAACGTAGAAATTAAACCAAACCTTTTGGCATAAGGTGGACCGCCAGTTAACTCTTGCCAAAGATTAAGCGGCACTGTTAAAAATTCTCCCTTCATATGCCAGGTATCATTATATAGGTGAACTAAATATTGACTGCGAAGTACGAATGAAAGAAGATAATTCGACCTCTAGAAACCATCGTTTTTCTCGGAAAATCATGCAAATATGAACACTGTGGCATATTTCCGCATCGCTTCTGTAGCTGCACTGTCCGAGAATTTTGTTTTATTCTTTGAGAATCCAAGTTTGACTGCAGCGATTTATGATTTTGTAAATTTTAAGTATTTATTTAAGGATTTACTCTCGTTCTCACCCCCTGGATTTAAGAAATTCTGAATACTATCATAAGTACTAGTTAATGTATGCAACTGTTCATATTATATACGTTTCGGTTGTATTTGAGGGATAGTTATGAATTTATTGACAGGAAGTATATCGAACCGAAGGGAGGGATAGAGAGAAAAAGTAGTGCGACCCTAGCAAGTGTAATAGAAGTGTACCAGCGACCCGTCAAAACCTACCCTGAACGGTAGAATACCTAATAATAATAACAGTGAGCTGAACCTCCCCTGAGTATTCTCCCATGCACTAGCCATCCCCTACGATGCCTACGTCTGAGTTGAGTTCCAGTGGTCTTCTTGCCTTTGGTCGCTTCAGCCCCGAATGAAGGCAGCCAAACTCTCCCCGTCGTCTGGGGACGCCATTGCAAGGGGCGGCCGTTTCGGAATGGTTTTCCGTCTCCTTTTTTTTCCTCCCTGAAGGCGTTGCACCCTTTTTTTTATCCTTTCCCCCTCCCCCTTCAACCCCCGCTTTCCTCCTCTGCACTCCTTGAAAAAGCTCCCCTCTTTCGTCGTCGGAACCCTCGAACAACCCTCAACCCCCTTCCTCCCCTCTTATCCTCCACCGCCCCTTTATCCCCACCCCCTTACCATTTTTCCCCACCCCCTTACCCTTTTCCCCCACCCTCCTGCCATCTTGCCTCTCCCTAGACGTCCTATGGCGAATCGTGCGTATGTCTGTCGGAGACGACGAGGCAGCAATGGGATGGGGGAGGTTTTACCCTGTGAAGAGGGAGGGGTTGTTGAGAGAGGGAGATAGGGGAGGGAATCAAGTAGGATGAGGAGGCGCTGTGCGGGGGGACGGGGGGATGGGGAGGGATTTTTTCGTCGGTTCGCGTCGGCGTCGCGAGATGGCAGCACCGACGGCGGCACGATCGTGGCGGCCCGCGCAGCCTTTTTCCGGGCGAGGGGCGGCGGGCGGAGGTTGTTGACCATTGCGCACACAGACTGGAGCGAGTCACTGGTCGGGAAGGACTTAGGGGAGGCTGCAGCGCCTGCCGGTCACCGCTTCAGGTGAGACCCGTGATATCACGAAAGGGATATACGCGGGGGGGGGGGAGAGAAAGGAGTTTGCGCCCGTCGCCATTTCCTTTGTTTTTTCTCACACACTTCTCCACCGGGGGAATTTTCCCCCGGCAAACCCCCCCGCATCGAACGCCGCTCTTTCACGAAGGCACACCACCGGGGAAGTCCTACCCCTCGGTCATCACCGCTGCGGAAGGAAGGAATGGGGTGACGGCGGTCGACGAGGTGGTGGAAGTGTCAAGTTTCTGTGCTGTTCTCCGTGTGTTAATTTTCTTCGAGTGTGTGAGTGTGCGCATTGCGAGTTCTTGTGTTGTCCATCTCTTTGCTCTCCGCGTTTCCAAACTCGTGCCGAGGCTACCCCGAGTGTCGCCACGGTTGGTGCGGAGCGCTCCCCGCGTAGGGCGACCGCCGATCCCCCGGACTTCGGTCCGGAAGAAACGGTCCGTCGACTTAGTTCGAGTGTGGTGGAACTCAACACTCGGGAATTGAGTCTTGTGCTTTCGCGTCCGCGGACTAAAACGCGATTCCCGTCCCGCCTTTCGGACGGGTGGGCTCTCTCCACGGTAGGATAAAGAGAATGCGTGTACGGAAGAGAGTGACACGAACGTGCGCTAACTATTCCGTGATGGTACAATGGAAGTAGTATTCCGTGATCGTCTGAAGAGGTAGTTTTTTTATCTTCCCGGGGATATTCGGATCTTGGAGATTACCGTGTCCGTCGAGAGATTACAGTGTCCTCGTGCAAGTCCACCGCAAGTCTCGCTCAAGTGGTTTTTCTAGCCTTTGCGGGGGAGGGGTCCTTCGTTGTGTTCGTGATCGTCTGGGAGTCCCGCGTTAACGTTGTATCGCGGGTCCTCGTGGAGGGCCTGTTGGGCCGCCGCAGGTCCTGCTCTCTTAATTGGGGCGAAAAGTCTTCTTGATAGTAAGGGAGGCGATTCTAGCCATCCCCTTATTCCCTTACCCCACAATCTTCTATTACCCCCTTACCCTTGTGGGTAGGAGTGGGAGCGATCGATAAGGAATGGGAGGGGCGGTCAGGGTTTTTCAGAATAGGGAATGGGGGGGTGAGGGTTCGCGAGGGGGGTTTACGTCAGCCGTGGTGTGGGGGTCGCTGCGATGTTCTTGCGGCGCGGGGGGAGCGAGGAAGGAAAGAGTGTTAGGGGGGGAGGGTCTGGCTTGAAGGGGGCGGGGCCTTCACTTCCTTATTAAGTACATGTTGTCTGCCTCCCTCTCTCTCCTTTGTGTCGAAAAAAATTTCGGGAAACGTCATCTTCCCCTACCTCCCCCGTCCCACTGACTTGACTATTAAACCTCCATTCCCCTCCCATGCACTACGTCCCTATTTTCCTCGCCGCACCTCGTCTACCTTCCTACCTATCCGTTCCCAAGTTGTGCTGGCGATGTTTTGGGGGAAGGGGTGGTAGGCATGCGATTACACGCGCAACCTGCGTGTTGTTATCAATCATTGTATTACTCGAGGGGGCTCCGTTGTTTACTTTTCAAGCAGTCCATACACAAGCGGAGGTTTTTGAGTGGTGAAAGAACTTGTGTTTGCGATGAAGGAAGGGATGTAAGAGGCTTCAAGTAATACTAGCGCTCGTCTTTGGTAATTATTTTGTCCAAATTTGGCTCCGCTTCGATTTTATCAATTAGGATATTGCTCGGGTGGACTTGTTGAATTTTGATCTTCTAAGATGTCTTCACGCCGCCCTTTCTCCCGTGGGGAATTTATGTGGCCGAAAGAACTTGAGGTTGCGACGAGAGATACGCGATAGGTTTTAAATAAGTTTTAACACTTCAAACGTCACTTCGTGAAAACTTAACGATATTCATATAATCAAAGGTTGCAGGGTTTACTTTGTCGAAGTTCTTAGTGAATATAGTGAAATACGACATATTACGGTATTCATAATGAAATCAATTAAAACCTCTGTACTGTTTTCGCTCTGTGATATTTAAATCGACCTAGGTTTCGTCAACTTGTGTAATCGTCAAAGGGCGAAACCAAATTTGAGGAGACTTTATGTATCCAAATAGGGGGAGTAAATACTGTAAGTTCTCACCTTCAGTGATGTCTTCCTTGCAACATTTTGCTTCAACTCGGTGTTCTAGCAATTTGTCGTAAGTTCTCGCTAGTTCATGGTTTTAGCTGGTTAGTGTGTGGTAGGTGGGTTTCATATCACGAGCCAGCCGTCTCAGTTCTGCACGCGACCATCTTGTCTCCCATGCCTTCTCCAATTTCCCCTTCAGCCGCAACCGCTGTCTCTCCCCTCTCGCGTTGTCGTCTTCGCTCGTTATCTATCCCGCTAGTTCGGCGTGCATCATCTCCTCCCTGTCGTGGATACCGCGGGGAAGGGGACTCGGGAGGTCCTATTCCCTTATGTTACGCCGACTTCCTCCGA
The DNA here is from genome assembly GCA_963573305.1 of Pyrrhosoma nymphula. Lineage (NCBI taxonomy): Eukaryota > Metazoa > Arthropoda > Insecta > Odonata > Coenagrionidae > Pyrrhosoma > Pyrrhosoma nymphula. The sequence goes on along the minus strand of OY754334.1, from coordinate 89,485,694 downwards.
TCCTCTCGAATAACTCATTCTCTGGGTCCTTGAATGTAGGGATTTGTACGCACTTAGTACAGTGTGCTCTGCGTATTCCTCCGCCGTGCAGCCACTAAAATAAACACCACATAAGCCCTATGCGAATCATGTAGCCGTTGTTGCGTCTTTTATCATATCCATTTAACTATCACGTAACCAAGTTTGTTCGATCCTACTGGATTCTATTATAATGCCGTCAAAATGAGCACTAACTACTCGAAAGACCTGTACAAGGCATGTGCTTGCGGTAGTAGATCGTGAAATAATTGCGAAAAGGAATGCTCAGAATGAATGTTTTGGACATGTGTTCTCCCATTCGCGCAATTTATCATGTTTTAAAGGTGCAATTTAGAAGGTTTGTCTGTACACGTATCTACTTGCGAAAGTACCTACGTGAATCGTTAAAGAAAGTTTGTCATTGAATTAGTCTGATGAGGGGATCATTCACTCAAGTTGGTAAATTAAGTAGGAAATGTGGAAATTTGCATTCAAAATGTAAATATCGTTATGGTGACATGTGTTTTTTTTAGGAATGTCGTAATTTTAAGGTGATCTCGGCGACACAGCACGAGGAACCGCTGCATGCAGTGTGCATGCAAGCGCTACGTTGGTTTAGCGTGCTCAAAACCCCTCCCTAGCCATTTTCGTGGCGTTCTCACTACGGACTCTCGTCCAATCTCGCCCGGTTCCTGTTGCGTTTCCAACGGCAACGCCCGCATTGTTTCGGAAATGAAGCTGCCAATTAACGCTCCATGCCGCGAGGCGTGCAGTATAGACAAGTCGGGGAGTTTTCTCAGAAGTTATTCAGTAGAATGTGATGGTGACGAGTATTTTACGATCTTCTCCTGCGCTCCCGCAAGCGTTTTCTCGTCTCCAAAGACTTTTCCGCCCTAAACGTTCCCCTCCTTACGTATCTGAGGGAACATCTTGATAAAAATGCAGCGAAAACCCGGTCGCCATGATTATTTCTATGGGGAACTCTTCATCGGGAAACCGCAGGAGAGACTTTTTTTGGCTTAACAGCGATGGCGCGCCTTGTCCATTGCTTGCTGGCATACTGAATAACAATGGCGTAATTCGTTGGTCTACTGAGTTTTCTAACTTAGGGATTGCGTTTGGCTAGAATGGATCGTGATGTGTTCGGGATGAAAATTTTGAATGTCGCCGATGCAAATTGCATGGTATATGCACTAAGTTAGTGAAGAAATGGAAACCGTGACGTCACTCGGTGAAAGAAAAACGGAGAGGTTTTTTTTCGGTAATTTTTAACCTTGGGAGCTTATCGTTTAGTCTGGTCAACTAATGGACAGGCCGAGAAAGCTGGTCAGCCGCTGGGTGTCAATAACATTCGTCACTTCGAAGGTTACAGACATTGTTCCTCTGTTAATGAGGACATCGAAAGAAACTGTATGTCACTATAGTGAAAAATTTATTTTTCACCGTGAACGTTAGTTTTTTTCTCTCCAAATTCCTCCCGTCTCATAAACATCGTAATAATGTTCAAAAAATGTTTCGTCCAACGAACGACGGTGGTAGTAATGCTTTGTCACGCAAGCCTATCTTTTTTCACTCTCGCTCAAGTTTCGCAGTTATCTGCATTTCTACTATCAAGCATTGTCGTCGACCAATTTCCGGTCTTAGCTACTTTGCTCTCCTCCGAGACTCGACGTCATAACTTTCTGCTGCATGTGTGTGAGATACGGCGGATACGGCCAACCTCTCATTCGTTCGTCACAACTTAGCTAACAAGCATGAGCGTCATATAGGGGCGGACATTATCATTCCCGTTTTTTTAAAATATATATTCATATTTGAGGAGAGACACGTATGCAATGCTGTCCAAAGCCAAAACTGTATTACATTCTAACTCTCGAAACTGTTGGCCATTGGAATTAATGTTATAAAAAAGTCCAGCGCAATAGCGTGAAAAGTTCCAAAAAAGTTGCTGTCTTTTGAAATTTTGTTGAATTCGCTACATTTCGAGTGGATTGCTTTTTTTACCCCTAGAAGTGTTTTTTCATTCGTTAGTAAATATTCGGAATAAAGTAGAATCTTGCAACGGGTAGTGGAAATATTTCCATGGTGTACATTATTCTACATGATAAATTCATTTGAGGAAATATCGTCGATTTCAATTGTTTCTGTCGAAATAATTAATTGTAAAAAAGGTGGATTAACCGCGAGTAGGACTTCTTGCCGATGTGCTGCATTGCTCCAGTCGCGTGGCAAAGCATCGTTCTCTGAATCGAAAAAAAACCTCCGGAATGCGACTGTTTCCGGCCAGTTGGCATGCAGGATATTCATTTTAACCTAATCCTCAACCCCGGTCGCCCAAGAGTCCTGCCAACATTTGTACGTTTGAGAGTTCTTTTTCGTGACGCGAGCGTCTTTCGGCGATTTTTTTTGCGAATTACTGCCACTCTAGATCGCTATGAAAAGCTCATCGACTGCAGATTACATTTCATACCCTTAATCAGGGCTATTTTTTCTGGAAAAAAGGTGGTGGAGCTCAGTTGTCACTACTCAGAACTCATTAATAAAAAAATCCAAATGACCTTACACTGATTTATTTGAGTTTAGGCAATTAACTTCGACCAAGAAAGGTGCTGGAACGCAGTTCCGTTGCGTACAGCCAGAAAAAAGCCCTATGCCCTTCGTAAAATATTTTTAGTTCGGAGTATAAAAGATCTCACTCATTGATTTAGCGAATTTTTTTTTTACTCTCAACCTGTAATTTCGCTTGCACGAATTGAACATGGAACTTCCTAAGTTTTCTGTGCCTAGTCACTTTGTGCGTCCGCTTTTATCATCATGGTTATGAATTGATAAACTGAAGTAATTATTTAATTTCATTTATATAATCAATTCATGATATCCTGTCTTTTTTGGCTGAAGAGCATTTCTGAAGACCTCTCCACTTCATAGTAAAAATCCATGCTTACCTCTTTATTTAATGTTTCATTATTTATGCATTGCACAGCTAGGTCTTGCATGAGGATATTTGGAACCATGGAAGGGAAGGAGAATACGTTTTATTAATTCTCAATTTTGATGGGAGAATTTGGAAGAATATATTCTGTTAATTAGTTTGGATTCTGTTCTGTTAATCTTGCATTATAATTGCTCCACTCCACACTCCATGAATGAAATATATTATTGGACTCTGTCTCTGGCATTACTCATTGGAACTCCTCCATAATGAATAAAAAAACAAGCACTTTGTTATTATTCCACACTTTATTTGAAACAACCAGACCTAGGTTTCGGCATATCATGCCATCATCAGGGCATTCGAAATAATCTAAGGGAGTATTTTTGTATTGCAATTCCTATTTTACATTTGTAAATACTAAATTATCTTGAAGATATATATATATATATAATTTTAATTCTACTGATTTTGTGGAACAGATTGAACAGGTGGATAAAGTACTTTAGTCACTACTTTACCAGTTAAAAGTAAGGTTGGTTGGGGTAAACCTACCAATGACATGGATTCTATTATAGTCCAAAGTGGTTTTTCCAATATGTACTACTTTTAAGGTTGAAGTGACCATAGTAAGCTTTAGAATAAGCTTGAGTTACTGCCACCCAATTGAAAATATATTTTAGCTGTACAGAGAAAATTTTAAAGTTTTTTTTATTAATTTGATGTAATTAGAGGTAGGAATACAATCACAGTCAAAAATGCAACAAATGGAGCCTCCCAGCAGAAATTCCCCTCGTAGGGCTATCATTAAAATCTCAAGTTGCTTCGTTGTACAAGATACACGTACTTAAGTACGTGGCTGTTGAAGTAGAAATTTTGAGCTCGTTAGTTTAACCCTTTTCTACTACTTAAATGAGTTGAAAACATTTCTCAACCACTTAGTTTATAAATGAAAACAGCTCTTACATTATTATTTCAGTTAACTGGTTCAATTCTAAGTGAAAAGTATGTACAATTATAAATGTGAGTTTTAGGGTCATTAGTAAAAAAAATTAAAACAATTTGGTCTCGTTTTTTTTAACCTAACCTTCTGTTTGTTTGTATGACATATTTCACCCTTTTTCAACCTTGATCCATTATGCAGAAGTTCTAACTTTCCTGTGTTCTTTTCCTTGCTCACAGAGCCGCCTCATTCCTACGAAGGAGAGGCGAAGATGGGGAGTGCTGCCCAGCAGTACTGCCTCCGATGGAACAACCACCGCTCCAACTTGCTCACTGTGTTTGACCAGCTGCTGCAAAATGAAGCCTTCACGGACGTCACCCTGGCATGCGAGGGGGCGTCGATCAAGTGCCACAGGATGGTCCTAGCTGCCTGCTCATCCTACTTTCGATCCCTCTTCACTGATCTCTCCTGCAGACACTTAGTGGTCGTCCTCAAGGATGTTGGCTACCCTGAGATCAAGGCGATCCTGGAGTACATGTACAGGGGTGAGGTCAACGTTGCCCAGGACCAGCTGGCAGCCCTGCTCCGGGTTGCAGAAACCCTCAAGGTCAAGGGTCTTGTGGAGGAGAATGTTCGTGCCGACTCGCCCCCACCCAGTCACCACTCACCTCCCTCGACCTCCACGGTCACCACGTCGGTCTCATCCGTTCCGCCCAACCTCTCCCCACCCAGGGCTGCAGGCATGACCACCGTGTCCCACGCCCACACGTACGTGCCTTCGCCACCATCTCCCCAGCCTCCAGGGATGCCGGGGAGCAGCAGTATGGACCGTGGTAGCCAGCGGCCGGTGGCGCTCTCCCCGTGGGCACTGCCCCCAGGTGCCCATCGCCCACAGCACCACCCGCACCACGTCCATCCCTTGCAGTCCCCTCACCACCACCCCCATTCCCTCATCCAGCATGGCACCCTGCCACCCCCATCCACTCACCACCACCACCCATGCCCTCCCCTGCCCCCCTCTTCCTCGCATCACCACCAGCAGCAGGAGGCTGTCTCTCGGGAGGAGGCCGGCGACCTCTCCTCTTCCCCCAAGAGGAGGAGGCCATCTGGAGGCGGGGACGGTGGAGCCATCCAGCGGTTCCCATCACCACCCCCTCCCCAGAGGCGCGACACTCCAATCCTGCGCACGGTGCTGGGGCAGAGCCATGGTCACCACCAGGGGATGGGGATGCAGAGGCCCGTGGCACTGCTCTCGGGGCATTCCTCACTCAGGGAGCATGGAGATGGAGGGAGTGATGGTGCAGACTCTTCTCAGCCTGCTCAGAGGCCAGTGTCGCTTGTCTGCCGCCACGGATCTGGGGCATCCCCTGATCGTGAGAGCTCCAATGGATCTGCCTCGGAATCTGTGAGGGTGGGTTTCATGATCTGCATTGTTGAAAAATTTATTTTCTTCCTTCCATTTTGTTGCTTTCTCACAAGGCAAATTTTCAATTTGAATACAACACTAACCAACATCCTTACTAAAATCTTATCTATCTTCAGAGTTTTCTTCCCTTTTGTTGCCTTAGAATTAGCATTTAAAATATAACCGTACCCCAATGCCATGTTTTGGCTTCAACTATCAATTTCCTGACCAATTTCTCTTTTTTTACCTCCCTTCATCCTGTCTTAATTTGCTATCATTTTCCTTCCTCTGTCTTAATTACCTGGCATTCTCCACTCCATTACAACCTTCAACATCCTGTTACCCCTAACAACCTGCTCCTTATCTATATCCTCTTTCATCCAGCAATCTACTTTCTTCCTCAATAATGATTACACTTCCTGTAGTCTCTTCTGAAACCATGCAATAAAAAATTGCATGTAGGGTGAATCCACAGACTGGAAAACTCTAAAACGTGATTCCTTCAGGGCATGGATTAATATACAGGATAGGAATATCAACAAAGAAATGTGTTCCCTTAGTGTACGGTTTCCTTCCTCTGCTGCAAGTTGTTGCTAGCATGGAGCCCTGCTAGCTTTTAAGCATTGCACTGAAAGAATCTAATTTAAAGAGATGTAGAAATGATAATATGATTCCCAGAAATTTGAAATTCATACGAAGTATACCTTTTCAGTTACCTAATTTTTCAATTTCCATCCACCACAATGTAATGAATTTTACTTAATAAAGCATGGGTGATAACTGCACTCATCTTGAAACTATATTTTCAATTTTGGAACAAAATATGTTGATGGTTTTGAAATCATAGCAGCTTCTATCATCATAATTCAGAGAAGTGTTTGGACATTGCTATGTTTTGTTCTTATTTGCTGTACGTTACATATTGATATGTATTATTAGCCCTTAGTAGGCACGCCAATTTTGGTGATGTTTATAGGTGCATACGGGGTAAGCGGTATCCCTAAAAATCAAAGAAATTTTGACAACAGGGGATAATACCAACGGAATGACATTTGATTTTTATATTTAATATCACATCATCAGCAAACGCGAGTAAAAAAAGCATTTTTACCTAGTAAATTGCAATTATTTAAATTCGATCCTTTACGGAAAAGTTGGCAGGCGATTATTGGAATTAAATTTAAACCATAGTTACGCCAAATAGATGTGTAGCACCTAATCAGAACAAATGCTTGGTTTTTGTCTTGAACATGCGTGATAGTTTAATTACATTACTTTGATAAATAATATCCTTTTATCGATTTAAGAACCTCATGCTTTGAGGCATATTACCTCTATAGCTTGTCTCTACCTTCACAGCACTTTGATGGCATTAAAAAACTATTCAAGCGTTGTACCAATATTATTCATTCAGAACTTAATAACAATGCATACATTATTCAAAATACAAAGAAGCATTTACCCGTTATGCTAATAACTTGCATATTTTCCATTCCAAGCTCAATTAATATATTTCAGATAATTCCTTATGGAATACAGACAGAAAAGATGTTTTTTCAGTATTTTCCCTGCCTAATAACAAAAATTCTGGCACCTATGCAATTTCAATGAAGTTAACACATTCCGTGCTCACCATATTTTAGAGGAAATGCTCTGTGACTGACTTTTTGGTAAAATGTTTTAGATTTTTATTTTTACCAAGTGATCTTATGAGATGTGATGTCAGGACCATGTTTTCGTTCTTTTTTTTTAAATAACCCATAATATTTTTATTTATTTGAAATTAAAATGTTGTTAGTATCCTGTCCCATTTTCTGATACTTTCCCGCAATACACGTATTTCTTTCCGCTATTCCTTCGCACTTTGTCAGTACTGCGGTGAAAGCCCATTCGTGTATTATAATTTCGTGAAAAACTCTCTAAGAATAATTATAAAGTCGAAATTAATTTGTTAGTCAGGAAATGATACATATTGATACAATTTTACATTATTGATAAAAGTTTTATTGCACTAAAATAAATATTACGAGTGCTACGAATATTTCCCGCATAAGTGTTGTTCCCTACAATGGATAATACGACTTGGCGATATGATATCCTCTCGAAAAGATTTCATAATACAAAGGTATGTAAATAAAAAGGAAAATTTGAATAAACAAAGAATTATTTTCATTTAGAATACTATATTACAAAATGAAAATTAACAGTGTATAAATATGATTTGTAATTTACCATTTACACTGACATAATTTAATACTATTTTTTAAGGCAAATATAATCTTGTGAAAAATATAAAAGAAACATTAAAAAATTTCTCCAGACGTGTCCAAATTAGAACATAATAAAAGTTTGTGATATTCTTGAAAGCATTGTAGACACAATCCCGGCTCATCCGGGCAGGCGGGGCAAGAAAACGACGTGTCCTTGCGGACATTCTTTTTGAAGCACTCCCTACACCGCTTCTGCTTTCGTCTTTTCTGTCTTTCGTCTTTGTCATACTGTCAGGGGAAATGGTCAGATAAGCCCTTGGTTTTCAATGAGGCGGGCTGGGATGACGGTTGTCTTTCCAAAGGAGTTGGAGTTCGAGATATAGCCAAAACAGATGCTATAATTTGAAGCTGAAAGTCGATGAGAGGAATTTTCCTAACATTTTCTATAAATAAAAAGTAACTGTTCAGTAACAGTACGTTCAGTAGGTGGAGGCCCAATTTCTTGTACCATTTGATGGATTTCCTTTCAATGGGATAGTAAGACATCATTTGATCCAGATGATCGATGACACTCATGTAATTGTTGTATTCAACCACCGCCGGTGCACCGCCTGTGGCTTTTTTGACGTACACCCTCGTCAATTCGTGGCATCAATCATTTGTGCACTGAATTCAGTGCTGATCATCAGCAATTCCCTCTTATCCTTCCACCTTAGGATACAGATTCCATCCTCAGAGAAGGCCTCCACCACCTCACCTTTCTTTAAATTCTGGGAAAGCACCACAGGAGGAATACCTTTCCTGTCCCGCCGCATTGTCACGTAAGTTTTCCGACTCAGAAGGAATCTGGAAGTAGCTACACTGTTGTAATAGTTGTCCATATATATGGAGTGGCCACAATCAAAATATTTTTCCATTAATTCTCTAAAAACCTTCTCCGAATGCCCTTTTCCAGACACTTCTGAGTCGGAAGACCCTTGGTATACAAGGACCTGCAGCGCCAAACCTTTTGCCACCGTCAACATACATACCTTTATTCCGTACCTGTGGCGCTTTCCCTTCATATACTGACGAAATCCCAGCCTACCTCTCCATGGAACCATGGACTCATCCAAACTCAAGTCACGTGAGGGGGTCACCACTTTGTCCATTGTTTCATTGAATGCGTCAATAAGGGGCCTGATTTTGAATAGTCTGTCTGTTGGAGGGGTGTGAGAGGCATCTGGGTTCTCGTTGAAGTGAACGGATTGGAGAATTGAATCGATCACGCGACATGTGTCTCCAGAAGCAATGCAAATCATATAAAGGATGGGTTTTCCAATAATCTGGGATACGGGCAATTTTGATAATTCCGGTATGAAAAATAAGGCCTAAAAAGCGGTAAAATTCTTCTTTGTTTAATCTTTCCATGTGGTAATTCTTGCTTCAGGACACACATTGCTCAGCATGATCGATTCTGCAAAGCGGTTAGTTTTAGTGAGTGTTAGTTCTATGGTCTCATCAGTCAGAAGTAGTCGGAAATAATCCAAAGGGAGGGAAGAGGAAGGTTTCGGCACTTTGAGGCCAGGAGTCAAGGAGAAGGGAATTTTGGATATGTCGGGTTTATTGCATGTCCATTGTCCGGGAGCCGAAGGGGTAGGGGAAAGCGATGCAAGGAGTGCAGCTGTGGGTCCCGCAAGGGCTTCGCCGTTTTCTTCGGGGTGGTCGCCGTAATCTGCCTCCGAGCTACTACCCTCAGAGGCACTGGCAAAAATGTCCATGTCGGAGTCTTCCTCTGACATTTCGCTAAATGCCGCGTAAATATCCTCGGGCCGGGTCAATTTTTCTGCGCTGCCGTGGGATGTGGATAACCGAGGGGAGGCAGTTCTCTTAGGCATTTTTTTTGCTACGGAGTAAGTGAATATAATGGTTGTAAGGGTTTCGAATATTACGGAAAACAATAATACATTTTCAAGTAATGAGCCTCTACTACAAATATGAGTGAAGCTATGGATAGGATAAGCTAGCAAGTGTGAATAAAATATAAATAGGAAAAACTACATTGCAATGTAGAACAAGGACTCCACTAAAGTTAATTTAGAAATTATGCAAATATGATAAATTAGTTCAAGTGTAGCAGAAAATAATCTGAGTTATGAAAACAAATTTTACGATGATATCTTATAAAATGAAATTCACTCGGAAACTTAAAAGAAATGAGAAAGAAAGCGTTTATTATTTATCGTAAGAAATGGATAACACATACCTAGAATCAGTCCAAAATTAGGCAACCAGCCAAACAAGATATCATTTTTATCGTCAATTAACACTAAAAATAAAAAAGACAATATGTGATAGATATTCCCATTCCTTCTCGCAAACAAAATTAAATAAATATACGTTGAACCATTGGTGTAAAGTTTTAAAGAAAGTTAAAATACCTTGCTATAAAATATCTTTCTTATCCTCGTCAACCGCAAAAGGATCTATTTTTAATTTCGCGATGAAGATCTGTAAACATTTTTTATTAAACAAAGTTATAAAAACAATTGAGAGTAGATATTACTGTTTTCCGCATTGTAAAATGATAGTAATAATTAAATAGATAAAGATAACTCACCTCCAAAGGCGTCCTTGCAGATCAAAACCAGGTACAGCAGAAAAACACAGGAAAAAAAAAACGAAAAGAAATTTTTTCCTACCTTTCTGCACGGCAAATAGGCGAAGACTGGTAACTGACCCTCTCCCATACCCTAACGCAGGCGGCTGGAGCTCGGGGCGGAATATACGGTTAGAGGGAATCATGACGTAGCCCTTACGTCCTCAGTCACTCGGTAGCGACTGCCATGACGTAGACGTTACGTCATGAGCACGGAACGTGTTAAGGACACAATTGTGCTGAACACAATCGTGCAACACTTACAGAAAAGTATTATTAATAATACTTTGTTGTAAGTGTTGCACGACCTATGCATACAAATAGCACAAAAAATATGAAAGACAAAAATAACTACCATTGTAAACATTAGTCAGCTGAATAAGTTCACAGTGATTAAATATTAGCATTGTGTTGCTTATTAATTAATTTGTTGTCATTTTCATTTTGGCAGAAAGGTAATAATCTAAATTAGGCGTTCATATGATGAGACATTAGAAAATGCATGATTTAGAGAATATATTGATTTTATTTTACTGCCCCACACAAAAAATTTAACTTTTTCAGGTTATTTCAGTCATTTGTTGAATTTAAAATATAATACAGCATTTAAATTTCATCGTGTATCATGAAAATGAAACGATTTTCAGCAGATTGATTTTTTAAATAAAGTCAGCATTTATTCTTTTGTACTGCTGCCTAAGTCTCATTAAAATTAAATAATGCAAAATGTGTGTTATCATATCTGTCCCATGGGTTTCACAGGAAAATGTAAAAAATACCTTGTCCAAACTTAACCATAACTCTAATGATACCAATCTGGAAACATTATATTGATCTTCATTAAAACTTTCGCAGCTCTTAATAACTAATAAAATATGATATGGGTGCATGCCACGTGTTGTATTCGGTTGGCCCGATGTTTCGTGACCCACTGCTGGTCTGTAATTCGGTGAATTATCTTCTCGGCGGTCTCGGCCATCAATGCCGGAGATATCTCTGTCTCCATCCATTTCTACATTAATTTATTTTGATGATATATAATCAAAATACAATGAATCATTGTATGGTTGCATTACGTGAAATGCAACAAAGTAATATGGTTTTAATACGTAATAAAACGAAGCTGAAGATGAAGCCTGTTGTGACAACACTACATCACACTGGTAATATGCAACTTTCTGTATGTATTATTCTAGTTCTCATTTACAAAAAAACTCATATTGGCAATAGTGCAAGAGTCCAAATTGTTTCTTTGCTTCTAAACACAAACTAAATCACACTAACTGGCCACTAAATAAAGAAACAATTCATTACTAACCGATGTTTTAACAAGCAAGCAATGCATCAAGGAAAATGTCTAGCAGCGCTAGGTAGTAGCGACAACTGGTGGTGAAAGACTGAAACCTTACACGAATGGTACGCTTTCACTAGAAGGTGATAGCAGGGAGCTTCAGGGGGCTGCTTCAGGTTTAGGGGGAAAAATATCTATTTGTGGCATTGCATTACCCTTTTGAATGCTAGAGACTGGAAAGGCCTCACTGATCTGTGCAATCTCTGGATTAAAATTTTTCTTTTAATGTGATAATTATCTCCCTATAACACCATGGTCATCAACTCAAAATTTAATAGATATTTCAGGATACAGCTTACCCTATTGATTATAACAATCAGGGCTTTGTTTCTGCCAATACAATCAATTTGGTACATAAATTGGTAATTTTTTGAGGTGAAAGGAATGTTTTGCATCTTGCAGAAGAACCTTACATTTTAATATTCTGCTCTAAATCTTCATTGAACAGGTATTACAGCAAAACACCCATTATAGCAATATAAAGACATTGAAACTACTTAGGTTAGATAATATTTTGAGTGGATTATAATTAAGAAGTAAACGTGTTGAGAGTGTTGTTATTGTGCCAGATTTGTAACTTATATATATTTCATGAGGTTAAACCAACTGGAGCTAATCAAATGCATTGCCAAATATAAAAATAATTTTGAAGTACGTATTTATAAAAGCATTTAAGTTTATGTAATAATACGAATGATTTTGTTGTACTTACATTGAGGAGTATCTCCCATTTTTGCTCTATCCATGGTCCACAGAGATTAATTTTCAATTCCTTACAAGTAGTCAAGATCCCTTCTTTTTTCATTGTCATTATTCCCTTTTTAATTGTGGATACAGTATAATAGATTGAGATCTTTCACAAGGAAAATTAAAAAAAAACACAAAGTTTGATTATATTTTTATTAAAGGTGGGTTTTCAACAAAAGCTCAATCATTTTTGTAACCCTGGCATCCTCCTACACATTGGATGCCAGGAAATTCAGTAATTGAAGCACTCAGTGCAAATTTAGGGAATATGGGTTAGAATCTGCCCATACAAATGATTTTTATCTTTTTGTAAGATCTTTGGACAAAAATAAATTATTATTATTATTATTTATTCTACCTATATGAATTTTGCTCGATTTGTGTCTCTCCTATTCAAGTGACATCTTTTAAGTTTAACTTCTTTGAATTTTGTAGCAATAATTTTGGTTGGTGCCCCAACCTACAGCATGGAGACATGAGAACAAAGTACATTTTGATTACTGTTTTAGAGCAAAATATTTTGAGATGAAATATTGTAACTCAGGTTATTACACCAAAGATAACCTAGTCCAATTATGATATTGGCTTTTTAATTATTTTTTTTATTCTCAAATTGTAATATTTTTTATGATACTTAGTTATATGTTCTGCTTCTCTTTTATTCATAGATTATGAAATATGAGCAGTCCTATGAGGATGATCACTCTCCATATACTAGTATCTCAAATGCTGACGATGAATCTTACAATGATAAGGTAAGAAATGTTTGTTAATTTACTATCTAAATTGTTTGAAGATATGAGTAGGTGCATTAAGCATTTGGAGGAAAATCTCATTTATGATCCTGTGCATCTTTGTATGAACAAGCATCAGAATAGTGGTTTCATTGTTCAAGTACACCAGTCTCAACAGTTGAGATTGGTCTCATTCAGATGTAAAAATTAGAATAACAGGCCATCATTATGTAATTCAACTTGAGTATCTTCAAGACAAATTAAAATGGGTATTGGCTTAGAAAAGAGTATAAGTGGCTCTTAATTCTTCCAATGTGGATGAAATTTTTACGATGATTTAATATGATGGCATGCGTCCAACTTACCAAGCAACACAAAAATAAAAAGCAAACAACACAAAAAATATAAAAGTTCAAATGAACCCTTTATCACTGACCTGAAGTACCTGCCAAACTGCAGGAGGGGAAAACATACTTGCAGGTGCACTCGGAGCTTTCTAGCAGCATACTTTGTGACAAGAGATCCATGACATACTTGTATGTCATCCACCTCAGCGGAATAACTCTCATGACATTTGTACATATCGTATTCGTACACTGAAGGTGTTCAGAGAGGCAACATGTAATTCTTGGAAAAGAGACAAATAACATGGTCTGAGGCCTCCATATTTCTGATTGAGTGCTCATCCTGTAAGCCAACGAACATCTGTGGTATTAAAATTTTTAGTTGCTTTTAGTGCCCTCCCCAGCTTCATCTTCCTAGTCTCTACATTCTTATGAAACTTTCTCTTTAAAGAATTTATAGGGTAATCTGGATCTGAATGGACATCTACTCATTATTCCCTTACTTGCATCATAGATCTTTCTCTATCAAGCCTTTTGCCCAATTGTGGCTCTTAACCATCATCAATGGCCTTGAAGTCTTATCCCTTGAATTATTTTTTTCATAAGCAATACAATTCATCTCTCTTGTATTACAATCTATTCAGGTACGTTTCATTTGGCTATGATTTTTTGAAGGAATATGCCAACATTTCTGATTGACCAGGTAAAATTTTGTATAGTTTCTGGCAATAGGGTAGCTAAAATTTGGTAAGAGATTTTAAAATGAGGAAAGTCACAAGATTCTTTGTTATTGAAATGCCTCGCTTTCTATCACAGAATCAAATTATTATTCTTTATTTTAATGATTATTAAAGTTATTCTTTATTTGAAACCAGTTTAGTGTAAAAGAAAGATTCTGCACCAATAAAAAATTAATGCCAATGTCAAATAATAGTTCTATAAATTATACCAATTTCCCTTATTGATTGAAATACATATGTATAATGCATTCCTAAACATTTGTTCTAATGCACAGCAGTACTTTTCTGCAGTTTAAATTCAATCATGAGCTTAAGTCTTTTTCTTTTGGAGGTCACCTAATCTCTGTGTGCACATGTAGATTAAAACTGTGAGAATTTTGGAAAAGTTCTTGTGGCTTTATAGTTAATTACTAAGGTATGTTTTGCTGTCATACTGACCATGTTTTTTTTTGCAGAAAAATGTGATGATGTTGCCTGGGTCCACTCAGCCCACATTTTCTGGGGAAATGAAAGGTTGGTTGGTTATTGATACAATAATTTCATAGTTGGGTTCATTTTTTATTATAATCAGTTCTGATAGGTCTTCCTGGCAGTTTAGTTATCAAAGCTCAACCAGGGGCTTTAAAATTGACATTCATAAAAGTATGGCTGTTAGGATCCTCATACTGTCAATAATGCCTGCACAGCTGTTTCAGAACTAATATGGCCAGGCAATATCTGGAAATTGACTCTAATCGACCTCTAGCTATTTCTTAGTGAGATGCAGGCCATAAATCAGATGTTACAAATTGCCTAGTAACTAATGGTCGACCTTTTTTAAATTTGAAATCAACCATAAGATAGACAGACATAAGCTAGCAGAACTATGAAAAAAATTGTAAATTTCGAGGGATTTATGGGGAAGTTATGAACAAAAATCGAAGTTCTCTCTATAACCCATATACCGACTGGCAGGTTGAAATAAGAAGACAGGAAAGTGAAGTTTGAGAATGTTTTTTTAAGGAAATGTGCAAAAACTGGGAAATCTTAACTTAACCTTACTCTATATGCCAATTGTTGTGGAAATGGAGGCAATATTTTGGAGTTAACACAAACCGAAGCAACATTCCTTCCAGCATTATCCACCTGCTGCATTACATTTAGCTGACACATGACTGATACTGTTTTTGCAATATGCCATTTGCATGTCTACAGCCTCAACCAAAACCAAAAATGTCCCTCAATGATAACATTTCAAGAGAGAACCCAATTGATATAAAAAAAGGAATTTTTTTCTTAATTCTTTGGACATTTGCCCAAATATATCATCAATACCCAATTAGTGTTATATTTCATTAGCATAAGTTAGTACCTTTATTATAAGGTATTTCCCCTAACCGTCCTATCTAACGTGGAGTAAGGATTCATCTTTGCCCATGAAATAACACTTTTCTGTGAGTGAAATCATTGCAAACAGTGCATGTACATGGAGTTGGGTTCCCGTTACTTTGGGCTGGAAAAAGGAAGCCAAATGTGACTATCACCAGATTTTCTTCTCTAGTGAGTGCAAAATAATGGCAGTTTCTTATGGGAGGAATTCTGCTGCCAAGGCCAAAACATTTATTTCCCCAACTCTAATTTGATGATTCCTAACTCTGTATCTTATCTTCCTTTCCTGGAAAATACAAGTGGCTTGCCAGTGCAGTTCCCAAGTCATGACACAACACATATATAGGGAATTCATCATCTCATAAATAGCAATTAAGGGAAAATTTCTGTTTGAGGCTTTCGCAACGCTGGATTGCAGTTCTCTCCTGAAACCCGTAAACTATGGAGAGAACTGCAATTAAGGGGAAAGTTAGCCAAATTAAGTCAGTGGTAGAAGACTTGCTTGGTTTATTTTATCCCAATTCACTCGCCATGCTGGTTGTTTGGGTAAATCTTATCCCATTTACTTTCACAACATAATGTTCAATAATTCAGTTCCAACAGCTTTCACAGAATTTACCATAAAATTTTGATAGATGTTTGTGCATACTATACTGTAAACAATTATTATATCCACTGACATTCAATGGTTAGGCTGGACCATGTATTATGACAGACCAGCTCAGAATTTTTGGGGGCCTTTAAGCAGGACAAATCTAGCTTAAGGAAAACTTAATGAACGTCCTTGTTTTTCAGAATAACCCTTCTGAAGAGCACTTTAAAGTATGAGTTGTGATGACAGCCACTATTTTTGAAATAAATTTAGCAACGAAAGCACTAATACCAACCCTCCATATTATTACAGTGGATAAATTGGCAACACTATTCCACACCAAGGCATAGCATGAGAAAACCCAACTGCAATAGTGTCTAAGTGGTGGAAATTCCAGAAATAATTTCTGTTGCATATCATATCCCATTATTCTCAAAATAATGTACTCACTGCCTTTTGAAATGATGACACTCCTAAAATTTTAGCAAAATACATTATTTGTTTGGGAACGTAAGGTGAAATTCCTATCTTTTACTTATGATTTCCCATTCCAATCTGAAATATTTTGGTCCTGTAGTAATTGAATAGTTGATTTCATAGTGTCCTAATAGTTTTCAGGAAGCAAAAAAGAAGTAAATCTCACCAATTTAATAATTGTAATCACAAAAAATTGAGTCTTAATTCCTACGTATTGACGGATGCATGCAGTGCATTTTTACAACATCACTGTTTGGGTTGCATATACAACAGGATATGTTAAATGAAATGAAAGTTATCAATCAAGAGCTATAGTAAATATAGCATAGGGGATTTTAAATAGCATATTCTGGTAAAGGGAGGCATGAGGGTAGCTGTAGCAGCATTAATGTAATTACAAAGCTCTTGATGAATAGACTACAAGTATTTGTACATTGACCTGACCTGGATTGCAGCAAGGTGCCCTGCTAGTCATTTTCCAGTTCTTAGAAGTGCAGTGTGGCTCACAAAGTGCCATCTGTTGATGCACTTGATTATGCTGGTGAGGTGGTCATATTTCACTTAAAGTGAGATAGTGGGGGGTTTTTACAATGGGGGTATATGATTTGGGAAATTAGATGAAATTTCAATGGATTCAAATTGATTTGATTATTGACTTGTAGAACTGAAAAGCTAGCCAGCTTGGCTTACAGCTATTGGTTTTAGTTCAGATATGTATTCCATTATCTCCTGAATTTTGTGTAGTTTATTATATGTATAACTGATGAAACTTGCAATGTGGCAGCATCTCAAAGATTTACCAATTCCAGTATTTTTACTCCTTTAGCAGAAACAGAGGTGAAAAAAAACTTATTTTAATTAACACAGGTCTGAATAGGGCCAAAAATATGGAAAAAGCCTTTTTTGTGAAGATAGAGGGAATAAAAAAGTTCATACAGATTGCAAAGTGGGTATTATGGACTCCAACCAACTAGAGGTATGCAATCCTAACCCCACCTCAAAAGTCAATACTCAGCAATTACAAAATCAATTATGTGTTGAAGTAAGAAGGGGATGTATTGGTACCCTCGGAAAAACTTTGAAACCCTATCTCTGAGGTTACGAATACACAGAAACAATGAATTGTTAAGAGGATGTTCTCAAATGAATTATGGGTGTACTTTACATTACATAAGCTCATTCTTTTCAAGGAATTTTGCTGAAAATGCCATTCATCATCAGTAGTCATCAATCCAAAGATTAGTTTGCAACAGCTCTACTTGCAGCAGGTGGAATCACCTTTGTCATTATTATCTGAAATTTGGTTTTTAACCCCTTCCCTGACGCGGGCGAGATATCTCGTCCTGAATGGTCGAGCAAATTCTGACGCAGACGAGATATCTCGTCCTACTCTACCTTTTCTCTTCTTTAGCTGTTTTGGACAAGATATTTCGCCCCCTTCGTAGTAGTTCGATGCTTCACCGCTAGATGTCATGTATGAACGCATATCTCTGTATTCTCGCTTTTTTGAAGGCTTTTCACTTGAATAATGGTATCAAAAAAAAAAACTTCACGCACCAAAATTACCCTCCATATACCAAAATTTATGCGCTTTTTTTCATCCAATATAAATGTTAGGAAACATTTTATGGTCATGAACATTCAATTTTATCAAGCGCTCTGCCTACTACAAGGCTTATTGTAAGTATAGCTACTTGATATCCTGAAGTACAACAGTTGGAATCTTGCTTATGCAGTTGATAACGTAATTTATATAATGATTAATGGATTGTTTTTAGATTTGTTATATTTTTATGCACGATTACTTATTATTCCCTATCTACTAATGCGAATTACATTTTATTAGTTCTCACAAAACTCATCTATTTTATTTATCCATCCTACCGGAATACTAGTGGAATTACGCTCCCTGGAAGCGAAATCTTCCTATAGGGTCATAAGTTCTTCCCTGCATTATCGCTAAATTGCAGTCGATCTAGAAGACTCAAGTAACAATTGTTACTCAGTAAATCTTTATCTGTTATAATATGACCAACAATGCATTCCCGATTTTTTTATTGTTTACTTTGTAATGCATATTTACCTATTAGTTGTGTATTATTTACTTATTTACACTGTAGTTTTGGTATCCGTGTATGCTTCACCGACCGACCCCTGCCGGATGTTCGCCGCTTAGGCTTCATTCACGTACCCTTTCTGATTCTCCTTGTCTTTGGTTCTCCGAGGGCTCTCTACCACCCTTCCTTTGGTATTTCCCAAAATTCCCCTCCCCTACCCTGACGTCTGGGAAAGAGGAAAAATAGACGTCAGTCTATTTTTCCTCTTTCCCGGGGTTATTTACCTCTCAGACCCCTCATACTCTTTTCCCCCACCCTATTCTCTTCACTTGTGAAAATGGATTTTTATGACGCTACCTCTAGGAAAACGGATTACAGTAGGGAAAAGGGACGAAGATTTTTCTTTCATTTACTGATACTTCGCTTTCGGCAAATATGTTTTGGTTCTCCTGCCATTGGCCTCTTTCTAGCTGTCACAAAATTTTAGGACGCATTAGTTATTCATCGTATATACGTTGTAGTGTGCACATCTCGAAGTTTTCCTTGAACTGGTGTTATCATTTTGTTGCTTCAGAAGTTTGTTTTTCTTTGGTGTACGAATCTTACCGTTATGGAGAGTGGATCAGAAAGTGATTCGACCGTTGATGTTTCTGATGAGGAATTGGAGGATGTTGAACTCTCTGGCTCTAAGTCAAGCCTCTCTGAGCATACGAACATTGATTCGGATGTTAGTGAGGATGAAAATGTGATGCAACGCGACGACAGGGAAATGTCTAGATATGTTGCGAATGTTATTTCATCAGCCCCTTTCTTTTTTTCTATTTCGAATACTGGTGGAAGTGGTGATACATATTTACGAAGACAGCTATACGATGAAGACATCTAATAGTTGTACGTTCTCAATACAAACCAACACAAGTGCCCTGTATATGTTCTACCCTAGCCCACATGAGTACGAGAAAAAAGGAGAGATAGAGATTAATCCCAAACGTGCAATGCCTTCTATTGTCATGCGTCTGACGCTGAGGTCAGAAAACAAACACCCGCTCGAGGATCGATGGCCCACTAAGCAACCTGGTGCCCGGTTTCATGCGCACGCACTTTTTCGCTGAAATTCCACTGATGCTAATATTCCATTTTTAGTTCGAACATTTTCGTTCTAATACAAGCGGTGTAGTATGAGTGAATTCCACGGCAAATTCTTCCTTTTCACTTGGTAACATTTGGCAATCAGCAATGAATTCCGGAGAGGAACCAGTGTTAGACCAGCAGTGATTCCGAGGTTATGGACATTGAAGTTTCCAGCTCCTAGTCGACTCTCTCCGGAGAAACAAGCTCCGAATCGGAAGGCGAAGCGGAACCTTCACAGGAAGCGGAGTGGGAGGAAATGCTTTCAATGATTCCTCCTCCGGCACCACCTAGGTTTCCTTTTGAAGGTAATTCTTCGATGAACTTTGACCTGGTTCCCGACTCTGGTTCCCTAAAATAATTTTTTCATCGATCACATTATTGACTTTATAACTTGGGAAACTAATCGCTGCGCCAGTAACACTTTGCGTGAAAAAGTTGGGGCCAAGCAGTGCTAGCGTAAATCAGTGGTGAGGTGTGACAAGCTTAGAAATTAGTGTTTTTCGCCCTTGTAATGCTACAAAGCATAGTGAGGAAGCCAGATACTGAGTTGTATTGGTCGACGAGACCTAAACTCTCCTCTCCCTTATTTGGACAAACAATGTCTTACCGATGATTCGTAAAAATAAGGCAATATTTACATTTTGCCTATTATAACGATTTTGATCCCCAAACATACCCCAAAGCCAAACTAAATAAAATATGGTCGATTTGCCAGAAGCTGGAAAAAAAGTTCAAGGCACTCCATACACCAGAGACGGACGTTACCATTGACGAGAGCCTGCTCTTGTACAAGGGAAGATTGGGGTGGCGGCAGATCATCCCTATGAAAAGAGCTTCATTTGGCAAATATTTGTCCTTTGTGAATCGAGAACTGGATACGTGTGGTATACGACAATGTACACAGGAATGGGGACTGTGTAGGATAAAGACACTACCCATTTACCCATGTCCTCAAAAGTGATGACTCTAATGACGCCATTATTTGGCCTATGATTATGTCTGACGACCGATAATTTTTATACATCTCCGGATCTAGCCGACTTGCTCGCTTCACACTCCACTGACTCGTATGGAACACTGAGGAAAGGGATCCCAGCTCTCTTCAATGAGAATCAAGTAAAAGAATTAAAGTTTCTTGTTTTTTGTCATAAAATTAATTTTGTTATAACATTTTCAGAGCGAAAGTCGTCGTCATGCGGGTTGCCTAACTCCCATGAATGTTTGTACGTTGTTTCTTGATGTACTACGGACTAAAATTAATAGCTAACATTAATGTTGTCGGCAAAGTATATACATTTGTCTTATTAACTACATGCATTCCTCCTTAGATGTCTAGCAAAGGATTACAGGAAGGAAATTTATAATGCAATGCGGGTTGCCCAATTCTCTTAAGTTAAGGGGCAACAATCAGAAATTATTGAATATATAATTAGTTATTTGGAATAAAAAATTAATGAAAAAATTTTCCGATTTGCCTCCCTGAGATGCTTCTGAATCTGAAATAAAAATGTATGACTTTTTTGACCATTTTTGTATAAAAAAACCCGTCAGGGAAGGGGTTAATGGTGCATAATGTTACGAAGCTAATAACAATAGCCTCTTATCCATGTAGCCATCACAAACTGTGTTTAAGTGCATTAATTGGGGTGAAAACTGATGGATTTGAGGTGAAATTTTCTCATTATTACGGGAAGGAAACCATCTTCCATGGTTGCAGAATAATGCCATGCTATTTTAAACAGTTAATCTTATTGTCAGATACATATATTTCAATAATAAGAATAAATCAAAATCCTTTTGCAGGAATTTCATCAGGAATTGCAACTTATGTACCAACCCAGAAACCAGAGTGGAAGCGCTACAAGCAGTACACACGCAGCGACATCATGTCAGCCATCGAGGCCGTCAGAACGGGGATGAGTGCTCTCCAGGCAGCACGCAAGTATGGAGTACCATCTCGCACCCTCTATGACAAAGTGAAAAAGCTGGGTATAACGACCAGCCGACCCTTCAAGAGATCCAGTGCACCTTTGTCTCACCACCAAGGTGGTAATAGCAATGAGTCCCTCACTAAATCCACAACCCCAACCCCTCCCCCTTCTTCCCAGCAATCCCAGCATCCTCCCCCTTCAACCACGCCCAACTCATCACCCAATGAGGGTGACCCAGAGACTCCTCCAGGGGGTGGGCAGGAGGGTTCAGGTGAGAGCGGCAGCCCGGTGGACAGAGGCATGGATGACAGACAGTCTCCACAGCTCCATAGGATGTCCAGCCACCCCCACCTCCACTTTGCCCATGCCCCCTCCCACCATGCCCAGCAGCGCCATTCCTCCACTCCGCCTCCGGCCCCAAACACGACCAACTCCACCCCTTCTCGTCCACCTAGCCACCATCATCCCACCCGCACCCCTCCCATGGAGGCGGTCAACGATGTGCCGGAACCCAGGGGATCCGTTGTGACGGCAGTGCCACGGCATGTCGAAGATGGGGACATGAACGATGTTGGCCGGCCCACTTCACGTGAGGGTGTGGGTCCGTCCTGCATTGCAAGTCCTCCGCCTGCAGGCTACCATGTTGCCAATATTAAGGGTGAGAATGAGGAAGAGGAGGGAGAGGTTGAGGACAGAGAAGAGGATGAGGTGGAGGACCTCTCGGTGGGCAGTCGGCACAGGGAAGTGGGTTCAGTGGTCGCCTTTGTACCGGGGGAAGCTCGCCGGGAGGGGGTGGTCGTGAAGGCCGAGCGAATGGAGGAAGGCCGCGTGGGAGGCTCAGGTGGGAAGAATGAGGAGGTGCTGGACTGAAGGCAATGCGGGCCAAAGTGATTTGTTGTTCCCTTTGGTTGACAGCAGTTTTAACTGTGGCTTATTGTGCCCACCCCTCTTTCACTTTTCATACAGCCCCTACCAACTTGACTGCTTCTGAATCAGGCCCTTGGCTCTTGTTGTTTTTTGTAATGCAGTCTTGAACCACTCTCTTGATCCCCAGTTTCATTGCATGCCTTGTGGCAAAGATTGTCATCACAAACCAGCTGCAGCCAAATATTCTTTTAGCAAATTGCCATGTTGTTATCTATTAAGTTTTCTACCAGTTTTATCACTTTTTAAATCTAATCCGTTATAGTTTTCTCCAATACAAGAAGGAAATGAGTCAATATGGCATTAACTGGCCATGATAATGGCTGTATGTTCGTCCTTTGCATGGGGCATTTACACTAGCTTCCTAAGGGACCAAACTACTTATGATCATTGAGGAATATTGATGCCAATGATAAATTGTTCCTTAGGGAACCATTATAAGACTGAAATACTTTTAGATGTAGATGTGTATTGAACATTGATTGTTCCACTGTAAGCTCCTAGCAGTTGCAAAGAGGAGTTCTGTGATGACAGAGACTGACAGCAGCGTACCTCTTCGTTGCTTTTTCTAAAAGACTTTGGTAAAGATGATATGGAATGATGGAGATAATTAGAGGCTAGCTCAGGTATAACAGCAGTAATATCTTTCAAGAGGAGTTAGTGTCTTAATAAGAGAGTAGATTTGAAATGCCAAATAATAGGAGGGGCTATTGAATGTAGTACCTGGGAGTATTTTGCCTAAAATTCTGCTATGGGAGGGGATTAGGTTTTCAAAGAAAATCATTATGCCAGAGATTTTTCTAAGAAAAAAGTAATGGAAGGAAAGATTAACGTTTGCTGATTTATGGAGAAGTAATATTTTGAGAGACTCACAAAGCTTGAGAGAATGCTGCTATAAGCGGAGGCACTCTCTCTCTCTTTATGCTTTTATATAAACAAAACATTTTACTTATGTTGTACTCTCCTTGCATTTTAATGTAGGTGTTGCTTGAAGAAAGTGAAGGATTTTTCTAGAAAAGGTAATTATATATGAATATATATTATATATATATATCTCTCTGATGTGGGGGGTTGGCCTCTGTTTTGTAATGAGAGGGTAAGATTTTTTTGTTTAGTTGCATAGCCATGATGCATTTGGTGTCATTGATGTCAGCATCTTAACAAATGATATCACAGTAGCTTAGGAGACATTATCACTGGTGAGAAGCATATACTTCTTTATTGAAATTTAATGCACGCCTTACATTCTCATTTTGTTTACTTCTTCTACTGCAAAAATAGCAATCAAAATATCATGTTAATCACCTGTTGTCCAATTGTTAACTATCTACAGTAAAACTAACCCAGCCGTTGTTTGCCTACTTATGGCATCATGTTATATTCATAAGATTTTTAATTATTTTTACTCCATACCTGTGATTACTTGACTGATTTTTTTAAGGAAAATAAGGCTCATTGAATGGGTATTTACAATTTATTCATATACCTTTGACAAAGAGTACAGACTGATTTTATGATCCATATTTTATTGAACAATACTCTAGTCAATGAGGCATATTTCATTGTTCACACAACTGAGTGACCTGCTGGATTTCCGATCCAATGCATTTTAACAGATACTACCTCTTGCAACACAAAGATGCAATGAAATTTTTATTTGGATTTTCAACTAGTAACTCTTGTATTTTACCGTTTGCACATCATGAAGTAGTCAAATGTTCACCATAGTTATGTTAACATTATTTTAGAAGTTATATATTTCTATTATGTACAAATTCCAATATTTAATCTTTTTCATCCTTAAAACTTACTTTAGCATTTGTAAACATTGAACAAAAGACTGAATCACTCATAATTATCTTGTTAATTGTTCCCAGAATTAGGATGAGTGTTAATGGTTTGATGCCTTATCCTTAACACAGAGGAGAGTGTTTTCTTAAGAGTAACATTTTCCCCAACTTTCTGGCCGTTGCAATACTTGCTTGTAAATAGAGACACAGAATCATATCCCTAGGATATGATTGGGCTAAACAGGTGAGGTTCTGTGATTCAGCCATGGAAATATGTTAGTCTCAGCTCTGAAAAAAATGTTGCATTTTTATGAGGCTTTGTGACAGTGTTGGTGTTAAAGTTAACAGAGTTTAGTTAGAATTTGTTAGAAATATATATTATAAATAATGTGCCTTGGAATTGGTCATGGTTACATTATTAGACATATGGACATTCCACTTAGCTATAATTTTTACTGATTGGAAAATTTTAGTTAATCAGCGTAGGCAACTTTGAAATTGTAAAAATGTACTTCGGTGCCAGATTGTAGAATAACACACATTTGATGTAACTGTGTGAAACTAAAATTTTTGGCCAAGGTCTGGTTCTCATAGAATGTAAGTGCTCTGAATAAGGACTAAACATGGACTAAATGTAGGCTAGGCTACAACAAATGCATGAGACTGAATAGCATCATGTTTATTTCTCCCTCTGACTCTTGAACTCAGAGCAGTTTTGTTCACTCTCAAAATTTTTGGAGACATAGTTTTACTCTAACAAACACAGCTTGACTATCACTTGTCACTCATAGTGCTGTGGTAGAAGCAGTAGAGTGATCATCCAATTAAGTACAGGTTAAGACTGAAACCTTGACTTTAACAATAGTAAAAAAAAACCTTATTTTCTGTGAGTAAAGATGGATGTGAGCCATCTTTTACATAGACTTGCATTAATGAGTAGTGTTTTTTCCTATATCATAGAGTCAACTTCACATCAAGTTTTGTTCTTAATAGTAAGAGTTCTTGCATTCCTTGTGAACCAGGCTTAAGTGTGTGGTTGCTTATGTATGAAAAAATTGCAGTTATAAAAGGAACAATTTTCTCCCTCCAGTCCTAAGTTGAAGAATACCAATGTGTGTTTTGCATTTAATTCCATTATCATTGCCAAGTTTGAAATCTATTGGGCATATTACTTTGAATCACTCAAATGAACCGAATACCTCTTCTGATGCTAGTGTTGGCATTTAGTTGTTTTTGTAAGGGCAACTGAAAAAAACTAGTACCCATGTATTTTACTGTTTGTAGTTATCTCGTCCCCATAATCTACTAACACTTTTTGTTTGTGCTGAATACATTCATTGTGCATTATACTGTTTTTAGAATATGTATGCATTTATATACACACACTTCTTTATATATAATTACTAATTTTTATACATATATATTTTACTTATACATATATTCTTTATTTGTCATCCAAGTTTGGTAATTCAGTTGTTAAACTTAAGTCATGAAACTCCCTAAATTTCATGCATGTATTTACATTTTTAAAGACTGATCTATAATTAGTTCAAAATGTTTTTGTTTTGCTCCTGATGTAAATCCACTTGTATAACATTGCTCGAAGGTGGTTTATTCCCGTAGAGCTGTGCCTTCTCATATGAGTATTGCATACCTCTCCTTGAGTGTGCGTACTTGTTCGGGTGGTTATATAACATATTTGAGTTTATGTAGACATTATGCCACATGAAGACTGACTTGTATTAATTATCTTTTCCTTTGTGGACATTCTATTGCCAACTTTTGCTTGTGATTGGTGAATGAATAGTCAGACAGATAGTCAGGTGAATGACGTTGTTCAAATGATTACTCTAGAAATGAAGAGTGCCTTTTTAATTTGTACTCTAGATCTTCTGCTCTTAAGAAATGCTATTTATCTTTTTAATTTTAATGAATGTAAGTGTTATCTGTTTGCTCATGTAATTTTCTATACAACTGAAAGATATAACCAGCCATTCTGAAGCCATTGCATTCAATCAGGCAGTGGCGAAACATACAGAGTAAGTTCCTTAAGCAAAGAAATGACTCAATTAAACAATCCAAATGCTTATTTGAACTACCTCAGTAAATTTCATATTAAGTACATTACATGTACCTCAGGAGGAAAAGAAATGTATTGGTAAAATGTAAATAGATCATTTTTGTTAGGATTTAGATGTTTAAAATGTATTTCTAAAATGTACATTAAGGTTAATCCTCTTTAAAAATGAAAATAGCTGACATTGGCTGTTTTAAGATACTCTACTTGAGCTATTGGAAAAAAACACATTCTTGTTTGAATCCAGCACAAAAATATGTATTTCAGTTTCTGCATTGTCTAAGATTCTTGTTCAGATACCACAATTGCCTTAGGATTAGGAGGACTTATATACCAGTTCATAATATTTTGCTGCTGTTTCAAATGCATAAATCAAACATTTTTACCAAATGCATGCATCTAATTCTAATTTGCTATATCATTTGGTAAGCCATTGGAAGGAATATAACAGTGACCACACCTTTCAAAATGGATCATTGTCCAGTTCTATTCTTGATACCAAGTTTTAAAGTTCTAGCTAAATTTCTTACACTTGCAGTTTCCTGGATTGAAATGAAGTTTGTTTCTAAAATTGATAATTCTGATAATATAACAAATAAGATGTCAACAGAAAAATGTTATTTTTGGGATTACTTTTAGTTTTCAAATATTCCTGTGATGAAGAGGCGTTAAAATATTACCCATTGTTGTGAAAAATGACTCCTGTTCATAGGAATATTTTATCCATTTTATTTTTTGTTCCTCATGCATGCCTATTGGATGTATTCCACAAGGCATTACAAAAGACTGCTTTTACATAGAAGTAATAAACCATGAATACTACCTCAGCAACCAAGTAATAATTTTATAATTACTTTGGGGAATGCTTCAATATATTAAATGGATGCCTCTGATATATTTCATGCACACAATATTACAGTTTTTATGGTAAAAATATTTTATTGAAAATCTCTGAATGCTGACTAAGTCTTGTGACAGAGGTCTTATAGTTTGCATTGTAAGTGTGAATTTTTCAGTGGGGAATTTGTATTTTAATGGTATCACTTTGTCTGCCATTTGTTTCTAGTTACTGCTTTTAAAGTAGTAGCTTATAACATAGTTGCTGCATCCAGATAGTGCAACGAAGTGTTTCTCTCATATCCATTAATATGTTCCTTGTATGGATAACTTTTCCAAATTTTAGCTTTTGATTAACTTGTAACTGTCATAAGCTATTTTATGTTTTTGTTTTTCTGCAGGATGTTCATCATAATACTGAAATGCTAAATTCACGGTAATTGTATGTGATAACATACTTGCTTATGGTCATATATTATTGTTATCAGGGGTCTGGATGCAGCTACATGTTTGTTGTTTGAAAATTTTGGAGATTAATTATTCATTGTGTTTACTTCCACTTGTCTCTGTGAACTTTGTTAATGGTTCTTTTGTTACTTTAAAACATTTTTATGATTGTTTGATTTCATTACCTGGTGATTTAGTGATTAACAGTCAAACTGATTTATTGGGAAAAATCATGTATCAAAAATTTATAAGTGCTACTTGGAGGAAGGCTGATATTTTTATTATTATTGTAGAAGATTATAAATCTTGCACTGCACTGTGTAATGCGAAATAAATTTCTACTTTTCTCCTCTGAAGTTGTGTTCTGGTATTCTTTCCTTTCATTGACAATTTCCATGGGAGACAGAGGGCTGCTTTGAAAAAAATACTTTCTACCATCTACCGTATTTCCTGGCCCATAAAATTTACTTATTTTTCTCAAAATTGCACTGGATAATCGACATGTGTCTTATCGGCCAAGTGTAAAGCTATATGTTCTCATGCATCCAATTAAGCATTGCTGTCAGAGGTGCCCATCTCTCTACTTTCACTGCAGAACGCATTTTGGCAGTAAGCTACAGGTGCACTCCCAATCATTTGCTACTGCGATTCTACAATCCATAGCTGTGATAGAGTTGCTATTTTTGGAAGTTGAATATACCATTTTTTTCCTATAAATTGTTAACATTAACGGATGCTGATTATATTTTTTTAATGGAAAATATAGCCCAAAAAATCAATTTCTTTTATGGGCTAGGAAAAACAGTTATTTCACCAGATAACTGATGTATAAAAGGGGGAAAAGGTCAATCAGGGCCTGAATACTATCCTACCGCAGCACTCCTGTTTTCCTCCACTGACTAGCAACTATTTAATTGTTGGACTGAGTGATTTAATCATAGGTGTGTAATCATTCCATTTGGATTCCTCAGTAACTAAAAAAAGTGTCAAAACTGACAAGAATAATTTTAAAAATGGTCAACATAGAACATCAATACATATCATAGAAAATACAATTCCCACAAGTGCCTTTTTTATTTCAAATGCTGAGCATTTTGAGGTCAATTTGAAAAAGTTCCAGGCGAGTTCAAGAAAGTTCAAGACTTTTCTATACTTGACAGAATCCCAGGATTTTCCCATTTTTGTCGGTAGTCACCCTGTCTATAGTTCCAACACAACTTGACATCAGCATAAAATGTTTTTGGCTAAAAATAAACTTGCACAAGAGCAGAAATGTATCAAAACGGTAGAGAGATGGATGCAAATTTTACTCTTGGACTGTCTTCAATTAGAGGTAGGCCAATGGTTAATAAGAACATTGGAGTACATAGAATGTCAGAGAGGTGAAAGGGAAAGACTTCTTACCTCCACTCTTCATAATGTATCTCTGGGCAGTAAGACATGTGTAGTGGAGTGTAGCAGTAGTGATCTTTAAGTGTAAGGGGATGATGAAAATCCACATAAGTGGAATGGAATGGAATAGGGAATGTGAGACAAATTTTTTTTGGTAGATGGATATGTAATCCCTTCTCAGGGACTACAACCTTGACAAGGTGGAAGAACTTTTGTATTCTGATAACAACAAGAGCTGAACTGACAAGGGCAATGATTATTTCTCAAGGAAGGGCTATCCAAATCAGATATATCAAAGGGTAGGGGAAAAAATGGTACACATGCAGTGTTTGTACCATTTGCACCTCAGTGAGGTGGCTGCAAAAGGTATCTGACTTCATTGAGATGGCCTCTCACATGATGGTATCACATGACTAACACTATTGAAGAATACCTCCTCAATCACTTATACCTCGAAGTCATGGACAGTTCTTATGTGGAAATGAATCCTGGTAGTCCCCTAGGCTAGGTGTCACGTGTGGCAGTGGTGGGAGCAAGATGACAGTGAGCACTGTCATCATCAAGCATAATCCTTGCACATCAGTAGAGGCAAGACAAGAGCAAAAGAAAAAAAACACAAGAGGAGCACAGCTGTAAAAATAGGCACATGAAATGTGAGGATGGCGTAGCTAGAAAATATTGAACAAGAAATGGGAAAAGGATGCATTTCCATTAACATAGGCGTACCTAGAAGCGTCTGAAGTTGGGGTCACCACTGAAGGGGAGGGGGTATGGAACACCCCCCATGTAAAACATGTCCAGGAATTTTGAAGAATACATATACATCTTAAAATTATGTTTTGAAGGTGTTCTATTATATTATGGAAGATGATCTATAGGTGTACTATTAGCATGTGTTAAACACATCATTTTTATGTTTTTTTATCAATGAGGGGGTCACACCACCCCCCCCCCCCCCCGGATACGCTTATGTACATAAAGGAGGTTGGTCACAAGGTTAGAGATAGTGGTGGCTACTGGAGAAAAACTTGAGTAATATTCGTGACAAATGAAACGGAACTTAGCACAGAATTGTTAGTGTTATAAACAATAAACTAGGTAAAAATATATCAGTGTAAAGAAGGTTAAAGATAGGATAATACTTTTTGAGTTGAAGGCAGGTCTAATAAGTTTAGATAAAATCCAGGTGTAAATGCCTACCTCTAATCATAGAGAGGAAGATGTAGATGGTGAATATGATCAGCTGGAGAAAATAATAGGTACCATACCTAGCAGTAAACACTTTGCTATAATGGGGGATTGAAATGCAGTGGTGAGTGAAGGAAGAGAAGGGCAAGAGGTAGGGTTTTTCCACTGATATCAGTACGGAAAGATACAATGTTTTCCTCTCTCTAAATATTTTAGAATAGAACTTTCACATAGTAAAGCCTGAAAGCTTTGTCCTTAGAGTTATGAAAAGGAGGCTAGAGAGATAAACTAATGAATTAGACTTCAAAGATATTATCTGAGAACGACTTTATATTGGAGACAAAACCAGCTCCTTTAAGATTGGAGTAAATACTGAATTACAAGTAGACTTCGAAAATGTGGAATATTGGCTGAACGGTGTGTGAGTAAGAAGATGGAAAGGTCCACCAACCAAACCCCCTGTGAAAAAAGTACTCATAGTGGTGGGAGATTTTTGACTCCCTTGCTCCCTGGGCACAAACCCTGGGAAATCTATTTCCAACCGTGATGGTGTTATTACACAGACCTCCAAACTCCAGCCATCGCACACTTCCACTAACGTCCATATTGAAGAGCCAACCCATCCCTACCCTCTGATCCTGTTCTGCAAGATGCTTGCCTTTGACCCAAAGATAACACGACATGCCTTACTTCATCTACAGTTGCAATGAGTGTACCCCATGACCTTAGTGCTATACCAGGTCTTCCAAATGAAGGCAGAAACTCCAGCAGCGCCTACTTCTGGTATCCTCACAAGAGGAAAAGTTATATAATTAAGCCCGATATAATTAAGTCAAAGCAGACATGACTAGGAGGTCTCAACTTAATTTACCTCAATATCTGGTCACTTCTAAATAAGGCTTATGAACTTGAACTTTTTCTAAAAGACCTGAGGTGTGACATACTTTTCTTAATGGAGCATAGGCTAAAGGAAAACGAAATTCAAGCATTAAATCTTCATGGAATGAATTTAATTTCTTATTTCTGTCGTGCTTAAGTGAAATGTGGTTGAGTTGCTATTTATTCTAGGCCAGATATTTTTTCTTGCTTAAATTACCATGTCCACCTGTCCAATCTCTAATGTAAATTACCATGATGCTATTGACAAAGATTTTGAGTGTTGCATGGCAGTCCTTAAGGTAAATATGTAGTTCATAATTTGCAATATGGTGTCTCTATTGTTCACCAAGTGGTAACTTGCTACAACTTTCTTATGCCCTTAACACTAGAAGGACCAGACCTGTTATTTTGACGGGTAACCTCTACTTACTTAATCATATTCCATACAATTTTTTTTCCGTCGTCTTAATTTTTTCTGACTTTTATTTACTTTTTATGGTTCGTATTCTGTAATTTAATTTTTTCACATAGAAATGGAGTTATACCACCTGTCTACCTTAAAAGACCCACACCCATCAGAATGACGGGTTAGGCGTTTCTATTTTATTTATAACGGTAACGCGTGTTTTATTCAGGAAATCACTACACTATCTAACGTCTGGCCATTTTGATGTTTTAGTTAGCACATTTATGCATTTGTCATTCCTTATTACATTTTGAATGGAAATAAGTAGCATACCTGCCATACCGAGTGGCGTGTGGTAGGTCAGAGCAGTGGAAGCAGGAGCGACGTCATCGGAGAACGTAACCGCTACCACGAGAAAAAGGACATATTTTATTAGGGAAAACCATAAATGAGTAAAATCTGTAATCTCTTACAGTTGGGGGATCCCTAGTCTCCCTTGGGTGGAAGGGATAAAAGGGTTATGGAAGGAGCGGGGTGCAGGAGTTCAGTCCCCTAGGCCAGCCCAGGGTACCGTTACCGCCTGGAGAAGAAGAATCCCCATTTGGAAAAACCCAAAGAGTGGGACATGTGTGCAATCCCTTGTACTACGGCGATTCCTTGTGTCGTGTGAACGGCAGTGATGACTGACCGATCACAGCCGACTGAGCGGCAGACTGACCAATTGCAGGCAAATTGCAGCTGCATCCCCAATCTGGAATCTCTTTGTGGCCAATTGCATTTTGTGTTACAAGCCTGGCGAGAACATCACTGTAGATGAGCAACTACTTCCATGCAAGGCTCTCTGTAGATTTATTCAATACATGAGAAACAAACCAGATAAGTTTGGTATTAAATTTTGGCTTGCTGCAGATGCAAAGACAAACTACATGCTGAACGGGTATCCGTATCTCGGTAAAGATGAGTTACGGCCCGTGGACAAAACACTTGCAAAGCATGTGGTTTCACGTCTTATTCAACCATTTTATTTAAAAGGAAGAAATGTTACTTGTGATAATTTCTTTACCTCTAAGGAACTTGGGGATACATTGAAGAGGAAAGGAACAAGTTTGGTAGGCACCATGAATAAAATTCGACGTGAGATTCCTCCATCCGCTAAAAAAACACGGGATTGTTATATACAACGGTTCTTTACAAGTTGGGTGACACCACGCTTACCTCCTATCAGGGTAAAGCAGAGAAAAACGTTCTTCTTCTCAGTACGTTACACCAATAATGACTATCGATGCACAAAGCCCAAAAAAACTCCCAGAGACCGTAGCATTTTATAACACTACCAAGTGTGGAGTTGACATTCTTGACCAAATGACTAGGATGTATACCGTAAAATACGGATGCCACAGATGGCCAATGCATGTATTTTGCAATGTATTTGATATTGCCACTATCAACGCATGGGTGCTGTACCAAGAAGTCACTGGGGAAAAAATATCTCGCCGGAAATTTATATTTCAATTAGCAGAGGAACTAGCGGCTCCATTCGTCGAAACTAGAAGACCAGTGCCAATTCCACTACAAGCAACTACCAAGAGTGATGTGCGCAAGACATGTCAAATAGGAGGATGCAGAGGCAAAAATAAGAGCCGGAATAAATGCGTACATTGCAATAAGTATGTGTGCGGGCCCTGTGCAGGAAACACACAGTACATTTGTATCAGATGCAGTGAGGATGAAAATTGATGTATTTCCTTTTTTTGCCATACTAGATTATGTGTAAATAATTTCTATACATGAACAATACGTTTAAGTGCAACGCCTTCCAATAAAAAAGGCAAGTACGACTTTTAAATACTTATATAACAGTTTGACAATTGACCGCTGTTCATTTAAATTTTTTTTTTGTAAAACAATTTGTAAAAAATTACTCAGTTGTATTGATAAATTAAGAAAAAGGTTATATTTAATGAAGTTATCAATTTAAATTTAACATAAACGAAGGAATATTTAAATAATTACTACCCGTCAAAATGACGGGTAATGGTCCTTCTAGGTAGCCATACAACCCCGGTCCTTCTAGTGTTAAATAATGCAATAACTTTCATGATAGGTAGAGATTTTCAAGGTATATATATATTAATATAGGTATTGGGTGATTTATTATATTGACCAACTAAATGACAAATCACCCAAGAGAGTTGATCTTGTCAACTTGCTGAGGTCATTTGGCCTCCAGATTGTAAATGATATACCAACCAGACACACCAAATGCACATCCAAATTACTTGATCTAATGACTTCAGACATGCCTTTGAGCAACACCTCATTACATACAGCTCTCTCCTACCATCTATCACATTTTACCCTTAAAGTCCCCCAGAAACTCACTGTTGTTAAACCAATATATAATATATAAACATATCTTTAATCAATGCTCAATGTTTGAATGCATTCTATCATCTAATCTCTCGTGAGACTTGGTCAGATATTGATGATGCAAAGTCAGTTGAAACCATGTTTTATTCTTTTATAAACTCATTCATCCATCATAGTCCATCAAGTTCCATCAAAGCCAACAGCTCCGTAGCTTACATTATGCCAGCAAATTTATGAAAACCATGACTTGCGAGAACCTTACCTAAGGTCAATGAAGGAATCTAAAAATAAAATAGTTGAATACAGGAAATCAATCTATGACTGCCAGATTAAAGCCTCGAATACATAATGCCGTTAATTATGCTTGGAACATAATGAACAAAACACACTATCATCTACTCAGTGCCCTCAGCAGAAGGATATTTCATTTCACAACTACACCACTTCTGACCCCCTAGAAATACCACGTAAATTCAAAGAGCAATTTTACAATTCACCTTTGCCCACTTATAAAAATAATAGGCCATTACCATGCCTAGTTCTCCTCCTCAACCTCTTCTTTTATCCCACAAACAGACGGGAAATTGTAAAAATCGTGAGTTTGTTTCAAAATTCCCTGCCCCGTGGGCCTGATGAAATTCCAATGTGTGTCAACAAAAATGATATTCAATACATTGCCTTACCCTTAGGTGATATAATAAATGTGTCAATTATATGAAGGTTATTTTCCTAGTTGTTTAAAATCTGTTTGTATCACTCCTGTTCCAAAAAAATGTTGACCATCAGACTCATATACTACATTAATGGTGAGTTAGCCAGTATTTCAGTTGTTTCATATTTTGAAAAAGTTGTCCAAGAGAAAATTATAAACTTCCTTGATATTCATAAACATACCTACAGCCCAGCACGGTTTCAGGAAAGCTAGGTCAATGACATCAGCCTCTTCTGAATTCCTTAATAACATCTATCAATTTACACCATGGGGAAGAAATTCGCCATGAAAAAATCATTTGGCTTGACCGGGATTCAAACCCGGATCTCCCAATTGCCGGTCTGGTATGTTAGCATCTTAATTCAAGACAAATTTCAATCGAGTCCACATGATGCACAGGAGATGTGGTCGTGCTTATTAAGCCATTGTCACAGAGGAGAAACCCAACATTGTCGATTTAGAACAACTAACTTGAAGATTTTCCAATCATTGCATTGAAAAAATGATGTGGTATGCTGACACATGCACAAGTGAAAATATATACATACACCAAGGGGTAGTAATTCCCCATGAAAAAAATCATTTTGGTTTGAAACCCCTTAATATGTAAAATACCCAAAATAGAAAACCTCTATCAAGCCTTGAATGACAACATGATCCCATTGGGTACTTTTTATGACCTGTCAAACGATTTTCATAGCATCGACCATGATACATTGTTTAAAAAACTCAAAAATGAGGGTATTGATGGAAAGTCCTTAGACTGGACCATCTCTTTTCTCTCTGATAGGCAACAATCTGTTAAATTCTCCCAAATGTGAAATATCTTGACTCATGGCAGATCTACACAACTAAATATTCATAATGGTGTCCTCCAAAGTGTCGGACAAATTTTGTACGGGGAAAGGCATTCGGCAAGGCTGTGTAATATCGCTCATCCTGTTCAAAATAGTCTGCAAATGGATCATTCGCAATGAATGAATTTCAAGGAAGCATCAGTATTGGTGGTAGACGGATTATGAATCTGAAATATGCAGATGACGCAGCTCTCCTCAGCAATGAAGAACAAAACTTGGTCACTCCACTACAGCATATTGATACATCCAGCACAGAGGCACGCCTGCAGCTCAATCGCCAAAAATGTCAACTTATGGTGATAAACTGAGATCTCAACTGTCAAGCGGATCTCATTCGTGATATACCGGTAAAAAAAGAAGTCATGTACCTGGGCGCCCTGCTGTCAAACAGTGGTGGCAGTGAAAAGGAAGTCAGGCACAGAATAGCAATGGCCAATACCGCAGTTGAAAAGATGCAAAAAAATATGGAAGAACAAAGGAATCAGCATGTCAACCAAAAGTAGACTAGTTCGATCAATGGTCTTCCCTATCACGACCTATGGATTGGAGGCTTGGACGATCACAGCCTCCATACGCTCGATTGAGGCGTTCGAATTGTATTGCTATTGACGAATGATACATATATCATGGACAGAACAAAGAACTAACGCTTCCATTTTAGCCCAATTGAAAATTGGATATAGAGACCGACTGCTTCCAACAGTGCATTGCAATTCAGTGCAATTGTCTCAAATTCTTTGGTCACATCATAAGGTGCAATGGGTTAGAGAAGATAGTACTCGAAGGCAAGGTCTGGGGCAAAAGGCCACGAGGACACCCACCATTAAGATTGATGAATCAAATTAAGACGCTCACCAACCTAAAGCTGAGCGAAGCAGTCCACACGGCACAAGATAGAGTGAACTGGCATCAGATTGAACATAATGCACATACTTATGTAGTCCATTTGGGTCACAACGCTCAATATTGAGCTTATGATTAAAAGAGAGAGGGAGTCCTCCAAGGGACCATTCTTGACCCCTTACTATTTATTATCTATTTTAATGACCTATCCTGACTACATTTCTACCATTAAACCTATACTGTATGCTGATGACACCTCATGCTTTTGGAAGTCAGGAAATTGGTGGAATCAACAAACCATGCTAATAATTCCATTAGAGACATGTCCATTTGGTGTTCCACAAATTCCCTGCCACTAAACATGGAAAAAGCAGGGTATCTGCAATTTCACACCAAAAGAGCTCCTTCTTCCTCTAGACCAGTGGTTCTCAACCTTCCTAATGCCTTGACCCTTTAGTACAGTTCATATTGTGGTGACCCTTGGATATATTGAAACCATCATAAGACCATCAGAAATATATTTTCCAATGGTCATAGCCGAGCCCTGTGAAAGGGTCATTCGACCCCCAAAGGGGTCGCGACCCACAGGTTGAGAACTGCTGTTCTAGACCATTAAAACTCTCACTTCACTGATGCTGTTATACTCTGGGGAAATGAAAGCTACTCCTCAAAATCATTCTCCCAAAGATAAAAGCAATAAAGATTATGTGTAGGGTGCCATCGCAATCCCATGGCAAACCTTACTTACAAACCCTAATTTATCAATTGGAGTGGTGAGGGGGGTCTGCAGATACATATTAAAAGATTAATGAAAACTCGAGTATGTAGCAAGGCACTGTATGGGTTTTGAGCTTGGACATTGTGGAATTAGAATACGCGAACACTGGAGGCAATTGCAAAGAGGATTTGGAGAACAATGAAGAGGGAGAGTTTGGTAACAAAAAAGATGAATGAGGAAGGGTTGGATATGGTGGAAGAGGAAAGGAAGTTAATGGCAAAGAAATTATGAGGGAGGAAAAGATGGATCCAGGATGCGTTAAGAGGTGAGGAGGGCCAGTTGAAGGGGTGATTGCAGGCAGGAAGCTTGACGTTGCCAACATAAGAGGCAGTGTATTGTATTGGTTAGATGAACTAAAGAGAGACCTGATGGTAAGATCTTAAGTAAAACGATTAGGAAATTGAATTTTATGACTTCCAGGGATACTCCATTATTTATACATAGCAGTTAAATTAACCAAAATTGCCGCCTGAAACTACAGTAACATATAAATGCATTATATAAGTTTTATTGGACATAAAATTCTTTCTAAACACCCTAGACTATCTTTATAATAATGAAGTAAATTTCCGAGAAAGCAAAAGTACATACAGCATTCAGCGACAACAGGTCTACGGAGAGAGTTTTCCCAGGTCGATGTGCACATTTCATTGTCCCGCCATGTAAACAATTGAACAATGAGTGCCATTCATGGGGTGCGGTCCAGTGAACGCTACAAACGCTCTGGAGCATTTGTAGCGAGCTCCCGAGTGGTCCGTTGGTCACTTCCGTCGCTTTGGAGCGCCATGGCAGTGGTTATGATGTCATGGACATCGTTCCCGCCTCGCTCCAGATGCTAACGATGGAAACTAGGGGCAGCTGGAGCGATTAATGGTTTCATGGCAGGGTTTCAAAGATGACAGTTCGGAACATTATTTGTGGATGCATCGTCCACTCAATATAATTAGTGCTTTGACTGTTTGAAATAGTGATCAGCCTACCAGAATATTATATATTTCTGAATCCTGTTAATTGGGATAAATTTTACATTAATATGAGGTTGAGAAGCTCTACGTCCCCAAATGTAAGAACAAGACAAATATTTCCTATTTTTTTATAAGTTTTATACAAGTTTCCCTATTTTTTATATATTCCATGGTACATATATACGTGAGGCAGAAAGATCAGGAATCAGTGAAGTTTGTGCAAATTTAAATGAATGATGCAGACATGCAAGCATGAATTGCTATTAAATACTTTTAACACCCAATCATAAAAGTCGTGGGCTGCGCAATTCAAATAAATCTCGCACTATCAAGGTAATTTGCACGAAATCCACTGCTCAGTCGCTGTTCTGAATCACGCTTGAAGCTGATGCAGCAAAATCTTCATCCCTGGACTAGCTTTCTGCTCCTTAAGCTGGATGAGGAAGCATTAAGCTCTGAAAAATGAAAGGAATGCGAAACACAGGAATACACAGTTAATGCATTATAATGTTTATTTCACTTTTCCTGACAGAATGTGTTACTGCAACACACAAAAGCAAAATATATCTGAATAAAAATAGTATTTGACAACAAATGTTTTCCCTGTTTAATAATGTTCAAATTGCTCCAGAAAATCTTGTCTTGTCGAAGAAAGAGTGATCACATATTAGCAGCACTGAATATCAAATATTTAAGGGAAAAGAGACGTCTGCCCATGTGGCAACGGAGCTGAACATTATAACTAACTCAAGCTTTCCCAACTCAGAATCGGGTTACCGATGAACCGAATGTTGCAAGACGAAGCGAACTTCGAAATATAAAACACCAGATTTTATTACAAACACTTCAAGCATTGACTTTGTCTCAGCCTATGGTGGAACCTCACAGCTATAGTATTTATAACAGGTACATTCTCACAAAGAGTATACTCTATAGGGTGACACACTTGAAAAGTATGTACTTCACTCCAATCCAAAGGACTGACAAGGACCATGAAGCTTTGAGGAAAAGTTCACACAATCCATTAGCACCGAGTTATATGAACATGAGATATAAACATATGTGTACACCACTGTAGATCAGCTATGGCAGATAAGCTATGGCACAAATGCAGATCAGTAACAATGATGAAAATCGCTGGGTAGTTATCAAAAAATTCTTTAAAGTTCCAATGAAAATGAGTTCTGGTGCACAATCTCTGAGTTTGAATTTCCAGTCAGTCCATTATTGCCACAGTGATACTTTTTGATACAAATAAACTCATAAAAGCTCAGAGCAGGGTCCATTTAAAAACAAATGATGCACTCCATTTTAAAAGACAGATTAGAATGATACAACTTAACGTCCACACAGTGCATTAACTCCATATGACATGCAGTGGCGTATGCAGGATGCATATACGTTTGTTGCCCTGATTTCCTTGGCTACACCTAGTGGCCTTTGACCCCTGCCCAATAGTGGGAGGTCAGGGAATTCCTGGAGGGTGGTTACTATCGTATTGGGCACTCTTTGAAACATATGATTCGATACTTTTGTAGCTCCGATTTGCTATTCGTCACCCCTGAGACCTTTGACCCCTGAGTGACCATTGACGGTCAAGGGATGACAAGATATATCTGAACACCTTACATCAACCATGTGCCTTTTATAAACCTATGATTCGATATGTTTGTAGCCCTGATTCACCTTTTGTCACCCCTGTGACCCTTGAAGGTCAAGGGATGACAAGACGGATCTGAAGACCTGACCATCGACCTTTGAAACTTTTTAATCCTATGATTCGATACGTTTGTAGCCCAGATTCACTTTTTGACACCCCTGTGACCTCTGAGAGACCCTTGAAGGTCAAGGGATGACAAGAGGGATCTGAAGACCTTGCCATCGATCTTGGCACATTTTTAAACCTAGCTATGATTCGACAGGTTTGTAGCGGCTGTTTGCAGGTTTGCTTTTCGTCACCCCTATGACCTTGACTGTGCCTTTTCAGGGGTCACGGTTGCAATTTCGAACTCGAAAGTTCTTCCATCGTGTTTCTTGTGCCCAAAAACCTAAACATTGAAAGTTTCGCAAAGAAATTCTGTCTTTTTTATATTTCGAAAAATTTAACATTGAAAGCCCATAAGGCAAAATTTGGATTTTTGGTTGGACCCAATTTATGGGGTCAAAAGTTCATATTTATAAATTTTCGCTTTTATAAAACAACAAAACAAAACTTACGACCTTTTTCTACCTAGGTACCAAATTTAATTCATGTGGCACGAAAGAAAGTGTCTGAAATTATAGGTTAGAATATATGACACACGATCAATGGGACACTCTGTATACAGAAATTGAACATGTTCAAGATATATATATGTGTTTGTGTGTGTGTGTGCGCGTGTGTTGAACATGTTCAACTAATAGGTCTAAAAATTGGGGAATTCCACAGGCGTTGACACCAAGCAAAAGATACAACAGCCCAAAGCAAACATATGATTCATACCTCTCCTGAGACCTTGAAAATAAAAGTTTTTCCCTGCATCAGCATCGCAGTCCCTTGGCTAAGCCGAACAACTGGAAATTTCCGTTGACAGATTCGACATAGAAGTAAAATAAATACATCATTAGCTTAAGAATAGAATGAACGCGCACTAATGTAGCACTGGACATACTAATGATGCATGAAAGCGATATATATAATCACAGGAACTCACCTGACTGAGAGCGCTCAAGAGCACATATTGCTGGGTGCATTTATAGTAACGTCACAGAGTAAGGATATCTTTACTCTGTGGTAACGTCTTCAGCCAAGGAGACAGTAAAACAAACACGGAATGATGTCCTTATAAAGACGGTTTATCTCAGAGACAATCTTCAAAGCACGATGACAATGAATTCTTGCTTGTCTTCTTTTCAGATGGCCAACTCAGTCTCATGTAGTAACACTATTTTGACACAGAAACACAAACTACTCACTCGGGTAAATAGTTGCTGACTAACGAAAATAACGGAAATTTGAATCTGAACGCCCGCCGAAAGACGTCGTAGTACCTCCTACAGGGATAGATGGCATAAAAACTAGTCGCATTTTCCCCGGCCGGCTGGTTGCTGTACTT
This sequence comes from Pyrrhosoma nymphula, assembly GCA_963573305.1. Classification (NCBI taxonomy): domain Eukaryota; kingdom Metazoa; phylum Arthropoda; class Insecta; order Odonata; family Coenagrionidae; genus Pyrrhosoma; species Pyrrhosoma nymphula. The sequence continues at coordinate 89,444,516 of OY754334.1, read as the reverse complement.
CATTTATTTTGATTCGAACATCGAAATGCGCACAATATCGCTTCAGCGAACAGGAAGCACAGGAAGCATTACTTGCAAACCTGTGAATTCCGGTGTTGTTGGTGGTAGTATTTGTTTATCATTATTCCGCTGAAATGGTAAGCAAAAAAATACATTTACATTGTATTTAATACGTTTATGAATTTTTCGATCTTCTTAAAAGTTGTGTAAAGGCGTCATAAAATTAGTAAACGGCAAGCTTGGAATTTATCTAAATCAATCATGCTGAAATGACGTGGGAGGAAATCTCATTTCATGTTTTCGTCTTATATTACTAGAACGTGGGATTCAATTCCGCTCGGCCAAAAGCTAGCAACTCAGGACATCCTTTCAGTAAAGACGGAAATTACGGAGTGGAGAATGTAATGACGTACGGGTGAGTGACTTGACAACTTCCTTACCTTACTCGAACTTCTTGAGAGTGGCCTTCATCCCTGAAATGCTTAGTATGTTTTTCATTTACAGTTACATCTATATGCACAAGGACATTTAAGTCCTCATGCTGGCTAATTACGCAAATGTCTGTTTTTTGTCAAATTCATAGGTGTTGTATAAAATTCAACAATGGCTAGGTCTTGCCCTATTTCCGTTGATCGTTTCTTCCTTAAGTTAACATCTGGGAACTCCTTTTTAAATTTTAAAATGAGCAATTGTTAAGGGTTGAGGTATGACAGTTCTAGGTGGAGAGGAAACTGTCATTATTTCATTGTTTGGTCATAGTATTAGAGATTTTGTCATATGTGCCTTTTCCATCATTATTGAACTCATATTTTTAAACCGGAAAGTAATACATTTCCTGCTACTTTAGAAGTTTTAATAGTTTATTTCTCGAATGAATGCATGTGGATCCATCATTGGTATTAAATTTCTTTTGGAATTTTAAGAAATTTCTTTTGGCATTTTAAGATATTTATTTTCTTTGAAATAAAATTTCAATACTTAACTATGAAACGTTAATGTGACCAGTGGTATTTCCTTAGAATAATTTTGCATTGACAGAAATAGGTATATTGTTTTATTCCTTGGTTAGCCCGGGGGAAATTACCAATAGATTTAATAGAAAATTCAACTTATTTAGAGACCTTTGCTTTGGAGACTACTTTAAGAGTAATCTCATTGATCTGTATTTTAGGCGTATGTAAAGAATTTTTGTACCTAATGGGATCAGGAAATAAGTTTACATGTATCAAATTTATAAAATGCTGACATCGTGCAGATTTAAAAAATATCTCCTACTCATCATTACACGTCTTGTGCCTATGTGGGTGAAAAATATTATTACAGTCCCTCAGGCTCATATTTAATCTGCTTATCAATTGTCTTCTGCTAATTTTATAACTGGGTGCCATGTAATTTGTGTTATATTCTTGGTTATTTCTAGTTATTACTTGTCTTATTCTTAATTAATTAACTGGTTTTATCGTGAGAGAGAATAAATATATCATGTTCAATGTGTAAACAACGGAACAATAATGTTTTATTTTATTTTATAAAACCAAAGTAACTTATGTAACCAAGTAAATGTTTCCATGTCAACCTTACAATTACATACGTAAAACTGACTGAGTTTAGTCAACTTCTCTCGAAACTCCCCCATAAATGCAGGACAGTTTTTAATTTTAATTAATACAATGATATTTACGTTTCAATACAAATGTAAGCTCTGCTAATATAATAAAAATCTTAGCACATTATTCAGTATTCATCAAATTCTCAATTAGTATTACATAAGAACATTTTTTTTAAACATAACCAATAAATGATAAACTATTCTCATATTATATAAAATTTGGGACATTAATTCAATTATCGTAACACACGTTTCAAATTTTTGCTCATTCTTAAAATAGCAGTTCTTTAGCACATTTTTCAAAACTAATAGAAAACAATGGTTTAGTCAGAATATCACAAACATTATACTCAGTTGGTGCATATTTAATATTAAACAAACCTTTATAATATTCATCTTTGACGAAGAAATATTTTATTTCAATATGTCTACTTTACTTAATTCTTCCCGCTTTCATCATCTTAATTGTGCTTTGATTATCAATGTAGGTATATAGTACTTTTAACTTTCTCGTATGTAAGCTCTTTCATTAACTCTACCAGATACTTAAGTTCTTTATTCACAAGCAGCGATAAGCTCGGCCTCTGTTGTGGACTGCGCTATAACAGCTTGTTGGCGAGAACACCAAGAAATTGGACTATCATTCAACATTATAACAAAACCCGAGGTACTCATCCGTCGAAGTCTTTTCTATTATCCATTTCTCTGAGTCTAACCCCCATAGTCGTCACCCCCATAGTCTGAATCGCAATATGCTACTAACTCACAATTTTCATCAGAGTTCTTTTCCCTACTATAGAAGATACCAGCATTAGTTGTTCCCTTTTAATACCTGAGGGTTCTCTTAATATTCACGTACTCTTGTTTCTGTTGATTTTCCATCGATCTGCTTTCATAGTTCACTGCAAAACTGAGATCTGGACGTGTCTTACAGGATAAATACAGGAGACTTCCGACAGCTTCTCGGTAGTTTGATTTCATTTCTTTTTCAGGAATCTTCATATTCTTCATCCAGTTTGGTATCTGGAGTAATTTGTGTCTTCATTGGTTTTGGGTGTTCCATGCCATATTTCTTCAGAACTAGGTTTGCATAGTTTTCCTGAGAAATAATGATTCCTCCTTCATTTTTTACTATGTTCATGCCAATGTATGACTTTGGTTCCAACTCGAGTGTTATTTCAAATGCTTTCCTTAGTTTATCTAGCAATTGCTTAATCTTTTCTTTCTCTTGTTTAATAATTATTCCATCATCAACATGTATCGCTAGAAACATATCTCCAGCTTGTGATTTGAAGATGCACTGGTCTGTCTTCAGCTGAATCATGTTAAGTTCTTTGAGGGTTGTTGTAAACTTCTTATTCCATTGACAAGGTGCTTGTCGAAGACCATACAGTGACTTTTGCAGGAGACAGAATTTTCCTGGCTGGTCAAAACCTTCTGGTACTCTAATATAGATCGGTTCTTCTAATTCACCGTTGAGAAATGATGTTTTCACATCTAGCGTGTGAATTTCCCTGTTTCTCTTGGCTGCTATGGCAAACAACAATCTCAAAGAGGTTGTATCAACCACTGGACTAAAAATATGTTTATAATCTGTTTTTCTTGTCTTGAGAGCATCCTCTTGCCACTAATCTGGCTTTAAATTTTCTATTATCTTTGACTTTAAAAACCCATCGGCTTGTGAGGATAACTTTTCCTCGTGCTTCATCTTCATCTACATATGTCCAAGTTTTATTCTTCATCAGTGAGTCTACTTCATTTTTTATGGCTTTCATCCATTCCTGTTTCTCTTCACAACTTATAGCCTCATCATAGGTCAATATTACTTCATCTTCACTAGTATCAAAATCCATGATGTAATTTTTAAGTTTTGCAGGTATTCTTTTCTCTCTTATTGGTCTTCTGTTCCCCTCAATTTCTTCTTCTCTTCTGTTGTCTTGGTTTGGATGAACTTCTTGGTCCTGATTTTCTTGTTCTTGGTTTTCATGTATTTCATAATTTTTTTTGTCTAGATTATCTTGTTCTTGGTTTTCATGTTCTTCATTTTCTGGGTCTTGGTTTTCATTTTCTTCGTAAAATTCTATATTCATTTCTTCTTCTAGTATGTGTGCAGAGCGAGGAAAGTTGTTTGTAAAAATTACATCTCTACTTACAAAAACTTTTCTTTCATTTTCGTTCCACAATCGGAATCCATTTGGAGCATAACCTACAAAAATAGCTTCTTCACTCCTACTGTCCAATTTCTTCAGGGGTTTTACTACTTTTGAAAATACTTTCTGGCCAATTATTTGTAAATTTCTCAAGTCTGATTTCTTTTTATACCAGTTTTCAGCAGGGGTGTGAGGGATTCCTTTGGTTGGACTTCTGTTTGTCAGATAGGCTGCTGTTTGTACTGCTTCACCCCATGGATATTTTTCACATTTAGCATAAAAAATGAGTGCTCTGGCTTTATTCATTAATGTTAGATTTAAACGTTCACTTTTTCCATTCAATTGGGGGGTATGCGGAATGGTGAAGTCCAATATAATCCCTTTTTCTTTACACCATGTAATGAGTAGCTCATTTTTAAATTCACCACCATTGTCACACCTAATGTTACTGGCTTTTAGATTGAAATGGGCTTCTCCCTCATTTATAAATCTTTTAATGCATTGAAAAACTTCTGAAGCTGTTTTTGTTTCTAGGAGATATACCTTACAAAAATGTGTATAATCGTCCAGCAGTGGGATGAAGTAGTTCTTGTTGTCATAGGTTGGAGGATCAATTGCCCCACACAGGTCTGAGTGTATAATTTCCAGGGGACGACTAGCTCTCTCTCTCTCACTGTTATAAAAGGCAGTCTCACTTGTTTGGCTCTTGCACAAATACTGCAATCAACAGTCTTAAATTTATCAGCGTTGAATACTACTTCATTGCACAGCTTGGGAATCTTCATCAGCTGACTATGACTGAGGTGGCCTAATTTCCTGTGCCATTCTTCTATTCATGTTGCCTTCTCTTCTGCAAGCATTCTTACCAGATTTCTTCATGTTTTCAACATAAAGTCCATTGTCCATTTTATTCCCTTCTATAATAACCCTGTCCTTAGGTATTTCTAATTTGGCGTTCTGGATGTATGCCTTTTCATCGTCAAAATATACTGTTCTGTTACTTTTTGTTACACAGTTTACTGACATGAGATTTCTTGTCAAATCAGGCACAAAATATACCTCATTTATGTTACAGTTGTCCAGTTTGACTGATCCTAAACCTTTTATTGACATAAAATGTCCTTTCTTTACTATCTTTACACTGTCTGTGTATTCTTTCATGTCTGATATAACTTCTTTTTCTTTGATCATCATTTTATTACAACCACTATCTACCACCATCTCAAAGTCATTGCTTAGCTCCGGTTTATTTATTGATTCACTGTGATTGGCAAAGAAAGAAATCTTACTTGTTTTTGATGGTTTCTCATTGCTAGAGTAGTTATTTTTCATCGGTCTGTTCTGTTTTTTATTTCTCTCTTCATGGTGATCTTTGAAGAAATAGTCTTCCAATTTATGATTTAGTTTCTTGCATTACATACCAGCTTTACTTTTGAGGAAACATTCTTGTTCGCCATGGTTAGTTTTTTTACAAATTACGTGCTGTTTCTTCTTACATTGTGTCTTAACATGTCCTCTTTGCCTGCATACGAAGCATTTAACATCGCTGTTATACTGCCTTTTAGTTTCTGCTTTGAATGACACAGGTATTTCCTCTTTTAACTCTTTAAACTTGAATTTGTCCTCTTCCAGCGACAAACGCAATATAAGATTTTCTATTGTTTTGTCTGCTTGCGATGATGAGTCCCACACGCTACTAAAATCTTTGAACTTTTCGGGCAAAATTATCATAATTGTGGAAATGAGCGTTGGTTCAGAAATTTCCTCATTTAACACTTTAAGCTTAAAAACCAAATTTTGAAGTTGACTAATATTGGTATGAATGTCTTTACTCTTATCGTATTTATAATTGTAAAATTCTTGTAACATTAACCACATCTCCTGGTTGGTGTTCTTCTTGTAGATGCGCAGAAGCGTATCATACATATCTCTTGCGGTTTCACAAAAAGATGTACCTTCACTGCCTTGTCCACCGTTCTTAATATTGCATGCTCAGCTGCTGCTTATATATATATATATTTTTTTTTTCTGTCTGGATTTGACTCATTTTCATCTTCCCCACCAAACCCTGTGTTCGTCCTTTTATGTGTTCCTATCCATTTCCATTTCCTATGAATGTATGAATTTATTCGCGCCTTTGAGCGTCATGTTTTCGAATGATTGAGTATATATATATATATATATATATATATATATATATGCATAAATAAAACAGTGATACACTAAACAAACACAGAAACATGCAAAAAGGACACTCACAAAAGAAAACTTGTACGTTTCGGCGTCAGGACGCCATCGTCAGCGGTAGAGGAATGATCTTTCCTCATGATCATTCCTCTACCGCTGACGATGGCGTCCTGACGCCGAAACATACAAGTTTTCTTTTGTGAGTGTCCTTTTTGCGTGTTTCTGTGTTTGTTTAGTGTATCACTTTTATTTATGCATGTGCATCGTCGCCGAGAGCGATTTTCTACCAAGACATTATATATATATATATATATATATATTATTTATTTATATTTTTATATATATTTAAATTCATACAATCATAGGAAATGGAAAGGGATAGGAACACATAAAAGGACAAGCACAGGGTTTGGTGGGGAAGATGAAAATGTGTCGAATCCAGACAGAAAAAATTTCACCTTACCCAGGATTCGAACCTGGATCTCCCAATTGCTGGTTAGGTATGCTACCAGTTACACCAGCAAGGCTACTCAATTAACTGCTGAATTCGACGGGGTTTTATGTCACACCCCATGCCCAACTTTAGCGGACGAGAGATGGCACTTCTTCGAGACCTCTCGAAAGGTCGAATACTTGGGCGCCTACCGTTTGGACTTAAGTCTCAACTACCTCCAATTCCTTTCGGGTTTGGCCGACTGTGACTTTGACCTCTGATTTTAAAGCGCCAACCAATTCATTAAAATATTCGTCCCGCTTCACCTCTCTCTCCTCCTTTCTTTCCCTCTCCTCCTTATCTGCCTTCTCCCTTCTCTCTCTCTCCTCCTTTCTTTCCCTCTCCTCCTCCTTTCCCTCTCCTCCTCCTTTCTTTCCCTCTCCTCCTTATCTGCCTTCATCCAACTCAAAAGGGAGTCTATTGAACCCGCACTCGCTGAGCCGATAGCTGGTGGGGGGAGTACCTTCACCACATCTCCCTCCTGTTCCATCACGGCGTGAACTGACTCATCGCCGTGCTCGTCGGAGTCCGACATCGTTATTTCCTCCATCAATTTATCAAATTTATCCTTCGTAGCCATTTTTCTAGATCGCCTCCTGAGCTGATCAAGCACACATACTTCTTTAATGAATCCAAAAGGCATGTGACCAAATTACGGCTTCGTGAACGCCCCTGAACAACCGTGGTTGAGGTGTCACGTGAGCCCCAGAACACAATACTGAACGAACGCTTACCCACAGAAGTAAAAGATTAATTAATTCATCCAAAATAACTTGCGTGGGGTGAGCGGTCCACACCGAAACAAAAAAAAACTTCGAGGGCACAGACGTCGTCTCCCAACTATGCAAACTCTTAAATTAAAGATATTCAGTTTCAACAATGAGCACCCAAGGAAGTAATTCTCTTTGAAACAAATGAGTATTCCATGAACTAAAACACTCGAGATCCTGTCCGCAGCGCCATTATATGTGACGGATCCATCCTCCTAACCCGCATTTTACTAGGGGAACAGCCGCACACATAGAGATCCGCATTTAAGCCCAACGAGGGGCGTACTCCGCGGAACCCAAAATAAAATTAAAGGATCCCCCCGAGGCGTTCAATTTTCAAATGTCTAATAAGGGACTGATGGGGACAAACCTTCCCAGAAACTGGGATGAACCACAAACAATTCCTTTTACACCTATTTATGGTGGCTCTTGGCTGAACATGAACAACATGCGTAACATTTTTATAGGACACTAAACAGAATTGGATAAATTCCCTGATGGGCATGAGATGAAAATGTGGATGATTGTTACAAATGACATGGATGATGGCGAAACCCTACAATGACATAATAAAAAGAAAATTAACAGGTACAATCAATAGCTCGCATGGCATAGGCCGCATAGGGTAGAGATTCCTCTAGCGAGATGAACACTTTTATGCCCGAAGGCCAAACACACTGCACAAAAATGGATTAATTTAGGCTGAAGGATCTTAGGGTTGCCTTCAAGAGTTAAACCACACCTAAGATTCCTTGGAGTGAAGCGGTTTTCCCACGCTGAAGGGGGGAAAAGGGTGGTATGGCGGTTCGTGATGGCTTACGTGGAGATCCAGGGATGAAGCGATGACAGGGATGAGTTGTGACCATCGACGCACCGACTTCTCGTGTTGGACAGCTGCACGGCCACCAAAAGTGGCTTCGCTGCGCTCGTGTCCCGGGAAGAAATGATGCTGTTGTGCGTCGATCGGAAGGTCCGGCTGCTCGCAAACGTACTTCTACGCTTATGCCTTTTACCAGCGGGTGGAAGTGTTGCGGCTCTCACTCGGATTCTTCCTCCAACTCCGTGTCGCTCCAGGATCTGCACACACGTCGCCTCTCGCCACCAGTGACTAGTATAATCTCCCTGGAGGCATAGCCTCCCGCCACCAATTACAAATGTATTCTCCCCGGAGGCATAGCCTCCCGCCAATGCAGAGCGCTCACCGCCCTTAAATACCCACAAATGTGGGGGGGGGCGTCCGTGGGCACACCACATGGGAAACAGGGGGTGGGGAAACTGGGGAATCCCCACACATTGGGGTAAAACACTACTCCCCCCATGGGCCACTTGACACTGGTGACGACGTGGGAGGGAGGGGGAAACATACCCTCCCGTCGCCAGTGACATCACTAACCTTGGCCATAGGAGCATCCAGAGCAGTTCGTCTCCCCAGGAAAAATGGGGTGGGGAATGAAAAAGGGGAAAAAAAACAAACGAAGGACAAGCCGCTCAAACGCACAATGACGCAAGGGGACCCAAAACTAAGCGCGATGGTAAAACCGTTACAGTCAATATATATATATCATGTTCAATGCGTAAACAGCAGAACAATAATGTTTTTTTTTATTTTATAAAACCAAAGTAACTTATGTAACCAAGTAAATGTTTACATGTCAACCTTACAATTACATACGTAAAACTGACTGAGTTTAGCCAACTTCTCTCAACAATTTGTTCCAATTTTTTTGCATCTTCCACCTCTCAAATGTGTTGTTTGTCATTCATGATACCATCTTATTGAATGTATCTTCTGTTTTAAATGACATTACGGCTGTGTATTTTTTTCAATAATCTAAATGAGTGGGTGTCATTTAAATAAAAGATTTAACCCTTTCAATGCTAGCAAATTTCAGGGTATTTCATTCTGCAAAGGGCATTTTCGTATAATTTTTAATGATTTAGCTCAACAATTTTTGAAAATTAATACACATTCTTTTAAACTTCTAGCTTTTTTTTTTCATATATTCTACTTGCATTTTGTGACTGAATGATGAAAAATAATGCATTCAGATTGCATTTTGAGAATAATGAAAATTAACTACATATTTAAATACCATATTTACTTCAGTACTACACACCCTCATATACGATGTGCAGTGTGCACTGTGACTTTTTCAAAGAAATTCATGAAAAAATTTTCTCCACTAATTGTGGTTATCTAGGAAGCAGAGGTGCACTCTCCACTATTCATTTCTGGGATTTTAGGACAAATAACTTAAATTACAGGTGCTATTTTTGGAAGATAATTCCTTGTTCTTCCAAGAAATATTTAACATTAACAGATGTTAGTTGTTTTTTTCTTCGAAAACCTAACCTGAAAAATCAGTGCATCATGCCAATTTAAAACTATGCTAAAAATAACATGCCAGTGCATCCTATGGGCAGGGAAATATGGTATGTTTCTTTTGACTCATGATACAGTTCATTGTATTGTGTGCCCATAAGAGAGCCGATGACTGGCTGAACTGGCACGATCTTTCAAACGTATCATGTATGATGTTCACCTGATTTTTAATACTAATTTTGGAGAAAACCATGTGGGTAGTTCCCAGAAATATGGTACCAATAAATACATTCGAGAAAGAATCACATAGATTCATTAAATGTCATTATTTTAAATTATTTTAACCTTTTCACTCAATCTCTCCAAATATTCCTCTCCTTTTCTCTTCCCTTCCTCCCTCTTCCATTGTCAATAATGTATTATATCTTCAATGCAATCTTTGCCTTGCTTTTTGCATCAGCCTCACCATAAATCCCCTCAGCATGGATGGCCACTGTTCTACTTGTAGCCCCTCCCCCCAAACTGTCCCAATTCCAGTCCGCAACCTTGCCTCCACCCACTACTTTAGGTTTGACAATTGTTGGTTCCATCCATCTCCAGAGAGACAGAGGGATGGGAATCATAGTTGCTGTTTTCCTCTAAAATTTTATGACATTTATGAAACTGAGAAAAACCTTTTTATAATGAGATATAGCTGTTCACCCTTCCCTTGGACTAAAACCGGCCCCTGGTAGGGCCAGCCATGCTAGATAGGTCGAAGGGTAGGAGCCAGATGAAAGGTAGTTCATTTAATGGTTTTAATAAAAAAATACCATGGGAGACTGTAAAGGGGAAGCCCCTCCAACTATCATTTACCTGAAAATGGAAGTAAATCGAAGAGAATTGAATCCTGGCAACTAAGCAATGGTACCCACTGGGGTAGGTGTTGTATCCAGCAGCATGGGAGGCAAGTCCTCCATAGTCTTCATCACACAAAATCCATGCTCAACAAGGTCAAGGTACAAGGACTACGAGAGAGAAGAAGATCCCTTTCTGCCCCCTCCATACACCCTATTCCTCTCCCTCACCCCTCCCACTCCTTCCTCCTCATTGAGTAAAACAAGAATTGACTGGCCAAAAATTTGGAAAAAATTGGTCCAGTTTGTGTTTTTCATGCTCTGTTTTAAGTGTTAATGTCCATGCATGATTCCGAATGTAATCATAGCCATTTCTTTGGGCTGTTTATTTTAGCTTGGCAGCTGCCAAACCACCTGCTAGAGCATGTCATCCCCTGGAAGCAACTGAGAAAACTGTGAGTAAATGTGTTCATCTCTACTTCATTGCATGTTTGCTCTTTGCTTCTATGACAAAATGTGTGCAGAAATAGTTTTCAAATTCTATTTCATTCTCTCTAATGCCGTCGTAATCTTTCATGTTTACAGTATTGCCTCCAATAATATTTTTTTAATCTGCCAAGAAATTAGAGTCAGGGGAATTCAAAGACTATGCATCCTGTGGACAGTTAACTTTTTTGTGAAGTTTTGAAGTATGAGTAATACATATAGTAAAAATCGATTTTTTTCGCTCCACCCTAATAAGTATGTAGTTAAGGCTGACATATTACCATGCTGCATTTGAGCTGATGACTGTTTCAATAACTTGATTTTTCATGTAGTTTTTTGAAGATGCTGAATGATTTCTGTCTGATTGGGTTGTGCATAATCAGATTAAAATGAAAATAGTTTCATAGTTTAATTCCTTTTTCCAGGTAAAATTCCTTCAATTTCTTTGTGAAGAATAAGGTATTTTTTTGCTGTGTAATTGTTTGCCTCGTGTGTTGTTCTTATGAGTTATTCTTTAGGCCCTACTAAGTGTTGGAGGGGTAGTAAAAATGTAATACAGTTGCTTTTGGGATTTCCTGCTTCTGAATTTTAAATGGCCAACATTTCTTCTCCTTCTGCCGGAGACCTCGCCAGGGCTAATGATTCTCGCCTTGGTTGCACGTCAATATATATTCTAATTATGACAGGGGCGGGGGGTGGATGTAGAACATTCCGGGCAGTGTTTCTCTTTCTGGAAAGTACTGGTAACCATGCGTCACTAATCCTCTGTCCTTGGTCTCTATTGAAGTTTTTTTTGTGTTTCTCTTGCAAGAATAGTGGGAATGTCGACGTATATGGAGTGGCCTTGGGCAGTGTGTTCAGCCACGGCTGATTTTTCTTGGTACCCCAGTCAAATAGCGGTGCTGTGCTCCTTGATTCTCGTTTTGACTGTCCATCTAGTCTCTCCCAAGTAGACTTTTTTGCATGTCTTGCATGTCAGCTGGTATACTCCTTCCGTCTCCATTTTTTTTCTAGAGATAAGGAAACACAAAAACAATTTTAAAAGAGACCAAGGACAGAGGATATGTGATGCATGGTTACCAGTACTTTCCAGAATGAGAAACACTGCCCGGAATGTTCTACATCCACCCCGACCCCCCCTGTCATAATTAGCATACATATTGACGTGCAACCAAGGCGAGAATCATTAGCCCTGACGACATCTCCAGCGGGAGGAGAAGAAACGTTGGCCATTTTAAATTCAATCGTGGGAAATCCCGAAAGCAACTGTTTTACACATGACTACCAACCGCGAAAGTTTTAATAATCTGACGCGTAGTAAAAATTATGCATTTGTAACAGTGTTTTTATCTACTCCCGATAAAATTACATATTTCAACTTTTTCTATTTGTTGATACAAACTCTTACCTCAACCACCTTTTTATTCTTCTATACTTCTCTTTTTCAAAATTGAGGCTAAGAAGTTCTCTGGCTGAACTCTTTCCTGTGGAACTCTCTTTAACTATGCAAAGAAATTAATTTTTTGGCTGTTATTGTCGCCATTTTGTAAAATACTTTTTCACCCTTCTGTGATTGTATTTTACTGAGTAACCCCAAAATCAATTAATTTGTTACATTTTACTATTAATTTTTTACTATTTTTTTTAATTCCCAAACATCAAAGTTGTCTCCAATTCGTCCTGTCCTGGGGCTCTTCTTTGGTTTCCTTGTACCTCCTCCTTATCTTTACTTCATCTGTCATTTTCAGTCTTCTTCTTCCTCTTCTCTGTTCTCCCTCCGCTTCCCTTGACTGCTGTATTTAAAATTCCCTTCCCTCTTAAAATATGTCTAATCCAGTTTCCCTTTCTCATCTGTATTGTTTTCAGTAGTGTTCTTTCCTCCCTAACTCTTCCTAGCACCTCCTCATTTTTTACTCTATCCTCCCATTTCACCCTCTCTAGCCTCCTCCACACCCACATCTCAAAAGCATTGATCCTATTCTTCTCTCTTCTTCCCAATGTCCACGTTTCGCATCCATACAACATAACACTCCACACATAACATTTCACCAGTCTCTCCCTCAGTTCTAGGTCCATACCACTGCATAACACATTTCTCTTCTTATTAAAAGCATCCTCTCCCATAGCTATTCTTGACTTAATCTCTATCTCACTCTTCCAATCTTCCACCAGCATGCTCCCCAGATATCTGTATCTTCTAACCTGCTTTATTTTTCCCTCATTTGGCATAACATTCACTTTTCCTCCATCATTCACAATCATAAATTTCATTTTCCCAACATTTATTTTCATTCCATAGTCTTTCATTCCTTCCTCTATACTTTTTATCATTCCTTGAAGTGCCTGGTTGTCATCGGCTAAGATCACCATATCATCAGCAAATCTGATGGTTTTTATCTCCTGTCCTCCAATTCCTATCCCTTTTCCATTCTCCAGGGATTTACTGACCATCTACTCAATGTAGATATTGAATAGTGTTGGCAAAAGGCAGCAGCCTTGCCTTACCCCTCTCCTCAGATCCATCCATTCTGTCAATTTTCCATTACCTATAATGGTCACCTTCTGGGTCTTGTACAATTCCCTTATCAGCCTCCTATCCTTCCATTATACTTTCTTTATTTTAAGAATTTCCATCAGCACATCCTATTTTACCCTGTCGAATGATTTTTCCAAATCTATAAAGCAGAGGCTTACTCCTTTTCCTCTTTCCCTATATCTTTCATCAATTATCCTCAGTAGTGCGATGGCTTCTCTTTGTACCCCTTCCTTTTCTAAAGCCAAAATGCTGCTCACCTACATTCTCTTCCATTATTCCTTGGAGTCTCAGGTTCAGAACTCTCAACAATATTTTAGCTGCATGTGAAATTAGACTAATGGTTCTTTGTTTCTCTCACTTTCTGGTGCCTGATTTTTTTGGAATTGGTATCATAATCATCTTTACAAAGTCATCTGGCCATGTTCCCTAATCATATATTTTGTTACACATTTCTACTTTTTCGTATTGACCTTCTTCTAAGCACTTAAAAAATTCGATAGGAAGCTCTTCTATTCCCATTGCCTTTCCATTTTTCATGTTCTTCATTGCTTATAATGTCAATGGAGGCAGGCGATACTTTGTGGAATTTAGTTGTACTGAACATGTTAAATAAAAGACTTTGTACTATTCCACAATATGATGTATATTTTTTCCCAATCGATTTCGACGTCTTAGCGTCATTGTCTAGGTATACATACATCTGCCACAGTTCGGGTTCTTTATATACTCCGGGAGAGGAGGTGGGGTGAGTGCTAAGACTTACGCGGGTGGGGGGTGGGAGTCGGGTTTTGGTATTGGGATTTGGCCGTTTGCGGGAGGGGAGGGAGGGGGGTTGGGATAGTTAAATGTTGCCAGCTGCTTACAAAGTGTTTAACCTTGTTCAAATCTAACCTAAAATACAGTAAAACCCCGCTTTTACGTCCCCGGAATTTACGTTTTCCCGTGATTTACAACATTTTCTCCCGGTCCCAAAAATGTTTGCATCATTATAATGTATTTTCATCCCGCTATTTACACTTTCAAAACCCGCCATTTACGACATTTGTAGGCAAGAAAGATGGCGGCTGGCGCACTTCAACTGGCGACCCTTCGAGCGTGATTAATGTTAAATACGGATAAAATACATGCTTAAAAATTATATATGAATGCTGATTTATTTGGTTCTTTAAAAACACAATTATTCGTTTGATGGTAGCACATTACATCGATAGCATTGCTGAAAAGTATATATGCCGCATATTGTAATGCTTGCGATCGGGATTCTCGAATTGGTACTAAGGAGCCATACCGGAATTTGAATTCTCTTCCCTGGCCGTACTAGCTGTTTAAACAGTACATTTAAATTGTAGCGGATGCCACAAATATATTTAATTAGATATTATTTGGCCAACTATCGCTGTCATTGTGGCGAAAAGTTAAAACGTAAGTATGTTAACTCTTGTTCTCATACTTCGCAGCGATCTTTTTCTTATTTCTCGTAACTCCCGCACTAATGCCATTCATCTTGTGTTATTAGGTTTTTAGTTACTTCACCTTTAGTTTTATTTAATGTGCAATTTCTTACGGCAATCGTGAGGAAACGTATTTTAAAATGGCAAATAAGCGTGCGAGATAATCGTCATCATTGGAAGAAAAAATCAACATTTTGCAAAGAGAATTGACTCTAATACGGGCACTCGCGTGTCCCTGACCGAAGAACTTGATATACCAGTTGAACGTGGAACACAACTGTAAAAACCCGTAAATGTACAGAGAAAAGTGCTAAGGACTACGGCCCTATTGGTAAAAGGCGTAATTACATTAAATATTCCAAGTACGATGAACTTGAAGAAATATTGAAGACATTGTTTCAATCTTCCCCCGAAATAGGCCGCATAACCGCTGCTAGAGGCGCTCGGCGCACTTATGTCTTCAAAGAATCAAATGGATGTTTACACCGTTTCAAAAGTCGATATAAATATTGACTATAAAATCATTTTTGGTGAATCTAAAAGTGTAAATTACATTGATCCTGAAACAGTTTCTCACTGGAAGTGCACAACTTTGCATAATTATGTTGATGGCTATGCCTATGCGCTTAAAGACATTTTTTATGTGGACGAGACAGGTCTTTTTTTTAATAATGCCACACAAGACCCTATAGACTTCAAAGGGGACCCTTGTCATGGGGCCAAGCTCAGCAAAGGTCGCCTTACTGTTTTATCAGGAGCTAATCCAGATGGCAGTGAGAGACTGAAGCCCTTTGTTTTTGAAAAGTCCAAAAATCAACGTTGCCTTAAAAATATTAAGAAAGACCTTGGCTACAACCTATGCAGCCAACACAAAGGCATGGATGACATAGACAATTGTTGAAGAAAAAATGTATGCCCTTGATGTAAAGATAAATATATGTAGGTAGACACCACCTCAAATCAAGTTAAGTTAAAATATGAGAATACGTTTATTTTTTGTTAACTTTTGTTTATTCATTTATTTATGTCTATTTGGTGACCCATCAAATATTAAACATCACCTGTTAATTTAAATAAAATTATTTAACATTAGGCTATGATTTTGCTTCTATTTCCTACAAATTACGATTTCCCTCGATTTACATTTTCCCGCGATTTACACTTTTTTCCTTCATCCCCGTCAAAAGTGTAAAAGAGAGGTTTTACTGTACCACAAAACCCGGACTCCACATTCACCACCACCTGTCAACTATCCCAACCCCCCTCCCTCCCCTCCTGCAAACAGCCCAATCCCAATACTAAAACCCGACTCCCACCCCCCACCTGCGTAAGTCTTAGCACTCACCCCACCTCCTCTCCCGGAGTATATAAAGAACCCAAACTGTGGCAGATGTATGTATACCTTAACAATGACGCTAAGACGTTGAAATCGATTGGGAAAAAATATACATCATATTGTAGAATAGTACAAAGTCTTTTATTTAACATGTGCAGTTCTTCATTGCTTGTATTATCTCAGAATTTTAGGGTCTTTCTGCTCTTCTGCTACCTCCATCTCTATATCTCTATCCACTAAATCTGGCTTCTCTCTTGTCTTATACAGGTCTTAGGTATACTCTCACCATTTTTCCCTTATTTCTTTCTCCCCAAATATCTCTTTTCCGTCTTTGCTCATAATAACTCTCAGTTTACTTCTTCCTTTACCATCCAGTGTAAAATTTCTTGCCTTTATACAATATGTCATATTGACCTTTTCTCTCAAGAATTTCGATATCATCACATTCCTCTTTTAGCCATCTTTCCCTAGCCTTTTGCATTTCTCTCCTTAGTTGATTGTTTAATTTGCGATACATCACTCTGTTCTCTTCCCCACTTCTATTTTTGTATTGCCTCCTTTCTTCCAGCTTCTTCAACATTTCCGCTGTTACCCAAGGTTTCTTGGCTCTTTTACCTTTGTAATACCCTATTTCCTTCTCTGCTGCTCTTTTCATGGCATTCTTTATTCTTTTCCATGTCTCTTCTACCTTCTCATTTTCTTTCTTACCTTCCGTAATTGCCTTAGTTAATAACTCACCCATTTTTTCTTTACCTGTATTCTCCAATCTTTCCATATTCCATTGAAGTACTTTCTTTGCATTTTCTATTTTATTTAACATTAGTGCCATCTCCATCATTAGTATTACATGATCGTTTGCAATATCAGCTCCTGGTAGACATTTTGCTCTCTTCACAGCATTTCTATATCTTTCCTCTACTAAAATATGATAAATTTGGTAGCGAGCTCTATCTCCTGGTGCTATCCATGTCTATATCCTCCTTTTGAGATTTTGAACCATGTGTTGGCTATAAACTATTTTTAGACAATTTAAATGAACAATATTTAGTGTGCTGGTGATAACAAAACTGGTTGAAACATTAAAAAAATATATCCATTAGTTAGAACCATCTGCAGGAATTTTTCTTCTTTGTTACTTTCACCACCATGGCATATGCATCCCCTGCTCCATGATTCATATTCAAACGTTTCCACTGTTTTCCTTTGCTGTAAATTTTTCTTGCTTAAATATGTAAATTCTTTGTAAATGCTGCCGCTTATATTATATTTTCAGTTCCCTCCTTGTTTCTCCCAAAGTTTTTACTTATGGTTCTCTCTTTTATTATCTATGATGACCTAATTTTTCTTATGCCAACCGTTTGTATATTGTGTACTGTTTTGCATATTCCTCTCTTGATTGCCATAATTTCAATTTCGAACTTGAGTGTCCTTGTTCCCTGGGTATTCCATTTCATATTTGTCGTAGCTTGGTGATATATTAATATATTTTTATTCTAATTGCTTGAAATTGTAGGCATTTCTCTTAAGTTCTGTGCTTTCATAATATTTCTGAGGACAACTCCTAATGCTCACAGAGTGGGTTTATATTTGGTTTCGAGGTATATTGAGAAATAGCCCTACACTAATACAATAGTGGTTTCTTGTGTAAATTAAGAGTTAAAGCTTTTTACTGTTCTTCATTGGCTCTAGGAATTGAGTTATATTGTTTTTTTTACAATAGCCAACAGTACATATACCTTGGCTATTATTGGTTGAATTTTGGCTCATTTTCTTACAGTACCTAGCGAGGAAGGAGGTCATAGACTTCAACATTCTTAGGAATAATCAAGGACTTCATGCCCCTCTGCGCCTACAGATGGAACGGAAGGCTGTTTCCAAAGTTGGACGTCTTCCGTTTTTGCCAAGCTCCAGGCCATCTCTTGATGTTCTCCTGGGTAGGGATGAAGAAATTGGTTTTGAAGACATTTTGAATACCAGTGAATTTGGTGAACTTGCTGGTCAACCCCATGCAGTTGTTGAAAAACAAATGGGTATCTTATAGATAAATAATTTTCTTGTTCATAATATTGGTAAAAAAATTGCTGTGTACCAGTGAAATTAAGTGGTATGTGGCTTATCTGAGCATTTCATCCTTCACATTGGCACATCAATGTACTTCAAAGTTACTCACCTTGAGTTTTTCATTTCTTTAAAAGTGTCATGGCAGATATGGTAAAATAGCTCAGTTCCATTTTTCCCATTCTGTAATAAAAGTTACTCAGAACTTGTGTCATTATTTTTTGCATGTAATAGTGCTTACCTTGCTATGGAGCATTAGTGGTAATATTGCTTTTTCCCCAAAGAAAACCTCAGAAAAATTATACAATTAGACCTCATTGGATCTAACAATAATGCAAGGTACAATAAAATCCAGTAATAACGCACCTAAGAATACTGCGGTTTTGGATATACCGTGGGTCCCAAAAAGTATCAGTTCATTTTTCTCTCGTAATGACTTTGTATCGAACTTATCACAAGCCCATAGTATCACATAGTTTCATGCTCCTATTTATGACTGTAAAATCACACCATGTCAATCGTTGTTCAACAGAAATGTTACTAATTAGTAGGTTTAGGTTTCCCTTATCTGTGGTATTGTCTACCATGGCCCTTGGTTATGCAAGGTGTATGTTTTGAGTTCTAAATTTCTCAACCACGGGGGTTTCCTTTGATTATCCACGTCTACTTATCGAGTGCGGTGGAATTTCACTGAACGTGGCTTCTCACCACTCCCATTCAAATTTCTGTGGTTTTCTTTGCCGACCTCTGAATGCGATTCTCTTTTCCATAATTGCCTTTGGTGGCTATTTCCACAATTTTTTCCTTAAGTAAAAATCTATTTGAAAGAAACTCAGCGATATTAACTTTTCATTGTACTTCACAGACAGATTCAAGACACTTTCTTGATCATGACAATAATTTTTTTCATTATATTCTTTGCCAAAACAGTAATTACTTATGAGTATTTAAAATATTGTTTAATGTTGTTTTAATTAACCTGGCATATTTTACAGCCATGATGACGATCCTTTCATGTTTTGATATACGATACATAATGGTGAAATTGAGATTTTTAGCTCATAACACTGCTAATTTCCACATTAATGATAATAGTTCCATGAAATGTTTGACAGCCTTGCAAATTGTGGTTACTATCTAAATTTTAACAAAAATAGATGCATTAGTTACACACTTCTTGACGATGCTTTGTTGTGATAAGTCAGCAGCGAAATGAAATTTAGGTGAATCTGCAATTCCAGGTAATTTTCGTCTTTTGAGTTAACTTTATATGTTTTTACGAATGGAAGGAACATCCTCCCAAGTGTTGCATTTATGCTTAGTAGAAAACTAAAATTACCTTAAAGCGAGCATTTGTGGCTATGTCCTCTGAAGGTGAGGATGATGGCTGCCTTCTATTATTATATTTTTCATGTGAGGGCAATAACAATACCTTTTAGAGGAAGAAAGCTTTCATGTAACGTTCCTTTGTTTCAACTGCACAGTTCACTTTTGATTGCATTACTCAATATGAAGATGACAACTGTGGACTTTCTATCCAAACTTGATTAGTTTAAATGTTATGATGTTTCCAGAAAGTGTATAATTAAATAGGCAAGTAACTAAGATTCATATTTCTCGTTACCTTTGTAATATATCCCACAAGATGATTACGAAGGTGCCAGGTAGTTGGAGGGACATATTAACTTTATCGTACGATGATATCGATGATGGTTTTCAGTCTCGTGGTTTATTTAAATATAACAAGCCCATTTGTCAAAAGATCATTATTACTTTTGATGATGTAAAATTTGTTTTTGTCATAATGGTGATGCAAAAGTTTTCCTAAAGGCTATTCACGGTAGATCTTGTACACTTTCATACACCAAGTTATCATTCCCATGAGAGCTCTTTGCTTTCCTCTTAATGATGTTCATACTTGAAATGAATGGAACTGATAAGTCTGACCATAGTCATATTTGCATGGAAAAGAATTTCCAACTTCCGAATGATTTTCAAAGAGAACTCAAAGAACGATTTCCTTTGAAAAATGATTTAATTCCAATCCGGGAAACATGACAGGCAAGATGGTAAAGGTAGCTAGCACATTATGATCTGTTAGGGCTCGCATTATAGATTGTGACCACGTTGTTAATATAATTTTGGATTATATTCACAACGATCTTATTCTCAACGTTCTAACAAATTCACAATACATATATAATTTACAATTAACACGGATGATTGGATAAGCAAGTTCTTCACATCAATTATATGCATGTGTACATAGGTAAAGCCTGGATCATTAACCTTGTTGTGATGTCATAGTGAATTATTTATTTAAAGCTGAGTGCACTACAGAAATCCTTCTGGTTTTACAGTTAAGTTTCTTAAGTTTTTATCACATATAAATTGACATTTAAACCGGTTTTTCATCGAATAAGATGATATTGGCAAACATTTTTTGAAAATAACATCAGATGCTACCTGTTCATGAAGACGTAATGACTACATCCTTTCTACCTCACTGAAAGTCCATAGGAAGCCAGCACCCAATTGGTTGTAGGTTTAAATCCCATACTGTGCTAATATGATAGGTGATTTAAAATGTATTTGGTGATTTACTGCTTGCATTTGTTGGCTCAGTGTCCCGACAGTATTTAGTTGGATCTCCATTGGGAAATCTCTGATACTGCCTTTTCATTGCACGGCAAGTAATTTTCGTGTGTTATCTGTGCAAGGTGGCCTCCTTCCGAGTCGCGACCTTCAATCGACCGCAGGAATTTGGTGATTCAGTGTCAACTACTGGTTGTGGCAATAGCCTTCTGCAAAGGCAATAAATTAGTGGTGATACAGTGTCCAAGCAGTGTACTTATGAAAAAGCAAAGCAGATTTTAGATGATTTGAAACCTAGGTCACCCTCAACCCGTTATGCTCCCTATAAAAATGTTATGTACTCTAATATCATCAGACCTAAGCAACTCTCAGATGGTATACCCTAAGGTTGAAATATATGAAAATATGCAAAGAAAATAATATTTTCGTCTACCTATACGAAAATAATGTGAATATTGCCTTGTGTTTTTACGTGGAGCTTCAATTATGTGTGTAGACATTGTAACCCATTGAGAATACTCATTTCTTCTCATAATAGTGGAGGTTGCCTCTAATATGGGGTGTTCCTCCATACCCCCAGACCCGCATTATAACAAGATTTTCTGTATATCACTAGTTACCATTCATTTTATATGAAATAAATAGGAAAGAGGATTATGGTAAAATTGGCTGCAAAGGAAAAATTGCCATGGCGAGGAAGTCTTGGAGTTCTGTGGTTGAAGTAACCTTATCTTAAATACATGGCTCATACATTACCCTAGAAATGTGGCAAAGGGCCAGGAGATACAAGTTTCAGCTGGATTATTTTATGGTAGGACACATTCAGAACCATTGTCATTAACTTACTTTGTATTCCAGTGGCAGATGAAGATCATGAAAGAAGTGCAAGAGAGAAAGAAATGGAAGAATGTAATCTCAGAGCTAGGCAAAATAATGTTCTAGGAACTTAATAATAAACTTTGACGAAGAAAGAAAGCATGTAGATGAAGAAAGAAAAAAAGAAAGCCATGGGAGCATAGTGGAGAGAATAGATCTACTGCTTAAAGAAATGGAAGAATATAATCTCAGAGCTAGGCAAAATAATGCTCTGGGAACTTAACAATAAACTTTGATGAAGAAAGAAACAAAGAAAGCCATGGGAGCATAGTGGAGAGAATAGTTCTACTGCTTGAAGAAATTTCGAAAAGAGGGAAGAGCAGATACATTTTATAGGAAAGTGAAATAAGTGACCAATGGTACCAGAGGAAGGGGATTTCTAATGGTGAAAGAGGTAAGACAGGTAAGCTGACTGTAGTACCATGAGAGGTGGAAGGAGTATGGTGAAGAGCTTTATGGCATGCATGTAAGTTCTTGTAACTTAAATGTGTATAGAGTGAAGGTGATTTTTGAGTATCAAATTTTAATTTATTCATTAAAGTAATATTATTTTAAAAATTAATATCTAAATTGTGTCTAAATAGCCTTGATGAATACTATTGTACCTACCAAAGGAAATGCAGCAATTGACCACCCTGGACAGCTCAATTTGTCAATATGCCATGGGTTGGCTATGGTAGAGGAGGAAAAGAGATAAGTGGTGAAGACGTAGAGGGGAACAGAAATGGCCGAGAACATTTGTTGGGGGAGCAGAACGTTGAAGGAGGTGACAGGAGGAGGATTGCTTAGGTGGAGCAGAAACTACGCTGAGCTAAAGGGGAAATAGATAATTACGAGAATGAGTGTTGAAACATCCAAGAATTGACTATTTTATACAGAGATTGTCCGTGTAAAGATGAGATTTGTTTTTCATCTACGCTGAAATGTTTGCAATATTCGTCCGTTGCACTTGCATCCTCTTCCTTGAACTACGACCTTGACGTGGTGGAAGGGCTTGTGCGTTCCAATGACCCCTAGAGCTGGACTGGCAGGAGCAAGTACATTGCTCCTGGTAGGGCCACCCATGCCAGATAGGTCGAAGGGTAGGAGCCAGACGAAAGGTAGTTCCGTGATGGTGTCACGTTAAAAATACCGTTGAGTCGCGTGGGATACCTCTCAACTATCACCTCCCAGAACATGAAAGTCATTCAAAGAGATCTGATTCCTGGCAACTACGGGACGCCGCCCACTAGGGCGGGTGTCGTGCCCGGCAGCGGGGGAGGCAAGGCCTCCGCGGTCGTCATCACACGAAATCCTTGCACAGAATCATCATCAGAAGATACAAGGGAAAGGAGGGAGAAGAAGAAGAAAAAGAGGAAGAGGAGGAGGAAAACAGTGGTAAAAATAGGAACTTGGAACGTAAGGACCATGATGAGGGCCGGGAAGCTTGAAAATATTAAGCAGGAAATGGAAAAAGGAAATATAGATGCTTTGGGATTGTGCGAGGTTAGATGGAAGGATAGCGGGGACTATTGGAGTGATAACTACAGGGTGATCTATAGTGGGGGAGATGAGAGTCAACGGGGGGTAGGCATGGTACTGAACACAAAATTGGGACTGAGGGTGGTAAACATTGAACAGGTGAACGACAGGATACTAGTGGTAGAAATAAAAGCACGGCCGACGAATTTCGTCTTGGTCCAGGTATACATGCCTACGAGCAACCATAGGGAGGAAGAGGTGGAAGAGGTGTACGAGCAAGTAGAAGAAATAATTAGAGAAGTGCCGGGGAAGAAAAACCTGATAGTGATGGGTGACTGGAATGCAGTGGTGGGAGAAGGGAGGGACGGATTAGAAGTAGGAGGGTTTGGGCTAGGAAGAAGAAATGATCGCGGGGAAAAGGCAGTTGAATTTTGTAGAAGAAATAAATTAGTAGTGACAAACACTTGGTTTAAACATCACCCCAGGCGTAGGTACACATGGAAAAAGCCGGGTGACACTGGGAGATATCAAATTGATTATATAATGGTGAGGCAGAGATTTAGGAACAGTGTAAAAAACTCTCGTAGCTATCCAGGGGCGGATGCGGACTCGGATCATAACTTGGTGATGATGAATTGTGAAGTTAGATTCAAAAGGCTTTGTAAAGGTAGGAAGATAAAGAGGTGGAACCTTGAAGCATTGAAAGGGTTGAAAAGGAGGGAATACCAAGAGCTAGTAGAAAAGAACATAGGTGAAGAGAAGCGGATGGGAACCATAGAGAAGAGATGGGAGGTTATAAAAACAGGCATCGCAAGAGCGGCAGAGAAAACAATAGGAACGGTGGAAAAGAAGAGGGTTAAGAAGCAGTGGGTTACAGAAGAAATGATAAAGAAAATGGAGGAGCGAAGGATATGGAAAAACGTGAACACCGACGTAGGGAAGAGGAAGTACAAGGAATTGAATAATAAACTCAGGCGAGTGACCAATCGGGCAAAAGAAAACTGGTGGAAGGGACAATGTGAGCAAATGGAAAAGATGCAGGAGGAGGGGGAAGTGGGCGCTTTGTACGCCAAGGTGAAAATGTTATAATAATAATAATAATAATAATAAAACGTCTTTATTGGGCGAGATTGGGACTAGAAAGTCCCATCTTCCATCTAACCCCTCGTCAAACATAAAATTATTGCAGTTAAATACATTGTCAAGTTGCTCTTGGAATTACATTCAACAATCAAAATTATAAGTTAGCAAAGTGTAAAAAGATGTGAGCAAACGTGGGAAAAACCTAAGGATATTGACTGTCGTCCTTATTGGAAAAAAACCCACTGCAGGAAAACGCCCACACAAGAAGGGGGGCGTGAAAAACCTGCGAAAACCTACTGAGAAAGAGCTAATGTAAACATGGATGTATACAAATACAAGAAAATATCACCCAGTACCTGGAAAGAAAAAGAATATTAGATGAGGCAGGAGGAGATTAGTGTTGAATCTTTCCTACTGTTCCCATGGTGTTTTATGTGTCTCGTTGTTGTTCTCGGAGAAGTTTTTCGTATAGTGCCCTTTTGAAGGATGCGAGTGATGATGATTTACGTAGCGGTAAGTCAATGTTGTTCCACTCGCGACATGCGGTCACAATGAATGATTTATTGAATCTGACTGTCCGGTGGTGAGGAATAACGAGTTTATCATTTCCCCTCGTATTTGAGTCGTGTACTCTACTAAGTGTTTGAAACTCGTCTCTTAGGTACGCTGGTGTATTTGTTTGTAAAATTTGATAGAGAAGACCAAGGATATGCAGCCGGCGTCGTGAACTAGGTTTTAACCAATTGAGATTGTTAATATAATTGGTAGTATGATCTGATATATGTAAATTAAATATGAACCTAATGCAGGCGTTGAAGGAGCGTTGAAGTTTAGTTGACAGGGCCTGAGATATGTCTTGAAAGGCAACATCGGCATAGTCAAAATGGGGAAATATTAAGGTTGAAACTAATTGCTTCTTTAAGGAGAGAGGAATAAAGTGTTTGAAACGAATTAGAGGAAATAATGACTTATTCACTGCTTTACATACCTTAGTTACATGAGATGACCAAGACAGACTTTCATCAATGACCAGTCCTAGATTAATAACTTCGTCGCAGTACTTTATAGGAGAATCAGAAATGCGTAGTTGCGGTAATTGATCCCTGTCGATTGACTTGAGTATTTTCGGATATCCAATTATAATAGCCTGCGACTTACTAGGGTTTATGCTTAGAAAATTGGATTTACTCCAATTGTTGATGTTTTCTAGGTCATTATTTAAATTACATATTCCATTGCATAGGCTTTTAACATTTGAATTTAGGTATACTTGGAGATCGTCAGCATAAAGATGATATTTGGAATGGTTAATCACTGAAGGGCAATCATTAATGTACAGGGAAAATAGCAGAGGTCCTAGTATAGAGCCTTGAGGCGCACCTCTTGCTGTTTTGATCCACATTGAGCATAAATCATTTGTAATTACTCGCTGATACCGGCCTGATAAGTATGATGTTATCCAGTGGACTGCTGTAGGAGAAAAACCCATGCCTCTCATTTTTGCTGCAAGGATATCTTTGTCTAAGGAATCAAAAGCTTTCGAAAAGTCAAGCAACACGAGTACTGAAACTTCTTTTTGATCCATGGAGCGTCTCAAGTCATCGGTGATTTTAGCTAATGCGGTAGACGTGCTGTGACCGTGTCGGAAACCAGACTGGCATTTATCAAGAATATTGTTGCACTTTAAGAAATGTGTTAACTGCTCATATACAAGTTTTTCGAGAACTTTGGACAGGATGGGAAGAAAGGATATTGGACGGAATTCTTTTTCCCCTTGGGAATTATTCTTTTTTGGAATAGGTCTGATTAACGCTCGCTTCCATTGACTTGGGAAGTGATTCTGAGATAGGGAGGAGTTGAAAATATTGGTGATGTATGGGATAATAACAGGAAATAGCTTTTTTAAGAAATCTAGCGGTATACCATCAGAGCCTTGTGCTTTAGACTTGATTCTCTTGAAACACGATTCAACTTGTATTTGGGTAATAGGGGTAAATTCGAATTTTTGGTCTCTATTTAATATGTATGAGTCTTTAGAGGCGTACAGTTTCAGAGTTTTATCTTTGATTTCGGTTTGAATAAGGTTCGGGGGTTGGGAAAACTTATCATTTAAGGAGTTCAGACACAAGTCAGGAGGGAGAATGAGGTCTTTACTTTTACCTATACCAAGTGATTTAAGTTTGTTCCACAATTTTCCCGAGGAGTGGTTAGATTTAGTGACTGAGTGGAAGAATTTAATTTTCGAATTTCTTATAAGCTGTTTCGTCTTGTTTCTCAAGTTTTTGTATCTTTGAAATGCATCGAGAGTCATTGTTTTCTTAAAAAAACGGAAGGCTGAGTCTCGTTTTGCCATTGATTGTTTTATTTCTGAATTTAACCAGGGCGCTCGTGGCTTCGAAACTCGGATCATCTTTACAGGAGCAAATTTGTCAAGCAGATAAATCATCAGTGAATTTAGAGTCTCAACTTTGTCGTCAACTGAATCAGTGAATTCAATATGGGCCCATGGAAGTGAGAATGCTGCATTAAGTAATTCATTGTCGTTTATTTCCCTGATATTTCGTTGACTTATAAACTTCTGCTCGAATTTTTTAGCTTTAACTGAATAGGCAAGGTACAGTAAATCGTGAGAAGAGATACCAGGAACTGGAAGCTGTCCGTGCGCAATAACCTTTTCTCTTTTTGCCGTAGCCATAAGATCAATCCATGTTGACGAAGTTTTCGTAGTATTAGTCGGGCCTAAAGGTAGGATTTTGAGATTGTTTTCGGTGAACATTCGCTTAAAGTAGACTGTGTCATGCGCATCTGTATTAAAGTTTGCATTGAAATCTCCTGCTATTATTATATGTTCATATTCCGTGGAGTATTCCGATATTACCGAATCCAGATCGTCTAGGTGACCCAGTTTAGGTGGCCTATAGATGATGCCGATAAGAATCTTAGTGAAATCTATTTTAATCTCAACAAAGAGATATTCCGGCCTCCTGTCATAGTTGGACTCACTCATAGAAAGTACTTTACATTTTAAGTCGTTGCGTACGTATACTCCTACGCCACCACCGCGTTTTCCAACGCGATCATTACGAAAAAGAGTATAATCCGGGAGTTCAACTGCTTTAGACGGCATGGAGGGCTTCAACCATGTTTCGGCCATGCATATGATGTGTAGATTGTTGCTAGTGAGAAGTGAACGTAGCTCGTCATAATGAGCTGGCAAACTTTGTACATTTAGGTGTATCATTTTGAAAGAGCGTGGAAAGCATTTTATTTTGTTTTCTAGAAGCTTCCCCGTGGAATATGTATGACACATGTTAGATGTTGATTGGCAACTATTAGAGTGCTTCCCGCTTATGCGTGAGGGGATGAATTCAGGTACATTAGGATTTAGGTTGGTTGTCTGTGCGACCGCGGGGGTTGGGACAAGTGCAGGTAAAAATGCTTGGGCAAGAGGGATTTCAGGTGAGTCATGTGGGAGGGGGGAATTTCGCCGAGTACATGAGCTGTGGAATGTTGCCGCAGGGGTCGAAGTGAGGGAAGGGACAAAGGGTTCAGCTAGAGGGTTTAACGATGAGTCGCTCGGGAGTGGAACATTTAGTGAGTCATGTGGGGGGGGGGGATTTCGCCGAGTACATGAGCTGTGGAGTGTTGCCGCAGGGGTCGAAGTGAGGGAAGGGACAATGGGTTCAGCTAGAGGGTTTATCGATGAGTCGCTCGGGAGTGGAATATTTAGAGGACGGGGCACTGCATGAGGTGCATTTTGGAAACGAGGGGACATTGTAGTTATTGAGGGAATGCTGATTATCGCAGCAGAAGCTTGAAGCGACATCTGACCGAGTATGGGATAGGGCGAGCGAAAAGTGTCACTATCGGAATTATTCAAATTCTCCATTGGAAAATTAACTTTACACTGACAAAAGAAATATTGGCATATAAAATAGACAAAAAGAAAAGTGAAACTCGAAAAGGGGAATGAAAACCACTTGGGAACACACACAATTATAGATCACTTATAGTAAAATAGTATGCCTTTTTTTAACACTTAGACACTTAGTAAGCACTAACACACACTTAGATAACACTAATTACCCTTCAATAGGGCTATATTACACTATGGGATCACTTATTAACACTAGGGGACACTAACGCTGGGGGAGCACGAGGATATTCCGCTGGAAAGATGATGCCGGGTCAGCGGTGTGGCGTGAGACGAACAGCGATGAAACGGGAACAGGGATGACTGGATACTCAGGAACAGGGATGAGACTGTGGGCCGTCAGGGATGAATCTGGCGTCCACAAGAATGGGTTGATCAGGCGCGATGACGAAGCAGGAACAGGGTTGATAATGGTCCACCAGGAACGAGGATGAATGAACAACCAGGAAAAGGGATGAACAGGCCAGGAACAGGGATGAAATAGACGATCAGGTACGAGAGCGAGTGGATTACCAGGAACAGGGATGATTGGGTAACCAGTAACAGGTGAATAAGCGATAGCAGAGGTAACGATGTGCAATGACCAAAACACAGAACAGCGTTGCCTTCTTCTGCCTCTTTGTCAGATGACTATGCTATGTTGCGGAGACTCCGTCTCTTGTTAATGAGAATTTTCTAACCTCCCCTCTCCCTCTGAAGGTCCCTCATCGAAGATATGAAGGCCCTCGTGCCATTTTCTCGTAGAATGACTATTTTTCCGTCTTGCGTCCACGCATTACGGGTGCCCACCCAGTTTTTTGCTTCCAGGAGAATCTTCTTGCGGGTCGCTGTGAGAGATTCAGTGATTAGGAAGCCCGTTCCCTTAAGGTTTTTCTTCACCCTCCAGACTTTATCCCTTTCCTGATAGGAGACGAATCTCACAATTATGGGCCTAGAGAGATCGTTCGAAGCACGGTTTGGGCCAATCCTGTGCGCTCGCCCAAGAAGGATAGGGTTGACTTTAACCTTTAGGTTGCTGGAGAAGAAGTCTTCAGCCACCTTCAAGCAATCCTCCCGATCAATTTCTTTCACTCCATGGATCAGCAGGCAGTTCCTCCGGGAGTATTGCTCTAGGGCGTCGAGGCGATCGTCGAAGTCCTCAGTCTTCTTTTGGAGCTCATCCAACTTTTGCGTGAAACGCCGGAGATCAGTTTCCACCGTCACCTTGAAGGCTAGAAATCTTTCCTCGAGAGCTGAGAGATTTGCCTGTTTCTTGGGCGTATCTTCCTTCTTTGCCAGCTCCAATTCTTCTTTAAACGAAGACATTGTCTTCATGATGCCATCGACCATAGACTTAAGATCGTCGCGGTCGGTTTCCTTCTTCGGGGCAGGCTTCGGCGGCATGGTGGTAGTGGCAGGAATGGGGGAGGTTTCTACGAGGAAGTGAAAGTTAGACGGAGCGTCCGCTAGGCACGTCAGCCTCGTCCGAGCATCAGCGAGCAACTGATCGGGTGGTAAGAGAGGTCAAGCGATACCAAAGGTTAAGGACAAAACAGGAAAGATATTAATCGAACAGGAAGATATCCAAGAAAGGTGGAGAGAATACGTAGAGGAGCTATATGACAGCGAGAATAGACCCATTAGCCTAGATCTAGAGGACGAAGGAACAATAGATAAAGATAACCTCGGACCAGAGTTACTTGAGAGTGAAATAGAGAGGGCACTAAGAGAGATGAAGGGTAGAAAAGCCGTGGGAACCGATAACCTACCTTCGGAGCTACTGAAGAATCTAGGTAGTAGGGGGAGAAAATCGTTTTTCGAACTTATTCGCAGGATCTACGAGGAAGGAGTATGGCCAGAGGATTTCGTGAAAACAGTATTAATACCGATCCCGAAGAAGAAGAAAGCGTCAGAATGCGAGGAGTATAGAACAATCAGTTTAATTTCGCACGCAGCAAAAGTGTTGCTTAGAATACTAAATAGAAGGTTGGAGAGCAGAGCAAAGTGCTATTTAGGCGATGACCAATTTGGGTTTAGGAAGGGGAAGGGAACCAGAGATGCGATTGCGGTAATGAGGACACTTATAGATAGAAACGTAGAGCATAATCAGGATGTTTTCGCTTGTTTTGTAGATTTCGAAAAGGCGTTTGACAGAGTAAACTGGGAGAAACTAATGCAGATACTGGGGAAAATAGGAATAGATTGGCGTGATAGGAGACTCATCCGAAACTTATATATGGGGCAGAGGGCTCATGTAAGGGTAGCGGACGGTGAATCAGAGTGGGCAGTTATAGGTCGCGGGGTGCGGCAAGGGTGCCCGTTGTCGCCTTTACTTTTTAACATCTATGCTGAGGAAATGGTAAGAGAGGCATGGGATGAGCTAGACGTGGGAATGAAAGTAGGAGGCCAGTGGATAAAGTCGGTTAGATTCGCCGACGACCAGGCGTTGGTGAGTCGGTCATCGAAAGGACTGCAAACTTTAGTAGATGCACTGGAAAAGCAGTGTGAGAAATACGGAATGAAGATAAATAATAGGAAAACAAAAGTAATGAGGTTCTCTAGGACAAAGAAAGCGAAGCTGGTGATAAGAGTAGGAAGTCACAAACTGGAGCAAGTTGAGCAATTTAATTACTTGGGTAGTACGCTAGAAGAAAGAGGACATAGTAGCAAAGACATTAGGAGGAGAATAGCGCTAGCGAAGGAAGCGTTCAATAATAGAAGGGAGCTGATGACGGGGACCTTAAGTAAGGATGTAAAAAAGAGGCTAGTAAAGAGCTTGATATGGAGTGTGGCGTTGTATGGGGCGGAAACGTGGACCTTGAGAAAGGAAGACGAAAATAGGCTGAAGGCTTTTGAGATGTGGGTGTGGAGGAGGATGGAGAAGGTGCGTTGGACGGAAAGGAAGACAAATGAGGAAGTGCTTGGCATGGTGGGCGAGGAGAGGAAACTTATAGATGAGATTAGGGGAAGGCAGGGTAGGTGGCTGGAAGGGGTAATGAGGGACGATGGTTTGCTGAGGGTCGTGATAGAGGGAAGGATGTTGGGTGAGCGGGGAAGGGGAAGGAAGAGAATCGGTTTTATGGACGGGATGAAGAAAGGTAGGACTTATGCTGAGATGAAGAAAGAAATACAAGAGGTAGAAAGGGCACAGCACGTGTAAGAGTTCGCTGGATATTCTCTGACTTTCATCACAACCTACCTCTAACTGGTAGATTACTGTAATGATGATGATGCACTTGCATCGGCGTCAATGGAAATACGATACTACCGCCGCATGATGCCTCAGTATCGTTCCTCAATCTCCAACTCCATGACAGCAAAAAGATAATATGAGTGTGTTTAATCGAGGAGTCAAATACTGAGGTAGCAACAAAAAATGTTTCAAAGGTGAGGGTACTAATAAAAGGAAAATAAGGGAAAAAACAGCGCCGGAGAATATTACACCCTCATCCATAGTTCCATAAGAACACGTCTCTTGTTAACCCAAGGGTTCCAGTCTTCTCGGTAGCTTAGCTGCTGAAAATAAATGGGCGTGCAGCCCAATTAATCATCAAAAACCTTCGCCAAGCCATATGTGATTCACGTACATGCGAGCGTGTGACTCGGTAGGTAGGGTCCCCGGTGCCAAGTAGTGAGTCGCTCCCGACTCTCAGCCGTGCCGCTTGACTCTAGAGATGATCGGGAGAACATTATCCACGCGTATGGATTTGGATAAACGCGGGATTTGCGTCCCGCGCGAATTGAATTCCCAAAATAGTTGACCAATGGCAATCATCGACCGCTTCTGGAGAACCGAGAACGATTGCGCTCGGCCTCCGCGAAAATACGTGCTTGCAGCGCGACACCCTCCGTACCGGGAAACTTGCGAAAAAGTCCAGTTAAATTTTTTAACTCAACGGAGGACAATATTTTTCTTTCCCGTATGAGACACTATGGACTAACTTAATTTCAACTGTTTTTTCCTTCTTTCTGGAACCTATTCTCCCAAATCTCTCATTCTTTCCCGATGTTTCCCTTTCCTCATTCCACACCGCAACAGTTATCTTCTTGGGTTTTCCTGGAAACCTTTAGATTTTTGTAGTTTATCCCGTAGTGGCGAACGTTTTTAATGTCATCTTGTGTGATTTGGAGTTCTTGAGTATCATTTTCAGTTTCTATAACCCGTGTAGGTATAGGCCATTTCTAGTGTTCGGTCAGTTGAAGTGTCTTCCTGCGAGTCTGTTGGATCTCATTCATTGAAGGTGTCCGTAGAAATCAATTCTTCCTTTTATATCTTTGATTTTTTCAATGAGTGTATAGAGTTCATTGTCTTGGCGTGTTCTGAATTGCTTCCCCCCTTTAACTTGTCCCAATATTTTTCTTGATATTCTTCTTTCAGCGGAGGATATCCTATATTTTTTCGCACCATTTTTTTCTAGGTGAATTTTTCGGAACTTTCTGAGGTGCCCGTCATTTTTTTCCGTTATTTTTACTGATTCGAAGATTGATTTGGGCGAAGGTCAGCGACTTATCGACAGCGGAAGACGAATGTGGAAAATATCACACTGACAGCCTCACTACCGAAAAAATGTTTCCATTTTATAACTTAATGTTGCTTTTCAAGGCCAGCGTTTTCCAACTGTGAGATAAACATAATGGAGGTCTTCCAAGAGATCGTCTTTGGTATGTACCTACACATTTCTTCGAAAATTCGGTGACTTCGTAGTCAACGAAGTTTCGAAGAAATGTGTGAATATCCCTCGTCCTCGAATTAATTACTACGAGTTTTATGTGCAGTCGTGTTAACCGAGGTTATGCACTATACAAAAATTTCTAAATCACGAATTTCATTTATTGGATATTTTCCCCATGGCACTGTCAGCTTATTTTTTTACGCGTCGAGCGTTTTCACTATTTGATAATTTTTCCTCGACGGAAAATAGTTCATAAATATTTCCTTAATACACCCCAAGGTTCGGAAAGTTCTGCTTATCCCTCACGCGAGATGACGAAATGGCATTGCTACACTACCGATAATTCTGCGACATGAAGTTTTTAAGTGATTAAAATTCACGTTAAAATGGTCAATTAAAGCGAAATTACGCTCTGACCTACAGACTTAAGTAATCAATTGAGTTGAAGTCATAAAATACTTACGCGCTAGCCTATAACTTCGCCTCGACCGAACGTATATTTCCAACATGATACGCAGTACCAATCAAATATTACATTGAAACTGATAAAAGAAAGTCAAGGATCGTTAATGAAGTTTCCTAGCCAGCTTATTCAATGGTTTTATTCGACAATGCCAAGGTCACTTGGTATGCTCTCGAAAGCTACTTACTTAGGTACCTTTGCTTCTCGCAATAAAAGAGTTGAACTTAAAAAAGTTTAATGGGAAGTAAACAGGCTGCTTTAGGCGAAAAATCCTATTGCTCTTAGTTCACAAGCTTTCCATATTAGTTCAATATAGCAATGTAGAACAAAATAATCATCATAATAAGAACTATGACGATGCAATTTTCCACATAAAAATGTTTTTAATCGACCCGGGTGTCGATGCACTGCATCATCATCAGAAAATAATCATCATAGTAAAGAAACAATGAATATGCAAGGTGGCTGAAAAAGGTAGAAACCGCAATTTTATTCGATATCATTTATACCTACTTAGTAAAACAATTTACTCACTGACTTTCTCTCCACGCAGTGATGAGGAATGCACTCGCAGCCAAAATATGAAGACCGGCGGCTTCAAACCACCCATCGTAAGCACAACCCACACGTGACACAGTATAAACCAAGACTTGTACCCTGATCTGACTGGGATTAGTGCAATAATGATTAAGACAGTGAAGTAAAATAGCAAAACACAGTCCGGTGGCTGTTTGATTCGGGCTGGCCGGAGAAAATATCGGGCAAGGATATTTTTTTTTTTTAACTATTCACTATTGATTACCAATCATTCTCTTCTGAGCCGCGTCTGCTGGAGGAGACGAAGACGCCGTCTTTCAACTCTAATTTATGCCCTCCCGGTATGCGGAATCTATGAGGCGGAGGTCTTCCTCCTCGGCTCGGATGAGAAATGCGCCAAGGAGCATACCTCCTCCGAGGTCATACTGATCTGCTACAAGAGGAGCAGATGGGAGTGCTAGAAGCCCCTCCTCTTGCGTCTCTTCCCGGCATAGACGAAGACTCCTTAGCTATTAGACAAAATGAGACCTCCACCCGCGTTATGGTTGCAAAGTCGGTGCAATTCCGTTTCGGTGGAACTATCGCAACGTCTCCGGCCGGACGCGGAGTGATTCCGCCGGCGAAGAAAGGGAAACGTTCACGAACACCTCTTGCGCATTTATGACCGCATTGTTTACCGCAACCCGACGAGGCAGGAGTGAGCGCAACTTGTCAGCCGCAACCCACGTTACTACCCGACCTGTAAAATAAAAGTTCGTCGTCGCAGGCGAGTGGTGAAACCTAAACCATGTCTCCTTGCTCTCGTTTTCTCAGAAGATATCTGGAAAAACGATCTATATAAGTTCATTCAATGCTCGACTCCAAATGCAGAAAAGCAATAAAAGTATTTATGAAAGAAATCATAACAATGTCAAGATTACACGGCGAATAGCAACACACACCAGCTAAAATAAATCACAAAAATACAAATAAAACAAGCAGCAGGGAAAAATCCAAGAGACTCAACGCAGTTGCCATCCAGTTACAATTAAAAATTAACAAAACCACTAAACAAAAGCCCTAGAAAGGCCAATAGCGGGAAAAAAGAGGGACATATATATATGACACGGCACACTACGAAAGTTTACGTTTTTTCAACAACAACAAGACGCGTTATAGTTAATGTAGGAGACGCTATGCAGATGTCAACCTGTAATCAAAAATTTAAATTATTATTTTAAAAAAGGCTTATTGTTAGCATTGCCAATGAAAGGGCACAAAGAATAAGACAGAGAAAAAGCCGTAAGTATTCATAACACTACGTACTATGAAAAATTACGATGCATAACAACTGCAAGATTAACATAGGAGGCCTTATTCTGTCTGAAGTTGGTCCTGTTGATTCGCGACGGGCACGCGCGTCGCACCAGACGCCACAGGAGGTGATCGCCAGCGATGCGGGAAGACTGGGGAAATAAAACTGAGTCGAAGGTGTTTTATCGACTCACGTCGGGCGGCGCGTCGTGGAGCAGCCCTCCCCTCCCCATGCAGCGGCGGACAAGAACGGAGGGGACGTCGCTGCCGGGCGAATATAACGGCGACAGGAGGTGTCCCCGTACTCCGATTTCGCTATCTTACGCAACGCACAGTCATCTTTCTATTCTCTGTCTACATTCTTCTCCCTCCCTCTTTTCCGCGTCCTTCTCTTCTTTGTATTCCGTTTCTGCTCTATTTTTAAGGATTTCAAACTGTCGCTGATATCGTTTCACTCTCAAGAGCTCCCCGTCGATTCCTGCTGGGAACAACAGAGAGAGCGGAGTACGCGTACGAAGATCGCGCGGAAACAAAAGAAACGAGGCTGGCGCTTTGACATTTAAACCGTCGGATCCATGAAAATAAAATCGCTATTTTTTAACTAAGCCAGTTCCTCGAACTAAGGTCTTCAGAGCAGTGCAGGATTTACGTATAAGCCACACAAGCTATAGCTTAGGGCCCCCAAAAAATCACATTTGGCACTGACATAGAATATCTGGACTTATAAAATGCCTCATATCTCAAATAGCTTAGGGCCTTATCAAGTCTAAATCCGGCCTTGCTTCAGAGAAGAAAATAAATCCAAATTTTTGGGGTAGTCTCTTGAAGGCTATAATCCATTCCCCTCACTAGTGTAAGTACGGAGTTTGCTCATTTTGCGAATTAATTTCCTCATAGAATTTGCTGGTTGTTGGCTGTTTGAGGGAAGCTTCCGAAAATTGAGGTTGTGTACGCCATTGAGGACTGATAGGTGAGTAGGTTGTTAGGGAGGGAACGAAGCAAGTGGATAGAAATCTTAATGCATTAGCTCACTTTAACGAAAAGCGGCAAGGGGACCATAGTTTAACGTACCATACGACAAACTGAGTTCTACATTTGAAGCGCTCTCCGCATGGGGCCCAAGATTTTATTAAATATTGTGTTCACCTCACTCTCGGGTTCACTGATCTCAACTGCAATTTTCGTCCACGCAGCTGGAAACGTACCTACCTAAGGAAAAAATTACCGTAAGTATAAATTGAAGTTTAATTTTGTGGCGAGTAGGTATATTGAATTCCTTCGCTATCAACTCTAACGATTTTAATATTGAGATAAATGAACCATTTAATAAGAAAATATACTAGGGTGTATATATAACGGGTTGGGTATTACAAAGATCAAGAGAGATCTCTTAGGTAGTTATGAGGATGGCGCCTGTCAATGCACAGAGCGAAGTCCTAGAATAATTGAACTAAAGTAGTTTTAACTGGTTCAGATTTCTGCTATTATCTCTCCCGTAGATCAACGGTACGGTACTCATCATTAAAATATATATCGGGTCATGTGAAAGCTAGAAGACAGGATGGCAGATCCAAGAAAAATGCTGAAATGAGTAATTTTCATTGAAATCAATGTAGGATAAAGACCAGGACTAACATGAGAAATCGTGACACTTTAAGGTCATCAGTTCTAACTTCTATTTAAAAACTCGCTTCTGAAATTGTTTTCACATTTTCGCTTAGCTTCCTCAATAATTTACCCGCGAGAAAAGTCTCGTGTAGATACACAGATAGCTCTACACTTTTCAGAATCGAGAAATTAACTTCCCGACTGTCTTCACCTTTGCAACGATAATCTCCTACGCTGATGTTAATTTTTAAGTATATAAGTTCGAAGACCGCGTGTAGGTGAAAGTAACATGAAGGATGGGTTACAATTCGCCTGCGGTCGATGCAATGGACACTTTCCTGCCTCAGAAGTAGATCTGAACCTCATACGAAATTAACATCAGAAATATTTTGTGCACTATTTAATTGTGCACTCTAATTGATTAGGGTAATCTACCGGATAAGGCTGATTAGAATGGGAGATAGAAAATATCCTCAAGGTTTTTACTAGTGGTTCTAGCGGCCTAAATACTTTCACTAAAATGTTTTCCCTAATTCCCTGCCTCTCTTCACCTTAGTACAGGTTCTACCTCTCTTCATTCCGTCCATTAAGCCTAATCTATTACGTTTACCTACTACTCAATCAACTTGAGTTAAACTGGGAGCTTCAATTTCACGATACACCTCGTCACAGGATTCAACTAATGAGTTAGGAATGGTGACGTAAAAGACAAGAGCCAGAAGAACGTAAGACCAACTTAGAGCACACTGCTGGCGGAGTTCTACAAGAAGTTGCTATCCCATAGTATTCCACTCCACCCCATTCATCCCGAACTTCTTATCTTGTCAATTTTTGTGGTCACTATGACACTGCTTCGCCAAATCTCAAGTTTTAAATGGATAATTTTTTTCCCGAGTTTGTGGCGTCAAAATTCCATTGCAGTTGTTGCTCGAAAATTTCAAGGCCTTAATGAATAGCGCATCAGCGGTGCAATACCTGCCACCGCTTCATTATTTCTTAATAGTGATTGTCGGATCTGTGGAATCGATCATGCAGAATTCGTGGAATGTTGTCTGAGGGGCTCGTCACTCAATATTTTGGCGTTTACTCGAGTACTGAAATTATATAATTTCTTAAACATCACCGCAGGTAAATGAGGTAGGCAATCGTCTCTTACTTTTTTCCAAAAATGAAACTTCCGCGAGAAAAAATCCACGTGGATCGGGAATCAATCCTCGGACCTTGGGCTCGCCGTGTCTATTCGGAGACCTTTCGGAGACCTCTTCCCTGGCTTCCGAATTCTATTGGCAATTTTCGGAGGATTAAAGCGAACTAGATTATCTAGGATGGCAACGTTAGGGAAAAACAGGGCTTCAAGGAAGGGACACAGGCGATTAAATCATATACCAACACCGGCCGTGATAGGCTATGAAAATGAAGTATTTCATTCCTCCGGAAAATCATTATCATTAGTCTCTCCATCCTATGATTGGCTAACCCTTCCTCGAGGGGCCTTACCTTCTATTATGTTCCTAACGAATTCGTTGTGTCTCAATGTGGGACCGATCCATCTACACCTTGTCTTCCCGATAGTGCTCCGTAATGGTTTTCTCCTCTTATATCCTTCTCTAAACTTTCTACTTTATGATCCTATCCGTCCATGTGATCTTCAGCTTCCACCTTCAGCACCAAATTTCGGAAACCTCTTTTCTTTTCTGTTCCAGCTTTCAAATAGTCCACGGCTAAAATTATGTGACCGAAGTAAATACGTACTATGAGCCTTCCTCTTTAATCTATACCTTGAAGGAACCCCGAATTACCTCTCCGAAATGTTTACATTTAGGTCTAAAATCGCCCAGAAGAAATCTCTCACGAACCGATATTTTTAACACCACCCGATTCCTCGAATAAATATTTTTCTTAAATCTTTCTTGATCACCGCCCCTAATCTATGGAACACTTTGCCTCAAAACCTGAAAAAAACACGGGTTCTATGCATAACTACAATTAAAGACAAATTGTATATTTCTCGTCTTAATACAGAGTTGGTGTAGACAGAGACTTTCTAATGTACCACTGAACTGTCTGTAAGATTAGTTCTGTACTTATATCTGTGTATTAGATATTCATGATTATATTGCATTTGACCATTTATTGAGCCAAAAATCGTATTTTTTTTACCTATATTTGCTCCATGTAGGTACCCTAGGCACTACAAATAAATATTTTATAGTATTGCATTGTCTCTGAACCATATAGTGCAACACTCCACACGTATGTCTTTAGGTACATACTTCACACTTGTCGGTAATCCTATTTTATTTGAGAACAAGAGTTGTGCTTTTCATTATAAAAGCTTTATTGAAATCCTCTCTAAAATACAGATATAAAATACGTAGACATTCCGCGAGAAAAATATCCTCCGGGAATCGAACCACGGACCTTGGGGTTGACGGGCCTAGGCGCTAATTTTTCTCATGGCAATTTTTACAGTGCTACCGTAGGAGTTCTAATAATGTAGTTAGGTCTCACCTTGATGTTTATTTCCAATTTCCTTTCATACAACACTCCGTTTTCCTAACATTATTTCTCTCGTCGTCTACTTTGTCTTCCGCCTCCCTTCATGTTTTCTAAAGTTCTAATTCTTTTTCTGCCTCTAATCCCCTAACTTACATCCCCTATTCCATCGCCTACTTCAACATTCGTTTAACTCTTCATAAATACCTCATCCTCATAAACTGAGCTTATTTTGCATATTGAAAAATCACTTAGAAAAATCACTTTCAATATGCATATTAAACATTTCCACAAAGTTACGCCGGGAACGTTTTCTCATATATGAGCTTATTTTCTCCACATTTACGAAAAAAGTCTTATCAAGGTAAAAAATATGTAATATAAAGAAATATAGTAAATTAATGCAATTTAATACATAAAAATGATAACTACTGCAACCGCGCACAAATCAATGTTGGGGAAACAGTTAGCATTTTTGATACTTGGAGTGCGAGACCGATTTTATGGACCTAACAAGTGAAAATAATAATTGATCATTAATACTGACCGATCTAGAAATTCATGAGAAGCGCCGAAGAGGCAGCAAAATAGGTCTTGGAAAGAGGGAATAGCTTTTTTCAGTTTTATTTCAGCCAATGTCAAGGATACTTTTGCAAAGGTTTTTATGTTGAGCGTGGCACCACTTGCTAACAAAACCTGAGATTTGGAAGTATAGAACGGAATGAATCAGAAGCATTAAAGTTCTTGGTTTGGAAAAAATGAAGCAAAGCGGTGAACAGAAATGGAAACAAACTAATAAACATTTATCATATAGGAGAAGTAAAGGATGTACTAGAGGAAATTATAAAAGTGGCAGGGGAGGAAAATGAAAATAGAGAGGCGATGGAATAATGAAGGCGGAACATATGGACGAATTTCGGGGAAGGGGAAGAGGGAAAAGAAAGAAAGAGAGGATGTAAGGGGGTAGGAACCATAGTATGGAGGATATGTCAAAACTTAGCCATACTACGGTAGAGTAATGTGAATTATGAGAGATTTTCATTCAAGGTGTTGAAGTTATCGCATATTCGAACACATCAGCGCACTCGAACGACGATGAAGGAAATGATGCGCGCGGTTTAAACTTTCGTTAATCTGCAAATAGGTAGAAACTTTCGTTTATCTACCGATGGCATTCTATAGATTTAAATAGTCACGGCAGAATGTTTTATTACATAGTTAACGATTTTTTTCAAAATTAGCTACTTAAAAACGTACAATATTTACCATAAGGTAAATAAAAACTTTTCACTACCCATCTTTGGGTCCTCTGCTGAAAATCAAAACAACAACAACAATCACGGATGAGATTATCGCAGCTCTTTTCTTCTCAAGCGCACTCCATCATATATCAACTCCGCTTCCAAACAGTTTTTAAGTTCGCTGTCTAGCGAGAGAGGTCTGAAACGAATGAAAGGCAACTACACTGTTGTATTGCGAAGTGAGCAGCACATCAAGCGATTAGAAAACACCCAATAATTC
The DNA here is from genome assembly GCA_963573305.1 of Pyrrhosoma nymphula. Classification (NCBI taxonomy): domain Eukaryota; kingdom Metazoa; phylum Arthropoda; class Insecta; order Odonata; family Coenagrionidae; genus Pyrrhosoma; species Pyrrhosoma nymphula. Next base: position 89,403,762 of record OY754334.1, on the reverse strand, counting down.
AGTCATGTTGACTCTAGCAAAAAAATGGAAGAAATGACAGCGTTCTTTTGCTAACCTCGGCATAGGTGACTCTCACTTGGACAGCAAAGAGTCTGAAGGATTATCATCATCAGCAGCAAAAATCATCAATCCAAAAAGTGGTTTCCTGAAGCTCTCTTCTTCATTAAATTTTCAACTAACCGCTAAATTCCTAGATGATTCTTCATTTTAACGTCCCAATAATTATGTACTCAATACTCGGTATTCTTAGATAATTATTTCCATTCATTTCTCCTTCCACTACTGTTTTCAAGGGGCTGTTGCGTCTCAGAATGTGTTCAGTTAAGTTCGTCTCATTTACTTTGCGAAGTATTCATTGGAAATATTTCCCACCATCTCCTCGTAATACTTCTTCTTTGGTGATTCTTTCGAGATAGAGAGTGTAGGGAAATAAACAGTAGCTCACTATTCTCTTAACGGGAGGTCGAAAATGTTACATCCTTTTTCCGCGGATGGTCCGACGACCTAGTTTCCGAACCAACTGTGTGAACCAACGCAGGCCCCTCGAAGGCACAAGTCATGCGACCGCCTTTAGCCATTGCCAAATGAATAACGCCTCAGGCGCTCATTGTATCACTTCACGCCTCGAAAGAGGCCGTCCTCAAAAATATTTCACGCGAGGCGAAAATTTTTCCTTCGCTGCTAAGGACGAGGTGTTGTAGGACTATAGGCATGTGGTTTTCTTAATGAGGGTCTTGAAGAGGATGCTTCACACTTCACTATTCCAAGAAAAGTATACACCAAGGGGAAGAAATTCACCATGAAAAAATCATTTGCTTTGACCGGGATTCGAACCCGGATCTACCAATTGTCAGTCAGGTGTGTTAGCCAGTTATACCACCAAGCATCGGTGATAGCAATTCTTGGTGGTGTTACTGGCTAACACTCCTTATCGGCAATTGAGAGATCCGGTTTCGAATCCCAGTCAAGCCAAATGATTTTTTCATTGCGAATTTCTTCCCCTTGCTGTATATCTTTGCACCCGTGCGCGTGACAGCGTCTCGCATCAATTGCTCAATGCAATGATTGGAAGCGAGAAAAGCACTCTAGTACTCCTTTCACGATCAATCCGAGCAAAATGGAAACTATGACCGCAGATTATAATCTAGATGTAATTTACAACCTTAATTTGCTTGCCACAACGTGATCGAGTGGCGGAGATTGTAAGAAAATCTTCCTGCGATTGAATTGCCGCAGGGAATAAGATCTTTGCACAACCCGCTTTTCACCTCGGCGTGCCTTGTGAGATGATTTTGGTCATGCTCCATACGTGCATGGCAAAGAAGATGACATTTCAATTGGTAGCCTGGAGTGTCTTCTTAAATCAAAGTTTCTAGAGTGCGGCTATGGGAATTTAATTCTACCGGGTCCCTTCATGGTAAAGCCATGTTTGGTACGATTAAGGGCTGAGCAATTCAGATCTTAATTTTCTTAAAAAATTAACACAAATAGAACATTTTATACAATTCCGTTATAATTTTCATTTTCTATACCAGTTTTAATATATTCTAATTAGAAAAATTGTAATGCAAGTCAACTCGAAAGATAATTTCGGTACAAAAAGGTACTGTAAGCAAGTTTGTTAATTTTACCACTGCTCACTGATTGCAAATCGATAGTATTACTAAGGGAACACAAGACAAGTATTTTCTGTTATTACATATCTCAGTTTTTGCCAAGCAACAAAGGATTGAAATATATCTAATTCCAGTTTTCGTTTGAATTCATGAAAAAAGTCAAAATTTTCTCGTGTTTAAAAATTTTTTTCTGTTCTCTTAATAATATACTCCGTACAGAGAGAATTACCGTCCTTACTTTTTTATCATTAATTTTTACAACGTATGCTTGTATCATGCCAAATCTATTTAATATTGCAATTGAGGAAGCACTGGAAAAAGTAGCAGACATGGACCTTGGCATAAAAATTTGGACCAAAATAAACGTTTTAGCCTTTGCAAACGACATAGCGATATTCGCAGAAAGTTTATAAGATTTAACAATGTTGACAAATGTATTTAGCAAGGAAGCGGAAAAATAGGACTGAAAATAAATGACACAAAAACTAAATACATGCATTTTTCAAGTCGCCAAAATAGAAATACAGGTCCTCTGCAAATAGTTGGTCTTGCATTTGAAAAAGTAGACCATTTTAAATATTTAGGAGTAATTTTAACAAATGAAAACACGGTTCATTCATTTAAGTATTCTACCAGCTGATTGGTAGGTTCTTGGACAGTCCCCATTCTGTATCCCAACCTAATAGAGATTGTCTCGCTTTCCCTCCAAAAGATGGCCCGTTATTAGATCCCTCTTCAATTCTTCGTATCTTCTACCTCCTCTTATTTCGTCGAGAATTCCTATCCTCCTCCTTCCTCTTCCACGCTTCCCCAGTGTTCTACCCTCTATCACTCTTTTCAACATGCCCTCTCCTCTCAAAACTTCCTCCATCCATCTCTTCTGCCTTCTCCGAACCTATGCCACAAGCTTCCTCTCCTCTCCGACCATATCCAATACCTCCTCGTTCGTCTTTCTCGCCATCCAGCTAACCTTCTCCATCCTTCTCCAAACCCACATCTCAAACGCCTCATGTCTACGCACATCCTCTCTTCGCAATGACCAAGTTTCCGACCCATATAGCGCCACGCTCCATATTAAAGTTTTCACCAGCCTCTTCTTTACGTCTCTTCTCAGACCCTCCCCTCATCAATTCCCTTCTCTTCGAAAATGCTTCTTTAGCAAGCGCAATTCTGCATCTGATGTCCTTACCACTAAACCCATTCGCCTCCAAAATACTACCCAGATACGTAAACTGCTCTACCTGCTCTGCCTTCTGCCCTCCCACCCTTATATTCAGCCCCGCCTTCTTACTTCTAGAAAATCTCATTACTTTCGTTTTCTTGTGATTGATCTTCATCCCATACTTTTCGCACTGCCCCTCTAATGCATTTACCATTGACTGTAACCCCTTGGCCGACTGACTAACCAATGCTTGATCATCTGCAAATCTCACTGATTTTATCAGCTCCCCTCCTACCTTTATTCCTACCTCCTCCTCCCCCCATGCCTCCCTTACCATTTCTTCTGAATACACGTTAAAAAGCAGCGGCGATAGTGGGCACCCCTGCCGCACTCCACGTCCTATCGTGGCCCATCCCGATTCTCCATTGGCTACCCTAACCTGCGCAGTCTGATTCATATACAAATTTCGAATCAGACGCCTATCCCTCCAATCGACCCCTAATTTCTTCAACACTCCCATTAATTTCGTCCATTCCACCCGATCAAACGCCTTCTCGAAATCTACGAAGCATGCAGAAACATCCTGCCCATACTCTAGATTTCTTTCTACTAGCGTCCTCATCACCGCTATAGCGTCTCGCGTTCCCGTCCCTCTTCTAAACCCGAACTGGTCGTCACCCAGGTATTCATTTGCCTTCTTATCTAGCCTTCTGTTTATAATTCTCAGAACTACTTTGGTCGCGTGGGATATTAAGCTTATAGTCCTATAGTCTTCGCACGTTTTTGCCTTAGAAAACACGGTATAGCCAGAAATACATAACAGGTTAAACCTCGCCAACAGATGTCTGCATGCATGCAACCGAATTCTATCTTCTAAAGCCCTGTCGCACAAAACCAAAATTAGATTTTATAAAACAATAATATCCCCAGTACTACTCTACAGATCCGAAACGTGGAGGATGTCGAAGAAGGATAAAAAAACTAATAGTGTTCGAGAATAAGATATTGAGAAAAATCTCTGGGCCCACGTACGAAGAAGAAAATAGGAGAAAAAACAACAGAGAAATAAGGAATCTATATAAACATCCAGACATAACAAGTGAAATAAAGGCAAGAAGAATCAGGAGGGCTGGACATATTCTAAGGAAAGAGGAGGGATGTTTGCTGAAGGAGGTACTAAATGGGATTCCTGAAGGAAGAAGACCCCGGGGAAGACCACGGCTAAAATGGTGGGACTAAGTGAGAACGGATATGCAAAAAATTGGAGCAAAAGAAAGAGAGGCAGAAGATCGATCCAGGTGGAGGGGATTTGTTGATGCAGCTAAATATCGCCTAAGATATAGATGGCCCTGGGAATAAGTAAGTAAGTATGCTTGTATCATGGAATGAAGAATGCATTATTTTAAGAATGTGTTCTTCACTCCTTATCCATATGGACTGTTTGAATGTTTTTTTCCTCTTTGGTTCTACTATGGAGGAATATTTGTTATGTTTTCATTATGATAAGATTTCCGAGGAACCTCGAGTGGAATTCTTATTGAGGTCATTGCGGTGACGTAATAGCCCACATTATAAGAACTATAGAGTTTTGACCGGAGGGTTTTGGGTTATTATCTGGGCTAATTATAACTGGAACACCTCCCATTTGCACCATATTTGGTTATTTTTTAGGACCCAGACCTTACTGGGAAACTACCGCAAGCTCACGGATAGAAACGGGCCCCCATGGTCTGATGTACGAGTTTCACGCGTCGCGGACACATGTTTGCATCGGTGAAGCTCTACCCACATCATCCACACCGACCTTGGATTCAAAGAGAGCGGTATCAAGGAAAGTGAGGGAAAGCGAATGTGATCCTAGACATTCGAAATTTTCATCCAACTCAGTCGCTCTTTTATTTTCCTTAAGGTTTCCTCGTCTATACAAAGGTGGACTTATTGTTAGGAAGAATGACGAGCTCTTGGTAGATTGTGATGAAATTTTATCGTTTGTTCTCGAACAAATAAATCATTTGACTCACAAAATGTTGAGGTGCATTTACGTATTCTGTGATTTAAGTAGAAATCAACATGCGAACGAAAATTATCAATCGCTGTAAACGATAATAAGAGGAAAGTATTTGATGCATTTTTATTCGAATAGAAAACGGTATATAACGCCTCAATTCGGGAGGCGGGAGATTTTTTACAATTACTGTACGATTCCGGAAGTCCTACAGAGAATCCAAGAGAGTTGGCAACCCTAGTTAGCGCTGCTAATCCCCTACACCCCCTTCCGAATGAGGGAGTAGTGCATTTTCACCTTACTTTTTAAATATATTTTATGTATTTGTGACTGTTAGCAGTAAGTTGGAATAGAGTATGCAAGTTCACAGAATCACAGAAAATGCACAAATGATGTGGTACGCAGTCACGCGCACGTTAGAGTATGCAAGGTAATGAGCCTCTGTAGTACCCGCACCACGCCCAGTACCTATTTCCTGCAAACGGTTACGGCGCTCTACCGGTCAATTTTGGCACATTTTCGCCAGGATGAAACAAGAGAAACCAAAGCTTAGTGATACCCTAGGCCTGGTTTCAATCTTCTTTTCCCTTCTAAAAGGACTACTTAGAGAGCCAGCATACCGTTGCCCGCGACCCACCACTAGGAGGTATATGCGGTGTACTGACACACCGGGTTCCTATGAAGAAGAAGCGAAAGAGGTATGCAAGGATAGGGCATTATGGAGGAAACTTTCAGAAGAGAGCTACTTTTATAGACCTCAGAGCTATAACTTAGTTCTTTGACTTCGCCTATCCCGAAAGGGAATGGCGCGATGGGCACGTGTGCATGAATTTGGATGATTAACGGGTCACTGACGGAGGACAAAACCTCCAATACTACGAGCGGGCGTGTGACTATGACTCATGAGGGTCACTTCCCACAAACCACGATGAGTGATTACTTACTTGTTTTGTTTTTCTGTACCTTTGTTTATTCCTCTTTATGCGGAAATCTTTCTTTTCAACTTCCTCACTTCACCTCCCTCTGCACCTCAGGGGTGCCTAGGGGATTCACCTTATCTTCTTCTTAAGTCCTCAACCCAAAGGTTGGTTGGCGGCAGTTCTCCATTCGCTACGGTCTTGTGCAATTCTTTTCAACTGCACATAAGTGGAGCAGCCTAACTTCTTCATTTTTTGTCCCATAAACTCCAACCTAGGCCTGCACCGGCAGTTGGTTCCCTCCACAGTGCCTTCTATGATGGTGGCCAGCAAGGTTTCGTGCCTTAGTTGGTGCCCGATCTAGATATTTCTTCTCTTTTTCAGTAATTTCAGCAGACAAGGAGACTCTTCCACACGTCTGAGAACCTCCTCGTCACTGGCTTTGTCCACCCAGGGAATCTTTAACATCCTCCTGAAACACCACGTCTGGAATGCTTCCACCCTCCTCTCTTCTGCCTTGCCCAGCGTCCAGGTCTCACTGCCATATAAAAATATGCTCCAAACATAAGTTTGAATAAGGCGTTTTCTTAGGTTTAGACCGATATTTCTGGATGTTAGGACTTTCTCTTTTTGATAAAACGCATTCTTTGCCTGGTGAACTCTACTTGCTAAGTCTCTTTGGCTCCTTCCATCGGCTGTTATTTTGCTTCCCAGGTAGGTAAACTCCTCTACATTCTTTGTTCGCCTGTCCCTTAAATACACTTTAGCTTGTCCCCCATGATTGCTAACCTTAAGTACTTTGGTCTTCTCTAAATTTATTTTCATATTACATCCTGTTGTTAGGATTTCCTCCATTACCTCAAGTACCTCACTCAGATTCTTTTTGCTCTCAGCCAGTGATGCAATATCATCAGCGAACCTCAGCATATCCAGTTTTTCTCCATGGATCTTGACACCACCTAGCTCCCCTACCTTTTCTCTCGTGTCATCTAGAGCTCTCTGTATGTTGTAGTTGAAGAGAATCGGTGAAAGGGAGCATCTTTGTCTTACCCCTTGCCTTATAGTTGCTTCCTGCACATGGTCTCCACAGCGCACCACTGCCTTTTCCTCGTCATATAGGTTCCAGATTACTCTCCTGTCCTCGTATTTAATTCCTGCTTCTTTCAGCATTTGGAACATTGGTGCCCAACGAACCTTGTCAAAAGCATTTTTTAGGTCTATAAATGCCACAAATGTGTCTTTGTTCTTTCTTTGCCGTTTTTCCATTGATGGTTCTGAGCGAGAGAATAGCTTCGCGTGTCCCTCTTCCTTTTCTAAATCCAAATTGATCATTGGATAAAAGTGCGTCAAATTTAGGTTCAACTCTCTGCAGTGTGATGGATGTAAGTATTTTATAAGCATGCGTGACTAGGCTTAGGGTGCGGTATTGTTCACATTTTTTCGCCGAGTTCTTTTTCGGAAGGGGACAATGATGCATTTAAAAAAATCATCTGGAAGATTTCCTATTTCGTACATCGTCTGAACAAGATGGTAGAGGGTGTCAAGATGGTTCACCTTATACAAATGCTTAAAGTGGTGAAAGTAAATGGGTGAAAATTTGGGGACTCCCGAGTTAAGAAGGTTTACCATACGTCCCGGTTTGATTGGGACAGTACCGGTTTGAAGGGTCTGTCCCGGTGTCCCACCCGGCTGGAAAATTTGTCCAGGCTGACGCTGAAATGTCCCCAAATGTCTCCGTTAAGGTCTGCTGTCCACTGCCCGATGAAATGCGCAGCAACAAATATATGGCAATAAATGTGTAAATCGAAAACATAGTGTCAAATTGTATTACGTATCCTCGAAAGCTTTCCTGGCGGGTCCAGAGGTATTACATGGCTGAAGCCAACTAGAGTTTATCCACCCCACAAATAACGAGATTCGAACTCGGTACTTCAGAGTTTAGTACATCAACAAGCCGCCGCAGCTGGAAGTAATAATTTTAGTTTTTAATCGCAATCAAATGATAAAATAACTGTACACAATTAGCTTAACTTTTATAAAATACGTCCCGAATTTTTCCCGGTTTTAGTCTCTTCATAACTAAGACCCAGTTTTGGGACATCAGAATATGGTAATCCTAGAGTAAGACGCAGCAGTTGATTTAATTTTGTCGGTTAAGCTGCGTCGTTAAGGGTATTTCAACACGGTGCGTTATACCTGCGAGCACCATTGAATGACACCATTTCATCATACAGCGACGTTATTTTGTTCCCACATCTCTTATCTTCAGAGTAGTGGTAAGTTTCGAGCGATACGGTAATATGACGAGCAACAACGGCGATATCGATCAGTTTCCGCGGTAATCGCGGATCGTTAATTTGACTACGGCAGTTTTTTTCACGTCATTCGTTCTCGCTTCTTTATTAGTAATCCGAGAAACATTTAAATGACTAAAAAGTTTATATTTTATGACCTAGTAAGCGAATAAGAGTTAATGTGCATTTTTATTCCAATAATGCTTTTCAAAAATTTCTTTCGCCTTTTTCAACTTCATTAAATAGTCGTCAAATTCAGTGTTTCAAGAAAAACCACATTGAATACACATAAAATTATGTTGCTAGCTTTACATTTTAATCCCAGTGGTATTTAAAACATTTATTGTGCGAAAATATTTTAAATGGACAGTGGCGTATTCGTCTCTATCGATAAATACTACTGAAATTCAAAGCCCTGGCGGCTTTGAATTTCAGTAGTATTTTTCTATAACTTTTCGAGACATGCTAACGATATCTATCGTTTCGCAATCTTTCCATTCGACTTTCTATCGCAATTCTATAAGCAATGGCCAACGATTGCTATGACTGGATTGGGACCAACGAATGCTTGGTAAAAGTTTTGGTAGGAAGCGACTGCCTTCGTAAGGCAGTCGATAAAGGGCTGAGCGTTAATTTTCCGTGCTATTTTAACATACCACGGAAAATGACGATTGCTTGATCGAAGATGATGGTCGACAAAGTCAATAGCATGTCAGGAATATTACAAGGATAGCCACTCTTACCGCCGGTAATCGTCGAGAAAACCGAAATCGCGTACTTTCGTTATTATCTGCTACCGCCGGTAACTCTCGTTTCGATAGGACAGACCTACTTCTAAGAGGGTTCCTATTGTGACGCATGCGACTCTCCTATGATAGTCCCTAGATATTTCTCCGTTATCTCCTATGACAGTTCGCCACCTCCACATGGAATGTCAGGATTACATACAGGTGTTAAGGGGTCTTATTCAGTATGGACTCGACTCGGTCGGACCTCGGAAAATCCGAGGATGTGCCGTCAAAGCCGCTGACAAATCTGAACTTTTGGATGGCCCTATTTGAAAATTTCGAGGCTGTGACGTCAAAACTTCTTCACTGTCGAGGCTCGGAAATTACGAGATCGTACCGAATAGGAACCAAGGAGGCAGAGCATCAGTGGAACCCCATTCAGCGCCTTAGGAGATAACTGTGAGTCCATTTATATTCTTATCTCCTATTTTATTAGAACTGATCCTGATTTGGTCCCTAAAAGAAACACTCAATACTGCCTATGTTCCATCCTTAATTTTTATGGACCGGCGATAGTTTTTAAAAAGTTAAATATATTTATATATATATTACCCGCTAGGATTAAATGTTTATTTTAAGCTGAACCATTCTGCAAAATCAAGTGGAATCGTTTTTCTTTTATAAGTCAGCTTCCGTAACATATCAGCTGTGATCTTTGTCGGCGATCGCTCTTTGTATTGTGGGATCAAGTTGGTGCGGTGGCTTAAGTACTAACTTCCCATCCCTATGGTCCTGGTTCGATTCCCGTCAGTAGTGGAGATTTTTAAGCGTAATACTGATCCCTAGATGGGTGATATGTGGAGAGCACTACGTGTGTAGTACTCCTTCCGTCGGATGGGACTTTAAACAGAGGACCCGTCGCGACGGCGCGTCGCCGCCTTTCGTTAAGAGAAAGCTAATATAGACGCCGGGTTTCTCTCCACCCTTCCTCCATTCTCAAGTAATCCATCCCTAAGCTAGCCTCTGATCTTTAAATGGCATAGAAGACCTCAGAGGTCGGTCGCTACCTCAATTAATCTACCAAGCTCTCTTTATTTCGATTTCTTGAATTTTACTGATTGCATACCTTCGTATATATTTTTCTTTCATCTTTCAAGCATAAAGGTCCAAATAACCACAATTTTCTATGAATCTCCTTTGATCAATTACTTTCAACCTCCGTTCATTCTATTTAATGGCCATCCTTTTCCCTCATCCTCCCCATCAACCTAATATCAGCATTAGAATCCAAATTTTAAAATATCTGTTAAACGGTATGCAATAAACATTCTTATGAACTAGTATCTTGCGTGTAGCAATCACCAATCGATAGTACCAGGTTTTGAGCTCTCATGGCTATAATTATATCGCGAAATAAGCGCTTCATCCGGAAATTCGAATTGAGACGAAACACAATTACCACTCTCAAGTGGGTTTCCAATTCTTGACCTTAGAATAATACGATAAACGCGTAAATCACCACGCCAAATCAATGGCCAATTGCATTTATTATGCTGATATTTTGACGAGATCATATCATTGCGAAGGGACGGTGGGCTCATTCAGCAGAAGCAAGGATAAACTTGAGGCAAGACCATGTCCGGTGTTCTCATCAGATCTTGTCAGCAGAGATTTGAATATCATTAACTGGAACCAATTTATAAAAATACTTTCAAAATTTTTCTAGGATTCCACAAAAGATTTTTTAAAGAATACCAACGCGATCCTTTGTGCGTGCCCAATTACAAAGATTAATTACAGATCAAAAGTGTGTAATGAAAAAGATTTCAATGATGTTTTTTTTCACGTGAGTACGACGTCCCCTAAAGAAAATTAACATCAACTTTGCAAACTGCCAGTGATATTTCCATACTGCGTCTCTCACACTGCTGCTGTCCTTGGGCATGCCAACTGCCCGCCGGCATGTAAGCTAACAAAAATAATCGCATCTAACGCTTAATCATAATAATGGTGACGAACGCTATTGCTGAACTTATTTTGACTGTGGTATCATTCCTCACAGACGAGGAATATTTTTGGTGATTCACCTATGAAAACTTTGTATATTGGATAATGAATAGCAAATTATTTTTGAGTCTCATCTTGATCTAGTGCCTTTAAACCTTCAGATTTGCAACCACTCTCTCTGTTAATCGTAAATCGTGTGGTGCAGCCGGAAGTTACACCAGCGATCTATCGGCAAGCTCATAGTCAGCTAGGATAAGAGGTTAGAATCGTGAGAAAACAGTCTCATTAGGCCCACGAGAGATTGTCGCCCATCGGTGTTGGCTTGCATGCATTGACTATGCTGTAGTAGAGAAGGACAGGCTTGATTATTTGATTAGGAAACTGCTGCGATACGCTTTCATTCGTAGAGGTGTCTTCCTAAGGTTGGCCGTTCGTTCTATTTCACGAATACTCAAATTTACTGGAAGCGGCTATTCAAAATAAATAGTTACGCATTTAATAAAAGTTGGTGGCAGGCGGATGCAGGGAACGGTACGTCTCGGAGGGAGTTTGGCTAATGGTAAGGACAGTGAGAAGGTACGGGTGGGAAGGTGAGGAACGGCAGAGAAAGGGTATTTTTATCTGAAAGTCTGATTGGCCATAGAATAAGAATAGTCGGCAGGATAGTCATTAGAAAACAAAGTCAAACAGATTTTTTTCATTCACTCGCAGTGACCAGTTTTTTTTGGAAAGTTGACCACTCCAGTCCCTAAAACCGTCCACTGCGAATCTCCCAGGAGCTTTTGCGAGGTATGTACTACTATACAGTTGAGGGCTGTACTCAAAAAAAGACCACTGGCTGTATGCGGGTCAAAGCATTAACGGACATTTCCCCACTCCAGCAGCTCAGCGTTTTACGCACCCATATGCATGCACTTGACCTCAAACTATAACCAAGGTGTTGGAAGTGATTAATGCCTGGCAATTTCTCTCTCTCTCTCTCTCTCTCTCTCTCTCTCTCTCTTTCCTCGCTCGATTTGATTTGCCACGTGTCTAAAACGAGCACCTCCGAAGGAATCGCGCAATCTTATTTCCTGGGATGAAAAATCGCGTTCCTTCCTCGTTTTGGCGTGGGCGACCCTTTCAGACCAAAGTGTTTTTTGAGCACTCTAAAGTTCATAATATATGCCCTCATAATCGTAATTTGAGCAATATTTTTCTCTATTCACATCAAATGTCACATCCAAATTTTTCGCAGAAATGTAATCAGTTTTAGCAAGGATGACATGAACAATGAAATTGGTGGCGCAAAAATTTATTTTTTTACGACTGAATTTCTCTGTGATAAATCTAAAAAGCCATAATATTCACTGTCTCAGGCGTCGCGTCGCGTTGTGGAATTGAGACATACAGGATAAGTAAAAACTAGCACTTTTCCAAGCTTTAGTTTGAATATTTGAATAATAAAAATTACGCTGTAATTTTTATTACTTTTCAAATGCAAACTGTGGAAAGTGCTACTGTTTTTACTTACCCACTAGAAATCCATATTTGAGGCTTTAATTTGATTTTTTTTTCACACCGTACGCTGAAATATTCTACTCAGCTGAAGGTTTTTTTTGAGATTTCATAAAATATATCACGGTGAGTTATACATTTATTGTTAAACATAATTGAGAGCACTTGCAAAACACAGTTACTATTCTGAAGTCATCGCTGTATCAGAACTTTCTCATTTTTTAAAGTAATATCTCGCTGCAGGGCGTAGCCGTTCCACATTCCACGGAAAACAACTTTTTTGGCAAATATCTCTAAAAGCAGTGCATCTATTTACTTATACAGAGGCTGATATTTTGGCATCATGGAAGAGTTGACATCTTTTTCTCTATAATGAGGCCAAAGTTAGAATTTTTTGCGCGTTGATATCCTGCTCATACTACCTTAAACATAAATAAATAACATATTTAAAAGTTAATTTAGGAGGCGAGTGATATCTCCGATATCCAAGAAGTAATATCTCCCAGGGTTGCATTTCTGGAATACTGCGGCACATTTCTTTAATTAAATGGTGAACTCCATTGACATGCCTCTAAATTTTCAGTCGCCGTGAGCGTTTCCCGATCTGTAAACATCCTTGAAATATAACCTACTTGTGTATATAAGATAAATGACCTTAGCTCCAGATCTGAGCTATATGTGTACGCGGAGACCCAGGAAACATTTGCCCAGAGATTCTAAACCCATGGATCACGACATAGTATATTACATACGCCGACTCGTGAGAAAGATACGTATGTGTTTGACGTGTTTGAGAAGCAAAATTCCAAATATAAATTTTTAAAATACAATAGATACGATGAAGGTAGATGGAGGTGGTTAAAAGTAAACCAAGTGAACGAAACGAGAGAATCAAGACTTCGAAATAGTTCCAAGAGAATAATTCGAATCTAAAAAACTTGTACCGTCCGTAGAAGAGCATTAAGGCTTAAAGAGTAATGCAGCCTTCGGGCGATCATGTCGAATAGTAGGTCCTTAATACACAAAAACAAAGGAAGGCTATGATAAAGGACTTAAGGAAAACCTCTATATGATGTGAAGAACGATATGGATGCGAACCAGTGGAAGTCAGTGAATCGGATCATCTTGTGGAATCTTACGTACGAGGCGAGCGACGAATATCAAGACGGACGCCAGAAAGAAAGTTGTATGAAATCAGGAAGCTCGAAGGGAAATTTATTCAAAAAGTTGCGTAATAATCCACGGAAAGGAAGAGCTAGAGAGATTAGACACACTGTGAGACGAGAGAAATCCCCAAGGGACCTGATGGAGGACCCGGTAAAAAATAATTCCGAGAAATGAGACGCAGAAAAAAAAACTTTCAAAGGTTGACACTTCTACATCTATATGCCAACCGGCGAGTCTCCGAAGTGACGCGCAGTGGAGGGTGATAGGACTCCAGCCGTGAAAAGGGGAGGGATAGGGAAAAAGAAATTGGAAGAAGACGAAAGGGAACTGTATGTTAACGGAGTGTGTTAGGGCCTCGCCTGTTTTTCTTATTGTCACCTAAGGTGCGTGGAAATAAGGAATTTTTGTATCTGTCAGTTGGGCAGTGTATCTCGCTTATTTTATCATATCTATCAGCTCTAGAGATATAGTGTGGGTTTAAAGGAATATCCTTCACCGTTAAACTCGCATGATCTGAAATGTTCAAGTAATCATAGCCTGGCGAGTAGTCTCCGAGTCTCTAGTGTGTAGCCAAATTGGTTTTGACAGTCACGTGATGTTTATCGAGGAGAAGGAATGAGGAACGACGATCTTTTACAAAGATCGGTAGTGAAATATATTTAACGAGAGAGGGACATGAATTGTTCTTCGCGTGGCTATAGGAAAATAGGGGAGGAGAAAAAAGTACTCAGACGGATGTTTAGTGGCGAGGTTAAGGGTTGTAGGGAAGGATAGGGAAGAGATAAATATGGTATAACAAAGGCGAGTGTGAAGTACATTCTTGATCATCAGAAGAAACAAACTTCTAATATTGTTGGCTTATAGGTACAAGACCTAATATTCTTTCCCCTTCGCATCACATGGGCAGTAATTTTGGGAGAAAACGTTGGTATCCAGATATATTTTATTACAAAGGGTCAAGCATTGTGAAAATAAATGGTACAAAAGGTAGCTTTGAACAATGATGACAGTTATGAATTAGAAAATATAATAATCACTCTGTTATCAATAGGTCCATTTTATTTTATAATGCGACGTCGAAGAGATTCGGTCACCACCCTGAACTCGGACTGACCTCAGGATGCGAATCCTAGTCTGATCGATACCATACAATCTCCACCAGTTTCAATGGTCCAATGGGTAGCCGACCTCACCTTCCACGAAGATCGCGGGTTTGAATCCCTCCTGGTTGGTTTTTCATCATCCAGAGCATGGCTGTGAGTGTTCGCCTGAATATATAATAAATAGGTGGTAATTGGCGTAAGCTGTTACCCAAACAGAAATTATTAGTTTTATAACCCTCTTGGTTACACCGAAGGTCATGTGCTTAAATCCCGCCACACGCCTTTAACTCCTGTCGCCACATATCGGAACTTTCCAAATATCTACATACCACCCTGCTAGCCGCCGCAAGGACGTGTGGCAGGGGATGCATGGGCACCAGCAACGAAAAGGATAGGGATCAGGAAAAAGGAATTGGAAAGTGTTGGACCAAAAATTGTGATATGTTTTGACGGATAAGGATCTCGAAATCTTTTTTGTTTTCGTCCCTAATATGCTTAATGGTCGATTAGAGTTCCCTTGGCACTCATCCTCAAAAACGTACTTACGCATATGAATACCATTCACGCCACTCTCCGCCAACTATGGCCACTAAATTTATTTTAATAATGAATTCTATACAACTCAATCCTCGTATACCTCTTATACTTCTGTTACATTCATGCATTGCTTCATGCGAACTCTCCATTCCTTAAGACTTCAAATTCCTCCTCTTCAGAGCCTCTTCCACCACGTTCACCCACGACTTTCCCGCTCCAACCCTTCGTACACCATTAAATCTTCTTTCATAAATCTGTTACGACAAATTCGACTTTCATCTGTGACCTCAAAATGGCAAAACCGACGAAGTACGCTCCTTTCACATATTTCTATTACCAGAGCATTCATTCGATATGCTTTCATGACTCAACCATTCGAAACCCTATCACTCCTAATTTTACCGCAAATTTTACTCAGATACCCCACGCCTACAGCACGGCAAAAAGTTAGTATTACATTTCCACGGAAGTACGGAAGCACTATGTTAAAAAATATATTTGGAGAATGCTCTTATATGGCAGTGAAGTCTGGGCAATAAAATCTTCCGAGCAAAAGAGATACGAAGCAATTAAGATGTGGTGTTACCGAAGAATGATGAAGATCAAATGGAAGAATAGAATCTCTAACAAAGAAATCTTGCGAAGGGTGGGAGATAAGAGAAGAACTGGGAAAACTCTACGAAGAAGAGATAAACTCATTGGATACATTTTGCGGCACAACAGCCTGTTGAGAAAATATTGGAAGAAGGAATGAATGGGAAGAATGACGGCAGAAGACCAAAAATGGAATACTAATTTTGCAGGACGTCAAAGTAAAGAATTATGCAGTGAATGAAGTGGTTGGCGGAAAGGAGAGTGGAGTATAGAGGTGCTGTAAAACCAATCTTCGGGTTTATTACAGCTCATGATGAGGACGATCTTCCTGGATTAGTTAATCCGCGTAACTAAGTTGGCCTCCGTGGGTTTAGTATCACTGCCCTAGGCCATGGTGTTTTTCGAACGCTCGATAAGGGGACGGGGATTACAGAGGAGCGAAACAACAGTTCGTCTACCCCCAGAGTATGGGGAAGAACAGGGGGAAACCCAGGTTATAAATATATCATTCCCCCTCTTTGAAAAAAGGAGGACGAATTTTGGCGAAAAATACCCCTTCCGCCGGTCAGATTTTCGGATAAAGCTGGAAAGTCAACACAGCCTCTTCAGAGGAGCCTCTTCAAGAGCAAGCGGCTGATCTCATAAAAAAACACTCCTCTGACCCGGCAAGGATATGCGCAATGCGCAAGCCGAATCATTCCAGTAGTTGGAGCACTTACGTCACGACCATGGGATGTTCGCATTCCGCCACCAAGTGTAAGAACCTAATATTAATAAGATCTTTTACAGTGTATCATATTTCAACAGTACTAATGTTTACATACGATTATTATTTTTCGTTATTTTACCGTTCAGAAGGTGGGTTGTTTTGTAAACTTATCTGCTCTCCCTGTACTTCACCTATCAAAATAATCTGGAGCCGGGAGCCCCTCCCCCCCCTCTCCAAGAGCCAAATTCGAATTACGCCACTGTTGCTAACCGATAGAATTTCGGGAATTCTGGTGGAAAAAATGGAAAATAATCAATAGAAAATAACTTGATGATTCCGTTTGGGCAATTCATTTTTGAGATACGCAGATCGTGATTTTTTAACCTAGAAACGAGCTGTACGAATGTTACATTATAACCCCCGTGTATACGTTTCAGTGAGTGATATCTTCTCTCCTGTGACCCTTATCTCAGATTGCACTTTTTTCAGGTCAGCTGCCTTGCTTCACCTTTCTTCATTTTGTCCAAAATTCCTATTCTTCTCCAAAATTCAAAGCATCTTCAGTTTTACAGGAATATCCCCCTGAAGTGACAAAGTAATACACGATGATTTTTTTTCTTTCTGAATTTCATACATTTAATTGCTTAACCAGTTCCTTCCTTACTACTCTACCTCACAAAACGGCCTTCAGTATCCCATTCCCCTTCATTACTTACCCCGTCTACCCTTTGTCTCCTTTTGATTCCCACCAGCGATTCTCTTTCCTCGTATACCACGACGGGCAATTGTCCGTTTTTATTTTTTTCTGTCCATCCGTCTCCCTACCACTCCACAACCACATATCTAATGTGGTCACCAAACGGCGAGGAATTTTGAAACGCGTGCAGAAGAACACGAGAGATGCTTCCTAAACGAAAACAAAAAATCTCTAATCGCCAAGCACCTCATCAACGAAGGTCACCACAGTAGTTTCAACCCTAAAATTCGCGGCCCTAAAAGACGCCGCGGCGTCTCTTATCTTCCAACTGCAGAATTTTGTTATTTCATTGTTCGAGCGCGCCGCCTCGACGCGCTCGAACAATGGAAGATCATCAAGAGAAGGAAAAGAGGAACATTCCCCCATACTCTCCCTCTTACCCTGAAACCATGACTACAACCCCCCTTTTTTCATTTCCAAACATCTACTTCCACATATACATCATCTACGAAATACCAGGCAAGTCACCACTAGGGTGTGTGGCACGGGGTGATTCCACACCAGGCATGCAGCACTCGTCCCAGCTCAAATCAGAACCTCGCACGCTCCCCCGGCCGCTAGGCGCAGGCCAAAAAGCAGTCAGGAGAACAGTGCGCAGTCCGACCAGAAACTGGGAGAGTGATACATAAATGAACATGCAAACATGCAGAACAATGCAATACACGCATCTAGTGGTTAATATTACTCATACTGTTAATTCATGAGTGCTACGAGATGCTACTTCATGCAGAGAACAAAATAAAATAAAATAATGCCGGACAAATCAACCGATGTGAAGTGTTAGTAATTTTACTCTACTTGTTGAGGGCGGGAAATTCAAGTGATTGATTTATCGCAACTATTATGATCCCTTATTGTGCGTGGGAAAAATGACATTTTAAATCTATCGGTTCTGCAGTCAATTTTCTTTATCTTATTCCTGTGATCGCTTCTACCGTAGTACTTCCTTCCAGAACCGTCCCTCTCCTTCCCCTGTTTCCGAATTCTATGCAAAGCTGTCATTTTTCAACAACCGACATTGCACCTGATGATGACGTCTTAGCGTCGAAGCGCGAAGTACAATAGAATTACTCAATGGACATTCCCAAGTTTTATTTACTTCATTTCAGCATGATATTCCATCATATCTCACCAGAGATCGTTGAATACACATATCTAAATAAATATCTAATCCATCACATATATCAAATATCGCTACCATACGACTCCACGTTCCACATCAAGCTCTGTACTTACTTTTCTGAACGTCTTTACCCAGGTTTCTTATCATTAGCTCTCTCCCGTTAATGTCTCTTTTGCTAACACAACTCGCATCCTAATACCTAATGTTATTGGCTAGGGAAGAATGTACGACTACCGACTAAGTCTTCTATCAGCGCATGCTTGGTGCTGATCTTAAATAATTTTTTGCTTATTCTTCTAAAGCTCAATTGGGAATTTTTCTAGGTGTAATAATAACCTAAACTTACGGGGGTTAAAATGGTCCTTATACTTTGGTAATAGCACACCCTCTTTGTTCTAACAGAATTTTATGTTTGGCCATTATTCCTTATGACAGTAAGTACTCGTAGATTAATATTAATCGAGGGAAAATAAATTTAATCGTGTATAAGACAGTGATTATATCTTCTTTGTTGAATTAATATGGCTGCTCCTAATACTCGTAACTTATTAGGAAAAATTAGACGTTTTAATATATTCATTTATTGAGTCCCAGTATATTTTTCATTCCTTAAAGTTGATCATTAATAATTGGTCTAGCGATTCTTTATTTTTACTGCTGGTTACTCTTTACCTTTACTATTTTTCTCAGCATTGAAGGTTTTTCTTGTCTGTATAGCATGCGTATTAGATCTACGCATTTTGTGGAGAATTAGAATGCCGAATAACTTGGGTCTTCATAACGAGTGAATGTAAAATAATCGCAATTGATCATTTATTGATGGCTTTGGTATCTTAATGGCTACTGCATCTCGGGAGTTACCCTCCCGTCTAGAATTTAGAAGTCTAGGGTATGATGTATACATTAGGATAGCTCTCTCACTAGATAAGAAAGATAGTTGTAGCATGAAATTGGGAAAGGAGAGAAAATTTGATGGAAGAAATGTTAAAGAAAATAGGATGCTGAATGCCGATATAGGGGGAGACTATTGGGTAGCGGATAGAAAGAAGGCTAATGAAAGACATTTTAGATGGTACGAAGGAATAATGTGAAGATGACAACAACTAGTGATATATGTAGAGTACAGTGGCCTCGGCGGTATTAAAGCTGAACTGTCGCATGGCAAAATCGATCAGTATTTTTAATACTACAAGCGTTTAATTTTTTTCTTTTCAAAACGGTTGAACAACAAAAATCAATTTTATTTTAAAATAAATTTTAATTGCCATAAAATATTTAACCAAACCAAAAACCAATAAATTTCAATAGCCATCTATTAAGATGGTGAAGGTTTTCCGAGTTTTCTACCGCGATGGTCCATTTTTCCCAGATTTTTTGTCCAGATTTTTTAGCTTCATCAGGTCTGAAGAAACTAGCTGGAATGCTGGCGAAACTGCCGTCTAAAGATATGGAT
This sequence comes from Pyrrhosoma nymphula, assembly GCA_963573305.1. Classification (NCBI taxonomy): domain Eukaryota; kingdom Metazoa; phylum Arthropoda; class Insecta; order Odonata; family Coenagrionidae; genus Pyrrhosoma; species Pyrrhosoma nymphula. Next base: position 89,384,093 of record OY754334.1, on the reverse strand, counting down.
CAAAGCGGTAGAAAACCGAAGAAACCTTAACAATCTGGACATCTCCACAGAAACCTTAACTCCAACAGACTCTATTAAGTGCCCAGAGATTTATGTAAGTGACACGCAGCAAATGGTAAATGCCAGTAAAAAAATCACTGGTGAGAACAAAAAGGAATTTCGATAATAACCGATACATTAAAAATAGTAACTAAAGGCACGGAATTCTTCAAACACAGTTCCAGGTGTCACAGTATTTTTCTTAAAATAAATTTCAAAAAGATGTTTCCAATCCATTCTCCAAGTTATTTCAGTGAGAAAATATGCTACCCATTTCAAATTCTAGAATAAATGTATATATAGGTAATCCACCGACATGATAATTAACGCGCATCACAGTAAACGCAATCATATTCTGAGATCATGTCCTTCTACCGTGGCGTTATAACTGCGAGGAATTCTTTATGCAAAATATCTCATCCATGGCATCTATAGCATACATATTTACTAGCCTTCTTTCTACGATTTCTTGTTTTTATTATCTTTACCACATACGAGCCTTCAAAAATTCTTTCATCCTTTCGTGATGCCGTAGTCCCCCAATGTTCATGAGTTGAATGTGAGTTGTCCTATTAGATAGAGGTATTTTTGAGCTTGCTCAATTCCCTAGCCTTAATTTTCAAAAAACCTCATTGCACCGTATATATTCCAATTATTTTTAGTTACATAAGCTGCAAGGCTGAGGTTTTTCTTGTAGTTGCTTGTTCTAGCATCAAGACTAATTGGAAATGGCGTGGAAAACACCAATTTACACATTCTCGTTCGAACGACAATCAAAAAGCTTTCCATTTTCTCGTAAATCGCTGACCGAAATCGCGAATTCCGACAGATTTCTGCCATATGTCGTCGCAAACACGCAGGGTATTAGCATAGGCTCCGAATTGCATCCAAGCACGAAGTAAGCTATTACGCAAGTCTTACCGGAGGACGCCAGGACGCATTATAAACGATTCCATTCCCGTAATCGACTTGGACTACGGAGACACGGCGTATTTTTTTATGAAAGTCGCTCGTTTGCCAGACAGATGGCTCCTTTCCACCACAAAGAACCTATATAACAATGACGGCAGAGCTCGCGCGCGGCCGACAGTCAGCTTGAGTACGAATCAGGTGATGTGGCTGGGTTTCGAACGCGTATCAGTTTCGCTAGAATAGGGGAAATATGTTCCCAAAAGTTGTTGATACGCTGAGGATGGTAATAGCAGAATTTAGTAGGTATACTAGGCCTCAGCTGAGAGGTTATATTGCACCATGCTATGTAAATCCTAGGGCAAATATTACCAAACTGACTACCGCAACCGACCTGTGATAGGAACCGAAGGGATTGCATTAATATTTTCCATAAAATATGACATAAGAAACCATATGAAGATCTGAGAAACAAGAAACAGCAAGCAGAGGCAATTGAGAGTCAATAATTGTAAGTAATAAAGAAACGGGCCTATTATATGCAACTTGCACATGAAATGAATCGGAACTGTGTCGTTCACGGGTAGAAGGTAGCCTTCGCGCAATCCTAAACGCGCTGCAAAAGTAAAAATTAAGGTTTCACTTGGGGGGTAAATTTAATGGAAACCAACGCATGTTTTCCAGTCAGTAGTTAGAAAATAAACCTGCTGAATCAATTGAGTTTTCCATTTTAGTCAAGAGAAACATTTTCCTTGCACATTTCAAATGCAAAGACAAAATATTGGTAAGGGGAAAAAGAGCGAAAAAAGCATTAGAAACGACAACACAACCGTAATAATTACGAACGCATATATGGCCATACCTATTATTCGGATGTCTAGCGATTTAATTTGTCAATATTAAAAATACACGCATGTAAGTTTACCACACTGTGCTTAACACGCGTGAATGCTTCATGTTTTTCCGTCACGTCACGATTCCGTCATTCGTAAATAGGAAATCCGTCCGAAAAGATAAACTAACGGAGGTATAATTTACTGCAGATCTACTTTTCAATATGTGTATTACGCCGTACAGACATACATGCATACCCATCACGCCTTTCTCTTCTGGGATAGTGACAGTGAAAACATTTTAGTTCTCGGATATAGGCCTATATCGCTGACTAATAATTTCCTCCATACTGTCCGAATCCCTGCATACCTCTTTTGTTTCAGTGATCCTCATACATTGTTTCATATGCGCCCTCCTGTTCTCATGACTCCTAACTTTCCTTCTCTTTAGATTATTTTCCACCTCATCTATCCATAACTTTCTCGGTAAACCACTTCCTCTCACATCATTCCCTCCTCTTTCAAAAATCTGCTTCGTTAATCAATTCTCATCCATTCTTTCGATGAGGCCAAACCAACAAAGAACTGTCCTTTCATACATGTCCATTACCATGTCCATGTGCTTCACCCATTCTACATTCTGTCATCGCCCACTCATTATTAACCCCATTCCTTCTGCTTCTACTGCAAACACATCTCAGATACCCCATCCCTTCTGCTTTTACCACAAACATATCTCACATACCCCATACCCTCGGCATTTAGCTTACTCTTATGTTTATCTGGCATACCCAATTTTAACTGACATTCAATAAAGTGGGAAGGGAACACTCTTGTGCGACGCTGTTTACTTCCTAATGGTGGGTTACACTGGCAATTTACTGCCGCAAGTTCCTTCTGCAAGATCTTGTAGTGTATTTGACTCTCACGAAATGTTTTTCATGATTAAGTGAAAAGTCAGGTTGGTTGCTGTTTACTTATTTACACAAGCAACAACACGCTTCCGCAAAAAAGTTCTGCAAGTGAAATTGTAGAGCCCTTTACACCTTCAATTTATGTCGGAAGTCGCTTGATGCAAGTAAATTGAGCAATAAACTTGCCAGTTTAAACCCACTATTAGAAAACGTTCATTTCTTGATATAGTACTTCATATACTACCTATGACTTCCCTTCCAGTATTCATTTGCCTCGGTAATATCGCAAATCAGCCACGCAACAGGCGAGTAAGTGACTTATCTCAGTTTCCACTCCATCGCATCCGTTTCATTGTTCGCTACGTTGTAAAACTCCAACCCCAGCCACGAAGAAATAGATGGATGTCCTCAGGAAAGTGTCGCCGATGCGAGAAAAATATTCGCAAGAATGGACGCTGGCACACATTCAAATTCCCGCCAATACGATCCAACTTCTGTCCGTTTTCTAGAACTTTTCACGGATGGATTCGAAATTTAAACTAGAAATGAGATAGAAGAGGCGATTTTCTTCTTCGATTTGGAATTTTTAATCAGTAAAAAACGTTTTCTGCGGTGAAGTTAAGGTTTTTGAAGAGAAAGAATGATAATAAATTAGAGACATTTGAGAAGAGTCAAGAGGAGTATGGTGAAAATGGGATGAACTGATGAAAAGATGAGCGTAGAAGTGTTCCAGATGGTTGTAAAAGGAAGGAGGTTGAGGAGTAAAACCATGCAAGGAAAATTAGGCAAAGGGAGCAGGTAATAATTCATTTGGGTATTCTACCTGCTAAAAGGTAGGTTTTTGGAGTCTAAAACCAAACATCCTAATTTCTGGCACATTGATCACTTTCCCTCTTAAAATCAACATAGTTTTGTTTTTCATTCACAACATTTTCCTGTTCTATTTTGAAATCCTCATGACCCCCGCTTCTCTTTAAGTCGTCTGTCCTCTTTTCCTTCCCCTTCCACGCTCCCCCCGTATTCTTCCCTCTATCACCCTTTTGCAGGTAAAATAAAAAGCAAGTCCAGTCCAGTCCTTTACAACATGCCTCGCCTATCAAAGCGTCCTCCATCCAACTTTTCTGTAAAAAGCATATATTATAGTAAGGAAAACCGCAAAAAATGGGAGGATATTAGGTGAGAGGAAGGAAAAGAATAGAAATTGAGGTGAAATGAGCTTAAGTTGAAATGTTGAGCTGTATGGCAAGGCAAAAGATTTTTGAAGAGCAACGAAGCAAAGCCTTCCTTTCATTGGTTATTTTTTGGTGTTCTACTGGTCACGGCCATTCATAATCCCCTATTGTCCTTTCTAGGGCAGGATTAATTTTTTAAAGGATTTCTTTCGGTAGTTACCTTCGTCCTCGGCACTAGTACTTCCTACCTCTCATAATGAAATCCAAAACTCACATTCTTCTCCGTCCTCTCCCACGCTTACCTAGCATTCTCCCTATTGAAACGGCCTTCATATCCCTTCTTCATTTACTCCCTACTCCATTCAGTTACTTTGCCTCCTCTTTATTTATCGTCCACAGGTTGTGAGGAAATAATTGTTCTCGTGGGCAATTTATATGGAAAAACCAAGTTATTTCAGGGTCACCCAATCTTGATTTCGTCAAGCAACTTTCTTTACTCCCCTCTTGTCCTTAGCAAGGCCTCGTCAGTTTTTCTTTCGGTCCATCCGGCATTCTCCATCCTCCTACACACCCAGATCTCAAACTAAATTAGTCTTTCCACGTCATTCATTTCTAGGATCTATGCTTAGCTGCCATAGAAGGCTTTTCACCACTGTCTTTGCTTAGGGTTCCTGCCATCAGTTCCCTGTCAATGAATGCCTCTTTTTCTAACGCAAATTTACTTCTCATACCCTTCGTTCTACTTCCATTTTCCACAAAAGCTCTCCAAGTAAAATAGTGTTGTCACTTTATCAATTCCCGATATTAATTATAATTTTGAACGAATTTTCTGGAAACTTCTCACTAATTTTGTCTGTTAATGGTTTATCTGTGTTTCTGATCTTTTGCACTATTCTTGTAGGGGGTTCAACGGAGACTGCAACGAATTTACTGGCTAACTAGCGCCTAATAAATCATATAAAATCGTCGATATAATATTATAATTTATATTTTAATGCCACATCTACCAATTCCACAGTTCTTTTTTCCGTTCCGTAGAGTGGAGCCATTTTTAAACGATTCAGAGAACATCATAAACAACTCGTTAACACCTACAATGGAAGCATCATAACAAGGAGCAGGGGAAATAAGGATTAGCGAATTCTTTGCGCTGTTCAAACGCCCCGTGCGTGGCACGATCTGGTAAAACGGTTTACTCAAATTAATTGTCCCAAAGCTAACATGGAGGTAAATCTGTCGCGAAACTAAAATCTAAACATTCTATTATCGCCACCCTGCTGTGACATCGTATCCATTTATCCTACCGCCGCTAAGTGTGAGACATTTTCTGATTACACACGTGGTGCTAAAATCGGGTACGCAGACGGGATATCGCCGCAGTCCGAGAAGTCCTCGCTGGTTCAAGAATCGCGCATATTCCCGAAGAGAAATGAATACTTCGCTAGGCAGGATAAGCAGCAACAATTTCGCATTGTACAACCCGACACTTCAGGAGGGCAAACTACAGGCCGAATTTGTGGCATGATATTTGTTGATTTTTATTTATTATCTCACTCAACGAAAAACGGCACAACTGCTAATTACAAAGACAAATATATGAATAACAATAAAATAATAACAAGAAGAATGAAATAAAGACAAGATGTAACGCAATTCAAGTCAGGTGTTAAAAAATTGGAACTTCATTACATAAGTGACATATTGAATGAGTTGGGTGGGGATAAGAGGTCTATTGAACGATATATTGAGGTCAACGAGTTAAATTCGAAGGGGATTCGGTAAAATAAGAAGCGTTGAGGCAGGGAAAGACGAAATTTTGGGATATGTAGGAGATAACAGTTTCGGGTGGGGCGTAAGTAGTACTGTCATAAATAAACAATGCAATTCAATTACTGTATGAAAAACAAAGGAAATGTAAAGTGCCCTCTTTAATCAAAAGAAATCTGCATGGAATCCATTTAATCAGATTTTAAAATGAGAAATTTTATACATTACAAAATATCGTAAATAAAATACAATAGGAATACGAAAACGATTTTTTGTCACAGAACGGTGGTTGAGGTTGAATCAGGGGTTAGGGTGGTGGGTGGAGAACTGCCTCAACATAAGGATCGACGGAGATATTGATACATAAATGTCTGTTTGGCGATTTCCCCTCCACCCGCACATACTATAACCTTGTTGTAGAGGAAGAGCTTGCACGTTCTGATGACTAGTACAGCTAGACTGGCGGGAGTGATGATATTTGTTTACGGTAGGACAACTTAAGCAAAATAGGTAGTTGGGGAGGAGCCAGACGAAAGATAGCGTAGCGTCTGGATTTCAGTGACGAGGCTGCAAAATGCCTTATGATGCTAGTGAGGCCGCTTAGTAAAGTTAAAAGCCCTGCGGAGACATGCAAAGGGAAACCACCTCCATCCGTCATCAGCAGTCATCAATCTGAAGATGGTTTTCTGCAGTTTTCCAATGCATTCTCCATTCTTCTAACCGCTATACTCTTTCACACGACCTTAATTCTTCATTTTAACTTCCTTGATATCTTGCTTTGTGTATTCCATCCTTGGACTTCCTCGCTAATTTTTAAATTAATTTTTCCGTCGTTTTCAAAAGTTAGCCATGTCGCTGAATTTGCCTAATAAGTTTGCCTCTTCTACTTCGAGGGGTACTCATTAAACACTTTTTCTCCCCAACTCTGTATGGGACTTCTTCAACGGTGATTCTCTCTCACCATTTGATCTTCATCATTCGACAATAGCACCACTATTCCATTGTTTCCATTATCCTTTGTTCTGGTGATGTTATCGTCGAAGCTTCACTTCCATATAAGAGAATGCTTCGCAAGACATTTATATGTCACAGAATTTACCCACAATATTCCCAATTCTGCTTCTCAAAAGAGTTTTAAATACCTATACATCTTTTCTCCCAAACTCTTTTTTGGACTTCTTCATAGGTGACCCTATCAGTCTATTTGATCATCATTATTCACCTCAACAACAATTTAAAAAAATACTAAAAGGTTAGATGAGAATTTGGGATCCAGTAAACAAAGATTTAATTTGCGAAATGAATAAAATAAAAAGGCAAGCCGCATGCTTAGTTATAAACTGCTATGAGTGAACACAGAGTAACGCAGTTGATGGCAGGACTTAACTGGGAGTCGACAGAGACTCAGAAGGAACATGCTAGGCTTACGTTAATTGAAAAATTCAGATCACACGAGTTTCCGGCTCGTACGGAGGATATGATTTTGACCGCGCAATATCTCGAGAATAAATAGAGGTGATAAAATCATAGAGATATATGCCGGAATAGTATGGGATACAAAAACTTCTTTTAAAGCATCATTATTTACTATTATAGAAACAGAGCGCGACACTAAGAAACTCCGTTGACTTACAATCCGCCGTCCTTTCTCCTAAAGTCCTTTCTTTCTCCTAATTCCTTCTACCTATTACCTCCCCTTCCAATGGATGATATCCTAACACCCTCTACCATACGCCCCTAAGGTTGTTTGCATGTTATTATGCAGATGTGGATGAGGTAATGGATTCTACCACTCAAAGAATCAAAATATTCAAACCCAACCAGGACTTAAGTTCAGTTTTACACAAGGTGGCGACGAGGCCTTTCGTTCGTCTCTCCGTACGCAACACATGGCAACAAAATTCATCAACTTCCCACAAGTCAAAGCGGTGACAGCTGCTCCCACTTCCATCTCCCTCCCTTGTCAACTGGGTTTCCGCGAGCGGGATTATGGCTTTTGCGATTCGCTTTTTTTCGTCCCTTCGGGCGACGGGCAAAAATTGTCCTCAACCAGTGCCTCGACCTTCAGCCGACTCACTAACTTTCCCGATTGGAAATCTCCCGCTGAAAGAGAGGGTATTTTAACATGTCCGACATGAGATGGAAACGCGAGAGGAAATCAGGGAAACCATGGCTTAAGGTGGTTGGAGCGATTTTTGCATGTGTAGGTACTACAGATTTGCATGAAACTTTTCATACGTGTTCTTACTAGCAATTTCTATGGATAAAAGGAAATAAATTATTTTACCGATTTGATTTTTTGGCAATTCAATGCTCTTTTAACACAGCCTTATTGCACATAGTTGGATTGCACATTTCGTAATAAATCGATTACATATGGTTCATTCCATGCCAAAGCACCAACAAAAATGCAAAATTGCCCTCACTATCTCAGATTTTCACGAATTTTTTTTGTTCCTTATAAGGTTAGGTTAGAACCCTGGTTAGGACCAGACGGCGCAGGTTAGGGTAGCCAATGGAGAATCGGGATGGGCCACGATAGGACGTGGAGTGCGGCAGGGGTGCCCACTATCGCCGCTGCTTTTTAACGTGTATTCAGAAGAAATGGTAAGGGAGGCATGGGGGGAGGAGGAGGTAGGAATAAAGGTAGGAGGGGAGCTGATAAAATCAGTGAGATTTGCAGATGATCAAGCATTGGTTAGTCAGTCGGCCAAGGGGTTACAGCCAATGGTGAATGCATTAGAGGGGCAGTGCAAAAAGTATGGGATGAAGATCAATCACAAGAAAACGAAAGTAATGAGATTTTCTAGAAGTAAGAAGGCGGGGCTGAATATAAGGGTGGGAGGGCAGAAGATAGAGCAGGTCGAGCAGTTTACGTATCTGGGTAGTATTTTGGAGGCGAATGGGTTTAGTCGAAAGGACATCAGATGCAGAATTGCGCTCGCTAAAGAAGGATTTTCGAAGAGAATGGAATTGATGAGTGGGGGTCTGAGAAGAGACGTAAAGAAGAAGCTGGTGAAAACTTTAATATGGAGCGTGGCGCTATATGGGTCGGAAACATGGTCATTACGAAGGGAGGATGTGCGTAGACTTGAGGCGTTTGAGATGTGGGTTTGGAGAAGGATGGAGAAGGTTAGCTGGATGGCGAGAAAGACGAACAAGGGGGTACTGGATATGGTCGGAGAGAAGAGGAAGCTTGTGGCAGAGGCTCGGAGAAGGCAGAAGAGATGGAATGAGGAGGTTTTGAGAGGAGAGGGCATGTTGAAAAGAGTGATAGAGGGGAGAACACTGGGGAAGGGTGGAAGAGGAAGGAGGAGGATAGGAATTCTCGACGAAATAAGAGGAGGTAGAAGATACGAAGAATTGAAGAGGGATCTAATAACGGGCCATCCTTTGGAGGGAAAGCGAGACAATCTCTATTAGGTTGGGATGCAGAATGGGGACTGTCCAAGAACCTACCAATCAGCTGGTAGAATACTTGAATGAATATAAGGCCCTAAGTTTGTATACACAATTTTGATGAAAAATGTAAATTTTTTGCGGAGATACGGGGATATGAAAAATTCGGCATTTGTAAAATCAAGTCCCAGAATTTTCCCATTTTTTCAGATCTAAGAAAGCTAGAATGTTCCGGTAAACATTTATTTGCACAAAAAAGATTAGTGCATCATATTTAACAGTCAAATTTGAAAAGTTAAAATTTTTTAAATTTAAAAAAATACTTGAAAGTTTAAAAATTAAATTTTCAAAATGTACCCCACCTTCGATCCATCTCAAATTTTAAAATCTTGTTGTCCTTTGTATTGGCAAGGAAGCTGCAATGTTCGTTATTGAAATATTTCATATGAGGGAGAAAAAAATGTTTGTTTATGGCATGCACTTCACCGTGTCCACTCCCATCTGGTTGAGTAACAGTTAGGCCTTTCGTTACTTTCCAATGGAGTTAGAAATGCACTATAATATTCTTTTGACGTAAGGTGTTACTTCAAAAAAGGGTTACTTGACATCATTGGTATTGCTTAAAACAGTTACTTCACAGTTGGATTTATATAACGGCGGTGCAACTGCCTAAATCTGGCAGCTGATTTTGGTGAATCTGCACGGGAGGTCGCACGTTGACCCGGAGCTTGATGCGAATCAACTATTTCATTTTGATTATTTAAACGATTATTAACAGATCGGTTTTAGGAGTAGATTTAATTACAACTTTATACATTACCGACTGCCTGTGCTTTCAGTGAAAAACAGAAGTACAGTTGCAATCCGCTGAATTTGCATGAAAACGTTAGGTCTCGAAATCTTCGTCCTGTCACTGCGGCCTTTTACTGCGGCCCTTTGTTGGGGCGTTTTAGGAGGAGTGATTGAAGGTCAAAAACCTTGTACTAGTTGCTCTATTGGTGTGTTGCTCGGAGAACCTGCATTTACTGGACTGCCTAGTGATTTGTCACAGCAAGAGGCTGCTGCCACCGTGGATGAAGAAAGATATGAAATAGTAAGGGCAACTCGCCCTTGATTTCACATGGAATGACCCATATGTACTCTTCTTCTAAACACGAAATAATAAATTTCAAATAATTATAATTGTTGATAACCAATATTAAGATGTCATGCCGAGTCAAAGATTCGAAAAAACGTATTTAAATATAATTTTTGCCTAAGTTTCGAATTCCGCGCCATAACCTCCGCAATAACATGCATGTCATGGCCAAAAATGTAAAATATAATTCTTATATCACTTCCATTACTGTATATATGGTGAGCTCCGCAGCATAAAAAGTGAAATGACGCCGCCTCACCTAAATGAAATGTGGTCTTAGAATTTTTACGCGAATTACTTGAAAAGTTATTAAGATGTGCTTTCATTGACTCACGATTAACGTTATGATAACCTAAAAAGATTTCATGATAATCTACCTCTAACCGGTAGATTACTCTAATGAATAAATGAAAAAATAAAGATTCTACCATGGCACATCAGTCTTGGTTAAACATTCACAGAGATAAAAAAAAATCAAACAAGACTGAAATCACGCTATTCACCCAGAGTGTAGGTGTGACAAAACCTTTGACATACATGACGTACAACGCGAAGACTTACAACCTAACGCGTATTCACAAATTAATCGATTGTGGCGATAGTTTGTGGAAATTGAAGATAGAATTCACTGTCAAAAAAATGTTTGCATTTTTTGCTCAAAAAACATTGTTTTGTCTTGTAAATGACGCTTTAGTCGTCGAAACCGGTCGACAGCAATAAAATAATTAGTGGAATTTAGTACCGTGTTTTTTGTGACAGTGAATTTAACGTATTCGCACTTGCAAAGATGTGATTTAATCATCCAGGGCAATCATCCTGCTTGCATTTTCTGTCTGCACTCAGGCTTTCTTTGCTTTCAACTCAGCCAAATCCTCACGAATTGAGCACTTTCTGAGGTCGTTGGACAGTTTTTCTTTCGTCTCTTACTTTTGTTTTTGGAGATAGTCCCCATACCGGTCTCTTTTTACAATTAGACTTCAAAAGGTCGCCAAATCGAATCAAATCAATCGATTTTGATTCTGTAAAATTGATATCCTTCTTGTGGTATGCAAAATACTATTAACTGCTTTAAATTACGGTATTAAATGAATTTTAATAGCAATAGCCACTTATTTTCAATACGAAAAGGGCAGAAAATGTAAAGAAAGTGTATTGAAAAATCTTAAATTGTCCGGCTTTATTTTTTACGCTATGTTAAAGAAAAAAGATTTCTGTGTGGGGATATTTAACCAGAGATTATAAAACTTTGGACTACATCCTTGACGCGTTGGAAGGGCTTCCGCCTACCAATTACCCCTAGAGCTGGACTGGCGGGTGCAATTACTGATACCTGGTAGAGCCACCCATGCCAGATAGGTCGAAGGGTAGGAGCCAAACGAAAGTTAGTTCACGTGATGGTATCACGTTAAAAGTACCGTTGGAAAGCGGGGCTGGGGAGCCCTACTAGCAATCATTCACCCTGAATATGAAAGTCAATCAAAATGGACGGAATGAAGAAGGGTAGGACGTACTTACGTGGAGATGAAGAAAGAAATACTAGAGGTAAATAAGGCCCTGCACGTTTAAAAAATCTGTCAATTTTATCTGACTTTCAATAAAACCTACGTTTAAATGGTTTATTACTTTGATGAAATGTAATGTTTAAAACCGGGTCTAAGCGTATTAAGCATTGCATGGGGTGGGAGGCGGAAAATCTGTCAATTTTTTATATACATTAGAGGACATAAACATCCTGATAGACATACATTTTCTTGCTGATGAGTTGTTCTCGGGTTTCCCACCGGGTTAGACTTTCCATGATTGCCGACGTTTCGGCAGGAGACTTTCCTGCCATTTTCAAGGCTGTTTTCAGCATCATTCGCCGGGAAAGCCTAAAATCATACATACATTTTCTTGAATTGAAGCAAAAAAATTAAATGCACTGATTTTCTTCTTTTTTTCTAGTTGGTTTGGTTATTTTGGGGAAGCGACCGACAACTGAGTTCATTTTCGCCATTAAAGACAGGTGAGAGAATTGGTATGGTTATTTGGGGAATGGAGGGAGGGTGGAGAGAAATCCGGTGTCGGCGTTCGCCAACTCATAATGAAATGCGCCCGAGGGAGACTATGGTGTTACCGTTTGATCCGACGGACTGAGTACTCGGATTGCCCTCCACATGGCAACCAAGTACGGATCGGGACCCCACTTGCAAATCTCCGCCACTATCGGGATTTGAACCCGTTTCCATCGGGATGGGAATTCACTACTCTGGCAATCTCACCGACCCGATCCTCTCTTTTTTCTCTAACTTGTACTTCTCTGGCTACTTATACTTTGGATATTTCTTTATTTTAATACGTTGGCTTAGTGCATAAATACGTATGTGTAATCAAACCGAAGGCTTCCGCAGAAACTTAATTTAATTTGATCCCATTTCTTCAGGTGCGACTACTTGTGTCAGAGTTTAGGTGACGACAGTGCCTCCTCCGTCACAGGAGGCGTCTTCGACTTGAAACCACCTCCTGTACCGTAGGAGAAACTGTCGTCGCCAAAACGCTGACACACGCAGTTGCTTATGAAGAAATGGAATCCTTGCATACGTATGTTTTATTATTTAGCCTTTATGCCGGCTTTGCCATTTTGATGAACTTTTTCGAAATCCGAAAAATTGTTGAATGTGCGTGGTTGCGAGATTAGGGCGCCAAATGGACATTTGCTAAGGAGTGTCATCCTCGATGGATCGCAATGGATAGTGAATCTAATTTCCATAAATCCTCCAAATGCGGGGAAACCCTGGACACGTGATCTTCGCATCCATATGCAAAAATCGAAAATCCTGAATTACATGGTTCGATCCCCAGGTCTGAAGACCTGCTAATCAAGTGGCCATTGCTCGGGTCATCACGAAAGAGTAAAATATTTTTCACTGGGGTACATACATTTCTAATGATAATACAGTCTATTACATTCCCTGTCCCTTGTCATGAAAATAAACTTTCAATGACTAATCAATTTACAGGTATTATTTTAGGTCAATATTATCAAGGCCAATTAGATATAAAAATCCCTTCCACTGATCAGATAGCACAGATAAAATTCCATCTCTCTAAATCCCACCACAATGCCACGCTGCTAGCTTAAAGGATTGTTTCCCGACAAAGATTACCAAGTGATACGTTTAGTTGATTTTTACACAGTTGGCCAACTAGTATTCGGAAGGAGCATGGCTTTCTAATATGCAGAAAAATATCTCTTGAGTAGTGGGAAGGCAATAGCGTCTTGTCCATCGTTGTCAATTTTACCGAAAAAGAGCGAAGGCTTACTTGAAGGTCATCGCATGCACTTTCAGAAAAATCAAGCTACTTAATGGTTTTATCTTTCAATCGGGCCAGTACGCACCGCTCTATAATCCGCACTTTTACGGAGCTCAATTGATCAAAATGCATTTATTTCACAAATTGCACCCGATACTTCTTAAATTCCATTACTATTTTAATATTTTTTTTGTCTCTCTCTCTCTCTCTCGGTCAAGATTTTGTATGAGTTCATGTTCGAAACATCTGTCGTAATAATCCATTCTTATTATGTGTCCTTTAAGCGGAGTCTATTTTAACGGTACTTCGAAATCCAAGGACTACCGAACGATTTTTTTTAACCTTTTTCTTGAATGAAATCTAATTTTTTCCGAGGGATAATAACATTGCCAGCTTTATTCGTATACCAGGTGCAATTTCTTTATATAGCACCTTGATTAATCTAAATAAAACTAAAACCATGGCTGGAGGAAGAAATCAAGAATACAGAGATGCCGTCAAACTTGGACAGCAAAACCTTACGCAACTGGAAGACTTTGCTGCCGAGGAAGTTGAATCACTGCTGATGGGGGGAGCAAGAAATATATTGTATGCAGGAAAGCCCAAGCAAAGAAGCCATTCTACCAGAAGAAGAATCTACCAATAGCCAGTAATACGAGCTTGTAAGTAAGGAAGTACTTAATTTAAACATATATATGGAGCATACTCTTCAACGGCAGTGAAGCCTTGTCAACAGCAGCAGCAGAGCAAACATTGTTGGAAGCAATGGAAATGTCGTTTTTTAGAAGAATTATGAAGATAACATCGACAGAGACTCACCAATGAAAGAATTCTACGAAGAATTGGAAATGAAAGATTTGCAATAAAACTGAAACGTAGAAGACTAATTACGCACATTTCGGAATACAACGCACTTGAAAACGGAAAGAGATATTAGTGGGGATAATCAACGAAAAAGGCAAAGGATGGAATAGGAACATCAGGTAACTACAGGACTGCAGAAAACCAAAGTTCGAATTAATGACTGCTGATCATTAATGCCAGAGTCAATTCTGTGGCAAAGAGCCAAAAGCTGATATGTCCAAATTCACAACTTTACAGGTGAACATTTTAAGTTTTGGTTGAATTGACGTATTATGAAATGTCATGTTTCTTCAAAGTGAATTAGAGAGACTAAGTGAGTGGCATTATGTGTGGTAGCATTTCATCTTTTGACCATTAAAAAATATAACATTAAACATATATATCAATCAACACCTACAAAATACATATTTTGGACATTTCAGGTTTTGGCTCTTTGCCACAGAATTGTAGCTTCCTCTTGTTTTAACAAAAACATTCGTTATAAGACAAATGTTTTAATTATTCACGTTTTCGGTCCCACCTTCTTTACGACTACTGAAAAAAGACCTTTTTATTTGTGTACTTTACCTTCTTCTCCCTCGATTTCTTCCCTAAAACAAATAGGATATCAATCCGATAATAGCGTACCGTCAACCATGATGACCAATGGCGCAATAATGACGCTCGGAATGAGTCACGTAGGTGACACATAGTTTATTGCGGCGCTAACAAGGGTGACATCAAATGATGAACTTATCTGCATATTTCTTGGGCAATGCCAAGCAGAAAAATATGCCCCGCTCGCTAAAGAATGCTTTTTATATCCATGTTCGTAATATTTGGTGCCTATTCCAATATTGCGCAAGTAATGGAATTAACAAAAACTTAAGTTCAGGGCCAAGAGAAAAATTTTGTTACTTTCAACCTTTCGAGATATTTCATACCTCTAGCTCATCCGAAGCTTTAATTTCATCATCATAATTTTTTCAAGGACTTAATTTATGGTTGTATAATTGGGGTCAGCTAGTCAGCCAAGGAACTACAGTCGTTAACGAGCCCCACAAATATGAAGTAAAAGTTTGCTACGAAGATGAACCAGAGCAGACAAAGTTAATTACTCTCTCCTGAAGTAGACAAGATGGAATCAAAGTAAAGATAGGAGGGCATAAACTAGAGCAGGTAGAACAGTTTACAAATCTGGGGACAGTTGTGGATGAGAATTTTTTATAGCGACTTAAGGCGAAAGATAGCGTTAGCAAAGGATGCACCATATTTTGACCCAGGCTCCACACCCACATTTGAGATGTGAGGGAAAGGATGGAAAGAGTAAGTTGAGTGGAGAAGAAAAATAAACGAGGAATCGTTGAATATGGTGGGATAGGAAAGGAAAGTGATGGGAGAAATTCGAAGAAGGCAAGAAAATCGGTTGAAGGACGCATTAAGAGTTATTGACATGCTGAAAGGCAGTGGCGTAGCCAGGATTTTCTCCAGGGGGTCAAAAAGAAGATAAAGTTTTTTGTTAAAAAATGGTTTTATTTGAACATTTGAACACGCTAAAAGTTATTAGTTGCAGTGCTATTCGAACCAATATAAATCTTATTTCAGTACCAGCCTACGAGAGTTCTGGCTAAATCTTGACCAAATTTCTTTCTCAAATTTATTTTTAGCTTCCAGAACCCTCTTTTAATGCGCACTCATCATACAAATACCGACAAGCCGATTTTCTGTAATTGCTGACCGTAACCAATTTTTACCCTGCGAAATGTGCGAAGGATCTTTCGATAGTGCATGTTGTACAGGACTGTGCAAGTGAGATAAGTAGCGCCCGTTTTATGGATGGGTGAAACAATTGGGTTTCATTAACTAGTGCAGCTAGTTCTATATCCTTCAGTTCGGCATTTGGCACATTTCCCTTTCCATTGGTTGTACCAAAGTTCAGCTTCACTGAGGAAATCAGTCAAACTGTAGTAACTACAAAGAGTTGCAGTTTTTTTCCTCATACATCATATCAAGCATTACGTGAGGGTGCAACGGAAGAAATGAGAATGTGGGCAAGTTCTCCTAAGACAAAACGCTGTTCCAGAGACATTATTAATGAATCTATGTACGGAATAATTAGTGATCTTCTCCAAAACGCGCTAGTAGATTGTCGTGGTGGATTCGCGCGATGTTGCTGCTGCTTTATTATTCGCGGCACATTGAAATATGATCCAAGATGCTCGGCGATTGTTTCAGCCTCTGCTATAACACTTTCACTTTCAACAACCGCATTTCCACGGTGTTTTCTCATGAGGTCTGTGATTTTTTATGAGATTTGTACGTTGAAGTAAGTCCATACTTTTTGACTGAAGAGTATTTACCACCGGTTTCAGGAGTGCCGAAATATTTTGCTATGAGACAAACACTAACAATGAATTCTGGTTTCGTAGCAGCGTATGTTCCTTGAATGTGGTGATACTTTTATATTTTTGAGACCAACGAGTTTCATACAGCATTGTTATATTCGGTATGCATTTTCGACGAAGGGCCGATTCTTGGAAGAATCTTATTAGGTATTTCTTTTATTGTGGAGATCCTCGTATTTCCTCAGGGATTTAATTTGCAAAAACATTGTTTCCTCGAAAAACTACATTGTATCCTCTAGCTTTGCTAACTTTCCTCGAAGCTACTGCAGAAAGATGGCAACATATAATAAGTGCCTTTCCGAAAATAAGCATTTTCCACCATTTATGAAGGCTGCAGAAAGTTTGGGAAGTCTGCAGAAGTCGTTCTTCCCTGAACATTAATTCACTCGATCGTGAGGCAATATTTAATTGACGCCACCAACCAGGAGACGATGGGTGAGAATACCAGGGAAGGTGAACTGTGAAGAATGACAAATATGGCATTCGTATGATGATTTTCTTTTCATGTGTTTTTTCGCGGTGCTTCCCGTTTTATCTCCTATATCAAAACAGTGGCTAGCGCAAACAAACTGAAAGCGTATGCTCAAGCCGTCTCGAATAAAAAGGAAGGATCTCACGAGTTTGATGAGACGGTGTCGATGATACGGAGGCACTCAAACACGATCGCGCCGAGGCTAGCGATCCGGAAAAAAATCACTGTTTATTTACGTGATCAACTTACCGGCAATAAGGCACCGTGCGAACATGACTCAGCATAAATCTCCAATCTGAATCGCAAATTCACGGCATTTTCCCGCTACTCAAGCTAAACATTACAAGAATTACACACGATAAAAAATTGCTTGGCTAAAAATTCACCGTAAATACTCAGTAGCTATATGTTAACGCTATGCATCGAGGTGATAACTCAATATTTATTTAAATTTAACCTCTGGTTCAGAAGCGCATCTTTATTTCTAAAAGAAGATATATATTTAATATCACGAACCTTTTTTATGTTAGGATTATCTCCAGTATTTAAAAATGCCAATGCTGAAAAATACCTGGGCAAAGTCCGTGGGAAATTTGACTGATGGTGAAATGGGCATCCTGCATGATAGGTATAATAAGAGATGCTGACGTCAAAAACACAAAGGAGAATGAGAAAATTAGTAATTTACAACTAATCAACCCATAATTAGCTGTCTTGAAATGACAATTATAATTAAAAAATTACGCGGCATGGCCCAGTCTCATTCATAATAAGTTTTGTGATACGATATCATGGTTAATTTTACATTTATGGCCATTGCTTGTTTTGAATTATTCGAGCCTACTACAGTTTATCAACCGCACTTAACCGCTGACTGATTCTCAAACCTAGTTTTATTACACGGCGTATATGGTTTGGACGCTGAGAGCTGCTTCCAAGACGCTCGATCCGGATAAGCGTTTTCGAAGTTATGTTTACGAAAAGGGAAGAGCGCTGGAGAAGAGGAGGGGGATCGGCAAGGGGATACGACGTTGCGTAAGAATGACAACTCGAGATCGCAGATATGGAAAGAGAGAGAGAAACGCCAAATAGGCGAAGGTCAAGTACATACAACCACCGAGGAAGGCGAGCAGTCAAAGAATAGTATGTAAGCGATTACAGGAGAGGCGCTATATAAGAGCATGAAATAAAAGCTCGTAATGAATTTAATATATAGGAATCATCAATAGCAGTAATCAGCCTGAAAATTGGTTTGTTGCAAATGTCTACTCCATTCTCATTTCTGCAAACCATTTTATCCCTTCAGAATTCCTCATTTTAAATTCCCTCGTTGATTGCTTCATGTACGACATCCTTGGTCGTCCTCAGTTATTTTTACCAATCATTTCTCCTTCATTTACAATTTTCCTGAGGCTATTTTGCCTTTTAATGTCACATATGAGTTTGTTTAAGCATATGTTCTCCACAACTCTTCGATGGTATTTTTCCTCGGTGATTTTCTCCGTCCCGCTGGACTTCATCATTCTTCGATAAAACCCCAACGCCACTGCTTCCAATTGTCTCTGTTCCACTGCTGCTATCATTCAAATGTCACTGTCATATAAGGGCATGCCCCACACATGTTTTCATTGCGTAATTCCTGCCTTCCGAACTTGTGCTTCTAGTCGTAAATAGACTCTTCTTCGGGTAGAATGTCGTCTATGGTTGGGCCGCCCTGTTCAACATGTCTTTATTACTCCTTTCATGATCTTATATGTGACGAGCGTTACATAAATAAAATGCAAGTTTTCAATTCTAAGTGAGATGAGCTGATAAGCTACAAGTGTTAAAGTAATGGAAGTTGACGGCGAAAGTGGGTGTCTTTTACGTATTTCAACTAGTTTACCTCCCAAAGTCACAAGAAGATGTTTCACGAAATAAACAACTACGGTAGAATAGCGGTCACTTCCTGTTAGTTTTTTTCGCTTAAAATCTCTCTTTTTTGCCTATTACTCCCACATTGGAATTATCTGGCATTCCAAGCTTTCAAAAACGAGCAATTGACATGATTGGAGGAAGGAGCAGACGTATGGCTATCTGCCAACGTCGTATTTTAGTTGTAATAATTCAAGAAATTTCACTTTAGCTGCGTTATAGGTAATATTCGTGATAATTTCTAATATAAATCAGAATGAACAAAATTTTATTTGATGCAAGCATGCACTTTTTAACTAAAGAACGAATCTTCAGTTATACTCAGACCAAAAAACAATTCTGAGAGGTTACATAAGTTTCAACAATAAGACATGCCACTGGCGACGAATCATTCACCAACTGACAGCTGCATCACCAGCTTAAAGTCTGTGGGTGTATGTGCTTGAAATATCAATCTTAGAGACCTAGGATTTGCTGTGATTGCCAGTAATCTATACGAGCCGTTTAGCCTCTTGGACACACAGGAACATAAAGATTTTGAGAGGCAGCAGAGGTGGCAGACACAATTCAACTTTTTTTAAACAATTTCTTCCAAATAAGTTAGACTGATAAACACAATGACTTAACTTACATATCACGCCCATCAGAAAAGCTTGAGTAGCTGTTGACTGATATAGTATCAAGACTGGTATATTGGAACGGCTCAATAACCTTTAAACGCTGGCATTTAAAGTCTCACTGACAGTCCCGCTCACAGGTCCCGCCTTCTTAAGGATGGAATGAAGAGAGGTAGGACATATGATGAGATGAAGAAAGAAGTCGTAAACATAGGGGCATGCGCCTGTAAAAAATCTAGAGGATTTTTATTCTCTTGCATTTACACCTACCTTGACCGGTGGATTATCTTAATAGTATTAACTTCGCTAATTGGTGCGCCTTCTTTAATGGCACCTGCTCTAGTTATATTGCTTGTAGTCTTGTCCAAATAAAACACTACTGCATTTAATGCAGCTGCAATCTAGTGGTACCAATTATTGTTAGAAATTGAGTACATTTCAGAAACAAATGGGTATAGGCACATGAAAACACGCCTAATTTCACAACAGGGTCAATCAATTCGATATATAGATTGCTTCACTGAAGGAAGAAGACAGTCGAGATATCGATCGACTTATGCCAACAGGCGCCTCATGCCTACTAGGTCCTATCTCTCAACCTCTTGAAATACGACGTACGCTACGTGACAATGGATTTTTTTTGGAGCTGACGCTATATATATTTTTTAGATAAAAATAAGATTATCAGAAGGAATGCGATGACTCATGTCTTCAAACTTTCCGAATCCGTCCGAATTCCCACCTAATTCGCAGTCATCGCGTTTTAATTAAGTCTGAAAAAATAGAGCAGGTCGAGCAGTTTACGTATCTGGGTAGTAGGTATATTGGAGGAGAATGGATTTAGTAGTAGGGGCATCATATGTAGAATTTCCCTGGCTGAAGAAGTATTTTTCAAGAAGGGAATTGATGAGGGGGAGTCTGAGAATAGACGTAAATAGAAGACTGGAGAAAACTTTAATATGGGGCGTGGCGCTGTATGAGTCAGAAACTTGGTCGTTTCGAAGGGAGGATGTACGTAGACCTGAGGCATTTAAGATGTGGGTTTGGAGAAGAATGGAGAGGGCGAACTGGGTGGCGAGGAGGACAGACGATGTGGTATTGAATATGGTTGGAGAGGAAGCTGGTGGCGGAAGTTCGGAGAAGGCAGAAGGGATGGGTGGAGGACGTTTTGAGAGGCGAGGGCATGCTGAAGTGGGTAATAGAGGGAAGAGCACTGGGGAAGCGTGGAAGAGGATAGGAATTCTGGACGGAATAAGATGAGGTAGAATATATGAGGAGTTTAAGACGGATCAAATGGCAGAAAATCTTTAGAAGGGAAAGTAAGATGATGTCCTAGTGTAGTGAAATTAAGATGATGTCCTAGTGTAGTGAAATTAAGATGATGTCCTAGAATTTGGGATTTTTAGGATGAGGACTGTCCAAAAACCTACTGCTGGTAGAATGCCTAAATAATTATCTTGCTACACATTATTAAACCAAGTTAGAGTAAAGAATGAGTGCTTAGTGAAATTATATGGAATGGATCATACTGGAACGCAAATGTGAGCAATGTTTAAGTTTGGTGAAGTTGAGAGAATTGGTAACTGTAGAATAAAAAAATACATATCTGATTGAACGGTGAGAAGTACACTTCTGAATAAGAAACTCGGAGATTGTGATTTAATTATGCGACATATGCTGCTTACACTTACCTATTCTTGTTGGAATTCTAAAGACATCATATAATCTATAAGTAAACTATGATAAGGCCACGTGAGTGAGCCACAAAGGCACAACTGCCATCCGGAGGCTATGCAGCATTATGATTTGGCGCTCATTATTTAGTAGGAGACCGTCTACAGGATTCAAATAGAATATGTAAAATCTAACCGAATCATGGCCAACGCCGCCCTCAATTTTGGTAAGTTTCATTCAAAATAATCGAAAAATACGCACCAGTGTGTTCGCACCTTTAGTACTTAACCAGTTTTTATCGTTCATACTTTTCTGCACAAACTATACGAGAGAAATTCAATTTTCACTCCGAAATTGTGAAGTTAAAGCTACAAAGGTAATCTACAGAGCTGTACAAGAGAAGTCAAGGAAAGGGAAAAATCAGAAATATTGCATAAAGCTGTAGCTCGAAGAAAGCAATTTACGACTCAATTTTCGTTCTTGTAATATTTGCTTGGCTTGATTCCCACAGCATGTTGCTCAAAATCTATTGATTTTCCTCCGTGAAAGCAAGGGAACTAATTATAGTGAAGTGATCTACGTTTTACTCCCAAAGCATCAACTCGAGATGATCGCGCAGTGACGAAGGTGGCTGCGGCTGGAAATTATGCATGAAAATATATTTGGCTAACAAGCCACATTCAGAGACCATACCTTACATCAATTGCCTAAGAGAGAATTTCAGCTTTGGCGGAATTTCTCAATGTGATGAGTCAGCGAGAGCAACCAGAGAAAGCTCAAATTAGAGGGACCGCCAATCAGAGAGGCAACTGATTTAGCAGTTTCCAAAAATGAGAAGCGTTACTGCAGTATAGATCGTAGAGCAAAATAATGCAGTTAATTTCACTCCTTTTTAAAAGAACTACGGATTTACTACGTCTTTTACTGTTTCGAGACTCGTCCTTTTCAGGGAATGTTTGATAACACAACCGAGAAAAATCGCCATATCTTATGAATATATATTGGGTTGGGGTTTATTTAATTTCTCCTAGAAATATTGCCATTTCTCGAGTGTGCTTCGTGAGCAGGAATGCGATTCCAATTTTTAACCAGTAATTCCTCTTTGTCTATTGAAAAAGCCGGAAATTGAAGTTACGAAAGTTGATGAAATCAGGGAAAAGTCGGAAAACAGTTAATTTCCTTGAATAAAGGAAAGCAATGGACGATTTCACACTTGAAGGTCGATAGTAGAGCCGTCGGGTGTAGCTGTAACTATCGGGACAAACAAATCGTGTTTTTGTATGTTTAACATTGTGAAAGGTCATCTCGCTGATTTGTTAGTTGCGTTAAAATGGTGAAAAGGCGTGCTTATGGGTTGTGCAAAAGCGACACGAGATATAGGAATAAGCCCTATATGAAGGGAGTGGAGTTCATGTTTGGAGTTAAATTTTGCCCCACCTCCACTGGTTTTGAACGATTAAAAGATTAGTTCAAAGGCTCCAGGTTTAACTGAAACCAAAATTAATCAAAAGAGAAATTCACTATTATTTAACTTGATTCCCTCAAGACTTCAATGGTTGGATATGATTTGTTTGTCCCGATAGTACCAACTTCTTCCGCACGCAAGCGTTGCGTGACGTCATTTGTAAAATCGTCCATTGACAAAAAGTAGTTGCTTGGCTACACTTACGAACAGAGATAAAACAAAATATGTGTATACTATAGAAAATGTCACAAGAAACTCTTATCGCTCAGAGACTAATTCCGAAATCCATACGAGGCTTGCGATCTATGTCGCCTTTTCACAGAAGACATTTTCATAAGTTTTCAACCCTGCTCAACTAAATATGGTTGTTCAAAGATAAATTACCTACACCATAAACGTTTGAGTGAGATATCAATACGCATTAAATTCTATAAATATTGTTGTCATAGAAAAGAAGTAAATCTCATATTTTTAATGAAGTTCAAATATCTGCTGCTTATAGCACTTCTTTTGGAGAAATTTTGTAAAAAAATACCTGTTGTTTTCCACGGTTTATGGTATCGCCGAAAACCACAGAAACACGTTATGTATGAAAAACATGGTTATGACGCACAGATCGCTTCAGAAATGCAACTGTGGGTCCTGCTTTCTCAATTATTAATAAAAATAATACCATATTTTTTTAAAAATATGTAACAAACCTTCGCATGTAAAGCTGTTTTCTGCGTACAGCGTGAAACAAATAAGTCTTCAACCCCCATAAATATATAAAGCCTCAGATGTGCACATTCAATTGTTTACTGACAACTTTAGTGGTTAAAAAAGTGTCTGCGTCTTTAATACTGCTGTATTTACTTCACGTTTCTTGAAAAAGCTTAAATTTTAAAATGAAGCTCGAAAATTGTCTTCATTATGGCTATAGAAAAATAACTCAGACAACCTTAAAACGAGTGCTCGGTCATTCCAGAGGAACTTGTTCGGAGAAAGGTAAAAGAAAAGACATTAAAGTCAGAGCCTTCCGTTTCTGCAAAGGTTTTCCAGGAAAGATTCATGTTGCGCTGCAGTGAACTCAAAAAACACTCGGGTTGCACGAGCGAATTTGAGGAGAGCAGCTTAACGCTCGGAAATCCCGCAACAGAAGTGCAACACACTCCTAAAAATTACATCGTAAAAGAATCTTGAAGCCATACGAAGCTTCGAGATGTTTTGCTGAAAAAAATAGACCCAAAGGCTTCTTGTGACGTGCACTGTAAGGCACACTTGCAACACCATCGTGGAACTCGGAAAGTACATACAAATGTAATATTGAACACGGCTTCAGAAGGCTAATTTCAATGATTTATAGAAATTTAAGGACAAAATGGACTGGAGCCAAAACAATCGAAATCTTTCATCATTTTTGTTCCTTGCAATTCTGTAAAGTGAGGTGGGTCTTACGTTCGTACGTAAACTAATACGTAAAGGACATTGGCGCAATTTTCTTTAATAATTTATCAATGCCTTTTACCATTATTTTCTGTTTCTCGCTATATGAGGCCTTGTGCAAGACTAATAATTAATTTAAAGGATAATGGAGAAAAAAGGGAAGACATTCGGTGAATCTTAACGATTAGTAATTAATGCAGAGCACGTTGAAGTCTTATGTAAATATGAAACCTTGCAAATCAAAAGCTGAAATAGAAACTTGCCTCTTTCTCTGTTGAAATAAAATCCATCATACATTTAACTATGCCTCCTGTCTGTTTCCCCGAATTGTAAGATCACGTTTGTCTCCGGAAGATTTTTTTGCGCCATTTCAGCGTCAGAGAAGTAAAAAAAACGACTTGAGAGGGCGGATATAATTAGGATTCAAGATTAGCGTAGCAAACTACCGCCCTAAGAATCGAAAATAATGCTGTGTATAAATGATGGATAAACTGCGTCCTCAACCTCAATCCACTTGAAACGGTTGTCGAACCATTTTCGAACACTCTCGGGGGGAAGAGGGACAGCTCTCATCCCACGCGTTACTTCAGGCTTTATTCAAATCCCTTGAATTATGAAATAAAATCGACACGTGGTTACAGAGACGACGCCAAGGTGACACAAACTGCCCATCAAAGAAGCGAAAATAATCCTGCGCATAGATAATAGACGGAAATTGCGTCCCTAATCTTAAACCCACTTCAAATAATCGCTGCAGTTCTTTTCAACTAATCCTCCCGGAGTGCTATCTCCCTAAAGCCGGCGTCACTCGACATCATCAGCAATCACCAATCAGAGGATTGGCTTGTTGCGGCTCTCCACCTCACTCTTCTCCCAGATCTCATTTCTGCACGAGTCTTAACTTTGTCGCCCTTCATAAAATGCTTCATGTATCCACCCTTGATCTTCCTCGATGGTTTTTCCCGTTCATTCCTCCTTCCGATATTCTTCGTAAGAGGCCGCAAAATGTTATTTTTCCTCATACGTATTTTCTCTCCAACTCTTCGTAGGACTTCTTCATTGGCGATTCTCTCCATCAATTTGGTCTTTGCACTTAAGCATTTTCGAAGAGAAGGGAATTGATGAGGGGGGCCTGAGAAGAGACGTAAAGAAGAGGCTGGTGAAAACTTTAATATGGAGTGTGGCGCTATATGGGTCGGAAACTTGGTCATTGCGAAGGGAGGATGTGCGTAGACTTGAGGCGCTTGAGATGTGGGTTTGGAGAAGGATGGAGAAGGTTAGCTGGATGGCGAGAAAGACGAACGAGGAGGTATTGGATATGGTCGGAGAGGAGAGGAAGCTTGTGGCAGAGGTTCGGAGAAGGCAGAAGAGATGGAATGAGGAGGTTTTGAGAGGAGAGGGCATGTTGAAGAGAGTGATAGAGGGGAGAACACTGGGGAAGCGTGGAAGAGGAAGGAGGAGGATAGGAATTCTGGACGAAATAAGAGGAGGTAGAAGATATGAAGAATTGAAGAGGGATCTAATAACGGGCCATCCTTAGGAGGAAAAGCGAGACAATTTCTGTGAGGTTGGGATACAGAATGGGGACTGTCCAAGAACCTACCAATCAGCTGGTAGAATACTTGAATGAAATGAATTCCATTTACGGGGGCGGGGTCTGAAATGAGAGGCAAAGAAAAGATTGGCGAAGAAAGTATGGAGCGTGGCGCTGTATGATGTGGTCTATGAGGAGAGATTATGTCTCCCTATGCGTGGACCGGAGGTATTAGAGATTTGGGTTTGTAGAATAATAAAGAGGGTGAGCTGTGTAGCGAGGAAGACGAACGAGGAAGTTTTTAATATGGTGGGAGAGGAAAGGAATTAGGTGACTGAGATTCGGAGAAGGTGGAAGAGATGGATGGAGGATGTTTTTGGGAGTTGAAGGCATGTAGAAAGGGTGATAAAGGGGAGAACGCTAGGGAAGCGGGGAAGGGGATGGAAGAGGATAGGAAAACGAGGGGCAGAGGGTATGGGGAGCTTAAGGGAGACCTGATGGCGAGTAAGTAATGAGTAGGAAAGTGAAAAGATGTCCCAGAAATGGGGAATGAACTCTCCAAAAACCTACCAATCAGGTGGTAGAATATATCCTGTTTCTATTAATTCCATGCGTATTGGGTAATTTGGCAACCTGGTCCGTGCTACGATCCACTCAGCATGCATTGCGTCGTACAATAATTTCCCAAATTTTGAAATGGCATGCGCGCCCGAGCGCTGGAAACTATACGCATGGATACGACTCTTTTTTAAAGGACCGGAACCTGACGGTGGAAAAGTGACCTGGACGCAAAAACGGATCTTCAGAGCATGCCATTGCTGATTGACATCGATTTTTATGACACTGCGGAAAGTGAAAATAAGATGACCGTTATTCCAATTCCGACTTGCATTTTAAATTGTTCATACCGTACATACAATATACACGTCCCACCGGAGTCTCGTGGATATCGTAATTCTCCTGTAGTTATCACGAGAACCGCGATGGATAAGAGGGGGGTAGCACAATGATAATTTCGCGTAAAGCCGGCATCACTCGGGGCATTTTTTTCCCTGGATATTTCCTTCCGTACAGCCGGGTGTTTTGGCAAATCCGTCCACGCTGCGCTCCAATAATCCGGAACTGAGTCAGAAAATACTGTCCCTTCTGGCATATGGGCAGACATTTTGCTCCTACAGGTGAACGTACGTACAAACACGACTCTTTTTACAACTGCCTATCAGCTCACGCACTAAAACTTGAGTCCAAATAGTGGAACTACATGAAGTTTCACCCCTGTCCTCTTTTTCAGGTCCCGTTGCAGAAAAAATAAAGATGACGATAGACGAGGGCCTATGATAAAACTATGCTAATCATAGGCCATCTACAGCGAGGAATTCCCAAATCAAGTGACTAGAATAGGAGACTCCTGACTGTGTCACACTTCTCCTGACGCAGTGAAAATCGTACCGGTTCCATCTCGGAAAACCGCATGTTTCCATGCGGTGTATGCCTACATAGCACAACAGATTCCCGAGGTAGCACGCTAGGTGCAACGCAGGGAGATACGCGAGACGAAAACTTCCTGATGTGACGCAGGCTTCCAATTCACGCGCTCATCCCGGATTGCCGAAAAGACTGATGATCGTGACGATTCCCCGGCGGGAGATAACGGGGATTCGACGCCTTCCTCGCGGCAGTTGTCACCCCGCGCCGGCGCACCGAACTATTCTTCTCCTCCTTACCCCGCGCGATGATGTCCCCAGACGATAAATTCTCGGGTGGGCGAAGGAGGGCCGTTTCTATTTTTAATCGCCCCGCCGACATTATTCAACCGATTGGCCTTCGCATTCGACCACCGCCGCAGGTGGAAATTTGGAGGAAAGTCATCTTTCTCGGCGCCGCGCGGCGACATTCGAGTGTCTATTTGCGTCTTCCCCCGCTCCTCCACCTCCTTGGAGGTGGAGGGAAGAGGGAAGAAGAATAAAATAATAAAAGGAATGGTCTCGGGCGAATGAAAACGAGGTGATAAGGGAGACTTTGGCGAGACATTTCGCTATGGAAAGGCCGAACGAATTCTACCGCGCCTCCCTTTTAACCGAAAGACACATGGTCCCGCATGTTTTTCCCCCTCGAGGCAGAGCAGTCACGACGCGACCTTGGCCGAAGGCCCTAGCCGACGGCTTATTGGAGATAATTGTGGACGCGCGGCGAAAGATAGGAAGGATGGAAAAGAAGACTTTCGCTCCCAATATTTATATCCCGATTTGAGCGGTTTGTGTGGGAAACGGTCCTCTCCGCTGTTCTCCATCTCACATTCAGTCTCGACGTTCATCACGATACACGGGTATTAGCAGTGAGCAAGATATAGTAGTTTCTAGATTGACATAGAAGATGGGCACAAGACTGATGAATAAGCTGCAATTAAACTAAAAAATTGAAAAAGCCATTGTTTTTTAAGCTTCAATTGACGGCGTCATTACAAAAATCCTACCATTCCTTTGGAAACTACCCGGGTGTTCAGCCAATGACATAACTCATAGCAACTGGGTTAGTATCTTTTTTATGCAGCTTCAATTTTTGCGTAATGTTTGTTTGATGTATTTTTTAGGTGTCTTCCTCGCCATTATTTTTAACGTGCCGTAGATCTAATATAGTTTTTCCTGTATTAGATCTTATGGCCAAATAAAATATTAATACTAATTATTTTGAAATGGGATGGAGGTTGAGATGTTAAGTTTGTGACCATGCTAACTAATTTTCTAAATAGCCACAGTCCAAAGTCTTTTGTAGAATGCTCTGATGCTGGCTTCTCTAGAAAAACCAGTAAAAAAGTGGTCGCGTTAAAAGGATATGAGTTCTATGCAGCAAATTTCATTCCCAAGAAGCCTCATGCTAACATAAGCGTGAATGTTTAGAGAGGCTTCACTCTCGGCTGTGAGTGCACGTGGATTTAAAAAGGCTCAGCAGGGACTACAAGCAAACAAAAGATAACAGTCGACACGGGATAAAATATCAATAAATACTAGGGCGTGCCTACACGTACGTTTTGCATTCTAAATACCGAATCACTACATTCTTGTGCCAATTTCCCGAGGGTAAATTAATTTTGAAACATATTTTCCAGTCAAACAGCTCATACAGACAATTTCATTAGGTATTCCACCAATTGATTAGCAGGTTTTGTAGAGATCCTGCCATAGTTTATAATATGGCCATATCTATTTTTTTCCCGCCTTTCCATTAAAAATTTTGCAAATTTCTTTTTGTTTTCATTTCTCTCACACGCTTACCCAACACCTACCCTCCTCTACCCTCGAAAACATGCCCTTCCCCTCAATACGCACTCTATGCACTTAAGTTGCCTTCTTTGTATCTCCGTCACCAATCCTCTTCCATCTTCTACCACATAGAACACTCTCGTTTGTTTTCTTCGCAACCCAGCTTACACTCTCCATTTTACCCAACACCTGCATTGTAAACATTCTTCAATCTATTCACATCCTCTTTCCCCCTACGCCAAGTTCTCAAATAATTATAGAACTACCCTCCATGTTAAATATTTAACTGAGATTTTAATGATCTTTATCTTGAGTCCTACAAATCAATTTACTTTTCTTCACAAAAATTTTCCAAAACTTGGCTGTGGAACGAGGATAATATTTTTCTATTATTTCTAGCATATTCTGGGGGGTCATGCGGGTGTTCGACCATGACTCATCTCGTTTACAACAGCGATTGGACGCCGTTGAGTGATATAGCGCATGATAATTCCACGTCTCAAACGGCGCATTGTTTTATCGCAGGGTTCCACTTCAAAAGCCAGTAAATGATCACGGTGATGCGTCGCTCGTGACGTTGAGAACCCCGCATTTGGCCGAGACTAGTGACGATAAAAATGTCTGCGATGATTTCAGCTTGGAATCGACGACATTGTCTCGTTGAAATTGAATGAATGGTGAGCCAATACTGAGTTGAGAGAAAGCAAAACTCAACATTATCGATAAATGATTGGAGATTAGCCAAAAAATTTAACACTCAATTTAACAGTGACTGAAACTGCAAGTTCGTATTTTCAAGTTCACTCAGCGGTGAAGACGTGGAGGAAAGATAAGCAAACCCGAGGAAGGGAATTTTCGGTTGGGAAGTAGGGAGCAGAAACCTTTAAAAATTTTCAGCCAACTCAAAATGAAAAGCACTAACAATAAGACCCTAATTCAGGACCCTTCCACCGGAAGAGTAAATGTCATAACGGTTAAAGTCCATCATCAGCAACCTTAAATTCGCCCAGGAGGTTGGTTTAAACATTGAAGGTAGAGCTCATACCCAGGCATGTTTAAGCCCGAGGAAGAGTGAAAGACGTGTAAAATTAACATATTCAGGTTAAGACGATCGGATTCTTTCTCTTGGCCGCCCGCTAGTTCATACAAAATATGCTGGAAAATAGTCAGACAAGCCCATTGTGAGGGCTTTAGGTGGTGTCCAAAGACGCTTCACCCGAATCGGAATCCGGATCCTTCGTGATTTAACCGAGCAGTTTACCCACTCAGCTGCTAGGCCCATCCTAAGCGCAAAAAGAAAATCGGGCCAGAAAGTTTGAAGGAATTGAATTTTAATGTCCCGTTCACACTGTTAATGTTTAACAACGGTTATTGCTGCGGCTTAAACTGATTTCCATCCACACGATTACCCAATTTCCGCAGTAAAGCAGCTTGTGGCTGTTATAGAAATAGCACCAAGAGTAAAAGATAAAAGTTAGTTTGGTACCTACTTGGCATTGCAGAATTATTATTACGGAATGGTCTCACTGAAGTGGACATACAGAGGAGTTTTCGTCTACCTCTCTGTGTTGCTTCCTGTATTTGTCAGTCTCCAATTTTTAAATATCCTTTTTCTTCACCTTTGTTTTAACCAACTTCCGTTCACAGACATCAAGGAAGCTAGTTACCAGCGCCAACGACGATAACCAGGCCTGTGATAACCATATTGTACCGTAAATAGCCTTTGTTCCGGTGGATGTTTTGCCAAAACACGGTCTGGTAAGGAGGAGGTCAGAGCTTAACTCATGGTTTTTTGTAAGGCGAATAGGGTTAACGTCAGCCTACGTTCACACCAAGGAGGTTGAAATACACAGGAGAGAAATACACAAGGATATACTCGATCCACACATGGAACAATATTTTGTCAAGAATAGAGATTGGAATAGGTAGGCCACGCCTATTTTGACTAAAACATTGAAATCACAATTGGTTTAAAGGTAGCTCCAAATATTATATTCCGGGTGAAACTGGAACTTTTTGGAACTTAAACTGGAACAGCTAAATAATAATTAGCATTCTTTACATTATTCCATGTAAATTCACGAAACTCCACCGAATGTTGTGTATCTACTGATGCAAAATGATGAGGAAAACTGTTGACGTTCACATATTTTTATGAGGTTTACGGCAAGAAAGAGGGACTGGCATACATTGGACATTTACCTGCGGAATCATCACGATTAAATCTAAATTTTCATTAAATATTAAAAATTAAGTTGAAAAAAGTTGAATCCCCTCCAATGAGACAAAATTTAGCATATCAAGATGAATGGATGACTTTTGGCCACGCTAAAATATCCTATAAATTATATATATTAGGACCTATATTGCGCCTTCAGAATATTTCAACCACCTCGGTTCACACGGAATTAGAGATGGGCGCCGCGCCGCCAGCCATGCAAGGCACGCCGCCGCCGGTCATTTTTACGGCGACGTCAGATTAGGATTTGTAGGATTTTAATACCAATTCCTACAGTCAAAAAAGTACTGACAAATTGTTCGAGCAGATGCGTTTTGGATTGATTTCCGCTGCCACGCTAGTTCGTCTTGTCAACTTTTCCTCTCCCTTCCCACTGCCAGCCTCGTATGTTCGCTCAGCTACCTGGCTGACGTGTTTTCGATGGGTTTTATTTTGCACCAGAGTTTGGCCCAACAAAAATAGAACGTAGGTGAATAGTGGAAAGTCACAGAGTACGCAGGAAGAAATAGGTGTGAACTCAAAAAGAACGTAGCCGAGTGGATGGATATACGAGACATATAAAGATAATAAGGATGTAATGAAGTTTATGGAAGGTTGCTCATTCAAATACATTTGATCACTATAATTTCCTTTCCCAGAAGTCATTCTCTTCACACGCGAGTGTCATTTTTCTCGTACTTCCATTTAAATTAAAATTTGCTCTATTCATTGCGACTAGACGGTTTTATGTCTACTTATCGTCTATCGTCTTCTATCTTCTATCTATCGTCAGGATATCTATCAGTCAGTTCTATCGTCAGGATAACATGTTTCGGTCAGATTGTTTAAAACTGAGGGAAAATGTAAAGCTAGGACGGTAGATGTGTTTATTTTTTGCCCAAATGAAATATAATCCTTCATAAGTCTTTGAACCTTAATAAGTCGAGAGGGCTACTGGCATTTCAGTGGTTGCGCACTGTCTAAATAACCATATTGACGAAAATTTGAAAATATGTCCACATAAATTATCAATAAAAATATACTATTAATTTTTGGTAACATATTTTTTATACATATAACTGGAATGTATATATTTACTTGACGGCAAAGTTGAGGTAGAATTATATTGTAATTTACGCTATGTTGAATAGTTGAAAATTAAAAGTAGAAAGCGCAAGTTTTTCATAATGTGAAACGCATTTAGCGGGTGTCCCATGGTAATTTATTTCGTAAATTTGTTCATGAATTCCATATTCATGAATAGAGTTTCGTGAACTGCTGGACCCCATGTCACACGAGCAGGATAAATTCATGAATTGGGCGCTGATCGGCTGACGGCCGAGAAGAGAACATTTTCTGCTACCATCAATGAGTGAAAAGCTAATCAGTGACCGAGTTTAATGAAGAACTTACAGATTTTTCGTATTTACAGAAATTTACCTAATATTGGCGTGCGCATGAGCAGTGTAACTTGGAGAGTATGCAAGAATTATTCATGAATAAATTTACGAAAACATTTACCGTTGGACACCGTCTTTAGAAATAATTTATCATCTTCCTAACCGTGCTGTTCTTCCTCATCCAGGTTAGTCTGTCTCCAGCTTCAGCGAAACCAATAAAAGTTGTGATGGTGTGCTCTCTGCGAATACATTTTGGAAATATTTCACTGAGTGTTCTGCTTTTCCCATTCTTTCTCATTAGCAAAATGCAAATCTTCCTGGGCCCATTTCTCTGTCTTCCCGGTGTAATACACTAAGTCAGCGGTTCCCAAACTGGGGGTCGCGACCCCCAGGGGGGTCGCGGGCCGTTCGGAAAGGGGTCGCGAGATGAGGATTGTAATTACTTTAAAAACAATATCATTTGAATGTACACATTGTTTGTTATTTTTAGGGGGTCGCGGCTAAAATGTATGGGCTAAAATGGGTCGCGGAAAGAAAAAGTTTGGGAACCACTGCACTAAGTCATGATGTTCCTCATTGTCAATGTCACTCTCTTCGGCAGATTCTTCGCGTATCATATTCGCTGTCGGGAAAACACGAATAGAGTCAATGTAGCGTCAATCAATAGGAAAATTGGCGATGTACAAAAACAGTTTGAGCACCTTCCGATTTTGCGAGAAAGATGAATGAATTTTTACGAGATGGTTCCATAAATTACGAGAGAAATTAACTTTTTGGATTTCATACATTGAGTTAACACGTAGAACATATAAAATCCTTCAAAGTAGTTATGGTTATAAATGAAAAGGACAATATATACAATAAGTAGCATAGCTGAAAACTTACTGGCTTCCACCACCAGTTTATTCCTCCAGAGAATTATTTAATTTTTCAACAAATTTTATTTCAATATTTATGAGAGGTAAACATAATAAATACGAAAATTTATGATCTCAAACACTCACTTAAAAAAACTGCAAAATCGTTTCCTCTCAATCACGAAATGAGACTGGCTGGATAGGCATATCACCAGAGTATCTATTATCGTCCAAGCACAGACATCGATATGGGCCAGACAAGCGCCGCGGGCTCGCAGAAATGCAGATGCCACAAAGTAAACACATAACTCTTACAATGTGGCTTCATTAGGGAAAATGAGCAGATATTTTCGGGCTCAGTTAGGGCCAGGCAATGCGGTGGATAAGCGTGTGGATAAGTCCTTCAAATTAACTGTTTGAAGATTAGCTGTGAATTACTCAAGAATATTGATGTTGCCTCAGTTCCGTCTACTCACTCGCACGGTCCCTTGCGCATGTGATGCGTAATTTCTTGTGCATCCCTGCCACCAGCACACCTATTGAACGGAGTTTCAATATCTGTGGGCTCGCCCTTACAGCCAACAAAAGTAGACTATAGAGCCGCAGCGCCTAAATAAAAGTTTTTATTCATGAAAACTATAACTTATGTAAAGAGTTTGTGCATAGAGTGCAGTGGCATGTATTTTTCTATTTGTATAGCCTATAGCGTGCCATTGTGACCGAGTGAAAATTAAAATATTGTCATATTTTCATCTGCTAAATTAACCCCTAGACGACGATGTATTTACCATTTTTGGCGGTTGTAGTAAAAAGCTCTGTTGTAGTAAAATGGACGGTTCGCGCCGTCACGACGCCGCCGCCGGCTTTATTTCCCCCCTACGCCGCTGCCGGCCAAAATCAAGACGGCGCCCATCTCTACACGGAATACGTTGACTCGCATTTAGAGTCACAAGCAAAGAATCCGTACCCGCAGGTGGAAGCAAAAAGCAGAAGAGCGACGAAAGCCGTCGAAGTGCACAGCTGACGGCGCGTCGCGTCGCGGGGAAAGGGAATTGGACTGATTGAAAGCCTTCGGAGTGACTGAAAACCTTAATAAAACTAGCGCGAATTTTATGAATGGGAGGCGCGGCAGATGTGGGACAAGGCACGGCGCGGCGACGGCGGGTGCGGGGATGTAGTGGGGGAAGTGGGTGTGGTAACGGCGGGGGGAGGAGAGATGTGTGAGGGCATGAGGGGGGGGAGGCGTATGCTCCATCCCTCTCGTCCCCGGGTGGCGGGAGAGACTGTCGTTACAGTCATAACGACATCCGGAGTTTCGATCGGCAGTTGGTTACGCGAACGTGAAGGACCGGACGCGAAGCTTCCGCCCATATACACATGCACTCAAAGAGGATATAAATGACCGCACACTTCGCGGGGAAGGAATGAATGACCCGTGGAATTACGACTTCGATTACGCTCATCTGCTCGCCTTATTTCCGCCGGTTTTATTTGTTCTGCTATGCAACATAACGAAGTGAGATCGACGGAAAGGAAGACGAGCAAGGAAGTGCTTGGCATGGTGGGTGAGGAGACATAACTGCTGGAGGAGATAAGGAGGAGGCAGCGTATTTTGTTGTAACGGGTAATGAGCGGCTACGGAATACCGAGGACACCGTTTTAGGTGGAGGATGTTGGGTAATCAGCGAACTGAAGAAAGTGAATTGGCTTTGTGGATGGAATGAAGAGGGGTAGGACACATGCCGAATTGAAGAATGAAAACGTTCGAAAAGGCCTAGCGGCTGTAAATGACTAGTAGAGGTTATCTTATCTACGCCTAAGCTTGCCTTGTCCATGAGAAAGCGAAGCAAAATTCTCATTGACATGTCCATTGGTGCCTGGGATACATAACTGAGGTGGCTTCCCGTTGCTACTCTCTAAAGTGTTTTTTTATCGAAAAGGCAAAGGGTTGTGTAAGGAAAGGAAGAGGCATTTGCGAAAAAAATGGGAATCAGCGAGGGGAAATTTGATTTGTGGCGTTAAGGAACAATATATGTAAACTATAATAAGCAGCGTAGCCTTGGTCACTCAGGGAGGAAAATTAGTGTTGGCTTATGAAATGTGGACGCGGAGAAAGGTGGAAGGGTAAGCTGGGAGGAGAGGAACACAAATGAGAATGCGTTTGAAATGAAGAGGAGGAAATTTGACTGTTTGGAGAAATAAGGAGGAGGAAGTAAAGTTGAAGAAGGACATATTGAGGGGTAACAACATGCTGACGAGGGTAACAGGGCAGAATGTTGAGTATGAGAGGGAAAGCGAAGAGGAGAATAGGAATCTTGGGTGGCATGAAGGAGGGTAAAACACACGAGGAGTTGAAAAAGGGATTTTAAAAGTGCAAAGTAGATTGTTTTAATAAAATTAACATCATATTAGACTCCCGTGGTTTGAATAACTATAAGCGGGAGCCCATGGATTTAAGAATGACTTCGCAGAACACCTTTCTTGATTGATTATTTTTATTTCCGCTGATTGTTCTACGTGAAATTGGAATATGTTTTCGACCGACAGTGGCAGTAACATAGAGAGAGTACTCGAAAAAAATTGTAACTTACGAGCAGCACTTATTATGTTTGAATTTTGCGAATTAGTACGAGTGCCAAGGGGACACTACCCTCTATTGAGATACAACCAGTTTCCTGTTACTTGATATTACATTCCGTACCCTTCATGTGGCCAAAAATGCCTTCAGTTTTCCTCCCTCTCTCTCTATCTCGCTACTTAACATATGTACGAGTTATGAACATCTTTCCACACTTGATCAAGAATATTGTTTTTAAGATTTATGATTTACCTTTGAAAAGTGGAAAAATTCAACAGTTCTTGGCCCTGTTACATCCTTCCGCCAAGGAAGGCCTGAAACATCTTATGTTATCCAGGAATATTTTTTCAAGTATTTTTATCCAGGAATATTTATTACTGTATTAATTTTATTCGAGTGACTTTGGTTACTCTCATTTTTGTCATTTTTCACCTGTTATATAAATTTTCATTGATTTTTCTCCATGAAATAATAATACAGTCCCAAAATTTTCCCCTCATTGCTCCTGGACTGCCTTGAAAAAATAATGAATGAAAAAATGAAATGAATGAATGAAAGAATGAATACCTGCCTGCCTTCATCACGATGAAGATGAAATGATTTGAAAACTTTAAAATTATATAGGCACTAATTATTAATAAGAAATACTACTTCCCTTCCAAAGCCCAAACTGATCTTATTGTCTGAGTAAACCTAGAACTTATTCTACTCTATCCTTTTAATTTCTCTTTTAACAACCACTACCACGAGCGAAATTAGACGCAGATATCTTTGCTAATTGTAGCTAACATATTTTTCTATAACAGAGAAATTATAAAACACAGATTAATTCATATAACACAGAATATCTTTAGTGAACAGCCATTAATACTGTCTTCAAAGTATGCTGGCCATACTACTTCCTCCTACTAGAACTTATGGTAAATACTTGGAATAAATGGAAAAATTACAGATTGTATTGCTTTCATAAATTCATTAGTAATTTTAAGGGCATCTTTTGAGGATTTGGCTGCTTCGTTTAATTTACTTATGTTTTTAAAGAATATATCTTCTTTGCAAAGAGGGGATTAGTTTCTATAAAATTTCTCAGTATAGTCAATCCTAGCGAAATATATCATATCGAAATCCAATGCTACTCAGAACAATTATTAAAGAATGCCAACAAGAACCGATAAATTTGCTTCCAATTATCATACAATATTGTTATTTATGTTACCATTCGAAATGTTTTGACGATCATGGTTTTTAATCGATACTAAATACAAGTAGCATGCATTACTGAGCGGCCAAAAAAACCATTATCTCTTCCAAGAGTAGATAAAGAGAAGGAAAAATGGTTTGCCACACGTATAGTAACCGTACACAAAAAAACTGTACTTAAAACGTAACTTCAAAAAACAGTGCACATCGGCTTTGAAGTTCGGCAGAAACCCTTACCCTATTCTCCACCATATCTTCGGAGTACTAAAGAGCAAGGGCGAATGTAGTTGGGTGCTGGGCCCAAATAGAAGCTACGTTCAAACGGCGTTGCCAATTCAGTTTTGGAGTTGGCTCTAGATCTCAATAGATCCGTTCTCAAGCGGCTTTAGAAAATAGTAAAACTACAGGTAAAGGGCTTAAAGTTTGGCGCGCTTGGCGCGCGAAATGAGCTAAATTGAGCATGATTCGACAAAACCCTTTTTTTACCATGAGACATAAAAAATCACCTCAAAATGTCCGTTTTCTGGAGAGTATCAAATATTTAATAGCCTGGATATATTTTTTCGTACGATAGCATTAAAAAAACATGGGAAATAATTGGCCTAAAATAAACCACGAAATAAGGAAAAACAGTATTAATATATTCCACTTCAGGCTGATTCCATGGAAGAGATAAGGCTGATTCATTCATTCAAGTATTCTACCAGCTGATTGGTAGGTTCTTGGACAGTCCCCATTTTGTATCCCAACCTAATAGAAATTGTCTCGCATTCCCTCCTAAGGATGGCCCGTTATTAGAACCCTCTTCAATTCTTCATATCTTCTACCTCCTCTTATTTCGTCCAGAATTCCTATCCTCTTCCTTCCTCTCCCACGCTTCCCCAGTGTTCTCCCCTCTATCACTCTCTTCAACATGCCCTCTCCCCTCAAAACCTCCTCCATCCATCTCTTCTGCCTTCTCCGAACCTCTGCCACAAGCTTCCTCTCCTCTCCGACCATATCCAATACCTCCTCGTTCGTCTTTCTCGCCATCCAGCTAACCTTCTCCATCCTTCTCCAAACCCACATCTCAAACGCCTCAAGTCTACGCACATCCTCCCTTCGCAATGACCACGTTTCCGACCCATATAGCGCCACGCTCCATATTAAAGTTTTCACCAGCCTCTTCTTTACGTCTCTTCTCAGACCCCCCCTCATCAATTCCCTTCTCTTCGAAAATGCATCTTTAGCGAGCGCAATTCTGCATCTGATGTCCTTACCACTAAACCCATTCGCCTCCAAAATACTACCCAGATACGTAAACTGCTCGACCTGCTCTATCTTCTGCCCTCCCACCCTTATATTCAGCCCCGCCTTCTTACTTCTACAAAATCTCATTACTTTCGTTTTCTTGTGATTGATCTTCATCCCATACTTTTTGCACTGCCCCTCTAATGCATTCACCATTGACTGTAACCCCTTGGCCGACTGACTAACCAATGCTTGATCATCTGCAAATCTCACTGATTTTATCAGCTCCCCTCCTACCTTTATTCCTACATCCTCCTCCCCCCAAGCCTCCCTTACCATTTCTTCTGAATACACATTAAAAAGCAACGGCGATAGTGGGCACCCTTGCCTCACTCCCCGTCCTATCGTGGCCCATCCCGATTCTCCATTGGCTACCCTAACCTGCGCAGTCTGATTCATATACAAATTTCGAATCAGACGCCTGTCCCTCCAATCGACCCCTAATTTATTCAACACTCCCATTAATTTTGTCCATTCCACCCGATCAAACGCCTTCTCGAAATCTACGAAGCATGCAAAAACATCCTGTCCATACTCTAGGTTTCTTTCTACTAGAGTCCTCATCACCGCTATAGCGTCTCGCGTTCCCGTCCCTCTCCTAAATCCGAACTGGTCGTCACCCAGGTATTCATTCGCCTTCTTCTCTAGCCTTCTGTTTAGAATCCTCAGAACTACTTTGGCCGCGTGGGATATTAAGCTTATTGTCCTATAGTCTTCGCAAGTTTTTGCCTTACTCTTCTTCGGTATAGGAATTAGTACAGTCTTCGCGAAGTCTTCCGGCCACACTCCATCCTCATAAATCCTACGAATTAGCGCAAAAAGTTTTCCTCTTCCGTTCTTCCCTA
Organism: Pyrrhosoma nymphula; assembly: GCA_963573305.1. Classification (NCBI taxonomy): domain Eukaryota; kingdom Metazoa; phylum Arthropoda; class Insecta; order Odonata; family Coenagrionidae; genus Pyrrhosoma; species Pyrrhosoma nymphula. The sequence goes on along the minus strand of OY754334.1, from coordinate 89,344,631 downwards.
TGCTCTTTAAAAACTCTGCAGGTATCTCATCTATTCCCACCGCCTTATTCCTTTTCATGTCTCGTAGAGCTCTTTCAATTTCGCTATCTAGGATACTTGGTCCGATGCCATCTCTGTCGATATCGTCTTCTAAACATTGAAAAAATGATAGCGCTTATGAATAGTTATATAGGTACGATATACAGAAATATGGGTAATACATGGAAATATAGATACAATAGTGAAGAGAGTCGGCATATGTTTTTAATGCTTCAATGGATCTCCAAGTAAATCAAGGTCGCATAGCCTTTGTAGCTACCACAAATATTTTCGAAGAACAGAAGAAAACTCAATAAAAGTTAAAAAAGTTAATTGCTACGGTGAAAAAAAGAACATACATGAATACCATTACGCCATAGAAAGATCAAATATTTACTTGCTTGCTGAAAAATCGAATCCATTCATTTTAGTCCATGAATGCTCCTTAGCTACCTACTTCAATCTTTCAACGGAGAGAGTGACAAAAGATAAATTGGAAAATACTCAGAGCACATCCGTTAGAATGAATCCTCTTCCAATGTCCGGGACTTTTCAGCTGCGTCTACCAGCGTTCGGTCATAGATATTCGGTCATATGCTAAACGGTGACGTGTTCTTTTGACTGTGGTTCGGTAGTCAACAGTTTCCCCGTTTTATTAGACGTCCTTAGGGTGTCTATTAAGGAATTTTTTTGCAGTAACGAGTGATATAAAGTCCATTGTTGCAACATTTCTTACTTCACCAACTGGGGCTTAAGAACCTTGTTTTGATTGCGGTATAAATGTGGCACATCAGGTGTAATACCACTCGATACCTGTCGTTCGCCAAGTTCCACAAACACTGCTCAGGTAGAGATGACGATTAATCGAGACACTGCAGAAGTCTTCGTCCTACAAGAAAACAGAAACGCACATTTCATTAAAAATAATTAAGCGTAAAATAAAAATGGGAATAAATAATAAATAAAATAATTAATAGTAATTTAGGACGCTTGGGTTTATGTATTTAGGTGACAAACTTCATTTTACCCTTATTATGTTACACTACACTAAAAGATGATACCGCCACGCATTAAACGCAAGAAAAATAAATCTAATTGTACTTTAAATACCCGTTCTTTCCTCGCATACCTCGTGGTCACAACAAAAATAGGTATATCTCAGTAATTGCAACACCTAGAAGACGTTTGCCTTTCAATTTGTTTACACCAAATGAAATAAATTGATAACTTCATCCTTATAAATTAATGAAGCATCTCCCTCCACACAGAAAGGCACACGACCATGAAGGGGCTTGAAGGATACCACGAAGTGGAAAAGCTCGAGATGTAGCTTTAAAGTAATCAAACAAATCGGAATAAGGAGCTCAGATCGAGTTTGCCTGCAGTCGATACATCTGGGTTGTTCAAACAAGCCGTGCCCCGGAGAGGCGCGTGACTATATTTTTCAAGGGTTCGCGAGCTGCAATGAAGTTAGCGAGGCAAATAATGATGGCTATGACACTGAAGAATGATTGCGACAATCTCTCTCGCGACTAGCACGCAGAGAGCAGCCGCATGCTGCCCGCGAGCCGCTGTCAATTCGGATTCATATGAGCGAACTTGTCAAGAGCGGTGCACCTTGGAAGTGGGGTCGTTAAAGTTGCTTGTCGCGATTGGAGCCGAGTCAATGCGGGGGAGGTACATAAATGCTTTCGCACACAGAGAAATATGTACACATAAATAATTTCGTGGGGGGATACGTAAAAAAAATCAATTCACAAGCAAGCAGTGGTGTGGGACTGTTTGCGTAACGTTTTATTAGACCCATACTAACTGCGATAGGGAAAAGACCTGCGTTCTCTCAGTTTTCCCGATCAATTCCCTGCACCAATCACTGTTTTAATTCGCTTTCGTTCATTCTATTGCTCTCCCAACCAGGGCCGGATATATAGATAACCCGCGAAATCCCAAAATTTGGGAGGGGAGCGAACGGATTGGGAACGTTCTCAAAGGGCTTCACTAATTCTCGCATGGGGGCCCAGAATTTGTAGATCCGGTATTGCTTCCAACAAATCTACGATCACAATATTTTTGTGGTTACTTCACAGGCGCATCCTCGCCATAGCTTCCACTCATTAAGCTCACCGTTTATCTGCTAACCATCGCCGATAGAGGAATGCCAATCAGTGAAGCCTGACCCAAAGTCATAACGCTCTATAAAACATGGTAATACACGCGATTCAAAGCAACAGCCACCGAATTATAATATGTATATACGTACTAGCCGCTGACGGCTCGTTTCGCTCACCGCAGCAGCTAGACAGGGAGGCGTAGCCCCCCTGGAGTTATGCGATTCTGCCAGAGTCAGGTCTACAAGGTTATTTTTTTGTAGGTTGGGTAGGACATTATTTTCTCGCACTCGCTCTAGTGTCTGCCCGTCCAGTGGCGCCGCTCAGGTAGGTCGTTCAGGCGTAGGTCTGCGTTTTCGTAATTTTCACTTTAATGAAAATATACCCAAATTGCACATGCCCTCTAAATGCCCGGCATGCGTTGCAATACCTCTTTTTAGTTCTAAGTAGGCACACATACAAAGTTGACACATTTACATGTACAAAATAAATGAAAGACAATGATTTTTTGAGCATTAAATTAGAGTTGAAAAAATTATTCAAGTTCTTTGGGATATACAATACTTTTGGTCTTACTGCCCTCTGCAAAAAAAATTAATTTTTCGGATGTCCCACTCGTGAGCATGCAAAATATAATTGACCATGTGAAAATCATGGATCTTCCATGTTTTATCCACACACTTGAAGCGATTGACGTTGTCTTGTTGATGGTCATTGAGAAGGCAAGGCGAACGGGGAACTGCAGTCATTTGAATACATCTATCAAATTAGGAGGGATTAGAGCTGCAGGAGTGAATAGCCATTTATGAAACCGCTATTAAAAGAATATTCTACCCTGGTTGCCAAGGAAATTTCCATTGTTGAAAAGGAAGAAAAATTGATGAATTTAGAGTTAAAAACGCAATACTTGGACAAAGACGAAGCGTATAAGAAAATTGAATGAAAGAATTAAATACTGCATTCTTTTACGCGTTCTGTGTTAAGAATTTCTATCCAAAATATTGAATGTAACTAATTTAAAGAAGGAAATAAAAAACACCTGCACCGAATTCAATGCTTTTCTTATGGGAGCAAAAGTTAACATTAATGGGGTAAAAACAACCCCAAAAATTGTTTGTATCAAAAATCCTTTCTTAATGCGTCTATAATCCACGGTACGGATATATCCTCAAAATTTCGCAATTCTATCACCAGTAGTTTGGGATGTGCGTTGATGAAGCAGTCAGTCAGGCAGTAAGGACTTCTTCTTTTATATATATTAAAGACTAGCAGAAGGGTCATTCCATGTCAAGTGGTCAAGGGCTCCCCGCTCGACCATCTCGGATTTTAATGAAATTTTGTGTGGATACTTGTACATACCTTTAATGAAAATGTGTTAAATTTTAGGTCCGTTAGTGAAATACTTTTGGAGATATAACCGTTTGTGTGACCCCATGTCACGACCACCTGCCACACGGGTGTGAAATTTTCGCAACTTTGAGACATGATATCTCTGTAGCCTTTTTGCCTAAACAAATGATACTTACCTATAATTGTACAACTTTTAGTGCTCTGTTAAAAGAATATTATTATAGCATTTTCTCAAAGCGTACTGAGTATATAAAATGCAGCAAAGACGGCCTCAGAAATTAATTCTCCAAAATAATTTCAAAATTTAGCGTGCTCTGTCTCTTTCAAAAATTGTTCAATGGATATCAAATTCCTTTCACAATATTTCCATGTAAGTGAGCTTTTGATAGCGTAGTTTCAAACACCTGGCGTTTTTAGTTAGTTTATAAATCACGTCTAAAGTTCACGACTTTTGTAAAAAGGTCAAAAATAGGGTGTTTTCAACCCGATTTTGCAAAAAACTACCTTCTTCAAATTCCGTTAAACCTATCTCATTAGATAGAGCATTTATTTAAGCCCATAGAAGAGTGAATTTAATGAGCTAACGCGGACACATAATGGCGTGGCAAGGAGGTCCGTGGGTGAGGTACAATCAACCTTCATCAGCGCCACGCAACGACGAACTCCTGTAACTACACGCGTGGGGTGAGATGATAGCTATCCTACGAACGTATGTTTTCGCAATGACGCCGAAACAATGCAATTTGGAAGTCGTCGCCTGTGTCGTCGTCGTCGAAGTGAATTTTCTTCCGAATGTCGTCTCGGAAGGAGCTAACGAGGTGTTGATCCGGAACCCAGCAGGTGTACCATCTTCTTTCGGACCAATAAAATTATTCAGCAGGACCTCGATAATGCATAAATGTTATCAATGCGTCATTTTGATCACTCGTTACTTCAACAACAATGCCGATCCACCATTCACTCTCGTAGACGCAGGAAACATAGCAACCGGGAGTATTTTACGTAATTTCAAAGACACACCGTGCAATTCACACTCAATTCGAGTCAGTAAAGTGTCAAATAACTACATAAATTTCGTCGCTATCCTTTGTCACTCACCCGAAGTGTCTTTGAAATTACGTAAAATATTCCCTGGTTGCTATGTTTCCTGCGTCTACGAGAGTGAATGGTGGATCGGCATTGTTGTTGAAGTAACGAGTGATCAAAATGACGCATTGATAACATTTATGCATTATCGAGGTCCTGCTGAATAATTTTATTGGTCCGAAAGAAGATGGTACACCTGCTGGGTTCCGGATCAACACCTCGTTAGCTCCTTCCGAGACGACATTCGGAAGAAAATTCACTTCGACGACGACGACACAGGCGACGACTTCCAAATTGCATTGTTTCGGCGTCATTGCGAAAACATACGTTCGTAGGATAGCTATCATCTCACCCCACGCGTGTAGTTACAGGAGTTCGTCGTTGCGTGGCGCTGATGAAGGTTGATTGTACCTCACCCACGGACCTCCTTGCCACGCCATTATGTGTCCGCGTTAGCTCATTAAATTCACTCTTCTATGGGCTTAAATAAATGCTCTATCTAATGAGATAGGTTTAACGGAATTTGAAGAAGGTAGTTTTTTGCAAAATCGGGTTGAAAACACCCTATTTTTGACCTTTTTACAAAAGTCGTGAACTTTAGACGTGATTTATAAACTAACTAAAAACGCCAGGTGTTTGAAACTACGCTATCAAAAGCTCACTTACATGGAAATATTGTGAAAGGAATTTGATATCCATTGAACAATTTTTGAAAGAGACAGAGCACGCTAAATTTTGAAATTATTTTGGAGAATTAATTTCTGAGGCCGTCTTTGCTGCATTTTATATACTCAGTACGCTTTGAGAAAATGCTATAATAATATTCTTTTAACAGAGCACTAAAAGTTGTACAATTATAGGTAAGTATCATTTGTTTAGGCAAAAAGGCTACAGAGATATCATGTCTCAAAGTTGCGAAAATTTCACACCCGTGTGGCAGGTGGTCGTGACATGGGGTCACACAAACGGTTATATCTCCAAAAGTATTTCACTAACGGACCTAAAATTTAACACATTTTCATTAAAGGTATGTACAAGTATCCACACAAAATTTTATTAAAATCCAAGATGGTCGAGCGGGAAAATATTCCAAAACTAGACCACTTGACGTGGAATGACCCAGAAGGTACCCGTTGAAATTCAACGGGTGTGAAAAACATTGAACTTATTTTTTAAGAAAACCACAAAGCCTGAAGAATACTATCAGCATGATCATTTGAGGAGTTCGTAACCTATCTTGTATGTTGTGTTCGTTGTTGCAGACACGCTGACCGTTTTCCAGGTGCACGGAAAGATGAGTGACTGTAGGTCCTCTTTCATGCACGGGAAACCCAAAAATGGGCCACGCAGACTCAATACTACTTAAATAGCACCCAGGTTGATAGATGGTCACCTTGTCCTTCCAGTTCCCTTGAGCCGTATTCTGATTGATTAACAGCTTGATCGCCTTCCTTATGAAAATACATATTTTTGCATGAAATGACTTAATTGAGTTGCACTATTCAACTATGATGCGTGCGTTGAGTACCTTAATACGAATTGGAGAGCAGGGTACAATCCAGCGGTTGACAGCGTCAAAAGGAGCATTTGCAGCAGCAACCATGTTAATTTGACCTATGAACCTTCCATCACCCGGACTGCACCTTCGGCATAAAGGGTAGTCATAATCATTAGTTTCGGTTGATAAATAAAATATCTATGGTGATTCTTAGTGTACTTGCCGACTTTCATTCACGGATGTCTTTCATTGCGCAGAATTTCCATTCTTCTTTCGGGTAAGAAGCATGTAGTGACCTAATTATGATTTCCGCCATCTTAAAACAGATTGAAGTTTCGAACAGATGGGTCTATATTTGAACCAGATTTATAGCTGGTTACCCGTCCTTAGGTTGGGTTAGGATAAAATATGTGCGGTTCTTAGCGTAACCCGAGAAACACCACGGGGAGATGCTCATGAGATCGCTGGTGGGCATGTCTTTGAGCATCCAAGTCTAACCTTTGTCGTTTTTCATGTAAGGACTCATTTTCTCGCAAAGAAGACATATCTCTTGCTTTAGAATATTTTTTCGAAAGGTTACTCTTTCTTCTATTAGGCATGTTGATGGATATATTTTGAAGTCCAAGGAGGGGGGAAAGAGCGGCGAGTGAGAGTCTTGAATAGGCAACTCGATGATTGAGTGAATTTAAGTTAACTGCACTTTAACACTTTTTAACATACATTTTAAAAACTCGTAACCTTAATGATGTGGGAATTGGTCAAAAAAACAGTTCTCAATCGTAATGAGAGGCAAACGGTTCCACTACGTGTAATACATCTGACAGTATTAAACTATATACATTGTGAATATTAAACGATAATAAACAACGCCGTGTTTGTTGTAGCAACAGAGGCATTATGTATTACCATTAATATTCGCTATACGTAAATATTCTTCAACTTTTAACTCCTGTATGTGTATCGTTTACGTAAGTGTTCTCTAATATACATGCAGTGCCCCTATAAGAGCTTCTTTGAGATTAGACATTGAAGAGTATACATTTTGTAAAAATTCATTGAATTTATCGATTACCCCCAAAGCCATTTATCATGGGGCCCTTGGGACTCTGGGCCCTTCGTATACAGATTTTCTTTCTATGTGCTATTATGGGCCTGCAGGAAAACTTAAATGCTAGAGGCGTAAATATCCTTTGAAAATAAAACTCTGGTTGTCAAGGAAATATGCTATTGTTGATTTAAGAGAGCATTGTGAGATTTTTCAACAAAAAAATGATTTTCAGACAATTACGAAACGTAAAAGAAAATCGATTGAAAGAATTAGAAACTTCATTTATTCAGCCATCCGATAAAAAAATTCCAGCCCTCTATCTTGAGTGAAAGTACTTTTAAAAAGCAAAAAATAAACCCACTGCACCGAACCCAATGATTAGCATGGACCACCAGAGGGGCCTTTGGGGGGCCTTAGTGGACTCTTAAGGCCATTTTATACGGTACATTTGTTTGTACAAACTCTTCCGTGAACTCTTGCATGAGGCAAAATGTATTGTGTAAAGCGGCAAATTGTATGAACGCTTGTACGAATGTCTCAATGCCTGCACGGGAAATAGAACCTGTTCTAATTTCGTTGAGACAAACGTACAATCTCACGTACATTCGTTTGTACAATATCTTTCATCGTGTAAAACGGCCTTTGGGGCTTTTTAATTTATCCTATATTACCCACGGATATATTTTTTATCTACATGAAAAATTTCAGCTCAATCAGTCCAGTAGTTTTTGCGTGATTGAGTAACAAACATCCAAACATACAAACTTTCACATTTATAATACTAGTAGGATAATAATAAAATAAAGATGTATAGGTATAGCGAAACTTGGTGGCACTAACCAGCGGAGAATTTTAAGTCATTGAGGACAAATTAAGCGTTGATTGACGGGCAAAGTTACCGAAGGGCTCAGTTATGGACTTCTAAAGAGAACCTTAATCCCTCCACTATTTAATGCTCTCCTCTCCTTGACGTCATTTTCTGTACGAGCGAGTGCCACCAAGTTTTTCTACACCTACAACTAGGTGGCTCTGTAATAAAATAATTTTTTAGCATTGATAGGTAATATTTAAGGTCATGTTTTCATGCTAAGTATTTAAACAGTGGGAGGCATTTTAACGGTAGTATTCTACGTAATGCGCTATGAATTCCGATGTTAACGGTTATATTTATCAATGTATTTATAGACTGTTCGGTTTTCATCGATATTTTTCTATTATGATGGCTTGCATATGAATCTCATCCTTATTTTCCAAAAAATAATTTGTAATCGGGAATCATTCCGTCGGTCAGCGCAAAGTGGGCTTTAGTCAGTGCTATTCCCGTGCAAAGGAAGCTGACGCTCAATCTGGTCACTCAGCTGTAAATATAAGATCCTGCACAGCAGCTGAACGGTTAAAATATCTTAATACTATGTTTAACTTTTGCTTTTGCTATTGTTGAAGATCTCCCCCTCTCCTTCCCCGATCTCCCTCTTCTTCCCAGCTGTTAATGACATCTATGTTGCAAAGGCGCTATTCAGAATATTTTCAAGTAAGATGGTTTGAGCGAGACGCACCACACATAACATGCAATTAATTTGGCCTCATACTAAAGAAAAATATCTCATCTTACTGATAATATAAAAATATCAGAAAATTATCGAACTACTTTTGGAGATATTTGCCAAAAATAGAACCCTATCTTCATGGTACGGCTTTGCGCTCCAGATTGTCATTATTTAAAAAGATATGAGGAAGTTCTGACACCCGGTTCGAATCATAAATGTAACTGTGTGCAGTTGATACTTTTTTATTACTAAAAAAATATACCTATTCCTAACATCCGGGAAAACTTCAACATCTTTAAGTGAGAGAATAATTTTTTTGTAGATTTTCGCAGTTTATTGTATTTTGTATAAATATCTTTTGGTATCTGCGGTATATTTTCGTTTATTTTCGATTCTGGCGGCTTCTTCAGGCTTTTTATGGGAAAATAACGAACATACACCGCAGATACCAGAAGATATTTATTGAAGTGAGAATCATTGCTCACATCCACTATTTTTATTGTTGAATAATGAAAAAATGATTATGAAGATCGAATGGACGGAGAAGAAGCCATGCGATATAGATTAATTGAAAAAAAAAGAAATAGTTGGAGATAAAAGAATTATTGTGAAATCCTTGAAAATAAGAAGAGACTCATTCATTTGAGCAATTTTTCGTCACAACTCCTTGAAAACAATAATGGAAGGATCAATGATTGGGAGGAGTTTAAAATTTAGACCGAGAATTAAACATATAAAGCAGGTTAGGAGGGATTTAAAATAAGGAATTATGAAAGAATGAAGTGGTTGGTGAGCAGCTGTAAATCAAAATTTGGATTGATGACTGCTGACGACAAGAGTAAATGTGAATATTTTCTTGTTGTTATTATGATCTTCCGCCAAGAAAGGCCCGAAGTATTTTAAATGATCACTACACCCATGAACGCAAGTACGGATATTTCCTCCACCCTGTCACCATCGGTATCCAATGCGCGAACTTTCCACAAAGAGCAATTTTCTCAGTCGTGGTTCTTACAATTACCACGAGGAAACGGCATTAGTTAAGAGGTTCCAGCGGTGGTTATGACCTGTATATGCTGCGTGACGATTACAAAATATAGGTCGGAATTATAAGAAGGATCACCTTATTTTCGCTTCTCTCAAGAGTCATTAAAAAATTGAAAAGGCACATTATCTCTGTTTTCACCGAGTCTTTCTTTGTGTCGTCAGGCTCTAATCCTCTGCGTTATCAGAAACATAATTATCATTATGCTTTGAGTCGGTAGAAAGCGCGAACGGTTCAACCAAACCAATGTGTCAACATAAGAGTAAAATTCTATACAACTCTCAGAAAAATTACCATCGCCATAGATGATTTTTGTTACGTTTTCTGGAAATGACAAAGACTAACGGACAAATAATGGGAAAAGTCTTGTAACACCATTTTCGCTGACGGAAATACTCTAAATTATATTTATTCCCAAGAGTTACGTTTGTCTCCCTGTCTTCAAAAAAGAAATATTTTTACACGCTAAACGCATTCAGACGTGCCCACCACGACGTCTCTTCACAGGGTACGAGGGAAACGCTTGAAATGGTCTTTCCGGCTTCGACTGTCTCCAAGTGACTAACGTTCAACGGACGGACGGACGGACGGGAAATATTTAGAAGAACTCTCTCCAAAGCAGAGAACGGAGTCCTTTCAATTCCCGTGAGCGCTCACAAGAGTTAATGACCTAGTGGCTGGGGAATATTGTCAAAGATATTCTCACTGATGGCTATAGCCCAAGGGTTTTCAAACATTTTTAATTTGGCGACTCTCTGTTCAAAGATTGCTATGCGGCTCTCAGTGGCACCATTATTTCATACATCACGTCGTTCCCTTTCGGGGTAGACACAGTCAAAGGGCTAACTTATTCGGTGTTCGGCTTAGGATACTAGCTCAGTCTTTATTTCTTTTTTACTTCTTTCGAAAAACAAATCTGAAGAATAAAATAATAATAACATTGGAATGCTCCTATAATATATACATGAGGGGATGTAATTTTTTTAGTGTTGTAAATAAACTCATGAGATCAAGAGTCATTTAATTTCAATATAGTCCTTGAATAAGTGGGCTCCAAGGGCGTCTTTTAATACCTAGTGTTTTTTTAACATTACCACAAGTGAATTAAGTCGACGCAATTAATTTGAACCCATCGCGTCGGCTTGGTACCCGAACCGCGAATCTATTTCTTGCAATAAATAAAATATGCTTATTTTTCTGCAATGTTTACTCGACATTAAGCATACGTATTTTTTCCATGGTTTTCCTCCTTTCCCGCCAAATCTATGATGAGCTCAGGGTATACCCAGTCCTTATTGATCTTATTTTATATACAATTACTTCTGCCCTTCTATTTGTATCCTCGCTCTTCTTCCTATCCCATCATTTGGTTTTTAGCATCCTCCTCCAGAGCTTAAATGATTCTTCTCTATTCTACAATGGATTTTTGATTTCCAACGTCTCTTTTCTTTAAGTGCCGAAAACCGCAATAGCGCTATCACATCTCACTACAGGGTGCAATGACAAAAAAGAATAAAAACCATAAGGATTGCCAGCTTAAAGCAACTGACAAAAGGGTAGAAATAGTGCATTATCGAACTGAATCTTGCAAGAGTTCGAAAGATACAGAATTTTAAAAATCACGAACACAATATTTTTCTTTATTGGTTTCTATTTCGTATTTCTGACGTCTCTCGCATAATTTCGGTCCTATATACAGCGTCCTGGCGCACACTTTGACGGCAACCGCTGAAGTCGTTTCCTGCTGACGATCGGAATGGAAGCCGGATATTAGTACAGGGAGCCGAGTAATAAAAAAACTTTAAACAAAATATTCACGGTCGAAAATTCATGCTCCAAATTCGAGGACTTCCTGAACAGAACACCGCTGCAAATTATAAATAATAACAGAGCGAGCCTTTAGCTTTTGATGATTTATGCTTGAAGAAACAACACTCCCCGCAACATGAGTCACCGTCGAGTATAAACGAGGAAACATTCGGAAAAATTCTCCGATGCCGTTGAACTCGTGCCAGGAATGGCAGCGTGGCTAACTCGATACTTGCTAACGAACGATTGAAGACGTGATATTGCGTCACAAAATGAACTTGAAAAAGAGGAAAAAAATATGAGCTCATTGCATTTGACTACATGACTTAGATATATATAGTTAAGCGACCTCTAAATATTCTAATGAAATACGCTCGTAATTTCCGCTGCCTGAGAAATGAGAAGAGGATAAATCAGTTCCCGTTTAATTTTCGTAGGCAGTAGAAACAACCATCAGAATTTACCTATTTCTTTCCTTTCATTTCCTAATATTCATGTTTAAGCGCCTTCAATGCCCTGTTAACATTTACTACACCCGAGGTCTCCTTCACTGAGGAGTTGAAGATCATAAATTAGAAGCTCATTCCTTTCGTACGCTCTTATTCATACTTATTGGCGTCCAATTTGACCTTAGTCATCAATACTTCATGCAGTCTTAATAAATTGTTTTCCTGTCATTGAAGGCTATTCCTGTTTCCTTATAGATTGCTAACTCCTTGTTCCAGTAGACGTCGTTGGATGGCTTCTCCAAATAGACGAAGCCAATAAAAGTTAATTAGTCACTCTCTTCTCTACGGGGAATCGCCATTTTTAAGTGGCATTAAACTCGCCTGTTCTCTTTGAAGCCAAAGTGGTCCCCATTGTTGAATCCTTCCCACATTATTTTCAATTCATCTGTGGATAATTCTTTTGTGATAATTAGCGGGCAAGGCTAATAGTTCTTCAATATTAACATTTTACTGTTATCTTCTTGGGTATAAGTACTATCAATTTCTTCTCAGAGTCAATTAATATAACCTTGGGCGCAATCACGCTTTATTATAACGCAGACGCTCGCGTTACCGTTATTTTTCAATTTCGCTCATCAGAGCGAAAACGCGTTCTTCATTCTTAAAAATTTATTAGGTGCTTCAAACCACTAGTTTTTCATAATGAATAAAGACAATTGGTAATCTTCCACAGATTTAAATCTGTGGAATATTACCAAGTGTCTTTATTCATTATGAATATCGAGAACTTCCACCATATCCAGCCTGAAACAGTGGTATTTATTCACTAGTTTTTATTAGGGAGTGCGTTCTTAGGGCAATAACTGTGAGCATTGACCTTATAAAGCATTTTCTGTTTTGGGAAATGATAACGACTGCGCGAAATAAGGAGACGTGATCCCACCCCAGGGGCGCTATCAACGTTCTACATAACGCGTTTGATCGCCTTATCGTTATTATTCAATTGCGCTCATGATAGCTAAAACGTTATCGTCATTCTTCCAATGTTATCAGGTGCTTTAAAGCGCCAGTTTAAATTGGTGGAGTGCATTTTTAGGACATTTACTGTTAGCATTGCCGTTCAAGAGCGGTTTGCGTTTCGGATAACAATAACGTCAACGCGAAAAGGAACTGTGTTCCCACCCCAAGTCCCAAGTAAATGGAATTCAAGGGACTTAAATTACACAAGTAACTTTAAATAGCACCATCAGAATCTGTAATCCTGTATATTCTAGATATTTTGGGGCTCAGTGTGTCATTCCTTGAGACCTTGTTTATTTGGATTTGGTTAAATAGGGGTAGTAAATGAAATAAGCAATCTTTCCTCCAAAAAGCAAATACGCGAATTTATCAGTAGATCCTTCATCATCGATATTTCATCCATGCTTCTAATTTATTTGGTATAGGAATTTTGTCCTTGGATTTCCAAAAGCATTTTACTTTGTAAGTTGTCAGGAGGGACTTCTTAGTTGACCGAATCATCTTCCTCAGAGTCAAATTATCCAACGCTTCTTTCATTAAGTTTCCCATCCATTAATCTCTAGCTTTCTTCGTTTAACGAAATTCCCTAATATTAACACCTCTCATTCCATTTTTCATCTCCTCTTTATTACAAGTTCTGCATCCCTCTATTGCAATCAATGCAGTGATTTTTTCCTCTTTATTACTTACAAACTTCAACTTTGCCAAATTATGATCATTGAGACAACTGCGCCAAGGTGTCTTTTTAGCCTCAGACTAGGTTGGTTTGAAAATTAGATTTTTGCCGCAATGTGAATCTTCTGGAAGAGCTTCCAGTTTCTGCTGCGTCTTTATTTGTTTGCTTAGATGGACAGGCACAGGACACTTGTTCCTGATGATACTGCCAGCAATGGCAGCGAAAGCTCGAATCAAGCAAATAAAGACGCAGCAGTTTTCCAGAAGCTTTGACTTGGTTTAGCAATTTGAAAGCTTTTCCAGAAGTTTTGACTTGGTTTAGCAATGCACATGCCCCAAAAATATGGGCGTCTAAATTTTTTTCTCTCTTTCCTACTACTACTTAACTCGCGATATCGAAGGATCTGACTCAAATCCCAGCTTAGGCGGACGATGATTTTGACTGAAATTGTGTCTTCCACTAAAATCGCGTTCTCCACAGCGGATGACTCGGTTGAGGTCACTGCCATGGCAAGTCTCGCAGTACTTAGAATTTCTCCGTTAGTTGATTTGGAAATAATGTTCACCGCACAGTGTTAATCAATGCAGAATCAACGGGGTTTTCTCCTTTTCCAGTTAGCGTGCAACCGAATCAATTTTTCCCAAAGGGGGTGTTAAGGTGAAAAGGGAGGAACGGAAACAACAGTGAAGGTGCGGAATTTTGGAGGTAAAAAAGACCCGAAAATTCAAATTTTGGTGCAAAACATGGTTCTTTACTCCTAATTTTTATAGGATTTCACGAGCTTGGGTAGAAGTGTTCGCGCGAAGCCGAGGTTCCCCACTAGAGCGTCCAGGAAAATAAATTGCCAAAAGGATGATGAATATATTGCCACAGTTGATCAAATATGTTCGGAACGTGGTACATTATCATCTCATAAATTACACCTTAAATTCTTATCTAGGGTATCGTTATTTTCTTTCATAGGCGAATTATTTCGTTATCATTACACCGCCGGTTTACACTGATAAGCACAGTAACTGAACGTGACACCTCACGACAATGTCTCCATTCCTTTGAGTCCAAAGACAACGACGAAAACTTTCGCTGTGAAGTTTTAATAGAATGCAACCCCTCTACGTCAAGGGAATTCCAAGCTCTTCGTAAGGTTCAATATTCCCACAATTTGAAAAGTCGTATCAATTTCACTTAAAGCCGTAATACGAATTTTACCAATGACAATAGTAGGAGGATGAGTGACAATTACGGTATTAATTTGTTATGCTTGTATTTTTTTCTGCGAGTACCGCAGACAGGAAAAATTATACTGATTCATTGATTTTATTATATGATCCAACCCCCTAAATTCGAAACCAAAGCATCGAAATTACCATAATGGTAATTTCGATACTAAAATCATTACTATATTGCCACGTATTAATACTGGTGAGCAATGAAATGTTGCTCAAGAAAATAGGAAGGATTTCAATGATTTCGGCTGTCAGAGGACATTAGAGTATTCTGTTTCGCAACTGGCATGATTCCAGAAATATTGTAACATTCATCTAGGCATGTATGTACCATTCTTCATAAAGAGCGGAAATGAACGTCGTTGGTACCTACTATTTGTGAACTCAAAATTTTTTTTTCGATTCCCTTGTTTTGGTCGCACGCTTTCATGTCGTTCTCCTCGGGGTCGATTTCAAACGCGAGCTAGCGGGAATGAAACGAAAATTACGTTTTTTTTATGGGAGGGAAAGGTTACGGGAGAGGAAACAGAGCCATTTGCAAAACTCGCGATGACTAAGTTAAACCCGTTACTTTCAACGCGAAGATTGCACGGAGCACTTTATTGGCTGCTATAAAACTCAGTGAGCAGCACTGCCATAAATCATCGTACGATGCATCCACTTCATTAAGGTTTTATCTTTCTAACAAGTAAGGTTATTTGTATTTGCGGGGGGTGATGGCAATAACGTGTGTGCACATTGCATTTTCATAGTTTTTCTCCATTAAATTTCAAAAGCAACTCCTTTTGTCTTCATAAATCTCTCGAATTGACTTAAAGATACGGTTTTTTGTAGTTCATGCGAGAATTTCGCATTCTTCCTTCACCGTCTCAAGTTTATTGCAACCAAATTTCAAGGTGAAATCATACATAAACGTAGGTGATACACCTCGAGCTCAAGGAAAGAAAACACGCCCCACCTACTCTCCGATGGGGTATGCGAAACGTGCAGTTTATTCAAAGTTACATCGGGGTATGTACTTTAGTTTATCCCCTTTTATTGCACTAATATTTTTTAATGATTTTCCAGTTTATTAAGTTAAATGTCTTTTAATCCACCAAGCCACCTCCCTCCATTCCGCCTCCCTCCGCTCCGCCTCCCTCCTTTCGGCCTCCCTCCACTACACCTCTCTCTTCTCAGCCTCCGCCGCTCTCCTCTCAGCATCCGCCTCTCCATACAGGTACCAAGTTAATGCGACTCGCACGCATCGTACGAACTACAACTTACATTTAATGGCCAAAAAGTATAGCTAGACTTATACCTTTTTTCAACTGACATGAACGTTCGAAGTCTATGATGGATTACTTTTAATATATCACAAGACAAATAATTTGTGCTTCTAAGATGTGTTACTAAATTTATGAGGAAATCATGTACGCTTCATGAATTTACACATACGATTTTAGAGATGATAAGTTTCTCAAAGCGTGGATTCAATTTTCTGTGAGGCTGGAAGGATGAAGTCAATGGAAAAAAACAGCGTTTCCAACTATTTAATTCACTATAAGTCGTAGTGTGGAATCCTATCAGTACATAGTAATAGAAATATATTGGAATCAGTTTTAATTGTTCTGCAATAATATGTAAAATGGAGACTTCTATCCTAGTTGAACAGGATGTCGGGTGAATAAGACTTAAAATGGATAACTGGCAACGACTTAATTAAAAAGAACGCGTAGACTATTTACTTGAGGACACCTCTGTACAATTTCATCGTATTGGTGACATAATCAGATGCAAATAAATACGTTTACTGTAAATACATGTCTTGAGTGAAATCAAAATATATAATGTTGCATGTTGATATTACTAATGCCAAATTTTCCAGGATAAATATACAGTCATTTAATGATTGCCATGCTGCCATGTGATGTATTTTTCAGGGTTGATTTTAAGGAGCAAGAAGACTTACAAATACTGACAACTTTAAAGTAACATTTTCATTGATTGCAGATTCTTTCCTTCGCGTCCTAAAGAGTATAAAAGGGCCGCCATCGATGCTGCCCAGTGAATGCATTATTAGAATGGGTAAACTAGATTATCATCATCAGCAGTCATTAATCCGAAGAATGATTTGCAGAAACTCTCCACTTTGCACTGTCCCCTTCAGCTATCAGTTTAATTCATTCATAGGTTTTCATATAAATGTCCCCCAAATGAATTCCATCTTTGGTATTTCTTGATAATTCTTCCCATTTATTCCTTCTTCAATTCGCGATTTCTACTCACTCCTTCCACCTATATTTGGTCATCCCAATACTCAATCTCGTTTTAACAACAGCAGCCACACGACCTCAAGGCTTCTCGCAGGATAGTATGAAGAACTAATATAATAAAGTAGTTAATGCTTCACCATTAGACTTAAACAACAAAAATTACAGCAAGTGGAAGAATTTTCCTCTCTGGGAAGTAGGATTACCAGGGATAGAAGAAGTAAGAGAGTGAGCACAATTGCCCTAGAAAAGAAGGCACCCTAAGAGGAGAGCTAACTGACAGCAAATAAGAATTTCGTTAAAATATATGTAGATATGCTCATACATGGCAGCGAAGCTTGGACAATGACAGCTGCAGAACAAACAAGGATGAATATTCCATTCTTCTTCCGGGTATCTGCTGCGTCGTTGTTTTTATGACAACGTTTCTCCTCCCGTCCTGGAGGCGTCTTCAGGTCGAAGATCCAAGACGCCTCCAGGACGGGAGGAGAAACGTTGTCAGAAAAACAAGGACGCGGCAGATACCCGGAAAAAGAATGGAACATTCATCTAATCGCCGCGGAAAACTCAGAGAGAAAGAAGGATGAAATCAATGGAAAGGGGGTGCTATCGATGAGTAATGAAGATCAAATGTACGGAGAGGTACCCCAATGAAGAAGTACTACGAAGAATTCGGAAGAATAGATATATTCTCTTTAAAACAATAACGGAAAGAGAAATTAATGGGAAGAATGAACTGGGAAGACTAAAGATGGAATATATAGGACAAGCTATGTTGGGGATTTAAATTATGACCTATGAAGGCATTAAACTGCTTGCTGGGAGGATAGTGGAGTGAAGAGCAGCAGCAAAGAAGCCTTCGGATCGATGACGATGCTGCTTCTACGTCAACGAGCATTTATCTGTGGCAACGGTTTCCATCCAGTAGATTTCAGCACTCTCATTCATTCTCCTTCCGGAGAATGCAAATCTGAGATTGATTTCGCGCTCTTTCGAACGGATAGTATTTTCGCTCTTAATGCCGATCGTAAAGGGTTTAAATCTAAGGCCAAACAAATCGTGAGGATTATCGCACGTGTCGAGTGAAGCTAGGAGGGAGTGCGACGGAGGAGTGATGGTCAGAAGTAAAAGAGAAACCAGAAATTCCGAAAGATACCATTTACTCGAGCTAGACATTACGGATAGGGAAGCATTTCAAGTGTTAGGATCGCTCGGTCTCCTCTCGCCGGAATATCCGCAGGCATTGCTCGCTTCGTCAACAGCAACTATAGTAGTGTCTCGATTTACGCCTTTCTTTCTCACTTGAAGACCTATACAACTACACAGGTTCTTCGACTTGCTACTTCACTTTCATAACAAATACTTGCACATTGTGCCAGAGTGCCGCTGCGAGGACAAGAAGTGATTCCACAATACCCATTACTTGTACAAGGGATACTGTGAATAGCGCTAAAGGCTTATGGAATAGCTATAAATAGCACAATAACACTTGGGCAACAAAAATTTCCGCTGGTGAAAGAATTTTTCTTTCTTGAAAATTGGATCGTCAACTATGGGAGAAGTAAGAAAGCTATAATGATCAGAGTAGCGATAAAGAAAAGGCATTCTACAAGAAGAAGAGTCTATTAATCAACTTCCACTTAAAAAAGTGCTCTTCATGGGCGAAACGTACCATTATTTATGTACGTAATTAACTAACAAGCCATAAAAAAGAGAAAAAGGGAAAAAGCGGGAGGACAATAGTAAGAAAAGTGGAATGTGTTTTGGCTGGTCAGGGGTTCGATATTTTTTTTTGTAACCGTGAATAGTACGGAAGAAGGAAGAATTGCTATCTTTTTGTCCGAATACCTGTATTATTATATTGATTTTGTCATACTTAGAGGTGTAAGGTGGGGCTAAAGTAAATTCTTCCGTGTCAAATTGATACTCGTCCAACCTGATTTTTTCTCGGTCTTTTATTACAATGACAGCAGGAGCTTTTTCAATGTTGTTTCATTCATTAAGGGTGGTCATTCAATTACTCTTGAATTTCAACGTTTAATAGTTATCTTCAATAAACTCAGTAGCTTGCCGTATTATAGTAGGGCATGAAATACTATTATAGATAAAATATCTAGACACCCTTTGCCGCATTGCTTGCAGGAGGTACCAGCTTGAAGGGTACCATTTAATAAATCAGAATAAATCCTATAATTTCATCCGCTTATGAGTTCTCCAGGAGTTGCACGAGAGAGTCAGGTGTAATTAGGTCATAGGGAGCTAAGTAATTTTAATTGATTGGGATACAAAAATTGTAATGAGCGACGCACTTCAGAGTGTTTCTTTTTTATTTGATAGATAATAACTTTCTACAAGCCGTGGGAGAAAAAAAGGTTGGTTGGAGAAATTAGGAAGAAACAAAAATTATTTTAAGATGCTTTGAGAGGTAACGGGTACTCCAAGGGCTGGTGGAGGTGCAAATACATTTGATAGGAGCGCAAGGACTGAAAAGGAATGGGGATATTTCGGGTGGCAAGAGAAACTTAAAATTTCAAGAAGGGGAATAGACCAGTGAAGTAATTACAAAAAGTTGTAGTTTTTTAAATCCTCATACATCATATCAAGCATGGCGTGAGGGTGCAACGTAAGCAATGAGAATGCGGGCAAGTTCTCCTCAGAAAAACGGTGTTCCAGAGACATTATTAATGAACCTATGAACTTGCTTTGCAGCCAACGGTTCACCATCGCACAGTATCTTCGTATACTCGAACAGTATCTTCGTTATTCCTGAAAACTTCAACATTACCAGGTACATCCTGCGGAAAAGTCTCCGTCGGTTCCAGTGGCGTAGCCAGGATTTTCTGCATTGGGGGCAAAAATTAGATAACATTTTTTGCTAAAAAATGGTTTTATTTGAACATTTGAACACGCTAAAAGTTTTTATTTGTAATGCTATTTGAACCAATCTAAATCTTATTTCAGCACTAGCCTACAAGAGTTCTGGCTAAATCTTTACAATTTTTTTTTCAAATTTATTTTTAGCTTCCCGAGTCCTCTTTTTTTGCAGTCATCATACAAAGACCGACAAGCCGATTTTCGGTCATTGTTGACCGTAACCAATTTTAAACCTGCGTAAGGTGCTGAAGGATCTTTCAATAATGCACGTTGTGCAGGGCTGTGCAAGTGAGAAAAGTAGCGCCCGTTTTATGGATGGGTAGAACAATTGGGTTTCTTTAACTAAAGCAGCTAGTTCTATATCCTTCAGTTCGGCATTTGGCACATTTTTTCCTTTCCATTGGTTGTACCAAAGTTCAGTTTCACCGAGTAAATCATTCAAATTGTAGTAACTACAAAAACTTGTAGTTTTTTAAAAATTCTCTTGCATAATATCAAGCTTTACGTGTGGGTGCAACGTAAGAAATGAGAATGCGGGCACGTTATCCTCGGAAAAACGCTGTTCCATAGACATTAGTAATGAATCTATGTACGGAATAATTAGTGATCTTCTCCAAAACGCGCTAGTAGATTATCGTGGAGGATTCGCGCGATGTTTCTACTGATTTATGACTCGCGGCATATTGAAATCTGGTCCAAGACGCTCGGCGATGGTTTCAGCCTCTGCTATAACACTTTCACTTTTAACAACCGCATTTCCACGGTGTTTTCTCGTGAGGTCTGTGATTTTTTAATGAGATTTTTACGTTAAAGTAAGTCCACACTTTTTGACTAAAGAGCATTTACCACCGGTTGAAGGAGCACCGAATATTTTGCTATGAGACAAACACTAACAATGAATTCTGATTTCGTAGCAGCGTAATGCATTTGAAAAATCCGTCAAAATATATGGCGTTTTCCCGCCACGATTAAAACATGCTTTCTTGCCGCGCAATAATATTATAACCTATTGATATTATTGGCCTACAATTTTTCGTTTGACTAAATGAGCCAGGGGGGGGATCGCCCCACCCTGACCAACGTGGCAACGCCTATGGAATAATTACGAGCATTATGGGTCATTCCACGCCAATTCCGACAGGTTTTACCCTTGACCTCTCAGATTTTGATGAAAATTGGAGGAAATACTTATCTCGACAAAAAAGAAATACTATTTCCAGCGTTTTGAGAAAATCAAAAAACAGCTGAATAACAGCTATTTTTCAAATGGTGGGTTTCACTTTCACGACACTTTCGTTGTCAAATTTCTCAGGGAAATATCAAGGTAAAAGCTCATTGAATGGCTAATTTATAATCTAATCTCTTAAAATGATCTGATTTTGTCACAGAAATAGTGCTAAAGCTATAATTTGTTTAAGTAACGACTTAAGTTTTGACGTAGGACGCCATCATCAGACAACGTAGGACGTCATCAGACCTTATGACGACGCGACGTCCCTCGTCGAAACTAGGCCGTAGCTATGCATAATTTTATGTGGAGCAACAGCAGTTTTGCTTTAATTTCAATGAGATATGTAATGAGTTGCGTCAGGATTGGATATATAGCAGGACAACTATGATGCTGATGATAAACTGGATACTCCCAAAATAGTCGAGGATAATATAGATAAGTTTAGAGGAAGGATTTCTTTTCAATTAGATTCCGTTCATAACATCACCATAGTAGCTAAAGCCGTGAAAATGGACAGGTAGTGTAGTAGGTGGCAATATGGCGGTGTAAATAGTAAAAAACAATAATATGGCGGAGCGTATGTGGTTCGAACAATGCTGTGCGTTTGTTCTGCTCTATTGTAGGATACAATTCCCTTTACGAACACCGTTGAAGTGAAGAATACACAATGGACGACAACACAGGGTATGGATTATTAAAAAATGCAAAACCTTAAAACTAGCTAATAAAGGTATTGACTCCAATAGCCGTAAACGTTACCTTTTTATGAGGGAGGGGTTAAAAACAAGGAGGGGGTGTGTCGAAGGATTTACGGGGGATTTACCCGCGCCAGGGATACACTCAAGAGGCAACAAGGCACACAACACCGAAACGGGACTCAAACGCACTACCCGTTAGTGTTCCTCGTACGAAGAATGGTGTCTCCTATTCAGAGGGTAACACTAACAGGCCCCACTCAAGTAAGTGGTTTACGGAGAATTACCCCACGCCAGTGACCAACTTACGACAGGTACACTCCCCTCCACTAAGTGGCCCACGAGGTTGTAAACCACGCTCAACGACTTCGTGAAGGGCAAAACACAACAATCACAGAAAACCCATTTAATTGGCTTACGCCACAAGTCAAGTGGTAATAACGGTAAAGCTCACTTCATTGTTATCTTAATACTAGTCTTAAGACTCAGATCCTACATCTTAATACTAGCTTTGATATTTAACAAAACTATCACAGTTTCAACGCTCAAATGTGCTCGCTCTCCGTTAATTTTGATTAATTGGCATTTGTTTGGAAGGAAATAAGGTAAATGAGTCGCATGCCGGTCGGGGTTGCTAAGTCGGTGACGCGCCATCCTCGCAACTCAGAGGTCGCGGGTTCGGATGTCGCCTCGAGGATGCATTTGCCTTTAGATAACGCCCTTAGGATACACAGAGCGATATACGGAAGTTTACATGCAAATTGTTGAAGTTAGTGCAGATGGGAATACATCAGCACACACGAACGACGTCGAATGGAACGATGTGCGCTGGCGAAATGTTTTGTAACCAGCCGGTAGGTAGCATTCTGTGAGTGAACAGCAGTCACGGCCGAATGTTTTGTGTAAAGTTGTTGAATTCGTTCAAAATAAGTATTTAAAAACGTAAGCGTTTCATCACAGAGTAATTAAAAGTTAACAATATGCATGTTTGTCGCATTTACTGAAACTCAACAAACTTGAAAACAATCACGGACGCCAATAAAAAGTCGTTTCAGGCGTGATCTGGTGGAATATCATAATTTAAAAAAATGGCAATTTTCCACAACATAAACTTTACTTAGGCGAATTATACTTGTTACCTGATGATGATGAAGAGCATCGAAAACGGTTGCATTAAAGCTTATATTGTGGAAAAATGCCAATTTTCTTTAATCAAGGATGCCATTATCGACGTTCTTTTGTTGTTTAGCGCACAGCAAATTTGCTCCCGATCTGTTTTGAAGTGCGCTACCTAGTGCGAAGGGTCTGTAACAAATGGAAGGCAAGTGAGCTGCTGTGTTGCGAAATGATTAGCGCACTAGATTGAATGAAAAGCTCCCATGACTTCAGAAGTTGAAACGATCTAATCCCATGTGTACTTATGAGCCGAAGCAAAAAGATAGTTGCTCGTATCTGATAGAGGGCGCGAGTGTCTGAGAGAGAGACTATTATCCTCGCTTTGTTGGTGTTTTTATTTAAGTCATTCGTCGCCAAGCTCTCCTGTTTCCTCTGGTTTCAAGGTCGCCGCCCAAAGCCCATCGCTGCTTTTCAGATTTTCGGCCGTCTGAGTATCCTTTTCACACTACTTATTCATTTTAATGCTTAAAAATAGCAACCCAAAATAGAGAGGAAAATTCAATCTATTTCGCGCCTCTTTCCTCTCGCGTGCCAGTTTATAATAGTGCTGTTTACCGAGCTAGTTTTTTAACACCTTTCAGAGTGGCATTTACTGCACCGTTCATACTTTACGGCGGATCTGGAGCGGACGGATCCGTAAGGAGAGTGAGAAAAAAATATAAATATATTCGCGTCTATTTTTAGGTCAGTTTCCTTTGTCGTAATGTCCGTGGGTGCTCGAGTCGCAAGGCGACTTCCACCCTTCCGCCCATTCCGAAAACTAGGGTGAAAAGAGTTTTCCTGCCGTCTTAACAGAACGGACGCTGTGCAGATAAGCCGTTAAGTGCCCGTCCGCAGGCATTTATCGGTTGGTCGACGGGATTGCCCTTAAAGCCCTACCTACCCAATGCAGCCTCCGAAGTGTTGAGTTGCTTCAGTAACGTCCGCAGTTCTTGAAGAATTATTGGAAAACTTCCGGCTGACCGGCCGCGTGGGTGGCATAAGCTCACATCCAGTCTTGACCGCTTCGAGAAGCAGATCGGAATTTTTTTAGTATTTTAAACATTTTCATGCAACTATAATTACGAAAAGAAAAAGAAATATGACAATGTAAGATAAAATTGGGTAAAAAATGGAAACAATTGAGCTATCGTGATAAATGAATACTTTCCCGATATGTTCATAGGAAAAAATACGTATTGTCACGAGAAAGGGCTTACTCATTGTTACGCCATTACATTACATTAGAAGTAAAAATTGAGAAAACCATCAAGATTCAATTTTTACACAATGCCTCAAAAACTACGATGAACTACACACTGGGATCCAGCGGACCCCAGACCATTTTTACTATTTTTTTACACTGCGCCTAGCATGTAAGTAAATGACTGCGCATCACACATGGGTCTTTTCTTAACATGTGAAAAGGAATTTACATAGGGATTACCTATCTATATTTCACGTTTTGCAAAAGTTACTGCAAAGAAAATAATTGCTGAGGCCCACTGGGCCCCAGTTTGCACTTCTAGGGTTAATTAACACTTTTCCAGTCTTAGTAGCCGACTCCAGCGCCATTTCCATAGAATTACCGAATTAGACTTCAATTATCGCAGTAATTAGCTAACAATTAAAAAAAAATAAGGTGGTAAGACGCCCATATTTCATTTTTATTCAATTTTTTGCGAGTTTTTCCTTCTTGTTAACAGTTTTCCGTGAAAATGGCAATTATGTTAAAGGATGAATACTATTTTCCCTGTTTTTCCAATTCTTCCATTTAACACCATTTAATTTCAAATTCAATTTGCTAGAAAAATAGCGTGGAAAGGTAGGATTTTGTTGTTCATATTGAAGAGAGGAAACTTTTTTCTACAAGTAGCGAGAATATGGATGAAATGAGATTTAAGTTATTTCACGGTGGAACCACCTTAAGGTAGTTTGAGCGAGATATTTCCCGTGTCATAATGGAGATCCGAATTTTATTTTTTTAATTTCAGCATCTTTAAGAAGTATGAAGTAAATACTTTAATATTAATGGCGCTAAATATAGTTATATATGACAATAATTCTCAGTAATTAAATAAATATAACCACTTAAGTCTCTAAATTAACTCATATTTTCACGCCGTACGGTGAAAACGCCTTCACTACAGGTTTTTTTTGCGATTCTGTGAAACTTACTTCGGTGAGTAATTGATTGATTTTTATAAATCGTCAAGAAAACATATAAACTACAAGCAGTTTTTTTTAAATGCAGACGTTAACAATTCCTATTTTTTTTCAATTTTCACCCTCTGGAGCGCACAGGCATAATATGTCACATATAAAACAGCTTATTTTTTTTGGAAAATTGCTCGCAATATAGTTCGGCAAGGGGTTAATATTACGATATAATTTGAAAGGTGAGTATTTTTTTCTTTGAAATGAGATCAAGTTCATCAAATTCTAGGCGAAGTGATATCTGGCTCAAACTGCCTAAAGACCAACGGGAGATTCTAAATTTGGTGCCGACCTTGGAGTGAAAGCGGCTGAAATCCATTTGAAAGTGAAATTATGTTTCGCCCTCGAATCAAAAGACACGAGCGTTTCCTTTCTTTCTTTTCACCCGAAAAAAAACCTCGGCAAGGACCTCTCTAGATCGCTTCGCCGGCACTGCGAAACCAGCGAGCAGCTGAACTCTCTTTGGATGTGTGTGTGAGCGTGTGTCACCGCCAAGGGAAGTGCATTCAGCGGGAAAACGCAAACTCATCTCAAATGACGGCCTCCCACTCATTTCTCTCTGGGCCGCGCTGTTTTTTTATGCCCAAGGCATCACTGTCTTGAAACGAGTGATAACTGGTGACCAAGCCCCCCTCAGGCCTCGCCTAGTAGACCGTGATCCAAATAAAAATCTTCCGACTCGAGAGACCGCAATCCGGATCCACATGCACACGAGCCAGTCGCTCATGATTATATATCACGTGGGCGTAAACACGTACGGAAATAACTGGTGAAGCTAATCGTAAATATGGATTTGTTCAAAGTGCGCTGGACTAATACGACGATAAAGCTATGGAACTTGGTCACTTCTTCCTTGCTAGACCTCATTTGGAATACGCTGCAAGTATTTGGGATCCTCATGAAGTAGGCTAAATGAGGATTAGAACGCTTGTGGAGAAGATCGGCGAGATATGCTCAAGGTTTTGACGATAATTTCATTCGTGTTACAATTCTACTGCAACAACTAGGATGGGAATCTTTATCAGAAGGTCGGTTAAATGTACACTTAATCTTTTCAACGAGTTCCTTACCAATCTATTTCTGATAACGAAAGCATTTTACGAAACCCGACATATTACGAAAGATCAGATAATGAGCATAAATTAAGGAAATAGACGGCAGATAGGACAGGTTTAAAATGTCATTTTTTCCGTAAACGTTAAGAGACCATAAAGGCCGTTTTACAAGACGCACTGATTTGCGTAGGATGATGAACAGAAATGGGGTTAACGCGGGCACGAAATTAGAGCTAGAAATTAGAGAGCAGGGGCTATTTTTCTGTCTTATGTTCGTGCATTTCCGCAATCGTTCCAACAAGTCGCCGCTTTACACGACGCAATGTTCAATGCACATTCGTTTGTACATCAGACTGTGCAGTAAAATACCTCGTGTAAAATGGTCTTATTAGCGGACGTTTATAATTTATAATTAGGTTGTTTGACAGGAAGTGTAACAAATTAGTTGATTTGCTATTTATCCCATCAGAATTAAAATGCTATGTAGTGCCATAGAGTAAAGAATGTAGTGCTGACAGCACGCGTAACATACTTCCCGTCCAACTCTTGAATCACTGTACATTAATGTAGTAGTAAAATGCTAATAATCATAGTTTCTATACGATTTGTAGCTTTTAGTGTGGTGCATGTTGGTTAAAATTCACTCCTTCCCAGTCATCCATGAATTGGCTTGCATGGTACTACGTAGAAGAACAACAACACTACGCCTATTCTATCATCAAGTTGAAAATGCCAAAAGAAATAAATTCTTGGCCTGAGAATCGAACCACATACTTAGCGTTGACAACCACCTTATCCGGGATTGATGATGCTAAACCGCCTGTATCTATACGACCGTACTACTAAAGGACAGAATTAAGTTGTTAGAAACATGCCACAAAGAAATACAGAACGAAGAGTCCAAGAAAGATCAAGGTATAAGCGAGGTATAAGTATGACAAGCCTAGAGGGGACTGGGAAGGAAGAGCTACAGAAAGTAAATGAGAATGGTGGGCGGCAGGTAATCAATCTTAGGATTTTGGATCTCACAATCAGGTTTCCGCGGCGTATCGAATTTTACTGCTTGGCTGCCGGGATTCCCCCGCGTTGAGTCGTTTATTATTGACGACCATAGTTTCTCCAGCCATCCTGCTAGCGTCTTCAGGTCAGAAGTATCGATGCCAAATTTGGTCCAAATTATATAGGGTCCAAACATGTCGAATCGGCCCTAGCTCCCGATTGGTGGATAATTTTTAATGGATCAAAATTGGCATCGATACTTCTGACCTGAAAACGCCAGCAGGATGGCTGGAGAAATTATAGTCGTCAACGATAGACAACTCAACGCGGGGGGAATCCCAGAAGCCAAGCAGCACAATCTTAGGATTTGCTAACTTCCGGACATACAACAAAAACGGACGAGTATAAAATTAGTCATGTTCAAACATAAATAGTGTGGCATTTTTCATACACCCCACCCCTTTTTTTGGCCAAATTCCCCTCGTTGGACAGTTTCCCCTCTGCGGACTGTTTACCCTCCGGACTTAGCCGAAGGACTTAGCGCGCATGACGGGGCGAGCCCGGGCGCGCCTTTGCCTCACCAGGTCCTGCATCGTTTATATAGTCCCTAAAGTGAGGAAGGACTCCAAAAATGCGGTCATTTTGACAAAGGCTGTATTCTGCGGCCGAAGCCAGAAAACAGTTCCTGCAGGGCTATTCCCATTATCGTATGGCCGGGCCATAAGTCGAAATCGACCATAACTACGGCCTCGGGACATACGTATGGCTTCGAGCGATTCCCATCCGAGCAAAAGGCCATAAGTCGGACGGTACGTATGGCCCGAAGGCCGTAATATTATGACCTGCCTCGGAGGCCGACATAAGACGGGCCATACGAAAAGAGAGTTGCCCACCTCGGATAGCAAAATGACGAAAAATAAGGTTTCTCTAATTTATATCCACGCATAGCGAAGTTATCAATTGCAATCTAAGTAACCTTCTTCTTCAAATTTACCACGATACATCATTTGTGCATCTATTCCTGAATTTTGCCCCTTTCCCTAATAAATCTCTTTCGGAACTTTGTTCCGTCTTCCAATACTTTCAACGAGGGCAGTTTTTCGGGGAAATAATATGCTGCCAGGGACAAGATGTTTCTTTCACAACGCCTAATTGATGACAAGGGAGAATACGACCGTCGGGTGGCCATTCGAGCTCATAATATCTGGTTCTGTAGTTAAAGATTATTAATTCGATATGCCGAAGTGAGACGACACCGTAATTGTTTAAGAAAAAAGCATCTAAAATCTTAGAAATAGCATGTTGCGATATGTAAATCGTGTGAAGCGACGAACAATGTAGGGATCGTGATAGCCCAGTGGATAAGGTGCTCGCTTACAGTCGAGGTGTTCATGCGATCTATTCCCGATGGTTGACAATACTTTTGTAGGTTTTTATTGCTTTAATTTTTATATACTTAGTTCTTATCATGGTAGCTTCACTGAAAAATATTCTTAGTCAATTTAAAAAAAATAATTAAGGAGTTGTTAACAGGGTAGGGATTGGAGCAAGGATATTTCTTTTTCATATTTAAAGATATACCTATTGTTAATTATTGCGATTGTAAATTATCATACCTAGGGATGGGGACAAAATAATGGCATTGGAATAAATGATTGGGGGTGAAATCCACCCTATACACTGCTTATGCTTCCATTGGGAATGGATCAGCTAGGGATTGGGAACATATAGGATGAAGGGTGGATAGAAACCCGGCATCAGCATTAGCCTAGTCTTTACGAATGGTGCCAAGGGGACCACGATTTAACTGGTTTAACGTCCCATCTGAAGGACGGTGTACTGCACCATGGTGTAATCAACATTACACGCAAGGATCAGAATGAATTTCAGAATGCTCTGCAATTCGTACACGAGAATAGGACGTGGAAGGCCAGTACACTACCTAACCACTTATGTTACATCTTTATTTATCATTTGCATGATTCAGGATGATAGTCATCGTAGAACAAACATCATATACATTGAATCTCGCAAAGCACGTCGTAGAAGCACGCAAAGCACAATGATTGTCGGCACCTCGAGCAAATGGAGAACGCGTTCTTCGAACACCTTATTAATGGATTTAAATAGCACTAAATGTCATTAAGAAAAAAATAACAACGGGTAACTTACTCCGCTTCTTCCATTTTCAGATATTTTCCGGTCAACAAAAATTCCACAACGTTTGTCTAGGTTTGTTTACATAGAGCTCTATGTTTGTTTACCACGATTTTCGCCATTGTGCTTTGCGATCGTCCGTTTTTTTTTCGATATACTTCCAGTAACTGCCGCAAAAATGACATTTTCAGTAGCGCTGGTAGTAATTTCAAAGCATTTCAACGTACTGTACCGCAAAAGATTCTCATACTCACCAGTGAAATCGGCGTTAAGACTTATGGCCGAGCCATACGATATGGCCCCTCGAGATGGGAATCGACGTAGGCCGTAATTTCGGGTCAGGCCATACGAAACTTAACGGCCGGTCATACGTATGGCCCCGAAAATGAGAATAGCCCTGCTGGAGCTCCAATTGAAAACTGCCACCCTATCTATCACCCATCCAATTATTTCCTCCCCTCCAAGGCTACCAATCACCTATATGCTGAGCTAACCCATTCCACCTCGTCCTTGTCGACAGACCCTCTCCTCACCTGACTCATCTCTGAGCTCGCCCTCTTTTGCAGACGAGACGGCGACCGAGTAACACCGATGTGAGATCCTGCTGACTTTCAGTCATTTTTGTACTTAGAGAGAAGCTCAACCTCTCGTACTTGTATATTTTAATTATTTTCCGAGTGGAAACTCTCATTACGGTCGCCTGGAACTCGACCTGTGGGTAAATTTCTTGTTAATTGGTTGGTTCTGTGTGTGAAATATATTGATTGATGACACTTGTGTTTCCTTCGATTTCCTCATTTGTCTCACCCGAGCTTGGAAAGAGTTTGTTTTTACGGGTGTTATCGGCGATAAAACTATTCCCTTCTCCCGATAGCGCTTCAATAGTTATATTACTTAGTTAACATGAATTTCCACAAAGCTGAGCCTGTAACTATAGAATTCATAGATATGCGGTACGCAATGGTCTTGATCGAGGAAGCAAATTGCCCTTTCAGAGACTCTAGAAATGGGAGTATTTTATAAGATACGGACTAATTACTAATAAGCTTTAGAAGTAAATTCACTACGTACGAATATTTATCCAGTAAATGCACGAAGTGCGAGATGTGTGATATTCATTCGAGCATTCATCTACATCTACGAAGTACCGTGCAAGCCACCAGGGTGTGGTGTAGGGTGTGTGGCACGGGGTGATTCCACAACAGGCAAGCAGCACTCGTCCTAGCACAAGTCAGAACCTCGCACCCTCCCCCTGGCGCTAGGCGCAGGCCAAAATAGTCAGGAGAACAGTGCGCAGTCCAACCGGAAACTGGGAAAGTAATACGTAAATAAACATGCAAACATGCTGAACAATGCTATACACACATCTAGTGGTTAATATTACTGATTATTGCCTGATACCATTGCGTCCGCATACATTGCATCTACCTTTTTAATAAACTGATTTACACAAGGGCAGAGGGTTCTCTTCATCGCGACGTCATGTAAATAGGTTTAGAAAGCGCACTTTATCGTACGAACTTTTGATACTACATATTATTTTTTTCTTTAAATAACGCCGTTAAGGCTTTAAACTAAGGAAGAATTATCGCTCTCCGGCCATTGAGCACAACCCAACCAAAGACCTTGCGTGTGGAGATGGTGAGGGCAACGGATGGTGATGGAGGGCGCAACGGATGGGAATGGGGCATTTTTCACCCATCCCTAGGTGGCTGAAGTGCCAATTTATTTCGAGACACCGAATCCTGGAAAACTACTGGAAAACAATGATTCTTGTATAGGCGGGCCTGTAGTAAAGTCATTGAATTTCTCCCAAAGCCAAAAATGTATGCGCCTTAACTAAGTATCATGCATAACACTATCTCATTCATATAAGGTAGTGAAGCTCGGACGACAACAGCAACATAACAAAGAAGAATGGATGCAATCGAAATGCGGTGTTATCGAAGAATTAAGAACAATTCGCAGACGGAGATAATTACAAGTAAATGAGTCCTGCGAGGATTTAAGAAAAGATATTTGACGAAACATTTGAGAAGAAGAAGAGACAAGGTTAAAGGATATATTGTGAGGCAAAACTGCCTCCAGAAAACTAAAATGGACTGATACATGTATGGGAATAATGAATGAGGAAGGCCTTAAGCCCGTTTCACACGATGCTTGATCCAGCACAAGAACTAGTATGCTAGCTGGTACTTGATATTGAGGACGGAATCTAGCATGCTTGGAACCCTACTAGGATATTTCGCACGAGCATCGACCTTGTGCTTCATAATGAATAAAGACACTTGGTAATCTTCCACAGATTTCCAGCCTGAAACAGTAGTATTTGACCTTGTGCTTGCTATTAAGCAGCTATTCAATATGATTCCACACTAATTTAAAAAAGAGAAGATCGCACAGCGTCTGTAACGTGAACGTGATTGGTAGATGGCCACTGGGTCCTACTGGGTCTAGTAGCAAACTAGTACCGCATCAAGTACGAAATCCAGTAGCTCATACGAGTATACTAGCTAGCATGCTTGCTAGCCAGTATACTGGTTCTGTTCACACGATACTGGAAAGCTAGCATACTAGCGAGTATACTAGACCTTGTGCTGGATCAAGTGTCGTGTGAAACGGGCTTTAGATGGTAAACAAAGACAAAGTATAACTGATGATCGCTGATATCACAATGAGTAACCAAGCATTATTAGCCAGATTACCAGCGAGATTATGCTTTCTATGCACACACATTGATGATGATGCATATTTTATACTATGCATGCATCATTCGTCCGCGATTTTTTTGCAAGATTGCAAGATGCTCCGTTCCCCGTTGCTAGTGCCGTTCCAGTATTGTTTGGTGCAGGTTTTCGCGCTCTGTTACTTCATGAATGATGTGAAAATTTCAGGATTGGAATATATGTGTAGGGTATAATAATGCACACCTTTTGAAATATAATTTGGCCTTTTGTATGGTATTTCTATTATTATTTTCAAAATGATAACAAAATAACACTAACAGTAGGTTAATGTTCTTGAAAATTAGATTTCTCGGATTTTTTAAACTGTTCCCATGGAAATATAGCTCACTCCATGTACCTTACTTACACTCAAACACA
This sequence comes from Pyrrhosoma nymphula, assembly GCA_963573305.1. Classification (NCBI taxonomy): domain Eukaryota; kingdom Metazoa; phylum Arthropoda; class Insecta; order Odonata; family Coenagrionidae; genus Pyrrhosoma; species Pyrrhosoma nymphula. The sequence continues at coordinate 89,312,012 of OY754334.1, read as the reverse complement.
CCTTCGGATCACATATAAAAAGTCCATTTTTGGACTTATATCCGTTTCTATGAACTTCAACATGCGATGTAATGGTTCGAGATATTTTAACTGGCTACAAACACAGTCATCATTGATGGCGCGACGGATAAATACATCAGTGTGAATCAAGAACTATGCACTGATAGTAAAATTAGAGGTAAGTAGCAATAAAATCTTCACATGAAGTCCAGTTTGGAGGTAAAATATATCTTTTGACCAAAAACGAGTTTTCAAACGTCGCTTTTTTTACGCAGTAAAAATTGCGAAGTCTTTACCTCCCAGTTTTTGTTGCTTCATCGTACCGTTGTTGTGGGCCACAAATAAAAGATTATGCATTCTACATGCAGTTCTGCGTCATGACTGTTTAGCAAAATTAAGCCGGATTCTTTCAAAGAATCAGTTAAGTGGTTATTATCCCCTAAAATGGCTAAAAATTTTAAAAATAGGTAAAGTAAAACTCATCTAAGAGCTCGGAAAAGAAGTCTATGTAGCCAATAGTTAATGAAAAACTAAGACTGTGGTTATACCCTTATTTACAATAATGTTATCATATTTTAAATCAGACGATTTAATTAACATTCAATGGAGTTACAGCTTGGAGGTACGGCTACCCATTTTGCGCAAACTTCAGGTATTCGAAACGTCATATCTTTGAAATTTTTACGTATTAAGGGAATTTATTTTGCGAATCGTCTTTTCGTATTATATTCTTCCTTTGTGCCAAAAATCATGAGAAATAAAGATAGTTGAGACACGAGTGCATGGCTATTTGGTTGAGCATGCGTGTAATCGCCCCATATATTTTCAGTATTTTTTTAGTTCCTGTTGAAATAAGAGATAATATCAGGTCCAGACAAATTAATACGGCACAGGTAATTCCTCAACTTATCTCGAAGATGGATTTGAGGGGTATCCGGTTCCGGTAAGCAAGGTATCCGGAAGAGCCTTAAGGTTTGGTGCTACCGTCTTTCGGGGAACAAACACAAACGCCGGTACTTGAAGTTCTTACTGCTTCTCATTGTCAGTATCCAACCGAAACATATCTTGCAAGCACCCTAACGAATAACTTGCTTATCGCTCATCCCTCATGGTATTAATCACCAATAGCTACGGCAGAAATAAAAAGCATTGACAGAAAAGACAAAGAAAACTTGAACAATGAGCATAGCACAGCCTTTAAAATCTCGGATAATTCGCAACCAGGGAAAGATGGGAAATGTTACATAATAGACTTTTAGGCACTTTATACGGGTTATCCATTCAAAACACAAGAGAAAAGAAGAAAATACCGTCATATGAATACAGGTTATCAACAAGATGACTATATTTGGAGTTTCGCAAGTTAAATATGTCGCATTTCAACGCCTATCAAAACGTATATCATTCCTAATGGCTATAGTTTCTAATCGCCATTGCGATAGTTATTGTCAGTAGCATATCAACGCATTAGCCGCGTTACAAAGCCGCTGGCAGCCAGGGACGGACTACGCCACATTTGACGTTGGCTTGTTTGTTCTTGTTTTTGGCGACGCAAACGAACACATAAGTTTTCCTAGGATTCACTGTCTGAATGCTTAATAGAATATCCTGTGTGAATAACTCGTCGCATGTCGGCGTATAAATACATTGTTTTATTGAAGTGAAATTCTCTCGGGCTTCCGACCGGGTCAGGTTCTCTATCTCCGCCGACGTTTCGATGGAAGACTTTTCTATCGTCTTCAGGGCTGTTGATACCGGGTGTCGAAGTAATCGCGTTTAAAGGTCGATGGAGAAGGAGAAATTGACCCGGTCGGAAACCTGAAAGAATTTCACTTCAATAATTCGCCGGGAAAGCATTAAATCGTACAAGCTGTTTTATGATCGAAGTAAAAAATCGGTTTAAAAAGGCTATAACCGTTATTTAGTTGCAGTGAAAGCGCAAATACATCTTAAAACTCACTTTAAATCAATTTAAAAATAATAAGCTGTTTCTAAAATAAAATAGATTTTTATTCCATAAGTTTAATTCAAGAGGTTCTGCAACAGCTTAAATCCGGAGCTTTTCAGAGGAAATCAAAGGCGAACGTTTTTCGCAATGTTTGTTTTAATATGAGCCGTTGGTAATTGTTAATGAGTGAGAGCTATGGAAAATGACATGCCAAGTGCAAATAAAAAATGGAGAGTGAACGGGCAAAGTTCCGTTTGGACTAAAAAAAGCATTTTTGCAATTTTCACAAGCTTTTTTCGATTTTAGCGCATTTTACCGCTCCAGAGAGACGCTATTTAATAAAAATGAGGATGTTATGACCCACAGATGTTTTCTTCAGAAATGTCCCTCTTCAGAATTGTAACGGTGTGTATATCTCAACGTTTCTCTATAATATAAAAAAGATTTATTACTCAATGTAATCCTTTTTTATTGTACAAAAACCTTAGATTATGAAGGCGTTTTCAGCGTATGACGTGGAACAAATAAGTCAAGTTAAAGCTTCAAATAAGAATTTTTATTTGATTACCGAGAGATTCAGTCATAAATTGAAGTTTTCGCGTCACAATGTGACTTAATATTCATCAAACTTCTTGCAGCTGCTTAAATTTTGAAGTAAAATGCGAATATAGTCTCTATTATGACTAGAGAAAAATCTTGCTCAAACTACGTGCTATCACTCACGATGAGAGCGATTCGCAGCCAGCAAAAGTAGCCGAAATAAATTACGCAGGACGACTCTCGCGGTCTCATCACCTCGAGTCCCAACCTCGCTCCTAACTCTCTCTGTAAAAGGACTAGTTAAACGATCATTTTGTGGTGCTGCTCGGCGGCTCCCCCTCGTCGACATTGGAGACCGGTGACCTACATAGGCGGGATGACCTCACCCAAGGGAAGTTTCGTCATCGCCGCGAGGTTCTGCGTACGGTGAATAATCTAGTTACCTACTGCATGCGAATAAAAGGACTGTGAGACACAAGACTCGCAAGCCGTTCCCGCGTATTCAATGCGCGAAATAAACGAAGTACGAAGAGAAGCTGCGCGCTTCGTTAAAAGATGCTCCGAGCAAACAGATAACGTAGCACAGCTGATGGAAAGACTTATTTGGGAGCCGTCTAGAGACTCAAGAGCATACACGCGTGGCAGTAAATGAACAATACTTTCGTTTACACATTAGATTCTACTCCAAAATTTCTCGTCAACCCACAAATGACAATTATAGCAGAGTTTCTAAAAATTTACATAAGCGGGTTTTAATTTTGCGATTGGGATATTCTGCTTCAATATGTATGAATTTCTTTTACACGTGTGAATGTAGGTACAGGTGAGAACCATGCCTAGTTTTTAAGCTATTAGCGTTCAAAGTGGTGTTACCTTTTATGGCGGCAAAAACATCGCTTTTTTCAATCTACGCTCCATCATCATCATTAGCAGACACCAATCCGAAGATTTATTTACTGCAGCTCCCTACTCCACTCTCCTATCAGCCAACCGCTTCATTCCCATATCATTTTTCACTTTGACGTCCTTCATGCTGGTTCTTTGTCTGATACATTCCAATATTGGTCTTCCTATGTAATTCTTCCCATATAATCCTCCTTCCATTACTGTTTTTACGTAGCTATTGTGTCGTAAAATATGTCCAGTAAGTTCGTCTCTTCTTCTCTGAGTTTTCATCATCATTCTCTCCTCTACTACTCTTCGTAGGACTTCTTTGTTGGTGATTCTCTCCGTTCATCGTCATCTTCATCATTCTTCGAAAGCCTATGCTCGAACTTTTTAAAAATGTAATTTAAAAATTTTCTATCAAGATAGCAAAGCGTATATATGTATATGAAATAATTTTTGTAGTGCACTTCATTGCAATCAGTTCATTGGTTATCTAGATATATCATCTAAAACTCGGGTATCTTATTTTGTACGTGATCAATAAGTTTAGATAACTAAAAAAAATCAGGTCACGAGACTTTCAGATTGACATAATGGATATTATTTTTACTCCCGCCATATCTTTAGATCCGACAGAAGTGACAAAATTAGATGGATACATTATCGAACAGATAATCACAAGTATTCTTCCATCCCACGTACCAGAAACGAATACAACAACAGCAGAGCGACACATTAATCCGTCATGGCACATCTAACTTTTTGTCCTTCCCTTTTTACAAATCCTTCTTCTCGTTCCCTTTCTTCTTCATGGCCCCATTCCACACAGCCTCGCAGGTTAGTATGCAGATTGTAGATGGATGTTCCCACTTCACAACTATCGAAGATATTTCCCCGGAATCCTGAACCGGAACCGGATGTGGGGAAACCCAAGCCACACGATTCACAGCGATTTCAGAGTATGCAGTACCGCGCGATGGATGGGTTGGAACGCTCTGGCTCTCCAACATCTGGTCGCAAGAAAACAAACTGGTTTCCTCTTCGTTTTTCGTCACTATTCAAAAACCTTTCGAGGAAACGATGCACTAAATGAAATGCGGCGACTACCACTGATAACTTGAGTCGAATTTCAGCGTTTTTTTTCGCTTGGCTTTGATCAGCGATAAAATAGATTGGCGACCCATTTTCGGGCACTAATGCCACTTTCCATTTCGTACTGATTGTCAGTTGTGGGGAATATAGCTGAAAAGACAAAATGGTTTCCGTAATTTATGTAGGTTGTCGGTTATTGACATTCACCACAGCGATAACTTGGGAAACACTATGGTTTCATCATAATTGCACCCATCCCGCTACAATAGTACAATGATCCGATCAGTATTGTGACTGGAGTACTAGCCTCTCATCTCAGGGCCCGGGTCCGAATCCTGGCGGCGACCGAGATTTTTCAGTAGAATCCCGATTCCTATTTGGGTGACAAGTGGAGAGCAATTGAAGGTGCAGTACTCTGTCCATCGGGTGGAACGTTTAACAGTGGACCCCTGGGCATGTTTTGTTAAGTGGAGGCAAATACCGTCGTCAAGTTTCCCAGCACTCTCCTCTCTTGTTTAATCTGCCAACCTGTCCTTAACGGCGTCTACGCTTCTTCAAATGACTATTCAGTTGCGTGTGGCAGGGGAAATTCATCACCAGACGTACACTGCATTATATTAGACAGAGTTACATTAGAAACTAATAAGGAATGTAATACATGGGAAGCACATGGACTAGGAAGTGTGCTAAAAGCTTGCTAGATGCTTAAAGTTTTGAAAGGCATACATATATCCCTAGGAGATTGGGAAGAGGCCAGTCAGGTGGTTGGGATAAGTGATCACAGGCAAAGGGATTTTGAAGGCACTTATATAAGGTAAATATGCCAAGAAAGGGGGAAAAATAGGCATGTTAGAAAAAATGAAAACGGGCATAAAGTATACTGAGTAGACGAGAGATATTGTGTGACAAGATAAACGTTTTAAGATGGAAAGTCAAATTAAAAACAATCCATAGAAACCTATTCTATCCGGCACAATGGTATGACAAACTATCAACAGCAGTCATTATTCCGAAAATAGGTTTGCCGCAGTTCTCAACCCTACTCCCCTCTTAGCTAACGGTTTCATTTCCACATAAGTCTTCACTTTGACACCCTTCATAATTTGCCCGATCTACTCCATACTAGGTCTTCCTCGTTAATTCTTTCAGTTTATTTCTCCTCCATTATTGTTTTCAAGAGACTTTCGTGTCGCAAAATGAGTACAATAAGTTTGTCTTTACTGCTGAGTGTTTGCATTCAAAATCTATTATTCGTAGTACTTATTCATTGGTGATTCTCTCCGTCCATTAAATCTTCAGAATTATTTATAGCACATTTCCATTGATTCCATTCTTCATTGGTTACCTGCTGTTGTAGTACCAGATTCCCTGCCACATAAAAAAAAATATATTTTAATGAAGTGCCCCCGGACTTCCAAGCTTGTGCTGTTATATTTCTATTAGTGCAAGGCACCCTATTACCATTGATTAAAAGAAGACTTTATGATAGATATCGTTACGAACGTTCCTTTCTATATCCATCCTTCCTTTCTAATCTTATCATCGTAACCAGTTATCCACTGAAAATTTGTATCTATGGTACAGAGGAAACTAAATTCCTTTAAACCCCCCCCTCCCCAACCTATCGGGCCAACCGATTATCGCTTCTTCTCTCCAACAGCACTCCGTTTATCATTTATTAAGTTTCTCCATGCAAGATACTCATGTGTGACATGCCTGTTGTGTTAACCTTCATCCAAAAGACTAAAGATAACTGAAAAATATTGAGTATATATTGAATATAACACCCAAAATAATGCAGCCTTCAACTTATAAATATTGAGTTTTCGGAAGGCAATCAAAAGCAATAGGTCATGGAAATTAAATAGGCGTACACGAGCATGAGTCATGTTTCATGCAGTAACCTGAACTGGATTGACTCAGATTATGATTACCTGGCATGATTACAAAGAAAACACTTTCCGTAAATGATTATATACCTTAGGAAAAAGCGGGTAAACTAATATGTAACATAAAATCAGTTATATTCTATTAAAAACGTGGACCATTTTATTTTTATTTTAACTGATTCAGCTGAAGCATTGACTTGATGTTGATACAAAAGAGAAAAAACCTCTCTATCGAGCTTCCTCTGCGAATGACTTAGCACAGTTCGTCAGTAAGAGGATTTTCAGGTACACAACGCAAACGCCCGGCTATGCCAGACTAATCCAGCGATGTAACCAAAAGTCCAGCTAAGGGAGGAAGTAGGAGTTGGTGAGGGAAAGAAGAAAGGTTAGTGGCCACAGAAGAGAGATGAGAAGATAGCGATTAAATGGTCTTCATGGTTAATGCCAAATATACCTGATAATACCATGACTGAGGAATTCAGCAGAACGAGAAATAAACAATTTCGTGTGGAAGCACACAACCGTACTTTTATTTCGTGTTGGTGATTCTTATTATCCACGAAGAAAAGGCTCAAACCTCTTAAGTTTCCCGAATATTAGAAATAGAAAAAAATATCAGCATATTCTTTTTTATCCGTATTTTCAAGGTATTCCGAAGTTTCGACTGTGAAATTCTAATTTTTTTCAAAGTCAAAAACTATCGAGAGCTTAAATTTCCCAAATATATACTAAATTGAACATAAGCTGGTGAGAAACGAGAAAATAATTGCCATCAAAGAAAATATGCTAAAATATATCAAGATTCGAGAATACCAAATGCAAAGTTGGAATTTCCATCAATGACGAGAAATTTCCATAGTTTTCGAAAGTCATAGTGATGCTCCAAACAACTGACATAACTTCGCAAACAAATCGGATAGTTTCAGAATCAACGATCTCCAGTTTTCGTTTTGAAAACATTCGAAAGATGCAAACAAACACAAACGAAACAAAGCAAGCCAAATGCGAAGAAAATTCAAATAAAATTATGTTCAAATGCCCAAAGATCATCGAAATAGATTCTAGGGCATTTTTTCCTTCGAGCATAAGTCAAGGTTTAGAAAAACTCCTAAGATAAATTAAATGAATCTATTTTCAACGCAATTGCCACAAGATGATCCTTTTGAGAGTAATGCTACAAAAGCTTCAAAATGTTCTCTTCGCTATGCCGACGTTTTTTTGACTTCTAGAATGTCGATAGATCTCCACTCGGCAAGCTTCCAAGTATTTGAGATCACGAGGCATCCCTGCTCAAGGAGCAATTGGGATCCTTGACCTTGGCGTTAGGAGATGTTGGCGCCACTCAACAGTGTAACCCAACTGGCTATAGGAATGCATGCGTGAGAAAGTCCTTCCAGTCGGATACGTTAAACCTAAACTCCAGGTTTTGATCATTTCTTAATGGAGCACTTGGACGGAAATCTTTAGCCACGCGCTGAATCACAGTCAAAATACAAAATTACTTAACACATTTTCCTATTGTAAAACTTACTCAGGTTTACTGGCACGTTTGCGCAATGATTCACAAGTGTAATTCTGCGTGCATTACCGCACCCTCAGACCCAGTTTTATAGTGTCTGGTTAAACTTTAACTGCAAGATGACGTTGCTTTTACGTTTACCTAATGTTAACTGAGGCTTTGGGTTTTGTATACTATATCAGACTGTCGGCTCATGCGACTTGAGCCCTATTATTAGGAGAACGTATTAGCATCAGTTTTCATACTGTGTCCTTTGTTAGTTAAGACTGCTTTAGTTAGAAAAGTAGGTGGCTGGAAGAGGAGGTGAGGGGCGAAGGGTTGCTTAAGGCGGTGATAGAGGGGAGGATCTTGGTAAACGGGAAGGGGAAGAAAGGGAATAGGTTTCATGACGAGATGAAGACGGGTAGGATGTACGCCGAGTTGAATGAAGAAATGTTATGGGTAGATAGGGCCCTGCACACGTAAAGATCCTCTGGATTTTTACTCACTTCCACTTAAACCCACCTTAGCCGGTAGACTACCAAATAATAATATAATTCACAAAGTAATGATGTTTTACTTCATTTAATAGATATATAATTAGTACATATTATAATTTTTATGGTAGTATTCTAAGTATTTATCTCATGTAAATATATATATTAGGGTACCGGTAAGAATTCAACCAGTACTTCTATATGGTGCAGAAACATGGATCATGAACAAGAAAGAAGAAAGGAAACTGATAGTATTAGAAAATAAAGTCCTGAGGAAAATCTATGGCCCCACAAAGGAAAATGAAATATGAAGAATTAAACGGAATAAGGAAATACGAGATCTCTACAAAGAGCATGATATAACTGCATGTGTCAGGGCTAGAAGAATGAGATGGCTTGGGAACGTTATGAGAACGGAGCAGGGCTCAATACTTAAAGGATGTTGCCAGTGGAAGACCAGAGGGAAGACGACCACTGGGAAGACCGAAAAAAAGGTGGTGGGATGGAGCAAACGCGGACATAAACCGGATAGGGGGAGCAGTGGAAGAAGCTAGAGACCGAGAAAGATGGAGGGCACGTGTTGGTGAGGCCAAATCCCAGCTTGGGCATAGATGGCCATGGGAGTAAGTAAGTAAGAATAATTGATAAATTGTTGTGAGAGACAGTATTGGTCTATCTCTCCGAAAAGTTTGCTGGTCCCCGGTGTAGAGGAATGTACGATGCGATAAAACATCAGCAATATGAGCACCCATAACCCATATATATTACGTCTACAACCCCCGGCGCGGCGGCAGCAGACTATATCCTGCACGGAATCATCAATCCGGACTCAAAAGTTTTGGAGTATACCATGAAGGATTTGTAATGCTGCAACGCAACACTGCAATCCAACGCTGCTTTAATTAGCGTGGTAGTCCATAAAATGAAATATTACTTTTTCATATACCCATGTGATACTCGTCAAAATGTGTCTTGTGTTAACTAGCGTCAACTAAATCCTACGTTACTTCACCATTATTTGTATGCTAAAATAACATATATTGGACTCATATAGATTGAGAATGAGTGTCTAGCATCGGCCTGCCACGATGACACCACTAGGTCCTTCTTCATCTCTGATCGTTGAGCTCGATTCCAATCCGTAGGGGTGATTCTCCTATACCTACGTCCGAGACCTGTATTCCCTGTCTGCAAGTGACAGACAGTAAGTGCGAAATGACCTTAGCCGTCGAAGAACATGTAACCAAAGTTATTCTACTACGATTGTAACATAGGAAGAAGTACTTACATACTTTTAGTACCACAGTGGTATATCATTTTGATCAACATCTAAGGTAAGTTGTAGTACAATTTTCCAGGAAAGTATCACAAGTTATTTCAATTTTTAGGTTATCACCAAGTTATTTCAGACAAATGTATTAAAGATGTAAAAATTGGGCAGCTTTTAGATTCTCTGGCTGAGAAAAAAACCATCACGTATGAATATAGTCGTAAAAAAATCTATATCTTCATTTCCTCCGCTAATTTTTTCAACTGCCTTAGCATGCTATCAGTCAAAGCAGTACTTTTTATGCGACATATATGAAAATAAGGAATCTTTCTTTTGTTCTAGCCAGTGAAAACCCAACTCCTCGAGCAGTCTTCATAGGCATAATCAGGGAGTTAAAGTATGGTAGTAAACAAAAAAAGACTCCCGAGTTTAGCCTCCAGTCACTCAACCACGGACTTATAATCCAAGTCCGTGGTCACTCATGTATACCATCGCTTAGCTGTGATCAGTGAAGCGTTTAACGTTGTCGGGAGGGAAGAGAGAAAAATGACCATGGAATGCACATTCCCCATCTCTTGCCCATTGTGCTCGCGCCGTCTTCCCGTAGCTGTTGGTTCGCTTGTATGGATAACATGTGGATTTTGAAATGTCTTATTTTCTTGACTAGCAATGCTAATAGTTCTCCGATGCACAGCCAGTGAGCTTTAAAATGGAGAAAATAGTAGCAGTAAAGAAAAAAATTAAAAAAAAACTATTCGGTTATCTTTCATGATGTCCCTAACGCTTCTGATTCAGGCAGAAGAAAAATGAGTAAAAATACGCGTATCTCCTGTCTCCAATCATAACGCTCAAAATCTCTCTCATTTGCCTTTCTCTTCTACGTTCACCCAACATTTTCCCCTCTGTCATCCCTTTGATATATCTTTACAACTAACTACGGCCTCCATCCACCTCAACTATCACCTACTTGATATACTTACCTGAAATCTCTGTCCCCAATCACCTTTCCTCCGGCACCATATTCAGCACTTCACACAAAGGATAGATTGTTTTATAAATTTACACCGAGAAAAAGACAAATTAACAAAAAAAAGTAAATGAAAAATGCACAATTGTAATTAAGGTTTATCAAAGGAAGCATGAAAACTTTAGCGGCATATATAAACTATAAAAAGTTAAAATGGGCGGTGAGGTAGCGAGGTGTAGAGGGAGTTCGTCGGATGCCATGAGCACACTGGGTTCATAGATGGTCAATGGTTTCATGTGGCCTTAGGGGGCAATCATTACCCTCAATGCACAATTTTCACTAGCGGTTGGAGGGTAGGTAGCATCTGCATCAAGGCGGCCCAAAAGGTGAGGGCTCAAAACTATCGAGTACAAAATGGAGTATAAACAATTAAGATATTGAACATTAAAATCATTATGGCAGTCCCCGATAATTTATTCGCTAATAAAAAATATCCCATTACATGTATATACCCCATCCAACGACGATCACAGCAGAGAAAGGAAAATTGAAGTATAAAATTGAAAGTTATGACAGCTTGGCCTTACTCAATGATAGTTCAGAGGTTGTAAGACCTCTCCATGGCGAAGAGCTTTCACTCTCAGCCTCCTGCCAAGACGATGGTGAGGGTTCTCATTCGACAGTTCCCACGAACCTTGGAGAACCTCAGAAAGATGCCAACAGGTCACATCAAACAAGACCAACAACGAACCCCCCACAATCTCAATGGCCTCCTGATCACCCTGAATACCATGTAAATGACTTTGTTTTGGTGAAGTACCACGCCCACCAGTACCCTGGGAAGATTGTTGAAACCGATGGCAACGAGATTCTCGTGTCCACCACTGTCAATAAGGGAAAAAACTGGAGATGGCCAGACGAGGATGATTCAATTTGTTACGACCAAAGTAAAATTGTGCGAAAATTGAACCCACCTGTTCAAATGAACGAGCGCCCAACTCGTATTTGTGGTTGATATTAGACATTGAGCGAATTCTATTTGAATAAGCAGTTTTCTTCTTTTTTGTTTTGACCTAGATTTGATAAAATAAAATGTTTTTCCTCGAAAATTAATGTGTTCTGCCAAAGTATTCCTATCCATATCACATTATGCCAACTCACACCTACGGGTATGCCAACTAACCCCGCACCTGGGGTTAGCTGGCATAGTTGCATGCTTTTAGGAAAAGTATCTTTGGGGTAACCTAAACACGGATTTCATTAATGGGTCCTACATGATTTCGTAGTCTAAAAGTTAAGCTATCCGCTGCATTCACCAGGATCTCTATAAGTATTGCACAAAAAATATAAAAATTATAAACCAAAATCTATGCCAACTAGCCCCGGTCTCCCCTACACCAAAGAGGGTGAAATTCGCAGTGAAAAACCTTTTGATTTATCCGATATTCGAACCCGGGTCTCCAAATTGCCGGTCAGGTATGTTATCCAGTTACGCCACCAAACCTGTAGCTGGCTAACACATCGGACTGGCAAATGGGAGATTTGGGTTTGAATCCCGGTCGAGGGTCTTAGAATTTATAGAGGGTCTTAGTGAATATCTCAGTTTTTTTATTGTCGTCAATTTTGCAAGAGGATTTTTGTACTCATCTGTCCGTCGTCGTCCTTTTCGCCCGATTTGATTTTTTCCCTTCATTTGTGCATTTGATTCGCCCGATTTGATTTTTCCCTTTTTTCATCTCTAGAATTAAAGTATGGGGGTAAAATAATTCATTCGGTGTCACCCTAAAACTTAAGTGATTTGAATTTGTCACGTACAGTAAGCGTTTTTAGGTGTCGCAGGAAAGTTTGTAAGCAATACTTTTAAAAATCGTTCGTAATTCATTATTATGAAGGAGTATAATGATTATCTACGAGGAGAGCGGAGCTAAGAGCTGTACCAATCAAATCTTTAGAATAATGTTCGCTGATGATGTTGAAGTTCATTTTTTACGAGTGCTTAAAAGCGCCCCTCGAACCCTAGCGTTGAAGATGATGATGAACTGAACGGAAAATTTGATAAACAAATAGGTATGAAAAAGGGATGACGAAGAAAGATCTCTATGCAATATGCCAAAAAGATAACTCGGTGGACTGGACACATCCTGAGATACAATGAATTTGTTAGAAACATAGTAATGGAAGAGAAAGTACCGGGAAGAAGACAGTAGAAGTTACTTGGGACCAACGAAGAGGGGTGTGGGAAGGAAGAACAACAAGAAAATAAAGGATTCAGCGTGGCATAAGGAAGAATTAGAGAGCGGAATTAAACCAATCTTAGGATTGTAAGACTAAAAATAATGATGAAAGTCTCCATGAATGGTCATCATAAGCAGTGATAAATCAAAATAATGTTTTTTTCCTGCAGATATCCACACCATTCTTTTTATAGCGAACCGCTTGATTCTTCCACAACTCAAGTTAAAGTTTCAGGCCTATCTTTGTGGAAACGTGACACAAGAAATAATTAATTTTTTAACAATAATACATTTTTAATAAATTGATTTTGACATCCCTCGAAATTTTTTGCGTATTCCATCTACTTACGAATTTTACGCAACAGTTTGAGCATTTTACGCAACAGTTTGAGGAGACACTTCACCGGTGTCGTGGAGGAAGAGATAAAATTTATGTAAGACGCAATTTCTCTGCACAGGAGATTCATGTGTAGTTTAGTGTAAAGTTTCCTGTTTATGACACGAGGCAGATAAAAAAGCTATCAGTCACTATCTTAATATAAACGGAAATGGAACTCGAGGTATAAGCGTTTACTTGAATATCTTCAAGGGGAAATTGAATGGTGACCGGATGACTACTCATCATTATATTACTTCAGAAATATCGGTGGAATTATTTCACTCATGACTCAAAGAAGATAGCCCTACTTCCACATTAAGTCAAAATGCTGTCTTCCATGCTATACCTGGGCATCTCAAGCACCCCGCATGCATAGATGACCCAGGGAAAATATTGATTCTCTAACTCAATAAAATAAAAAGGGAAGCAGTACTTTTAGTTAAAAATCGAGTGAAAAAGAGTGTATCATGGCTGATGAAAGAAAAGGTTGGGAACCGCAAAAAACTTGGAGGTTGCCAGCTTAGACTAAGATTTACCTGAAATTATCAGATCACGCGATTTTCAGGTTGACACGGAGGACAATTCCATCTCCGCACTTTACCTATAGAACTTAAAGCAGCAAAAAATGAGATTGATACTCTGTCAAACACATTGGTACAATATTTCCTTATTCCCAAACACCATTAGTGACTACAACGACAACAGCGACACTACTCGATCAGAACGCAGCTCAAGTTTTATCCATTCTCTCTTCCTGTTTCAATTTCTGGAGACCTATTATCTTCTGCCACACGCCCGTGTGTCAGCATTCAGGGTAACATGTGGACGAAAAAGTAAGTCGTCAGGTTAGACATTATTTGATGAATGAGAGCGCTGAATTGTCAAACTCATATTTTCAAGATTTCGTTTTCACCACACGCCATTCACGACCAAATCAGAATCTGAGAATAAATGATCAACCAAAATTCATCGCTCTTTATATGCCATAACTTTTCTGACTCATTCATCCTCTCTTTCACTCTATTTTACAGTTGGTAATATAAGTAACCTGGCGGTGTCCGGTAGAATAATAGCTAGTTAGAGTTGCCACAAACTATCTGCAAGGACGTGGCCAGGGTGGGAATGATACCCCCTTCACTTAATTGCTTCGTTGGTGTTTGACGGAGGCGAACGAGAACTTACTAGTAAGTACAGATTTTAAAGTATCCGGCGAAAGTTTGTGGATATGTGTCACAGACTGGATTATAGCAGAAACACTTTGTAATAATTTCCACACCAATTTTTATTCTACCAACCTAGGTTTCGGCGAACATTGCCATTATCACGGTTAACCTTGATAATGGCAACTGGTTAATGTTAACTGCAAGATGATGCATCTCTTTCGTTAACTTGAAGTTAACAGAAAGTTCTGGTTTTCTATATTGCCTCAAACAGTCGGCTAGTTGGCCTGAGCGTTTTGACAGCAGTACCGAGGAAATGTTTAACCGGAGATTATAAAACCGGTCCTTAAAAATTCAAGCTAGCAATTCAATGGTCATTGCGCAAATAAAACAGACGACGATTGTTGAACATCGGAAATGAGCTCGAGGCTCTCAGCTCTGGTGATTGTGCCCAGTGTTCATCAGGCATTGGGATTCTTGTCATGTTGGATTTCAACTTAATCTACATCTCGACGCCTCAATAGGCGTGTGGCGGGGGGAGTTACGACACCAGCCGTTTACATATAAAAAGGAAACACTCTAATGAAATTACGCCTAACATTTATTAAAGTCCCTTATTGTTCGGGGGAAAAACGAATTCCCATACCTATCCGTATACGGATGTGGAGGACTTGAAAACGTGAAAATGGAGAGGAGAAGAATGGGTCTGGATGTTTTAAGTATCAGCGAAATGAAATGACCCGAAGAAGGTAACTTCTGGATCAGCAGCTACCGGATTATCCACTCTGAATTTACGAATGAAAACGCAGGTGTTGGTATAATACTCCGAAAAAGAAGAGGTATGTGAGTGAAAAGCTATCTTCGAAATAGTGTAAGGGTAATTATGGTTAAATAAGAAACAAAACCCAAGGACACGGTGGTGGTACAAGTAAGTATACATGCCCACGTCAGATTACGAAGATGACGACGTATAAGAACGACGACGTACGACGAAATTGAAGTGATAATGAATGCAAAAGGGGATGGAGACTTATTTATTCTTGAAAACTGGATGCTATTCATCTACATCTACATACTACCCCGCAAGCCGCCTCCATAGGCGTGTGGCGGGGGTGTTAGGACACCAGCCGTTTACAGATAAAAAGGAAACGCTCTAATGAAATTACGCCTTGCATTTATTAAAGTCCCTTATTGTTCGGGGGAAAAACGAATTCCCATACCTATCCGTTCGGCAAAATATCTCTCTTAATTTATCCTTTCTGTCGGACCTGGAAATATAGTGGGGTTCTAACATAATGGAGTATGATGATCTTAATGGAGTATGATATGACAATTTTTATTGAATAAAATACCACCCAGGTCAATACCCTTGTTTTTTCTTAAGACAACAGCCTTTGAAACGAGAAGTTCTCTTTTCTTCTAAATCACACCCCCGATTCGTTCACTTTCTGTTATTTTCGTGTTTATAATTAGGTGCCCACTTCTGTTGAGAACAGATGCATCCAAGCTCCGAATCAAAACTTCGTGGGAGAACACAGATGGCACGCGGAAAAGAACTGCTCCACACCCAACACTGGATGAGTGAATTCACGAGCCGTATGGCTCCGTACCAGGTGTGATAAAACCTGCAATCATTTTTCCAACTGACCCTCTACTTTGAGACTTTTATCTATTGCGGCGCTATGGACATACTGGTGAACAGATTTCAAAACAAGCTTTTTTAATGCAAACTGGTATTTCAAACGGTTGACTGAATACGTTCTAGATACAACTGTATGACAAAATGCAAGAACGGTCATTACATTATTTTCTAAGGTGTAGCTTGGTGAAAAATATAAATTGAGGAATTAATTATGGAGGCAACCAGTCAGTAAAAAGAGATTTTTCCGTCTAGCCTTTATAATTATGAAGTTTGGGAGATAAGGTAATTGATTCATGATGTTACTTAGATGAAGTAGGTAGTTCATGCTAATAATACTAGTAACTTATAACAAAGAGAAAATAAATGTTTGTTTTAGGGGTAGTACTTCAAATATGGAGAAAGTAATTTACTGCCCATCGAGGATTTTTTCACTATTAGTAACCTTATGTAGTCATCGATAATACTGCAACTAATTTTTCACTATTAAAGAATGGATTGATTGTAGTTCATTATTGAATCATAATTCCACAGATGATTGATACAACATCTCTGAGTCAATAAAGATACAACTGAAAAACAGTCTCTTTTCCTTGGTCTTTCCTTTATAGTCGCGTCTCCTTGACTTCGCTCTAGTCTTGCTGAGATATTACTAGTAACTTACTTTTTACTTTTTAGTTACTTTTTTTAGTAATTACTGAGAGAGCATTCGGAACTCTTTTGAGTAAACAGAAAGTGATGCACTCGTACGTGAACCACTCGAGACTCACAAGTTATATGAAAGACTACGGACACTTGGAAAATTTAGAGTACACGACTTCTAGCTGACAGGGAGAATATTATTTTAGCCACAAAATGCAACAGTGGCATAAAAAAGTGTCATAATAAGAAATATACACTCGCGAACAGTGTTATAAGGATTGCTGTTTTGCAATAACTATCCACAAACCATAAAAAACAAATAAAGGTGCTAATTCTATCGAAAGATACACCTTAAATCATCCCCTTCTGCTACGAATGAATTGACACGAAAAAATCCACCGGATACGGAAATGACACCACAAACATTTGGCTTACCTCCAATCATTATACTCAGTATTTTATAAGTAATATAGCAAGCTCACCAGATCTTCCTTCTTTTTTACCAAAACCGCTGTCATCTAAAAGCGTGGCATAATGATGTTTTATTTTCTGTTCTTGATTTTCCTTTATTCGATTTATACCCATTTCGATGGAAATGTTGATTTAGTGATGAAAGATTTCAGGCTTTCCCGGCGAATCAGCAACAGCCCTGAGGATAATGGGAGTGTTCCATCAAAATACTATGCAGACATTAACCCGGTGGGATGCCTGAGAAGACTCCTCCAGAATACTGATTTAACTTCACAAATTCAAAAACTTTCCAGCGAATAACGATGCGTTAAGCCGTTAGAGTGCTTTGAAATACCCAAGAATATTGCGCGAAGGAAATAATAAAAATGGTGGAGTGACAGTCCCTCGTCTGTTTCTCAAACTTCACGCTCCGGTGCGAGGAGAAAATTTAATTTTGAAATTTCATTAGGCGCGAAGAAACCGCCTGGAGGACCTCGGATTGAAATCTTGCGGTTCCTCTGCCTCATATCAGTCGCACTGATGTCGTGTTTTATTTTTCATGGCGCCAATACCGTATACGAAATAGTTTGTGGCCGAGGGTGATTTAAACACAAAATCTACATATTATATACTGCCTATGGCTAAAATAAATGGTTGCTGGGGGTGTCAGGTCTCCATTAGGGTCACCATTCGTAATTTTACAAGGGTGTTTAAAATCTTCCATCTACCGGGTTAAGGCATTTCCCTCTCGCTTTGAAGTTTATTGATGACTGCTAAAATATTATTTCCATTATTATCGCTCTCAGCGATATAGCACTTTTGTTCATTTGCTGTTTGCCACTAACTCCATTATTAGCCTTTGATTGTATTTATTAGCCTTTGATTAAAATAATTGAATACGAATTTCCATGGTTCTTATTTTGTTTTATGTATCGAAAATTTCAAATTAACTTGATGTTAGCGATTATTTTGAAATACAAAATTTCTGTGATACTTATGTAATTATTATTAATCGATTTAAATTTCCATTCACTGCGCAAAAATGATGCTACAGGTAAATAGGTTTTATAGCAATAACATTTACACTTTACGCTATAAATTCATAAATACTCTTAAAACACAGGTTAATTGCTGTATGTGTATTTGTCTGCATAGTTGTTAACTTTATAAATGAATAAACATTTGCACAGTTATTCTATTCATTAATGCGCAAAACACTTCACGTAGTAGCCATTTGATTTTAAATTTAATTCATGATGAAAAATTAAAATTGCACTATTTTCACATTTGTTTGATTTGCCAACCAAGGTTTCAAGACATTAGTGCCATTATAAAGGACCTTAATAATGGCACTAATGTGTTGAAACCTCGGTCGGTAAATAAAGCAAGTGTGAAAATAGTTCATTCATTAAAGTAATCTACCGGTTAATTGTAGGGTTCATTGAAAGTCAGAGATAACCCTCCAGATTTTTACACGTGCAGGGCTCTAGTATTTCTTTCTGAATTCCATCCATAAAACCTATTCTCTTCCATCTCCTTCCCCGCTTGTCCCACATCCTTCCCTCTATCGCAGCCTTGAGCGACCCGTCGCCCCTTATTACCTCTTCCAACCTCCTACTCTGCTTCCACCCAATCTCATACAGAAGTTTCCTTTCTTCACCAACCATGCCAAGCACTTCAACGTTTGTCTTCCTTTCCATCCACCGCACCTTCTACATCTTACCCCTCACCCACTTCTCGAAAGTCTGCAGCCTATTCTCGTCTTCTTTTCCCAGAGTCCATGTTTCTGCTCCATACAGTTACACTCCATATCAAGCTCTTCACCACCCTCTTATTTATATCCTTGCCCAAGGTCTCTGTCATTAGCTCCCTCCTATTGCAGAATGATTCTTTTGCTAGCGCATTTCTGCTCCTAATGTCTTTGCTACTATGCCCATTTTCTTCTAGCGTACAACCCAAGTAATAAAATTGCTCTACTTGCTCCAGTTTGTGACCTCCTACTTTTATGATCATATCGCTTTCTTTATCCTAGAAAATCTCATTTCTTTTGTTTCCTAGTGATTTTTCTTCATTCCGTAATTCCCGCACTGACTTTATCATCATCATCATTAGTAGTCATCAATCCGAAGATTGGTTTGCAGCAGCTCTCCATTCCACTCTCCTCTCTGCCATCCGCTTCAGTCCTACATAATTATTTACTTTGACGTCCTTCATTATTTGCTTGATGTATTCCATTCTTGGTCTCCCTCTATAATCCTTCCCATTTATTTCTCCTTCCAATATTGTTTCCGTTAGGATGTTGTGTCGCAAAACGTTTCCAGTAGTTTGTCTCTCCTTCTTCGCAGAATGCTCACTATGCTACTTTTCACTACAGCTCTTCGTAGGAATTCTTCGTTAGTGATTCTCTCTGTCCATTAAACCTTCATAATTCATCGATAACACCGCATCTCCATTACTTCCCATCTCCTTTGCTCTGCTGCTGTTATTGTCCAGGCTTCACTGCCATATAAACTCCAAATATATGTTTCAATGAATGCTTCCTTACTTCCAGGCTTGTGTTACCAGCTGTCAACAGACTCCTCTTCTGATAGAATATCTTCTTTACTTGGGCTATTCTGCTCAAATTGCATTTCTTGCTTCTTCCATCGCTGGTGATCTTGCTTCCCAAATAACAAAATTCTTTCATATGCGCGAGTTTTTGTTGCCCAAGTTTAACGGTGATCCTGCCTTTTCAAAATTCTTCTACAAACCATAACCTTGGTTTTTTAAAACATTTATCTTCAGGTTGCATTTCTTCCGAGTTTTTTTTCCATACAGTTCATCATTCTCGTCAGGCCTTCTTTCTTCTCAGCAAGAATTGCTGTCATCATCAAAGCGTAGCATGCTGATTTTTTCTCCATGCACTTGTATTCCTGTTTTTAATTTTTCCTTCATTTCAATTATGGCTTTTTCGATGTATATATTGAAGATCATTGGCGACAACACCCATCCCTGTCAAACCTTTCCTCACTTCTACTCCCTTCACATTTACGCCCCATTTAATCACTGCCAGCTGTTCCTCATAAAGCCTGCGTATTGCTGTTATGTCATTAAATGAAACTCCTATACTCTTCAGTGTGGTCAGCATTCGGTACCTATTCACATTGTCAAATACTTTCTCTAGGTCAAGGAAGCAATTATATGTTCGTTGGTCCTTCTGAATCTTCTTCTCTCTGGTTAGTCTCGCGGATAAAATAGCTTGCCTCTTTCCCCTAGTTTTTCTGAATCCGAATTGGTTTTCATCTAGGAATTCTTCCATCTTCTGCTTCATCCTCCTGTAAATTATTCTGGTCAGAACTTTTGATGCATGCTGTAAGGCCAATTGTTCTAATGCCTTCTTATCTCTCGGCTCTTTTCTTCTTAGGGATAGGAAATATTGATAATTTTTAAAGTCCGTTGGCATTTACCCCCTTGGATAAATGTTACATATAAATCTGTATAGTTTATTCAGAATCTGGAAAGAAATTAACTTTGTAGTTTTCCACACGTTTTCATTTTTCCCCAGCCGGTTTAAACGAATACTCGTCATTTTCATGAGGTTAATAAACCACGACGCGATCAGTATTTCAAATTTATACCTACCATTGACAAAAGGAGGGGGGAAGCAAGGAGAGGGTGGGAGGGGTTAGGAAAAGAGGGAAGGTGAATGCGAGCTGACTCCGAGGGAGCAAGGTCAGTGTTTCGTAACCATGATTGGGGAGGAAGGGCCCTTACAGAGAGGAGAGGTGAGTTCATTGGAACCACCTCATTTACCAGTTTACCATTGTACAATTAGTGAAATGTCCTTATTTCAAAGTTTTCCTAAAAAAATCCAACTTAGCACCTTTGTCCCCACAGTGTAACACATTCAAATTAAAATTTGAAACAAAAAACTAAAAACGTGCGGAAAACTGCAAAGTTAATTTCTTTCCAAACATGAAAAAGTTCAACAAAGTAAGCCCGTCGACGATTAATTTTACTTTAATTTTATTATTCAGAGTCACCAATACTGCATACTTAGGGAACTCCGAGGGAATCTTGTCAACTCCTGGCTCCTTCTCTCTCTCATATACTTTACTGCAGCATAACATTCTGATCTTAATATGGAATATCCTTTTTCATCTTCATTTGGTATCTTCATCCTCTAGAATCATGGGATTCAGTGCCTTATCGCTATGTAGTTTCTCCAGGTACTTTTTCCATCTCTTCGCTTTGTCCTCACTTTCAATAAGAATTGCATTTCCTTCACTCCGAACGACATTACCTTTGATTGTATGTTCTTTAAAGTAACCTCTTACCGTTCTGTAAACAGCTACAACTTTTCCCAGGAAAAGATTGCCTTCCACTTCTTTACATAAGTCTTTCATCCATTCTTCTCTGGCTTTTCGAGCTTTACGGCTGATGGCATTTCTTATTGCTTTATACATCTGCTGTCCTTCCTCTGTTTTCGAGTTTTTGTATTTTCTTCTTTCATCTATTTGGTCCAAGACTTCTTATGTCACCCATGGCTTCCTATTCTCTGTTTTTCACCTACCTACCTTCTCTTCAGCTGCATTAATAATTCCTTTAATGATCTCTTGCTATCTCTCTTCGATTGATCCTGAATCGTTTCCATCCTCTTTAGCTAGGTCTAGGGTACTTTGATAGGCTAACCGGTGTTTGGTTTCCCTCAGTTTTTCAACCTGTCAGCGATTCTTCGTTGTTCTCCTCAGTTTTTTAACCTCAAGCTGACATTTCCTCATGACCAAATTATGGTCACTGTCGATATCCGAACCAGGTTAGCTCGTGAAGTCCTTTACTTGATTTCTAAATTGCGGTTTAACTAAAATCTTTTTCTGTCTCCTTGCATTTTCCACGTGTATCTTATTTTGGTTGTCAAATAGTGTGTTTGTAACGACAAGGTAATTTTGTACGCAGAACTCAATCAGTCTCTCTCCCGTATCGATACGTTTTCCCCACCCATACTTCCCTATTGTCTGACCTTCATGGCCTTCCCCATGTATATGCTGTGGATGGCGTTAAGATAAAGGCGACAGATGAAGTTAAGTATCTGGGAGTTACGATAACCTCGAACCTATCGTGGGGAACACATATAAGAAATGTTTGTGGCAGAGCTCTGAAGAAGCAAGGATTCGTCAAGCGTATTGTGGGAAGATTTTCAGATGAAAAAGTAAAAGAGAGGTGCTATTTCGCACTCGTCCGGCCACACCTTGAATATGCAGCAAGTATATGGGATCCGGTGCAGAAAGACTTAATCCGGGAACTTAATAAAATACAAAGGAAAGCTGCGCGATTCGTCAAAAACTGCTACGGGCGTACAGACAGCGTTACGCAGATGTTAAACGAATTAGGCTGGGAGCCGCTAGAGACTCGGAGGCTGCACGCTAGGCTTAGATTACTTGCGCAATTAAGAATAGATATCTTTAACAGCGACACGGAGAACATAATATTAGAACCCCACTATATTTCCAGGTCCGACAGAAACGATAAATTAAGTGAGATATTTTGCCGAACGGATAGGTATGGGAATTCGTTTTTCCCCCGAACAATAAGGGACTTTAATAAATGCAAGGCGTAATTTCATTAGAGCGTTTCCTTTTTATATGTAAACGGCTGGTGTCCTAACACCCCCGCCACACGCCTATGGAGGCGGCTTGCGGGGTAGTATGTAGATGTAGATGAATAGCATCCAGTTTTCAAGAATAAATAAGTCTCCATCCCCTTTTGCATTCATTATCACTTCAATTTCGTCGTACGTCGTCGTTCTTATACGTCGTCATCTTCGTAATCTGACGTGGGCATGTATACTTACTTGTACCACCACCGTGTCCTTGGGTTTTGTTTCTTATTTAACCATAATTACCCTTACACTATTTCGAAGATAGCTTATCACTCACATACCTCTTCTTTTCCGGAGTATTATACCAACACCTGCGTTTTCATTCGTAGATTCAGAGTGGATAATCCGGTAGCTGCTGATCCAGAAGTTACCTTCTTCGGGTCATTTCATTTCGCTGATACTTAAAACATCCAGACCCATTCTTCTCCTCTCCATTTTCACGTTTTCAAGTCCTCCACAGCCCCGAAGCGATCTTATATTCCAGGTACCAATCCAAAAAAGCTACTTATCATTCTTCACCGATGTACCCTCTCGAGTAGTCTCCGCCCGGAGATACGAATGAGGGACTAGTTTGCCTCCGGAATTATTACTCGAGAGAATTCCATCACGTCTTTTAGTATAAAAAAAGATCAGAAAAATAGTTGAAGAGCTGCTTCTCCTCGGGAAAATAAGCTGGTGGTTTCCCGTTGCCTTCCACCTTGCAGTACTACAGCCGTTTAGGTTACCGCGCCTAAAGTGTATTGAGTGTTGCTGTACAGACCCACGCGGTCTCAACATTCACTCATGTGAAGGAGGGCAGCTGTCCCCTCCTCCGAATTACTGGCTTCCTATTAGTTGGCGTCAGCCATTCGCCAAGTCACGGTATCTTCACGGGTTTTCTTAGCATTTTTGAGCTATCTTATCCAAGGATGGCCCCCTACACCCTCAAGATACCGCTGCTTTTCGTCCACGACTGCTTATTCATCGAGTAAATTTGCTTATTTCGCAGCCAACCTCCATATATCTATTGGTCGACCCACCATCCGCAACTCAGTGGACGTACTCGGGGGCGGTAAGCTAGTCCTGAGTGAATTCATAATGCATCTACTAAAGCTTGCAATTATGTGGAAATAGTTAAAGAATTTCTCATCATGAACGTTAGAAATGTTCATGAACGTTAGAAATATTCTCAAAGTGAAACCTCAAATTACTTCTTATATTCAAATTTAGTCCCCCAGAATCTCCCGTGATTCCCCACTCTGGGAAAGGTCAAACTCTGGAATTAACTCTACATGAGTAGGCTGCCTCAGTCGCCAGTCATGAACAAGGGCAAAGAAAAAAGGTTGTACCGGGAGAAAGAAGGGATGTAAAGGGAGAAGTTTCCGAAGAGGAGGAAACTGATGAATAGTTCTCGTTAGGTAAAGACATGAGGAAAAGGCTTGGCAAGACCCTTAATCCCATAGCTAACAATAAGTACAACCAGGAGAGCTGCTGCAAGGGCGTGTGACTAGGGGTAATAGGACGCCATCCATTAAAAGGAGAGCTAGAGAGAGGAAAAGGGAATTAGATGAATAAATGGATTAAAGTTGGTAGCCACTGTCACAAATTACGGCGATTAAATAAGTTAAATGCATGAAGAAACGAGCACTTGGTTATGATTCCACACTTTATTTGAAACAACACGACCTAGGTTCCGGCATATCATGCCATCATCAGGTACAAACATTTGGGTGGTTTACACTTATACATAGGTAATGTAAGTGTAAGCCACCCAACGGTTTTTACCTGATGATGGCATGATATACCGAAACCTAGGCAACCGAGAAACACCAGAGACATTGTCCTAGATTAAATAAGTTCAAATTTTCACGAGAAAAAATATACACAAAAAATCAAACCATAGACGTTTGGCTAGCCGGGCCAATGCACAAACCACTACGCTGCAAATGCTGCCTGATTTTCGACGAGAAATATCGATTCTCTGCTCTTACATTCCATTAAGGATGGTAACGTAAGATATAAGGGCTTAAAAGAAGCGATTACCTACTCGCGAGGCCAAACCTAATACCATCCATGACGCCAGGATGGACTGCGTATTGAAGTTGTTAGCTTTGCCGCAAATAACGGCCATGAACTACACACAATTTACCTCGAGAGAAAAAAATAATTAGACCAGTATTCGAACCACGGACTTTGCCTAGCTGATCCCTAGCGAAGACCACTGTAGAGCAGGCTAACGCCGACACCGGTTTTCTCTTCATCTTTCCGTCATTCCCCAATGATCCTTCCCTTACCTACCTACCCACATGTCCTCAATGGCGCCAATGGCCTCAGCTGTCGATCGCCTCCCCAAATAACCAAACCATCCAAACCATGTCACAAACATTTAAAAGTGGTCGTTGTCCACTCGAGATTCGGGATTCGCGCGCTCGGCACACGATCTCGTGGCCGCCGCTGTAACTCTCATACCCCCGCTGCGCCCCCGCGTCCAGATGGTAGATTCTAAAAATCACCTTCCCGGAAGTGTTTCACCGTGAAATGGGCCTCGAAAAAGTCATAACTAATGTCCAGTAGTGCTTCCGTGTTAATGCATCCGTTTTATGCACCTACATTTTCAACATTTACATCCAGGAGGGATGTTGGTCAAATAAAATAATGATTTACTTGAATGCCAGTCGTGCCAATTTTATTTTCTTTGCTTTTCTGATTCGTTTTACATCATTAAGATATAATGAACTCCATGTGATAAAAATTCCGATTAGATTTCTCCATAGATACTTCAAGAAAGAAATTTTCAGTATTTTCATGAGTATTTATCATGGCGAAGAAGAAATAGACGCAGTCAATCAGTAATGAAAAAGTCCTACAAAGAGCTGGGGAGAAACGATTCTTCATAAGAAATAGTGCAAGGAAAAATATTCACACTTATTGGACACATTCTGAGACAACAGTTTCCGGAAAAACATTGATTGCAGGAACAATGAATGGAAATAATTACCGAGGAAGACCAAGGAGACTCATGCAAATAGTGGGGTATGTTAAAATAAGGAATCATAAAGTAACGAAGAGGTTATCTAAAAACAGAATAAAGCGGAGTTTCAGAAAACCAATCTTCAGATAGATAAATGCTATTTATGAGTGAAAAATGTAGTTTTTCTTGTCTCTGAGAGCAAAGTTTCCGGAAAAAAACACGCGACTTAATTTATTTGATGGATTAAAAATAACAAAATTTTCGTAAAGGGGGAAACGTCCGTCAAGGAAAGTAAAATACCATCTGTTTTGCGGATAGGATCCGCAAGAGAACTCGCGTTCGTCCGTAGCATCCTAAAATAAATCCTTCACAAAACTGAGTTCCGAAGAAACCCCAAGAATTACGTCAGAAATTGCGTGTCGCGGCTAGACACGCATCATTAAATCCATTCCCTTTAATGTGAACGCGCTGGTGACTAAGTATTTTCCATTGCTGCTAAAAGACTGATTATGGCACAAGTGGAAATATAGCATCTGATAGGCTCGTGTCTATTTATTATCACCAGTTTGATCCTGCGCTACCTCTTCGTCATTACTTTCCCATGCTACTCATGTGCAACGCTCAGAGGATAAACGCCAATCTGTAATGTGCCATTCATTATTTGAACGGCCATAAAAGGAAGAAAATAATAAGGTCATCCAGAAGCAGAAAAGGTAAAAAGAAAATGAGGACAGGGTACAAAATAGAGAAAGCGGAACACTTCAGCGGTACATTGAATGAGAAAGGGTTTAGTGTTTTTCAAATAAGGTGAAAATCTGCATAGGCTAAACAAGCTTAGGCGAAGAGAAGGGAAATAATGAAGGGAACTATGAGGAAATACAAAAATAATAAATTGCTAAAACTTAAGAATAGGGAGTGGTTTTTTACGGCTCGGAAAGTTAGCCATTGAGGAAGAAGAATGTAGTAGACGAGAGACTTTTCAGATGTGGTTGTGGCGGTGAAGAATAGAGGTGAAATGGGGGTCGAGGAAGACAGGCAATGGAGAAAAGGAAATGGTGGTGAAAGTGATAAGAAGACATGAAAGGAGGATGGAGCACGAGTTGAAAAATACCGGAATACTGTGAGATAAGGGTTAATGCAGGGAAAACGCTGTAGATAATGAATAATAATGGGACTTTAGGACAGAATGAGGGGGGGAGGGGGCAGAAGGTACGAAGAGGATAAGAAGAATAAGAGAGATAAAAATCCAAGGTTATGAGAAGGAAAGTTTAAATCTGACCGCGGAATAGTAGGAAATGTCAGTAAATTTACCAATCAATTGATATGATTGAACTTCTCAACCTAAGTCGAAATAACGGGGATGTAATACCATAGAGTAAATATATACTTACTCTATGGTAATACGTAGAAATTTCCATGAGAAAAAAATCCATCTGGACCGAGAATCAAACCACGGACTCTTGGCTTGCAGGCTTTGCCTTGAGCATTAAGAAGCCTGGGTAGCGGATAAATATTGATGAATACAGGAAAGATTGTGACACATTAATTCGTGGTTGACGGCTTGAAAAGGGGGGAAGCAAAACCACTGATGACTGCTCGTTGCGTGTTTTTCCACTCAAAGGTATAGTACGATAGCCGAAAGACTTAGAACGTGAAAATATGATACTATGAGTATGAAAATGCCCAAAAAAGTGGTTGGATAATTATCTTCGTCTTTTCAGCTGGGTAACAAAATAGAAATCAATTCTTAAAAACTCCTGTTCCACCAGAATATCAGAATATGTATACCTAACTGAGATATGTCAACTATATATTTCACATTTTTTAGGCTCGGACACATTCTTTCTAAAATGCACGTTTGTCAGAGTGTTCCTTAATATGTGAAATGCAATGTCCACGTGTCCAGCAGAGCAATTAGGAGGCCAAAGAGTATTCGTGAAAAGGTTAAGGGGTGACGAGAATCGAATGCAAAAAAATCATGAATATTATATTTGTCCATTCAGAGATTATTTCCAGCCAAGATGGGTCCCTTCGCATCGGTATCGATTTTCAGCCACGCAACTTTGGAGCCGTTGCTAAGGCATCGCAGAAATAAACAGCCGCATGAGGCTAGAATTCCCAGCGGCATTGCCATGGCGCGGAAATATCACCACAGAAGAAATATTTGCTTTAGCAACGACCCGGTTGATAAAGTGGATAGCATTTCTAGTTTCGGCCGTCCCATTTGTTGTGACAGGAAGAATTACACCAACACCCGAATGGACTTGACAGTAGGCAGTAATGTAAGTTTAGGTTTTCACAAAGCCAGATTTTTTAGGTCTGATAAGATTCTAAAGCAGCAGAAAAATGACACACTAAGAAAGGTTACGGAAAAAAATTCTCAGGAGAAAAGGAATCAAGCACCGAAGCAAAAGAGTAATACACGCAGCATAAGGAGTTGTATAGCTTTTGAGCAGGGTGATGACAATATCGACAGTTCCCTCGAAGAAAAGGCATCGGGCAGTTCACCACAAATGCTATCCACTGCGAAGAGGCACGACTGTCCAACTTGCTCCGACAGTGATAGTGAAGTGTTCCGACAGCAATCCAAAACAAGATCAAATCATCAAAACAGTTCCATAGACATGAAATTACTGATGGAAGCCATAAACAGTTTGGAAAGTTCTGAAAGCAGTTCGAGCAGCTCATCCAAAAGGAATATGCACGCGAAGAGGGGAACGACGTTCACAAAAGATCAGCAAAACAAAATTGAACGCGAGAACAGAATTTTATTAAGTAAAATTCTAGAGAGACAAAAGCCTCGACGTAGGGCCGATCAACCCCCGCCAGTGCTTCACAGAGCAAGTTCAGCCATTAACCGAATGAAGCAACAAATAGAAATAACTCGAATCAATCAGGTGAGTGAAAAGTTAATTTTCTGGGTCGTAACATTAGCTTAGCGCCGCAGACTCTTACAAAACGAAGCATTTTACGTGCTGGGAACTACCCAAGCCTCAGTGATTAGGTTATAGATTTTTATGAGTCTAGCGAGGATAATAATATCGAAAAAGAGAAAATAATTCTTCCTCTCTTTCTTTATTTTCCCTGAAACTTTAAACTGTGAGGGATCAATTTGTCAAATTAAATTAATAATTTTACGCCAATTGTTGTTGGTAATACCTTCCGCACACGCCAGAAGCTTTAAATTTTTTTAATCATATGGGCCATCTACAAATGATCGCTGGTGGAGATTAGGCTGGAGCTCCAGCGTGATTTGCGAATATGGTTTCGCCCTTTCTTAGGAATTTCATAATTTCACGTTTATTTTCACATATTACCCTCATTCTAATAGATTTTTTTTAACTGGACTGAATTTTCCATGAGTTTTCCGATAGTTTGTTTTTGTCACCATGCCGTTATCAGCTTCGGGCATCAGCTTCAACTTGAAAAAGTTACGAGAATCTATTAAAGAAACTGAAGTAGTAACCATGAAAACCACAATTATAAAGGGGGTATCATAAACTTGTATTTCTGCCCCTCAATATGACTTAAAGCATCTTAAAATATATTTACATGGCTACGCGCCTCAGTGCCGCAAAAGTGAGGCCTTTCTCCTAAAGGGTTCAAAGCGGACAGACTTGTATGGAGAAAGTGACTCACTAGCTTCAGCTTCAGCTTATACGTTGCAGTAAGAATACCTAGCCACTCAAAATCCATTGTCCCATACTTGCGGAATACATTTAAAAAATAGCTAAAATCGCAACATGCATTTCCCGAGGATTATAAAAATTAGAAATGCCCAAAATGAAGGAAGAAATCAAAAACCCATAAATCTGCTATTAATTTCATCACATTTGAGAGATATTATCTCAATGCATCTCGAAGTTCAGGTAGTTGGGAGTGTATGCAGAGACAGTGAAAGAGCTAACCTACGCGCACACATTAAGGGGTAAAAACAGAAACATTTACTTCGAATTATTAGAAATATTTATCCGGTTATTCCGCAATGATTTCTTTGAAATAGAATAATCAAAGAAATGTTTGCGGAATAACCAAGCGTATTTTTGATCGCCGTGAACAGCTTCCACGAAGTCGCACCACGAACAATGGATTTCCTGGAAGACCAGAACACAGACTTCATGAGTCGAGCCCTGGTCGTAGAAGTTACTGCGGTGTTAGTCGTTTGAACAGTAGCATTAGTACATCTATGTACATACCATACGATGTAATTGGGGGAAATAATGGATAGGATGAGCCGGGTAGCGAGAAAGACGAACGAAGAAGTACTAGATGAGCTGGGGGGAGAAAGGAAATTGGTGGCGGAGATCTCAAGGCTTGGGGAGGGTTGAGCAAAAGTGGATGGAGAACATGTTGACAGGAGTGAGCATGCTGAAGAGGGTGATAGAGGTGAGAAAGCGCGGGAGAGGAAGGAAGACGATAGGAAATTTGGATGACATGAGGGAATGCAGAGGGTGTGAGAGACCTTATGGTGGGCAGGTAATGTGTAAAAAGGGGAAAATATGACTCCGAAAGCATTATTTATTTATCCATGATGAGAAAACCACCTCTGTTATTTCCACAAAACTTTAAATACGTTTTGTGGAAATGTCAAAGGTGGTTTTCTCATCATGGATGTCGATAATTTGCACGAGGTCAGGCCTGATATCATCAGTTTTATTATTGTTTACTCTATTTACATTAGTGCTCAGACTTCCTGCCGTAAAATGTTTTATGGTTCGTAGGGCACCTTCCTGGAAGTAGTAGGGCCGCTGTCAAAGAAGCATAATATCCATTGGCGGGTCTTCAGAAACGTTCTTTGAATTTACCGAGCAGTTGGAAGGCTCTTGAATGAGAAGCATGCACGAAAACAAAGACGTGAATGTTTGTGATCTAGAAGCGTGCATAATTTAACAATTAATTTGCCAGTGTAAAAGGTTCTATAAGTAAATATATAAGTTACGAGGTGTGATACTGCTGTTCAAGTTATTTTGTTTCTCTTAACCACGTCCGACTACTTAGACAACTCTGATATTCATTTCCCTTGGGTTCGGCTCACAACGCTCGATAGTGTCCTTCGGGTATTATCTTTAGAACACTCCTGTTTATATCCAGTTTATCCAGTATATTATCAGTATTAAGTATCATCAGCTATTGTGCGCTGAATAAGAAGGCAAAAGTAAATTAAAGCTAATTGCGTTTTTGACAAATATCTACTGAAGATATGCAGAAAATGTGTAGGTACCTTATTTCCATTCCGCTACTCCTAAAGGTTGCCGAAGTACAAATTGCTGGATGGATCGCGGTATTCCGGTCAATTACTTATTTATCGATAAATAGTATATGGTAATCAAAAGTTAAAATACCCGCGGAAATGTCTTGGTCACCATGACTCAAAATGCTGAGTCGGCTGTGTGTATTATGAAACTCTCATGATTATTAATAAAATTTAGCCATAATTGTAGTTCATACTCGAAAATTTTTTATTTGATATTTAATCAATTCCAGTGATTTTTTTGCAAATATGTATTTGTTCATCATCAATCAACGATACGGAAAAATAGGGAAGAACTCGATGAGGAAAGAGGATAAGCACTTTTAAGACGTGAGTTAAGAGAAGGAAGGGGAATAGTGGGCAGCGTGGAGGATCGAGAAAGAGGTATGGTTAAGAAAAAGGAAGTTGGCGAGGGGGATATAAAGAAGGCAAATAAGTATTCGGAAGACGTACTGAGAGATCATGGGTTGTTCAAAAGGGTGATGAGTGGAGAAAGCTGGGAAAGTGGGAATAGGAAGGGTTGTGAAATTTTTGTCGTTGTCGGAGTGGTATGAAGAGGATGAGGATGTATCAATCAATTTTGACGTTTATCTAAAATTAATCTCATGAACTTTATTATTCTCAGATTTTTGCCATTTGAACAATCATCCTGCTATATTACAACTCCAAATGTCATTTCTCAAATAATTTCAAGAGATTCCTTACTCCGTGAGGCATGGTCTTCTTTTCCTCATACCTCTTCACATACAGATGACGCGAACATTTCCTGGTCTGACATAATTTAACGATCATGGGTGATATTCTTCCGCCTTGTCGCTATCATCGTCTAAAAAGCAAACCGCTCTAGAAGGGCAATAGTCACCGTTACTGACCTAAGAACGCACGTCATCAATTAAAACTAGTGATTTAAAGCACCTGACAAAATTTGAAGAATGAGGATCATGTTTTTGCTCTCGTGAGTGCAATCGAAAGATGACACCAGCGCACGGGTGGAGAACAGTGATCGCCCACCATATATGTCCTCCCGCTATAAAGGCCACTTTACACGGTACATTTGTTTGTACAAACTCTTCCGTGAACTCTTGCATGAGGCAAAATGTATCGCGTAAAGCGGAAAATTGTATGAACGCTTGTGCGAATGTCTCAATGCCTGAATGGAAAATTGAACCTGTTCTAATTTCGTTGAGACAAACACAATCTCACGTCCATTCGTTTGTACAAAATCTTTCATCGTGTAAAACGGCCATAAGAGTTTTACAGGAGATCAACAGTAATAAACTGCACAGTTGAAGAGGTAGGGGTACGATAGTGCCAACCATCATTTCAGGTGTTTTCATGTTCCTTTCACTTTATCTGCAAAAATTGAATCACTAGAGAACAATTCCTTTCCAATTTATAAAAAATTTAATATACCTATAAGCTTGAATGTAAGACGATTTTGATGAAATAATTTTAAAAACTAAGTGTAATTAATAGAGTAACCCAAACATCACTACTCAAATCTGTTAAAACTACCAAAATTTTACAAATAATATCTTGCCCCGACTCCTTAAATTCAAAGCAAAAAACTCTCACAGAAAGAGTTTCCAAAGGATACCGACTCGGTAAAATCTTATTAGGGGCCGTTCAAGTATTACGTAAGACGATTTATGCCATTTTGACCCCCCCCCCCCCCCGCCTTCCCCTATGTAAGACAATGTAAGATTTTCCCAACCCATCCCCGCCCTCCCTGTCTTACGTAAGATGTTAGGTATTTGTATCTACTCTACGTTAAATGCTCGCTTTCTGCAGTTTCATCTTACCATAGAAGCCACCGTACAGCGTTGAGCTCTGGATATCGTATAATTATGCAGTGTTGGAGTACCACATTCATTGAACATGGAGGTAATGTAGCTAGCCAGTCATGCGACAGAATAGGAGCAATGAGCGGTGTGCGAGTGTAGCGGTGAGATTACGGAAAATACTCCATTAACGAGCGGATGTCACTGCAAAATTTAATTCGGAAAGGATAGAGACAATTTTTCAAGACGGACAAAAATCTTACGTAAATGGGATCACCCCCTACAAAAGACACTGTAAGATGATCCCAACCCCCCAAAAAGTCTTACGTAATACTTGAATGGCCCCTATAGTGTGACAGTCAATGAGGAGACGAGAAAATTCTACGGAAGGACCCACAACAACATGTTTCAACCAGAGAAAAAAATTCGTTCGGTAGCACAAGGTCGATTTTCGACGACCCCCTCCCCCGCACCTCGTCTTCCCAGCCAAAATTGTAGCGAGGCTTTCTTCTAAACAAATTTATATTTATT
Source organism: Pyrrhosoma nymphula (assembly GCA_963573305.1). Taxonomy (NCBI): domain Eukaryota; kingdom Metazoa; phylum Arthropoda; class Insecta; order Odonata; family Coenagrionidae; genus Pyrrhosoma; species Pyrrhosoma nymphula. The sequence goes on along the minus strand of OY754334.1, from coordinate 89,278,768 downwards.
CCAAATATATAAAAAACGACGTTTTATACAGCTTATCTTTACGTCGGAACCGGGGGTAGATTGGGTGTGGTGGCTTGAGTTCTTGCTTCCCATCACGAAAGGCCTAGGTTCAAATCCTGGCAGAGGCGGAGATTTTTCTGCGGGATCCCCATCTATTCTTAGTTGGTATGTGAAGAGTACTTCAAGTGCAGTACTCTGTCCGTTGCAACGGACGTCGTATATACTGTGGACACCTTGGTACCTTTCGGTAAGAGCTGACTTTTTCCGTCGCCGGGTTTCTCTCTTCCTTTTCTCCATTCCCCAAAGTGCCCTTCCCTTTCCAACAGTCCATCATGACGCAAAAGACCTGTTGTCGGTCGCCTCCCTAAATAACTATATAAACCAACTAAGTCGTCGCCTCAAGCAGACCCTCAAACCTTAAGCCGCCCCTGAAGAGGGTCAATAAATTTTTCCCCAAGTATTGCGCGATCGAGATACATAAGTTCCCTTTGATATAATCAATTAAGATATCAACCGAGAACTGAGTTGCACACATGATGGCCTAACCAGTGAGTATTTAATAAGGATATTTTTGAGAGATGGTTGAGGTATGTGTATTAACTTATTCTTATTTTTTTGCAGATACTGCTGAGAAAAATCCAACAAGCAAAGCCAACACTTGCCATAAAACGTGGGTTTGCCAGCTCTTACTATTGAGAAGACCTCTGTATCAGATATATTGTCGAGACTTTTTCGTGAGACTGTTTTATTCCTTGATTTCGTGTAATAACTCCAAGAAACTATAATGTTAGGCGACGACGAAGACTTTTATATGGGTGTATTAAATTTGAAAAAGAAAAGTGTATCGAATATAAACAATATAATTTTGAATCTATATGCATTGTTATTTCATAGAAATGTTCTTGAGGCGCGCAAGGTCGGCTTCACCATCGATAGTTAATAAAAAGAGAGCACGTCAGGGATGTGGAGAAGGAAAAGTAAAAGTATAAATGAAGTTGCTCTTCGCTGAAACGAAAGGTGCTATCAGCCAAGTTGGGGGTTCAACATTCAAGGTAAGCACCATATTTCTGACACGTTCGCTGGAACTCACCGTTCAATCTGCCGCGCGTAAGTTTACATCAATCGAAAGGCTATCGCTCCTATCCCTGTTTCCCCCCATCAATTCCCTCACACCCCTAATAATTAAGTCCCCGATCCTTCACCAAGAATGTGTTCTATCCCACTCCTGCATCATTATCGGGGGGTTGAGAGCAGGTATATTCAGGTATGAAATATAAGTAAAGACGGTGATCGAACTCAAGACTTTCGACGGTGAAAGCAGTTACTATATAGCATCACATTCGGTCTACATTTATGGCAGCGCCAAATTTACGACGTAACCACGTTTAAGGTCAAGATACTGTGATCACTTCGAAAGATCCTTCCCTTTTTTTACAGCGCCCCATTGAGAAGCGTAGCAGCTTGGATATACACCTTCAGATTAGGTCTTACATCTTTTTCCTTTTTCACAAAAATAAGCCCAAAAAATGTCTTGGAAGACATTTTTGGACCAACCGGGAAAATTCAACATTCACATTTCGATCATAATAATTATTTCCAATACCAATTCTCCAACGGTTATTCTTTTATCACCTACCAAATACATTAAAAACATTTTCATCAGCATTATAGCACAGCCCAGCGCAACTTGTAACGAATGATTCAAGGCTTCCAGAATTTATTAATTCTTGATTTTGACGCTCAGCACACGAAGCGGTGGAGCAAAAATGTTTGAATGACTTTGGACTAAGTGAAGTGTTGAAAATTTATAGAATGAAAGGGGAATTTGCCCACCTGCAAATAAGACCTTCAATTTTACTCGTGTCAGAACTATGTCAAGGCCTCTTGAGCGAAGGAAGTTGTGCCTGAACGAAACCCAAAGTAAAGGTGAAGTAATTCAAATTACCAAGGATTCTCTAATTTCAAATAATGGCTAATCCTCTCATATCATTTACCATAAATCCGAAAAGATGCAAACAGAGATCTTCGTACCCTTCAAATCGGTTCAATGAAGTCAGAAGTTTCTATGCATGTTGGATGATGCGGGATGAAAGCAATATCGTTTCACTTTTGTTTTTACTGGAAAACTCAGCGACTCCAGCGCTGATATCGACGTACATCGTTACGTTAAATATCTTTTGTGAAGCTTCTAATAAGTCCGGGTCGTAACAACTGGCATAGTATACTTTAGGTTAAATATCAGACTTGAAGTTGTGTCACTCGTAAGAAATTTAATTGAACGAAACAGCCAGATGGCAAAATAACTTCGCGGCTCAATTGACGGAATCACACTAACTTCCTAATGTTACGGCGTTTGGCTCTGATTATAAGGATCAAAGAATCAATTAGTTATTAATTTTATAATGCAGACTTTATTTTGTAGAAGTTTAGTGTTTATAATTGTGACGGTGGCATGTTCCCAAGCTCAAAATGCTGGGAACGAAGTGAACAGAGAGAGCTATCAAGAGAGGAGTTATAGGTCATCATTATCCGGTGGTCCGGTGAGCGCTCCGAAAGGTATTGCACATTATCCGGAAAAGAGTGAACCCAGTCCAACCTCCAGCTACGAATCGCGTAAGTAGCTGGAAACTGCGCGTACCTAGCATACATTGTCATTACCCTTGTGATTCCCCCCCCTAAATCATTTGTTATGCATGGAGTTTTTGACATTATACCTTCAGGAATTAGTTATGTGTGTAAGAATGTAGTTGTTTTGATACTAATGTGATAACTTACATAATTTGATCTATGAGAAACTTGAGTAAGCTCAATTTGTTCTGTCAATGACAGTCATAATGGCAACCTGTCATCAGCTGTCCGAGAATCAGTTTCTATGGTCAATGTTTTTTTTCTGTCAGTAAGGCACAACTCTCTAATTAGTTACTTTAACTCAGATAGAAAAGAATTTTTGGCTTTTGCTTGTCCTTCTACATCGTGTCAAAGGAAAAGAAGTATCTTAACTGTGTACACTTTCGATCTTACATAGCTACTGGCTCTTGCCATTGAATCAAGAAGCCTTACGACTAAAGTTTATAATTTATGCAGTTCTTTATTCTATAGCCTATTTGGAGCTGAATGAATCATTTATTTCTAGAAAAAAATGTCCAACTTTGTGCTATTTGCAAGCATTACTGCTTATAATCAGTGTCCTTTTGATGAAATTTTGTTAGCATGATTGCTTTTTGGATTTATGAGATAGTTCTTCGTGTGTATTGTGACGTAATTGGTAGCCTGTAGCGAAGTGTCCACCTACCCTAATTGCTATTTATCTTGACTACCTCAGCATTTCTATTTGATATGCCCCATAGCCTAGAGAGATTTTTACCTATTCTACCAGTCGGAGTAGGCTCTGAGAGAGTTTTGAGTTTAAAAATGTCTCAAGTACGGTAAACAGAGATTGATGGGATACACATTCATTTCTGAATCTCGCATCGCAGGAAATTGGACTGAATTTTGCATCTAATACCTCTCCAATCTTTGTGCCTTTGTTTCCTCCTTTGAAACAATTTTTTTTGCATGAAGTTTTAATTGTAGAAGTTGTTGCATTAAGTGTGCGTATTTAGTTCACTCACCCATCTGTCATTTTACTGTTAGTTTTTATTTTTCTATTTTCATTTTTTTGTTTTCACACTACTATATTTCTTATATATGTAAAAATGGCAAATTTTCTGTACAAGCTTCTTTAGAGTGTGTCTTAACACTTGGGCTTTCCTTGATTGTTCTTTCCAATTGATCATTTTCTACGAGATTTTGTGGTGACAAAGGTATGTTAGGGTGTCTCAAGTCCCTGTAAGATTGAGAAACAATAACTATATGGAGAAATTAATATTTACTCTTAAGTGCTCTGTGAAGCAGTCATTATCTCTGGGGGGTCATTTGTTTACATATAATTTAAAGGTAATCAATGAATTCATGCAAAACCTGTACAGAAATAAGAAATAATGAATCTGCTCTTTGGATTGCGTAACTGGTCCCTTCCATGTGTTAATGCTGTACAGTAGACCACCTTCATCGAGATATGTTTTGTCTTTACCAAATCACACATGCTCTTGTACCTAATTTTGCGACTGTAAAGCTCTTCTCTATTCTCTTCCTCTTAGCTGTTCTCTGCCTCAATTTAAATGTGGATGTTTGTTTTAATTTTAGTTGGAGACAATTGCAATGATGACCCTGCATGCTTAGCTCTGGCCTCAAATGATCGCTTGGGGTTGGAAGCCATAAGGTCTCTCCATCGCCAACTAGATGATGATGCAAATGGAAATGTTGACCTATCTGAATCTGATGAGGTATGGTCAGAATGCTTAGTACCACAGTACATTAATGCTTTATCAAATGGCCCTTAAACTCAGTAATGTTTCTGTGCTCCATTAATAAGATTTAAAGGAAAGTTTCTATGGGTCATATTTTTGATGATTCATTTATATATTATCTCTTCTGATAGTTTGGATTTTTTCTTTTCATTCAAAAATAGCTAGCACCATCGATTTTTATATTAGTTGATGATGAAGGGGAAGTGGTGCAGGTGGACCTTGAAGTTTCAGAATGAAATCTCGTAGCCTTTAATGTACTCAAGTGATTTGATTATAAATTATCAAACTTGCATAGGTGTCAAAAACACTCAAGTTTAATCAATAAATTGTTGTATTTTCACATTCCCTTGATGATACATCCATTATACTTTATTGTATTCCCCCATATTCATTGTAACTGTACGCTATGACTCAGGAGGATTTCCATTGTGATGGCTATTTTCTTTGAATTTCAAAGTAACCGCAAACCTCTCAGTGAAAAGCAAATATTATTCCAAAATTCCAAGATTATTATTCCCAAAAGATGCATGGTAGTTAGCGTCAAAATTTGAAATAATTGGCAATGATATTAAATATTTTCAAATGGTCATGACAAATATGAAGTTTTGAATGAATGGGAAGGTGTTAATGAAGCCAGTTTCTTTTTACCTAACTACCTATGCCTTCTTAATTCATGATAAATTAAATGGCAATATGGCAGGACTTTATTGACATGCATCCATCATCTTCTGCTTAATTTAGACGTTTTCACTGGGACATTTTTTATTTAAAAAGTAATTTATCCTTCGATTTATTACACCTTTTGAGTATTTTTTGTAGTATAGAAACTATTTGGCAATCACCTGGCTACCTGATAGTGAATCAATGGTCACGCCTCGCTGTCAATTGAATTTTGAAGTTTTCGAAGTCTTAAATAATTGGTAGCATCTTAACAATGTACCAAAGCATTGAAAATAATGAAAAATCTTCATCTGTTTTCAAATTTAATTTATTGAATGGGCATTACAGCCTCAGTACATGAGTTGCACTATTACTCAAAGGTAGACTTAACATTAATATCATTCTTCTAATTTGCTCTTTGCCTGAGGGCTTTTTATTTATTTTCCTTCAATGGTCAACTAAGTTATCACCATATTCAGGGGTTGGCTCATTACAGATGTTGGAGGGAATACTTCTTTACATATGTTGGGCTAATTTTGTATTTAGCAGTTATATGAATTTTCTGTACATTTTTCCAATTTCCTTCAAATTACATCCCATAAATGCTTCCTTTGCTGTCGCACATACTCATTACAAATAAAGGGCATACATACTGCCTTTTTAAATGTCAATTTGTAGTGTAGTCAATGTTATTTTTTATTAACATAAAACATTTTCCTAGATTATTTCCCATAGTGATGCCCAAAAAAGATATTTAACTGTGAAAGAGATGGTGTTTTCCCTGATATGTGATGTGATTGAAGTGTTCATTGGTCTTCCACCATGGCAGATAGTCAGCGCTGTCAAGGCTTTGATAGCTAACCCTGCTATCAGCCTCACAGAAGTTCCCTAAGTAAATGGCAGAGTTAGCTGTGGCTGATTATGGGCCTGGTGGAAGACCTGTAAGAATCTCACTACATTAAATTGCACACAGTTGTCCTTGAACTATTATTATTGTATTATATTATGTTCATTACCTGGAGTAGATGTTTCTTTTATTCATAACTTAATGTATAGATTTGTCCATATATTCTTTTTCGTTCAGGTATTCCCCTGATAATTTTGAACATTCATTGCTTGGCCGGAATTGGTTGTGGTAGACAATTTTATCATCAGCTGTTAGTGATCACATTATATTCCTATTTGTGGCATGATGATGTTGCTTTGTCCTTAGCATGCATGAAGTGAAGTTACTTTCAGTCTTCATAACAGTATAGTTTGCGAGGTGGTATCTGAAAGTTCCCATTTATAAAAACAGTGGCTCTATAACTTTGTGCGTTTTGTGAGTTTGGCAAGTGCACTTCCTGCAGCCCAATCTACATCTATGTAGTATTGCATTGTAAGCTACCAGTGGGACATGTGGCAAGGGGTGTTAGTATACCTACCTTGAAAAGGGGAAGAAATTGGAATAGGGATAAGATGAAAGTGAATAGTTTGTAAACAGAGTGGATTGTATGAAAAAAGGAGTGTCTTGATCTGTTTCTGTTGCAGTCATTAGTGGTGCTTGGGGAGTAGAAATTTTGTTTACCTAACAGGTCAATAGTGTATCCCTCATATTATTTTTCTTCTATCAGCTCCAGAGATATAGTTCTGGTTCAAAATATAAGCCTCCATATCACCCTGAAACTCAGATGATCTGAATGTTTCTAGCATTCTTAGCCTAATGTGTGGCCTAGAGTCTCTTGTGGCTGCCTGTCTAATCCTTCTGTCAGCTGTGTTACATTTTCTGTTTGCTTGTGGTAGTTTTTCACCAAGTGTGCAGCTCTCCTTAGTACTTTGTTAATTTCAAGAATAAAATCTTTCTGTTTGGAGTCACAAAAGCTTATTTAAGTACATACATACCTACATAAAATTTCTGTTTCACTTTTTCATCCAATAACCTTCCTACTATTTTCTTGACCGGTCTTAGTCTCTTAAGGTTAGTGCCACAAATGATTTGTTTTCCATGTGATAGGTCTGTAGTAATGGTGATTTCCAGGTACCTGACTTCATCTGATATTTTTGTAAAAACTCAGTCTGTCAATTTTCCCTCTGCTGTTCATTTTGGGAGCAGTTTCACTCTTTCTATTCTCATTTTGTGTTATTGCTATCCTATGATTGAGCAAGTAGCCCGCGTGGATCAAGTTTTGCATGAAGCTTAGATATTGTCCTCCAAAGCTCATGTAATGCTTCATTTGAATGTTTTTGATGTTTTGAGTGGCATTTGCATTTTAATTGGCAGTCAAATGTTGATTGAAGCTGACAGGCATTCAGATACTGCCCACCTGCTCAACCCCGAATTATGTTGGCTAAATTCAACAATTTTTTGGTTAAATATGTTGCCTAGCCATTCTCCCAACTAAGCTGTGAAATCCCAGTTCTGCTGTGATGCTTTGAGGTGGCCTAAATAGGTCATGCAGCACAAATGACGATTACTGTGGTACAATTGCAACGGGCTAATGCATTGTGATGGTGCACCTGCTGATGCTTCCAGGAAAACAATGCTGTTTTTGGCTGATAACAAATTTCAGATCATCCCACACTGCTCTTTACTTCAGATTTAACACCCTATGACATTGCAGTGTTCCCAATATTGTGTTTAATCTGAAGGGGCAATGTTTGGACACCTAGTCAGATATTCAGAAAAACGTTGTGGGTGGTTCTTGATAGGCTTCAATAACAGGACTTCTAGAGCACATTCAGTGTATGGAGGAAGCACTGGGATGATTGTATGCTTATGGTCACCTGGGGATGATGTTCATGGAGATGGAGCCCAGCTGTGAAAAAAAGTCAAAATCTTTTTATTGGTAGTGGGGGAACTTTTAGATTAGCCCTGAAATAAACACTGAATTTGCTTGTAAAAATATATTCACCATGGTTAAAATGACAATCTTTGCTGATGGTAAATTAGTATTTATTTATGCAGCAAAGGTAGAACTGGAGCCCAGTGGTAGAAAAGAGTTTAAATTTTTCATTGGGAGTGTGGGAAAATTTAGATAGCCCTATAATGAACACCGACTTTGCGAGCAAATGTGTCTTAATTGTGGCTAATGTGACAAAATTTGCTAACAATAAATTTGTATTAATTTTTGCAGCAAAGATAAAACTTAAATTAAGAGATTGAGAATCGGAAAATTGATTTAAAATTCAGTTCAAATTTGTGCATTAAAATCAACTGTATTGGGCGAGATATGGTGAAACAGCATGTTATAATAAATAAAGCTGTTGTACTGTCCACAATTTTAATTTATTTTATTTTGATGAATTTCAATACTTTGGCATCATCGCCGAGGCATTGAAACACATCAAAATAAAAAAAATTAAAATTGTGGGCAGTACAACAGCTTTTTTAAATTAATATTTGTGCACTCATCCTCTGGTGCTACATTCAATGTAAATGATAAAAATAAATATGCAGTACAATTGTTGCCACTAGTTTTGATACAGCATGAAAATTGTACTCAAGTGATTTGTAATCACAGTGTGCACTGATCATCTGGAAACTATTTTTAACAGTAATTAATTTATTATTTTAAAAAATCAATTGATTCATGATTGAAGCCTCCAGTGGCTTATTACAATATGTGTACAATTTTTATTTTCTTTTTTAATTCTCAATAGCATTCAGTAAAGGATTTTTTTCTGGCCATGTGTACCATGCATTTTCCCTATTGTATTTATATTGATCCTGAAAGTTAATTGAACTTATGTCTTATTTATGCAGTTCTTGCGAGAAGAGCTCAAGTATGAGCAAGGATATGAGAAGCGACAGAAAGCCTTCCATCGAAATGATGACATGCATATTTCCGTTAAAGAGCTATGGGAAGCATGGCTTCGATCAGAGGTAAACATTATTTTCTGTTATTTTATTGCTTGCATGGAATGTCTTTTTTGTTTTAGAGTAAGAGTTGCTATAAAATTCGTATTAATCCAATGATTCAAATCTGTGTCATTGGACATTATGGAAATTATTTCATAATTATGTAATTACTGAAGTTAGTGTTTATTTTCATCTTAAATTATTTTATTTACAGTGTTTCAGTGCTTATGTCTTCTCTTCTGGTAAAGATTGACATCTAACCCCGTTATTTGATGCATTTTGTGGTTGAGGGTAGCAATTTAGGAAGTGATGGGAAGAATGTCACTTTTGGGGAATATCGAGAAAGATCAAAATTCAAGTTAATATATTGGAATAATCACTTTGTATTCCTCATTCAAGAGTAGTTACATTCCCCCAATATCATCTCATATCATAATCTCCTCTAAATTACTGCTTGTAATAACAAGAATTGATTTGAGTTAAACTTTCTGTAACCAAGGATGGCAACAAAGTGTTGAAATTTATGGGGTAAATAAAATAATTTTACTGAAAAATTACCTGTCTTAGGTAATATATCAAACCACCCAGACAGGACATAGTTTGTAATACCGTTGGTTTACAATTGTAAAACCATGGTATTACATTTTGTACAGCATTGTAATACCACTGTATTACCTTTGTAATACAATGGTATTTCAGTTGTAAAAGAGCGTCATAAGTCCGGGAATACCATTGTATTACTACATTTATACAAATTGTATTAACCTTGTACTTGGGCAAACCCTATACAAACATTTCTGTCCTGGTAATTACATCCAATAGACGACAAGTACACCATGTACAATCGAGTATTTAAGGCACAAAAATATCAACATTTACTTTTTATTTGCAAATAATTAAACAATGGTTACATGTTAAATGTCAAAAAACTAGACAGTACTTTTATTATGAGAATCCACACAGAAATAACATGCTGAGCACATTTTAATACTTGGAAAGTCATTGAAAATCTACCAAACCACCCTAAACAAAAGGTTTTACTGATTAAACCACACAGTACACTTTTCCTTAAGCCCTCAAAATGAATTACCACTTGCCTTATGATGACCACGTCAAATATAATTGTCGCCGGCAATAGAGATGAGGTTTTTAACTTGGCAAGTAAGAACTTTTTCTCACCAATTCTAGCGTCCATAATAGGTTATTTCCCGAGCATAAATGATAATTCCAACAGCTGTGATCCAACACCAATATAAGTAGGTACCTATTGTAAATACACTCAAGTTCTCAAACACTGGTACATATAAGTACATCCGTTCAAATGAAAATTAAATGTTCTCATTCACTTTCATTGTCAGAAACTTTAGACAAAGATCCATTCTTTGCTGAAGGTTGCAGTTTTCCTTCCTTATTTTTTGATACTTTCCAAGCTGTTTCTTCTTGGCTGAGGCCATTACATCACCAGGGTCACGTCATCTGTTGGATTGATACATAAAATGTTGCAACTAAGTGTTGAATTATTTTATATCAAAGTCATGAGCTTTCTTTGCAATTGCCTTTAAAAGATCATTGACGTAATTTAAATCTTTAAATGCATATTTATGTCCACTCTGACCAACATAAACATATCTATCGTAAAAATGTTTAATATGAATTTAAGTGATAGAAAATTACTTATATTTTATGGGTAGCCATTTAACTGGAGCAACACCCATGGTTTTTCAATCAGGTTGCTAAAACTAAAACAAGTTTCGTCACTAATATATTCCAAGAATGTACCATCATAATTTTTGTTTAACCACTAACGTACCATAGGTACTTACCAAGCTCGTAAATATCCAGTGATTTTGGAAGATAATTTAATGGATTTAGGTAAGAAAACACATTAACATAACAACACATACACCTGAAGAACAATTCACCCATCAATTATGTAAAACTTCATTAGTTTTGATGGGCAATTCGGCTGCTGCTCATTTGTCACTCACCACACAAACCAAAATCATACCAAAACAATGAATAGGATAGATTAGAGTACAGAAATACTAAATTTAGAATTAATTAATTAATTAAAGTTGTAATTTGCAATCCTGTTATAAAACAATGGAAAAAATATTATTCACGTAGATCTTAATTTGACGTACATACCATCAATTCAAAAACGTTTGTGAAAAGCTGGTCTTAATATAATGGTATTACAATGTAAAGCTTACAAAAGTGGTAAATTTGATTATTTACAGCAATATTACTATTGTATTACAAGGGTAATAACATGATAAAATGTATACCAGTACCAAGGTTTTACATCTTGTAAAGGGAAAGCTGTGCTGTCTGGGCTGTGTCTCCCAGCACTAACTCTCCTTTGCAATACTAATAGCATACTTTTTTATTTTAGGTTCATAACTGGACCGTTGAACAAACCACCGAGTGGCTCGCCACTAATGTGGAGTTGCCACAGTACATTCCAACTTTTGTGAAAAATCATGTAACAGGTGCAAGTTTACCCAGGTTAGTAGCTTTCAATGACATAAACATGGTAGTTTAGGCTTTAAACACATTATTACCTAATTTCTGGAGAGCTGTCCTCAGAGAATTGAACCATAGCGCAACCACTGAAAAATGAACTACTTACATTGTTACCAGAGAAATGAATTGGTTTAATGAACCCCAATGAAATGTGGTGCTACACCCCCAACCTGATTGGTGCAAATAACCTCAGTTCTTCTTAAGAAACCTACTAAACTAGACTCCGGAGTGAACCAACCTTCACTCTGGAGTGGAGAGGATACAAACCACTTCAGAACCTCATGGATTGAGGGAGTGAGTTATGATCTGGTTCGATTCCCTGTAAATAATAAGTTCCATTGGAAATCTTAAATTGTAGCATTGAAAAAATGTGTAACTGATGCAGTAATTCCTATGGATACATCTTTGTTCCAGTTTTTGATATGGGAAGGCAATATGCAGCTGCAAACATCTTAAAATATGAAATTATGAGTTCTTTTATATGATTGTCAATTTATAGTATTAATCTTCTATGCTTCAAGAGTAGATGTAGATTATACATACTTCTCAGAGCATGCAGATGAATAGTGAATTTATTAAATTAGAGGGATCAGAAAATATTATTTTATAGCTGTCCTTCAATGGTTTCATAATTTCTTGTTTCAGTCTAATATGTGGATTAAAATTATTCAAAGTTTGTTTATGGTGTTGAAACCCCCTTGAATATGTAGTGGCTGAATTTTGGGCATCATTTGCCCTTATATTCTTATCGACACAATTTCAAGCTTCAACTGCTATCTGTGATAAATATTTATTTTCTCTTTGCATTAAATTTTGTCATATATTTTTTGTTCCTCCATTTTGTTTAAAGAAAGTATATTGCCTGACAGAGTCTTGATGAGAGTTTAAAGGATTTTGCTTTCCAGATAATTGGTCTGTATGACTTACGGTATAAGTCATTTTAAAAATTTCTTTTTTGTTTTTTAGGCTTGCAGTAAACAACATGCAATACTTAACCAAAGTTTTGGGGATCCATGATCCCATCCACAAGCAGAAAATAACGCTCAAGGCTATGGATGTTGTTCTATTTGGAGCTCCTAAAGGTAATGATCACTTTCATCAAAGAGATATTGTGAATGAAGCTTTGATTCCCCATGAGAGTTTTCATTCTTGTTTTAACCTTGCAATTCAGCTTATCCAGTCATTGAATTTGTTTATCATTTCTGAAAGTAGTCAAGTCAATTAGTCGGCCGTGTTCCTTATATTGCTTTCATGTCTGGTGTTGTAAGATTAAGAAAAATTAGTAAGATTTTATCCCTTGTACCATTTGAGAAAGAACAGTTATTCCATTTGAGGTTCATTTCTGTAATAGCATAAATGTGATTTGTCATGTACCAATCTATACGTGGATGCAGTTATCAGTGGCTTCGCTTCCCTGTGAAACATTTCAATCTGATACTTCAGCTCCATCTCAGATTCTCCAGAATCAAGATCCTCAGTAGTCATCAATCCATAGATAGGGTTGTAGCCGCTCTCTCCACTCTCTTTTTATGCTAACTACTTTGTCCGTTTATAATTCCTTATTTCAACATTCTTCACTATTTTCCTGATATACTCCCATGTCATCCTTGGTCATTTTTCCTCATTCATTTATCGCACCATGATTGTTTTCAAGTGGCTTCTTTGTTTCAGAATGTGTACAAAAGTTAGCCTCTCTAACTTTGCTGAGTACTAAACATCTTTTATCCCCAGTTCTTCGTATGATATCTTCATTTGTGATTCTCTCCATCTTCATCCTTGAATTACCCCCTATTTCCATAGCTTTGTCATTTCAAGCAAAATTTTCTCCGTTCTCGCTTCACTGCTCTACCACAGCTCACTCCAAACGTATCAATAAAGTACCATATGTCTTTGAGTATAAGTTGTTTCAGGTATGTGTCAAAGTATTCTTTTTGAGCTGCAAGTATTGATAAAATTGCCTGACTCGAGTATAAGTGGAGGTGAAAAAATTTACTTAATCTCTTTGTTTTGTAATTTGTTCTCTATCATGGTATTAATTGAGGGTATCATCATTCCACACAATCCACCATGGTCATCGCTACCATAGTGTGGACCAACAGTTGTTAGTGATTGAGGAAAATGATAGGTCGGTGATGAGAGATGTTATATTCACTAATGGTGTAAAAAGTTGCTATGAAATGAAGTACTAACTCCGGCGAGTTAATGTGTGTGTGATCAAATATCTTAACATCATTGGAGAGGATGGAGACAGTGAAGTTAGATGAGAAGGAGAAGACATTAGTGATTAGCTGCCTGTGTTTGACTTCAACAAAGTTCCACCATCGGTAAGATACCCTCGGAGCAGATGGCTATGGAAATGTGAATATTAGCCAGAAGAGAAGGATATTTCCATATGTTGGGGTCTCAGAAAGATATTAAATAGGATTCATGTAGCTAGTGGTGAGTCTTAATTGACTCAGTTGGCCATCTGAGTGCTTGGTGTACTTAAAATCATTGTAGCCAGGCGATTGCCAATTTTGTAACAAGAAGTCAACATGTTTTCGTTTCATCTCATTATTGAGTTTGTATTATTATTCCCTATATCACTAACATTTTTCTTTTTATCTTCTTTCTCCAGAACAGATCTAGGTACTACAGGGATTTGTAGGTAGCCCTTTTAAGTACTTGAGCTTGAGCATATATGATATGATCTCACATGAAGTGAGATAACACTTGAGCTTGCTTCTAACGATCTATTTAATTTGTTTGCCCTGGCTGCACATGTGAATGTGCAGCCAGGGCATGTATTCTACCCCACAAGCAAATTGGAAAACAAACACTTGACTCAAATAATATACAGTGAAACCTCGTATTTGCATTTTTGGAAATTATGTTTTCCCGCAATTTACACCACTTTTGCAAAGTCCCATTCAATTTCCTATGTTTCCAATGTATGCAGAACCCCGAATTTGGACTATACATTTTTCAGTTTTCCCACTATTTGCACCACAACACGCTCTTTCAAAAAATAAAATTCACTTCTTAAGTCCATTACTTATGCATTTCATCCTTTGTAAAACACTTTTTGACTTTGTCTTGTACATATATGTGGAAAATACGAAAGAGAGCAGCAATAGGACCTGTTTTAAGGAAGAATGTGGCGGGAGTAGTATACAGCGCCACTAGTAACAGTAATTTGAACTACATCAACTCGCAATCTGCCAGATATGATTCAAGCTATGAAATGAAGCGTAGTATTTTTTTTATGCAAGACATTTTCAATCCAGTTAGTGATACTTCTATAATATCATTCTTTTACTGTTTATATGCATAAAAATTATAATAAGTACAGTCAAACCTCTTTAGAACAAACCTCTATAGAAGACAAGTTCTCTATACAACGAAAAAAAAGTTACGGTCCCGATTTTAAAATGGGTCATAACTTCTGTACAAGGGAAACCTCTGTATAACAAAAACATCTATACAACAAAAATTTTTCTTGGTCCCTAGAATTTCGTTTTAAAGAGGACTGTGTCTGGTTTTAACTTCGTAAATCGCTGAAAGATATTTTTCTTTTCCGGCGAATCTGTTGACGCCCCTTACAATGAAGGTCGTGTTGGACCACGAAACGCTGGAAAACATGGAACTTTTTGTCCGTTTGGACACCCCAAAAGCTTTAATTCGCAATTAGAAAAAATATATTTGTCAATATAATGATGAAAATTTAAGCATACTGAAATAAAAATGATAACTACGAAACATTTTCATGATGCAACACTCCTTGCTGCGGCCGATTGATTAATGTGATTGATGATCAGTTATTTCATCGTTTTTGATGCTATCGTCGTGTCAGGAGTTAATAAATTAAGGTTAATTCCAATGGAGCAGTATAGTCTGCTTCATCCACATTGAAGTTTCAGGAGGCTGGTGGGGATAAATTTTTACTTTTTCTGTAACCGATAGTTTTTTGCCGTCGCTTCACGCCGCTGGCATCGCTCCGCCCGCTCAGATCGGACATGGTCATAATATCTTTGCGTATGTAGCAAAGAATTTTAATCAAGTTTCTTGTACCTTACAGCCAGAGAATAAGCAATAAAACTATATTTAAGCATGGCTAAATGTGCGCACCATGAAGTAGCGTAGTCGCTGCAAGTCACAAGACTAAAAGTAGCGGTTTCTCAGCCAACAGTGAGGACTTCAAACTGCAATGTGCGTAAGTTAATCGTATATTCGTTGAGATTGCTTGTACAATTATTTTTTAATGAAATTACCACGAAATACTTATAAGTTACATTATATTCCAGCTGAACATGTTAAATATTAGCATGAAAAATGAAAGAACTCATGGTAGACAACTGAGAATAACATTATAATATACGATAGAATAATTTCATACTCTGTAATGCAATTTGCCAGCACAAAGGACCTGTTCTGTGACCTGTGGGACCTGTGTCCCATTGCTTATTCCTTCTTATAGGGAAGGCGAACACAGTATAAAAATCTTTTATAATCTTAGAATTTCCCAAGCATATGTACGTACCAGTATACTAGGTTTGAATTAAAAAGAGCACATCACTTTCGTGTATCGTAATGGTGAACTTAAGTAAAAACAACTCAAACAAGTCCAATGTCGCCCCGTGAAACATCACATAAATGCGGTCTTCTTCGGGGAAAATAATTCATTAACTTTTCATTACCCACAAAACCTCAGGTGTTCACTTAATAGCTAATCCTAAACAATTATAAAGACAGTAAAAGCATTTCTGTATCATTTCAACTGAGACCGATATTAACAATTTTCTATGCCCATCTCTGGCTTACATTCACCTTCAGGTCAATGCCCCTACAAACTTTCACAACAGTCAATGGGAGCTCCCAGGCCATTACTGCCAGTTGAATAAGAAATCACAGAGTAAAATAACGTGGATTATAAAAACGATAGTTCTCGACCGAAGGACTACATACTTGTGGTACTAGCATGTCAAAACAGTCAGTCACAAATGTCAACAATGAGATGTATGACTCGCCGATAGCTAATAATGGTCACTACTATCACAAAATTGGTACAGGGTAAGAGGAAACTCCATTATTAGGATTATTTAATATGTACTTGGGATTGCAGGCATTATTTACATAAATAACTTTTAAAATGTAATGCTAAAATCTTATTACAGCAGAAGACTCACATTAGCATTCACCGCACCGCGATAATATATAATCGTAATTCATTTTATAGTATATGTGGAATATATTGTGTCGAGTATGTAAGTTACATGTTATAGCTTATAATATATAAAAAGTATTTTATTTATAATTTTA
Source organism: Pyrrhosoma nymphula (assembly GCA_963573305.1). NCBI lineage: Eukaryota > Metazoa > Arthropoda > Insecta > Odonata > Coenagrionidae > Pyrrhosoma > Pyrrhosoma nymphula. The sequence continues at coordinate 89,262,097 of OY754334.1, read as the reverse complement.
TCTATTTAAGAGGTAAAATAATTCAGGATTATATGAGGGAATGAATGTTTCATCGAAGCTACAATGCCAGCTTGCTTCTCATTGGCTGCGGAAATTTCAAATTACGGTTCTGAAAATTTTTCATACCGGAAGAGGCGGGCAAAGACAACATCATCACGATCACTAGTTTTCCCGAGCTATTTATTGCCTGGCTCGATTCAGAATACGGACTTGAGCCATAATGAGGTGTGGAATAGCTCGATCATGGAATAGCGTGCTCAGATTCAGAATAGGGCTCCAAGATTGCTATGTCATTAGTAAAGCTGTAGCATGCCAATTGTTTCTCCAAGCAAGTGTGAGATTTATGTTTTCATATTTTCTTTCATTTCATTTATTTCACTTTCAATGTGAGCATTAAAAATCAAGGGTGACAAAGCACATCATTGTCACTCATTATGTACTTAGGTCTTTTACTTACTTTGGCTTGCTTCTCCTTGCAGCTACATTTTATCTCAGCCAACTGTGTTCATCTTTTTCAGTTTCGGCTTTTAATAATTGAAAGGAATTTATTGATTTCCAAGCTGGTAGCAAAAATGCTGTGACCTTAGTTGATCTTCCTATTACTGAGGAAGTCTTGGCATGCCTTTTCAACTAAATAAATCTATATTACTAGTTTTTTTACTTCTATTTATATTTGCTTGTTAATTTTTTTCAGATTACAGCCATCATCTGAAAGACTTAGTGTTAGTTACCTTATTAGTAGTGGCAATGGGAGGATGCTGGTATGCATATCAACAAAATAAAGTGTCCCAGAAACATCTCTCTCGTATGATGAAGGACATGGAAAGCTTGCAGAATGCAGAGTACACATTAATGGATTTGCAGGTTAGTGTGACCCTTATCTTCTATATACGCTTGTGTATAGAGCAATCTTTAAATACATAATGACAACAAAAATAAATAAAGAGTTGACCTTGCAGGAGAGTGATATTTACAGTAAGTTAAACAATATGTTTAACATTTGAGGAGGGATTTAATTTCTTCCAAATCTCACAATTAATAATAACGGATTATGTATACAGTACACCCTTGCTAATCCAGACCATATGGGGTGAGGGTTTGTCTGGTATGTGAAGTCTGGATTTATTGGGATTTCTCAAATTGGTCTTTTATGGACTTCTTTTTAGAGAGTTTTCGGTCACCAACAGCTTTCAATGATCTTACAGGATGCATGTGGCTTTTCTGCTTAAGAATACATAGTGGCTTGAATACAATGTGATATCATACGCAAACAAAATATATTACGTGGCATTCCCGAATAGTAAATACAAATATTAAATTTTAAGCATCTAATAATTAAAAAGTATCTTGTGACAAAATAATGGTAACACATTCACAGCAATTGTTAATACAATACGGTTGTATTTTGATAGAATTTAATCCAAATTTATCAGGAAAACTTGAAATTCTTCTGATCTCACCCCACTTTATGTGGAGGCTGAAGTTCAGGCAAGAGCAGCGGCTTAATGTCTTAATTACTCAGGACATTGGTATGACAAAGGAAGTATTTCCGGCCACAGACAAGTGTGGGTAGAACTCCAAAGATCAAGTCAAGATCCCATCTTCGCAATGGGCTCTGATGCAATGGTGGCGACATTCAACAACTCACCCCTACTGTACAAAACCCACTTTCCAACTAGAGAACAGTGGGCTAGGGTAGGAGAGAAAGTACTTCACAATGGAGCCTACGTATGGTATACTGATGGCTCCAGGAAATGAAAGGGCAGGCGCTGGAGTCTATTGTCGTAGTCCAGTCAAGAAGCTCTCAATTACCTTGGGAAAATACCATATGGTATTCCAGGCGGAAGTGTATGCACTTATAACCTTTGCTTACGCTGTCAAAGAGGTGGGATTGTATGACAGACCAATACACATATGCACATTACCAAGCGGTAATGAAAGCCCTTACATCACCATGGTTCAGGTCATGGCTGCTGCAGGAGTGTCGTGAGGTACTCAACACATTTAGCAGATGCGGCAAAGTAGAACTTCTGGGTACCTGTACACACAGGCATAACCAGAAATGAGATAGCGGATGAACTTGCGAAAGCAGGAACCAACTGCAATACAATCTGGCCGGAACCAATTGTTCCTGTCGGACCCTTAACAGGAATGAGCGAGATCAGAAAGTGGGGCTTAGCCCAACATACTGAGATCTGGCGGACCAGGGCTACGACAGGCCAAACTCCATGTACAAGGATTAAGACCAGGCCTTGCAAAGAGACCTCCTGTTGAATAGGGGTCAATGAGATTTTTGCATTCTTTGCTTTTGAATCACAAAGGTCCTTTGGACAACAGGCGACTCATCAATGTCAAGGTTCGAAATCCACAGGGCTCGTTAATGTGCCCACATCACGGAGGGCACATCAGTGGCAGGCATGTATATACGCCCACAGCAGCAAAAGGGTTAAAATCAATGAATTGTTTTATGTATATGAAAAAATAGGTATGTTTTTATTCCGTAGGTGAACTCTCAGAGGCACCACAACAGCTTTAATATGTGTTCAGAGAAAATCATAGATGGACATTCTCACAGAACTCATTCAGCTTTGAGCCATATTTATTTGACAGTGAACGATAATTATTGAAAAGGACATGAAATTTCCCGTGCAGCAATCAATCTAGAGTGACTATGGGAAGTTTCAACTTCCACAGTGAGAAGAGCACTTCTGGTCCTTTCGATTTCAGCGTTGCGTGGGGTTTCAATTTGTTTGGGGTCAAAATTCGTGCAGGACAAAATTAAATAGTGCGATATCGAAGTACATGAGCTGAAGCGAATACCATTTGGCCATGCACATGGCAGCAGTGCGTCTATTTCAGGTCACTCCAAGCAGTTGCCCTCTTCCTGCGACTCGGGTCAAGTAGGTAATGGCACGGATTAATTTTGCCAAATTATTATGAAAGTATGATGGAAAAATTTGATGCTGTTTAACAGTATCCTTTGCTAATGTGATGGAGAATGAAGAATATTGTAAAGCATATGTCATACGATGTTAAGATGGTTGAGTAGCAAACAATTTATTTCCTAGGAGAAACTGCCAGTTTATGTGGCTTGATTTCATTGAGGGGAAGCTAGGATTTTGGTCCATGAATAATATTTTTACTGAAATAGTATAAGTCTCATCCAGCTATTGCTGGGATATTATCTTCTCTGGAGTTTGCTTGGTACTCCTGGTGATATTCTGCATGAATTTAGTCCTCTCACACGGCATCATGTCCCTCGCTGATGTTTTTTGATTTTTACCATAACAAAAAAACATCAATTGGAAAATAAATTTCTAGGCATCCAATTTTTGTGTGAAGTGAAACATACCAACCCATAATATTGGTTCAGGAAATAATTTTGAATGATGCGGTAAGGATGCCGTCTCGCAACGCCTTAATAAACCACCCTCACAATCATTCCAGATTATGCAGGGGTCCGGATCAAGTGGGTCCAGATTAGCAAGGGTCTACTGTACATTGAAATAATCAAGATAAATATTATTTACTACTTGATTACTACTCAGTAATTTATTAGATCATTTATCTAAGTGCAAAAGATTGAGATATAAAATCTGGCTAACTTCCTATAATCTGAAGTTTGCAAGAATATTGTAAAATTGCTGTTTCTTTTTATTTATAAGCTATTATTATACTGAATGAGTGGAAGAACTGATTTAATGATAATAGGATGCTGTGAAATGGCAATCATGAGCATTTATGATTTTTTTTTGCAGAAAGAGTTGGAGCGGGCTCGGCATGAACAAGAATGTGTGACAACTGAAAAGCAGAACCTAGAAAGGCGGTTGCAGGAGCAAGCCGGAGATCCTAGTGAGCTTCGAACATCATATTCAGACCTTGAGGTATCACAGCTGAAGGCTGAAATAGAGGTATGTTCACATTTAATGCTATTTCTTAAGGGTTATTTGTTAGAATTTTAAATTAAAATTCCCTTTGGATAAGGTTCTCACTTCCTTAGTGTACCTTTGGGGTTTACCCTCTAAATCAGCAGATTGATCTGAGGAAAAAGGTCAAGAACTTGAAGCTTACAATGAAAAATGAAGCTTTTCATAAATATTCTATGGCCTTAGAAAATGTATAGAATGATGGTATCATAACGGAAAGGGTGCACATGATCTGAAAAGAAAGTGAAGGTCCAAATACTTTTCTCCTATGTAGGTATACAGGGTGTCCGGCGACTTTGAAAACCTGGAAAACTCAGGGAAATATTTTGTTCTGGAAAACTCAGAGAATTTTTGTACTTTTCCAAAAACCCTGGAAAATGCACGGCAGCCGATTTCAATAAAGGCAGAGAGAGAGGTTTTATCTGCACCTTTTGGCTCAGCATAGCCTTGCGCTCCCTATTCATTTCATACTCTTTTCGTAGCTGTGCACCCACTCGCAGCTTGTGCTTCGTCACCCCACCCTCCTCTCCCTTTGTAGAGTCCAGATTGCATAGCAAGGCAAATTCCACACAGAATAATTCCCATGTGAAATGGGCGCTACGAATGGAATCAGAATTTATGCCAAAATGCAATTGAATATCTCCATCAGCGGAAACAGAATTCTGCACAAAAATCTTGATTCCGTTCGAAGAGCTGTACGATTGGAATTCTTGGTGTTGCCAAATTTAGGAGAAATCTAAACGTGTTCACATGCGCGGTGGCATTTCTCACAATTATACGAATACCACATGGCCTGCAACCTAAATGGATAATTGGTGCATTGTTATATAATTTATAATTCTCTCCCAGTTATCTCTACCCTCCTCGTTTTAATGTTTGCATAAATATTTTTGAAGGAGCAGAAATACATTATACGGTCACTGCGTGTTGAAATCACGGCCTTCGGGTTCGAATCCAACAGGCCACTGTACAACGGCAACCCCAGCTAATTATAATTCATGTATTGTCCAATAAATAGAATTTTGTTCTAATTGAATTCTTCCAAAAAATTTTGGTTAATTGGAAAATGACTTTCCTGATTACTTCCAACAATGGCGAAATGATTTGTGAATGTTGCTTGTGAAATTACCTAGAAGAGATAGAAGAATTATTTCAGTGAGTTCTTTGGAGATATTAATTAATTTCGGAATAGCACTGGACATCAAGGCGCCGTGATATCAGAGGACACGCTACGCTGAGATATCGTAGCGGATGCTTCCAAATCAGTGTAGCAGTGTTACATCAGTGTCTTTAGGCAAAAGTGCCTCAAAAGATCTACTATCAGCATTTACAGCAGGTGCATCCCAGTCCAAATAAAGTTGAAAGGGCAAGTTTTTCAGGTCTTCTTGGACAGCCCTAAAGTAAATTAGGCATTCTTAAAGGATCTAAAAAGTCAGCTGAAAGTCAAGGGTGACCTAGGGGGATCCTGCACTTCTGGACTTTGGGATGTTTGGCTTAAATACCATTCATGGTGCCTTCAAGATTGGTTGTCGTTGCCTTGTCATGGGTGGTTGGAACCTAGTCCAATATCTGAGAGCTGTGTGTAATCTATCAAAAAAATGTTCCTTCTCGGGGAGGTGATTTTACCAACATAATGGTACCCATTCCTAGTGAAGTTTTATGCCATGTGGTGGTTTGAAAAGAAATTGGTGGCAGCCAGGGCACAACAAATCTTACCAGCTGTTGAAGCATATGTGGATGAATTAGAAAGTGTAAAGAAGGAACAGAGGGAGGTAAAACCAAAATCAAAGCTTACAGTTGCAATTCCTGATAGTAACAGCTACCAGTTTGTCCGTGAGTGTTTGAGGTACAAGATGCTGAGAGCTCGTCTCGCCTTCTTTGAGACTATGGCTGCTATAGTTGAGCCGTTTCTAATGAAATGTCAGTCAGATGCCCCATTAGTTCCTTTTCTTTATACTTCCCTCCAATCTCTTGTCAGAGATTTGATGAGTAAATTTGTGGTATATACCTGAAGTCATGAAGAGTCAGGCTATCTTCCAAATAGATCTGACTAACGATGGTAATCTGCTGCTTCCTCAGAAAGTTGACATTGGTTACAGAACCAAGAAAGCTCTCAGTCAAGGTAAGGTGTCCAAGAGGAATCTCTTAGGGTTCCGGCATGAATCCCAAACATTTATGAAGAGCATGGTGTCAAAAATTCTTAATAAAACGCCCCTGGCTTATTCCTTCAAAAAGTCTGGATCCGAAAGTGGCAATTGACACCGAAGTTGCCAAGAGACGTTTAGGCTCAGTATTGCTTCATCTCACTGAATTGAACTGCATTGGCGTCTATGAGGCTGATGCTATTGATAAAGAGTTCAAGATTATTTTGGAGATTAGGTCAGTGAAGAACATGCTCAAAGAGTTTGATGGAGATGGTGATCGTCTTGACCAATTCTGGATGATTTCTATTGGAGATAAGAGTGGATATCACAATTTAAAGAGATTTATCAGGCTTGTCTGTATTCTATTCCATGGCAATGCCAGCCTTGAGAGAGGTTTCTCTGATAACTCCTTTCTTCTTGTTGAAAATTTAACTGAAGTCACTCTGGTTGCCCTTCATACCATTCATGATGCGATCAGGGTGGCAGGGGGTGTTAGATCCATACCTATCACAAAGCAATTAATTCCCAGTTTCGGGAATGCTCATGCAAAGTACAGTGAAGCCTTAGTGGAGAAAAGGAAAGGTACCAAGGCCTGAAGAGAAAAAGAATAAGAAAGAACTACTGCAAAAGGTTCCAGACCTGCAAACCAAAAAACTTAATTTCTTGAAAAGTCAAGAAATTTGTTGCTAAAGTTGAATCAGAAATGCATTCATTGAAATAAATCATGCCAGTGTCTTCTTTTACATGTAATTTCTTTATCAAACTAGTCTGATTCTAAATTATTTAAGATTTTCCCTGTGAATCTGATATTTAAATTTTTAACGGGTATTCCACCAGTTAATAGGCATCATATTTGCCATATAGTCTGATTCTAGTTAATTGTGTTCAAATTGCACCTGAATCAAACTTTTATTGTCAGTTAACTATTTTTGTTTATTTGGTGGTTGAAATAAAACCTGTAATATTCAACATTCCTTGTATACTTCATTATTTAACTCAAAGTAGAACTGAAATTTCTCGTATTTTTCATGTTGGCAAAATATGCCGATTTTATTAGAAATTCATTAAAAATATGTTATATACGAAGTGCAACAAGACCCTGGAAAATGCAAAAAACTTGCCTGGAAAACTCAGGGAAAAAAGGAATTGAGATTCACCGGACACCCTGGTATATGATGAGTGCATATATGTACATTGTACACTGTAAATGGGAATATATCGTTAAGTGGCAAAATCAACAAGAAAACTGTTGAAAATAAACTACTGTACATTCTTGTCATATAGGAGCCTAGCCCCTAGAACAATAAATCTTTCGTATTATGCATAAAATTTTCTAAATACTTGCTTGCTATCGGGCATCTCTTAAGTTCTTCAATCACTCTGCCTCTCCTAATGTAATACGAAATCTATATCTTCCTGTGCACTTTACCAGCATTTTCTCTCTATTGTCCATACCCCAACCCTCACCTCTCAGCATATCCTTCTTTTCTGTCTTCTCCAAATCTCCACTGCTAACTTCCTTTCCTATTCTACCATCTCAAAAACTTCCTCATTCATCTTCGTTGATACTCAGTTCACCCTCTCTTTTTTTCTCCAAACCCACATTGCGAATGCCTCTAGACAAAACACTGTGAATTTGTCAAACCTTAATTTTTTTAAATCAACTGCTTACTTTACGCTATTGATGGAGTGGATATTCTCATACTGTTTAATAATGGCATGTATTTTCAACATCTGGGCAATTTCAAACTGAAGCCCTTTCATGGATTTGGTTTGATAATAGGGTGCTGTATAGAATAAGTCAAGTCCTATGTTGCTCCTTTTTCAGATGCTGCGTGGTGAGCTACAGAGGGCAGAAGGTGAACTTGAGGACAGATGTTGGTCCCCACCTGTGGGTCTCCAGCATTGGCTCCAGTTAACACATGAGATAGAAAATAAAGCATATATAAAAAAGAAAGCATCAGCTGAGAAGCAGTTACTTCAAGCAAGAGAAGCTGTGAGTACGGCACTCATGATTTTTCAACAATAGATGCATTGTATAAAGTCCACTGTAAGACTTGTTTGATTGGTGATCAGTGTGGCCAGATTGAGCACGAACGAGCCCAATTCTTTTTAAAGGGGAAATTTATACATATTTATATTTGACTAAAATAGATGAGAAACAGACAGTAATGGGTGCTTTGATTTCTAAGTTCGAATTTCTACTGCTTGCTAGGGGGTAAGAACAAACCTACATAATATAGATGCTAAAATTGGAATTAAATAGAGGTTTATTGCAGAACCACCTACGTAGTTACATGCACATGTATTGCACGGTGTTGGCTGTGGCATAGTATAGTTTATTCCATGCTGATTTGGAGCTCATTCTGTTGTGGGAGTCCAGCCACGCCGGTGGTAATTGTTATTTTATTTCCATATTAACCATGAAGATGAGAATGTGAGATGCCTGGCTGCCTTATTAATCGAAATACATGGTCCATGTTCACAATTTTCTGTAACTGCCTCATTACACAACAGTGGCTATTGCATCAAGGAATGCTGCAGACATCAACACTCTACGGGGCCATTTATGTAATGGCTCAAGTGCTTAATGGTAAAATACATATGTATATGGGAAATTTGACTTTTTTCCATGTTCGTCACTTATGGTTTCAATATTTAAAGGTAGAAGCTGTGTTACCCAATTATCTTGGGGATCCACATTTCCAGTTAGGAGAGAGTTTTTACAATGGCCTGAATGATGCAATGCATATCAGACTACACAATATACAATATCCTTATCTTCTGCAATTGCATCTTCGTTAAGAATTCTTAAATTTTTGGTTTAACGGATACTAATGCACAAATTTCATACTTCCTTTCATATTTCAAACAAAAATATGTAACATTGTTCACTTATGACTTTATGGAAAGACTATTGAAATGAAATATTAAAGCTCTAATGCTCAGCTACAAGGCCCTATAGTATGAATAATGTTCTAGAAGATTCCCATAGTGAATTCTGGTTACTAGAGTTTTCAGGTTACCTTAGTTCCAGATTACAGGTCTGTTACTGTACTTGCCTTAAGTGGTTTGCTTTTTCAGTTGTGTATCTTATAGAAACATTTTTTTTTTCATTTCATCTCATTTTTAAGTCATAGAATTGCACTTAATGAAATTGAGCAACTTCATTAAGTGCAGTTATGTTCCATTTCCACTCCATCAAGCCTGAAACCTCAGATTATGTTTTCAGGTGGAAAGAAGAAAAAATTTTGAATTTATGTGGCATTGACTATTTACAAATCTTACATTAATTGATGACATTGTTGGAGACAAGAAAGTTTTGATAAAACCCTTTTATGGAGCGTAGCATTCCATAGTTTTAACTTTTGGTCATTGATAAAGGAAGGTGAATATAGACTGGTAACCTTTCATCTATGCCTTTATTCCACTTGGCTGACCATCATGTGGTTAATCTTCAACGGGCCCTCAAACTAGGATTAATGTTTAGCCCAGTCTTTTACAGTGGAGCATGACAAGGAGTCTTCCCCATCAACACTATCCAATCACTCTTCAATTATGTACTTGTGAAGATTGTCCACCTTTATTTAGGAACTTTTTATCAGCATTACTCCATTTTCAACATTGTAGCTGCTGAATGTACAATGACCATTTCAAACAAATATCTTCAACAAACTGAGGAAGATAGAGAGTTGTAATTGATAATAGAGTAGAACCTCGGACATACGACCCTCTTATAAGTATATGGCGACCTCATTTATGAACCATTTTTTTTCTGGTCCGGTAAATAACCCTATAAGACCCCATGTATTTCCAACATCCCTTAAGAATCTTTTCATTTATACTATGAACTCTGTTATAAACCGTTTTTTTCTGGCCCTATGGTAGGAAGTTCCTCATTTATGCGACTTATCAGTGAGTTAGCTGACCTACGGAGAGACAGCTTATTTAGTTTTTGTCGACGACGATTATCAGTCCAGTATTTTCAATTATGCACACATTTTTCATCAAATTATTACAGTATAACCTCTACTTAATGAAATTCAAGGGACTGAAAATTTTCCAGTTCGTTCATTGGGAGTTCGTTCGTCAGATGTGTTTTGCACGTTGCATCACTCCAAGGGCAATGTAAATAATCCACTTCTTGTCTGTACCTTGAATTTCAGGGAATGTGGTTTGCAGAACTCAATTAAAGGTAAAATTTCCACTTGGTGGAAAACTTCCACGTGGTGGTTTGAACTCACAAAATCAGATGATCTCAAAGAAGCTACTTTAGTACTAAGGAGAAGGCCTTTGCCTGGGGACTCTCCTGCCCTTCCCTCTTGTTCATATTTTTCACCATTTCTCATTTTTCATGTGATGAAACATTTTGATATAAAAAGCTAGTCCCACAAGTACTTCAGACAAGTACCACAAATGTAATAAGCTGCCTTCCACTGATTGCTACTTTTTTCGTCTGAGCTATAACTTACAGGAACTGAGTGTCATTGTGTGGTGACTCTGCTGAACAAAGTGCTTTGGTACCAAACCACCCCTTAGTAAGTGATGAAAACGCATACATGGAAGAAGGCGCTCTCAAGCTTAGCTGTCAAATTGCACTGTTTGTTGAACATCCAAATTTTTATACAATCCAATGCCTTTGACATCCACCGAGCTCAATGGATTGCACCAGTCTTCTTGAACCGGTAGACAGCTTTCCAAGGAACAACATCGCCAGGGAACATTTCGATCAGCTCCAGGAGCTCCTTGTAATCCCTGCGTGGCTGATGTGTGAAAAAAGACTAAATAAAAAACAGAAAATGGGTGATGTAAATAAGTACGACAGTGCAAACTTAACATGCACTACCCATGTTAGCCCTGAGGCTTATCATAGAGAAGAGGATTCAGAAGGACCAGCCATCATATAAAGAGCAGCTGGCAGTTATTGAATGTGGAAGGATGTGGAGGAGCATCAGTGTGGAAAGGCGTGTGACAAGGATGTGCTTTGTCACCCATAATCTTCAATATTTACATTGAACGTGACCATTTGTTTGTTGCCTGTACTTCACTACAGGTGTTTGGTAACTGAACTTTTTGGATATAGAATTTAAGAACTTTGTTCGTGTTGGATATAGTCCCCAAGTGGCATTTAGACGCTGCTGTGTTGTTGGTTTCTGTAAAATTACAGAAAAAAGGACAAATGAAAGAAATTCAAATGAATGTATTTCAGGTAGTGACTTATTGAAATATAAATGCACTAACCTTGAACAAAATCCTTCCAGACTGGTCTAAAACTGCTGAAATAAGGGCATTCTAGAGTTTTGGAGTCCCCTACGAGATTAAAAAATACACTAAGGACTAGCTGAAATATGTGGTGGTGACTCATAAAATTAAAAAGTTCAGTGCCAAGAGCATCTTCCAGCAGCTTAACTGCCTCGATGTGCTTTCCAGTGTTCACTCCAGTAGTATCGCAGCAAACCCCATGCACTTTGCTGACAATTTGCCATTCCTGCAGTAACTTCAAAATGCTCTTGCAATCAGTACTTCTTGTCCCTAATTGGAGTTTTGGGACGCCAAGCAGTGTCTGTGCACACCGGAAAAGATGAAGGGGAGTGTCTCTTGCAAGTCTACCCTTGTAACAAAGGGGATTATGACTGACATGTGGCAATGGTTAGCAAAACTCATGACTGAAATTAAAACAAAATTAATCATAGCAGTGTCAGGCTGGACCTGGTGGAAGTTGTCAATATTCATGATGTATAAAACAATTAGCTTTCCTTTGTTACTTGGCAAACATTTCCCATCAAAGTGAACTACAAATGGTCCAGGAGTTTCCCGAAATGCATTTTTAATATGTGTAGCATACCATTTTGGTTCTGTATATTGTGTTTGCTACTGAACTGTATTTTCTGCAAATTTCAAGACTGTCTGGATCAATTCCAAGAGGGTGTGCAGTTTGTTCCATGAAGTGGGGGAGTAGTTTGGTGAGCTTTTGAAACATGATTAAGAAAACGAGCAGTGAGAGATCTTAGAGGAGAAATGTCCAAGTTAAGCCATGAGCAGAAGAATATTAGAATTTTTAGTGAAGCATTTTTTTTACATTTATTTCTCTCTTGTCTGTCACATTTCTTTGGAACAAATCATTATTGATATGTCTTATCTTGAAAACAAATTCTTTCAACGAATCCTCCTCCGACACCACCTAGGTTTCTTTTTGAAGGAAATTCTTTGATTAACTTCGACCTGGTTCCCGATTGTGGTTCCCTAAAATATTTTTTTCAACGATGAAATTGTTGACTTTATAACTTGGGAAACTAATCACTGCGCCAGTAACACTTTGCGCGAAAAAGCGGGGCCAAGCAGTATTAGCGTAATTCAGTGGCGAGCTGTGACAAGCTCTGAAATTCGTATTTTTTGACCTCGTAATGCTACAGAGCAGAATGCGGAAGCCAGATACTGAGTTTTATTGGTAGACGAGACCTATACTCCTGTCCCTTTTTTGGACACACGTCTTCGATGATTCGTAAAAATAAGGCAATATTTACATTTTGCCTATAATAACGATTTTGATCCCCAAACACACCCCAAAGCCAAACTAAATAAAAAATGGCTGATTTACCAGAAGCTGGATGAAAAGTTCAAGGCACTCCATACACCAGAGACGGACGTTACCATCGACGAGAGCCTGCTTTGTACAAGGGAAGATTGGGGTGGCGGCAGTTCATGCCTATGAAAAGAGCTTCATTTGGCAAATATTTGTTCTTTGTGAATCGAGAACTGGATGCGTGTGGTCAGCGACAATTTACACGGGAAAGGGGACTGTGTTGGATAAAGACTGCCTATTTACCCATGGCCTCAAAAGTGATGATGACTCTAATGAAGCCATTATTTGGCCTATGATATTTCCTGACAACGGATAGCTTTTATACGTCTCCAGATCTAGCCAACTTGCTCGCATCACACTCCACTGACTGGTATGGAACACTGAGGAAAGGGAATCCAGCTCTCTTTAAAGAGAATCAAGTAAAAGAAAGTTTCTTGATTTTCGCCATAAAATGAATTTTGCTATAACATTTTCAGGGCGAAAGTCGTCGTCATGCGGGTTGCATAACTCCCATGAAAGTTTTTGCGTTGTTTCTTCATTTACTATGGACTAAAATTAATAGTTAACATGAACGTTGTCGGCAAAGTATATACTATTGTAATATAAACTAAATGTATTCCTCAAAAGACGTCTAACTAAGGTTAACGGGAAGGAAAGTTATACTGATATGCAAGTGGCCTAATTCTCTTAAGTTAAGGGGCAACAATCAGAAATTATTGAATAAATCAATAGTTATTTGGAATAAAAAATTAAGGAAAACATTTTCGGATTTGCCTCTCTTTAATGCTTCTGAATCTGAAATAAAAAATATGACTTTTTTTTGACCATTTTTGTAAAAAAAACCTGTCAGGGAAGTGGTTAAAATGTCAGCATTGCTGATACTTAGCACTTGAAATTAATATACTTATATGCAGGGGTGGCGTGGGTGCTCAGGGGCCTGGGCCGCTCCACGTCCAGAGGGGTCTGGTTTTTGTGACCCCCCTCCCCCATTCTGAAAAAATGTGTGCGTTAAACTACAGTTTCATAGGTATTTATGTGCAGTCCTTCCCACCCTGGCCACGCTGCCCCTGCTTATATGTAACGGTTCAAAAACTGTCCCTCACTTTTCCTTTCCTAAAATACGGGAATGAAGGAGCGTAATATTGGGGGGAGTTTCAGGAAATCCGCCAATAAATTATTCCCACCCAGTGACTCTCGATTGAAGAATTATTCACTTTAGGGCAGGTGAATTTAGACGCACGCAGACTTTTTAATTTTACACTGAGGGCACTAAGTGGGATCTCCCGAATCCCACGGCCAGTGCCTGATTCCTTTCAAATCAGACGTGGGAAAAAGATGTGATGAGGCTGGTAGCGGCTTCAAATGACGAAAGCGTACGTTAATTTTGAGATCAATTTTAATTAGCAAAGCACAGAATATGCTATTACAAAACACTTTTCACCGGACAAATAAAATAAAATAAACCCTTATTTAATCTTGAAGATGCGTTAGAATCACTGCGTCTCCCTCCCCTCCAAAATACAGGAAAATTGAACCAGTCATAAAAATGAAAAAATGACCCTTTAAATGGCTTCACCTCTGACATGGAATTCAGAAATAACCATGATAGTCAATGTCTACTCCTATAACAATTGAAATAAAATAACCCTTTTCACATTTCTCCTAAGAGCAGTTTATGAGGACCGGCAGAGGATCTTCTTGTATCTTCGGGACATTATATGAAACAGAAATTAGCATTCTCACTGTATAGGAACTTCAGGAAAGGGGAATAAGATAGGGGATGGCACTGATGAACTGGTAATGGATTGGTCGTCTTGCACACTATCGACTGGAGTTGAGAAAGAGAAGATGGTGGGGAAGGGCACGTGGCATGAGGAATTCTTACTTTGTTTCTACCGAGCGGGGATGACAGTGGAGCGGGGATGACAGTGGATCTGGATGTGGAGAAATCAGGTGGGCAAAGACAGTGAATAATCTCAGCTGCTCGTGGTGACCCGTAGTTCTCAAATTCTTGTACAGTAAGTCCTCGACTTACGCGGTTAATTCGTCCCAAAAATTTCCGCATAAGTCGAAATCCGCGTAAGTCGAAACACAACAACTTACATATCCATTTTTGAACCATTAGCGGTGCAACTTTTACTGCGATTGGCGGCGAACGGCGACGTTTACAGTAAACGCCATCTTTTGAGAGGCCGTTAAGTTAACATGATACGAAAATTCCGATTGTAACACAAATCCAATATTTATCTCACCGGATATTTAAATCAAAAATAAGTATTATTACACAAAATGTTAAAAAACTGAAAATTTGTTAAAACTATCATACTAATGTGAATGCCTGTTCATAATTGGTAAAAAAATCTTAATAAATACGTATATGCTCTTTGATTCGACTTTTACCATGTACAATTGTTCTAACTGTTGACTCATTCGTCCCATAAGCTTGAGAAATTTCAACAAACATATCACCTTTGTAATGTCTCTTAATAATTTCCAGTTTCGTTTACAAACTTATATCCTTACTTTTCTTTTTGCCACTCGTATAAATCTCACCACTCTTTCGTTTCTCAGCCATTATGAGGGTTTACATCCATAATAAACACAAGACGATTTTCATGATTTTACGAGAAAACTTTCTCGAACTTGATAAATAACGATCAAGTCACAACGGAAACACAAGTTCGTCTATCTGCTGCTCGAACGTATTTTTTTTGCTGTGATGGACAACAGGCGTCACCTATGGAGTAGAAAATTAACTATGCGTCGACTTACGCGGGAAGGCCAAACTAAGCCAAAAAAAGACGTCGATGCCACGAAAGATCGGAGACAGGCTCACGTTTTCTCCGCGTTTCTTTCGCCGTGACAGATATGCGGCGACAGCTAGTAAAAAGTCAAACACATAGGTTCTTATGGAGCCAAAGGCCATGGACATGCTTGCGTTTCCTCAGAATTTCTGTTGCCGTGACATAAACTCTGGGTGGGGGTCTGCGACTTTGTCGCGGAGGAGGTGACGCCAAACTGCGAGCGTTCTGAACGCTATCTCGTCGGCGTAATGAGTTCGGAAAGTGATGATCTACTAATCGCGCTCGCTGTTTCTTGGTATTGAAGAAAAAGAAACGTTGCTCATCAGTGTTTTGTCGTGACGCGCCTAAAACGCGACATGCAGCGTTTTAAAATTCGCCACTAGTCGCTGGTCGCAAGCTTGACCGACCCAATGCTATTCTATGCGTTTCACTTTCGGCGCACTGTCGCCGCGTATTTGTCGCGGAGAAAGCGCTGCATGTCGTGTTTATGGCGCGACACGATAAATAATCGATGTACACTCCCCATACCGAGGACTGACGAATGTGCCGCTGATTATCGTGCCGTGGTAGTAGAGTGGGCGTTCCGAACGGCCGTAGTTTGGCATCAGTTCTTGCGCGCCTGACCATGAATCGCGGGTCGTCACCCGGTGTATCTGTCGCGGCAACAGAAAAAAGGAGAAAGCGCAAGCATGTCACCAGCCTAACTGAACATCCGCGTAACTCCGGATCCGCGTTACTCGGATCCGCGTAAGTCGAGGACTTAACTGTACTCTCCAATCCTCTGGATGAAGCTCCTCAATTCACTCCTCCCCAACTTCTATATCTCCCACTGGTGTGTGCTATGCTTCCATCCTTGGGCAGCTTGTCGCACCATCTGTGGCCTCCTCTCACAGTTCGTTTATCAGTTCAGCCAGTCCTCGTCTCCTCAAATCTTTAAAACCAGTCCTCGCTTGGACTCTTGCTTTGGCTGTTATATGCCCCTCGAGCTTTACCGACAGGGCCACACTTGGGGAGTCATCTGCTATCACAGACAATTGACACTTGTCGTCCACGTTATCAGATGCAGGCAACTCGAACTCACTGTTTGCACAACACTTCACTTGCACCTTTACTCATTCACTCATAACGTATAACATACAAGTAAATATCACAATAATATTAATAAATTATAACAAAGAGATGAAATATCGTTGACAAAAAAAATATATCCTTTCGCAGAAAGAAAACCTGACCCAGTCTCCGCCAAAAATGACAACAGACGTGCAGTTGGCAATTGTAAATTAAAATGAAAGTCGTAGCAGAACCGTGGATTTGCACAGTATATAAAAATTATTATTATTTAAACTGTTAATACTTAATTTTTTTCTTCCAAGTACACATGACCCTGGCATTATAGAGCACACAACAATCCCTCTCAAGTTTCAATGGAGCCATTTGCTTATAAGGAAGCAGTTTCACTTTTTTTAAAGACAACTTGAAAATTTTCGTGATAAAAAATCATTTCCTGCAAACTGTTAAAAATAAACCTGGATTTGTCTACTTCAAAATCGGAAATTAGCTAAGTGAAAAGTAACCTTATCAGGCACTCAAATGAGGATGACTTGATTTTATGCACCAAAAACTATGATATTTTTAAGATAAAATTAAGTAAAAGAGCATATAAGGCGATGGATCTTAAGTCTTAATTGGTGTCATACCATTGCTGTAACCCTCTATAATTACTTCCTTTGTGAAACACCCACTCACTCAAAAGCCAGGCCTCTGGAAGTTAGGAGAAGTGATATTTTTATGGAAAATTGCTATTTTTCATAATTTGAAACCGCTCCGCGACCTCAATACGTTGTCGGATTTAGTCTAATTTTTTTCCCTTTATTTTATACCAGATTGGAACCTAGAATCAATTCAGCCAGTCGACATTTCGAAAAGTCCTGCTTTTGTAATCGCTCTAGTCCAGGAGTTTCCCGAAATGCATTTTTAATATGTGTAGTATACCATTTTGGTTCTGTATATTGTGTTTGCTACTGAACTGTATTTTTTGCAAATTTCAAGACTGTCTGGATCAATTCCAAGAGGGTGTGCAGTTTGTTCCATGAAGTGGGGGAGTAGTTTGGTGAGCTTTTGAAACATGATTCTTGAAGATTGCACTCAACTTACAAATTAAGACTTGCTGCACATACAGTTATTAAAATATCTCATGGTAACACTGAAGATACCTCTGAAAGGGTTTAGGAACGGTAAAGACTGAATGGAGAGGAATCTTATTGTTCTCTTTTTGTGGAATGCTTTCATTCAATCTCTTTGAACACAATTACAAAGTTGTAAATTTTACCATGTGTCTGTTATGTTTAACATCCAGCTTGTTGTTTGTTTGTTGCAGTGTGAGAAACTGAGGAAGAAGCGATCAAGTTTAGTGGGAGCATTCGTGTCAACACATGGGAAATCCATTGATGATGTTGATCGTAGCATTGTGGAAGCAAGGCAAGTGCAATATGTTGGTCGTCATTTTCTCTCACTAGTTTCCATTATTTGCTTAATATAGAGAAAATTGTGTTAGAATGTATATTCAAGCTTAACAGAGGTTTCTTGTGTCTCACTCTGTGTGAAAGCTTTATCAATATATACTTTTATGTGGAACTATTAACAAATCCATTCATTGATTCAGTATTGCCATTTCATAGTTAAAAATTTACTAATGCCATAGTTAATGACATTGTGTCAATGCTGTTGGACCATGATGGTAGAACAATGAGCATATGTGAACTCATGAGTGGGATATTTTTATTTTATTTTTTGTCATAGTTTATTACGAAATGACCCTGACCACCTGGCAAATGACTTTGGGACCCTCTACAGCCTGGGGCCCAATAGTGCACGTTTTTATTGGTCTGTTTTCAGCAACTTTTACCTTATGAGTTCCACTCATAGAGGTACAATAGCCTTAGCCACCTCTTGATTGAAGCACTTTCCTTAAATGTAGGCACCCATCCATTCAAAGTTTATTTCATCTGGTGACAGACAATACATTTGCACAAAGTAAATAGCGTTTTCAAGTTTTAATTGCTTTCTTTTAAAGAATTCAGCATGTACTGTTTTAGCTTTCAAAAATTTTAATTGAAAAATGAAAAAATTAATTTTTTATGCAGTTCCCGGGTATTTGAACAAAAATGATATATGTATTTTGACGCATACAGTCATTTGCATCGTAGAGGTATCTCAGGCAACTGACAGTAAAAATATTCTGTAATAACATCACGAAAAGGCATCTGCCTGGGTTTTGCAGAAAAAGTTGCTGCACATCATAAGTGCTTTGTCTCAGGATCCAAGGATCTACAATTATTTCCTTAAATTTCTTTAGCCCAGAGGTCTAATTACAGCACTTAAAAATCTTGCTGCACGTACAGTTATTAAAATATCTCATGTGTTAAATATTGTTACAAAAGAGCATAATCAAAACACTATGAAATTCAGCTATTGGACAAAGTACAAGGTCTGTTAAAAAAATAACCGAACTTTTTGTATTGCAAGGCAACTGATAGTTCTAGTGATGTCTGGTTTATGGCTCTGCATTCTTTAGAACCTCCCAAGTAACCATGGTTTTTCCGATTGTTTTTATTTTGTTTAGTTTCTGTTATATCGTTATTTAAGTGGAAGATGCTCTAGTCATTGTGATGATTTTTGCTAAGTCCA
Source organism: Pyrrhosoma nymphula (assembly GCA_963573305.1). Taxonomy (NCBI): domain Eukaryota; kingdom Metazoa; phylum Arthropoda; class Insecta; order Odonata; family Coenagrionidae; genus Pyrrhosoma; species Pyrrhosoma nymphula. The sequence goes on along the minus strand of OY754334.1, from coordinate 89,242,953 downwards.
AGTTACAGGAGCAATTTTGCTACATGAAATTTGGAAAAACTATTACAGAAACCTTCAAACTTTTGAAGGAGGGTTACAGAGATAATGCTCTTAGTTATATGCAGTAAATTATGAATGGTTTACGTACTTCAAAAGTGGTCAACAGTCCAATCATGGCATAATAAGAACTATGACAATGCAATTTTCCACAGATAAAAATTTTTAATCGACCCGGGTTTCGATGCACTGCATCATCACCTGATGATGATGCAGTGCATCGAAACCCGGGTCGATTAAAAATTTTTATCTGTGGAAAATTGCATCGTCATAGTTCTTATTATGTTCATATTCCACAACATCTCGCCTGATTCCTCCCTTTTTGTCCAATCATGGCAGTGGGTTGGGAAAGGATCTCCACACATGAAAAAAGCCCAAGTCTTGCTCCAATGTCAAGGTGATGCTCACAGTTTTCTTTGATTTTGATGGCACTGTGCATTTTGAAATTCTCTCTGAAGGGAAAACATTCAATTGCTAGCACAGCGAAGGTGTGTTTTAAAAGGTTGCGCCAGAAAATGTTGCAAAAAGAGACCAGTGTTGTGGTGCAACAATTCGTGGTTCTTCCACCACAACAATGTACAATGCACACTCAGCCTTGTCAATTGGTGAGTTTTGTGTAAAAAACCAAATGACTGTCCTCCCCCAGCCTCCCTACTCACCTGAGCTTCCCCTGTGTGACTTCTTTTTATTCCCCAAATTAAAATCTGTGCTTTATGGACATTGTTATGACACCATTGACGATATTAAAAAAGTCTTCAGCATGGAAACTGTGGGCAATAATGAAAAAGCTGGAGATTTTAAATGACCATCCTCAAAATTCATCATAGGAGAAGTATAGTTTGATGGACAAGATACCTTTTTCAGTCCAGTTTTGAAAATTTGTAAACTTTTACAGTTTCTCAAACTGTGTCGTTGCCTGTTGAAAAGGCCTAGGCCTTGGGATTTTGGACCTTCAGAAGCAAATTTGGTTCTGACATGGTTGTGGTGAATATCATTATGACTATGCATGCTATGATCATGAACGTTTGAAATTTTGGGAATTCGTTGTGGCTACACTTAACAAATAGTAGGAGAGAATATAAATGCAAGAGAGAGGGAGAATATTTTTTCTGAATATTGACCAGCAGGGAGCTTTATAGGGAGCAAAGGTAACCCAGCAAACTATTTTATTTTGATATCTAAATAGTTTCACTGAGGTGTAGGAAGAGCCCCTGTGCATAAAAGGTAGAAAAAATTTTACAATAAGTAAGTTGAATGCTCATTTAAATGACCTTTTTTCAATTTATTTTCACTTTGAACTGCACACTAATAAGTTGAAATAGCAGAAATTAGTTTTGGATTTTGGGAAAGATCAAAATTGAAAATTCAGCTTCAAATTTGAATATATTTAAGGTGAGGAAGATTAAACTGCTACAGGAAAGAGAATCGCCTTTTAGCTTCACCATTTTTTCCTTAAACCATATTTAAAGATTTGAGGCACGTTTTTGGGTATCTTTTTTTAATATAAGATTCTGTGATTTTTTTGTTTCTAGGACATCCTTAAATGAAGTAACGCAAGAACTTCAGGAGCGAGTTTACCGGTGGAAGCAAATGGAACTTCTTTGCGGTTTTAACATCATTAATAATGCTGGGCTGGCTTACTTAGAGACAATTCTTTACCGTGGCATGACGAACGGGAGACCTGCTGCAGGAATGAGAGGTAGGTGGAATGCCAGTAACTTTAATCTGCTGCTAATTTTTGAGTTAAATTTTTTTTATCTCTAAATACAGTGCTTGATAACTCTGTTAAAGAATTGTTGTGCATTGGTATGTATGATAAAGAATTGGGCTAAACTGGCAGAAATACTTATGCATAAAGAAATATTCACAAGAAAAATGTGTGTTGAAGTTTTTGCTTACTTACATGTTGTCAAACTTGGCCCTAATTGATTTATGCAAGCTACAGGTAAATTAAGAGTAGATGATGATGCATGATTTAATATCTAAGTTTCTAAATTCTTAGTAAATAAACAACTTGTACCTAATTAATACAGAAAGCTTTTGATCTCAGTGGTTTTGTTGTTGTTATTGGGTGTGCCCTAGCCATAATTTTGTAATTCATTAGATTTTCAAGTCAATTCTCAAAACTAATTTTAAATGTGTGTATAATATCCTATGGATTGTAATGAATAATACTTGTTCTTCTGTATTTCTCCTTTCTAATATCACCACTAGTATGTATTACCAAATGAAGTATGTTGGTATGAAGTTTGTTCTTTTTATCGTAAGAACATGTATATATGGTGAATTTTCCTAAAATATTTTACTACCTTAGTCTGTTTCATGGAAAAAGTGTCTGTACACAGTCAGAATGCAGTCAGCATGAGTTCAGCAAGTTTTACTTAAAACAGGAAAAGAATTTGACTCTACATAATTAATATAACATTTGTAATGTAATTAATTGATTAATGTAACATTTTTAATTTGATAAAAATTTGAAAAATGCTCATGCCTTCATTTGACATAGCTTATTGATGTAATATGTTTCCACAAGGCAAACAGTCATGAATTGTATTATTCTGCATTGAAGATAGTCGCCAATATGATGAATATAGGTACATGAAAACGATAATGGAGAAACTCTAAATGCGGTAACATCTGTCCACAATGGTTAGGTGCAGCTGTCACTAGACACTAGAATGACCGGAATAGACCCACTAGAACAACTTACGAAGCCATATTGGCTGATTTCCTTTTTTCATGCTAAACACATGATATTCTGTCATAGTTTCCTTCTGTATGGTGGGAATAATAATTTATGTATCTACCTCTGATTTTCTTTTCAATTGCCTATTATCGTTAAATGTTGAATTGCATCTGGCATTTTGAAGCTCAATGATGACTCGTGCATGGTAAATTTGATCTTTTGCTGGTTTTGTCTATTTATGTATTTGGCATTTGTCTTTGAAAAATAAAAATGGTATGTTTCTGGCTTCCCTGATTATGCCCAGGAAATATCTTTTCTTTTTTCCTGTAAAGCACTTAGTTTTTTTCAATCTGTCAGGTTTTGGCCCTGACTGGACATCAGACCCAATGTCATATTGGGTTGTTTTTTTATTTTTAATTTGTAGAGCTTCTTGGTGATCCTCAATATAGCACTGCTATGTCTGTTTTTCAAACATTCACTGTCCCATTTTATAGCTCTCGCAAAAGTTCCTGGTGCAGACCTGTATGGCAAGGAGGGGAGGTAGAAGTACAGTGTGTCCTCATTTAACGTTGTTAACTCGTTCCTGAAAACTATGTTTTGCGAAACAACGTTAAACGATGCAATATTTCCCATAAGGAACAATGTAAAAAATTAAAAGTGGTTCCAAACTTAACAATTCTTCATTTCAGCACAATAGCGATTTCTGCACAGCACAGAAATAAAAGGCTGGATGTATGGCATTATTGAATGAAATGTTCAAACTAAATTTCTAAAATATTTTAATGGCAAAGCCTTGATATTTTCACTCACAAAAGTTATTTTGAAATTATTCTCTATCCTGGCAGCACGGAAACTAAGGTGATAGGAACTTACTGTTGATAATTAAACATACAGGGGACCTGGTTGAAAGGTGTTATCAATGGAATAATGCTCAAAAATGGCCTATTTCCTAAAAAATTGATGTGTTTTTATGCACTACTTCGCGCCATCCTCCGCTGATTTACTACAATTTTAGTTACGCGTTAATTTTAGTTTAGTATATCTTATAGGTAGATGAAACAAACTAAAAAGGCATTTTTAAAACAATAAGTGCCGGGTTTCCCTCCTATATTTCCGATATTTAGTGCTTTTAGCACCAGTTCCCCTCTGAGTAAATAGAAATTTTTGCCCTTCACTGCGAGAGCGCGCACGCGCGAACGTTTTCAATCACCATAAAAAAAACATGTTTTCAATTCACCTCAAAGAGCACACGGTGAGCTTCGATACACTTTAAATCAAAAGTTCTTGCACCGATGAGATATTTTCAAATTTCATTTCTACAATGTCTCACGAGTATTTTAAGACCCGAAATAAAATAATCGGTAGAGGGATTCACGAAAAATATTGATTTATATAGTTTATACGGCATTTTTCGATTAGTAAATGTCAGTATTAAAAATTCCAGTTAGGAACATGTTCAAATATTTTCAATTAGAGTAATCTAATATGCATACCATTAAATTGAACTGGAAATAAAAAATTAGAAACAAATTTTATTTTATTTTCTCGAACCTAGAACACGAGCAATGATTTGAGTCACTTCTTTCATGAAACTCCGATTTTACTACCATTCTGTATAGCATACATAATATTATTACATAATCTGTACTAACTTTCTTATGCAAGATAAAAGAGATTACTGTATAATAAATAATTGTTGTAGATCATATTCAAATAATGATTTTAGAAAAATAAAAAGCCACTTCAGTAATAATTGACTTATCGTTTATTCATACATCAATAATACTAAAAGCCATTGAAATTAGTGCCAACCATTATATTCAGAAAAAGCACGAAGTAATCTTTCTGTGAATTCTGGATGAGAGATGTCATACTTAATATGCTTTTCCCTTATAGGTTTGAAATCAGCGTGGACAGATTCCACTGACTATTCACTGTAGAAACCAAGCCCTGCCGCATATTGTCGCAAAAATAGGGTATGAGAAAAAATATTGCGTGGTCTTCAGGTGTTGCCGTATTGAGCATGATATAACTCTCTTTGAATGCGGAAATCTTATTTTTGAAGTCGGGATCCAAGTTTTTACCAAAGTAGGCATGAACAACATTTATAAAATTTTCAAATACAGTTACACTCTTCAAGCATCCCAAATTTTGACTCCTTGATCGCAGTAAATCAAGTTTTACCAACAATGTTTTGCACAAATTGCCGTTAAAATGTGAACTCCCTTGACGTAAATCGCGAATCACAATGCATGTTTCTGCCCACTGAAGAGCATCTTGCTCAAATTCATTCAATAAATGTTTACATAATGTTTGAACGACATCTATCATTAAATGCAATACTGACGGAGGAACGATTTCGAGAAATTTTTTATCTTGAGGAGCAGAAAAAAGAGGACTGTGGATGCAGTTTTTGTAAAATTTTGAATCTGTTTTCTTAGCTCATGCCGAAGACCACCTAATGTATTTTACTAACGTATTAGCTATTATTCTATACGCATCACAAGTATTTAAATTATCTTTGGTTTCGTAACACCGAGTACACGAGTAGTAACTGATATGCGACATTCTACCAACCAGAATGTAGGCCAATTTAAGATCGGTTGCGATTATTCCCGCAAAGTTGATAATATTTGTTGCAGACCAGAGGGATACATTCTCATATTATTCCAGAGAATTAGGTGCCAAATTTATTATAATTATTTAATATAATAATAAACATAATTTTATAAACACCCGATCCTTAAAGCGTTTAGTTTTTTTTAAACCATACCATTTTTTTTAAATCCAACTCCATCATCAATTCCGAACTTCAAATGTTACTTAGACAAAGAACGTTTTTCTTTAATATTCCTGTGTTAAACCCTCAATATCTATGCCGTAAGTGACTGTTTCAGGCACAGATGAAGCTTTGTCAGCTTTCACGTATGTGAAATTAAACGTTTTTGTGCTGAAATATTTATCGGCACAGTGACTCTTAACTGAGTGTATCTTTTTAAATTTGGTTTAATAACTTTTGCAGTTTTTGTGGCTACGCGTATAACTGTAGCCATTTTCAACGTCTTAGTTTGACTCAAATGTAAACTGGTCTGTATTTAAAATAATCATCGGCAGAAAACAACTGTTTTCAATAGGAGTTTCATTAACTCTTTAATTAATTGATATTCGCAAACGTCTACCGTGTGGTTGATACAACGATATGGTTGGAGATTGCTGTTATTTTTCATTTAATTTTATTCATCACTATCATTTCGTTTCAGTAGAGATGACACAACTTTATCTGTAGTTTGTGAATCGGTGCTTTTTAAGTTTCAGTCAAGTTCTCCTAGTGCTCTGTCCAGGTACAAGGAGACAGAATGCACGTAACCGTACAGGGAATTATGAGGATAGAAATATTTCAAATTTTACTCATCAGATAATTTAAAAAAAGGATGATAAAAATAACATGAAAATATTTATTTGACATCAAAAATTAAATTTTTATTGACCTGACAAAGTTCTGTTCAATATTTTAAAAATGTTTTAAATGTTTGAAATATTATCCTACCTGCTTAAAAATTCGTCGTTTCGGCTGGTATACTCTTTCATTATGGCAAAATATTAGCCTTTGCAAAGTTTCCAAATACTGAATTTAGGGAAATGTCACGTAAGTTACAGACACACAGAGTTACTTTCGGATCTAGTATATTTCTTGATAGGCTTCAGCACGGAAAATTTTGGCAATCTTACAGTCTTTTCTTCGATGCTTTAAACAGTACAGATCTCGTATGCAACTGCACAAAACAAGGGAGAGTCGATCAACTGCGTCATTCTATTCAAACTGTTCCCGAACAAGTTTTTTCAATCCTCTTATTATGGGGATTATTGTTTTAGTTTGACCAAATCATAATAAGGAAATATGTGGGAGATTTTCCTCGTGTGTCCTTGCCGTCGGCATTTTGACTCACGACTGTTATAAATAAACAATTGATATGTATTTCCATGGTAACAAAACAGAAAAAAGTTCAAAACATTTGATTTAAAGACGTTTAATGAAAACTATACGTGATAATCTGTATGGAATACACAAAAATCGAGTTTTTTCGTGAATCCCTCTACCGATTATTTTATTTCGGGTCTTAAAATACTCGTGAGACACCGTACAAATGATATTTGAAAAGATCTCATTGGTGCAAGAACTTTTGATTTAAAGTGTAGCGAAGCTCACCGTGAGCAGTCAGTGAATCAACGTTTTCTACCACCAATTCTATTTTATGGCGGCACGGGATTTTCAGGTATTTTTTCATGTAGATATCTGCCCCTGGATCTACCATTCAGAATTGTACAGTAACATTGGTTTCAGTTTTAAATCACCCGATGCATTAACCCCCAATATCAGCGTCATGCGATCTTTGGCCATCTTAAACCCAGAAATGGACTTCTCTTCTATCGAAACGTAGGTTTTTGTGGGCATGCACTTCCAAAATATTTTTGCATTATAAATGCACTGCACTTAGAGGAGTAGCAAGTCTCCCAAAGTCATTCATTTTTTCTTTGTCCTTTAAAATGGTCCTTATCGTCGTCGCCTGAAAACCTAGAACTCAGCCGATTTCCACGGCAGTTGGACCTTGTTCACTTCGTCTGTTTAAAACTTTTTAATAATGTCAAGTTTTTGTTCTAACATTACCGTTTTCCGTTTTTTTCACCTCCGATGATACACTAGGATCGCCACTTCTCCTTGTAGACATAGTTTTTATTTAGAAACTGCAAATATGACAGTTATAAAACAAATAACGCGATAATTATTCGCAGAGGTGATCCTTTTACACACGCTATGGAGAGTAAGGTGGTAGGTAACGCCAAACTTTTCCACCGAATGGAAATTACGTATCAGACACGCCTAAGTTGTATTCGTTATTCGTTTTTTTTTTGGTCGGGCATAATTTGAACAACATTTTTGTGAAGCACTGATGAGGATGAACGATCTAGAGTTTTAATTGCTGGACAACGTTATCGCGAAACAATGTTAAACGAGGACACACTGTAGAGGGGGTGAAGGGGAAGAGAGGGAGGCAAAGAGAGAGAGTGAGTCAGGGGAACCAAACTACAGTGAAACCCCGCTTTTACGTTCCTGGAATTTAAGTTTTCCCGTGATTTACAACATTTTCTTCCGGTCCCAAAAATGTTTGAATTATTTCAATGTATTTTCATCCCACTATTTACACTTTCAAATCCCGCCATTTACGACATTTGAAGGCAAGAAAGATGGCGGCTGGCGCACTTCAATTGGTGACCCTTTTAATGTTAAATATGGATAAAATACATGCTTAAACATGATGTATGAATGCTGATATATTTGGTTTCCTCATAAAAACATAATCATTCGTTTGATGGAAGTACATTACATCGATAGCATTGCTGAAAAGTATATATGCCGAATATTGTAATGTTTGCGATCGAAATTATCTTATGGTACGTAGAATGGTACTAAGGAGCCGTACTAGCTTTCTAAACAGTACATTGAAAATGTAGTGGGTGCCATAAATATATTTAATTAGATGTTATTTGGCCAACTACCACTATCATTTTGGCGAAAAGGTTAACATTTATGTTAACTCTTGTTCTCATACTTCGCAGTGATCTTTTTCTTATTTCTCATGACTCACCCACTAATGCCATTTATCTTGCATTTTTAGGTTTTTAGTTACTTCAAATTTTGTTTTATTTAATGTGCAATTACTTACGGCAGTCGTGAGGAAACCTATTTTTAAATGGCAAACAAGCATGCGAGGTAATCGTTATCATTGGAAGAAGAAATCAACATTGTGAAAAGGGAATTGACTCTAATACGGGCTCTCGCATATCCCTGACTGAAGAACTTGATATTCCAGGTTCAACGTGGAACACAATTGTAAAAATCCCGTAAATGTATAGAGAAAAGTTCTAAGGACTGCGGCCCTACTTTTTTTTAAATAATGCCACGCAAGACCCTATAGACTTCAAATGGGACCCTTGTCATGGGGCCAAGCACAGCGAAGGTCACCTTACTGTTTTATTAGGAGCTAATGCAGATGGCAGTGTAAGACTGAAGCCCTTTTTGAAAAGTCCAAAAATCCACGTTGTTTTAAAAACATTAAGACCTTGCCTACAACCTATGCAGCCAACACAAAGGCACGGATGACATAGACTATTGTTGAAGAAAAAATGTATGCCCTTGATGCAAAGATATATATGTGGGTAGACACCACCTCAAATTAAGTTAAGTTAAAATATGATGATGCTTTTAATTTTTGTTAACTTTCGTTTATTCATTTATTTATGTCTCTATTTGGTGACCCATCAAATATTAAACATCACCTGTTAAAGAAAATAAAATTATTTAACATTAGGCTATGATTTTGCTTCTATTTCCCACAAATTAAGATTTCCCTCGATTTACATTTTCCCGCGATTTACACTTTTTTTCCTTCGTCCCCGTCAAAAGTGTAAAAGAGAGGTTTTACTGTATTTTGTGACAAAAGCTATTTAACTTCCTTTACACAATCCGGAATTAGCACAATAAATGAGCAGTGAGGCTATTTATTCTGAATTCTTCACATCTCTCAGCTCTTCTCTTTTAGGATTGGGATGATTTTTGTTTTGTGTCACTTCATTTGTCTTTTTTATTACACAGTAGATTTTAGTAAGTTTAGCCTCGTTTTGAATCATCATGGAGGATATCCACCTAGTGACGCCTAAAACCATGGTATAATTCTTCTCAGAACACACAAACCAGTGATGGGTTTTCCATTTGATCTATCTTCAGCCCAACTGTTTTATAAATAGCAATACATACATGAGTGGAAGTGAGATGTCAAGGCTTCATAAGCTGAAGGGCTAGATTCTATCAAACCAATGGTTGGCAAGTTCACTTGTTGGAATGAAGACATGATGTTTTCAAAAATAAACTTTGTTTTATTCCACGTAGCTGCTACTTTGCTACTTTTCTTTCAAGTCAGTGATCAGAAGCCTCGTTCACATTTAGGGCATTCCTCTTGTCATTCTTTTCAGCCAATTTCCATTACATGACTGTCTTCATCTGCATCTCCTATAAAACTTCTTTCAGTGTGGTTGGTAGGGTTCTTCATTTTATCATTCCTCTTTTAATTTCTCTATTGCATATAGGATCTTTCCATTTAATTCTGAACACATAATTTTGTTTCTCCTTTCTCTGCAATTTGCTCTAGTCTGCTCCTGATTCAGACTAGTTCCCCAATCCATTTCTTGATTTTTCACAGATTTTTGATAGTAAGCATTTGCTGTGCAAGTTCTTCCTTTTTTCACTGTTTATTTTTTGTGCTGTGAATCCTTTCTTCTTTTTTTTTTGGGAAAAAAATTACCCATTTCCCAGAATTTTTGTGTTAACTCCCGAACTTACAGAAAGTGTGTGGAAGGTAACTGATATGAAAAAATAGAAGTTATGGTTTTAAAAGTATATTATTTATATGTGAATGTGTAATTATGTATTTCAATAACTTTGTGACTATATCTATCCTCAACCGAACTCCAATGTCCCATGTACTTACGTATTGGTTTTCCAACCTCAGTTTGGCTATCTGAAGGTTTCTTCAACAATGAAAACCCTACATCTTATGTATAACACGTTTCATGTACATTTACCTGTAACTTGCACATTACCTTATGAAAGTTATTGAACTGAGAGAAATGTCATCTTGTTTATGCTAGAACTGTATTGATATAAATCTACTACGTGAATAGTTCTTCTTCAGTAAAAATTTCAAATACAAACCTAATGGTGTGACCTTTTAGCACCATGGACTGACAAGACTCTTTGGCCATTCATGGCACACAGCTTTCACGTAATGCTAACCCATTACTACTCAATTGCCATTTGAAGGTTGGATGTGACAGTTCTTTCCAGGGCTGAAAATATAAGGATTATGTTGGCTGTTGCCTATTAGACCATAGGAGATGTACAATTACCAAGTTGTTCTCCAAACTTTAGGTAACTTGACCCGCTTTCACTTGTTTTTGGCACAACCTTAAACATTAGAAGTGTGCACCACCGTTCATCATTTTATTTTCTGAAATAAAATGTTATGCTCTGTGGCATGCTAATTTTTATAATTCTCACTTGATTGCAAACAAGAGACTAGGAATTTCAATTTTTGATAGCCACTTTTATAGTTAAGAGTAGATGATTGATTTAGCTACTTCTAAAATTTCCCTTCAGATCTAATGCTGTTGAAGTGCCGTGAAAGTCATGGGAGTGTACAATTTCAAATTTGAAACATTTAATGTGTACTTTATTGTGGAGGCAACTTGGAATACCTCGGTAACTAAAGGCGAGTTTCAAGCAAGAGTTTGTCTTTGATTTATGTATATGTATCTTGCTTTGTAAATGTTTTTAAAAATATTACTAACCTCAATTATTTCAGGGTTTCCTGAGTACTTTAATGGTATATAATACTTGTTTCATTAATAGAGCATGAATGCATTTACTCTGGAGGGAATTATCCAAGAGCTGGGTCTTGTATTAAGTAAGATGAAAGTTGGCTGGCAGGTACTAGAATGGTGATATAAGAATCATTCCAATTTATGGGTTGTAAAAACAATAGTTTGAGCAAAAAAATTAGATAAATTGTGTTTAGCTTTATTTTAGACATTATAAATCACTTATCTGTGGGCTTCATTGTGATAAAAAATTACAACTATTTATTGCATCTACAGCGGTTATTGCTCTTATTCCACACAGAAAGAATCACTAACTCTGGAACAGTAATCATTATAATAGCCCTTGCAGCATGGAAATAGTCTTTCTTCCTGTGAGTTAATTTGCATCAATACAAGCTTATTACATCAGCTATTTTTGAATTGACCAGAATAAAGAAATAGAGGTTTGCATGGAGCAAGAGATAAGGGATCAGCTTTTGCATTTGGAAAATAATGTATTAATGTTTGGATAAACAAATTAAAAGTATTTACTCTTTGGGTAGGCAAAATTACAAAATAGTACTAAAATAAAATAACATCTAATCATGGAACTTAAACATAGAATACTATTATAGTCGACTACTTTACCCCAAAACCACTTCAACAACATTTTACATTCTTTTTTTATTTAAACCATTAGGTTTATAATCCAAAAGGGAGGGGGTGATTTGTAAATGGTTATTCTAGGATATCTGCCTGCTGACTTTCACGAAAATTCTAGACCTGGTTATTGGATACTCCCCTTGTCAGTGTAGTGTGCCCATGAGTCACAAATGTAACTTAATTTTCCTTATTACCTACAAAAATCTTTAAAAGAAGATGTCTTTGTGGAACTTGCTTAATTATCCGAGATTTGATTTGTGAAGGTGTCTGGGTGGAATTTAAAATATTTGCCTGTGTCTAATAGTTCAGTTGATTGCTCCCTTTTACTCCATGTGATTCATTGTATGTCATTCCAAATTTGGAAACCCTGATCTTATGCTGGGTGGTAATCAATACATAATTTCCCTTAATATTTTGTGTTGTATCTGTAGCCATGCCTTTTGAAAATTCATAAGCATATTACAAGCATGTTCATTTTTGAGTTTTGAAAAATTACCTTATGATTTTCATTTCAAAACTATGAAGGTTCTTGTTAAAGCTAGGCTTCTTTTTTTTTATTTATTCCAAAAAAAAGTTTATAACCTTATTTTATGGCTTATAGTTCTAGCACCCTAGTATTGGCCACATAATTTGGAAAAAATAAATACCTACGTGTTACCCATCAATATTGTTTATGGAGAAGCTGAAAAGTGACATTTAACAAATAATGTTAACTCAAATGGCAACCTACAGTAATCTAGAATTCCATCACTTATTTTTTTGCTTTTGTCTCAATGTTAGATTTGTTTCATGGGAATACAATTCTCTTTGAAAAAAGATTACTGGTGTGTAGGTACTGCTGCTATACATTGTAACCATTGACAATTGTTAACCCTTTTGCACTGGAGCATTGCTATGGGAAATGTCCTTGTCATGAGTATTAAGAGCATTTCACTCTTCTCCTCTGTATGGAAATCTCTCATTGTAAAGAATTGCACCGGTATACTTTGTGTCCAATTTGGGACCCAAGTTTTCAGAACACGGAACCCTTTCCTCGGCCAGTGAGTAGAGGTAATCTCATTCCTTCGCCACAGTAGCAGGCCATGTCCATGGTCACCTATTTGTTTATGTGGTGGATTGACAAAAAAATATACTCTGAAAATATAGACTAAGAAGTGTACTCTTTATGTCTTGCTGTGCATTTACAATTTTTAAATGGCACTCAGTGTAATTATGAACAAATTCTTTGTTAAGGATGCTCCCAACAATTTAGCTAAAAGTAATATTTGAGTCCCATTTAAAATTTGTACATATGTGATCAGATGAGCATAAGGAACACACTTCGGAGCCAATATTTTCCAAGTAAGCAATAAATAGTATTTTTTAGTCTATCCATTGAAAAAAAATAGCCGACTGCGGCCATATGGCGACCGTGAGCCACATGCGGCCTGAGTGGGGCTCTCGCTGAGAGAAAGGGTAAAGGTAATCCCTACCTGCAGGCGGAGGATAGAATCTCACGTTCAACAGGGTGGGGTCCCGTATGACACCTGAGACCTTTTTTCTTGTTTTCATCTTGTTTGGCTGCAGAGCCATGTTAACACAGCATTTGTTCTCTTGCGTAGAAAAATTTACGCCATTTATAAATGGCATCTGTTCATATGAGATGAAAAATCTGCACTGTGTTATCATGGAATTTGTAGCTAAAGAGTTAAAAAAGGTATCCTGACTGAAAATTTTTGAGTGAAATTGAATCTCAATGGTCAGTTTTCAGAATTCAGTTAATTGGCACCATGTCACCAAAAACTCACAAGCTTTCTTTTTCCTTAGGCTAAATCTGTTCTAGGCATCAATCATATCAGATGCATGTGTTTTTCCATGGATTTTAATGGCACAAAAGGGTGACTGATGAGCCAGAAAATATGGTTCTTCCTTTTGAAGATTAGTTTCAGAGTTTTGCCATGCTGTAATAATGCAACTATACATTTCTGTCAAACCTTTTGTGCGTTAATTTGATTAGAGATGTTTTTAGCCCATTGTTTTGTAGAAATTTCATACAGTTTAGCTAATTTGATACATATTTTGAAAATTATGTATTGACTTTTTTATTCTCTAATTTTACTTTTGTCATCAATGAATGGCATGCCTTATTAGCTTTGAAATGTAACTTTAGTTATGGCTCATGGTGCTGAAAATTTTACAAGTATATACATATATATTTTGTTTTTGGTAAAATTATCCATTTCATAAATGAATATGCTTAGGCTGAACTTATTAATTAGATTTTTGATATTCATTGCAACTGCTAGAGCATCATCGGTATGGTTGTTGAGTCAGTGATTCTTGACATATTGATAACTTCCAAAGAGTTTTGCCACCTAGAAATCAGAAACATGATTGAGTTTTTATATGGTATTGGTCTAACTTCAATTCAATCAAGAGCAAAGCCATATCTCTATTAGGTCTCCTCTACCGCTACACAGAAATATCTGATCCCCAAGCTCGGAAATCATACTTCAAAGCATTTGTCCTTTCAATCACTGGATATTGCTCTTCCATATGGTCCGTCGCACCTCCAACCAATCTCGCCTGTCTTAACAGTATCACTAGCTTCTTCGCCAGAGTTGTAAAACACAGGGTTGCAGACTTCCGCAACAAGCCTACTTATTCGATCCTATCTTCTCTGTCAATCCCTGATCTCTCCCATCAAAGAATTAAAACAGATTTAAAACTTATTTGCAATATTCTAAACTCACACATTGATTGTCCTGAATTGCTTTCCTCCATTAACTTCAGAGTCCCTTTTCGATCCACACGTACGCATTCCTTACTCCATATACCTATCCCCAAGACTATCCCTTGTCAAGCGCTCACTTCACTACCGCCTCTCCTCCCTACTGAATTCTTTGCCTAATAATATTGATCAGTTTTTTCTCTCTTCAGACTCATTTATCAATCGTGCCATGTCCCATTTTCCTATAAATAAATAATACCTCTCCCATTTACCTCCCTTTCTACCTACGTTTTATTTGTATTTTTATTATTTTCTCCTTGTTACCAATGGTTTTCATTGATTGTTTTTGTCTTTATTTAATGTTTGATACTGCATCACTTTAAATTAGCAGAAATGCTGTATGTGAACAATTAAATAACTCACAAAGCACAAGCATTGAGAAATTGAGATTTGTAATATGTCCTCATTTAATTTGGACTGAGGCAAAATTCTTTCATTCCATGCTTAAAAAGGGAGAAGGGTTGTCTGGTGTTTAAGTAATTGTTGGAGTAGCTGATTTTTTTGTTGCATTTTCTCCGACCATCCATTGTAAAAAATAAGAGTTTATGCATTTTCATTGTCATTTTAAAAAAGGATGTTTTCGGAGAGTTGGCCAGCAATTAATCCAATCACATGTGTATCTCTTGCCAATGTTTAGAAAATTTATATTTTCATCTTCTGGGCTACAATAGTAACATGTAAAATTAATTTACAATTATTTTTGACTCATAAGTTATTGAGAAAACTATATTACCATACCTATCATTACCTATCTTATGTACTATATCACAGCTATAGTAAATAGCCATTGGTTTGCTCTACTTATACATAGTCTTCATTTTCGTACGTTAAGCATGCAAATTTAATAATACCCAAAAACAATAGAAAAAGAATTGTAGAAATCACTTAATTTATTCTCAGAGGAATCAATTAGCTCCCTCTTATTCATTAATCATCAGCGTAACATCAGAATTGATTACTATTGTGATGCCTTGTCAATATATGACAGTTATGGATATTTTCACAATCCCATTTGTAAATTCACTGCAGTACACTCTCAATAGATAACACATCAGCGTCTTATCTATGAGGTGGGAGGATTAAATGTACTTTTGTAGCAAATTGAGTCAAATACCTGGGGATCACCACAAGTGCAAACCTATTGTGGATTAAACACAGTTGGAACATTAGCGGGATGGTATTAAAGAGATTTGTGATTCATCAAGTGGAGAGAGAGTACCTTAGAGAAAATGTGTAAGATGTTAACACACTCTTGTTGGGTCACATTTCTAGGATGTTGCAAAAATTTAGGAACCAGAACAAAGATTTTATGTGTAAAGTAAACATATTGCAAAGCATAGCCGCACACTTCTTTTAAAACTGCTAAAATTTAAGAGAGGGCATAACATAGCTAATGGAAGAACTTGGTTGGGAGCCACTAAAGATACAGAGCCTACCTGATTGACTAAGATCTCTGGAAAAATTCAGATTACTCTAGTTTCAGGGTGATACCAATTATTATTTTTATCAGTTTTCATTATTATAAACCTGTATTACATCTCCTGAACTGGAAATCATGACAAAATCAATCAATCAATACTTTTTTCCCATAAATCGAGTTACAGTTTATGATAAAAGGCACTTCAGAGAAAAATCTTGCTATTTATGCAGTGAAGAAAATCTCTTGTGATGAACGTTGTAACAAAAAGTCATATTCAAGATATTATAAAATTCAGCAATGGACAGAGTATAACCATCGCAAATTAGGGAAATGTCCTTTCAAACAGATAGGTGCAAAAATTCCCTCTTCCTTTGCACCATTAATGACTAAGAAAAAAACAGCAAGACAAAAAGATAATCTATAAACACACTTTTCATACTCTCCTTATCCAATTCCTTTTTCCTCTTCCCACCCTTCTTCATGACTGGTAACCTGACCCCCCTACAACACACCCTTGTGGTGGATCACTAGATTGTATGTAGATGTAGACTGCTACATGTGTAAGTCATATCCCTGCCTACTTCTTGAAAACTTTTCCCTCGGGAGCACCAATTTTCAGTCAATACATGTTCCTCTATATGTGAGGATGCCCCCAAATAGTGAAAGCTGATTTCAGAGTGGTTAAAGTGTTTTTTTTATTACCAGGAAACAAAGTGTGTAAATCTAATGGATACTTTTAAAAAAATGCTTTTTTATCACATCTCTTTTAATTGACCTTAGTTGTGCAGGAAAAATCTTATTTACAATGAGCAATCAGGAAATAAAATTAGCTAGAAAATATTTGCTACATTTTGAAATCAACTGTGTGATAACTTAAAGCCTCGATGGCCTGTGGGTATGTATAAAAGCAAAGACAAATGGATGTAACTCTGGAAATAGTTGTGACACTTATGGAGGACCTCTAAATCGATGGTTAGTCAAGAAGTAGGATTTTCAAGTCGTCATTAATCTGGAATCACAGTTGTTTTGCTTTCAAGATCCCAACATTTTTATGGTTGGGAGTGTGCAAATCATATTTGACCCAGGCCACCATAGTCTTGTCTCCCTCTCTAAAATTCAATCTGTCTGCATATATTTGAATAGATGGCATGTTGTCATTAATTAAATATTAGAAAATTGATTGAAGGGTCAAATAGAATTGAAAATTGTGGATAATATGTAATACTTATGATAATTATTGGTGATCTGGTTAGAATGTGAGTGTTCAATTTCTACTTATTGAGTATATGATTCAAGATTTGATCAAATACTTCCAGAAAATATTCGAATCCTGGTCATGTGGGTGGCATATACACTACATCTCTGTTGACTTTAGATCATTCAAAATCTTACAACAGAATAATTGTCTCTGGCACATTGTCGTTTTACTTCAAAAGTCTTCATAATTAGCGTGAAAATTCAGCTTGAATAAATAAGTGGAGATTATATGGTAATTAGTCTCGTATTGTTCAGTTGACAAATTCAATGCTCAGCACATGTGCACTCCACCCTCATAACCTCCCATTGCATCCTTTTCAAAGGCAACATGTGAACCACAGACCATTATGCTTGCCACTTTTTTATGTGTTAGACTGATTGGCCCAAAAAAAATTTTTTTGAAAGAAGATGTTTTGAGCTGCAGAAAAATATGTACCCTACCTAGAATACCTGGTCAAACACAAGCTTTTGTTCACGCCACAGACTTTGTGAAATATTCACCTAGCTGTTTTTGTTACTCATTCATGCTGTGGTTTTGCACTGCAAATATAAGGTCATGCATTCTAAGTAAAAACCTGCATCATGGCTGTATAGAAAATTTAAGCTGGTGCTTTTTAAGGAATAAGGAGTTATTAGATTCTTTCCAAAAATCAAATATAAAAAAAATAATGCATTAAATTTAAATGTGCTAAGAGATGGGAATAGATGATGTTGATGTGGCCAAAAGTTAATAGAATGTTCAGGTTGTTGTCTTCAAATCACAAAAAGGTCATTACATTAGATCTCTGACAATTAGGTGGTCATTTTTTGAAGTCACAGTTTGGAGCTGCAGACATGACTAGGATTTACACTAGGGTGGAAACAGGGTTTGAATTCGCAGTTCAATAAAAAAAGGGATTTGCATTGAATAAATTTTGGATTTGACCCATCACTAATAATTATTTAATTCTTCCATGTTATCTTATCAACCACGTGTTCTCACAAAAAATTACCAATGGACAAACCAAAGTGGTAGCCTTATGGTATTGTATTCACATGAGGTTTCTTCAATTGCTTGTTTTGTTTCCTATGTGGCACTGGATTAATATTCTTTTACCCATTTCACAATGAAAAGTTTTGCTTTGCCCCATTTTTGTGGATGAAATTTTTGTTCCAGATATTTTCATGTGAAGGTTAGCATTTTGTGTGTGTTTTGAGCATATTTTTTGCTGCTTTTTATTGTTATTTAGTGATATTTTTAGTGCCTCCTTTTATCAGAATAATTTTATCTTAGTATTTTTTCTACGTAATGATCTTTTAGTAATGCATAGATAGCTCTGCAGTATTAGTAGTTGAATTCTATTGCTTTATTATTGAAGGTCGTCTAAGAAGCAGCCAAGATGATTTAGACGATGATACTGGGTCAATATTCTCCTCGCATTCAGCATCAGTGGCTTCATCATCTCCACCCCCAGGTAAGAACTCTCCAGAAGTCATGCCACAAGATGGACTGGATGGAACAGGTCATCCTTTGGATCCTGCTCATTAACGTATGCACATGAAATCACTGATGCTTCCCAGCCTGTATCACTGCACTTTAGCACATCAAAGTGATAATGCTTCAATCCATTCCTTGTGAATCACTATTTTGGTTTTCTATTTTAATGAATTATGTTGATGTATGTGTTTGGTGATGCTACTGTGGATACCTTAGTGCCATCAAATGACGGAGTATATTGGCGATCTTCTTTTGTTGCTTAAATGGTTTTATATGATGGTGTTATGGGATTCTTATTTGAAAAATCCTCACGTATCTTAAAGGTACATATCATTTGGTATGGATGCAGCTTTGGAAAAGTAGCTCTATTTTACAATTACTTAACCACCAGGCTTCTGAATGTATTCATTTTCATGGTAATATTTATTTCTGAGTAAATGCAGTTCAAGGTAAAGATTTCATAGATACCTATCACAATAGAATAGGGTGCTTAGAAAGTTTGTCAGCTATTCATTTCAAATATGTTACATTTTGCTTTGAAACATTTTTAGTTAAATTTTGTTTTTATCTCTGTATTTGGCACCTTAATCAAGATATCTGCAATATCACTTAAAATTAATCATGAAATTCTTGTTTCTGTTGTGATTTTTGTTATTATGTAACTTATCTATTTTACTAGGGTATCAGTACCGTAATGTAAGGAAATGAATTTGAGATTTTGTCATTTTAGGTTGATGTAAGGCTTCCTTCAACTTTTTTTGTGATTTGTTATATTCTTAATTTCTATTTTACTATAGTGGCATCAGTAATGCTTATTTTCTTGCATTCTTATGAACCTAAATACTTATTTCTCTGTAAAATTACGTGCATGAAAAGGGTATGGATATAAATAGGGATTGGTGGAGGGGATGCTATCCCAGACAATTATGATGAGAGGGAAAGTGAAATGAAACCAGTAAAAAAACATCTCAGTCCACAGATCTTCAAAAATTCCTTTCAAGTATGGACAAGAGCTTTTAAAAAATATATATCATGTTTTCCGTTTGTCCTAATTCAGTAATGTTCTGTCCAAAATATGCCAATGAAAGATAAATCTGTAATCATTCAGTTAATTCTTCTTCTCCTTACACTCAAACTTGAAGCAATCTCATTTAGTTGAAAATGTAAAATAAAATATCTATTGAAGTGAAAATGCATTTCTTAAACCGACTTGTATGTACAGTAAAACCTCATTAATTCGAAATTTAAGGGACCAAAAAATTGGACTTCGAATTACCCGGGTTTGAACTAAACGTACTTTCCGAAAATAAATGGAATAGGTCCCGTATTTTCCGAGATAATCACTGTAATGCTATATTTTTTATCATAAGGCAAAGAATATGCACAAAAATGAGGAGTTAATGGATGAAATTCTTCACGATTATCAGATCCAAGTTAAAGTTGGAGAAGTGTGCACTATCAGACGCGATCACCCGGAAAATTAAAAAAAATTGAATGATTTCGGGCATATGTCCAGTGATATCACATAAGGTGTATTTTCTAGGTTACCAAAATTTTCGCCGTAGGCCTCTAAATTTATCGGCCTGCTCTCAGCCCCTTTCTCCCAAGACTTTTCTACGATGAAGAACTGCTGCATCATTATCCTTGCCCCCACCCCCAGAAGTCCCTTATCAGTTACGACCGCGAACCAAAAGTATCACATTTCACTCATCACTTCCCCACGCTCTTCTCTTTTCATTGTCCGGTGGCTTCCAATAGGGGAGGGTTTTGGAAGAGGAGAGAGAAGGGTAGGGGTGGAGTATCACGTCAAGGTCAGCGACGACCCCAGAATCCCTTAGCCCTCCGAAAGAAGCTCTAGGGAACCCAAGAAAAAAAACGCTGTCACAATGTTGGACATACACCAAACAGAAGTAGTCCCTATATAAATTTCAGGCTTGACTTCGTGGAAGTTATAGATATCCATTTTGAATAAAAAACTTTGTACTTTTCCACACTTGGTGTGGAAAAGTACCTAGTTCTTTGGAGCCCAAGAGGCTCTGAAGGAAGAGTGGGGAAAGCATTGCAAATACAGGCGTTGTAGTCATGGCACGAAAGCCCCAAAAATAAACCATCATTAATTTGGACGGAGCGGCTGAGATGTGTATCGAGGGATATTTGATTGGGGGTAAACAGCTACTGGCGCACCGTGCACCATAAGCATAAGCAAAAATTCAAAATAACTCGGCAACACTTAAAAGTAACTTATGCTCAAGAAAGCGATGCCAAAATCACAATGACTTTGAAATGAGCACTACTATCGGCACAAAAAAGGTAGAACGCTGAACTTGATTTGAGGCACGTGCGGCCAGGAGTTTCACCATTACCAACTGCGCAAAATGGTAGTGTACCTTGCCACGGGGCGATTTTCTTCTTTGTGGTTTATTTTAAGTAAGAGGAAGAATATCAACATTTCCTTTGATGAAAAGTTTTGCAATATTTTTTCCATAAAGCAGAGGTAAATTCGATATTAATATACTTTTCTACATCTCGGAAATTGAAAGGTAGCTTTTGGCCATTTTAAAAATCGAAGAATGGGTAAAATTTAATTTTAAAATAATATTTATAATGCAGAGATGTCGTTCTCTTTATAAAAAAATAATAAAGTGCACACATAAAATATTTTGGCCGTGACGAGATGAAGAAGACAACCGTTTCACCATTCTCCTAGTTTTTCGCGTGTTTTTCTTCACCCTTTTGACTGTAGAAGCTAATCGTTTACATTTAAATACTATTTGAATAATTCATTTTGTAGTCAAATAAACAAGGAGTAAAACGATATATTACACGGCTCTGGTGGAATTCCATACAAAGTTCAGCATTCTACCTTTTTTGTGCCGATAGTAACTAACCATCGAAGTGTGCCGCCCCCGTGAATCGTTTCGAAATAAACGATACAGTGGGGCGTCATGGGACGAAATTCGACTTCGAGTTACATAATATGCGTACGTATTTTGAATTATCCGTACCAACATATTTTTCCGAATTTCCTATTCCGTTTGCCAGGGACTGCTCAGAACTTCAAATTAATCGATATTTCGAATTAAGAGGGTTCGATATAACGGGGGTTCACTGTAGTCATGAGCATACTTAATGTGCTCTCCAATAAATTAATTATGTTTTCACTGTCATTTGTCGAAAAACAAATATAGAAAGTAATCATCTCCCAATATTTTTATTTGCACTATGAATCACTGAGGGTCAGGCATAGGTTTTTGGAGTGACGAGAATTATTTTCAAAATAAAAAAAAATATCTGAAAAAAATACTCTAAAAATAATCTGAAAGATAATTTATTTCGTTTTTCAATGAAATGCCTTTTTACCAGGCCTCTGATTTTCATTTACTTTAATGTTCAAGATTAAATATTCAAAATATTTTTTTTTAATCATTCAAATGCATGCTTTTATTTCATGGCAATATCTTTAACTGGCATACTATGATCTTCCAAAATATTTTATCAGTAATACATTTAACAGTTTGAAAATTGGAATTATTTTCACCTTTTTTCACCTTTTTCACCTTTACATGAGAGATGCTTGAGATATCCTCTTGGCAGCTGTTGCAGAAACTATGTAACTTAACCGAGGACTTAACTTGAACTTCACTTTTTTTCACTCTTTAAATTTTTGTCTACTTGCACTTACACCTATGTGTAATTTGCTTTTGAAATCTCAATCTAAAGAAATGATGACCCTTCTTTCTCTTTCTTCTTTCTTATGTGTCATGCGTTTTGCCAGAATTTTTATCTGAGTACGCACCCTTTGACTTACACTTGAATTATGAATTTGGTAAATTATTTTGTCTCGTTGGTGTTTTCTAGGATTTGCAAATTTTGGACATATTGGAATCTTCAGGAATCATGACGAAAATAAAATTTCCCCATTATTCTCTATAATTCCCAAAATCATCTTTTTTTATCTAATTTTAATCGATCATCAGTAATGATGACTTTTACAGGAAATGAATTTACATGAAAGCCTTAGTTAGGATGGAGAATTTAGGGCACATGGCCAGGGCACACACAGTCTTACATTCACAGTCAGGGTGAAGATGCTGCTACAATATGTTAACAAAAAATTAAGTACAATGGATCCCATCTTACAAACTGTTTGCATTACCATGAGTTCGCTTTACAAACTGTCTTGCGAAGACCTTTGGAAATTCTCGCTTTAACAGAACTTTTCTTTTCAGATTTCTCAAGTTCATTGTAAATAATACATTCTTGTGAATGCAACAAACGTCAAAATAGATATTTTATTATAAGTTTTGCAGTTTACCACTTGTAGTGATCAGCACTTAAAGAGCTATGAGGGTGGCACAGGTTCCAAAAACCTCTTGTTGGAAAACCATTGGGAATCTCTGATGCTGCATTTCGGGGTGTAGCAAGTAGTCTTCATGTGTCTTCCTTACAAAGTGATCACTTTTCTGAGTTGCCTTTATTTTTTTAATTGACTATGGAAGTATTTGTTTTGATTGGAATTACACGTTGTGACAATGTGCTGGATGAATGAAAGATGATTCAGTACCTTCGCACTTAATTTGTGTAGAGACGAAGAATATTTTTGATAACTTGAAATGTAGAACACCTTCAACAAGTTACGCTCGCCATGAAAATTTTATATTTTCTTGATTTCTTTGGGCCATATCTACTAAGGCACTTGACCCAAAATCCAATGTGATAAATTCGTGAGGTAAAACAGCATTTTTACATGAAAATATGGATCATGCCAGTTGTTAAAACTTAGAGCTCTTCTACTTTGATGTGTACAGAAATTAAAACTCTTCGACATGACTCATTGAAGGTTTTGTGTTCCAGAAATCATATGGAGGAGGAGTAACTATTAAATATGACCATATGATCATAACCCTTTTACTGCCTGTGGGCCGATATATCGGCCCACGTTGGATGGGCGAAAACTGCCACGGGCCGATTTATCTGCCCAAATTTAAAAACCTGAATTAATAGGCCCAACTTTAAAAACCTGAAAATAGCCTTGGCAGTCTTTGCACATCCCACTCGAAATTGGGTGGCAGTAAAAGGGTTAATGTAACCCATGACATCCATTACACCTTTGACTTTCGCACTCAAGGGTAAAAATAGTCACTGAAGGATTTTTAATTCTATACTCAAGAAAGACTCATTGATCATTATCATTATTCCACTGTAATGCAATATTATTATGCAGGAAATCACGTGTTACTCTTACGCGGAAAGGATAGAGCACGGATAAGCACGGATAGAGCACGGATAGAAAGGATAAGACACGGATTGTTGGAACAATCCACGGATTGTTCCAACAATCCGTGGATTTTTGTGTACTCAAAAATTATTATCATCTTAATTACCTCCTAAACTGTTATTTCGTCATGCATATCGTAATTTCGTACCTTGCAATTGAGATGTCCATTGTTGCCACTTCAAATGAAATTATGCTTAGTCCTGCCGACTAACACTATATTTGCATCAATTTAAAGACTTCAATTTAATTGGCTGCAAAAATGCACTCTATTCAGTCGAAATATAATATTGAACAGAGCAAAGTGATGCTATCACATACCTAATATGGTCCTCGCCAGTTGCCATCTGCAACATGTGACTCATTTCAGGCTGTTTATTGGCCTGGAGCATTATTGGTGGACTTCTGAAAATTCTCACTCACTTGAGTTACCACTCGTCGAGTCACCGGTAAGAAATGGGTGACCCCCCTGATATGTAATAGCACAGGTTGACTTAGGGAGCGAGAAATAGAGGACGAGAAAAATCTTTCTAATAAGAAGTAATAACCCTCTGGAAGCCCTACTAATTTTTTAAGTATATGACATAGAACTTGTGAATTTATTGTTTCTTAGCTACAAGATGATATGCCTAAATTTTGATCCTTCAATCTTAATTGATTCGGATGGTTAAGTAAGAGTGAAGTAGAGCTAGAGTAGCCAATCATACTAGATTAATACCTTTTTAGTACAAAGATGAACTCAGAAATGAGTTTCTTTTCTCTTTCAATAGTAAATTTAGGCAACTTTGCTTGTGTTTTTTTCAGTATTTTCATGAGCACAGATGCTCAAAGGTGATTGTCTGATCTGATGAACTTTGGTTCAAAGATCATCATAAATTGAGTTTTTACTAAATGTTCTGGGAAAGCATAGTAAGTAATAGAAGCATTTTAATTTTACAGCTGTACAGTTTTTCACTGTCAAGAATCATTCTGAAAGCATTATTGCTCACCAGTTGTATTTCATGGGTAGATAAATATTATTTTAGTCACTCTTGTTTTTGATCTTGGAAAAAATGTAACCATTAGTTGAAATTGAGTTACGTATATGGATATAAAGTATCTTTGTAGATAGCATGATGTCCTTAAAATCCTTCAAGTAATTTTATGCACCAAAGAAATAGTGATTGAATTTTAATACAATATGTTTGAAACAAGAAAGTATATTTTTCTATCTTTTTTAAGCACTTTGGTATGGAATGTTAAGTATTCCATGGACTAGATTAGCTCTTTTTAAATCGTCTTCCAAAGAGTTTTATATACTCTTGTCTTTATAATGCATATTTATTCTCATTAATTATCTAGAGTACAACAGTGTTAACATGTGTATATTAATTTGGTATTTAAAATGAATGTGGAACATGTAATTATTTTATTTTTATTTTGAACCAAACATAAATCATATATTAAATAATATATTTTAGGTAAAGGAAGCTTTAAAATGGGTAGCTAGATTAAAACCCTTTTTGGGAAGGTCGCATGTTGGCAGTAATAATTTTTTATAGAATGAGCCATGGATATATAAATTGTGAAGTGGTGTATTGTGAAATCAATGCCTCCAATGTGAACATGTCACATTTCCAATTGTAATATTATTTTTCCTATGAAATATTTTTCATGTTTTTAAGGAAGGTTGATGATAGTCGTGAAAAAAGAAAGTTTCTCATTGAAATCTGCTGTGAAAGGGTGAAATTTGAACACAATTGGTCTTTTAGTCTGTTATATACACTACTACACAACAAGTTTCCTTAAAATTGCAATATTGTGCGGCTTAAAGCACCATCTCAATGAAATATATGAAACTCTGATGTCCAGAGTTTATGGTGAACTTAACTGTTACTTAATTTTAGTACATATTCTTATATTTTCATCCTCTGTTGTTGGAATGTTCTTGTGATGGTTAAAATTCTTTTGGCACTAGTATGACCTGGCGTGATGCAAGCTCTTGTTCCTAACACCCTTCTCCTAGGAGACTTGAACCTTTTTTTTGTAGTTACCATTGTAACCCTGCCTGTCTTGTTTTTAGTGGTTTGTGAGGAGTTTGGCACTGTTGGCGGTGTACTTTTTGCCAGTTTTGAAATATACTTCATAGTATTTCTGCCTGGTGATGTTACTGTATTATTTTTAATACTGAATTATATTGTTTTTTTTTAAATCTCCTTATTTATTTTTGGTGATCCCTGATCACTGGCACAACCAAAGATCAGTGGGGTACATCTGAGTAGTGATTGACTGTTTAAGTTTTCCTTTTTTAATCAATGCCTGTTCTGGTGAAATGAAGCTTAAATGGAATGTGGGAGTTTGGCCTCCCTCACCCAGTCTGGTGTGTCTCTTCTTTAATTGGTTTTGCCAGTTCCCCCAAATAGCCCACACATGGTTAAACAACTTGCTTTGCAATTTTTTAATATTTTTAATCCAAAGAGGGAAAAAACCACTTCAATTTTCTTTTGGTTTTTTGAGTTTTTTGTTAGAAATTAGGGATATTGTTTCTCATTAACTCGGCAAGAATGTGCTCTGTGCAAATATAACTTAAACATGTGCCGTTTCATAATCTTCTCACAATTACTATTATTTGATTTTTCAATTTATTCCTTGTGAAAGGGGAAGCTTCAATTAAGATGA
The DNA here is from genome assembly GCA_963573305.1 of Pyrrhosoma nymphula. Classification (NCBI taxonomy): domain Eukaryota; kingdom Metazoa; phylum Arthropoda; class Insecta; order Odonata; family Coenagrionidae; genus Pyrrhosoma; species Pyrrhosoma nymphula. Next base: position 89,216,299 of record OY754334.1, on the reverse strand, counting down.
GTGTTACCTACAGATATATCCTCTTAGGTGTATCATCGGCTAGTATACAATCATCTGGGTGAAAATTTCTCTGGTTTTCCAACTGGTCAGTTTCTTAATTTTATCCAAAGTTTTGATGTGCGACTTGTCCATTGTCTTCAGGGATTCTGGAATCCAAATTTTAAAACCCGAGAGATTTTCACTCAGATGATTTGCCAGTAAAACATGAAATCATCCATCAAGTTGACAATCATATTGGTGTAATATACAACTCAAGATTTTTTTGTCAGGACCTCATTTTAATTAACATGAGCATGCATTTTTATTATTTAAATAGAATACTTTTATGGGAAATTCATTGGAGGCCTGTGTTCCAGGACATTAATTTGGTTCTTGCTCTGTTCATGCTGCTTGATGATTTTTGTTCTGCCTTTAATACCTCTGGGATAATTTGCATTCTAAGTATAGAGATATTGTAAGTTTTATTTTATGCTGATTGAAGATTGATTTTTAAATTAATCTATGATCCTGTATCATAGTTGAAAGAAAACTGTTAATTGAATGCTCGGTAATTGTGAGGGAGATGGACTCATTGTATTTTTTCGACATTTTTGTTCTGATGGCTTTGAATACATTCTGCAACTATAAAAAAATATTTTTTTCGGCATGTTGATGCGAAATATACCACATATTTACAATTTTCGAAAGTACTACTTTTGCCTTTTTTTGTTTTTAGAGACTGGAGGGGGTTATTTGGTGGATAGTTATGTTTTTTATTTCACGAGCGCCCTTTGAAACCAACGGCATGACCCTCTGAGCCACCCTGTTGATTTCCCAACCCAATGGTGATTGGTTTGCGTAAAATTATGGCGAGTTGGTGATGAAAGTTCTGTATCTTCCGTATGGAGGTGCAGGGATGAGGTAGCCTAGAAGGTTACCCGTCCCTCCAATCTCTAAAACCTGTTGAAAAGGTCTACCCGTTGTGAAAAGTGTGGTTCGGTCGGTCATCCAAAGCTGCTGCTAAGCTGCGTTGGCATCTGAACTGTAGGAACTCGTGGTGAAGATGGCAGACTGAACCACACTTTTTGCATCAGGTAGACCTTTTCACCAGGTTTTAGAGATAGGAGGGGCGAGTAACCTTCAAGGCTACCTCATCCCTCCACCTCCATACAGAAGATATGGAACTTTCATCACCAACTCGCCATTATTTTACGTAAGCCAGGTACCATTGGGGTGGGTTGGGAAATCAACGGGGCGGCCCGGAGGGCCAGTTGGTTTAAAAGGGTGTTTGTGAAAAAAAACATAACTATCCACCTAATAAGCCCCTCCAGCCCCTCCAGTCTCTAAAAACCAAAGAAGAAGGCAAAAGTAGTACTTTCGAAAATCGTAAATATATGGTGTATTTTGCGTCAGCGCATCGAAAAAAAAAGTTTTTTCCATAGTTGTACAATGTATTCAAAGCCATTTGATAACAATTTCATAAAAATACGATGAGTCCATCTCCCTCACAATTACCGAATGATCTACTAATACACAAAGAGCCAGAAAGCCTTGGTTTATGAAGCTCTTGTTTGGGTATAAGCATGCTTTCCTTGGTGAACTGGGTTATATAAGCCTTCCTGGGGTTTTTCAATCTTTTAAAGGTGCTCAAAAATTGGTCTGAGGTCTAGTATCCCTGTTCTATTCATTGCTGGTCAAGGTAGCTTGTTGTTTGAAGCAGAACAATTGGTTGGGTTATTTATCTTGCATTGTGGATGCATTTTTTCTAATGGTTTATTCTGGTACCCTCTATAACCACTTTAGGTACAGAGTTATATTCTTCAATGAGCAGAACATCTATAATGTGCACACATTTAACTCTACGTTAAAAAATAAGAAAATAAAAGAAAAAACCTTTTGAAAGAAATTGTGGTTTAATGTTTCATGAGTGAATGCTTTATACATATATAATATTTCCTTCAAACAGGTGGTGAAAGAAAGAGGATAGGAAACACATAAAAATAAAATGTGATAACACAATGGTGATGTGAAGATGGAATGATGGCCGATTCGAAGTGAAAAAATGTATATATATATATATATATATATACATATATATACACACACACACACACACACACACACAGGGAAAGTTTCGCCAATAGGCCACAACAATAAAAAATACACTGGACAGGGGGTGGGGAAAGAAAAGTAAAAAGGACACTTTTTCTCCAGCTGACGAAGGGCTTGCGTGCCCGAAATGTTCCCTGTAAGTCTTCTCTTTTTACTTTTCTTTCCCCACCCCCTGTTCAGTGTATTTTTTATTTTATATATACAGTCAAACCTCTATAGAAGACAAGTTCTCTATACAACGAAAAAAAGTTACGGTCCCGATTTTAAAATGGGTCATAACTTCTGTACAAGGGAAACCTCGGTATAACAAAAACCTCTATACAACAAAAATTTTCTTGGTCCCTAGAATTTCGTTTTAACCTTTAGCGTCCGTGCGGTCCCAAAAAGGACCACCTAATGTTTTCGTTTATGGCTTTGCGGTCCCTTTAGGGACCACTGAGACACACTTCGTTTAAAATCGGCTTATAATGAGTTTCGTTATTTATAATTAACTGGAGAGCTGCTTATATTTTAAACCTAGGCCATTTAAATGCCCGGCCATGCAGTGATACATCTGGGATTTAAAGCTGTCCTTTAAAGGTAAAAGAGGTTTGACTGTATATATAATGTCTTGGTAGAAAATCGCTCTCGGCGACGATGCACTTGCATAAATAAAACAGTGATACACTAAACAAACACAGAAACACGCAAAAAGGACACTTACAAAAGAAAACTGGGACGTTTCGACGGTCAAGCCGTCATCATCGGCGGTAGAAGATATATATATGCATATAATAATTGGAAGCTTTCACGAGCGTGAACACAAAATATATAAAAACTTCATCACAAGGGTGACTAAAAGGAAAAAACACATAAAAAAAGAACTCACACTGGTGTTGAATATTTCGGTGGATCGCTGAAGAAGGTGGCGGCGATCCACCGAAATATTCAAAACCCGTGTGAGTTCTTTTTTTATGTGTTTTTTCCTTTTAGTCACCCTTGTGACGAAGTTTTTATAAATATTATATATATTGTATTGTATTGTATGCTAGTATTTTGGAGGTGGGCTGGTTGTAATTGCAATTGCCATTATTACTCTCAGACTTCAATAACTGATTACTTTGATCATGTCAACCTATCATTTCCTTATTTTCTGTACTCGACATCTTTTCTAACATTTTTTATTTTCATCTTGTTGTATTTTTATCTGTGAGGAAGACTGAAATATGAAGATGTATTAAGACCAGAATATAATGCATTGTCATACTGCGGAATAGCATTCCATTTCTGCATTTCATTAATCATGATACATACATCTGTTTACTCGTGCATGATTTAATTCATGGTTTGAAGAGTTCAAAGGAGGAAGAGGGTGATAAAGTGGAATGTTGGGGCTAAGGTAGCTAGAAAGAGGGAGAAATGTCAGGAAATAGTGTATAAAGTTCTGGGTACAGAAATTTCTAAGAGGAACAGCAGGTACCAAAAATACAAATTCATTAAAAAGGAATGCAGAAGTTGCAGACAGAACATTAGGAATGTTGAGATTAGACCAATAAGCTAATTGTTGGAATGGAATGCAATTTGAGAGTACATACCTGTGAAGCCAAGAATACTAGAAAAAGAATCAGTTATGTACTTTCTAAATGCAAAGGAGGGTGTCACAAATAATGCTTACTAAGTAATTTGAACAGAACTGATGCAAATTACCTTCATTGTGATGCATTGCCTTCAATTTTTAATGGTTAGCTATTAATTTTGTTTGCAAGGATCTACTTCAATTCCCTAAGTAAGTGCTTTCTTTTCCACTACATCATTAAGCATGTTTAACAGTGATTCAGTGATAGTTTGTGCTGTTTTGGCATAAATCACCTGTATTAGTAATCTATAGGTGAACCCCACTTTACGAATAAATGCATTCCCAAAAGTTGCTTGTAAAGTGGGATAAAATTGTGCATTACAATCTGTGCAATAAAATAAGTTACATTCCAATGCAAAAACTTCCACATAAAAACTTAAAAAAAAAGAATAAAAATTGCTTAAAGAGTTGTTTTCATTGGAAACAGACAAATGGTCTTGTAGTTATAAAAGAGAAAAAGCAAAAGGATAATGACCTTCATTCCTGAGTTGGGGATGACGCATAATCTGCCATCAACATCATTTTCCTGGCGAAGAAGGTGTCGAGCTTTAACTGTTTCCTTGACTTTTCTTGTCACAATACATCTTGCTATAGCATGAATGTTTTTATTAAATCTGATGCAACTTTAACTCCTCTATCTTAATTAGGGTCTTCAGATTTAAAAATTGCTATTGCTGTTTCAATGTGCCTTCTGACTCTGGAAACACTTTTCCTTAACTTTGTGCAGAAAAAGATCTATTTTTGGGTTGTCGTCCGTCTCCCTCACAGTGTGTGCAGCAATGCCATTGTAAATCTGTGGTTTCATAAATTAGGGGATCATAAAGCAGGGTTCACCTGTATTTTGAAATTTCTTATCCCGTATGATAATTTTTCTTTGTACCACTGCAATATCCCTTATTAACTAAAATCATATTAAAACAGTTTTGACCTCTATCCTGAAGAAGAGAAAAACAGAGGTTTGCTAATTCTTTTGGGCAATAAGTTTAATATCTCAGGAGGCAATGCAACGGTTGTGCTAAGATTTATTAATGGGACTCTTCAGAAGAGGGTGAGTGATTTCCTAGGTAATGATCAGTTTGGGTTCTTTAAAGGTAGATCAACTCAAGATACCATTACATTGATAAGAACTTCAGTGGAATGGAATTAAGGGTACATACATTCAGGATGAATAATTTCAAGGTGTTCAACAGAGTAGTCATGAAGAGGTTAATAAAGGTATTGATCAAATATAAGAGTAGATGGAGAGGTAGACAAATGAAAGGAAACCTGTACACAGCTCTAAATGTGCAAGTAAGGAGAGCCTATGGACAGTCATAGTGGACAGCATTATGAAGGTGTGTGAATCAGGGTTGCCCCTTATCTCCCATACTCATCAATAGATGCATGCAGAGGAAATAGTGTGTGATGCAAGAATATAAATAGAAGGATTACTAATAAAGGCTGTTGGGTTATCTGATGACTTGGCAATTGTAAGCCTGTCAGCTATGGGGTTTCAGTCGATACTGGATCGCCTCCAGTATCAGTGTGGCAGATATGGAATGAGCTCATACATTAAGAAAACAATGATATTTTCTAGATGAAACCATTCTTCATCAAACTTTTCTCAAAGAATTAACTCTTTAGAAGTTGGCAACCCTAGTTATAAGAGGTACCACAATTTTATCACTGGGGAGCGTTATCAGCAAAAGTGGATGTAGTAAAGAGGATATTTGAAGGGGAATTGCATTAGAAGGAGCGTTCATGAACAAGTTGGGAGTATCAGCTAGAACCCTGGGGAAAGGCACTGAGAAAAGGTCAGTGGGGAGCCTGTAATAAGAGTTTGGTGCTGTCCGGAAGTGAAACATGAACCATGGGAAAGAGGGTGAGAGGAGGCTGGATGCATTCCAGATGTTGGTGTGGTGGAGAAAGGGAAAACGTTCATGAATGGAAAGGAAAACAAATGGAGAAATTCTTGGCATAGTAAGGGAGAAGAGGAAAATGATTGCAAAAATGCAGCGTAAGTGGGTGGAGTAAGGGATAAATGTGAATGGAAACTGAATGCTACTTTGGAAGGAAGAATTACAGGAAGGAGGGGGAGAAAGATGGGCGTTTTGGGTATAATGTAGAGGAGTAGGAAGTACATATGCTTATATGTTCCAGAGCACATACATGCAGTATAAGTGTATTTACATCTGATTTTTTTACCTATGGTCGTCTCCTTTTATTTGATGTATTCCTCAATTCACTTGTATATTTTCTTCATTTGATTATGCCATTTGCACATGTTTTTTCTATGCTTTTTTGAGTCAGTTCTGTTCAGATACTCATTTACTTGCACCGGCATGCAGATACAAGTTTCAAAAGAGCTGAGTTGTCACTGTGCACTCCTGTTGGAAATGGAATGTAGCATATAAAACTCTTTATGATGTAGTGTGAAGTATTGTATAGTCCTGTGTTTGTAGAAAAAAGTATGTACAGCGTTCTGTTGGTTCTCATCACTGGTGTTATTCATGAAGGTCAAAGGACTTGATCTGTCTGCCTTTTGAAATGGACACCAATTCAACCAGAAAATGTAGTTTTTTACCGTAAAATTCCTCGTTGTTATGCCCTCTAGCGTATTTTTAGTGCTTTGGTGACTGATTATTAGTAGATAGTTTTTAGTACCTAACTACATAGTTTTCAGGTGTTTCAATCATTGAAATTCATTTATATCTCTCTTCTTACCCTCTGGAAGGCATGGAAATAATTTGTGACTGGGTATTGAGAACTGTTGAAAAAGCATAAGGATTTTTGCTCTTTCATTAGATATTTTTCCTCGTTTAATGTATTTTGTCCATACGGACATGAAGTCCTGGTATTTTCCTTGTATGTAATTAGATTTGTCCAGTCAATAATGGGCTTTACTGTGCCTCTAAAACAACCCTGTAAGTATGATCTTGCCTTAGGAAGAGGTTGAGATCATTCATGTCTCATGTTTTCATATTCTAGGGGCATTTTAGTAATGTTTTTTTGTTGCGCTTTTCCCTTAAATAAAAAAATAACTTGCGGTACTAGTCAGCTGTCTTAAATTTTACATGCTGTTACAAATCCGCTGCTAAATTAATTTCACAGTACAATTTCAGTACATTCATCAAGGTAAGTTATGAGGGAATTAACACATGAGGTGTGTATTGCATTAGGATGTTCTTCACACAGCAACTGTCAGAAAGCTGTTCAACCACAAGTATTTTCCATGAATTGGATATGGACATCTTCAGCAATGGAGACTGCCTTTCCAGGCATATTGCTTTTAGTTATCTCTGCCTGTATAAAGTATTTGAGTGAGAGACCATTTGTTGTTGCTCTTGAAAAGGAGCAAATTATGTTGGTTGTGGCAAGCAACTGTTGATGCTTTATGATGATTTATGTAGTTAAGCGTTTGAAGGGGTAGCTACTGACTGGAATATTCTTTATGTTGCTGTGTGTAAATTACAGTGTAGAAAATTTGGAAAGGAGAAGCTTCAATCATCATCTCTCAGACATTAATAGCTGGGCTATATTTCTATATGTTGATGTGGTTAATTTTTGCTAATTTTATTTGTGACGTAAACATCACCATTAGGTGAAATGGATTACATTAGTGGTAGTTCTGTTGTATTATAGAATTTCCTGCTTCAACTCCAAATGTTCTAAAACATTATGTCAGCTATCTTTTCATTTTTCTGTTCTTTCTTTTCACTGTTCAGAAATTAGTCTTCAGCTTGCACCATCATAGAAAAATATGAATATCTTTGCTTGAAGTGCAGAAATGATTATTCTTTCAAACGAGATGAAGTGAGTTCTCATGATTTTTTTAGGGTGGGGAGCTTAGTTGGAACTTACCTAGAATGTGTCACCATTTGTAGAACACCTGTAATGATGTATGAGTCAACTGACATATATTTGGTGGGAGTAATTTTCATAATTTTGAGTTTGTCCTGTCCCCTAGAATGTTGTCGGAAAACTGTTATGGGGTAGTTATATAAGGAGATTCCGTTTTTGGCAATTTTTTCACTGAGGTGAGGCTAGTTTTAGAAATCAACTTCTCTTGCAGCCTTCCATGAACATGGCATGGACCAAAATGGAGCTCTAGCCTTGAGCTCTAGCCACAGACTGTCAAATGCAGGATGTTCATCTTCTCCTGGAACAGGGAGTGGTCAAGGGGGATGGAAGGAAGGTGTTGGAGACTCATCAGGCAGTGAAGCTGGCAAAGAAGAGCTCGACGACTTTCCTCAGGAATCTTCCAGTGTCGGTGTTGCAGTTCAGTTCACTGTGGGAGGTATCGAAAGGTCAGAATGGTTACTTTCACTGTTATGGCAGAGTATATTGTTTTCAATGCTATTTGCTATTAAATCTCACCTGCTTTGACCATACATCTGCATTAGTGTTGTTCTATCAGCCTCAGCCCTGTATGTGTGCATATATTCATATTATCAATGCACATGTCATCAAATTTGTTTGGCTATATTTAAAGTGTAGTAAATGCCTGAGAGCCAATCAGCTCACCATGTTGGCTTGCATTTAAAGGTATCTCTCCTCCATCTGCATCACTCTTGCTTTTGTCTGTCTATTCTTCACAATGTATACTGATACCCCAATCACAATGAATTTTATATTCTATTCTCTGCATTATATATAAGATGGTTTTGGAATTACATTGCTCTGTAGCTTCTCAAGCCCCATTTTTATATTAAATTTCGTGAGTTTGCATGTCTTTGAATGAATTAGGTATTTTTGTATTGTTAGCTTCATATTTTTAGTCATTCTGCTACCCATGAGTTGGCAAAATGTTTATTTCATTGTTTTACTTATAGGATTCCATCAATGTTATTGGGGTGGCGTCAATCATCAAAACCCTATTTTCTTAGTAAAAAAAAGAAAGAAGTCACATTTTGGTTACCATTTTATTTCAGTTGATTCTCTGCAGTTGCATGATATGTATATGAATCACATATGCAGTGGAAGGAGATAGTTGTTAATTGTGTGTGTTTACTGAAGTTTTAGGCAAATACATTGCTTTCCAAATAGACCATGGACAACTAAATTTCTTATGCAATTAAAAACCTATTTCAGATCCATGAAATGTAGGTATAATGCATTTCTTTCTACGAAATTTAAAGTTCAAGGAATGTTTCTCAGCTTAAAAATGTATATGTATTCCTCCCATGGCTTACCAATACTGCGACTTAGATACTCATGTCATCATACTGATTATTATTAATAGGTAATATACTGGTTAAGGTAGGGTTAAATGGAAGTGAGAAAAGTCCTCTAGATTTTTACATGTGCTGGGCCCTATCTACCAGTAATATTTCTTTCTTCATCTCAGCATACGTCCTACCCTTCTTCATCCCATTCATAAAACCTATTCTCTTTCTTCCCATTCCTCGCTTGCCCAACATCCTTCCCTCTATCACGATCTTGAGCAACCCATCGCCCCTCATTACCTCTTCCAGCCTCCTACCCTGCTTGCTCCTGATCCCATCCAGAAGTTTCCTTTCCTCGTCCAGCATACCAAGCACTTCCTCGTGTGCATAGTTGAGGTTAACGATTTAAAAAATTAACGATTAAAATTAATCGTTAAAAATGTAGTTAACTATTTAACTTAACTGTTACAATTATAAGAGTTAACTTTTCACTTTTAATCATTAAAATTATACATAAACTGATACAAAACTAACTTCAGTTAATTTTTTTTGTTAATTTTTGGCCAATGTCGACCTGTTCGAATTTGGGCGGAAAGCCTGCCCAACGGACAAAAGAGAAAATAAAACGGTATCTAATAATGCAATATAGCTAGGTAGTTGTGCAAGAATGCATAAAATAGGTCCAGACGAATGTATCCAAACAAAAGTGGGGTTGAGTGGAGTGATCGCCAAAGTTTAGGCACCCTCAGACAAGAAAACACGAGACCACTGAAAGACCATGTCCGCGAGGGCACGAATGCCTTACTGGACAATGCCGTGTCATCAATACTACATACATAGTTGAACACAAGAAAGGAGGTCACCAAAAAACCTATGATGGGTAATGAGGGGGACGGGTTCACTCAAAGTAACGTATCTGTAAGATGCGTCAGTTTACTCATAACTTACTCGGCGACATCCGGTTGTCAACAGGGATGAGTGGAGTGACTGCAAACATTTGTCCACCGGGATGGATGTCTGATACAAATTTTGAAATGAGAATGTTACTAAAGTTTAATGACTTTTTAAGAAAATTTAAATAAATTTTCTTGAATTTCAAGTTAGTATTTATTTTATCCCAATTGTGAAAATAGATTTTAAAAGTTACTTTTTAAAAGTTTCTTAAAAGTAACTGAATTTAACTTTAATCAGTGACTTTTTCAGAAAAGTAACTTTTAACTTTAACTAGTTACCTTTTACAGAGATAAATTTTAATCAGTTAATTTTTTTTTTTGTAATTTTCCCAACTATGCTCGCTTGTCTTGCTTTTCACCCACCACACCTTCTCCATCCTCCTCCACACCCACATCTTGAAGGCCTGCAGCCTATTCTTGTTCTTCTTTCTTAGTGTCCATGTTTCTGCCCCTTAGAACACTATAGTCCATAACCTCAGTCAAGGTCTTCACCAGCCTCCTCTTAATATCCTTACCCAAAGTCCCCATAAGTTCAAATATGTATCTATGGGCACTATGCAAGATATTACAGCATTTTAATGTTGCAATAAGCAGGCCCGGCTTAAGGCCCAGGTGTCACGGGTGACTGCCGGGGGCGCCGCAAAGGAAGGGGTGCCGTGATGGTGAAAAAATATTTTTTACTACTAAGTTTACCTGGTGAATAGGTTTGATAAGCAGGGAGGGGGGGTGCCGGAATACTCTCTGGCCCGTGTGAAAATTTTGTCTTAAGCCGGCCCTGGGCCAATAAGAAAGAGACAATGAATGTTAAGTACTGTGTTTTATGGCATATATGTAGTTTTAACGCAATTTACTTACTATAAAATTTCAAATTCAGGGAATATTTCTCAGCTTAAAAATGTACTAGCATTCCTTCCATGGCTGATCAATACTGTAACTTACATATATGTACTCATTTTTTATACTTACATTATATATACAAATATACATATATATGCATGATATAATTACAAATATGCATCTATAAACACTATGCAAGATATTACAGCACTTTTAAGTCTCAATAAGAAAGAGACAATAAAAGCCACTCATCGTGTTTGACAGCATATAAGACCTATGTACTTTTTTTCCCAAAATGATTGCTCGAAAATTACCCCCAGGTCTTGTAAGTGAAGGCGAATCCTTACACTGGCTAAAGTCACTCCCAATGGGCTCTACTGTAAGCAAGTTTTAACCCAAATACTTAGTCAGTATTACCTACCCTTTTATATGCCCATGTGTCTAGATGCTGTCAAATATGGTATTTAGTGCTACCTATTAATGATCATTTTAGATCTCAATGCATACAAAATTTACATAGACTGGTGAATTGCATTCCTAGTAAATCCATCAGAAAATGTTTGAAAGGCATCCTGAAAATATTTCCTTTTTTTCTGTCATCTCCAAAAATTTTCAATGTTTTCAAATGTATGCATTGTTAGATATTTACAAGGTTCATATTTTCTCTTTTTTAAACATCTCCAATTCATGTGTATTAATTTGAATTGGAATAGAGCAACATGGTTAGAATGTTTTAGGGAGGTTATTGAATATTAAGTGAAACCTATCTTAGGTGTAACTTGAGTTAAAAGTAGACCTTATTAGGAAAAAATTTAGTCTCAGCAGGGGTTTTAGGGTTTTCACGTATTATTACCTCGTGTTTAACAGAAACTGTGAAGTGCAGAAATGGAATCATTCCAGGACACATGAACATGGGTGGAGCAGAATTTCACAAATAATTTACATGGAAAATTTCATCTCTTGAGCAAAAATTATAAATGAAAATAAAATAAAAATTTAGAGAAATTTTGGGAACAAGACTCTTCTGACTGTAGTCCAACTGATGTCTGAATAAAGGTGGTTCTGATTTATTTAACTTATTGAATGGCACAGTTAAAATGTGAAAGTTTGAATTACAAAAAAAAGAGAATGCGTAAAAGTTAGATTAAAAATGCACAATTTTAAAAAGTCATTCTATTCTTTTGAAATGAACAACTTGGTGCACAATTTTTGACTCTTCACTTTTGTAATTTCTTATGAATTATGCTAAATACAGATTTCATTATATAAGAAAGTAGGACATGCAAAATTCCCATCCTGCAATGCATCACTGATCCTTTGAAAAACTTTATTACTCTCCTGGAACACTCCTTTATTTTGAAAATATAAATTGCAATCCTAGCTTACTTTCAAACGTAATTACCATCACCACAACTCACTCTTGTTTTGCACCTGGAAGTGTTGCCTTTTTAGGAATCTTTTTCAAATTACATGAAAAAAATATTTAATCTTTACATAACCATTTGAACACTTGTAACTGCATTAAGATTTTTTTGCACAAAAAAAATACAACTTCACTACGTGAGAGCTGTCAGAATAAATCAATGGGGTATCATCTATTTTTTTTACTGAGTCCAAGCATATGATTTTCAAAGTTGGGGGAAATAGTAATGTAGTAGTTAATTTTATGTGAAAGTGTACCAAAATATTTGTCTCGGATAACTTAAACAAGTATGTAGCCTTAGGGAGGGTTAGAAATTTTTCTCAATAATCGCTGTGCGCTCTTATTTTTAGGATACTTCGTGATCTTAGGTTGTTGGGGAATCATGGAATGAATCATTGCTGTAGATATGCTGGAGCAATTTTATCTTCTGCAGTTCACCCTGTTACTCAATGTCAAAGTTTCCCCATCTAAGATCACAAAGTATCCTAAAAATAAGAGCGCACAGTGATTGTTGAGAAAAATGTCTAACCCACCCTTTGGCTAAATAATATGTAATTGTTTCTGTTATCCGAGACAAATATTTTAGTACACTTTCACATAAAGTTAAAATTAATTTGTCAACACTATTGAACACTAGCCAAAATTATGTTATTAGAGTACCGCCTACATGATTCATGGTGTACAAAAGAATGTTACATGTTTTGTGTATATATATATTGAAAAAGCATTTTAATCAAAATTTTATTATAAAAGATCAAATGAACACTATTTTCCCCAACTTTGAAAATCATATGCTTGGGCTCAATCAAAAAATAGTTGTTACTCCATTGCTTTATACAGCTCTCACGTAATGAAGTTGTGTTTATTTGTGCAAAAAATCTTAATGCAGTTACAGGTGTTTAAATGGCTATGTAAAGATTAAATATTTTTTTTCATGTAATTTGCATCCTTTGATTGTCTTGTGAAAAGAATTTCACTGTGTCGGGCTGATTAGTCAATGAACTATGAATTTCTACAGTATTCACAGTACATACTTGGAAAGCAGTAAATACCTTAGAAGTGACATTTATGAGAAATTTTCCATGACATTGATCCTTGGAAACTATGGGGCTTAGGGATGAAAAAATTTGCATGGATTAATAATTTGGTTGCAGCAGGTAGTGATAAAAGTTTCATGGAAATCTGAGCCAGTGGGAGTCATAGGCTAGGTGAATTGACATGGAATGACCCATCAATTGTCTCCCCCAAAAATAAATTCCTGGGTTCATTCCTGGGCACATCTGACACATTTTAGGGCATATTATTCTCCTGGAAGCAACAATGGAAGAACTGATGGATTACTTCAGGAGAGTAGGAGGAATGTTAAAATAAATAATTTTGGAGGAATAAAGCTGTTAATGAGCTCGCATTCTGGGTTTTCATGTCAAGGAAAATGAATTATTCACACAAGAAAAATACCACAGGCTAAATTTAAGGCTGTATACAAAAAAGACTACCTATATAAAAAGAAAACATGGAATATTTACTCTCTTTCCAAATTTATGACAGAGTAGTGGGTTTTAACCACTATTTTTTATCATTTTGGCTGTGCTAGATGTTTTACAAAAGCTTTTTTTGTTGTGAAGATATTTTCCTACAAAATTGAAAATAAAATGTGAAATAAAATGCTCAAATGGTGCAATTTTTAAAGCTGTATTGTGTATTATAGAATATCTCAGAGTTCATTTTATGGACAACTTAAGGATCCAAGAAAGGAAAGTATGGTTGATTTACTCTCTTTTAATTTCCAATAACAACTGGGATTTTAACATTGTACAATTTTTAAGGTTAATGTTGAAAATGGTAGAGTTCCAAGACCAAGGTCCCTTTTAGAAATTAAAAGTGTGGAAGTCAGCCATGTCTTCCCTTTTTCAACATGTTGTATTGTGCAATTACTATTATCCTTACCTTCTGATTTGAGCAAATTTACTTCAAGCATATTATGTACCTATTTTAAAAATCTCAATATGTAGTATGTGAATGTCACTATTTTCCTTAATTCATGTTATGGAATCAGTGATATCATAAAAGCTAGGAATTTTTTAATTTTTCCCACTTATCTGTCCTATGTGTCTGTCTGTTACTGAATCCTTTTACTCTGTGGTGAGGAAAATAAAGTGTTAATTTTTTATATACATTTTAACATATAAGCTGAATCTTATTTAGAATCAAACAAGTCTTTTTCATAGAAATAAGTTTTCCAAGGTCTGTGGATGAACATGATGTACCTCTTAAAAATTTGCGTAGGTCATCTGGAAGTACTAGTGGAGACTTAAATCTATCAGCTCATTAGTGAATAAGGCATATCTCTGGTGCAACTGATGTTCTCCTCCTACTGAATAGAATTTTCATAGTAATTTTTCTGCCCAAAAGTAAATGTTGGTATCATTATTACAAAGTTACGTGGTCTGTTGAGCCTCCTTTAGAGAAGAGCCTCTCAATTGTTTCAAACAATTCAGGTTGATGTGATTAGATAATGTTTGCATATTTATCAAGCTTCTTTGGGCAAATTTTTAATCTATCGTTTTAATTTTTGCTTCTGAATTTAATGAATATCTTCCATTTTGATTTGTAGGCATAGGTTGCTAAATATTTAGCATGTTGTGCCTCTTTTAATTTTTCCTAATTTGCATTTACATTCTCATTTTATTTATTTTTATTGTGTTATTGTTTGTTGATTTGAATTTCAGTAACTGGAGGGATGATCGAGTCACAACTACTTCAAGGCGAGGAGGAATGATGGTGCGTTCGTACAGCCAGGACACCAACATTAATCCAGTGGAAAGAGATGTAAGATATTTAATTTAAAACTTCTGATATCTGGTCTCAAACTTGTGGGACCTCCTTTCATGTGTCAGAGCTTCACATATTGCATTCAAACTCATTTTTGATGCCTTGATCCACAACCTGTGAAAACTGGAGACCAAAATCATCTCGGTGAAGGTATCAAATGAAAAATTCTGTCCTGAGGTTTTACAGTGGTTTCCATAAAATATTTGAATTGGTTTGTATTGATGTAATATGTACATTAGTTCTCAAGCAAATTCATATAAGCTATTCATAATTAATTGGAACACAAGCACTTGATTTATTTCATGTGAAATATTTGTGTACTACATAGTACCTATCTCTGGTTTTAGTATTAAGCATTATCATCAGATTTTGGTGTCTGACTGTGAGTCATTTCAAAATGAATTAATGACCAAGTGGTTATGTTCCAAAGTGAAATGGAACTTCTTTAAAGTATGATTTACATGTTCAATGTATGTGCCTACTTACTGAAAAAATTGCTTCTAATGGAATGTTTTGATCCGTGGTAGGGTCTTGGGAAAAATAGTTACACACACTGTCATGCACTATTTGAGTGATATTTAAGAGTGGTAAAGTGTACCTAAATTTCCTTTAACTAATTGTGCTTTCTAGTAAGCCTGCAAATAATGAAAAAATAAGTACATATTTATTGTTGGTTTCAATCCATTGTGCTTGATACAAGTGGTACAAAGTTTTCTAACCCAGGCTATGCAACAGCTTCTGCTTGGCCCATTATGCCTCATATAATTTTATCATATTGTTTTTATCCTAATATGATCATGCAAAAGTTTGTGTTATATGTACATACATTGAAACTAATTTCATTTTTTTATCATGGAAATGAGTTTGATATAGTGTGGTGCATATATATAATCTTTATTCATCCAAGCCATGGAGAAGCCCATGTAGGTGTCGTTTAATACGTACATTGTATATAAAAAATGAAGAGCAATTATCAACAATACATATATTTAAAATACAATAATTGCAAATTCAAGCTTGTAATATTCATTAAAAGAGTACAGAAACACATTTAAAATACAATAGTCCAGCTCAAAATACTCATTAACCACTCAAGCGGGGATTTAATATTTGAGTATTTAACTCCTCTGGGAGTATTTAAATCAATGTATTAGGCAAGTGGACGTATGCCGTACGTCGAAACGCTGCTGGGAGAGAAATTAGGGCCCGGACATGTGTACGTCGAAATATTTTGAGATGTTAATAGAATACAGAGGGATATCACCTATTCTTCAAGGTACCCTAAACAACCCTACTTCTACTACTCATTACACCTCATACAAAAAAGTTAATCAAAGGGAATTAGTTTTTGCTTGGATGAATTTTAATGCATTGCTCATAAGTAGGGATAGGAAAATTCTGTGATCGCGAATTTCACGAATTCAGGCGAAAATGTCCTAGGAGTGGTAGTTAGTTACAACATACTGACTAGGGAAATGACTCTTGAACTCGCAAAATGTCACAAATTGTGCCCCAAAACACGAATTTTCATTTTTTTAATGAGAAAATGGTTGGAAGTACATTTCAAACGCAAAAAAAACATTAAAATTGCAAGCAAATGTTCTCAATTCGATTTAAACGAACTCACGTGCAAATATTCCTGAGGTATGCGGAAGTTTGCATTTCATCGTAGCATAACCGGTGTTACGATAACAATTGCGGGAGGATGACATCGGGTGCTTTCGATTTACGGCGCTAACCGGCAATACACAGCTCGTCACGCCGCAGTGCTTTCTATTTACAATTAGTGGAATAACCATCTATCGGCATCTATGATCGGTGGCTCTCCGCTCCAAGGTGAGTCGAACAAAGGAAAAGCAATATGCGCATTTATTCTAAGTAATCTGCTACAGCAGGGTTCCTCAAACTTTTCCTGCGATGGAACACTTCGTAAATCCTGAAATTTTAACGGAACACCTTGTGGACTTCGCATATATTAAACCATTGCGTTTAGGTAGCAGCATATAAAGCCATTATAGGTTACTCTGAACACCCATTAGCCTTCCGCAGAACATAGTTTGGGAATCCCTGTGCTACAGATTTGAAGACGAGACGGACTGTGCATGCGTGAATAGCCGCTTTGAGTTGTTTCATTTCAATGGGCTTGTTTGCCAAGAGTTTTTAAAATGCCAAAAATAAAGAGAGACTTATTTTTCTGTTTTTTGATCCGTCGCCTGCTTTTCGAATTATCGGCGACGAAAAATCAGGGTTCTTAACCCTTTTACGTAAAAGAACCAACATGAAAAGTTTTGAAGTCACACGCTGCTCCGTCCAATCACGCTGGGCGCTATGCAGCATTCCCCTTCCTTTGCTTTCCAGCGAGCGAATTACAAACTGAACCGGATCTCTGATGTTGTCACGAACTTTTTGAGTGGGCGGCAAGTTTCGCAAATTTTTGTTTTTGATTTAAGAGTGAGTGGCGGAATATAGAAGAATTTTGTCTCTACCGAAAATCTATTTTCCAATCCATCTACCGAATTCGTGAATTAAATTGCAATTTCGCATCATAGTGAACGACCTTATTGCAAGGGGGTTGTTCCATTGCAATGGTTGCGTAGCTAGCTTTAAAGCACCAATCAAGGCCAACTACGACATCAATATAATTGTCGATATATTTATTTATTGTGTGGCACCAAGATTTATTTTGTTTGAATCTCTAGTTTTTGGCCATTTCCGTCAAATAACTGTTTGTTTTCCAGTGACAACTGTTAAGTATTCTAGTTTTATTCCTGGTTTCTGTGCTTTCAAGTGATTTTGACGAGTTATTGAGATGCCAAATGCAAAATTAAGCGCAAGAGACCGGGCTTTCCAGAATCAAAAAGATGGATTTTAATGTATCGTTAAAAGTACGGTCATGTACATATTCTACAACTGTCAGGTTGCTTGGGAAAGACTCAATTGGAAAAATTTAAAATCTTCGAAGCACGTAACTGCAGTAAACTTTCACAAGGATGGAAATTCTCTAAAGTTACATGTCAATACACGAAATGTATTAAATTTTATTTTTAAATTTAGTGCCACTTCTCCAGGTTCTACCACTGAGGTGATTGTCTTCAGTCATAACATGGCTAGAAGGGGAAGTGTCGCATAATAACCCAGATCATATTGGGTTAAACTATAGTATAAGTGACCCTTTTCTAGACTTTGAAATAATCGGTATTTTATGTGTATATATATAAATTTGTGGTCACTGTGAAAACACCAATACGTCTTGTTGAAAGTACCGAATTCCTAATTTCAAAGTACCGCTTTTCTCCCTCTCAAACCACCGAAAAATTCTTATCCCTACTCATATGTGACACACATGAGTGCCACTACTCATAAAGATTTTTTTCTGAAAACTTATTTACAAGATATGCAAAATACAATGGTACAATAAATTAAAAGAAATCACTTAAGCTCTGATATGCATGGCTGGCTCAACAATTGTAAACAATATTATGCCTAACTGTATGAACACCTGTAAAAATAAAGTTTTTAAGTGTGTATCACTGTATTTAGTGAGTAATATAGATATTGGATTAAATGGTTTACCAATCTCATGAGAGCAACTGTTAAAAAAAATATAGATATTTTCATGTGTATGTATATTCAAGCCATTGCTCCAGTTTTAAGAATGTTCTTAGGGTGGCCAACTATTTTTAAGAAAATAAGGGAGATTTCTATACAGAAATCTCCCTTATTATCTCCTTAATTATGGGGGTGTCTAGGGTGGCAAAAGTGCATTTTCTTCAATGCCCAAGTGCATGCTTTACCTTAGTTTCTCAGCACATCTTTCATTTTTAAGAGTTGCCATGTCACTTTTTCCTCATCAAATGAAGTTAATCAAGTACGGCTATCATTTGAATGAAATATTACCTTCTGTTTGCCATTTTTTTGTTATATCAATGATCATGTCTGTAGCTGCACTAAATTGCTGTGGAGGACACATGCCTTCTTTGGCATATGCTTTTTCAACTTGAACTAATGTCTTAGTGTTTAAATTTGGTGTGGTTCTTTTCATCTTCAAGTTGATAATATTTGTTGGTGTCAGTTTTGAAATGTTTACTCTGTTCGATGGAACTGCAGCCGATGATAAGTGTATTACAGGTACTGTGATAAATGCATGGGATGAAGATAAATCATAAGAAGATGAAGGTAATGAGATTTTCTAGAAACAAGGAGGTGAGGCTGAATATTAAGGTAGGATGACAAAAAATGCAGCCGGTGGAACTCTTCTTGTATCAAGGGAGTATTTTGAGGAGGATGGTTTCATTGCTAGGAACTTCAGATGTAAAATTGCACCAGCTAAGAAAAGATTTTTGAAGGGAAATGGTGAGGGGGGCCCTGCGTAGAGACATGAAGAAGAAATTGATGGGAACTCCAACATGGCCCTCTATAGGTTGTAGACTTAGAAAGAGAATGTACGTATATTTGAGGCATTTGGGTAAGGTTTAGGAGAAGAATGGAGAGGGTGAACTGAGTATCAATAAAATGACCAAGGAAGTGGGGGATATGGTGGGAGAGGAAAGGAAATTAGTGCCTGAGATTTGGAGAAGGCAGAAATGGTGGACGACATGTTGAAGAGGGTGATAGGAGAGAAATGCTTGGAAAGCATAGAAGGGGAAGGAAGAGGATAGGTATCTGGGATGACTTAAAGAGAGGCAGAGGGAATAAAAAATTTGAGAGAGCCTCAAATCCTTTCAGAGATGGCCTCTAAGCTAGGTAGACAGCCAGCCTCAGCTGAGAATCATCTCCAGAGATCATAACGGTGGATGCTAATGTTTGAGCTTGAATTCACACCTTAGGTTATAGTCACTGCAGTTGACAATCTATGAAGTCAGTAATTTCTTAATCATTTATTTACACATTTTTGTTTTTATGATTTGAATCCTGTATCAGTAAATTTAATGTGGAATTTTGCTTGTATTTGACAGGGAAGTCCACCAAAGACATCACAGTCTGAGAGCTGCTTGGATTCAGCTGAACCTGTGGCACGGACTCCCCCAACCACAGTCAACTCGACCATATTATCCACAAGCACACCCTCGTCTTCCACTTCCAATTCCTCCTTAAGTGGCATCAGTAAGGGGACTAAGGAGACCTCGCCATCAGGTTCTGTTGTCTCTACGACTCAAAGTACACAAAAGAGCATCAGTGCTATTCCTCCCACTGCAGTGGAAGAGGAAACTTACTCAACTGACTCAAACTCAACTGCTGAAGATGAGGCCAGGAGAAAAAGGAGGAAGATCCATTTTCCCACTTTCTCTCGAAAGCCAAAGACTAAACTTTCATGATAAGTTTCTTTAAATTGTGGTGATCGAAGCACAACACTTTTCGAAAAATATTTATCATGAGTAAATCCCCATCAGATTCTTCATCTGCTCAGAAAAATAAACAATGTGTGTTGTTTAATGTATCAGTGTGCATATTTGTAGGACCTGTTCATTTGTTTCAGGTTGTTCATTTTTTTATAGTTGGTATACATAGTCCTTTACTCAAAAAATGTATGCACAACTAAAGATCCCATTTCTCAATTTTAATTTATTCAGTCACATCATGGGATTCATTCTATGAATGTGATGTGTACTTTATGATGTTGATGGAACAGTATTGATGTACCTTGTGGTACATCTTTTAATTTTTATTGAGATACTTGGTCTCTCAAAGCCATTTGTATAATGGACGAAGTACTTTAAATTATCTTCCAGTGACTCAGTTGAAATCGCTCAATAATGGTTACTTTCTTATTTGTATCTATGTGGCTATTTTTCTTTTAATACCTCTAAATAAGTGTTCAGTTTTATATTTTTTTGCTATAAAGACTGAACTCTTGTGAACAAGACTGTATATACAGTGAACATAATTGGGGCTGTTGATGTTTGAAGCATTCAAATGTAGGCTTAACTCCCTAGACTCTAGATATGGCCTCTTTCTTGCAAAATGCATGAAGTTCCTGCGGTTGTACTGATAGGTTAAATTTGTTTCACCTTGGTGCATAGTTTTAATTATTTACAAAACATTTGATGGGGTTTTCAAGCTTCATATTTGAATTTTGTGGCATGTTGTCACTTAAAAGAGTGAATTTAATCATTGGCCTAATACTGTGGTGAAATGAAATCTTTTTCATACAAACCTGTTGTGCAAGCAATGAAATGCCATAGGATGCTTTTAGAGTGCTTTTAATATTTATCAAATAGACTTCAGGACCAGAAGTCTCTTGACCCAGACGAGTTGTTCATCCAAAGTGCTTTGGGAATAGCAAATGTCAATAACTCTTTGTTACCCTTTTCTCGAACAGTTGAAATCTAGTGAACGTGATAAAATGTGATTGGAATTAATGTATTTCCAACTATTAAATTTGTCATTACTGTTATTTTGAAAATATAAGTTATGGAAAATGAGATAAATTTTGACTTCATACTTTACATACCGGTAAAAAGTTATCCTTACCTACCTATCAAGTTTCAGCAACCTTTCAAAACACATTTAAGAATGGGGCTAATAATCTAATTATTTTTTACAGCTTATTTAGAAAATTATCATAATATTGTTCATGATGATCCCTCTTCTCTCTATTTGTGACTATTGATATTGTCGTGGAAATATAGTCCTTACATATCGGTCACTTTCATGAGGGAATCTTTTTTTCCAAAGTTCATCAATTGAAATTTCGTTAGATATATACTCCGCCCACTAGATATGTTAGAAATATATGAAGAATAGTCGTCTAAAGGTTGGATACATCTCAGTTATTGTGCAAAAGGGAATAAATTATTACACCAGTGGTAAGGGCTGAATGACAGAGAAGACATAAGTCCTATGACAGAGAGGAAGCCCAAGAAATGGAAGCATTAATTGATGGGATTCATCTGGAACTGTGTTGATAGGATTGTTATCTCTCAACACTAATTAATTTTTCAGTTGAGCATATGTCCTACCTCTCTTCATTCCATCCATAAAGCCTATTCTCTTTCTTCCTTCCTCACCTAACATCTTCCACTCAATCAAGGCATTCAGCCTCCTGTCGCTCCTCATTAACTGTTCCAACCATTTACTCTGCATCCTCCTGATCTCTTCCTGCATCCTCCTCTCCTGAATCACTGAGCCCACCACTTCCCCATATGCCTTCCTTACCCATCATTGCACATTCTCTATCCTCCTCCCCATCCTTATCTGAAAAACCTGTAGTCTATTTTCATCCTCTTTCTTCATAGTCCATTTTCCTGCTCCATATCAGACGCTAAAACAGTCTTTGATGTACATACCTACATCCATACACGTATGTAGTCCCTGTCATCAGTTCTCTCTCATCAGCGAATATGTACTGCTTTTGCTATTCTTCTTCTGTTGTTCTTTCTACTGTGCCTATTTTCCTCCAGCATAATACCAAGCAATTAAATTTATCTACCTGCTCCATTTTGTGACCTCCTAACTTAATGTGCAGTCTCACTACTTTGCCCCAGAAATACTGATTAATTTGCTTGTCTCATGATGTCTTTATTCTGCATTTCTTGGACAGATTTTCTAGTGCCCAATGACTGAAATATCCTGGATGACTGACTATAACTAGCACGCAAATCAAATCAACTTAATCGCCTGCCCTTCCGCTTTTATTCCTGCATCTAGCTCTTTCCATGCCTCCATGTGAATGTGCATTGATAACGGAGTCTAGTAGTTTCTAACCCTGCCACCTGACAATCATGGTCACTGCTGGTGTCATGGATGGAAACTGGAAAAGATGAAACACGATATTCAAATAAGGCATTCAAAATGTAGATGGATAGTGTTATTTCAATGAATAAGCAAAGAGGAGTGTTCTTTGATTGAAACAATTTCTTAAGTTTTAAAACATCACGGGGATACAGAAACTCCAATCTTGTCTGATATTAGCTATCTACTTGCTCTTTACTTGTTAGTTACAATTCCTTGTGATGGCAGCACTGAGTTGCAATAGTGTAATGTGAATGCGGCTAGGCAGGCAATGTTGGTACATATGATAGTCATTTGAACTGCTCATTATCATTCCCTCAGCATCATCCTCATTGGTCATTCAATCCTAAGATTGGTTAACTGCAGCCTTTCATTCTGTCTTTTCCCTTGCTAACTCCTTAATGTCCTTATAACTCTTGTTTCATGTCCCGTTTTAGCTTGCACCTCCATATGGGAGGTGATGCACCTGAAGATGATGCACAGCTCTGAAATCTTGGTCAATCAAATATACCTATGTATATATATTTTTGTGGGCTTTGCAGTTTTTACTTTACCCCCATCAGGAGCTTACACATCAGTGGTCGTTTGTTATGTTTGGAAGCTTAACTCATTTGCAGTGTCTGTAGTACTGTTTATGCTTGCAGAATTGGATGCAATGAGTGCATTGGAATAATTGAACATTAACATTTTTATCCATAGACAGCTGCCTTCCACCAAGCATAATATCTCTTTGAATTTACCTAATGACATACATATACTTAGGTTTTCATATTAGTCTCACTCCACTATCATACAAAGCTCCAAGCTTTATCTTCAGGAAAAGATGGTGTGTGTACCCTATCAAATACCTAAGTGCAAGAAACCAGGTTGGTGTGGTGGCTTCCCATCCCAAGGACCTGCATTTGAATCTTGGACCTCCATGATTTTTCAGTTGAATCCTATCCCTTGGCAATGTTAGGTTCTTTTCTACCCATACTCCTTTCCCAAATATGTAAACCTTCTCTAACCTAACTAACCTCTATCCTTAATGCACATCATTTACTCAGTCCATTTACGTGATTACCAACCAACTCGAATGTTCTTTAAGAAGGTTTTTGCTGTGTGAAGCTGAAGAATGACAATTGATCCTCTCCACCATTGCTGAGAACATCTGGACAGGACCAGAATGCAACTGTGACTTTGAGCAAACTAAACTCATCGCGAAAAGAGATGCTATTTCCCATGACTCATTAAAGAAACTATCAAAATACACAAATTATTCAATAAATTGGCTAATTTTCTAAAAGGATGCATTGTGATAGTCATTAGTGATGTATACATAATAAATACTAACCCAAATTGAAGAAGTGTAAACTATTTATGCTTTGCAAATAAAATTGAAGGCATTCCACTAGCAAAATTATTTCTATAGTATCAAGTACATATGTATATCAATTCTATGAGTGCTTTATTGACAGACTTGTGCTTGATTATAACATGTAATCATATTTATTTTTCTCTTTTTCGTTATTTGACAATGTGATGCTGCTACACTTTATCAAGTGAAGTGCTTGTATGCGCATGTATCTAAAGGTGGGTGATGACTCGGCCACCAACGGTTCATCGCCCTACCAATAAGGGTGAATTCTCACGATTGCCCCTTGCCTTCCCCACCTGGGTATCCCCAGCATGACCACCAGTAGTCCACTACTCTACCAATAAAAGTGATACTGGAATCTCCTTTTTCCCTCCCCGCATTATCGGGCCACCCTCTCCTGTGTGGGGACTCGAGATCTTGCCATTAGAAGGGTGCAAATCTGACTCAACATGTACCCTTCCCTCAGTTGTCCATTCTATAGGTCACTTGTCTTCTTCCATTAGAGACCTTCAAATCTTCTTCTCCGATTCTAATTCCTCCCTGCCTTCCTTCTGCCCTTCTATTTCTCCGGACTGCTTCCTTAAGGGTGACCATCATTTCAGGCTTTCGGCTCTTCCCCTCCTCCTGATTCACTACCTGGACAACATAAGCAAGCCCACTATAGTGGCTTTGTATATATATTTGACCCCCTCCCTCAACCTTAGAAACTCCATCTGAACTTAGTCTCACCCAGCACAGGGGACCCAAGTCCTCTATTTTTATGGATGTGCCATCCTCATATTAACTGAATTCTTATAAATTGGCTCTGTATTGGTTCTGATGATTGGTAATGCTCCCCACTCTTAGTTGACATGTAATCACAACAACAATCTCTGTCTGTAAAGACCAGCAGAAAGAAAATAAATTATTATTGTTATCATCAGTACTTCAGATCTGAAAATGATGACTGCAACACAAGCAAAACTGTTGTCCCAGCAACAGAGACAAGTGAGGAAGACAGGTATAGGTAAACCTGTGAGGTAAACGTGATGAAAAAAGAGCTTAATATATTCCACACTAAAATCAAGGACTCTGCTAAAACGTTAAACCTAGGTTGGAAATAAAAGTTTTAGTGTGGTATTTATTAAATTATTTTTTGTCATGTCTCCAAAGATGTTCCACAAAGTTGCGCCTTCAACTATATTTAAGGTAGGTAAAGGTTTGTGAGGACTGGAGGAAGGACGAAGAGACCTGATGTTATTTGGCTACTCTTAATGACCTCCACCGAGGGGCCACAGAGTACTGCACTTAAACAGAAACCAAGGTTGCACTGAAAAATATCTAGGACTGCTTGAACTCAAACTGAAAACAGTGGGCACTTAGGATGGTAAGCCTGTACTCCACCTGCTACCACCCCAGCTTGACCTTTACTTCAATATAATTCCTCCTCTTCATGGGTCTCCTCTACCGCATTCATGATAAAAAAGGAAATCAAATCTTCAATACTTGTTGAGGTAATGGGATGGATGGGAACTTTTATGAGCTGACATTTTTAGATTCTAATATGTAATACACCCCATAGCTTCATAGAATCGACTGAGATAAGATTCTGGAGCTCCACTCCACTATTGCACACTAAGTAACAGAGCAGTGCTCAGTACTACTCTGGCTGCAATTAAGCCCTGGCTTTTTGTTGAGAGTAGGCTAACGCTGACAGTAAGTTTATCTCCACCCTTCTGAAAGTGATCCTTCCCTTACAAAATTACCCACATATTCTAAACAGTACAAATTACATTATTTGTCGGTTAACTCCCCTAGGAACAAATCAATTTACTCAGTGATTCATAGCCATATCAACTCCCCACTCTTATCATTGTGGATCACTGGCCTCATCAAAAATGTTACTATAATTATACTTCATTAGCTTCTGCCTTCCTGCTGCCCATCTCTTTCTCTGGACCAAGGGTTATAAAGCAGTAGGGAATTATTCCCCCGCCCAGCAGCAGGAGATTTTTATGGTTTCAGGGGGAAAAGGTACCTCTACTCAGAAAGATTAGCACATTATTGCATCCAGAAAATTTGAAGGAAGGGGGAATTCTGAATAATGGGGTAATTAAGTTAAATAGGTTGAGAAACATTACTCTAGACAAAGGAGGTCCCAAAACAACAAACAAATAAACGCACAAACCGCGCGCTCGCACCTTCCAGCATTTTTGTAAACCATGAGCATATGCTAAGTTCCATGAAAAGTTTTCTAAGTAATGCCACTTGCACATATGACTATGCAAATTATCCCGCCTACCATTTCCGTTCAAATTCATTCTTTAAAACTTATCCGTTGTTTTTTTTTCACTCCATTTCATCCAGGATGTTGATCCGCCGAACGTTCTGCTTGATTCACTTCTTATATGCTTCTTGTTTACGCTTTTTCTGAAAGTCAACCAAAAATAAATACAGACTTTTTAATGGCGAACTTGTGTAATAAATTATTGCGTATTTTTTCAAAGAAAGAATATGGTGACAACTATAGAAATAGTTCGAGAAGCCTATAGTAAAAGTTGCAACACAATTACTGAGATTACTGATTTCAAGCTGTTACTTTGACAAAAAGTCGTCTGCAATTACTACGTGAGATATTTTATTTTGCTATTCTCAAGGGCAGGGCTATATATGATCATCATACGTTTCATTGAAATACATTATTTTTTCGGAATCATAAGGATGACATTCACACATAAGAGGAGTACGCAGTAACTACCGTGACCCAAAAACAATAATAAAAACTTTTCGGGTCCACTGCGTAATTTCCTGATTTCCTGGCGGGAAATGTCTTGTTTCACTTAGTTTCAGTTGGCGAAATTTTCATCATTGGCATTGTTAATAAAAGCGAAAAATCTGAGCGTGGAGATCTTGTAAAATAAAGGAGTAAACAGCGCCTTTCGCAAGTATTCTTATGCATTTTAAGATATATCTAGATGCGTATAAGATTTCACGATTCGAACACATGAATCTCGACTTTTTACCGCGGAAGTTATCGCAAAGGTATCTCATCGGTTTAATGATTTAGACTTATATGAGTTTTAAGTCATAAAATAATTAAATTTATTAGCCTAGTATTTAATTTGCGAATTTGAATTCTTATTGAGTAGACAAAATGGAATTGTAGTATTCAATGACGTAATTTTCATTCTTCAGTCGCAGACGTTCTTACACCGCCATCTTTTCCAGTCTAGCCTAGAGCGGCAAAAGGTGCTTTGACGCATCGAAGGTGAGTGTTCTTTCACTTAACGTCAATTAAGCCGGATATACTGATGTAAGTTTTACTCCCCAGTAATTTTTTGTGAGTTTCCGTCTATGTGGAGGGTACGTAAGCCCGCATTTACCCTTACAAACTACTTTCCCATATTCCCATGTGCTTCATGGTCAGACATTTGACGTCGTAATTTTGTTTTTTCGTGAAAATCAATCCTTTTCAACTTAGTGCAGACTTTCTGTTCGGTCCAATGTTACGCTATTTGTCTTTGCCCACCCATTTTTTTTTTGAGTGAGTGAACTATTGTGTCATGAGATAAACTAGCCGGTGAAATTTGCGGAGCTGACTTATCAGAAAACGTCAAATACGTTGATCTTCTGAATTTATGTTTAATTCTTCTAGGTTGTTTTGTATTTATTGGTTGAGGACTTGGGTAAATCTCTGTGAGCATTAAGTGCATTTAATTTAGGCTCGTGTGTTTTTATCTCTTTAGTCATGGCTGATCCCGAACGCACTGCCAATGCCAATGAGAATGTTGAGGAGATGGAAGATGAGGAGGAGGAAGTGGAGTCTGGTAACAATGAGCACGATGACAGCAATACCGATGTCTTAGCATCCCTTAGTTTTAAGGCTCTTCCTATTCCACAGGTCTGTAAACATAGTCTAAGGTTGTTGCAAGGCTCTTGATTCAAATAATCCAAATGGATATTTGTTTATTTTATTCAGTCCTACCCACCCTCAGTTAAACGGCGGGTTAAAGCCCTGAAAAGGTTGCAGTTGGAATCAACTAGAATTGAAGCCAAATTTTATGCCGAAGTTCATGCGCTAGAGTGCAAGTACTTTAAAAACCATTACCAGCCTTTATTAGACAAGGTGAGATTTGTAGTCTTTGATGGTATTCATTGTTTGAGCTTAAGAAGTTGCTCTAAAGTTATCTATTCATTTTTAGCGTAGTAAAATTACTAGTGGAGACTACGAACCAAATGATGAGGAATGTGAATGGTCATCTGATGATGACGAGAAAGAGGACGAAAAGAAGATTTGCTCGGAAATGAATAAGGTTAAAATTAAGGAAGAGGCTGATGCGAAGGAAAATGAGTAAGTTTCGGGTGCTGACAAGAGCGTTTTGTGGGTAGTCTTTATCATGGCTGATATTAATAGTGGTGATACAAGTGTGTTAAATATTTTTTGTTTTTGATCTTTAAAGAAACCAGAAAAATGACAACGTAAAAGGAATTCCTGACTTCTGGCTTACAATTTTTAAAACTGTGGGCATGCTTGCTGAAATGGTTCAGGAGCATGATGAACCTATTTTAAAGCATCTTGTGGATGTGAAAGTTCAGTTCTCAGAATCCAACCCTATGGTAAGAAAATGTCTGTCTGGGCAACTTCACCCATACATATGCTGTCATCTTTTTTGTATTGTCATTACTTTTGTCTTCCATAGGGATTTGTTCTAGAGTTCCACTTCTGTCTGGGCAACTTCACCCATACATATGCTGTCATCTTTTTTGTATTGTCATTACTTTTGTCTTCCATAGGGATTTGTTCTAGAGTTCCACTTTAGTCCGAATGAGTACTTCTCCAACTCTGTTCTTACGAAAGAATATGAAATGACATGCGTTCCTGATGATTCTGATCCATTCAGTTTTGAAGGACCTGAGATTTACAAATGCAAAGCAAGTATTTTTGATGTATACAGAAAAATAATAATGGCAACAATGTTTTCTGATGACCCACAATAAGATAAGTTGTTTTTTCAGGGGTGCACTATTGATTGGAAAAAAGGAAAGAATGTAACTGTCAAGCTGGTTAAGAAGCGACAGAAGCATAAATCCCGTGGCTCTCTAAGAACTGTTACCAAAACTGTTCAAAATGATTCATTCTTCAACTTTTTTAACCCCCCCACTGGTAAGGTACTTGTAATATATTGAAATTCTTTTCACTGAAAGTGTAATTTGCTAATTCTTAGCGTTTCTATTTAGTTCCTGAAGATCATGAGGGTGAGATTGATCGAGATGTCCAAGCACTACTCACCAATGATTTTGAAATAGGCCACTACATAAGAGAAAGAATAGTTCCTCATGCTGTTCTATATTTCACTGGTAAGTTATGCTGTAGGTTTGGAGTAATGGTTTGTCTCTGCAATGAAATATTTTTTTAGGTAAACTAATTCTGGTGTCTAGCCTATTAAACAAATCTCAGTACTCTATCAGTGTCAATTGGCCATGGTTCATATGAAGTGCCTGATTAACACACTTGGGGGGCCTGTAGGCAGTACAAGCAACGGGGCCCACTTAAATAAATGAGTTGCAGGAAAAGAGGTGAAAAAATTCTCGGGGGCCATAAGCAACTGCCTATTTTGCCTTATTGGTAATCTGGCACTGGTCATATGGCTTGTGTATCCCTGAAATGACATGATTTTTCTTCCACTATGAAAAATTGGAGCCTAAGCTCCTAAGCCAAGTCACTTGTATGGGATTTGAATTTCCCTCATTGCAAGATATAATTACAGGCTTAGGAAGTTGCTTAGCTTGTTTAAAAGAGGTACTTAATGAGCCGAAAGATTCTCTTGCATGCTTATTTAATCTGGTGGAAGCCTACATCAGGAACACTGGGAGGGAGATCCCAGGTGGCAAGCTAAGCACAGAAGTAGTCCCAAAGCCTTCAATCTTTTACCAAACTGAATTCTTAATTTAGTCAATTGTGTTGACCTGAGTACATGTGTGAAATACTTAAGAATTTGACATTTTTAGCTTCATCCCTGCCATTTTGTTTTTGGTTCTTTTATTTTCTCTTAACAGTAGTTTATTTGCTCAATAGGCACTGCACATAATGATCAAATAATATGGTAAGTGTGTAAGGAATGCCAATAAGGTTAAATAAATAAAAGCCGCAGTTCACGCAAATATTATAAAAGCACTTTTGTACTAGATATGCTAAGACAGCCTTTTTGGGAAGTCAATCTTTTAGCTATTTTAATGGAAGCAGGTAAGTTATTTTACAACTTAGTGCACATGTAATCGGGACCTTTAGATGTCGGGGCTAAAATTTTTGTTTATACAGGAATGTCTTTGCTTCTCCTCGTTTCATATGAATGGAAGATGTTATTCCTAATAAAATTAGCTTCATGATTTTTTACGTACATGACACAGTGTATATATACATATGGTACAGCTAATATTTAGGCTTTTAAATCGATGGGGACAATGAGCTTGATACTTTTGATTGCACGTTGTTCTCTCTAGTTTCTTTTGTGTAATAAATACACTTAAGGTAGTTTGAGCAAAAAATCACTCCACCTAGAATTTGATGAATTAAGGCTCATTTTAAAGAAAAAACTCATCTTTCCAATGAAATCGAAATATCAACCCCTTGCCGAACTTTTTGTCATTCAATTTGCCTATAAATATAAGCTGTTTTACATGGGATAGATTATAGCTGTGTGCTCCAGAGGGAGAATATTAAACAAATTAGAAACTTTTGGCATCCAAATTTTGTTAAAAAAAGTGTAGATAGCATGTTTTCTCAACTATTTATGAAAAATATTCTAAGACTTACCACAGTCATGTTTACAGAATTGCTAAAACAACCTGCTGTTTTGAAGTGTTTACAGCCATACGGCGGGAAGAAATGAGTCATAATATTTATTTCATACTTTTTACAGACTGAAATAAAAAAAAAGTTAGAATATGGTCTTAATTGGGAATAGGGAACAATCTCGCTCAAACCACCTTAATATCCCCAAACTACAATGTCATATGTAAGTCTTGAATAGAACAGGCCATAGCATAGTGTCTTCAGAACATTTAGGCTTACACTTATGTTTTAATACAGAAACCAAATAAAACACTGTATACAGCTTTTTACATAAGTGCATAATGTGTACATCCCACTTTAAATTAGTCATAAATTCAAAGAAATTTAGTTTGTTCCACAAGATTTCGGGGGTGATTCTGTAACTGATAACGCCTGCACTATTATGCCGTAGGGCACTATTTTGGCATAATGTACCGCCCCCCTGATTCTGTAACCACAAATGGTGGCCCCAAGCATTATTTGGGGACTTTGAGTAGCACCAACAATAACGCCAGCCTTCGGCTTGTGTTATCCCTAACACCAACCCCTCTCATTGCATTTATTGCTCATGGTTCGGCACAGTCTTTTGTTTTTCTTCGGGGTACTTCGGAAATGACACGACTGGGTATGTGATTTAACTGATTAAAACTAGAAAGTGAGCTTTGTTTAAGCGAATGATGAGTATTCTGAGTTTTTAAAGAGCATGGGGAAGAACGGAAGAGGAAAACTTTTTGCGCTAATTCGTAAGATTTATGAGGATGGAGTGTGGCCAGAAGACTTCGCGAAGACTGTACTAATTCCTATACCGAAGAAGAGTAAGGCAAAAACTTGCGAAGACTATAGGACAATAAGCTTAATATCCCACGCGGCCAAAGTAGTTCTGAGGATTCTAAACAGAAGGCTAGAGAAGAAGGCAAATGAATACCTAGGTGACGACCAGTTCGGGTTTAGGAGAGGGACGGGAACGCGAGACGCTATAGCGGTGATGAGGACGCTAGTAGAAAGAAACCTAGAGTATGGACAGGATGTTTTTGCATGCTTCGTAGATTTCGAGAAGGCATTTGATCGGGTGGAATGGACGAAATTAATGGGAGTGTTGAAGAAATTAGGGGTCGATTGGAGGGACAGGCGTCTGATTCGAAATTTGTATATGAATCAGACTGCGCAGGTTAGGGTAGCCAATGGAGAATCGGGATGGGCCACGATAGGACGGGGAGTGAGGCAAGGGTGCCCACTATCGCCGTTGCTTTTTAATGTATATTCAGAAGAAATGGTAAGGGAGGCTTGGGGGGAGGAGGAGGTAGGAATAAAGGTAGGAGGGGAGCTGATAAAATCAGTGAGATTTGCAGATGATCAAGCATTGGTTAGTCAGTCAGCCAAGGGGTTACAGTCAACGGTGAATGCATTAGAGGTGCAGTGCAAAAAGTATGGGATGAAGATCAATCACAAGAAAACGAAAGTAATGAGATTTTCTAGAAGTAAGAAGGCGGGGTTGAATATAAGGGTAGGAGGGCAGAAGATAGAGCAGGTCGAGCAGTTTACGTATCTGGGTAGTATTTTGGAGGCGAATGGGTTTAGTGGTAAGGACATCAGATGCAGAATTTCGCTAGCTAAAGAAGCATTTTCGAAGAGAAGGGAATTGATGAGGGGGGGTCTGAGAAGAGATGTAAAGAAGAGGCTGGTGAAAACTTTAATATGGAGCGTGGCGCTATATGGGTCGGAAACTTGGTCATTGCGAAGGGAGGATGTGCGTAGGCTTGAGGCGTTTGAGATGTGGGTTTGGAGAAGGATGGAGAAGGTTAGCTGGATGGCGAGAAAGACGAAAGAGGAGGTATTGGATATGGTCGGAGAGGAGAGGAAGCTTGTGGCAGAGGTTCGGAGAAGGCAGAAGAGATGGATGGAGGAGGTTTTGAGAGGAGAGGGCATGTTGAAGAGAGTGATAGAGGGGAGAACACTGGGGAAGCGTGGGAGAGGAAGGAAGAGGATAGGAATTCTGGACGAAATAGGAGGAGGTAGAAGATATGAAGAATTGAAGAGGGATCTAATAACGGGCCATCCCTAGGAGGGAATGCGAGACAATTTCTATTAGGTTGGGATACAAAATGGGGACTGTCCAAGAACCTACCAATCAGCTGGTAGAATACTTGAATGAATGAATTGTCTTTAAAATTAACAAGTAAAAGATGGCAAACACCTTGTAAAAGATTGACATCCAAAACATGGTAAAAGCTTCCACGAAAAGAACAATGTTAGTAAACCATCATTTGCTAGTAACAAGCACAGGCAATCAAGTTTTTTCTCTCGTCCCTATCGGAGTCAATTTCTTTTGATTCATTGCTAGCTTGCATTTTGGCTGTCACTTCAACGTAAATCATTCATAGAACTGCCTCTAATTTTATTTTATATTTGCAACCGCGGGTTTATTATCGAAGGGTACTTTTGGATTGAAAAATACAGTAGAGAATGTCTTATATCCTCGACTGTACCTTACATGAGGTTCTCGAGGCAGAACATTTTGGTCACAGTCATAACAGTCCACAATAACCTGAATCATTATCGTTAGGCTTATATCATCCCTTGTGTACACAGTAGATCACAGCAATCATGAACATGCCCTCCTTAACAATAACATACTATAAAGGGATAGACATAAATATTCATAAGGACTGAAATAGCTTTGACTCCACGAGATTGCATGTGAAAATTGTCGAATAAACATTTACCAACCAAAAGCCAAAACAGCCCTGAATATATCAAAATTCCCTAGCCTTTTCCAATGCAATCCTTAATCGAAGTTCTCTCCCAATGTCCGCAACCCCTGGAAACATTTATTCAGCAAAGACTTCTGACAACTTCCGTTCACGAAATATATCCATAGATTAGCATATGAATAGAATGTGTACTAGTAGGTGCCCATTATATAGAACTCAAAAGCGTACACAATAATGTTTAACACTTTACTTTTATTATGGAGTAAATTACTCACATTTCCATTTGTATCACGAAAAATATTCTTCGTGATTTGTTTACAGAAACTGCGAACTGTCACTTAGCGTTTTGACACTTTTGTTTTTCGATATTAACTTCCACTAAGTTAAAATTTAATTATATCTTTGTTTTATTGATGCAGATAAATATAAATTGAGAAAAAATATAAAATATGGGTAAAACCAACATATTCCTGCCAAACAATGGAGCTTTTAAACTAAAAAAAAGTCTTAGTTGGTCTTTTTCCTGAGAATTTCTCATACTGTTATCTGACGTGGTGATAGCGTTATTTAACATCCTCGAAATCGGCGGAACATAGCAAGGGGGTGTTCACAGAATGACGTGTTATTTTTTGGCATAGAATACTGCTGGCAGTACTATGGGGGAAAAAAGTTTCCCAACAAACGGAGTGCCACCATTATTGTCCTGGGAAACAATCTGCTTCCTCTCTTATGGCATATTATTCCGAGGTATTGGCAAAGACAAGGGAAATTCGAACACAGTAAGGTGGTGGACTCATCGTCGAAGCCAGTGATGGCTTACTGGCCACTTGCATTCCCCGAGCGTTACTCGCGCTGGCTTCTAAACGGAGGCACATTAGATGACCTTGTTTGCATGTAAAACGTATCATTGAACACACTTGTTTTTGCCGTAGGTTCCTTTGCATTTTTTCTTTCCTCCCTTTTTTATTCTAGGTTTCGCTTCTCTCGAACTCTGGCAAGGTCCTGGAATTCACCTGGTGTCCACTTCTTTCCTTATAAACTATGATACTTAACAGAACACCACTGTGGAAAAGGATTTCCACTTTTAATCGTGAATGCAAACGTATTTTCAAGTATCTTTCAATCATGGCAGTATATTTTCAATGGCTACGCAAATGAATAAGCTGTGAATGTGCAAATACTATTGAATTAATAAATACGAAAGTAAAGCAGACAACAAATAGTAAGGGAGAAAGATGTTACGTTTTCCTTCGTTCTACTTCGTCCTTTTGTACTACTTCGTTTATTTATGGGAGCAATGAAAATGCTAAGGATTTGAACGTAATTGTCAGGTGTCATTCGAGGTGGTGTTCTTAATAATGCTCTTGGCACAGCAGCATCAATTATTTCCCAAAAACGCAGACCTATATGCCCAATCTATGTTTCCTTGTTGTTTTTTGGGTGATACCTAACAAACCGGAGGAATATTATTTTTTCTAAATTGGGAATTGTTCTAAAGAGTACTGTCAATTGCTAAAGTTATATTTACCTAAAATTGTGCTAAACACGTTCATACTCAACACTTCTAATGCTTAATCATTGATAAAAGTTGCGATATGGGTAATATGACTGGTTCATATCCCGGTACGAATGAGCGAAATCTATCCTAGCTGTTAAATTAGTTTAGTTTATTGCTGGCTTTCTTGTCGGTCTGCAATTTCTCATACTGGCTTCATGTTGGCGATTTCTCACTATACAGGTCCTTTTTAGTTTCATTTCCTCTTTATCACAGCCAATTGTAATAAGATTTTCAGTAGGATGCTAACAAATGCTGCCATCATCATCTAGAGAGGTGCATCTTGATCTACGCTTCTTTGTCGTGTTCCCATCGTCTCATCCACCTCCCTGTAGTATTTTAGTCAGTGTACTGTGTTTCTAGTCCAATCCAATGCCCTCGATATCTGAGCGACAGTTGAGCCTACCTAAACTCTCCCATCAATTTATCCCCTCTCTCCTGGTCTTAATGGAATTTTGTAAATATTCATGGAAGTCATCACACATAAATAGTGTCTGCAAAAGCAAATGCATTGAAATCCGTATCCCGTCCAACCTACCGATCAACTGCCATGAGTCTTTTAGCGATAGGCTACCTGTGGTCTTACCTACGGAGGTTTTCCTCAAGAAAACTGTTTATCATTACCTGGAGGGCTATTACGGATCTTGGGCGACTCACTCGTCACTCACTCGAACTTGCCACTCGCAAGTCGCCACTGCGATTACTGAACATGGTGCGACTCGTATCTCGCCAGCGACTTGACGGGCGACTTCTGAGTGTATGAGAATCTCCAGTACAGTTTTCTGAGCCAATAAGCAGCCTTGTTACAAGTCACGTGGTGCAGCAGACGACTTGAAAATTACGAGTATAATGTGATATCGTCACTTAGCTATATAATAAATAGTACTTCCACAGATATGTACAATATTTTGTGCATATTTCAATGCAATAAAATTGATGCTCGGATGTTAGGTACGAGAATTTGCAGGAATTAGTGGAATTTCATTCGAAGCGGTCAAAATTGATAGTACCTATTTCGTGGCCGATAGAAGCAACTTATAAATAGCTTGAAATAATAATTTAGGAACTAATAAGGGCACCAATGGATACGATAATAACTCAAAAATATCCAACGTGTGAGCTTCAACCATTTTCACTCATGAGCTAGCCAAAAATGCTTGAATGAAACGGTTATATACCAATGGGAAATAATTCGGCAACTATATAGTATAGTATACTACCTCCCCAAGTACTGTATTCCACAGCAGCACAATTTGTTTTCAGCATATGCTTTTCACTTAAAACATTTTCACCACATATGTGTGATGTGAAACATGCTCAGCATTAGGCAGTGACCATTTATCCCGCTTATTAAATGCGTTCTATACAATGACTTTGCAATATACAGGTAACTACTTGATGTATTTAATTGACTCTCCTTTTAAGCTTCCTTGCCTTTCACTGCAGACTTGCTTGCTGCCTACTGAGCTGGCGCATTTTTGGCCAGAAATGTGAATTATACTAGGTATTGACGGAATAGGCCCAAGTAAAAAAATTAAGAAAAATAAAGCACCGAGTTGTTATATTAAAGAAAAAATTACGTTTACATTGATTCAGTAGTAGTAGAATATATATCCACCTCTAAATATGGGTCTGGAGGGCAAGTAAATGCCAAAAGGAAAGGGTATTTTACAATTCAAAACATTAATTCTATATATCTGATATTTATTGTACCATATTGTACGACTATTATTCCTTTATTCGTCGATTACAATCCCTGATTTATTTTACACATGAAACTAATTGAGGTAAGGTAAAGTAACTATGATCGTTGAGGATCGAGGTAAATGTAAGAAAAACAATAATACTTGACAAATTTATTTGTGTCACTTTTATGATAAAAATATGCCAACGATAAATTAAAAAGTATCAAATACCGATCCCAATCACTTGCATCAATAGCATGGAGGAGCACATCAATAACATACTACTAATTATATGTCTCCGTTTATAGAACTTCATTCACATCAACACGATTTTACCCACCACTTGCACTAACCCTTCACTAGCAAATCATGACTCACGACGTCCATAGAACGAAGATAATGGGCATACATTCTACAGCCAACGAACTTGTCGACAGAATCAAGAGTTGATTCGAAAGCAAACAATACAATCTTCCAAACAACAAATCCATTGTTTAGGAATAGTAACCAAAATAAAGTACGCTAGAGCTAAAGGGTAGCAAAATAAATAACATAGACATATTATTCGAACCAATTTCATCACAGTTCAATCACAATAAAGCTTCTGCTAAAACAACTTCGCGATAAAACATTGTCACTATCCAAATCACAACCGAAAGATAACGCAACACCACTATGATTTTTAATCAAACAATGGATCTACATTGTTACAATATTCACTGTAGGTAAATATCACTAAGTATCACCATGGTTGCACGAATAACTGATTAAACACATCGATGGATAGCGGCGAAATGAATACAATAGAACACATTAGGTATTACGCACTGCACTCGCGTAATCAAAACACACGTGAGAAGAACAGGGTACCGATGAACTCGGATAAATTTATTCCTCGGAATCAACACAACTTCACCGGCAATTCGTCATTTTAACCTAAATCCATGGCTTATCATCTCTATATTCCTGCGTAAACAACAGACAATATGGACGGAAGACATCTTTAAACAGCAGACTATCGCCAAGCGAATCGGAATCAAGCCGGCGACTCGACGAGTGAGCACCTTCGTCGAGGGTGACATGGGGAAGCGACTATTTAGTCGCCGAAGGCGACAAAATGGTGTTCCGTAATCGCTCGCGGTGAGAGCTGAGTCACCGGCGACTCCGAGTCACCATACGGCCGGCGACTCAAGATCCGTAATCGCTCAGGGTGAGAACTCAGCCTGAGTCGCCGAAATGCTAGTTGTCGCCGGTGACTCGCGGTTCCGTAATAGCCCTCCTGGTTTCGGTTGAGCCATAGGAGAGAGTTCAATGGGACGTTTCAAATGCATATGTAACGTCAGACGTTTATTTAGGGATTCACATGTATCAAGTAATGTAACCATATTTTTACTTTTTGTTGAAATATTTAGACTTAATCCCAGCTAATTCTGGGTTCCCTTGGTCTGCATTGGGTTATCATAAAACTGAAAAATGGTGTTAGGATGACTTAAATTGAAGACGTTTTTTTTTAGGATATCCTGAGACCATGCAGGCTGTACTTAAGAGAAGCTTCTAATTATTTTATTACTTGCAGGTGAGGCTCTTGATGAAGAAGATTATGAAGATGAAGAGGGTGATGAGGAAGAAGAGTCTTGTGAAGATGATGATCCTGATTATACTCCTAGTAGCAAGGCTGCAAACGCTGCAGCTAGAAATGCCAATCCAGCAGATTGTAATCAGCAGTAAATGGACTGTTGACAGAATGTTTACTGATGTATTTGGCAGCCAGAGACTCAAGCTATCTGAGTTGGTTGAATTGTTTTTAAGGTCTATTCAAGCCCTTTTTTATAAGAAAATTGTATGAAGAAAACAGTGCTTGGAACCTGGAGGAAGAAGTATGGGAACTTACAGAAACATTTTATACATTCCCCTGCTTTCCCCTTAGGATGAATTGAAAATGCCTTTGTTAAGAAGTCTTGAGTTAACATGTTAAATGTTCATTGGATGTTAATTCCTCAGCTGAATATTTTATGCTAGTGTTTCAGAATTGTGTTTTAATGTCCCTGCTTCTTGAAATTTGGGTACTGTTAATAAAGATGAATTCTTGAAGTTAAGCGTTTGGTATTTGCAAAGAGATTCCTTTCGTTACCCCCCTCATTACCCAGTGATCCGAGTAATTGAGAACGGATGCCAGCCAGGAACTATGGTAATAATATATTTTCGGTAATCCAAGTCGTGGCAATACCAAAGGTGAGTGCGGGGTGGCACAAACGTTAATAAAGGGTCAACTCGAACTTGACAGCATTAAAATCCCATTATGAATTGGCGCCAAAGTGTTTCGGGTGAAATGAGGGAGCCACTTTGGCGCCAAATGCCTATCGATGTATATCGTAATGCGATACGTAGTCAGGAAGAACGATATATCTGTGTTATTGTCGCACAATGGAAATAAGGATGGGTGAAATTGTTGGACTGAGTATTATATTATTATTAATTTTGTTTGAAATGGTGTCTAAGACCCAAATGTTCATTCACGGAAATAGTCAAGGTACGGGGATATTTTTTATTTCCGCATATTATCGGTATTTCTCATTAGCGCATTGCTCTTTAAATCCATCATCCCAAGAGGATGCCAGTTTACAGGATGACATTTAATTGCCCGTCTTATTTTGTGATTTGCTATATTGATTTTCATCATTATATCGTAATGTTTCTCTTCCTTGTGGCTCTATTATTTGGTTTTTCTCATTCGCCTGGTATCGCGAGCGTTTATGCTGCGAAACATATAGTCATGTGGTTCCAATGGCATTTCCCTCTCATAATTGCAATTTTCTGTAAAATGCTGTATTTTGAATAGTATTAAAAAGGTTTTTCCACGTTTTTGACATAATCCTGGATTCGACGGTGGAGCTTGGGGCCATCTCATTGCTGATATCCGTATTGCTAACTTCCTCATATCGGCGATCGGCTAGGCCCTTGTATATTGAGATGTCTAAATTAGCGCATTTATATTGATATTCTATATGTTGGTCGCCATAATGTGTATGCATGTTGTATTTTTCTTAAGCAGTTGATCATTGTAGTTGTCAGTCATAACATTCTCGATTACCCAAGTGTTTTCTTGTGATTTCAAACCTCTTATTCCTCTTTCAGGGTTTATGCCAGCAAACAATGAGGTTCGGTATATAGTGGATGGTATGCCCGTCTCCATGCACAAAGTAAGCATTTACTATTCTTTACTTCTTATTGATTTGATTTAAACTGGAATTAGGAGAAGCAGTAATTGTGACTTTTGTTTATTTTCAGGATATTCCCACACCGGGTGGGCGGTGAGAAAATTACTTCTATAACTTATAATATTGAGATTGATGCGTTTTTAGCATAGCGTCTGGCTCTTAAATTTCTGGTTAAGTTACTTACATTCGAATTCGGATATCCACCGGATGGTGGCAATATGTGGGTGATACATGTGCACCCTTCTTAAAAAATTTTTTGTCCTGTTTTTTCCATCTCCCAAATTTGGACGAAGCCAATAGAAATGTTTATAAGTTGACAGAAATGCCATCTACTAAAGATGCGCAACCCATGAAACTTGAAATCTATGCTGCAGTATTTATGCTAATTAGACTATTTACTTTTTAATTATTGTTAGCCGCCATGTATCAGCATGTATGCAGGTGGTTAGCCCTGTGTATCTTAACTTATTTTCCTCATTTCCTATTTGACATCTTATTCCTCTAATGATTCTTCACAGTTATGGTTCCCAGCATATTTTGATTCTCCCTTATCTGTAACACTTTAGGCCCATTTCCATCAAGTATACATTTAACTGAGGAAAAGTGCTCTCAAATTATATTTTCTTATTAGTTGAACAACCCACCATTATTCAGAGATTTTGTGTAATCCTTAGTGATGAAGCATTTACCCCCAAGAGTATGAGTACACTAGGTGGGAGCTACTGCTCTGGTAACTCTGGTCTTAATATTCTGATTAATTCTTTTTTTGTCTTCCCACCGGGTCTTCATATTGGTTGCCTGCTGTTGCCCCTGTCTGCACGTGGAAGACAGTATGTGCGAAATGACCTTAGCCGTCGAAGCACGTTAAACAAAAATACTACTACCAATATTGTTTTCCAGTGGAGGGATTCCCAAATCACTATCAAAACTCCTAAGTACTTTTGTTATATGCAAAACTAAGCACCCTCTAGTCCTCACATACTCTTACTAAGACCAGAGGATGGATGTTAGAATGTGTGCAAAATGCCATTTCAAAAAATATTACTCAATGGAGTGGAAATCCCTGTCAAAACCTGCCATCTGCGTTGAACCACCCAGTGAAGAACTCCATGAGAAATTAGTCATGTGTTATATTGCGAAAGGGATTGATTTAATTGAGTTTTTACAATTATTTTAAAATGAAAAAGATAGGAATACATATATATGTATCAAAGAAAAATATCATCATCATAACTAAGAAGTGACAGTCATAAAAATAAAATACATATATTGCTTGATAACTCATGAAATGATATACATCCAAGACATTTATTGTTAATATTGCCTTCATAGGTAATGTGAAAGCAAAACTATAATCTGTCCCTCCTGTCCTTAAGACTGCTCTCTCGAGTGTGTCTTCCACCAAATTCACTGATGACTATCTCAGTCAACCCCTTCCTCGCACAGTATTCACTCCCCAATTATAAATCTGCTTCATTAGTCTTGCTCCATTCTCTCAACGTTTCCAAACCAACAAAGCACATTCCTTTCGGACAGGTCTATTACCAAAACATCAATTCTACAGTCTTTCATCAACCACTCATTCCTAACTCTATTCCTCCTACTTTTACCGCAATCACAACTCGATACCCCATGCCACTGTAATCAACCAGCTCTAATCCTGGCATATCCAAGTTTCCCTAACATACCAAGTGAAAATGAGTACATTTCTGCACACCGAGAATTTTGCTTCCTTTTTCTGGAATACTCTAGAGAGCTGTAGAATTTTCTTCACTCAGCCTTCCCATCATTCCCCTGGCACAATGTAACTATCATCCCATTTTTCCAAACATTTGGCACAATACAAGCTTTCATGCAAAAATTAACAACTCACATTTACAATTAATAAGTAACTCCACATAAATTAAATCAATAACTAACATTTCAATGGATATCTCATCTAAGACAGCAACCTTTCAAATATTAATTATTCTCAATGCTGTTATGACCTCATTCCCCCTTATCTCTACTTCCCAATAGACAATCCTGCACCATAATTTATAAGGCTCACCTTCGCCATCTAAATTATTATTGAAAATATCTTCAAAATACTCCCTTCAATAGTTTGCCACTCATATTCTTTATTGCTTTCATTCCCCAGCCATCTTCTTGATTAGCCCTTACCTT
Source organism: Pyrrhosoma nymphula (assembly GCA_963573305.1). Lineage (NCBI taxonomy): Eukaryota > Metazoa > Arthropoda > Insecta > Odonata > Coenagrionidae > Pyrrhosoma > Pyrrhosoma nymphula. Next base: position 89,174,170 of record OY754334.1, on the reverse strand, counting down.
TATCCCACAGATAGCCAAATAGTGGTGTGTTCCACATTCAGCAACCCTTGCTACCCCAGAACCCTTCAATAACTCTAACAATCTCACATCATACAGAATGAAACCAATGATGCACTTATGATCGGCCATTTGGCATAATTACAAACAAAATTTTATATCATTTGAAGAAAGGGGAAAATATTAGTGGGGAGGGGGAGGGATTGGGTGAATGGAGAAATCAGGGTTCCTACAGAGCACAAATTTTGAAAATACAGGTTTTCCAGGCCAAAATTTTAATTTTTCCCGGTGAAAATCCCATTCTTTTAGTGTATTTAAAAGAAGTAACAAGAACAGGAGCACAACATGTGAAAACTGTGAGGGAATACAGTTTCTAAGCAAATGGAGCACTGCCACCATCTTTCATTTCTAACCCTTTCTCTATGAACGACGTTTGAACACGGCGTAAATTTTTCTATGCAAACGAATGAACGACGTGTTAAAAGGGCTTTGCCGCTAAGCTAGCCTTAAGCAGGCCTAAATGATTCTATGTGTAATTCTCCACCCGAAACTCCACCCGAAGGACGATTTTGACCTGCTAAGGGATTTCTGAGGAGATGGGTTGGATTTCGGACTCCCATTTGGTTATACATGAGCGGAAATGAGTAGATGAATGATTGGTCTGTCTGCCAAAGTCACCCGATCTCTCTCGTAATAGAAAGCTACCATGTAGAAGCTAGGACTCAAATATCCTTTGAAAGTCTCCATCAGAGTACGGGGAATATTCCGCTGCAAATGACATATCTTCCATTAGTTTTTCTCTAGAAAAGGCTATTACCACGAATCATCGCTCGAAGAGAATGAATCGTGTCGAAGAGAATTTATGAATTATTTCATTTAGATTTATTCTATTACTTGAAAACATCATGACTTTCTAGGTATTTATGCTTGTTTCAACATTCTTTTATATGTTATAAGCCACATCTATGACGCTTAAGACAAATTTATAAAATATTAAACTTATAATGCAGCGGAAAGCATTTTTACGGCATAAAAGTTTTTTTGCTTCACAGGAGCTAATTTATCGAAAGAAAAAGGAAAAGAAGCTTAAAATAGTCACTGAAGCGAAATTAGATATGTCAATATGTTCCCACCTAATGTCAACATTTTTGTGCTCATGACACATATTTTATGCCATTTATTGCTCCATTTTTTAAACGCCAAGCTTTATTGAAATGACATGAAATTAAGCCTTAACTCTATGCTTTTAATAACGTGGCTTAATTATTTTTGTTTGTCTGATTCGTCCATGTAAAGGACCCTGGACACATTGAATGACATGGCTCACGGTTTAGATTTTGGAAGGGCATTGGAACTTCACATTCTTACAGCGAATATTTTTGTGAGAATGCGGGGCTCAGAAAATCGGAGGGACGTGCGGATGGAAATAATGCAGGTTTCGTACTGATACTATCATTTTTGTGACAGTGACCGTTTAGTTATTCAGTTTTGAACTTCAATTATGAGCAAGTATAATCCGTGAACCAAAGATATCATATAATATAATATGAAGATCATTAAGCAGGCTGATATCTCGATTGTGCCAACCTTCCATTCTGGAATCCTATGAGTGCAGCCTTTTTTTACTCGTTTCCTTAGTTTACAATTCATTACAGGGACAGAGTCCTAAACATAAAACGTTTGAAGATAAGATAGAAGTGTGTTCGGCTATCGCAATATTTTTTTTCACGCAAGGGAGCTGAATAATACCTAATGAATTGATGAATCCACAATAAAGATCACTTTGCTCAATAACATCGATATCTCATTAGGCTTGCTTTATCCCTGATACTCTTCTAGTCCAAGTCTACGTCTGAAGGCAACAATATTCATCTATTTTTGAGGAAAACACCTTGTATCTTGACAATTTAAACTAAGTTTAGTTGATATCCATGATTGACTCAGTTTTGTCTCTGAGCTCCTAATAATTTCAAATGCCTCTTACCTACGGCGATCGTATAAGGTCCCGTATCGTATAAGGTTTGTCTCCCTTTTGCTTCACCGCCATTACTGAATTTCTTAATTCCCCTTCAGCCAGATTTTATCACGCACCATGAGTGATTAATTGAAAGAAAAGCAACTCCTACGATGTGCATTGTGGATTTTCTCCAATCTTAATTCCAGAAATAGTAAATGATTGCAAGGAAAAAATCTGAACCAATATAGGGTAAAATGACAAGAATTACTTATGGCATCTTGGAAATGATATGGACTCATTTTTATTATTATTTAAATTTGCAAGCGTATTCATTAATGTTAAGAATTATCGCAATTTTGACTTATTTTTGTTATCTCGTATTTTTGTGGCAGTGCAATCCCTTTTATATTTGAACTCCCGCAAATTGTTTTTAGTCATTTACTTTGTTTCTGACTTTCGTTTAATTTCTGCTTATGACTGCTAATTCTTTCTGAAAGTAAGCCAGGAAACGCATCTTTCATAAGTGTGCTTACAACTTTTTCTTTGATCTAATTAGGTGTGTAGATAAATCTGATGCAGGGGGAATTGCAATACTAAGTTTGCTACAAGAATGTGCGATATTCAGAATAAAAGAACAATAGTTTGGATAAGGGATTTAAAACTGGATCACTCTATTTCTCTCTGTAGTAACCCATAATGTCAGGCTTAAATTTTAGCGCACACCTATCATCGCAAAGTATTCGGGGAAAGAAAATTTCTGGGGCGATGTATTTATGCGCAAACTATTACTAATTAATGTTTTCATTTTGAATTTGTGAGCTTTCTAGCGTATCCAATATCATATCAAGTTCTTTCGCTATGCTTGGAACTATATGACTGTGCTTATTTGATGTTCCATTTTTTTTATCGATAAACAAGGGAAGCCGTATTCACTTCAAATATCTTCGGATTTAAGTAGCTTGATGCTATTTTATTCCAATATTGGAATGCCTAGGGAAAAAAGACTTTCGATCCACTCAATAACGAACTTAAGCCAGTACTCAATTATTGTTTCACAGTGGAAATTGGATTAAATTTCATTGTTTCCAGAAAAGTAACCTGATGCCAATAATTTCACTTTTCTAGTCTCTCAAATGCCTCTTTCAATTTACTCAGTTAGTGAGTTAACTCTATTAGCGAGAATCTTTGCATAGAGGCATCACCCCTTTGGTCCTTCCAATCTTTCCTGAAAGAGCAATAAACATTCCGAACCAAAGGAAGCCCCTTCCATCACCCTCGCTCGAGGAAAGGCCCTAAACTGCCAAAAAGTGACAATGGAAGGGGTTAGTGGCTTCTTATTCGACTGGGAGTGAAGAAGCAGAGGTGTGGTCCATTGAGCTGTTTCTGCACATTATGTGAATGTGTGGAAGCATGGGAATAGATCATCTCTCGTTCACAGCTGTTAGAAAGCGTGGAAACTTAATGCCCACTTCTTTGGTTTACATCCCCCTTGCTCGTTAAGTTTTTTATTAGTTTCCTACTCGTATTAATTAGCGTTATAAGCTTACAATAGGTTAATCCTAAATATATAGCATTTAGATTTTCTTTGTCTGCGAGTCCTTGCAGTATCCAAATTCCTATTACTTTCAAAACATCATAATTAATTCTGCACTTTTTACAGGACATTGGTTCAATTTTCTTTACTTTGCCATAAAATATTTGCTGCTTAGGTAATTATGTTAGAAAAAAAGCCACAAAATGCACTGTAGAAAGTGCTTTTAAGAATGTTTTTTCTATAGATCTCGCATGAGAAAAATCTGATCCATTGCGAATGGAAAACGCAGTAATGGCGGTGAAGCAAGAGGGTGACCACTTGAACCTGATACAACCACTAATCTAAGATCAGCCAGCTCAAGTCATTCATATATGGTATAATGTCATTAGTGAACACATAATATACGCGTATTTGAAGTTCTGCATTGGATAATAAAACGACTGAATTCACAAGAAGGATGAGATGCGTGCGAAAGGTGCATTTTTCAATCTGCACGTCCTTCTTCTTGAGCCTCGAATTATCACGAAATTATTTGCTAAAAGAATGTAAAATTCAAAGCTCATCATTTTAAAATTAAACAATTGTTTGCACAGAAATATATCGCCCATAGAAAATGTTTTCCCAGAATTCTTTGCAAGGACAGTTGTGAGCTCAAATTCGAGCCTGACATTATCGGTTACTTCAGAGCGAAATTGAGTGATCTAGTTGTGATCCAGAATATATTACACCATTTCAAATATAATATAGATTGCAGTATCACAAGGACTTCCAGATAATGAAAATGCATCAAACATTTGAAAAAAATTTACGTTAATGAATACGCATATAAATTAAAATACTTAAAAGAAATTAAAGGAACTCCGGAGATTGAGACCTAAGATAGGCTTTTGTTTTCCGTGGCTGCTTCCATCTGTCGTGTGTGAGGGATCTTGGCACGTCTGAACTTCGTAGATCTCCCTTTTCTTCTTACTCACACATCACAAGAAAAGAAACCCTACCCCTCCCCTCAGAAATAATACTTTTCGCAGGTCAAAATTTTCCTTCCGTAGGTGGTTCAACTCCCCCAGCTACGGGGAGGGAGGGCTCTCGTTCCGCTTGGAGACGTTGTTGCTCCCACTCTCAGGGGGGACGTGGTTCGACCACGTTGCCACATCGTCGTAAACTCAGGACTTAAACATTTTTGGTTGTACGATTTTTTTTAACAGAACTGTACATAGAAAATTGACTTAGGTTAGTGAGCCTCAATGCTGGCTGAATACCCACTGATTTTTGGAGCAGATATGAAAAATCCTATACCTTCTGTAGGTTAGCTGTTTATTACTGCAAAATTGCATAAGCGTTTTTCATGTCTAGTTTGCTACCTCATTATTTTTGCAATGAACAATTGGGGAATGTTTGTGTGTTCAAAAGAATGGAAACATCATTTAGTTTGTTTAATGAACCATGTGGCATATGAATGCTACAGGCACTCCGTTGAAATTCAGCTGTAACATTTTTAGCATCTCATGTGGTGGTATATTTAGTAATGTTTGCCTGCAATTGGAAAGAAGATAAATTGAAAACCTAATCATTATGTCATTTGTTACTTATTATTGTGAGTTTAGTGTATAGAGTAACCTCACATATGCTTGATTTGCATTTTTTCAGAGCTCCTATTGAAGATAGTGCATATTACCGGTCCAGATCAAATATGAAGTTTGAACCATCATTACTGGATTTTAAAGAGAGGTATGGTCTATTTTTACTTGTATATTTTAAGTTTAGTTGTTTCTTCTAAAAAAAAAATTCATTCATTGAGCTGCAGTTGGTGCAGTTTTGTGCTTCCTCTGTCTGTTGCCCCCTGTAAACATTACATGGACATGACATTCTAGTAGAGGTATTATTCATAAAAAGTGAAAACATTAGGGGGACTTGATTTGAAACCCTTTTGTTACTGCAGATGTGGCTTTTATTGTGGTGGAATTGCTACTCCTAATACTTTCTCTATACATTTGACTGCTCAAGTACAAATTCTCCTTAATCTAAAAAAAAGTGATGCTTGAAGCCCGAGTGATGCAACTTCAAAAGATGATCATCAGTGCTTACTCAGTGAAAAGCTTTTTCAAAATCAGTATATATACCTTCTTCTTACTAATTTGATTTGAGAGCTACTTTGATAAATGATGCTAATGAGAGAATATTAGTCATAATTGATATCTTTCGAGACAGTGTTCTTACCAGAATTGAATATATGTTTCAAGATGAGAATTTACTGTACATACTTCCAGGCCCATAAGATGCACCTTTTTTACTACGAAATGTGTGCTAAAATCAGCCTGCATTTTATGGTCCAAGGGTATAACTTCGTCCTCGTAATACGCAAGCTGATTTGCTGGGAAAGATACAGTTAGACCCCCACGTCACAATGGTAATCCGTTCTATAGGATCAATCATAATGTGAATTCCATCGTAAAGTGAATCAGTGTATTACTGGATGACTGAAAGGTTTAATTACATCATAACCAGTGCATTCAGTGATACAAAATGCAGTATATGTGGGTACAAAATATGCTGGAATGAAATTATTTAAAATGTTATTTAATCAACATTTAAAATTTATTAAGACGTGTAGTTAATTGTTCACACATCGACTATCATTGTATGAGTACCAAAGATGCACCTTGCCTCTATACTCGCAGCCTAACTGCAAGCCTATCTCAGCGACTTAATAATTAACAGCATTTTCAAGCAATGGGAAGAAAACGTGGAATAGAAATTATTCGACTCTCTCTCTGCTTACTACTTGGCACTGGCAATTAGGCATCTATACATTGCAATTACCTTAACGATACCTGAAGAAACACATCCGTAGAAAGTGATGTATTAAAGTTATGTAAACAAAATTAGGCACTAAGTTATGAAAGAAATAGGCCAAGTATGAGTGAGAAGTAGCATATGGTCATACACAGATGACAGATGGATCAGTTGGTAACCTTTTCGCAAATAATAATTTGTGTGTGCATCACTGTCGTCGCTCTCCTGTCTCTGCTTCCAAAGATCTTCCTTCTCCTTGATGATGTCCCAAACCAGCATCATTGATATTCTCCCAGTCAAGGACATCCCTTGGAGATTGAATAGCTGAATAACAAAAGAGATAGTAGCAGAGGGGAGAACCCTCACTCAAAACCCTTTTCTCGGAACAGCCGACCCGACTGTTACAGGCTGTGAGAGTTATTGGGGGTTGGTTTGTTACTTTAGAGACCCACAACCTTCGTAAAGGCATCCATACATCAAGAAAGAGAATGTGAAACACGCAAGAAGAACACTGAAGACATAAAGTGCTAACTCAAGCACCCTCATCGTGTTTCTTCACTATCTCCTGATTGATTTTACTTGTTATTTTATCCTTGAGCTGCACTTTAGGGGCCATGTTCGCTACAGAAACTTCCCACAATAAACCACCTACTTCTGGCAAGTTTTGTTATCGAATGGTTAATGCTGTTGGAAAAAAAAGTGTGAACTATGCCCGTCGTCGACTATATCACTTCACATGGAAGACTGATATTCACATAACAGTTGAGCGCATCAGCAACCTAGATGGCGGTGTGACGCAGATGTTATCGGTATCATGGTGCATCATCATCATAAGGGGTGTGAATTTCAATGCAAATTTAGATAAGCCATTACAGTTTGTCACTTTCATTCACTGAGAAATGCTAGGATATAATTCAGCTTGTTACATTCATGTGACTTATTATCTTGCACCAGCTGTATCCATTAAGGAATCATCACTTCGTTGGTATGTAATGTGCTCTTGCAATAAGTTACTCTTCAGTGGAAGTTCTCATATTTTTACAAGTCGGTAAACAAAATGATGTCTCTTTAATGGCTAATGAAAGCCTTAATTTGAATTATCATATATGTGATCCTGACTACGTAAGGAATGTTGCATTATCTCGATGGCACTGATTGGTGGCAGTACTAATCACAGCAACATTTGCTCGATTTGCTGTAATCACGCAAACAGCTCGTAATAAGTAACAAGTATCATTAAATATGTTAATGTTGCTATGATAAAAAATGCAGTCCATTGACAAGTAAGGCTTAGAATACTGAATGCATAACAAATTATGGGTGCAAAAAATCATCGAAATGGGAAATTTTAAAGGGCACATGCAAAATCAGCACGCTTAGTAATTCCTAGCATACAGATCATTAAGTGAATCCATTGTAAAGTGGGGGTCCACTCTGCTATTAAATATTTTTTCCAGCATCAGGCATAGAAAATGGTTGCCTTTATTACAAATGTTGATAATAACACTGTTTTGAGCCAGTAGAAAGCAATAGATTTTTAATATTTCCTTGACAGTATATACTTCCTAAAAAAATTCCCATAAATCATATTTTTCGTAAATTCTAATCTGATAAATTACAGTGCATCTTATAGGCCGGAAAATACTGTACTTATTTGTAACTAAAGATTCTATTTGTTTTGGATTTGTACAATAGCAAATGAAATTTAACTCATCCCATTCTGTAAAAATTTAAGTCACCAGACTTCATTATTAGAATAATAGTAGAATACCTGTGGTGAATTTTTTAACAGTGAGAAAATGGGGCTAGTTGAGGCATATGTATGGGTAGATGTTACAGCCAGATGATGGCCATTCAGGGTGTCCACAGACCCTTGAAAACCTGGAATTATTCGGGAATTTTCCGAACCTTGAAATTTCCGTGAATTATGCAGGAATTTTGGTTAAATCTTGGGATTCTTAAAAACTATCATTTCAAGGTGAAAAAAATCCTTATTTTATAATTTAAATCAACCGCGAAGGCCATAAGATATATGTTGTTTGATTACGGTACATAATGTAATGGACTTGGCTTAGGTATTTATAAATAAATCGAAGACCTGAACTTAGTTAGGCTCATTGTAATGTCAGAGTCACATCAAGTGGCCTTTTACCCTCGTTAACTGTACATCGAACAATAAGACCTGTTCGCCCGCTGTAGTGTTCGTCAGTGGCAGCGTCGTGGTGTATTTTTTTGAGGTGTGCAGCGATGCTTTGGCGTCCACGCTGTTGATATATATGGTGTTAATGGATCCCTGGCGACTGACAATTGGGCTTAAAGGAATATGAGGTTCAAAACAAAGATTAAAGATTGAATATGCATCCTTGTGCTGAGTAAAATTTGTGAGCCTCACTATCTGAATTAGACTACGACAGCACGGCGGCAGTCACGCCGATGAGCAGACTCGGTGGCGCGGCGTGGACTAGTTGTCAGTGGCGCAGCGGCACAGTCTAAAATCGGGTTAAGGCACGGACACGATTCATAAACAAATACCTTAAGCAGTGGCAAATATAGGTTATAACATAGGGGCAGGGGGGGGGGGGGGCAAGACTGTAGCTGGCTGTAGTTTAGGCATCCGCGCATGTGCCGAGCTCCTCTCGCCACGGCCATGCGGCCTTATTTCGGGGGAAGGGGGGAGGAACCAGGCCCTCTGGGCATTATGTTATACGAAATAATTTTCAGTAGAGAATGCATTCGCGTGAATTTTGGCTCGCAATGCATATCCGCAGGGTAAACGGGTAACGTGAGACGGGTCGGAAGCGGGAGTCGGCCGACTATGCCACAGACGTTGCGAAACTGACCTCAGGTGATAATTTTCTTAATTCATCAAAATCACCCAAAATTGAATTTTCCCCGATTTGAATTGAGCTTGCCTGATCGGAAGATATTCTCTAAATGCAAAAATATTTTTTTGTTATTAAACAGAACAATTTGCAAATATTTTTCACTACAGTGGTAAAGTAATCTTTTTTTAAATTCTGAAAACAACAGAAAGTTAAATTTTTTTAAATTTTTAGGTGGTTTGCGGGACCGGAAGATAAAGTCCGATTTGAAAAATATTTTTTTCTTTTATTTACCAGTCGCAACTTTTCAGCACTATAGCGACTCAGATATATCAACTTCTGTTTTTTCGCATAGTAATTAAGTGTGTGAACAAGCCTAATTCTGGTTTAGTCTTCTAAAAATGCCATTTTGTAATTTATTGTCAATAAAACAACGCATTTTATTACTTTGTTTTTTCCACTTATTTCTTTTTTCATTTTTTTATTTCATGTGTATATTTTCATTAGGTTTTGTTTAGCTAGGAAAATCCATATTCTTCGTAAAACATGAAAAATATCACTTTGGCTCTCATATAAACCAAAATAATACAACCTGGAAATTTTTAAAAATTTAGCCTTAAACCTGGAATTATGCTTGAATTTTTATTTTGACTTTTGTGGACACGCTGCCATTGCACCCAATTATTTTGGCATTGCTTATATATTCTCTACCTGCTGATGCCGTAAATCAGTGAAACACATGCTAATAAAAGTTTGTGGATAAGCACTAAGTAATTTTCTTAATTGTGAATGCGAACATTCAGAGCGTCTGAGAAGTGAAGCCTGCAATAGTAAAGTTTAAAAATAACAAACTTACATTGAAGGAGATGTTCATGTTTTGTTTATTGCTTGTGGTTAGGATGAGTGAGGTCTTGTCCAGAAAGTTGAAAAGTAATTAATTTCTACATCTGAAAGTGTTCTTTATAACTCCTTGTACTTTATCTTCCTCGATTTCACTGTGTATTTCTGTGCAAGAGATCCATCAGGACAGGATTGACAACATTTGGGCTCTGCAAAATGCCTATTCTGTAGGATGGCGAGGAACCAATCCCTTGACATCCTGCGATGAAAAAATTGCAAGTTGAATATGGTGTCCCTGTTCCAGCAGTCTCTTACTATACTCATCCAAATACTACCCCTGTGGAACATCAATCTCAAAAAACACTTCCCATTCCCCCACTGAGATAAGTGCTGAGAAAGCCAAGAAGAGGCCAGTCAATGCTAGGTTTGCCAAGTGCAGCCAAGCACCCACTAGTAATCATGCCCAGACCTGGGTGAAGTCCTGCATACCATCTATTGATGGTGCTTGGTTTCAGCAAGTTAAAGAGTTTTCAATGGGATAGGACTACTCTTAATTCTGAATTGATTTTGTTAATATTGTCTTATTCACTCATTTACGTAGGCATTGGAAATACCATCTGCATTAGTAACAGCCAGCAATTGGCTCTTGCCTTTTGATTTCACTTCTGAAACTTAGAAACTGTGATATGTGTATCTTCTAATGTTTGTAAATTAGATATTTAAAAAAAACTTATTCATTAAGTTGGCTGTTTTCATTTTATGATGCAGTAATGGTTACTTCGAAGTATGCACAATAAATATTTTTACTGCAGCTATTGTTTTTGCAACAAATCTGGTTGTTGACTGTGGTGATCATATCTCATAGCATTTTATTTTTCTATCTCATCAATTTTGAAACTCACCTTCTTTGCAGAAAGCTGACAGGAAAAGGGAGAAATCTGCCATTTGTTCTTATAGAATGTATCATCTCTGTTAGAGACTTTAAACTGTCAAAGTTATGTTTTTAATGGCTGCCATTAATTTTTATTATGTCAATGCTTTCAATGTTTAAATGGTTGCTTTAATTTTTTTAATTTGTGTATTACGTAGGTAAGTAGGTATTTATATTTCAAAAATGTTCTAATGGTGAATATGTATTTTTTATTTCTAGGCATCTCGGAGTGCCTCATAGTGAAAAAGTTACTCTAATAAATATGAACAGTAATAAAACAATTCATATGTCATCAATATCTGGGAACACAGTTCATTTCCATTGTTCTTTTTTTGAGGACAAGGTATTGTATTCTATATCCTTTCTACTTCATTGCTTTAGTGCATATATTTTATGATCTGAAGTGAAAATGTTAATTTTAAATATGTATAGTCGAGCAAGCATGTAATTTCATCCTTGCGGGGTAAAAACCTCCTACATGTTATGATTAGCAAACATTAGCCCGTAGTTATCCATTAGTACCATGGCAATTGTCAAACAATGCTCTCTTAAAGCAGTTCCAACATGTTGTATATGTAGGTACCCTATGAGGTAATATGCTGGGCAGTTTTGGGGTATGGAAAAAAGTTCAGTAATTCAATAATAGTGACAGAAGAAAGTTTGCATTGGGAGAAAGAGTGTAAATAACAAACATTTTTATAGGGCAAGGGGTATAATTTTTGGAAATGGGTGACTAAGAGGTATGCAAATCAGAATAGGTAGGAAATCACTGCTCTATAATATATTAAAATAACTTCCTTGTGAAATGTATGTAATGAATGGTGATGAAATCTGCCTTTTTGTGTGTGCAAACACAAAGTTTTTGTCTCTTCCATCAAATTAGACTGAAAAAATGCATGGAAATACGTTTGCAATTATGCATCTATTCTATTCAATGCTTTTGAATAAATTTATTTGTTTTATAGCTTATGGGAAAAGAATTAATTTCTAATTTGAAAGACTTGCTACTTGCCCGGCGAATGACTCAGGTAAATTCTTCTTAGGTTTCCCACTGGGTTCATTTCTGCATGATGGCCCATGCTTTGACAGGAGACTTTCCTGTCATCCTCAGGGCTGCTGATTAACAAATGGCAATACTTAGTCTTTACCTCTGTAAGATAATTAAGAAATTGGGGTCCCAGGTGTCAGTAATCTTTCTTGCTTCAATTTTTGTTAAACGACAGTTTCAGAACCCCTGTGCCCAAAGTGATAAAGGCCCTCAGATTCTCTGGTATATGAATACTTTATTTGTTTTTGGATCTTATTATGTCACCAGTGGGTACCTGTTAAAGAATCTTGCATATAGAATATAAAATAGTTCATAGGTGACATGAATGAGTTCCTTTTTAGGCATAGGAAAACACTTCTGATTATGGGAAACATTTTTTATTGTTTAGATTTGTGGTTGTTGATGCTTACCTACAAGATTCTGGTTTTGTGCTAACTAAATGGTATTTGTGGAAGTGCAAAGAATTAACATTAGTTGCTGATTGTGTCAAATGCAATGATTGTCTCGAGATGGTTGGGATTGTCTAAAAATACTTTCTCCTTTTTAGGTTGTACCTCCCTTAGGTAACACTACATTTAATGTAGTTTTTCTTGGAAGAGAGGAGGGAAAAATTCAAAGCACACTTTTTATTCACACTTCAGAAGGTAGTTTTAAGTACCAGGTGAGTGAGCATGTGAATTTATGGCAAACTTAAGATAATTGCGATTGATATTAGATCACTTTTTTCCTTGGATGTTTGGCTCATTCTTTACTATTTATTCTGCATAATTTTTTAAGTTTCAACTAGCTAGTAATACCAGTTTTTCACGATTTCTTTAGTGAATTAAACATTGTATTGATTTTCATATTGAGTGGTTAAATAATTCATAGAGGTGGGAAATATATTAGGTTAATGGAATTTGTATCAAATTAAACTTCACTGAAAGGAAGACTCCCTGGAAAAAAATTGCTCACCACCAGTGTAGGCTTGATCATTTTAAAATGAAATTTCAATGAAAAATTGAACCCTGTGATTCAGGACTGCACTGGCCAGGGGCCTTAATATTTATATTCAAGCTTGCGAGGCGGGCCAGGGTAGGCCCTCTTTGCCTGAATTGGGCTCTAGCTTGGCACAAAGTTGACATGAGATAGAATAGAATAGAAATTTATTAATGTTCTGGGACTTAAATGACCTTAGAACATGGAATGCATAAATAAAATATAAAAGTCGTTAGCAACACAGGTTCTCTGTAACAAGGTATACATTAGATGGACATTATATCTAATGACAAGAATGTGGCACAAACAAAAAAGATCCAGGCTCATAAAGTTAACTCTGCTATAGAAAATACACTTAACTACACAGATATAACTATGGAGATACAGAACTGTGTAGTAGAATAAATCAAGTCAAATCAAATAAATCCAGAACAGAGTTTTTGCACTAGAGTGTGAAATGTAGGGGCTGTCCATAAATGATGTCACAATTTTAGACCAAACTAGACCCCCCCTGTCACAGTTCGTCACAAATAGTTTCACCCCCTTTAATGATGTCACAAAAATGAAAAAACTTCTACCCCCCCCCACAGTCTGAGTAAAAATAAGGCATAATATACAGTGGAAGTGTGGATGCCACATGAAGCATAGCCCCCCCTCCCCTCCCCCCTGTCACACATTGTCACAAGGTGGTGACCCCTCTCCATCCCCCCCCTAATCGTGTGGACGCCATTTAAGGTAGGTGTAATTTTTTTTCAAGAATGTGAAATACACAAACATTTATTTTCAACAATTTTCTTGCTCTCTCAGGTATTCATTTACATTCTTTTTGAATCCAGTTATGGAAGGGGTGTTTTTTTATATTTTTTGGGATAGAGTTCCACATCCTACACATGGTGACATGAAACGATTTGTTATATGTGGTGGTTCAGTGGTGTGTAACAATCATCAATTTTTCTGAATTTCTTGTGGTTTTTTTTTACTGGTGCTGCTATAAATAAGTTCTCTGTAAAGATGGTACATAAGTTTTTAGCAATTTATAAATAAAAACACACAATTACAGTCAACTCTCGATTATCCGTGCTAATGGATGCATGACAAGGCATGGATAATCGAAAAACACGGATAAACTAAAAACATGGAAAATGTGGTCAAGATATTGACATTTCACTTCGTAGGATGGAAACTATTTCACATAACAGACTGCAGTGGTTACCGCAAGACAACTAATGAAATACTAAATATTAATATTATTTCAAAATTAATTATATCGTAAACTTTTATAAATTTATAGCTTCTAATGCTTGAAACACAACATATAGGGTACTTACTTAGCTTGACCACGTAGATAATAAAAAACAGACATATTGCTTATTTTCAGTAAATGTATGACATCGAAGTGATTATACATATAATACAAAACATTGTTGTATTGTGAGCCTCAGAAAAATATATGTGATATAATGCATAGATTCGGCATTAGTAGGACTAAAAATGTTTCTCATTACAATTGACTGCAGGTGTTATGCCAAGAAAACAAGTGAATAACGAAATGCTAATTTTCCGGTTTATTTATTTCGAATATCATGAATTCTTCAACATTCATATATAAATATTTTCAAATCTAATAAATAGTTTCTAATGCTTGAAACAAAAGATAATGGGTGCTTAACTTGACCATTTAGATAATAAAAAACAATAGCATATCTTGCGTATTTGAAGTACAGTAAGTCCTCCACTTACGCAAATCCGAGAAACACGGATACGGAGTATTGCGGATGTTCAGTTAGGCCGGTGATATGCTTGCATTTTCTCCAAGTTTCTGTTGCTGTAACAATTTCACCGGGTGATGACCCGCGACTTATTTTCAAGCGCGCAAGAGTTGATGCCAAACTATGGGCGTTCGGAACGCCCACTCTACTACCACGGCGCAATAAGCAGCTTATAAGATAAGCACGATAAGTTCGCCAGTCCTCGGTATGGAGAGTGTACATCGGCTATTTGTCGTGTCATGCCATAAACACGACATGCAGCGCTTACAAATCTGTCACTGGTCACAAAAATGGCCGTTTATGGCTCCATAATGCCATAGACATGCTTGCGTTTCCTCAGCGTTTCACCTCACCACAGTTCCAAATACAACTTCGAAGTTATTGAGATTTACATACGAATGAACTGGCACAATTGTATCTGGGTAAAAACAAATGACTGTTCAATGGCGAATAATGACCAGGGAGCACTGATGTTTCGTAGTTATTAATTCAGGCCGAAAAGTAAGAACATACGGAACAATAAGTAGTTATTTTTAAGTATAATTTACAAGTAGTTAATTTGAAATTATTTCCATTGTATATTTACTATTCTGTTCTTTTTAGGAAGATAGAATATTCAGTGGCAAAGGGTAATGGGAAAGAACGGATAAAATAATTTCAGAAGTAGATGCGGCTGAGTTTTCATCATTCTTAAACGTAGCAAACAATTTCTATAATATTGTGATTAAATGAAAAACTTAACCTAAAAAGAGACATTTACAAACTTGCAATTCTTTTTAGAGACATTGAACTTTCAAAGAATTTACTTCATTTTACCATTGGAATATTTTTAAAACTTTTAAGTGTAGGGATGAGAAAATTGCACAGATAATCCGCAAACCGGATAATCAAGAGTTGACTGTAATACTCTCTTATTTTTTCAAAATTAATTAACAGGGCATTTTGAAACTATCTGTGCCTCGAAACTTATAATGGTCTAGGGGCTTCTTATCAGGGTTAAGACCTTCAAACCTTGCATTTACTTAAATCTTAATTTTTCTATCTTAAGAATTTTTAGTCAATCAACGTCAAATTTATATTTTTACTATAAAGATTATGTTATAGTTATGAGACTTAAGAAAATAATTGAAAAATTAATTTCAGGTCACGGGTACAGGGGTGATGAGTCCATATCGGCTGAGGCCACTGGTTGGAGTACGGATGCCGTTAAATTCCAGTTTTACTCCTTTAATTCACATGCATAATCCTCACACATTCCCATTACAGGTAAGTCTTCTCCAGGTTTGTAACGTATAGTAAAATGATGTTAAAGCCATCCTTGCCTCTCATCGTAGACTCTTTGTCATCAGTTAAACCTCGAGTTTGAATTGCTACAATCTATTGAATATAATGAGTGTGGTTGCTTTGTGGTATGATGGATAGCTCAGTAAAGAGATTCTTATTTAAAAATTATATTTTGCCTATTTTAGTTGATGGATCCATTATGTGGAACCTTGGTACCTTCAAAATATGTATTTACTTTTTATAGATAGTGGAGGTATACAGTAGTGGTGGTGAACTTTGCCTGGAGCTTCCATCCGGGGAAATGGAGGGTCCAAAGAACCTGTGGGAGATTCTTCCATTTGAAACCAAGCCTGTCATCAGAGCTAAGTTTGTTGGATTATCAGAGAAGAACCATACAGTTTACATCAGGTTAGTCACTCAACATAATGTAGCGTCCATGGAGTCCATAATTAGGAGATCAAAGTCCCGTTTCGCAGGCAAGACAGTATGCGTCGTAAGCCTAGCTAGTTACTACTTTCACTTCTTGCGATGCTGGTTTACCCTTTCTAGTACCCCAGAGCAACAGATTGCATTAGCTAAATGTAATTTTCCAACTGTAATCAGGCTTATTCTAGCTAAAGTACATATAGTTACTGAGAATTCTGCAAAAATATTTGATGCAGAACTAGCTAAAGTTTAAAACACTATTTGTCAACAGTTGTTTTGGAAGAAAAACACAATAATGGGACAAATTTGACGACAATATCAAGGAATGTGTTGAGACGCATCCTCCTAGACCAATTAGTGGCCGTCAAACGAAATACTGCAAAGAAGAATATGAATGCTTTCGCGATCAAACCTAAGGATTACCTGGGATAATACAACCAAGTGGTTGCCGTGAATTTGATTCAACTGGTATCAGTCCTCTTTGTGCAACCTGGAATCTCTTGAATCACCACCGAAGCATCAAGTTTTACAAAACAATTAAAATGGTCATTCCAAGCCTTGGGAGCTTGTTTCAATCCATAAAAACTCTTTTCAAGTTTACAAACAAAATGGGACTCTATTTGAAAGCCGGAAGGTGGAAACATTTTTTCGTCAACATTTCCATGCAGAAATGTATTTTTCACATCTAGTTGTAAGGCATGAAAGCTCTTTGCATTAATCACCGCTATCAAGATTCTAATGGTAACAAGATGTGCTACAGAAGCATATATTTCGCTGAAATCTGCAACTTGTTTTTGAAAGCATCCTTTAACAACCAATCTACTGTCCATGCAAAAAGTCAAGATACCCGACTTTGAGATGTTATATCTCATTAACCAATAAACCTATTGCAGCAAGTAAACTGCATATCAAAGGTAATTTATATGTCCGTCCAACTGTTTTACTTTGTGATTTTTTAGTACTGTTTAAATATTTTTTATGCGAGCTTGTATGAAAAAAGGCACGCTTTTTGCCGGTACAAAAACGATAGCACCACTTCATACGTTAATAACTTAGAAACTTACCGCTGTATTCACAAGGAATTTTATATAGGTAAACACAAGACTATTAAGAGTAAGAATATTGAAGTAGAATTTTGTAAAAATGTAAATAATATCAGATAAAGTTTACTGCTTTAGAAAGCATACGAGATATCTTAAAGTATCTTTGGCAGCGGATAAAAGCCCATATGGCAAATATATGAACAAAACCATTAGTGTATTACCCTTCTATTTTATTTTGATTTTTATTTATCTTTCATTTTGCTCCGTGTTGCTCACCGAGCCAGTGGAGCAGCGACAGGGGAAGGAGGGAGTATGTTGTCACTTCCTCACGGGCCGCAACAGTGTTCATTTAAATAGAAATTTGTCAAGGAATACAGAAGCTTATTATTGTATCGTACATCCCACTGTCCTGCGCAATGAAATGTTCATCAGTTTGATATATGGTGTGTATCCTCACTGCCGATGTGCACTCTAATGACACTTATCCCTGCTCCTGATGGGGTCTTGGATCCTCCTCGCCATCCATGTACCTCCTGAATATGTCCACGGTAAATGGAATAATTATTCTGCGCCTGGTTAACTATGTTTTCCACCCAACAATACTTCAACGAATGGTGCTGTGAGCACCAAGTTTCGTCGGTGTAAAATATTTTGTAGCCAAGTAGAAAAGCATGTCGAGTTGCTGCAATCGTAACTGACTCCATAATAACCGGCTTCCTGTCCAACTTTTTGTACCGAAAACGGAGATCAATGAGGATAGATCTCAAATTTATTGATAGATATTAGTGGGAAATCTGGCATGGAGGTAACTAACTTATCTTTTAAACTCTCCAGGGTCGGATACATACTCTTTAAATAAAACTCATGGATTGTTCTCGTTACTACCCCCAAAGTGAAGTCGTCCTAGTATATTTTTGGTCGTCCTAGTATATTTTTGGTCGTCCTAACTTCACTTTTTTCTCTGGTGTGGGATTATTCACAACATTATTTTCTTCATCACTCCTCATCCCTGGATGCAATCCTTTTCATGGATACCAAACTAATTACCAAGCAATCCGCAACTGTTGGGTAGACGGGAAACTGACTGTCTCCCTTCTTCCTACCTTTGCAGTGGAATTGTACTGAAAACCATACAGACCTCGGCCTCGGATAAACGTGTTCTCGGACACATTGTGCACCTCTTGAGGGTCTCTTTGCTAATACTATTCATTGGTTTCTTGCCTCTCCAGGAAATGAGTAAGTAGGAGTAGGATCCCATGGGAATTCATGACGCATATTAGGTACCGTGGCGACACTGTGTAACTTTCTCCTTCCCCCGGTAGGCATCAGCACTGGGTGAAGCTATCTCAGAGCGTTAAAATGAAGGATAAATAAAAATTGAAATAAAATAGAAGGGTAATACACGAATGGTTTTGTTCACATATTCGCCATATAGGCTTTCATCCGCTGCCAACAATACTTTAAAATATCTCGTATGCTTTAAAATAACGAACATAGAATATTCTAAAGCAGTAAACTTTATCCGATAGTATTTATATTTTTACAACATTCTACTTCATTATTCTTACTCTTAATAGTCTTGTGTTTACCTATATAAAAATTCTTTTGAATACAGCGGTAAGTTTCCAAGTTATTAACGTATGAAGTGGTGCTACCGTTTTTGTACCGACAAAAAGCGTGCCTTTTTTCATACAAGCTCACATAATAAATATTTAAACAGTACTAAAAAAACAGAAAGTAGAGCAGTTTGACGGACATATAAATTACTTTTGATATGCCGTTTACTGTGTTGCAATAGGTTTATTGGTTAATGAGATATAACATCTCAAACTCGGGTATCATGATTTTTTGCATGGACAGTAGCTTTAAACTTAATATTACCTTCCAGATCAGTTTTCCTATGAAATACCCACATACAAGACAAACAATATTTTTCTGCAGGCAAATGCCCAACAGTCCTAGTTTTATTCAATTCAAGAGGATTCAATTTCTCCCTTACAACAACATCTCACTGCTCTTAGTCATCTCTTTCTATAATTCCATCATAGGAACTCAGAATATCATCTAGATAAGTTTCAACACACGTGGCATAAGTCTCCACACTTGAACTGTCTACAGCATAATCTTTATGCTAGCCTGGTGAATTTTTCACTCTCTGGGACCTACAAAGAGTAGGAGGCTCCTTTTCTAAGTTCTCTGTCTTTCCTCCTCCACCTGATTCTAAGCCTGGCTTGACAGAAGATTCATTAATATTTTCATTAGTCTTTACTCTACTCAACTCCTTGTCTACTTGTCCATCATCAACATCTACAACATTTTTTCAATCATTCATAACAAAACCTCCACCTTTTAAAGACTTTTCATCAAATATCACATCCCTTCCATTAACAACACTTTGACTTTTCTTGCACCACAATTGGTAACCGTTTGCTGCATATCCCATCATATACACAACTTCTGGTCTTGGCTCAAATTTACCATAAACAATCAGAGAAGGCAGCTTCATTGAGGCAGTACTTCCAAAAATCCTCAAATTACTTACATCGACCTTCCCTTTATTCAAAAGACCAGAAGGAACATTGTTTTCTACAGCAGCCGTAGGACACCTATTAATGATATAAGCAGCGGCCTTAACAGCCACATTCCACAGATTTTTAGACATGCTTGAACCTACAATCATACTCCTGGCCTTTTCAAATAAAGACCTATTTATCCTCTCTACCACTTCGTTAAGTTGTAGTGTGTATACTCCCTGTTCTCAGTGTAACCCAAGGAACTATGCCTGGCTATGTTGCAAAAACAATCTATAAAGAGCTCTTTCGCACCACCTGGTGGCCAATGTCGGAATGTCAAAGTTAGCGTTGTCAGGGGGCACGTATTTTTCTTGTAAAAGCCTGGAACTTCCATCTCCTTTATATAGACTCCATGGTAGCGTCTTGTGAAGAGGAGTCTATTGCTTTCATTAAACAAGGGTAATTGTTTGGCATTGTAGCATACTCGGAATAAGAATATGAAATGCTTACATAAGCTTTATTATTGAGAATAAATCGTGTTAGCCTAGTGAATGCTAAAGGAAATGAACTCTTTGCAACAAAACTGCCTTATATTCCTCACCACTGAACTAGTGTTGATGTGCACTTGTGCACATTTGGAATCTGCTTTGTAACCATACAAATTTATCCATTGGAATCATTTTAACCACTTCCCTGACGGTTTTTGTTTTACAAAATTGGTCAAAAAAGTCATATTTTTTAATTTCAGATTCAGAAGCATTAAAGGGAGGCAAATCCGAAAATGTTTTCCTTAATTTTTTATTCCAAATAACTAATGATTTATTCAATAATATCTGAATGTTGCCCCTTAACTTAACCCCTTAACCACGTGAACCGCTTATAAGCGTCATGCCTTATTTCCATGTGTTGCGTGAACCGCGTATAAGCGTCAACGGATGACACATCCCATTACTTTGTTGGGACAACTGCTTTTAGGCATCTGAATACCCTCACGTGTGCTGCCATCTATTCAGCGAATGGATGAACTCTTACAGCTAACAAAAGTAAGAAATCTGCACGAGACATTGCATCAGAAATTAGTGTCCTCCTCCTTCTTGCGCTTCGCTGTACTCTCTGTTATGGCGTCCGTGTGTCGAAAAAGTATGTCTTGCAAGAGGAAAGGGTTGGCTTCAAGTGATATAGAAGAAATATTAGCTGGTTCTAGTGAAAGCTCGAGTGATTCTCAGGAGTTTAGTGATTCAGATGATGAGGATACCTACTATGCCCTTCCGGAAAATTGTCCTCAGGAATGGGTAACTAATCGATCATCGCGGGGTCCTTTTCCCTCATAAGCAACTGGAGTTTTGCATTTTGATTTCGACGATAAGTCCACGCCAGATTTTTTGTTGGACCACTTCTTCTCCCAAGACATTTGTGAGATGATTGCATCCGAATCAAATCGTTATGCTCAGCAGTGCATCACTGAAAAAACATCGGAAGGACTTCTCAAACGTCAGAGTAGAGATCACGAATGGTTTGAGACATCCTGATGAGATTAGACTTGTGATCGGACTTATGATTTTGCAAGGAATAGTTCAAAATCAGACTACTGCCATGTTTTTTTTTTCTAAAAAACGTATTATTGATATGCCATTTTTCAGGGAGGTGATGAAGGATCATAGGTTCAACCTGTTGCTGAAGTTCTTACACTTCAGTGATAATGAAGCCTATGATGCTGAAAAGGAACCAAACCCCAGGCTTTACAACATAAGACCAATTTTAGATTATCTGGTGACAAAGTAGCAGTCTACCTATACCCCTGAACAAAATATTTGCATTGTTGAAAGTTTACTTTTATGGAAAGGTATACTTGGTTGGAAGGTTTACATCCGGAAGAAAAGGCTCGATTTGGGTCGGAATCATTCCAGCTTTGTGAATTCTCATCGGGTTATGTTCACAATATGCTAGTGTATACTGGGAAAACAATGTGCATACCAGAAGAAGTTGGAGACATTGCTATAAAGAACTTGGAAAAGCCATCTCAAATTGTACTTACTCTTACGGATGGCATGCTATATCGTGTATTTACTGTGTTTATTGACAATTATTATTCTTACCCTAAACTGTTTGACACATAAGTGGAACATCAGACTGATGCTTTTGGAACAGTCCGGATCAACAGAAAAGAGTTTCCGCTTGATATGAAGAAAAGAAAACTACTTAGAGGAGAGTTTTCCACGTGGTATCACAAAAAAGTGATGGCATTGAAGTGGATGGATAAAAAGTATGTCCACATACTTCCAACATTCCACGACAAAGCTGTAGCCATTGTGAAGAAAAAAGGTGGTGGAGATGTAATAAAACCCCAAGTTTTCGTCGACTGCAGCAAAGGAGTGGGTGGTGTGGACCTTGCAGATCAGTGCATTGTTACTTATTCTATTGTAAGAACAAGGTTGAAAAAATATTACATGAAAATATTTCGCCATCTGTTAGATGTTACACTCTATAATTCATATATTATTTTTCGGAAATGTGGTGGACAATTGAGCCAGCTAAATTTCAGAATGAGTATAGTGACGGCATGGACTGAAAAATATGCTGCCAGTACACCCCGAGCATTGAGGATAGGACGGCCACGTGCAGATATGCCACTACAACTTACTGCTAGGCATTTAATCGGATATAATCCAGGTACTTCAAAGCAGTCCCACTCAGGAAAAAGATGTGTTTATCTAGCAAAGGTGGGGAAAGAAACAATTTACTGCTGTAAGGAATGTGAAGTACCACTTTGTGTGATTGACTACTTTGAAATTTACCATACGAAAAAGAATTATTGATATTCATGGTCATGTATTTGTTTAAATTTATATGTTCAACCAAGAAATTTTTTTCACATTTTTCAATATAAACTCAACTAAATGTCCGAATAAGTTTTTTTTAATGTTCAAAAATTGAATTTATACTGTAATTTGTATTTCAATATTTGTGCACAAACAAAAAATAGCATTTGTTGTTGCATATAATTTAGAAATTTTTTACTAAGACTAATCAATTGCATCAGTTAAAAAAAAAAAAACTCCCCAACCGATGGAAAATTAAGTTGCAGATACATTTAGTTAATTACAAATGTATATACTTGGCCGACAATGTTTATGTTAACTATTAATTTTAGTCCATAGTACATCAAGAAACAACGTACAAACATTCATGGGAGTTAGGCCCGCATGATGATGACACTCGCTGTGAAAATGTTATAACAAAATTCATTTTATGATAAAAATCAAGAAACTTTAATTCTTTTACTTGATTCTCTTTGAAGAGAGCTGGAATCACTTTCCTCAGTGTTCCATACGAGTCAGTGGAGTGTGAAGCGAGATAGTCGGCTAGATCTGGAGATGCATAAAAATTATCTGTCGTCAGGCAATATCATAGGCCAAATCATGGCTTCATTAGAGCCGCCATCACTTTTGAGGATATGGATAAATGGGCAAAGTCTTTATCCTACACAGTCCCTTTCCCATGTAAATTGTTGTTTACCACACGTATCCAGTTCTCGATTCACAAAGAACAAATATTTGCCAAATGAAGCTCTTTTCATAGGCATGAACTGCCACCGCCCCAATCTTCCCTTGTACAAGAGCAGGCTCTCGTTGATGGTAACGTCCGTCTTTGGTGTATGGAGTGCCTTGAACTTTTCCTCCAGCTTCTGGTAAATCGGCCATATTTTAATTAGTTTGACGTTGGGGTGTGTTTGGAGATCAAAATCGTTATTATAGGCAAAATGTAAATATTGCCTTATTTTTACGAATCATCAGTAAGACACTGTGTGTCCAAAAAAGGGAGAAGAGAGTATAGGTCTCGTCGCCCAATAAAACTCGGTATCTAGCTTCCGCACTTTGCTCTGGAGCATTACAAAGGCAAAAAACACGAATTTCTGAGCTTGTCACACCTCTCCACTGATTTATGCTAGCACTGCTCGGCCCTGCTTTTTCACGCAAAGTGTTACTGGTGCAGCGATTAGTTTCCCAAGTTATAAAGTCAACAATTTCATCAATGAAAAATATATTTTAGGGAACCTCATTCAGGAACCAGGTCGAAGTTCATTGAAGAATTACCTTCAAAAAGAAACCTCAGTGGTGCCGGAGGAGGATTCGTTGAAAGCATTTCCTCCCACTCCACTTTACGCGATTGTTCCGCTACGCCTTTCGATTCGGAGCTTGTTTCTCCGGAGAGAGTAGACTAGCAGCCTGAAACTTCAATGTCCATAACCTCGGAATCACTGCTTGTCAACACTGATTCCTCTCCGGAATCCATTGCTGATTGCCAAATGTTACAGAGTGAAAAAAAAAGAATTTGCTGTGAAATTCACTCCTACTACACCACTCGTATTAGAAATGACGAAAATGTTTGAAGTAAAAATGGAATGTTTGCATCGGTGGAATTTCAGCTGAAACTCAACTCAACTCAATGCTCTGAAACTCAACGAAAGACTCACCATCGTCCTTCCGACAAAGTACTCCTGGAAACAATCATGATATGCAAAGGACCTCTCCCCTAAGTGTGAAAAGCCCATCCCATGCTCATCATAAAATTTTTCTGTTGCTACCATTTCTTGGAAAATAAACACACGTGTGCATACCGCAACAGTATGGATTTTCCAACCGATGGTAAATTGATATCGGATAAAGCCCATTAGTAAAGGGTTGGCTGGTGGGAAAGTAGCCCGGGGAGCAAAGGGTGGCAGATTAGCACGACATGAAACCGGGTGCCAGGTTGCTTAGCGGGCCATCGGCTCTCAAGCGACTGTTTTCTGACCTCAGTAAAGCGTCAAACATGACAATAGAAGGCATTACACATGTTTGGGATATCTCTCCTTTTTTTCTCGTACTCATGTGGGCTAGGGTAACACATTTACTGGGCACTTGTGTTGGTTTCTGTTGAGAACGTACGACCTTTAGACGTCTTCATCGTATAGCTGTTTTCATAAATATGTTTCACCACTTCCGCCAGTATTTGAAGTAGAAAAATGAAAGGGGCTGATGAAATAACATTCACAACAAATCTAAACATTTACGCTTACGCCATTTTATCTAAAGAGAATGGTTCAATAGGTGTTTCCAACATATATAAAAATTACTGGAAGAAAAATGTGCGGATGAGTAATATAGAATTAGATAATATATATCGTAACAAATATATGTAGTAACAAATATGTATAGTAACGAACATATATGGTAACAAATAAGGCAAGGAAAGATTCATATTCTGTTGCTAGAGAAATATTTTATTCCAATTACTGTGGAATTCATCGTAGCAGTGAAAATTAGCGTAAAATTGAAAATGCAATTATTAAAATGACCGCTAAAATGTTGAAGAAAAATGTAATTGAATGCTCATGAAGAGTGAATGAGGAAATATACATGAAAATAACTAATTTAAAAATTATTTACTTTTTGGAAAGTTTATCGTCATGCGAAAATGGATGTTTTACATCATAAATTTTCAAAAATTATCAATAAATGACAAAAATTGAAGTTGTAAATTTCGTAAAAGTTCGCAAAAGAAACCATGCATGAAGTAAATATACGGATAGTTACGAATGACAATATATGTGAATGGAATTCCTGGTGGGGATAACATTTCAGTGCGTAAAAAATTATAACCCTCAAATTGCTAGAAATATTACCAAAAAATGACCATTGTTTTAACATTAGAAATCACTATTTGAAAAGAGCACCGCTTGCCGCATCGCTGGCTCTGGACCTACAATAGCACAGAAGGTGGCAGGAATGTAAACTACTAGCATCGGCCGACTATATTCAGGCGCAAAGGAAAAGATACGGACATGCGGACTTGCCCGACTATATTCGGGCGCGTCAGATTTTACACCACCTCGGAGCCCAAATATATGCGGGCTTGTCAGGGAAGCGGTTAAACACTCTGCCAGCCCACACGTTCTCAAATGCTATATTGCAAAATAAAACTTCACCTACTCTCCAACCTGTTGATGGTCTACCAGATGACTGAAATGCTGACTTAGGAGTTCATTTCCTTTTAAATTCAATTAGCTTGTAATAATAAATTCACTAGCTAAATAAGCTTCTATTGATTTACATAAGCCAATTTATAAGCTTACTTATTTTGCCATGAACATTCTTATGGAGTTCTGAGAAAGGTTAGATAGGCTTTATGGCATGTTTGAAAGGTTATGGGCACCAAATGTGCTGAGTGGGAGCAATTGGAGGAGATGTATTGTTGGGGAAGGAAGTCCTGAGGGAAAGCATTTTCTCGAGGCCCAAGGGACAAGGCATTATTCATTTACATCCCCATGTGATGGCAGTTTATTTAAATAGACTTACCAGAGTCTAAAACAGGTTTTTTCACAGGAGCCATGACCTTTCTCTCAAGCTGTACCAAGTTGCACTCTATTTGGTTGTTTATTTTTTCAACCTTAAACCTCTTTTTCTCTCAGGATAATTGTAAATAGTACCATGGACTACCTGGTGGTACCCCTTGAAGTTGAAGTTGGTTCGCAAGCAGGTCTTTACTCGCCTGATGACTTGATAGATTTTGGCCTCAGTGGAAGCACTGATGCCCCCAAAGTTGGCAAGCTCTACCTTCTCAATTCTGGAAGAAAAAGTATACAAATCCAGGTATGTTGGCAACTTCCTTTTCCTTATCCTTTTAACTTTTTCATTATTAGTATTAAATTTTGAAAATAATTTTTGGGCATCATTTTCATTAGAATCCTCTACCAAGTGATTCAAATGCATGGATACATTTTTGAGAGTAAACTTTTTGTTTGTAGATGATTTTTGCTAACAGCCTCTGAAAAATTATTTTATTACAGAATGTTATAAGCACCCCAGTTTCAAAGGCAGTAAAAATAGATTTTAAGCCCATAAAAATACCACCTGATTCAATAACACCTACGGAAGTGGCAACAATAACTTTTGATTGTAAGTATTTAGTAATAATGCTATCCAATTGACAGCTATGAGAAGTAGTGGGTTCACAATGTTTTACAATTATATCTAGTGCTAAGTAATCAAAATCATGCTTGTGTTACATCTATTTCAAGTAGTGTCATTTTACGATTTGGGCTCAGAACAAGTTGATTGCGTCTCATTTAGGGATTTCTTGCAATTATATACATATGTATGTATTGTATTTCTGTGGAGGCAAACGCATTTAATTTATTTTTACAGTTTAAAGTCTCAGATGTCTCAAACTGTTGATGTTGAATTAATGCATAGAAATGCTGTGATGCTTTTTTAACTTTGTTAATCAAAATTATTTCTTGAATTCTAATGATTGAAGATTCACTGTTTAATCGTACATAGATGCTTGAAGCTCAAAATTGCATTTTCATATTCTACATAGGCTAATAAGCTAATAATTGTTAACCAAGCCTATTCAAAACCTTAACACTTTAATTTCATCTTTTATGTTTCATTGTTTGGCATTTTTGTAGCAGCAATAGCACAGTGCATGGGGATATTTCTAATCCATGGAAAAAATGTATTCTTAATCTAAAACTTCTTGCTGCTTAATTTTTAGGCACAATTTCAATTAATTGGCTGTGAATAACCAAAGGCAATGTGTTGTGGACTCACTATTGTGTTTGTGTGAGATATGTATTTTGTAAGACTTCAATGGTGTTCTAACCTACCCTTCTCTTCAGCCTACTTACCTTTTTCCCTTTATCCAAAATAGATAACAATTACAAACCACTGTATTTTATAGGTTTTGATGTTCTTGTATGTTACTGAGGTGTCTTTTGTATTTTTCATCTCTCAATGTTTTTTTACCCTCTTCAACCGTTTGTAGCTTCTGTCTCAACTCACACTATCAAAAATCACTGTTCTTTTCTTCTTGTCTTCCCAGCTTACTCATTTTTCCTTTACTCTCAACTAGGAAAGGGGCTGATACCAAAAATTCGATAATTTATTCTCAATACCAAAATTTTCACAATACCATTATTTTTCGACACTTACTACATTTATTATGTACTACAAGTAAATTAACACATTTATTGATGGGAAGTAGTGCACCAGTAAGCATATTTGAACCATTCATCCCTTTTATTCAATAATTATAATGACGAATGCATTAAGGTGGAAACTTGTCCACCATTTCTATAGTCAGCCAATAAGTTAAAAAGCTTGTTTGAGGACACAAACATTTGATATAAGTTGCTGAAAACTCACAACCTGGCAACATCCGCCTACAAGGGTAAGGACTTTTCCCACCTTGCAGAGGAAAATGATGCATGAATATTCTAGAATATGAACCCCTCGATGTATTCTGAATGTCATTTCATGATAATTCAAAATGCACTGTTATGATGAACTCTATTTTCGTTACTTTTCCTCGTTCCTAAGCGATGTACAAAGTGGACAGCTATGAGGCATTAAATAGCATTAGGTATAGGATAATATTGTATGCGTCTTTACCATAAATGGTTTGATTTGGCCTCAGTGTGTAAAATATAGCAGCTCAAGGCTTGATAAATTTATGAATATTTGGTGAAACTTATATTTTAAGTTTTTGAAGGAACCGCCTCCATGTTTAAATAAATGTAAAATTGGCAAGAGTTTAAAATAGAAGGAATTAATATTATTTATAAATTTACCTGGCCTTAAACAAGTGTAGGATTGAGTAGGGCAAAATCGAAGTTTCACTCTTATTTTCTCATTAAACGTTTGCATAGGCATCAAATTAACAGTATCGTGGAATTGATTTGATACTTTCGATACCACCGAGATTAGAGGGGTACCGAGGGATCAACAGTAATTGAATCCCATCCCTACTCCCAACCTTAACATATTGTTACTTCTTGATACATCCTTCAACCACTTTCTACAGCTTGAAATATCCTCCTGCAGAGTCCATTCTTCCTCATCCATGTTATATGTATTTTTTTGTCCACGTTTTGCCCTCTTGGAATTTCCTTATATGTTTTTATTTTCAAACTACTGATTAAGTTTCCTACATTCATTCACGACTGGTTAATTTTTCCCTAGATATATAATTATGAATTATCAATTTCAGAATGCCATAGTATTTTCTATGAATTACCCTGTTGTTCAGTTTTTAGTACATGGCCTATGTAATTTTTATTTATGCGTTGCATTTAATGGTATTCCTATACTGTTGGGAATGTGATGGTGAAAGTTGGAAGGAAGTATTAAGTTTTATGGATATACCCTGCATGTTTGTGTTTATATGTGAGTGATGAAGCCTACCCAGTAGAGACTAGGATTCCATATTGCATATAGCTTTGATGTCATATGCATTTTTGTTTTCATCGTACTAACTGCTTGCTTAACCTCATATTGATGAGTTTCAAAATGAGTATCATTGAAGGTTTTGGGCAAATATCCTCTGACCACTCATTGGTACGCTATCTCTTATATTCGGATAGTATCAATAGTTGGTGGATGTCCTCAGTGTTCCTTGACAGTTTGCCAGAATTGTTGCGTAATGAGGCAGTTACGCTCCATGCCATCGTCTTAATTGAGGGTATCATCATCTTCCTCACCATCTGTAGCTTTTGTTACTGCACCCATAGTGTTAACAGTGTGACAGTTTGTATCACTAAAAGGCAAAGTGAAAGGTCATGTGATGTATGCTTGCGGCATAAGATGGTGGAGCAAAATATTAACATTAGTTGTGTGCTTTTAAATACTATCAGATATTCTTACATCTTGTAATGAGGATTGGGATTGCAGAGTTGGATGAGAAGGAGTAGTTGCAAGTGTGTCTTGGGAATTTCTCTCTACATGGACACTGATAAATTGCATGTGTTTAGTAGAATCCGTATATGATAAGTTACTGTTGAAGCACGTGGTTGAGCAATGAGTTGCTAAAAGAGAAGGATATTTCTATTCTGTGTGCAATGGAAAATAAAACTGATATAAAATGGAATTCACAGTTGCAAGTCTTTGGTTTGTCATGTATTGGGAAGCAAGCTGGGTGATCAAGATTTCACAAAAAATTTGTTTTCCTCTAGTCTTAACTGTGAGTTTATCACTTAGCATATTTGATGCAATTTCCCTCCAAGTTGTTTTACCGGATAGTTTGTGAAAAATGTCTGATGTTTTTAAATACATTCATACCAGTCACGCCATTCCCATTAGGGGTAGGCAAAGTCAAATAATTTAGTTATTGTTAGCCTTAGAAAACTGGTTCCCTTCTCATAATTTCCTCCATAATGCCCTATCCTTGCAAACCAGTTTTGCTTCTCTTACACTCATGCATTGCTTCATACACACTTTCCTATTCTTAAGCCCGTTTTACACAGTGAATGATCTTGCGCATGATCATTCGAACATTAATTCGCGAATTCATTTCAATGATGGCCTGAAAAGTTGCCATTTTACATGGTGAATTAATTCCGTGAATTTTCTGTGCAGACTGAATGCGCAGTGGTAGATATATCGATTACGGGAGATTTCCGACCAACATAGCTGTTTCAGCAGATGGAGTGTTTGTTTAGATATTCGTTTTAAACTCCGAGTAAGTGCAAAAGGTTAGTGAGTGGCGTTAAACTATTGAAGATGGACCATAGTGAGTCAATTTGCACATTGTTAGTTATTTAGGCACCGTCGTGATCCCATAGAATTTCGATGTAATCACTAATCAAAACATCCACAATAGTTTTATTCCACACCAGCCAAAGCATATGCATTGCATCCTGGCTCCAGAGTTCTTTTATTCATTTGAAATAAAATGGCTATATTTTCCATCAATATTTTATAGTAAGGGTTTAATTCTGCGAATTGAAGTGAACTCACTATAAAAACAACGAACATGGTCACCCTATATTTATATCACAGTGACATCAAAATATAATTATTGCGATATAAAATGACATGTGGTGCTTGCAGCAGGTCTGATTACCATCTGGACAAAATGTTTTAAATTTTTATTTTAAATGCTTTGAAAAAAAACCTAGTTCTGTGGATTAAGAATTAATAACGCAATGTTAAAAAATATTTGAAAATGAACGTAGGAAAACGATCCAAAAATTTTCCCCACTCGGGAGATTCGAGGCGGCCATCTACTCTCAATCTTTCCAACGGGAGTCGTCAAGTGAAGTGAATTCAATATCAAAACAAACAAGATGGACGTAGTGCGCTCGTATCATGTGATCATTCACGGGAAATTCACATGCAAGCAAAAATAGAACGTGTTCTAATTTTGATTGCATGATCATGTGCATGACCGAGAATTTGTGAAATTTTCTGTATTACACGAGGCATTAACGTCATATGCACGATCATTCACCATGTAAAACGACCTTTATGACTCCAATTATTCCTCCTCTTTAGAGTCTCTTCTGCCATATTCACCCATGGCTTTACATGGTCTACCTCTTCCTCTCATACCCATCACTGAACTATCATATATCTGTTTCATTATTCAACTCTCTTTCATTCTCTCAACATGACCAGATCAACAAAGCACACTTCTTTCATGAATGTCCATTACTGGAGCATCCAACACACAATCTTTCATCACACATCCTTGGTAACCCTATCATCCTACTCTTATGCTTATCCTGACATGCCTAGGTTTTGCTACCATGTCATAATGTCGGAAGGGGAACACTTTTGTACACTGTGATTTTTGCTTCCCTATACAAAAAATCATTCCGAAATATGTTCCACATACTACCTATGACTTTCCCACCGGCATTCACACACCTCATAATATCTTCATCTATCCTTCTATCTTTTGTAAATATTTGGCCAAGATGCGCAAAATTGTCTACTTGATCAATTCCTTCATCATTTACCCTCATCACACAATCATTCTTACCGCTCTTCCTATCAAAACTACTACTTGGGTCTAAAAGGTATTTATCCTCAAATTCATTCTCTTTATATACACCAAAGACAGTGGAATTTGCCATGAAAAAATCATTTGACTTGACTGGAATTTGAACCTGGGTCCCCCAATTGCCTGTTAGGTGTGTTAACCAGTACACCTTGAATTTAGATGGCTTGGTAGTGTAACTGGCTAACACACCTGACCTGTAATTGGGAGATCTGAGTTTGAATCCTGGCCAAGTCAAATGATTTTTTCATGGCAAATTTCTCCGTCTTTGGTGTATATCTCTGCACCCTTGTACGTGATTGCATACCATATCATTTTTGCAATCGCAATGATTGGAAAGTTGTCCATTCCATATACTCATCTCTCATACATTTATCCATGAAAACATTGAACAGTCATGGTGACATGAAGCATCTCTGCTTTACGCCCTGTTTTATTTCAAATCAGTCACTCAAGACTCCATTAATTCTCACACCAGTCAGTTGAATTGTACGGAGAAATGCCTATCTGGTTGTTCTCATTCACTGAACGCTCTGAATCTAATATCCTTAATTTGCTCATCTGCATAAACTTCAAAGCCAGCATGCCGTAATCATCTAAAAAAAAAAACATTTATTTTCTAATCCCCTCGTCTTTTTTGTTTCATCATCAAATTAAATGTTTCTTTCTCATCAAAAATTCAATTAGAGGCATAACTAAACAAAACCCTTGAGTAAATAGTTTTGATAATTTCTGGTTGATGTTGTTGAAAGAAGCTGAAGCCAGATGAAAAGTATATTTAAGATTTTGGCAGAATTTAATTAATGTTCACAGTTATTTACATTCTTACTGCCTATGGATGTAATATTAAGAATAATAATTATCTTATATAAAAACCATATCAAGTGCTCCAAATGGAGTATTATATATTAATGGAGTTTCATATTTGAGTGAAATGGTACACAAAACATGTCCCATTCTGATTTATGTTAAAACAATCTCATTCTATTTACATATATTCTAATAATGTAGAAATTCCTGGGAATAAATCTATGCCATGGGACAAGGTGTGACTATTTTTGTGAACTACGCAACCTTTATTAATGAATACTATTTTTCTCAAAGTAATGCATTAAACTTTATTTTTTTAGGTCCTTGCCCCAATATGTCTTTTGTGTTATTCGTGCGTAGCTAGGAAAGTATGTTGTGTGATGCTTTCTTAACACAATATCTTTTTAATGGAATTAGAAATTCATTGAAACAAATTGGGGTTTAATGCAATCCTAACAGAAGTGATGTTAATTTAAAATGAGAAAAAGTAAATTTATGAAATTATTTGTAAAATTTCAGTCAATAAATACAAATGTTTCTTTATTCTGCTGCAGCAAAAGCTTTTCGTTTGGTTCTTTTAGACCCCCCTTTTCCCTCTATCCCTAAAACCTGGCAAAATATTCTTGACTGGGAGCATTCTGAAAACCTTTATATTAATTTTTAAAAATTCTTTGTCGTCATTTATTTGACAACTTATTTAAATGGCACATTTCTTAGTTCTGAATTATTGAAGCCAAAACTGAAGGCAGTAGCAAGAGTTAATATTATACAAGCCAGTTGGAAATTTTTAAATATGATTGGTGAATGTGAAATCTTGAAAACTTGAGTTTTAAACTATGTTTTGAAGTAAACTGCAAGATTTTTAGTGAATAAATTTTGGAATTTGCAGGTTTAATTCTTTATTAGTCAGCAATGTCAATGACTATTCAAAACAGTGGCATCCAATAGAAATTAGTATTTGGCATTTTTTCCATTTCTGTGAAAGAGGTAAAGTTGACACTTAGTTTTGCAAAAAGGTTATGTTGGCAAAGTTCTGTTAGTACAATATTGCTAACTAATGGGCTGAACATAGATAAAAATGCTTAGCCATCTGCTTGTAATAATCCCAATTGTCCGTCTATTTAAAGTCCTTATAGATATACTTGAAAGTGGAAAGGAGCTGTTTGATAGAAAATGGTTGTAAAGCGACCAGTGAAAACTGGTAAGATGTTTGAGAAAATAGTTAAAACTGCAAATATCGCATTGACACTACTTTGGGTAACTTGAACCACATGAGAACCATTGAACTATGTACAAATGTTTCTTTTTAGCTTTTTCCCCATTCTACCTATGAAATGTATGTTTTCCATCTGAATGTCAATGAGAATAGTGCTTCTTGATTACCCTGTTGACCACCATAAGGTTTTTGTGTAACTAATTTAAATCTTTTGCGACAAAATTAATCGAATTAGTATTAAATTATGTAGGTATACATATATATGAAAATAGTTAATATGAAAGTTACCATGTTTGACACTATTTGTCGTTGACAAATTATTTTGACCTAAAACACTACTATTTGACTATGCAGGAACAAATATTTACATATATTGTTACTTCTGATACCAAGCTCATGAAAATTCAGTGATTCCAAGTGTTGATTGAAATTTTAGTTTAATATATTAACTAATACATAATAGGTAAAATGCTATTATGGCTGTGCAGGTGTTGCATTCTTTGAAATTGCTCTTTTATGATTTTTCTGGTCAACCAATGGCTTGTGTTTAGCTTTAGTTTTTTTAGCCTCTTTTTACCTTTGAAGTTAGTGGCTTAATGATTATTTATATCATTCTTGGTCACCGAGAAAAGACTCCCTCATATACATACTGGTACATAGAACCCAACCTATTTTGCCTAAGTGGTACATCTGCAAGGAAGGGGAAACTGAGCCATGTTTTAGAATTGATGTTTTCAGGCTTCATTTAGAGGTACTCTATTTAAAAAAATGAGGTGTAGTTTGCAGAAAATGTCTTTTGCTATACTTGCTTACCAAATTTGCATCTTCAAAAGTCACTATCAAAGCAGTGTTGTAATTTTGTGAACCATGCTTTACTACCAAAGAGCAGTGTTTTGCTGTAGTTTAATCTGTAGAAATTTCCGAAGGGAATGTTCAGGGAATGTTATATTTTTCCCATATCCCTGCCTTATGAGAATGACCATCTAATAAAGTTTATAAACTGAACAGTGATCATTGGATAGAAACTGTGCTAAGCATTAGGTACTGTAGTGAAAAGGATGTAGAATTTCCAAAGTCTTGTAGTTTTTAATCATAAACCAAAGTGACAGAGATTAGGAATCCAACTGAAGAAAAAATAATATTGTAACTGGAAATTGCATATGTTTGGAGTATTTATTTACATGCCTTTGGATATAATTGAGAAAATGAACCCCAATGGAAGGTAGAATGCTGGGTTAACGGAATGGGGTAGAAAGAGAATAGGATTTTTGGATGGGATGAGAAATATAGAATGTATGCTGAGCTGAGGAAATAAATTGTGTGAAGAGGTAAATTTCTTTGTTTGTGTAATAGTAGGAAAAGGTACTTCATCTTACTCCTATCCAATCATAATTAGTAGACTTCCTGTTGTAATAATGTTCTGTTAGACTCCTCTTTTAGGCTGCTGGTTTTACTTCTGTCTCATATACTGTTTCGTGCTAGTTAGACTGAATTAATTGCATGAGTGTACAAATGAGTGATATCTGCTTTGAAGTCCATTTTATATTTATGCTTTTCTGCTGGATGGAGCTCTCAAGTTTATCTGCCTATGGCACATTCAAATTCCAACCAGATCAAAGGTTATATGTATCTATATTTTCATTTGGATTCTATCAATAACATGCATTTGGCTTACGGTATGTTGATAGGGAAAACATTGAAAATTACTTGATCAACGGCTTTATCGGTGGAAGTATTCTAGAGGGCTTTATTCATCAGATGAGAGTAAAACTTGCACAGTGCTAACAGAGATATGCTAGCATGCTAGAAGTTATATTATCTGTGGAATGAAATGAATTATGCCATTTAATTCTCCAATTTTTAGATAGTTTCATTATTAATTAATAATATTCTTTTACTCTACTAGTAGTGTCTTCCAGTAATTTTTATGCTAGTAGCCTGGGATTTGGAACTCACAGTTGGATATTCTTAGATGTTACCAACTTATTTGAGATTGAGACTTTTTGGTTTGGAAAGAAATAATATCAGTTGTTGTGGAATATCAGAATTGGCAATTGAGGTGTTTGAGTGCCAGCTTATTTTGGTGCTTATATATGATGACTGCTAAAAATATTTTTTAGTGGCTCAATCACTTATGGTGTGTACATGTTAACTGCAGATTTGTGCACTTAAACCCTTCTTGTTATAATTATGTAAATTTTCATAATCCAAGTATAAGGGAGAAAATGATTTTGAGCCCATTTGATCAATTTAAACATCTCTCGAAATCATTACATGCTCTTTATTGTAACCTACTCCCGGTCACATTTTTCTTTCATATTACAATAAAATTCAAAAACCTTCGCTATTACACAAAACATGAAAAGCTTACCTCCTAGCTGAAGGGATGAATGGTTATTATTACACAAACATAAATAAAAACACTTCGTTCAACCATTGAAATAGCATAACACCTTTTTTGATGAGAAATATAAAACCTTTGTATAGCCAACAAAAATATTCAGAGCTTTGTAAATGATATTTTGGGCCCAATTTACAATATTAATCTTTCTGCTCCAATCTCATTACTTAAGTTACTTTTCAGGTAAAACAATTTTAGTCATGGAGGTTATTATATTTCTTTCATTCTTTCTTTCCTTTAATGTCCTTAAAGGCTATACTTATCGTTCGTTGGGAATTCTGCTCCACACTCCTACGGGTAGGGGCTTGCGTTCTCTCTCCTTCCTTATCGTCAGATTTATGGGCCGTTTTGGTTTATCTTTTGGGTCTCCTGGCCTTTCTATGAAGTTTCTGGTTCCTCTTTTGTCACCTTGATACCGTCTAGTCTCCGCTTCCTGCTGCCTTTATCCCCAGACTTTTGTACTTCTTCCCTTCGCGTGCCTTTCCGATCTTAGCTCCTCCACTTATCTCTGCTTATTGTTATCTATTTATCTTTTAGCGTCCCCTGTTACTGATTGTTACTTATGTATTTTCGTCGTCCTGAACTCCTCCGATGTAAATATTGATTTATTTAGGCGTCCTTGGTTATCTATTGTTATATTGTACTTTATTATGATTTTTCTACTATTTATTTGAATTCTGATTTATTTCCCTTGTGACTTGGGTATGATAGTTTGGTTACATTATCATGAATTGATTTCTGAGAATATTTTGATTCCTGTGAACATTTAATTGGACCTCAATGGATTTACATATTGAACAATGCATAATTGCATTGGATGCACAAGTAATGTCTGAGAATATTTTGGTTCTTGTGGGCATATCATTGGACCTCAATGGATGTACATATATTTATGTTGATAAATGTGCTAATGTATTTCATCCAAATTACCCAACGAAAATTTCCTTATTTTCCTGATCACCACCAATTGTCATAGTGCCAATGCAATTTAGGTGTCAAGTTAGTGTATGTCTTTGAGTATAAGTCGAAGTCTTATTGTTGGGCCGAAAATATCAACTGAAATCTGTGACTTGAATATAAGTCAAAGTGCAAAAATAGTTTGATCTCCTAGCTTCACTATTAAAGAAGCAAATCATTTAGGGTACATGGACTAATACAGGTATCCCTCGTCAACCTCGGCCCTTGAATATCCACAGTTTGTGTTTTGAGTTCCAGCCCTATCGACCTCGGGGGTTTCCCTCGTCAACCACAGTCTATGAGTTGCCCAACTCGGCTGCCCACAACTCAGATTCAAGTATATAGAGTACCCAAATTATTATCGAGCTTCATTGATTGGGGAATGTGATTCAATGTTACAGGGTTGTCTTCTGTGGCTATTTTCACATTTTTTCCTTCAAATAACTATGAAATAATAACTCACCAATGTTTAGTCATGATTCTACTGCACCGCAGGAGTACGACATGCTTTTTTATTCAGTTTTTTTACATCATGCGAGAATAGGCCATATTTAAATAGAGTTATTCCTTGGGCTCAAGCAATGGTATCTTCATTCTTCCTCATTTGTGTGCTTGCAGGTGCCGGAAGTAAAAAGCTAGTGGTGAGTCTTAACCGACTCAGCTGACCATCTAATTGTGTATGTGTGTAAGTGTATGGGGAAGCATAGATGCCAGGAGATTCCCGATTTCGTAACGAGAAGTCCACATGTTTTAGTTTCATTTCATTATTGAGTTAAATATTCTGAATACATATTTAATACCATCTTTCTCAAAGTTATTTCTACCAACGGTGTGTAAAAAAATGCACATCACATCGATCATTATATTTTTGGAGATTTACTGCCCCAGTGTCGCCTGTAGCTAATCAGGAAATCTTAGTATTTTGGGTTGTTTATTCGATATTTGTACAATACAGTTGGCCTTAGAGAATGTTTTCATATCATAAAGTGGTACAGTCCTCGTGAAAGCTTATGGCATTACGCAGTAGACGATTTTGGGACTGGAAGGGTCTATTATCTAAAAACCGGTTGCCGCGGGTGGAAGGGTAGCACCGGCGGGCTAATGTTTACGTTTTTTGTTGCCAATTTTGAAATTTGTCATATACCTTCAATAAATTTGAATGCCCCCAGCTATTCGCCGCAGTGGGTTATGGAGTGGGCGTCGTCCCTTTGGACCTGAGAACGTGCCAGGGGGTCACGGCCTGGGGATCTCAGGCCGATGACTCAGAAGTGGAATTATAGTAGTAGTTTATTTATAGTTCTTAAGAACTAATACGTACAAGTATTGGTATAAAAGTACCAAAATAATTACATATCACAAGATTTATCACATATCAATTGTCATAATACTTGTTCTTATTTCACTCATAATTTGGTACATACATAGCAACAATACAAAGGAAAAGTTGTTATCACAGGTCATATAAAATCATACAACACTTACCTACAGACCTGAATTATGTATATAAATATAGTTGTGTAGTTGCAACAAGTATTAACTATTTTCTACAATGTTAAACAAAAACAAATATCACATCACTAGAGTATGTATGTATTTTGTTATTTGCTGAGTGGTGAAAAAAGTTGCCTGATGTGAAACTTGGTAGGTACTTACTTTTTAAGAGTGATAATTATGGAGGAAAATTAAATAGGTAATTCATTCATGTTTTGTTTTGCTTTTAAAAATTTATAAGTCTAACGTGGAAAAAGTTTCTGAACACCTCATAAAACCTTTCTTAATTCGGATATCTAGTCTTCTTTTAACTTCATCAGTGGACTTAACTGGACTTTGAAAATTTTTGAAAATAGAATGAGTCTGGGCCTTGTAGTTATTCCAAGTGTATTATTAGTAACTTTTCATCATCACTAATATTTTCAGGTAAGTAAAACCTCGGCTGTTTGGATTTGTTTTATTTTTTTTCTTACTTCAAATGAATTGTATGGCCAATTTCTATTATAGCTATGTATGTGGAAAACAAACACTCCAGCTTTAGACTTCCTAGCCCTTCAATTTTCAGTTATCTCTTGCTGATCCAGACCCCCACATATTCTGGACAGGCCTCCGGCGTGTTGCGGGAGTGGCTTATTAAGGGGCTATGAGATGGCACCATTTCCACATCATCCAAAATAACTTCCTGAAACAATATTTTTTGTTGCTATTGTTTACTTGTCACTTAAATTGAATACCTAGAAATTAATTCTCCTATTTTTTTGTTGTTGTAAAACCCTGCAAGTTCTGGCAAGGGTCTCAACTGCCATATGCTGGAGTGGAATATTGCCACGAATTCTAATTGAAAATATACTCATCAGAGAGGATAGAATTGCAGTGGTAGCTGTAGTAAACTTATATTATTGAGTGAAAATATAGTTCACGGAGGAAAATTCTAACTTCCCATTGATGAAAGCTAGCCAAATAAACTGTCAGTTGTTACCGGGGAAAAATATCGTTTGCAACTGAACCATTTAAATATTTCGTAACATACTTCTTACATTAGTCTTCAATCTTAATCCCATTAGAAAATGATGCTGTTCATCAGCATTGAGAAATTTCAATGTTCTTATTAATAGTTAAAAGAGAATCTTTGTAGTCCACAGTAAACGTTTTACTTAATTTACTGACCAAGGCTATGAGCAGAGACAGGAAATAGTCATAAACGTCATAGTCATAGGTTTTTATCATGAAATAGCTGGTTTTTGCCAAAAAGTCATGAAAAGCGACTTTGTGGATTAAACATCATAAAATTGTAGTAATCACTTCAGGCTTAAGTATGTGGAACCTCTCTAGGTTCATGTATCGAAAGGTCCAGTGAGGAAGAAAATTTTCTGACAGAAACGTAGGAAACTGAGGGAAAAGAGAGAAATGGCATAGGATTGTGAAAGGAACGAGCATTTGGGAAATGTAAGAAAGAAAGGTGTGGGATACTTAGTTTTGGAGTAATGAAAGATTGAAAATATCAAAGATGGAGATATTTTTGTGACATTTTTATGCCATATTGCGATGTTTTTAGAAATGCCGATAGAGGGATACGAACTCATTGCACATCTAATATATGGACATCCCCCCCTCCCCCACCCCCAACAAGGTTGCAGGCGTATGGAGTGAAACGGGTGCTAGGCGAGCGGCCTGGAAATGGCCATTTTCAAATGCGAAAAAGGCATTTCTGGGTGTTGAGGAAAGGTAAAATGCAGTATTGAAAAAACGTGAAGATGGAAATTGACATTTTTCAGTGGTGAAAAATGGGGAATAGTGAGGAAATGGGCATAAGGAGGTTAATGGAAATGGCCATATATTTTTAAAAAATTCCCTGAGTGGCTTGGTGATTGGAGGGTGGCGTAGTTGTAGTGTGGTTAAAGTTTTAGCATATTTTTTTTTTAAGAAAAAATTCCTCCTGAGTGGGTTGGTGATTGGAGGGGGTTTAGTTGTATTGTGGTTAAAGTAGTAGCAAAT
This sequence comes from Pyrrhosoma nymphula, assembly GCA_963573305.1. Taxonomy (NCBI): domain Eukaryota; kingdom Metazoa; phylum Arthropoda; class Insecta; order Odonata; family Coenagrionidae; genus Pyrrhosoma; species Pyrrhosoma nymphula. The sequence continues at coordinate 89,133,542 of OY754334.1, read as the reverse complement.
TTTTTTAAAGAAAAAATCCCTCAAGTGGTTTGGTGATTGAAGGGGGATGTAGTTGTAGGATGGTCAATGTTGTAGCAAATTTTTTTAAAGAAAAAAATCCCTTGAATGGGTTGATGATTGGAGGGGGGTGTAGTTTTAGTGTGGTCAAAGTTGTAATTTATTTTTTTAAAGAAAAAAATCCCACGGGTGGTTTGGTGAATTGAGGGGGGTGTAGTTTTAGTGTGATGAAAGTTGAAGCTTATTTTTTTAAATAAAATAATCTCCTGAGTGGGTTGGTGAATCGAGGGGGGTTTGGTTGTAGTATGGTCAAAGTTTTAGCTGAAATGGTAGGGGAAGAGGTTGTGTAAAACGCATTATAAAGCGGTGATAGTTTAAGTTGGAAAGTGGGAAAAGTCATGGGTGAGGTGTTTGAAGCGAAGAGGAGTAACTGCTTGACTGCTGCGTCATCTCGGGAAAATAGGAGGAAAAGGTCAGATTTTCGAACATGGCGTCGAGAAAGAAATGCACTTCACAGACAGGTTTAAGTGAATGGTATTGGAAAGGAATAGGGTTAATGAAGAAAATGAAAGGTTAGTGTAAATGTGCATATGTAGCATAGCAAAATATGTGAAGTAGGTGGTTGAAGGTGAGCGGAAAGCAGGTGAATTCGAGGAATTCGCAGACTGGACGTTTCGATATAAATACTCCTCTCCATATCGGAAAATAAAAATTACACTTTGTAATGGTACACTAAATTGATTTAATTCTAACGACCCGGGTTTCATAACGTAGTGACATCTTCAGGTACATCGATTATTTTTACATCCGTATATATACAGAAATCCTGGTGCATAGGGGTAAGAGAGGAAGCGAGGGGGATACTTTCTTTTGAACCACTTACCCTTTAGTAACTATACGGATCATAAAATTAGTTTCAATTTCTCAGTAAAATAAATGTCATACTTTAAGCTAAAGCGTCACAAAATGACCAAATTTAAAAAAAATAGACGTCATGAAACAGGAAAAAATGAAAGTCTTAGAATAAAGGTCATGAAATGGAAAAATAAAAGTCATAAACGTCTCTGGTTATGACTTACACAGTCATCAACAGTCAAGGTACCTATCCTGATAGTGACTCTTAAGTCAAATCCTTGGTTGGAAAATTAAATAAAAAGTTCAACAAATTTCCTTTTAACCCTTAGGCTGCGGGAACGTTTTTCTACGTTCTGCATGGTGACTGCGGGGAAAACGTTTTTCTACGTTCGACCAGATTTCTTACCACTGAGAGCCTTCCTTTGAGATTTTATTTCCACCCTTTCCGCGGTTGCTAGCACTCGGCTGGACCTAACGGCAGGGAGCACAAAGGTGTCTTTCGAGGACTGGACACACTGGGCCAACCCTCACCACGGGGAGCACTACCCAGATTATCCCTTCTCTGAGAGAGAGCTCCCAGCTCTCCGCGGCGCATTCGCGATGAAAATAATTCCAATGAATCCTTGCATTTCCTAGGAATCGATTTTATCTGGCCACTGTCCATTAGCTTGGGAAACTTTTTTGAAAGAATGGGTCTCTCTTTCTTATACTTTGGCAGATGGGTCTTCCGTCCCTGTGTAATTACCAAAGACATTTCTTTGCTTTCGAGTATTATAATCTCTTCCTGGTTTTTCCACCTTCGGAAATCCTCCCTTTTCCACTTGCTCTTTAGATTTTTGCTCAGTTTCTTCAGAGTTTCCGTGGTGTTCGTTTGCTTTCAATCAAGTATTTGAGTGATATTTAGTGAATCTCTTAATTTATTTACACTATGGATAGTGAAAATTCGCCACATTGGTCAAAACAGAGGAAGATTGTTCCCGAGGAAGTGGTTCTCGATATATTATTTGACTCTGATTGTGAGAGTGAGGACGGAAATTTTTCCGATTTGTCTGTATCTACCAGTGATACTGAGACGGATTCAGATGAAGAAAATCATTCCGCCGATGGCGGTCCGTCCAATTTGGCTGAAGACAGTGCGTCTGCATCATCCTCTTGGTCCAGGACTGTTGATTTTACTCCTCAGATTTTCCAGTTTGATAGCTCCTCATCTGGTGTAATATCGGATCAACTTCATGAGAACAGTAGTGAGGTAGATTTTTTCCTGTTGTTTTTGGCACTGATTTGATGTCACATATTGTGGACGAAACAAATAGATATGGCAATGCTTTAGCAAATTCCAATAACCTATCACCAAAAAGCCGAATGAAATCCTGGAACAATGTGAGTTGTAATGAGTTTTATGTATTTCTTGCCCTTAGTTTTCTTATGCCAAACGTAAAAAAACATTCAATTCAGGAGTATTGGTCCCGAGATCCTCTGATTCGCACTATGATTTTTGGAAAGTGTATGCCGAGAGACAGATTTCTTTTGATTTTGCGCTGTCTTCATTTTGTGGACAACAACAATCCAGTGATGAGTGACCCATTATGGAAAATTAGTAATGTGTTTTCCCACCTAAAATTGAAATTTTCGGAGGTGTTTCACCCATTCCGTAAATTAGTGATCGACGAGTCATTAGTTTTATTCAAAGGACGCCTGGGATTCAAGCAATATATTCCGTCAAAAAGGCACATATTTGGAATGAAAATTTTTGTTTTATGTGACTGTGAAACTGGGTTTATTTTGTGATAGTGTATGCCGGAGCCAAAACTGAGATTAATCGCTGTGGTGATTTGGGATTGTCTGGTGAAGTGGTTAAAAAGTTAATGGAAATTTATCTTGGTAAAGGGCATGTATTGTACACGGATAATTACTACACCAGTCCTATATTGTGTGAATTTCTTTTAAAAAATAAAACTGGTTTATGTGGTACGGTCAGGATGAATAGGAAGAATATGCCAAAATTTGAGAAACAAAAAATGGTTAGAGGTGATTTTGAAATGCAGTGCAATGGAAATATACTCGCCATGAAATGGCGTGACAAACGCGATGTTTCCTTACTATCCACCATTCATACAGGCCAAATGCTTGATAGTGGAAAAAAATGCCATAGGACAAACAACGTTATTTTCAAACCAGATGCTGTTGTCGATTGTCAAAAATATGAGGTTGGTTGACAAATCAGATATGATGATTGGATCAGTGGAGTGCATGAGGAAGTCCGTGAAGTGGTACAAAAAACTGTTTTTCCACCTGCTCGACGTAACAATGTTAAACGCATTTTATTTATTCAAATTAAAAACCAAAAAGACAATTTCTTATAGGAAATTTGTACGGACTGTTGTAGATCAGCTTCTAAAAAAGTATAGTGTTTTAGGAAAAGGTAATGCCATATTGCAAGAAAACTTCCAGGTTGGTGCGAACGTTCCTGAAAGAATAAATGCTAGGCATTTTATTGAATAAATACCAGATACTGAGGGTAGAAAAAACCCCCAGAGAGTATGCTTCGTGTGTGTAAGAATACTACAAAAAGGGAACAAAAGAGAAAAGACACATGCTTTTGGTGCAGAGAATGTCAAAAAGCACTATGTATTGATTGTTTTAGAGATTATCATACAAGTATTAATTTCTAAGTGACAAAAATATAATATGTTCAAATCAAATGCCTAGCATAAACTTTATTATACCTTACCTTTACCTGCAGCATCCAAAGATATGAGCGAAGTTTTTCGTTACATTCAAATCGGCTAAAATCTCATCGAGCAATATGGTTGAAAATCAATGGATTTTATTACTGTTTGGTATCAAATCGCTCGTAAAAACACCATGATGGCCAAATTTGAGAAAAATAACAAAGTTAAATTTGAATTACAAATGGTTACGTTTGAATATTTAAACTCCAGTTATGATTCTTCGAAAGGACTCAAATGAAAAGGACTCAAACTCCTTCCCACACTCTTTAGGGACGGCATACCACCAAAATGAAGTACGACCCTTCCGATTGTTCGCTCAAGAGGTTACGGTTGTCTCAAAACTTAGTTGTCTTATGCTCGCGCCCGGCTCAATTATCAACGGATTTTTTTTGGTGTTTGGTATCAAACTAAACAGAAAGTTGCTAGAAAAAGTATTGTCATATTTGTTTTCAACAATTACGCCAATAAACAAAATTTCAAAATTACTTCCAATTCCCACTGATCCCTCAACAAGTTCCGGTGGCCATTCCCTGGGATCCCGAGAAAAGTGTCGGGAGAGGATTACATGGGTCATATAACTGCCCGCCTCGGCCCGTGGGAAGGAGTGACAGGCTCCGTCCGAATAGATATTTGCCGCACAGGGTGGACGAAATGCGCTCTAGCTGCCGCAGCTTAAGGGTTAAGTAGTGATATGGTCAGGAGTTAGTCGAATCCTTCCTAAAAAAACATTCGAAACCTTATTGTGCAGGTAGCATATGTGCTGCATCACTGTAAATTGCAGTAAAATCTCACCATAGAGTTTTAGCATTTTGACTTTTACTACAGAAGTGTTGATAATTTGCATGGACATTCATTTCATCATAAATATGTCCCCAGGTTATAATTGTTTGGGCACTGCGAAGTAGCCATGGTACTTTCTTAAGCCTTACCTGCAAGTGCAACAGAAGTGTGAATATTCTGCAGAGGAAAAGTAACCCACCTTGACTTGGTTAAGGATCCTTCGATATTGCACCTTGTGCTTTAGTCTGTTAGCTACTGAGGCACCCCTCTCCATAGCAGATTTTTGTGGGCAAGCACAGCACCATCGCCCATGAGGTTAAAGCCAAACTATAAAAACAGGTGTTTCCACACTTCTGTACACTTGCAGGTGATGCCATGAAGGTTATACCATAACCGGTTCACTGTACACTAAAATTTGTCTTACTGAAGTCCTTTTTGAGCTATTTGAGATGCACATTTAACACCTTCAACAATGTCAATTGAATGAACTCTTGTCAATTAGCTAGAACACAAAGATGTCCATAAATTTAGAAGAAGGTATTATAATGGTGCCCTATATCAAGCAGCTGACAATAATAGAAGTGATGTCAGGATTAGGGCCCTGCAAAACAGCCTCTGCACTCTGCTATTATCGGTCGGTTAGTTATGAGTCACTGTCTCAGCCAGCTACCTTTTTGATGGAGAAACAGGTGGAGAGCCTGCATCCTGGGGGAGTTATCGGAAATCCGAGGCTGAGAATAGCTATAATCTATGACGTATTGCTGTGTGCATTCATACTCCAGTGGCCACCAAAGTAATCGCAGCTCGCTTATGCACTTGGGAGGCACTCGCAGGTTTAAGTTTTGGCTCATGCTCGCTCTGGTGTTATTTGCAGGCGCTCAGGAATGTGTGTTAGATGCAAAGAAGAGAAATTCTTGATAAAAATTTATTTGGAAGATGTTTTCCAAAAATCCTGAAGCTTCTCTCTTAGTGCCATCTTCTGTAAAATCAGATTAAGCAAATAAATTTCTTCGTTGTTATGGTCTGGATGCACGTCTATTCAGCATTGTAGCCAAGCATTTTTGTATTAGCACAAACAATGATAGAAGTTGAGTGAATTCATTTTGACAACGTACCAATTGGAAAAAAATAACAAATCCATGTTCTGTCTAATGTGGTCAGACTATATTTTTTTTTTTTAATACACTAAGTTTATTATTTACCGTAGTGAAATTCTCCCATCACATAAGCTTCAGTGCTATGCAATTTCAAGACAAAGATAAATATTTTATTATGCCAAGTTATCCAATAATACTGTCTTATGAAATCACTATTTTAGTTTATCCCCACGGAGAGGTTCAATACAATATGACCGTAATATATAAATACTTTTTTTATTTTCTTCTATTTCAATAGTTTTCTTTTGGACTGGTGAATCTATGAAACATATTTTTTTTATTTGAGCCTATATTGTCTATATTAATATTTCGGTTAGCATTTCTTACTGGATGATAGCTTACACAAAATCAGGGAACTATTGAATGCTCAGTTGTAAATATGATCGTACTGGATAAATATGAAGAGCCATATAATTTTTAAAAGATGTGCTCGATATATTTCATCATATGCATCATATTTTTATCACGGAAAAGTTCGTATCACCACATGAGAAACTGTGTGAAGCTGAGTCACGATGCTCCAGCTAGCCTGGTCAGACATCAATGCAGCTGCAAAGTATATGTATGCTCGGCGGCTGACCATAGACTTGGGGCAAATGAGTGACCGAGTATATCCAGACTTGGTTGTCTCTGCACATGTGTGTGTGCATTTGATTGATCCGGTAGCAGGTGAAAGTGCGCGAGTAAGGAGGCTGTTTTGCAGGGCTCGAGTCAGGATACAGCAGGAGTCAGGATCCGGAAGCGATCACTTTTTCCTAAGGGATTCAGGAAGGATTTTTTGATCATTTGAGTAAGAAAATGACACATCATGTCATGAAGAATTAATGTACAAGTTTTACAATATTGAAAATCTTTAAGAAAGAGTCTACTCAATTCTTTCTGAAAGAAATATGTATGAGCAAAGAAGCTACAACCAAGTTTAAAAAGAAATGTGACGGAACAGTACACTCAACTGAAGAAGTTTGTGCTCAAAGCCTTGGAAATGAATGGTCTCTCTCAGTGATTCAACCCGAAGGTTGGTTTCGATAGTTGAGGGTAGAGGTCACCCCGGACTTAGACACAGGCGTGTGAATTTCACACATTCAGGGTAGGGGGGCCAGTTCCTTTCCCTGGGCCACCTCGCACTCCTGAGTATTTTTTTGTTCTTGGGTGTCCAAAGGCTTCACCCGGATGTGAACCTGGAACCCTTAGATCAGTGGAGTGGTTCAGATCACACTCTACCCACTAGGCCACCACGCTCCCATTGGTAATAGATCACAAAAATGAATGGTAATAAATCACAAAAAAGAGGGAATTTATGTTGAATGATTTAGTCCTAAAGAAGAAAGAGAGTATTTAATTTGGGTATCAACAATGGGTGGAGAAGACAGGAAGGATATAAGACTGATATTTAGTCAACAGGGTCCACATTTGTGTTGTTGAATCTGTCTTGTTATTTTTGTTATTTTCTTCTCTCCTGTATATTGTTGGCAAATGTTGGAAATAAAGCACTTTATCAATCAATCAAATCAAATAAAAATTACAAAAGACCTAGAACGTTTGTTGGGGGAGGATATGTTAAGGAATAGACACACTAATCAGCAGTACAAAATTTAGAGAAGCATTGAAATGTATAAAATCTATGAAATGAGATGAATAGGAGAGAATTCGACTATAGGAATTGAAAGACAAGGAAGATAATTGGAAGAACTTAACAGAAAATTGGAAGGAGACCAAAGACACTTGAGTAGAATTAAAGATTATCGAAGAGGAAATTCCAGAGGGAAATTAAAATAGAAATTAAGATATGTAAGTACATGAAAAACAAGGTCCAGGCCATGGAGGCATTCATGTCAAGCCCCATCAAGAGTGCTTGAAGTTATGAATATTTTTGACAAATTAAGCACGTATGAACCACTGACTGGCGTAAAAACTTACTAGGCCGGATTTTATAAGGTCTGAAATTCCACGGGAAAAATCATTCTTCTTGACAGGGACTTGAACCTGGATCCCTCGATATTGAGCTTAGTGGTTTTGTCAGTTAAGCGATCGAGGTGTCCTCCCCTCTGGATTTTTGAGTGCTCTAAAGGAACAAGTTCCTCAGTACAGCCTGACATATTATGTCACAGAATCAGTCATGGAGTTACCTGCACGGTATAACTGTAAAGGTAATACCATGGCTAGTCCCGGTATCTTCAAAATTGGTCAAAATGAGCGAACACCTCTCTGAATTCCACATTCTGCTTTAAACTTCCGGACGGCAGCATTAAGTGCACGGTTTGGACTGATTCCTGCAGTCCTGAGCAACTTCTTTTAAAGCCCTCAAAAATCCACTGGGGAGGACACCTCGGTAGCTTAACTGGCTAAAGCACTTGGCACAATATTGAGGGATCCGGTTTGAGTCCCAATCAAGGTGAATGATTTTTCACTACGGAACTTTGCACTTGCATGTATTTGTGGGTGAAACCATAATGGTAATACCATGGCTGGTCCTGGTATCCTCAAAATTGGTTTATTAGGTTTGGTTAATATTTCCTCAAGATGACGTAGTCTTTATGTTAACTTGATTTTAACTGAGAAATTAGGTTGTGTTTATTACACCAGACTATCTGTTAGTGGACATGAGACTTGTATGTAGATGGGAAAATATATTTGCATTGGTTTTCATGTTGAGAAAGTATTTAACCAGGGGGAATCTCTGCTTCTTCTTTGATTCTTGGGTTCTTCATCGGCATATGTTGTTTGGGAGTGGAATAATTATGATGACTGAGCAATGCTGTGGAAACCTGCTAACGAAATACATAATAAATTATAAAACTGGGCCTAAGAGTTATAAAATTTTCAATCTTTTTAAAAATGTATTTATTGACTATGTGTTTTAGTTCAGTTGAAGCATAAATTGGAAAGTGCACATAAAACTAATGAAATTCCATATTAATTCTTACTAATTAAATACATATATTGAACACGTGAATGAAGCCATATCATGTCGAATCACTGGATTGAAGTTTTCTGATAACATTTATTATCATACTAATATATAAAAATGGAGTGGTGTCTGTGTGTTCGTTACACATCTCAAAAACTACTGACGAATTGAGCGGGAATTTTGCAGTATTCTAGCGTATACTCTAGAAGGTGCTATAGGCTATGTAAAAAAGGCTCAAGGCCCCAAAATGGGCCCCTGTTATTTATTCCCATATGAAAAGCATTGGAATTAGTGCAGAGATTTCTTTTTTTGCTTTTTTAAATTACTTGCAATCAAGATATACGGTTGAAAGTTTCACTATTGTATGGAAAAAAGAATGAAGTATTTAATTCTTGCAATGGATTTTGTTATAAACTCCGCTTTTGCTTCAAAATTACATCTTCAATTCCAACATTATTGATTTTTCTCAGATTTCAATAATAGCATATTTCCTTAGCAACCTAAGCAATGGCTATGATCAGGAAATTATGTCCGAGCCTTTTGTAGCTTACATTTTATTAAATGATCAGTATTAGCAAATTTTTGTGAGATTTCATGTGCGCTTAATGGCTTTTACGTAGTACATATCTGCATTTAGCACATCACATTGATTCTTATAATGAGAGCCCATCAGTGTTCGTAGTATATCAATTACAATGTAGAATTGTGTACACTGCCGGAGACCTAGTTATTACTCCTATTAAACCTTAGTACCGTCCTAGAGCTCAAGTGGGGTGGTTGGGTTTCCAATCGGCTCTAAATCCCCAAATCACTGGTTTCGATTTAGCCTCGGAATGAATGCAAATGCAGTAATGAGTCATTTATCTTGAAATTTTGCATGTGGGTACATGATGCATGTTTTAAATAAAAATTCGAATATGGCCCCTGTGGTACTGGAAAAAATCTTGCTCTAAATCACTTAAGGGAAACTATGGTCGAAGTTTATGGAGATCTTCCCCACGCTCTCCATTGCAAAACTGGTGTACTTTTTTAGTTTTACTGTTTTAAGAATAAACAATTTCATTAAAATAGCTTCGTACTATGTATCGTTAAAAGGCATAATGGGCAATTTCCACTTCTTAAAAAAACTAAGATGATAAATGAGTCGGTTTCTCTTCTGTGTGAATAGGACTACTATGCTATTTTTCACTTTTATCTCTGTCGTTGAGAATCAACGAGCATTCCTCCTAGTGCCACGAGCAGATAACTCAACTGCTAAGATGACAGACTGCCTTTAACAGTGCTGTATCCAATACACAACAAAAATGCTGTGCAGGTTGGGGTTTATTTTGTGACATCACCATTTTTAGAAAATACGCTTTAAACAGCAAATAGAGAGGATGTTATTTTTATCCTATACCTTATGATTAGTAATTTATTCCCCACCTGTTGAATTTCAACAGGTGCTTTCTACTAGTATCATATACATATAGATATCATGGTGTCAAATCGGTTAAAATGAAGAGCATCATCTGGAATCTTGTGTTTTTGTTTTAAATTGTATGTGCACATGAATGAATATTGTATGTAAGCTTCTTGTATTTACTGATGTACCTTATATCGTCTGACTAACTTACTGTGGACCTTGAGAAAATACATCTAATTATTAATGCTATTTGTCGAAGATAATTTCACCCCAATTTTAGCAGACTTCCCAGAATTTTTCAACATTTCTGGAAAAATAGATATCCTAAGAAAAAAACTGTACATTTTGAGATATTTTAGTTAAACAATTTTGAAAATAAAATAAAATGGCATTATGAAAGGTAAATTAACTATAGCAATGATAGCACAACAAGGTAAGGTGCTGACATTTATGAAAAGTTCCTTGATTGGATCTTCATTTAAGGGCTGAAATTCAAGTCAATCATTTTATTGGAATATTATTTGACTTCCTATTTGCCTAAAATTTAGGCAAATGTTCAGGGATATATGGTAGTAAAATTGGCATTGTGTTTGTGGCAAGTATGTGTGGAACAAAAGTTAACTTAATGGATTTCTCATCTCTCAAATTTCTTTAAATTAGCTTGCTGCACACTTCTTGTAAAAGAGAGGGTAACAATATCGTATCAACTTGCGTGGATAGTAAATATAAATGTGGCAGATGATTTCAAATATATACCTGGGAATCAGCATATCTTCAGTATTGTGGGTTATACACATTCGTAATATTGGTGGTACTACCTGAGGAGCTAGGTATTCATAAATTAGAAAAAACCTTGGATGATTAAGTGATTGAGAGAAATGTGACCTCGCTCTAATTAGGCCATATCATGAATATGCTCTATGCATTTGAGACCCGAGGCAAAGATTTAATCATTTAAAAAAATGCATAAAGCCGTGAGCTTCATCAAATACTGCTACGAATGAACAGAGAGTATAACGCAGCTGCTAGAAGAACTAGGTCAGGAGCTGCTAGTTTCAAGGTGACACTGTGGAGATTACTTTGGCTCCTCATTACATCTCTAGAGTTGAGATAAGGAACAAAATAAGAGAGGCACACCATCAAACAGATAGGTGCATAAATTCCTTCTTCCTACACATTATTGGTGACAACATTAAAAACAGTGAGATACTTTAGAATTTCCAACTTAATTCTCCAGATAATTCACTTCTCATGTCCATGTTTTGTGAATTATACAGATTATTCACAATCATGTCTCTTTGTGGTTTTTGAAGCAGGGTTATTAAATGATGTTTCATTGGTGGTGCAGGTGTTCCAAATATTAATTTTATCTTTTCCACAGCTCATGCTGCTTTTGAAGCCAAGCACTTCTCTGGCAAGATAGTGGCCAAAGGAAAGCAGGCCGGTGGCGGTGCCCAGAAAGTAGTGGTGCCGTATACTGTGCGGGTGCTTCCTGGTGGGCTCTCTCTCAATGTCTCCGCCGCTCATTTCTGCACAGACCAACCTCCTGGGAGTACCAAACTACCGCAACCAAGAAATTTCACCATGACAAACAAATTTGCCATCCCTGTAGCTGTACATAATGTCAGCCTTGCTGAAGATCATCAGAAATATTTTGTGGTAATTTATTTTGCTGTTATTCTTTCCATTCCTATCTGTAGTTTTGAGCTCATTGTGGCTACAACTGCCTCTTAGTTGTGAAGATAGCACCTTGATTTTCAAGGTTGTTCCAATTATGTTGACATTTTGACCTGAAACCGTATGAGTCCCTCTACCCTTGAAGTTGGCAGTGGTAATTCAAAGAAAATATCCATCTGGAGCATTGTGGGTGCAACCAGATAATCATAGAAGTCTTTTTTTGTGTTAACTTGGTAAATTTAGCTGTGATTAACCATGCTCCGTAATGTTAGAAATCTGGACTACCCTTGAGTATGTAGTAAAAGTATTGGAAGCTGTCTATACCTGGTAAATTTTCTTTACAGTTATGTTTTTTATGCGTTAAGTTTTCAGGAGTGTAAATATTACTTAACAGGTGGCAAGTACATATCCCGAATCATGGATAACTTTTAGCAATTGTGTTTGCCTGAAGGCCCTGTGTGTTCTAAGTTGAATTCTAGATTGGTATACGTAAATGCTTTAGGTAGCTATTTAAAACTTCTTTTATCAGAACACATGAGTGATGTCATTATTTCTCATACTGACCACTCAGGCTACAAAAGCACTACATATTTACTACCCTTGGATTTAGCATTATGTGGCATGGTTGAATTCAAGTGAATGAAACCAAGCATTATTTATAAATGTGAATAATTTGAGTGTGATTTAGTTGTCCTAAGCTACAAAATACATCCCCTATCTAACAAGGAGACATCATGTGACTTATGTTCGGGATCCAAACGAGGCAATTATTTTCTGAAACTATAGAGAGAATGCAGGAAAAGTGTCATGGCGTTCTTCCACATAGGCCCCGGTTCGAGAGAAAAACACTATTAAAGAATCTTCCTCTGTATAAATCCTTTATTGTTCACACCTCTCTCAACAGAGGTCATAGCCCATTGGATTGAGGCGCTGAGCCGATCCTCTTATGGTGGCTGGTGTTCGATCCCTGGTTGCGGCATTTTTTATTCTTTCGAATATTTTACGGAAGTACTGTAAATTGCCTACTCCCATACATTTATGGCAGTAGCAACATTTTTTTTTAATTTTCAGCCTATTTGCTGGATTTTCAATCAACCTCCTTGGGAGAATTTCGAAGCTAATTTCAGGATTCTTGTTCATCCAAAAAGAGGCTTCACATGGTGACAGACCTAGTATTTTTAGATTTTGAAAATATAAGGATACTTCCGTGAATAGCATGGGCTTTGATTGGTCGTGGGTCTTTCTCAAGGCTGTAAACAATGAACGGATTATTACTTTTTAATTAGCAACGATGTAGTCAATTAAAATTTCCCAGGAGCCGCATTCGAGTAATGACTTCTGTAACTCTATTTCTTGTTCAATAGTGAAAAGATATAGGTAAAAAAGAGATGGAAACTGTTTCTGAGGTTATGTAAAAATATTTTGCTGTGACCTTTTTGCGGAGCAACATATTATATTGAAGCAAAGCCTGCATCGTGGGGTAGAGGAAGATATTCCACCACAAAATATATCACGTAATGATAACTCTATTTCTTTTCCCACCTCATGTTAATTTCAATTGAAGGAATTTAACTTTTCATTCATGGTGTGGAATTGCATACTTTCGGATGACAAATGTCATTACTCGAGCGCAGCTCCTGGGAAATTTTAAGTGAGTACATCGTTGATAATTAAAAAGTAATAATCCGTTCATTGTCTACGGCCTTGTGGAAGACCTATGATCAATCGAAGCCCATGCTATTCACAGAAGTATCCTTGTATCTACAAAATCTAAACATATTAGGTCTGTCAGCATGTGTGGCCTCTTTGCGGCCAAACAAGAATCCCAAAATTAGCTTTGAAAGTCTACCAAGGGGATTGGTTGAAAATCCAGCAAATAGGCTGAAAATTTAAAAAAATTGTTGGTACTGCTGTAAATGTATGCGAGTGGGCAATTTACAGTAATTCCCAAAAATATTCTAAAGAAAAAATAAGCTACAACCTGGGATCGAACCCCAGCCACCATATGTGGATAACCATCTCAGCACCTCAACCCACTGGGCTACGACCTCTGTTGAGAGAGGCGTGAAATATAAAGGATTAATACAGAGGAAGACTCTTTAATAGCATTTTTCTCTTGAACCGGGGCCTATGAGGAAGAAAGCCGTGACACTTTTCCTGCATTCTCTGCTTAGTTTCAGAAAATAATTGCCTCGTTTGGATTCCGAACATAAGTCACGCGATGTCTCTTTGTAAGAAGTTGATTAGATTAGATGAGTCATTAATCTAAGTTATTCATATTTATCTGTATCAATTCAGGGGATGCGTTAAATGTGATTGCAATTACTGCTAATTATTGATTGCCTTGAAATTTTGGTTGGTTCTATGCTGAAAATGTTAATTGTTACTTTGCTGTCTTAGATAAATGGATGTTGTTACTTGTACCCACCCCCTTGTTTACCTACATTCTTCAAGTAAATGTGATTTTCACTGTCAGAACTTGAGACACTCTCAAGGGCTATACAAGTAATATTTATTCCATTTTTCAATTTGCAGGTCAAAAATTTTATCCCTCTTATTTTGGATCCTGGGGAAACAGCAGTTTTATTTCAACTGGGCATAAATGAAGATTTGGTGACTGCAAATTTTACATTGGAATCTTCACTTTATTTACACACAAATGTTTCTAAATTATGCATTCCATTGCTGTGTTATAATGGACGCTTAAAGAAGGTAGGTGTGAATTATAATTCCCATCTAATAGCTATTGTTATGTTACATAATTTCATTACTCCCTGTACAGTAAACTCTTGACTATCTGTGTGCAAATTATTTGGTATGACGGTTATCCATGTGACTCTCTCCTTCCTACACCTCTTAAATTTCAGTATTCTAATGGCAAAGAGAAAAATAAGTGCTTTGAAACTTTGATATATGTACCTAGAAATATTCTAAAAGCAATCTCTTTTGCCATTTGTTTTCTTCTTGTTATTTAAAATGCTTTTCTTCACACTAATTGAATTGTGTAGTCCATTTATATCACCACCATATTTTCTGTTTTTCGGTTATATGTACATGTTTTTTGATTATCCATGCTTCATCTTGTATTCATTTGCTCAGGTAGTTGAGAGTTTAATGAATGTAGTTAGAATTGTTATGTGATTTAATTTTCTTATGGCACTGGAGGTTTCCTCTCCTTCCTCTTTTTGTTGCCACCCCAGCTGCTAGGCATGGGTGATCAGTATTTGAGATGGTCTTCTCTTTCCGTCCTTAGTTGTGTATTTCACATGACAAAACCAGTTAACTGGCTGCACCACTGTGATCACATGTCTTCTGGCTGCTTTCTTACATTCCCCCATAAATTTATTGGTCAAAATTAGTGCCATCAACCTGGGCTGTAGTTCTGCTGTTTTTTTCCTTTATGTTTCCCTATTCCTGATTCCTCGTTCATCACAGGGAAAGTAAATGGCAACCTGACCCTGTCGTTTAAATTTCATGCATTGCTAGACTAAGTATTCAGAAAGACCTACACTATCCAACATCACTACAGTACCTACACTAGACCTACACTAGAACATCCTGTAAATCCCACTTTAAAAAGTTAAATATGCTCGCCATCCCGTGTGTTTACATTTACAATGTGATTGTTTTTATGAAACAAAACATGGGCCAAGTGGTAAAAAATCAGGATATTCATGTATATGGCACTAGAAAAAAACAGGACATACATGTTGATCACCACTCGTGCTCACTTACATTGAATGGTCCTTGGGCAATGGGCACACGCCTTTACAATCATCTACCTAAGAAATTTAAGGATGTAGAAAACACAAATACTTTTAGCTTGAGACTGAAGACCCACTTACTAGATTTGTCATTTTATAGTGTGAATGAATTCTTTGAAAGTTAAAAAGATTGATATATAATTATTAGTGAATTATGTTACACTGTACATGATGTACATATATCCATTGTCGGCCTTCACTTTACTTTTGTTCTGACTTTGGGTGTATATTCATTTATTATCTTGTCTGACGAATCCTATATTATTGTAATTTATTTGTACACATGATCTTTGGATAATAAAGGTATTATTATTATTAATTTAATCATTAATTTCATCTTATTTAAATTTTTTTAGGTAATTCTGCCAACTGAGGTGGGAGGTAATGTAGAAGAATTAGGAGAAGAAATCAACTTTGGTTTAGTTGGCAGTGGCAGAAAGAAGGACTCTTACTTTGCCGTTGTGAATGAAAATCCAGTGGAAATAAGACTTAAAAGTTGGGGGACCAATCTATCTTCCACTGAGAGTGGAGAGGTAGTGCCAGCCAGTGTTGAACTTGCTGGAGTCGATTCTGGCAATGTTTCTTCATTATTGGCCAGGCATTCATTTCTTAACATGACCAAAAGTGTAAGTATTACATTTGCAAAACTTTATATTCATGTATTTCATGTCATTATCAAGCTTTATTGATATGTTTTTCATGTTTGTTTGTCTCATTCTCTGCATGCAGTTGATTTTAAAGCCACACCATTATGCTGTGTTCAAAATAGCAGCCACAGCACCCTCTCGTGAAGGATGGCTTGAGGGAGTTGCATTTGTGGAAACACAGTTTGAGAGACTTGCTCTCACCGTCAAGATGCGCTCTGCTAAAGGAAGCTTGGATGTTTTACGAGAAACTCTAGTCTTTGATGAATGTTTTCCTGTGAGTAAATAATTCCTTTTAAGTTAGACCCTGTTTGAAATTCTACCTATATTATCTCCAATTTGTGTTGCCTTCATTCTCCTCAAAGATTTCTTCCATCTTTTGATGGGAGTTTGCTATTTTTCCTGGGAGTGGGAAACGATACATGGTGGCTATAGAAATGTGCTTGGGTTGGACGGCTTTCATAATATTGTAACTCCTTTGTTTCACTCATTGATATATTGTAGAGATCATCAAATAGCATTCTTCTCGAATGTGAATATCACAAATCAGATCAAGTACAGCCATCAAAATTATCCAATAAGGGTAAAAATATCACCGGCTCCAATAAATAAATTGTACTATTTTTCCTGATTTATAATTAGGACCAATTTTTTATTGGCACTTCAAAAGTAACTTGTAAAAGCACAAAATGCACTTTGGAATAAGGTACTTCTAAAAACACAAACAACATTACATCATGTTTAAGTCTTTGTTAAAAAAAGCCAACATTTTCACCCAGTCTGGATCCAGTCTATTTCTTTTTTATCACAGATTATTGTGCTGTGCTGAGTAGTCTTTTGGAAAACACTGTGGCAGGTGGTGCACTCATATATTTTTAGCTAGTTTCTGTAAATGTTGAAATTTAGCATATTTATTTCCAATATTGAAATATGTTCAAATCTGGCAAAAGAAGTGGTTCCTAAAAATATAGGTCCACCTCTTCTTCAGCTGTCTTCCTCTTCTGTCATTGAATGGATGTATTGGTGGACATCAGTTGAGAATAGAATGCCCACGTGCCATGAATTTTCTTGTTGCAGGCAGCTCCTTCATTCAAGTTGCTGCCAATCTTTAAAAACGAGTAAAAGCTTATTAAAAATGTCACCAGTTGCAAGTATTAGAGATCTATTTTGATGAAGTACAGTAGAGTAATTTTCAATAACTAAGCAATGTGTTACCACAAAACGTTAAATGAAAAATAAATAATAATGGAAAATCATTTAATTGTTAAATTAATTGAAACAGTCAGAAAATCAGTGAAGCATAATATCAATATTTTAAGATTGATTGGGTGGGCGAGATCTTGGCACTTAGACCCCTTTGGATCTATTGTGCCATCCCAAATTTATTCTGCCCGCCATTTGCATATATGGGACAAGAGCACTGCGGTAGAGGTATGGAGGAGGGTCACCCCTCCACCCCCCTTCCGGACCCAACGCTGCTTAACTTCGGTGATCTGATGGGAACCGGTGCTTCAACATGGCTAGGCCCTTGCCCCATATGTTAAGGAAACATCCATCAATAAGTAAAGACATAAATGATCCAAAATAGTATTATTTTTTTCAAGAAAACTAGTGAAAATTCAAAGTAATTAAATATGTTTTTAACTGTATACCGTGGACTCCTCTGCAAGTGTCCCATTCTGTTGCTCGACTTTCACCAAATAAACCTCTTTCACCAAAGTAATTCTTGCCATATCAAGGTTTTGCCGGCTCTGGAAAACGCAGCCGTTCGGGCGAGGATCAAGTAGGGTAGCAAATACATAAATATAATTTTCTTCTATATTCTTGTACCGTTTTGAGAGAGAGAAGGCTAAATATTTCGTCATGTCCAGCCCTGTCCAACTGGGTGGTGGTCTCTTAAGCTGTTCCAATGTACTATTAACAACTAGGTTTTAAAAGGTGCCCGTGGCACCCACTTACTCAAGGAAGATATTGAAATTAAATGACACTTGATATCATGAGATTATTCCCAACACTAAAAAATGTGCAATCTTTCCATTAATTTGTGAGAGAGAGCAATGTACAGTTGTCCGTGTGAGAATACTGATGTTTGGAGTTGAAGTACAATGTGGTCAAATGACTGACCGTGTGACTTGTTGATTGTAATTGCATATGCCAGAATTACTGCAAGTTGTCATCATCGCAAGATGAAAGGGAGTGTTGTCTTAGTCGGAGCCAAATCAGAAATGATTCTTGCTTTTATGAAATTTCTTGCAAGCAGGTGAATAACTGCATTTTAAAATTTAAGTGACTGTGGCTCCGTCTAATATGTAATGGCTTTTTAAAATTAAGTGACTGTGGCTCCATCTAATAACAGCATTTTAAAATTTAAGTGACTGTGGCTCTATCTTACAGCGTTCCTTAGTCATTGAGTTAGTGACGAGGGCTTTTCTTATAGATTGGGAAGACCTCTGAAATGGTTACAAATGGTGAGCTCACAGCTAGTGTAACATCCTTGAAAATATTCAAAATTTCTACTATACCGTCAAGAAGGTCCCACTGGTCGCACGTCAGTTCCATTCAAGAGTTTCCGAAGCAGCCAGGCCTACGGCCTGCCATAGCTCTTTCAAGTGAGCCAGCATGTGCAGCATGGAATTCCATCACATTGGCTCATCTTGCACTAACCTATGTGGCTTAACACTCACTGTTTGTTGAGCACAGTAAAGCACTTTTGTTGCATGAGTGGAGTGTTTGAAATGCCCAACTATCCGACGAGAAACACCTGCCATAGTCGACACTTCACTGCAATTTAAAAGCCCATCTCGGATGACCAACTGCAATGTATGGTCTAAACATGGCACATGTGAATATCATGAACTTTCCAGAGTAGCTGTTATGTTTCTCGCATTGTCTGTCACAACATTGAACACTTTTTCCACAAGATCCCAATTTTCCAATGTTTGATGTATAAAATTATGAAGGTATTCGCCCGAATGGCTTAATTCCAAAAATGGAGCTACTTTGAGGCACACGTGCCTTTACTGAACATCTGATGATTCCAAGTGAATTATGAAGCTCATGTAGTCATCGTTTATGGTTGATGTCCATAAATCTGTGATGAGAGAGACATATTCCACATAAGCGAGTACGTTTTTCAACACGGAATGCAATTCATGCATAGCAGGTATCACTACGGTGCAGATATGCTTTCTATAGGGGATGATGTACCTTGTTTCCAAATTTAAATTAAGAGCCTTAAACCCCAGATTTTCCACTATTTGAAATGGATGGTAGCCAATGCATATTATTTCAGCTATTAGCCTTTTTATTTTTTCTTGTCTCTTGTCCCATGGCTTGAACTTCCCTTTCTTATCCATGAAACTCGGCAAGGATAACTGTCTTGGAGGAAGATGTCATTTTTTAATTTTCCCTGGCGGAGATGCTGCTTCAATTGCTGACAAAGATGGCAAAGAGGACGTTAACTGAGTAGATGACATAACTTCAGAATTTCTGTCATCATGGGTCTCAGGGTAGTCTTTATCACTCTGCTTCATTATGTCATCTTTATGCCTTTAAAAATGGTTTTTTAAACCAGAAGTGGTACGCAACACACCATGTGATATCTTCGCACTGCAGAAATTTCAAACTGAATTTATCGTCCAGTTCTAAAATGTGAAAATGCTGCCACACTTCGCTGTTCATTCTACCTTAAGAAGGCAAATGATCATTGGTGTATAAAAACCAAGTGTAAGTTTTACGATAGCTAGTAAACTCCTGCTCCTCAATTCACACGCAACTGACACAAACCATGAATATAGCAAACTTCCACGCATGTTACACCACGATTCTTTGTTTTTTTATAATAAGCATGTGGAAGATTCAAAGATTTTATTATTATTAGTATTTTACTGAATTAGTCACAAACCTTTAATTAAATAAAGAATGCACAATTATTGTAAAAATTGAATTTGTAAAATGTAAGTGTCATCAAGTAACGAGGAGTCAAAAAAAAAGGAACAGCCAATCTCATGAGCATTTGAAAATACATTCATTCATTTGCTCTTTCATGTAAATTCCCCTGAAGTTATTGTGGATTACATATATTCATACTTAACTTGAAAGATGAAGTTTTGTACTAATGCGTTGAATTGGTAGCAACCAAATCTGGTAGCCCACTTGCTTTGTATCGTGTAAGACCCAACCGATGACTGCAAATTTAAAAAACATTACAGTCGATTCATGTAATGCATTCAAGAGGGAAAAATTATTATTTTGTGTCCTCGAATATCAAATAGTACAAATACTCTATTATTCAAGAATTTGACTATTCAAACGTCCCGTCAGTAATATATTGGTAAATGAGAAGAAAAAACTGATGTTTTTTCCGGGCCGTGGTGAGCACGCGTACTCTGTCGACCGCGTGCTGCTTAATAGTGAGTAGCACGCTTTTATTCAGTGTGTGATGGTTGTATCTGATGCTGCGCGCTATGCGCCGAACTTTAGGAGTGAAAGCTCGCCCAGATGCGATGTATTCCATCACACACTGAATTCTCGACGCCTGTTGTCTCACCTGCGTGATCTTGGCCTCCAACTAATCCAGCCTTTTTTCTGCTTTTTCCTCCCAAGAGGCGTTCTTTTGGGAGTGAGCCATAATTTGAGGCAGCAGTGTGGACCACGCAATTGACCGTCCATAGGTCCGACATCTCTGTCAGGATTTCGTCGATGAGGCCATTCAACCGGGAAAGGTGGTTACCCCGCAGAGAGATTTTTCGGTGGATATCTCTCTGCCTTTTTTGTCCTTCACCATTGGATATTGTTCATAGTTCAGCGACGGCCTGACCAGCTTCCTCCTGATTTGGCAGAGACTGCGGCATGAGTGCCGTTTTAGCCTCAGGTGGTGGAGAGGATGCCTGTGTCGGGGAGGGTGGTCTGGCCGGTGGTGTGTTCCTCTGAACTAGCGGTTGGTGGAGAGTTTCCTTTTTCCGCAGGTGTTTGGCATAATCGCGCAGATTCTGCTGCGATAGGTGGTCGTGTTCTGGATGCATCTCACACCACAAAGAGTGCATCCTTGCCATATACCCCCTGTGTTCTGGCTCGCTGGCAGCATGGCATGCGAGGAGGTCGCCCCTTAGGGCTTCCGTCCACTGCATCCGGGCTCCCGTAACGGTGTTATTGTTATTGCCACTCCCAACACCACAAGGGCCCTCATCCGAGAGGGGCCGGTTGTGGGTGGATTTTCAGTATTCCTTTTTGGAACCAGATTTATTGCGTGTGGGGTGGTTAGCCCCACACGCAGACGTTCACCATTAGCCAGCAAGAGCCGTTACCAGGTATGCCACGTGGAGGCTGGTGGTCCGGTTTTCGTACCCTTATTATTATTATTATTGTTATTGTTACTGTTGTAACATGACCCTCCGAGTCCCCGGCAAGCATCGGGTTTCATTGCCGTCATTTTGGCAGGTGACTCGAGAGGGGTTCTGCAGTAATCGCAGCCACGTCCGATGCCCATCGGATGTGTGGCTACGCTGCGGTCGGGTCGTGCGTCCGCAGTAGACGGAGTGACCCCAGGATGACGGCCTTCTGCATGCGTGCAATTAGTGATTCCGCCTGTGCCACGCAGGACGGAATGCACTTGATGTTATTTATCAGCGAGCTCTTAACTCCACCGAGCACATCTTTAATGAGGACCACCAGTTTCACAGAGTGTCCGGGGTACATCTGTCGAAGTTCAAAAAGCAGGTCTTGATATTTCGTCCGTTTTTCCACCTCTTTCGCATCCATGTTGGTTTCAGCTGGAGCAGAAAACTCAATGACGAGCATGGAGCGTGTGAGGTGGTCGAGGAGAATGATATCAGGCTTGGTCGCCTCCAACTGCCTGGTGGTGGAAAAGGAGTAATTCCACCAGATTGTACATTTACCGTTCTCAACGACGGACTCGATTTCTGCAGGGGCATAGGGCAGCACAGGTGTTTCATCAATGCCATAATGGTGTCGAAGGTGAAAGTATAGCACCCGTAGGGCCGCGTTATGCTGAGCTAAATACGCATACTTGGCGTAATAGCTACAGCCGGAGAGGAGGTGACTCAACATCTCCGGCTGGGCTCGGCACGCCTTACATCTCGTGTCCGCAACCTCCGCCTTGAAAATAATACGGCGGTACACGAGTGTGTTTATGACACCATCCTGGTACGCGAGGACAAAACCTTCGGTCTCGGACTTCAGACCAGCAGAGCGTAAGAAAGCAAACGTCAGCTCCTTCGATAACCCATGCTTTTCGATGTTTCGATAGAAACATCCATGCATGGGCTTATCGGTATGCGCCTTGAGCAAGGCCTTCTGCTTGGCTTTTTTTATTTCGAGCTTGAGGACGTCTGCCTTCAATTACGAGATGGTCGTGTCATTATCGCTTCCGTCGGATGACTGGACGAAGTCGAGACCGGTTTCGTCCGCTGCCCTCTTTGCCGCCTGGAAGAGATACGCCCCTGCTCCCGCACTCTCGTGATCTCTCACGAGATTGAGCAGTGGGTCCCTGCTTTTCAAAACCCGGCAAGCTGTACCCAGGACAACTCTGTTGTGGAGACACTCCACACTCATTAATCCTCTACCACCTACATTGCGAGGGAGAAACAATCTGGCGACGGAAGATTTCGGATGAAGACTTCTATTCATGGTCATTATCTTCCTCGTTCCCCTATCGAGGTTCTGCAACTCGTTGACGTTCCACCTCATGCATCCGAAGGTATACAGCAGTGTAGGAACCACGAACATGTTCGTAGCAAGAACCTTGTTCTTGCCTGACAGCTCAGAACTCCTGATGTTCCTGAGAGTCTGTCTGTATTTGGCGGTTAGCCTTTCTTTCACTGCTGCAACCTCCTGCATTCGGCACTCGGGGACGCCGAGATATTCATAGCTGTCATCTTCCTCGAGGTGACGAATGACGCTCCTGTCAACAAGTTGCACCTCTTCCTTGATCTCCGAAAATCTTCCTCTCGCCAAGTGGATGGATGCACACTTATCAAATCCAAACTCCATCCCTATAGCCTCACTGTATTCCAGTATGGTGTCCAGGGCAGCGCGAAGGTCTTTCGCATTAGAAGCGTAGAGCTTCAGGTCATCCATATAAAACAAATGGGTGACCTTATGCTTCCTGTCACCTGGAACACCACACATCTATCCTTTACCTCGTCGTAGTCTAAGGGACAGGGGTAGGAGGGAAATACAGAACAGTAAGGGGCTCAAGCTGTCGCCTTGAGAAACGCCACGATGGTATGTTACCAACTCTGTGGAAACTGACGGCTTGCCTGAGGTCAGAACGAAGCACATTTTCCAGAGTGGTAACAGGCGTTGGATGGTGGCCGAAAGAGACGGAACGGGTGAAGGATAAAGGGAGAGTTCTCCCTCACGGCCTTGCTCCTCTTGAGGAGTTTTTTCCGGGCCGTGGTGAGTGCGCGTACTCTGTCGACCTTATTATTATTATTATTATTATGTAGTGTTTTGAAAAATATCTTTATCTTGTCAAGTGGCACTTGGAATACAGTTAGAGAAGTAGTCTGAGCAAATTTTGTAATAGATTTATGTTTTTTATATCTTAAATTTTTGTATTAGGTCAATTTACTGTAATTGTTTTGTATACTGTCATTGAATCCTTTAAAAAACGAATCTGTGTTGGAAATTTTATTTCAGGGGAAGCTGTGTGAACAGCCTCTTGAGGTAGTCTCATCATTTGAAGTGCCAATGGTGGCAAAGAGTGTTACGACTTACCCTCCTGACACCCGAGTGACCTTCTATCCTGCTAGTGTGGATGATGGTCACAAGTGTGGAGTAGGAGATATAAAACCATCATCATTTTCCTCCGGTCCACCCCTTCCCACCATCTGCCCCCATGGCACAAGTCTCCTTGGGCACCTAACCTTCAACCCAAAGGCTGCATGTGGTGACCAGTGTTACCTTGGCATCTCGGCTACCCATAAAGGTAAGTACCATTGTGCACCCACAGATTTGATTGTATCTGCAGGAGAGAGATATTGTGAGGAGGGCCAATTAAATTCCTGTTTTGGGCCATATGCCCATCTCAATCTTTTCTACTTATGAACCTCTGGCCTGATAAAATATACAACTCATCGTAGTGCTGGACATAATTGACTGCCAGTAATATAATGATAATAATGTCGTATAGCAGCGGTTGAATTAATTTCCAGACCACTACTTACAATTTATTGTGTTTCTTAACTTTATTTTCTTCGGAAGCTTTACATAAAAAAGATCGAGAACTTCTTTTTCCTTTTCAATTCAACAGTCAAAATCAACAACAACTCTCTTTTTTGTTTTTTCCATGGCAACTTCGAGACTAAAAGATATTGAGGGTTTTCTTTATCATTTAGACCGTACGTCAATAATAAATATTCATTGATGCATATCACTCGAAAGGTTTTAGCTTTTTGCTAAAGTGAATAGGTGACTCCTCAAGCAACATAAAATAGGTAATATGTACCTATTCATTCATTAGGTTCAGTGAATTCATACATTCAGATGGAGTTGATACTCTTGAATGATTAGTGGCATGAGTCAGTGAATAACAGATGTAGTTGTGTGTAGCTGTGTAAATTAAATATGTGATGGGTGGTCTGGAAGGATTCAGATCATGAGGTGTTGGATTCAAGCTCAGTGAACTCTTATCGTGGGGTATAATTGGATGGTAATGGATGTGTTTCATATCAATCATTAACATTACGTATATAGGCGGTCCTCGACTTTGGTGCACTCGACTTTGTACAATTTGCACTTTCGTACGATCTAAATTGATACCTTTTACTTGACTTTCGGACACCAAATTCGGACTTTCGGACATTTGTCGAACGATATTTTTGAATTTCCCACAATGGTGCATGGCGCATCCCGGCATTCAACAGTTTCATCTGGCGCTCTCGCTCGCTAGTGTACGAGACTGTGGGCAGTGTTAACTAAGAGCAAGGTATAACTTGTTTATTTACTGAATAAAATTAATGTCGTATGATAAGAATGAGTGGAAAACCTAAATATGATGTGACTGAGACCAACGAAAATACGCGTAGGTCGCATAAACTTAATACTGTCGAGCAAAAGTTGGCAATTATTAGACGTGCTGAACTGGAAGGATCTTTTGCTACAATCGGGCGATCATTGAACTTAAGCCGTTCAACTGTGTGTTCAATATTAAAGGAGAAAGATAAAATTATAGACCATGTACGAAATGCTGGGAATTGCAATGAGAAATTCAACAAGTTGTGTATGGCATGTACCTAGGAAACGCCATTCTATTTTTGCTTGTCTTTTGTCTAGTTTAGGAATGCAAAATTTTGTTGCTTCTTTAATTGTAACAAATTAAATGACATCGAGGTTAAGGTTCCAAAAATTAAATGTTGTGATGCTTCTTGTTTTGTGTCTTTATAGTGATAGTGGACGTTATCAGTGAAATGTTAATTTCTTCTTGGGAAAAATTAGAAATGCATATATATATATTGAGTCTAGGCCATGGTCTAGGTGTTACTCAGTACACAACGGTATTCTTTTAGAAACGTTTATCAAGACTACGTAATTTTTATAAGTAATTATGTATTGTTTGAAATATAATTAATGTATTTTTAAACTTTTGTATTAAAAATAAAATTTCCTTACAATTGATATGAGGTTTTAGTATGCCACCATACAATTTATTTATGTAAAGTCAAGGATATTACAAAAACTACTCACCATTTCTTGACATAGAGATTTGCCCAGTACATACTTCCTTTCTCTGGTATCAATGTGTCTTCTCACCACATTCATATTGGTTGAATAAGTAAGTAGTGTTACGAGGTACAGCTACAGTGGTAGTGTTCCGGGAAGGTTGTTAAATAAGAAAAAATGTAGATATGCCAACTAGTAGCCCCACATCGTATGTATTACAATTTCATTAAAAAGGCAAATTTCCTCATGAGAAAACCTGTAGCTTTCCTCGAATTTGATAATATAATCCTGAGGCTGATGTATATTTTATTAATAGAATGATCAAGTCTAGACTGCCAAAAGAATACCTTTTTGTATGTATTTATGTGCGGGGTAATAGTCATAGGAATGGTTCTGTAATTTCAGAAAAGGGTTGTAAATATTTTGGCTGGATAACGATGTATGCTGTTAGCCATTAATTATTCAGGAACAGGTAATGACTAATCAATCTATATATATTAGAAGCCTTGTTTTATTCTCAGATAAATATTGTGTATTGTAACAGAAGGAATGACTTTCATAATTACCATGCAAGATGAGGTAATTGTTATGACATTCTCTTCTGTAGACTGGAGAAAACAATGAACCAGGATCGTATAACGGGTGCGAGATTGCATAGTAAAATGTCTGTTAATGTACGATGTGAGCCTGTGGTGAGGTTTAAAAGTAAGCTGTTGGCACAGCTTCTATGTAATCTATTTTATTTTTTGAACGAGGCTCTGGAAGGATATCAGTGATTGTAGGGGAAAGCAGACTTTTTCATGTTTTCACATTTGTATGCTTAGGCAATTCTCTGGACAAAAGCACAGAGTAGTACTGCTTAAGACCTTGAGGTCTTAAGGAGTTCTAATGCCCTGATGACAAATACATGATAATTATACTTTTTCCACAGGTGGGAGCGTTCAGTGGGCACAGGGTTCCACAGTTCCCGTGCAGGCCACATCCCCGTCCAACGTGACTCCCCCGGTGGCCCTCCCATCCCATGTGGCTGAGTCAGACTCGGCTCTCGTGGACATCCTCCACTCCCGCTTCATTGCCCTTGCTGGCTGGCAGAATGTGTCACTGAGACTTGACACGAGCGAAGCGAGAAGGGTTGCTTTCAAGGCTGCTGCCAAGCTTGTGTGGCCGAGGCTTGTCTGGTGGAAGGGGTCAAAGTGCTCTGGGTCTCGGAAGCCCTGCCCTCCGGCCAGCATGCACCAGGACATTCGGTTCCCCCTGACTCATGTGGCTAACACCTCGTTCCTGGAGGTCACACTGGAAAATCCATCAGACTCTCCCTTGTTGGTGCAACTGGCACTGCAGTATGCATATCCCCAAGCGAAGCGGGTCCTGGACCTGCTGCCAAGGAGGTGAGTGGGGCATATGTTATAAAATTAAGATATATAAGATTTCTTAGTCTTACTAAGAAGTACTGTAACCTAATGCCCAGAAGACAAATTAAATCAAGTAAAATAAAGAAATTCAGTGATAAAATTATGATAACAATGCGGAGTTAGGATGCAAAGAAATCAATATTAACGATGATAAGAACCCAAATTGGCTGGGAAGAAATAAACAAAGCAACAAAGGGGGTAACTAGGGACGCGCACGGTAGAGAATAACGGAGAGGGGAGTAGAAAAAGGAGATCGATTGAGACGGATGCGAGAGGAGAGGGAAAAAGTGAACCAAAGAGATATAACAGTGTCGAATTGCCCAAGGGTGATAGGAAGAACTCCCAAAATGGTGTTTCTGCAGGGGAAGCTATAGGGAAGGCGGAGAGAGGCCGAAACAGGAGGAATTACGGCGAGAGTGTGAGACGCCACGGCGGGTCGGAGAGAGATAGAGAGACGAAACTGGAGAGAACAGTGCGAGTTGAGAGAACGGGAGAACGATAAGTGTAATACTGAACTTTTAATACCATGATAAATGTATTAACAAGAGAAAAAAAGAGAATTCAAGCCCTGTAAATCAAAAAACAACCATCAAACTAAATTTGTAATGGATAATATAATTTAAAAGGTCTTAACTGTTGCAAATTGGGCCCAATAAGTTTTTTTGTTAGATTAAAATATAATTTGCAAGTATTCATAGGTGTTTTCTGTATGTGATCTCTATAACATTGTAATCTTATCAAAGGCAATACAAATGAGCCGAAGGTGAGTACAGTAGAAACTCGAAAATACGAACTTCGAAATTACGAAATTTTCATTTTACGAAGCAAAATCTTCGGTCCCGACCAAAAGGGTATCTAATTGTATGTAACAGTACGCGATATTACGAAATAACGAAGTTTTAAAATTACGAACCTCGGGTCTTGGTCCCGACGTGAAAAAGTTACTCGTTTATACGAATAGTGATGGATCACTGTAACGTTTCGGTGCTCCTTTTCAGAGTTAAACATCTAATTAATGATCGTCGCCGAATACATTATGCAATGAATGTATTACCTGAACGATATCTCATTTTTCAGTGCTTCAATAGTAAAGGTGTGGTTTCGCTGGAGCGTCTGGCGTCCGTCCAGCAGTGGGAAGTCACTGACGTAGTCATCCAATGTACAGTAAGTCCTCGACATACGAACGAGATGCGTTCCGAGAACTTGTTCGTAAGTTGAAAAACGTTAGCCAGGCATCGAAAATTGTAGTTACTGTAATTCCTGGCCCATAAGACACACTTTGTTTGCTCCAAAATGTGCTCTTAAATTGCTCGTTCGTCCTCTAAGACACAAGCTGATTCGCCGGGAAAATACTATTTAGGGATGGTCAGATCGGATCTAAAGATCCGCAGGTATTACGTTTCTCCGGATACTGAAATCGGATCCTAATTCATTTTAAAAAATCGGATCTGGATCAGATAAAAAAATTCACACTGGGGAGTGGATACCATTAAAATCGCCCTAAATAACAGTCATCCTGTGTTGCGGCCGATGTAGGAACTAGTTGGAACCATGGAAGTTGGCTGCTGATGCTCTCGAAAGGATGTCTATAGGATGTCCTCGAAAGGATATCCCAACTAGTGGAAACCACCTGAGAAGTTAGGTCGGGTATGCGATGAGTGAAATGTGATACGTTTGGTTCGCGGTCATAGCTGATAAGGGACTCCCAACGGGCAACACCCCCCCCACCCAACTTTTGGAAGCCACCTGTGAAGTTAGGGCGTGGGAAAGCGATGAGTGAAATGTTATACTTATGATAAAATGTGATGCCGACTCGAGAAAAAATATCACTTTACTCCGACCCCCTATCTATGAGCGCCGAGCCGAGGGTGGGGGAGAGAGAGAGAGAGGTGGAGGGGAGAGCAAGAGGCAGGCCAAGGACGCGTAGCCGTTCGCTGGAATGCAGGAAGCGCCAATGCTCTGCATGAATGCCTCTGGAAAAAAGTGCTGGACATCTTTGCTTTACACGACTACAGTAATTGTATTAAACTAGCGTACCAACTTGAGGAGTATCCGCATTGAAAGATGAATGATGCAGCTAGAATTTATATCAAAGCTCATTTTCGTATTACTTCTCATAGCCGAGTAGCATTTCCGCGAAATGATCAATTTTAGGCAAGTTAGATAATTTTTTCTCCGATGTGGTTGATATAAAGTACGCACAAGTATGTATCAAGCCCTATGAAATAAGTTCTAGCAACATCCTTCCTGCGCGAAACGGTGAAAACAGAATTTCTTTATGTATTAGCATGGCGATGTAAAAGTCAACGGTCTAAAAATGTATTTTCTGGCGTGGTATCCACTTCCAAAAGTGAATGATGTTTCCTATAAAAGGAAGTAAAAACAGATTAGAGTTCCGATTCTCTCTTCGCATGCGCCGATGCACTACACTATTTATCCCATTGATGTGATGATGCGTTTCAAAGCTCTCTCGGGCACTACGCAACATAATTTCAGGTTGTGGAAAAATCATGAAGGAGTGCGAAGTCAACCTCACAGCTACCACCGGGGTAAGGTTACAATTAGAATCGACCAAAATAACGGCTCCCTCGTTCGATCATCGGCCGTATCAACCTAGTGTTGGCTGCCGAGGCCGCTGAAAGGAGGCCCAACCCCTCCCCCACTAGTGAAAGCCACCTGGGTAAAAGCAAAACTGGGTGAGGGTAGATAATAACAGATAAGGTGAAGGAGTGATCCTCTCGGGTTACCCCCTTCTCTTTCTCGATGAATGAGTCCCTCGCAGATGAATGTCGTCGCGCGTAGGAATAAGGAACGAAGAACTTTTTTCTTGAAGGGTCTTCTGGGAAAAACCGGTTTAGGCGCGCCAATTGTTCAGATCCTACTGAGGTATCACCCTAAAATCTGACAGCTTTAATGTTTCCGGCTGAGTGATTGAGAGGGATAGCTGGATGGAAGGACTGCTCGTCAGGCAATTTCCAAATACCCTGGAAAGGATATTTTACCATTAATCACGATAACCCGAATCGAGCCTCGTATTGCCGGTAATAATCATTTGTCATCACAAAACGAATGAGTGAACGGAATAATGCATTGATTTGATGCGAAGGTAGCTTGACACACGGAAGTCGATTTCCATTGAAACGCGGCTTTCGTCTTACTTCCGAACCATCCGTAAAAATTTATGACACAAGTAAACAATAAACATTGCAAATTGATATATCCAGATAATATTGTTAAAATTCGTCACGGCCAAGAGGGGTAGTACCAATCCGCATGTTGCTGCACGCCGTACCGCCAGCTGCAACGGCAAAATAACTTAATCCGGTGGTGCCAAATTTGAAATTCCCGAAAATAGGATTAATAAAACTTCGACATATAAGTTGTGTTCAACTGACAATGACTGCATCCCGTGGGCATGAATACACATTTAAATATACTTTCATGAATTATAACTTCGTAAATCATGCAAGTACGTCGCGAGAGTACATCTTAATCTAAGGAAACAAAAAAAGAGCTTCATCACGATGTTTTTGAAAGATACTCGTTCATATGAAATTTGATATTACGAAGTGCCGATTTTTCCGGTCCCGTCAACTTCGTAATTTCGAGTTTCTACTGTATTACAGTACTTTAGAAGTAAGGTGAAGGAAAGCTGGAAATTACAATTTTGTCTTGTAAAGTATAGAAAATTCTTTGAAATATTATTGGTTTTATTTTATAAGGGACCAAATTTTGTGTTTATATTGTTGCTCAGCTTATTAGGAAAAAGGCCTTAGGACACTCAGAATTTTCCATGGTATTGTCACTTCTCTGGAAAGGTTTTTTCAAAAAATAGGTTTTCCTCTAGTGTTTCAGTGAAATATTGTTAAGGGTTGCCTCAAGTAACGAGGTGTATTTTTGGAGCCACAATGATGATCCCTTCATGTTTTAATGTACAGTACATAATGGTGAAACTGGGATTTTAACTTGCTTATGAAACTTTCAGCGGATGACCAAAAAAGTTTCGTATGTGAAGAAGTTTCAAAACAGAGGTTTCATAGTAAGGGGACATGAAACCCTTTTCAACTGTCCAATGTGGTCTGCTTTTTTTCATGGTTGCAATTACATGTTTGAATGCAGGCAAATAAAAGCTAATAATTTATTGTACTTACAAGCAACTCTACAAATGTAAGCATGTTAATGTTACCCAGAAAGAAACAACATGCATTTGCATTCCTGAAATTTGGTAAGATCTATTCACAAAGTTGAATTTCTTGGTCTAATAATTAGCATTCATGGCACTTGACCAGCAGGGCTTAACTTCAATTAATGCTTGGTACATTTTGTAATGATGTTTATTGTCAGTTCATATTCTACAAACAAGCACCAGCTTATGCAGGAGTATTGCTTACTAAAAAATCTGCTTTAATTAATAGCTAATTTTTTCCTTTACAAATTAGTTTTCTTCTAGAATAGAATATCACTAGATATTAACAGAGATCTAACAGAAAATAGTTTTGAGATTCTCTTAAATATCACAAGGCAATTGTATTAGAAGTTAGATTTATTTTTTAAAATTTCAACTGGGGATGAGTCGATTCCACTTTTTTTCGATTCCGATTCCATCGATTGTTATTCCGAATACAGTAATACCTCCATGCAACGAATTTATTGGGACCGGAAAAATCATGACTTCGATGTAGGGGGTTTACGATGTATGGAGGTGGTGTGCGGGTTGCGTCTCCACAGGGACATCCTAGTGTTCCGTGTGCTTTACGATGAAAGTCGAGTAAATATCTCAATCTTGATTTATTCACCATTAAAACCTTTCTTAGATTGATGATAAACAATTTTTATTATTTACCATCAAATACCGTGGCTATCACCGCGTGATTTTCAATCTGCGTATTTCTAATTGAAATTATTGTTTTTCTCGTCGATTCTGCTCTACGCCTCATCGCTTACTTTAGTTACGGTCTGAAATTAAAGGAGCGCCAAAATTAATGCCTAAGGATTACGTATTTTAAAGTGCTCCATAATTTTTCTGAGTATCTAGTCGATATTATTCTTAGAGTGCAATAATTTAAGTCGATATCAATTGGCAGTTTTATGCAGCAATTTTGCTTGAAAGAGCACATACTGCTATTTAGACTTCCGAAATAAAATGCACTGTTGGAATCCCATTAAAATACCAGTAAATATCTATGTTCGTGACCAGAATATACTAGATATCGATAAACGACAATGGAAGTTAGGTGGGGCGAGTTAGTTACCACGAGTAAAAACATAGCAGTCGGCAATGCACTGAGGTCACAATGGCAATCTCAGATGATAAATGCATTGACAATGCCGTTAACGCGTGTAAGAGGCACGCCCTTGTAAAAGGCCCACCCCTCTTTTTATGCGTCGAAGTTAAAGAAAATATTATGGGGCTTTTTTTTCCTATTGCGAGGTGTTGCGGGCCTAACTTCGAATTTTCGGCCATTATCAAAGCCGCTTGCGATATTCTCTTATAATTTACGCAGCATTTTTCATAGGCATATATGGACCTCGGAGGTAAGTATTCACTTGTAGCCTTAGCCCTACAATGCTTGCATTGTTTATTGTCCTTTGGAATGAGTGGAGTAATTGATATTCATTAAAACAAAACATCCGAAATTGCTACAATTCGTGTTTAGTTGGTAAGTGCGGACAGTCGCACCGAGCTCTGATTTACATATTCAAATCCCCCCACCGTTTTCCTAATGTACAAGTCATAGTCGCTGTAAGTTGCCTTTTAAAACGTGGTTAACTTTTACAAATTATATTTTGCTGTAAATGATGATGAGTGGGAATGCAAACACGTTAAATGCAAAATACCCAAGCGTCAGCCGCATAAAAAATGAACGACAAGGCGTAGATACGACATCAAAACCTGAAAAAAATCAAACTTTGAAAGAAATCATAACTGTCTATGGAATTTAAAGCAATTATTACTTCAATATGGTCCAACAAAAATCTTCAATGAATGACAAAATAAAAAAATTGCATGATTTACATAAAAACGGCTGACTTATTAGTGAGACGGGTGTCGCAGTACGGTGGTACTCGCGCGCATGTCCTGTCACAGCTCATAGATTTTCCCCGACCTTCTGTCCCTATTGGTATGGAATAGTGCAAACTTATCCTTCCTCCCATCTTCTGATGCACGATTCTGGCACATCATGCCTTAGTCCGGCAGCGTGGTTTCCAACTTCCTCAGCATCTTTGGTGACTTAAAGCACTTAAAGTTTTTCAGCTACCGTGAAAGATCACAACTTTTTGCCCTTGTTCATTTTTGAACAACACTGACCTATGTTGACGTATGCACAAATGTTAATATTCAAAGAATTCTCTCAGTTGTGCTTAAGGCAGGCGCATACAGTTGAGTCACTCAAAGTTGTCCGGTGACAGAAAATGAGAAAGTTAGGGAGGTGGAGAATTCCAGTGCTTGCACTTGTCGCGCGGACAATCGCTGTGCCCCAATTGCACCCCACAC
Organism: Pyrrhosoma nymphula; assembly: GCA_963573305.1. Taxonomy (NCBI): domain Eukaryota; kingdom Metazoa; phylum Arthropoda; class Insecta; order Odonata; family Coenagrionidae; genus Pyrrhosoma; species Pyrrhosoma nymphula. Next base: position 89,100,031 of record OY754334.1, on the reverse strand, counting down.
CCCATCCTTGTCATACAACAAGTTTTTAAAGTTATTAGGCAACTGTGTCCCCCGTAAACAAGCGAGCGAACGATACCCTCCCCTTGATGACTCACGCTAAGCACCAAGGTCACTCAGTTCTCCAGGGACTTGCCTCGGCCACGATACGAGCGGCGCGGTGGTAGGCGAGCGACAGAGCGGCAACGCTGAGTTTTATGTTCCTAATGTTTGACATGGAAAATGCTCGAGCCCTGGCTGGCAGGCAGGCTGAACGAAGGCTGGCAGATTCGTGTAAGAGGCGCACCCTCATCTTCGGCTGCGATTTCTGGGAAAAAAGGTGTGCCTCTTACACGAGCTAATATGGTAGTTAACATTGAAAGTGGAGCTACAGTTTCTGAGTGTCAATATTTTGTTATCCAAAACGTAGTAAAAATTGCTATATCTTGAAGGATCACTGATAATTAAATCCAAAATCGTGAAATAAATTGCCTTTGATTATTGCACAACTGCAACAGGCCAATTAATTAACGAGATGCAATACTTCAAAACTCCAGTGTCCTGTGATTTTAAACGGCAAAATAATTTCATGATGTTTTTGTAAAATTGGTAGAGAATTGTCAAATAGAATGCTTTCAGTCCTACCTGTCTTCCGCAACGTATTCACCCAATCCGTTGTCACTCATATTAAATTTCGTGGTGATTGATGTGGAATCCAATAAAGCTCAGAAATTCTTCCAGTTGGATCCGATCCCTGTCAAGTTATGGGCACTCCGTAAACACAATGAAGATGGCATCCTCAAGCAATCGAGCAAATATTAGGGCGATCTCGAGCAAATGCACCACTTGCCGGTTAACAGACCACATCCATGAAGGATAAGACGACAATAGCAATATTTGGATAGAGTAGAGAGGTTACTCCAGATTTTCCTTTGGGATGGGGACAGAGTAGATAAAAATTGGCGCTCATTGGTTGAACACCATCCAATGAAGTTTTGAATACTTCACCCTCCTAAGTCTTAGGATAACCATCCACCTGCCTCTCCCAAAATAAAATCCGATACCAAAAGGTAATTTGAAACCATTTTAGAGGAAAAAATGTAGCTCCTCCCATTCACAGGGTCCCGGGAATGTAACCCAATACGGAGAAGTAATCTGATACGATTTAAAAAGGGAAAATTGAGCTCCATCCTCATCACCTGCACCTTCGCAAATGAGGTGGGGTGGATGACTGAGTGGGGTGGATGAGTAATGCACCAAGGGGGAGGGGGGAATACCAGTGCCAGCCGGCCAGCCGTAACCCAATACAGAAAGATACTCTGAGAAGATCAGACCAGGGGGGCTATTCTCTATCTCGAAGCTACCGATGCGGTAGCTTCGAATAAGCTACCATAATTGGCTACCAACCGTATTCTCTAACTCGCGGGAGCTTTCTCAAGAACGTAATAGGAAGTGGAGAGAGGTTTGGTGAAAGGTGGGTATGAGAATCTTTTTAAACCAAATCCGCGGAAACTTCATTTCTGGTGACGTCATTCTTAGAACCAATGGGAAAACTCGTCTCAATGTTTTTCCGTAGATGAAACTGGTGAAACCTGTTTTAAGGCCGTTTTAGACGGTGAAGATGTTCGTGCATCGTGTTTAGCTAAAAATTCCACGCATTAAAAATCATGCGAGCAAAATTCTAAAATGTTTTATTTTTGCTCACATAATCTCATGAACAATCTCGTGAATACGAACGCACGACGTCTATCTTGGCTGTTTTGATCAATTGAAATAAGATTGTTTGTAAATATATTTGGGAATTAGGGTTCATGTCAATGATATGATTCAATATGATTCGTGCTTTTTGCTTTCGTCAATTACTAGTTGCTTCAAATCATCTAAATAATATACGAATATGAAGCTTTCAAAAGAAATGCGAAGGTAATACACGCTACCACGGCCCAATAAGTATCCCATTATGGGCTGGAATCACGTTACTTACCGAAGGTAAATATGGCTTTCCGTCACTCCAGTTTATATCTTTTTGTGTAAAGGCGAAATGGCGAAAATGACTAAGTAACCCTGTGAAAGTGCAAGAAATCCACATTTAATAAATGTAAGAAACATACCCGTGCGTTGGATAACTATAGATAGATAAGCGTTATAAAATGACCAATATTTAAGCAGGGTATTCGGAGGCCGCGCTTTGTGAGGCTACCATGGGAGCTTATGGAAGTAGTTTCGTGACATTTACAGAATACGGGTGGGAGCCTAATAAGCTACCCGTAGTTTCTGCTTGCACTTTCTCCGTGAGCTTCCATGATAGAGAATACCGATGGGAGCAAGTAGCTTATTGAAGCATCTTTTCGCCAGAAAGCTCCGATGCCTCGAGCTAGAGAATAGGCCCTCAGAAATATTCTCAGATTACCTTTCTGTATTGGGTTACGGCTGGCTGGCTGGCACTGGTATTCCCCCCTCCCCTCTTGGTGCATTACTCATCCACCCAATTATCACCCGGCTCAGCTAACGCGGAGCGGAGCTTTGGCTTCCCTTGCACGTTTCTTACTGTGGGAACCGTCAGAGTTGACGGCTCCCACCATAAGAAACGTGTAAACGAGCCATAGCGTCTAGTTTCCTTCATTCCCTCTGCTCTGTAGGTCTGGGATGGGAACATTTTCGAAGCCCGGAGCGGAAGGGTTAAGATGCGGTACTCTCCGCTGCGGTTCTACTTCCTGCTTATTACGTGTCTATGGAAAAATTACAAGAAAATGATGAATGCTACATTTTTTTTCTCAATAATTCATTCTAGAGGGGCACTTTTCATGTTTTGGGCCCAAGCGCAGACTTCGTTGTACGGAGTTTTCGTAGTTAGAGAGGTTCGTTACGGGAGGTTTTTTTGCGTGCATTGTCCATTGGAAGGGTCCGGGACCGGGCCAGTGACTTCGAAATAGGGAGATTTTCTTAAAATTTTGTTGTATGTGTGTTCGTTTATTAGAGGTTTTACTGTAACAGGTGGGATATTGATGTGCCAGTATCGTATGACTATTATTTAAATTCAAGTACTGGCTGGAATAGAATAGCAAAGTAAATTTAGTCGCTCAAAAAGTGTATTTAATGAAAAATAGCAAATATATCCTCAGCTTATAGTTTATGTTTACAATACAGTAAAACATTAATTTTACGCAGTTGGAGGGCCCAAAATAAGGGCACTGTGTAAAATCAAAGTGTGTAAAATCAAGACTTTATGAAGAGGAGACAGCAATGCAAGGTATCTAGTTATATAGGATGTCTCTTACATTTTATTTTTTAATAAACCTTGTCATATAAGCTATGAATAAGGAATATTTAAACAGAAATTTTGAATATTTATGAAATCACTCACTTTGGGTGAAAGTAGTCTCTTATTTTAGTTTGTTACATCCCATTATCAAAAATTTGATGTACAACTGTCTCTAAAGCATTCAGATTTTCAACTTAGCCCTCTGCAACCTATGGGTGTGCATAGCAAAAATTGTAAACATTTCTGAAAGCTTCTCTCATATCACTACGAGCAGGATGAACAGGCATTGCTTCACTGTCATCTATTATGTCACTGTCTCCCTCAAATAAATCAGAAGCTGTCAGGTCGGTACATTCTGCACATACTGTTTCTTCATTTGTTGCCAACTCTTTCTCTATCTGATTGTAGGTGAGTAGTGAAAAAACTGGCATTGTTGGGCAAACCTGATTGAGTTGCCCGTTCATAAGCAAGCAGATTCTAGTGTTTCATGGGCCTAGATGAGGTCTCTTCAGCCACATAAACTTCTGTCTCGCCATAGCCTGCTGATTTCCAGCAATTTTTTATGATTTCCTCTGAAACATTATTCCATGCTCGAGCAATGCTTCTGACAGCATGGAGGAGAGTCCAAGGAGCAGCTTCTGAGAGACTTTTGCCATGATATAAACAAAAGGAATTGAAAACTCATATAGGGGCGGAATTTCTTGCTAAAAATGTGTTTGCAGACTGTCGGCATTTACACTGCCCCGATGGATTGCTGGTAGATAAAAACTACTGTTTCATGATTTGATATAGTAAAGATAGGGCTATATCGGAAGTTATTTCTAACATACGTGATTTTAATCATATTGAAGAGATAAATGCGTGTATTAAGCCTAAATCAACCATTTTTGCCAGTACATTACTTGGCCATGAGATGGACTGTATGAGCCAAAATAGTAAATGACCTGAAATGATCCTTTTAATCCTCTGACCTTTCTCATAAAAATATTTTTGCATTACAATAAAAAATATTAGTGATGTGGTCAGGATTCGAGGATTCGATCAAATCCTATCGAATCCATCGATTCAAGATTCGATCGAATCCTTTCAAAGAAGATTCGATAAATTCGAATCCTCGTTTTTCGGGTGGCATACCTTATAGGTAGGGATAGGAAAATTTCGCGATTGCGAATTTCACGAATTTAGGCAAAAATGTCCTAGGAGTGGTAGTTAGTTGCAACATACTCCATACTGACTGGGGAAATGACTTAAATTGAAATCGCGACAAAATGACAAAATTGAAATCGCGAAATGTTGCGAATTGTGCCCCAAAACGCGAATTTTCATTTTTTATGAGAAAATGATTGGAAGTATGTACATTTCAAACGCAAGAAAAACATAAAAATTGCAAGCAAATGTTCTCAATTCAATTTAAACGAACTCACGTGCAAATATTCCTGAGGTATGCGGAAGTTTGCAGTTCATTGTAGCGTAACCGTTGTTACGATAACAATCGCAGGAGGATGACATCGGGTGCTTTCGATTTATGGCGCTTACCGGCAATACACAGCTCGTCACGCCGCGGTGCTTTCTATTTACAATTACTGGAATAACCATCTATCGGCATCTATGATCGGTGGCTCTCCGCTCCGAGGTGAGTCGAACAAAGGAAAAGCAATATGCGCATTTATTCTAAGTAATCTGCTACAGCAGGGTTCCTCAAACTTTTCCTGCGATGGAACACTTCGTAAATCCTGAAATTTTAACGGAACACCTTGTGAACTTCAAATATATTAAACCATTGCGTTTAGGTAGCAGCATATAAAGCCATTATAGGTTACTCTGAACACCCATTAGCCTTCCGCGGAACATAGTTTGGGAATACCTGTGCCACAGATTTGAAGACGAGACGGACTGCGCAAGTGTGAATAGCCGCTTCGAGTTGTTTCGTTTCAATGGGATCGTTCACAAAGAGATTTTTAATGCCAATTATAGTTTGAAAACTAAAGAGACATATTTTTCCAATTTTTTATTTTGCTTCTGCTTTGTTCATAACAGTCTACTACGGATTTTAAGATGAGACGGACTGCGCATGCGTGAATAGCCGCTTTGAGTTTTTCATTTCAATGGGATCGTTCACAAAGAGATTTTTAATGCCAATTATAGTTTGAAAACTAAAGAGACACGTCTTTTTCTGATTTTTTATTTTGGTCTGATTTGTTCATAACACTACTACGGATTTGAAGATGAGACGGACGGCGCATGCGTGAATAGCCACATTGAGTTGTTTCATTTCAGTGGGATCGTCTCCAAGAGATTTTAAATGCTAATTATAGTTTTGAAACTAAAGAGACGTATTTTTCCGATTTTTTTATTTTGTTCTGATTTGTTAATTACACTCTACTACGGATTTGAAGACGAGACGGACTACGCATGCGTGAATATCCGCTTTGAGTTGTTTCATTTCAATGGGCTTGTTCGCCAAGAGTTTTTTAAATGCCAGTTCTGATATAGTTTGAAAAATAAAGAGAGTCGTATTTTTCCGTTTTTTGATCCGTCGACTGCTTTTCGAATTATCGGCGACAAAAAAATCGGGGTTCTTAATCCTTTCACGTAAAAGAACCAACATGAAAAGTTTTGAAGTCACTCGCTGCTCCGTCTAATCACGCTGGGCGCTATGCAGCATTCCACTTCCCTCGCTTTCCAGCGAGCAAATTACAAACTGAACTGGATCTCTGATGTTGTCACGAACTTTTTGAGTGGGCGGCAAGTTTCGCAAATTTTTGTTTTTGATTTAAGAGTGAGTGGCAGAATATAGAAGAATTTTGTCTCCACCAAATATCTATTTTCCAATCCATCTACCGAATTCGTGAATTAAATTGCAATTTCGCATCATAGTGAACGACCTTATTGCAATGGGGTTGTTCCATTGCAATGATTGCGTAGCTAGCTTTAAAGCACCAATCAAGGCCAACTACGACATCAATATAATTTGATATATTTATTTATTGCGTGTCACCAAGATTGATTTTATTTTTTGAATCACTAGTTTTTGGCCATTTCCGTCAAATGACTGTGTTTTCCAGTGACAACTGTTAAGTATCCTAGTTTTATTCCTGGTTTCTGTGCTTTCAAGTGATTTTGACGAGTTATTGAGATGCTGATTGCAAAATTAAGCACAAGAGGCCGGGCTTTCCAGTATCAAAAAGATGGATTTTATTGTATCGATAAAAGTACGGTCATGTACATATTCTACAACTGTCATGTTGCTTGGGAAAGACTCAATTGGAAAAATTTTTAATCTTCGAAGCATGTAGCTGCAGCAAACTTTCACAAGGATGGAAATTCTCTAAAGTTACATGTCAATACACGAAATGTATTAAATTTTATTTTTAAATTTAGTGCCACTTTTCCAGGTTCCGCCACCGAGGTGATTGTCTTCAGTCATAATATGGCTAGAAGGGGAAGTGTCGCATAATAACCCAGATCATATTGGGTTAAACTATAGCATAAGTGACCCTTTACTAGACTTCGAAATAATCGGTATTTTATGTGCATATACATAAATTTGTGGTCACTGTGAAAACACCGAAATGTCTTGTTGAAAGTACCGAATTCCTAATTTCAAAGTACCGCTTTTCTACCTCTCAAACCACCGAAAAATTCCTATCCCTACTTATAGGATAACGATCTCGCAACGTAATAATCTCATGGATGACATCGTTTTACTGTCATAAGTGCTGATAATCTATGCAGAAATTCACTACGACATATATATTAAAGAAAATATTCTCATGAGAAAGGTCTGAATTCAAAGAAAAAGGATCACTCCAGATTGTAGAATTATTTAGCCCACCTAAGCCCACATCCCATGGCCAAATAATGCACCGGCGAAAATAATTAATTGCGACTGAATATGTACATTTATCTCTTCAATATGGTTGGCACCACGTATGCTTGAAGTTTCTACCGAAATGACCCAGTTTTTACTTATTGTTAGTTGAATTGTGAAAACCGAAGTTTTTATCTTCATGCATTTGGTTGTAAAATTGTAGGATACGACAAAAAACTTGTAGACAATAACTGTACTCATGGCTATATATATCTCCATATTCGTGATTGTACTCAGTGCTTTTCTTTTGAGTACGCCATAGCCGATTATCAAACGCAGATGCTGTCGATCGCAGACTCACCTCGGAGCAGAGAGCCACCGGCAGCCGGCGGTAGATGGCGATTCAGCTAAATTGAAAGCGCCACGGCGTGGCGATCCCTGTCTATCGCTGGCTATAGCCACAAATCGAAAGCACCCACTATATACTGCGATCACAACACAATCACATTGATGCACGATCGTGGTACCGAATCTGTGGTCGAAGTGTATGATATGAAATACTACTCGATAGTGAAGAGTTTACTTTAGAATAAGTTTTCTGAAATAAGGATTTGGATTCGAGATTCGATGTGTGGGATTCAATAAAAAAAAGAGATTCGGATTTGGGATTCGGATTCGATAAGTTTTGGATTTGACCCATCACTAACAAATATTATAATATTTTCGATACAATTGAAGCAATCATGTGAAGCGTGAACCATGTCGTGCTTATTCATTGGAGCTTAGCTGGCAGTGCCTCTGGTAGTGCCTGCTGGCAGTGGTCAACCTGGACCTCCAATTCAGCCAACTTCTTTGCCTTCACAGCATAGCTCACTCTCCCCCAACCCCTGCCGACACCGGATACTTTTTTTGGGTTCCCTTTGAGAGGATGGAATTACATCATTCCGTGATGAGAAGAGGCTGGCAGTTTCTTCCCCCTCTCTCGGCTCTTATGGTGGCTCGGAAATTCTTTGACACAACCAGCCACCCATTTTCAATTCAATTTGACCATTCGGCCACCCATTTTCAATTCAATTTGACCATTCGTGTAACGCACAAACCATATTTTGTTTCTTCATTGGAGGTTTGCTGCGATGGCAGTGCTTAGGCAACCTGTATCTTTGATTCAGCCGACTTCTTTGTGTTCACCGCGTAGCTCACTCTCCCCTCACCCCTGCCGACACCGGATACTTTTTTTGAGTTCGCTTCGTGAGGACGATGTGGAGAGGCTGACAGTTTATTCCCCCTCTCTCGGCTCGTATTATGGCTTAGACACAACCAGCGAGAAAGGGAATGGAGTAACCCGATAAGATCTCTCCTTTGCCTTATCTGTGTTTATCTATCCTCGCCCATTATCTCTTTGACCCAGGTGGCTTCCACTCTTGGGGGGAGGGGATAGGCCTCCTTTTAGGCTGACTCTGCTGGCAACACTGGCTTGATTCAGCTCATGCTCGAACGAAACGAGGGGGAGCCTAATTCGGTTGATTTAAATCATAATCTTACCTTTGTGGTAGGGGTGAGGTAGATTTTGAACTTCCTCGTGATTTTTCCACAAACTGAAATTATGTTGCTTAGTGCCCGAGAGAGCTTTGAAACGCATCGTCGCATCAATAGAACTAGCAAGGTAGTGCAACGGTGCATGCGAAGAGAGAATTGGAATTCTGACCTCTTTTTACTTCCTTTTTTAGGACACATTCACTAAAGTGTGAATTTTAATACTTCGGTGCTAGATCCAATTTTTTTAAATCCGATTTTAGTATTCAGTAAAACGTATTATCCGTGGATCTTTGGATCTGACGTATCCAATCTGACCATCCCTAGTTGAAATACCGAAAATGCTACGTAAAATCAATATCATTTTGCTCTTAGGGACTGAAGTTATACTGCGTACAATAAAAAAACTGCGTATAATCAAGAAACAATGTAAAATCAAGTTTTTACCATTGAAATTCCCTATGTTACTGGCCGTACTTGCATATCGCTACGTAAAAACAAGAATGACGTAAAAACAAAGTTCGCAAAATCAAAGTATTAATATATTTATCTATCTGGAATCGATTGAATTGGAATTGACTTTAGGCGATCGATTCTCGATACCGATTCTAAGCCTGAGAATCGGTGGAATCGAGAACTGACATTTGGAATCGACTCATCCCTAATTTCAACTACCCTGAAAACTAGGCTTGTGCGATGAGTCGATTAATCGAAGTCATCGACGATGATTTTAGTCATCGCGGTGCGATGACTGTAATCGATGACGATGAATGTCATCGATCATCGATGTCGATGAGTTGATGAGAATCATCGATGTCGATGAGAATCATCGATCCCGATGAGTCGATGAGTTGATGCGAATCATTGATGTCGATGAGAACCATCGACGAGGATGATCGATATCCTTATATCACTAATTTTTCTTCTTTTTTCCATTCATTTGAACGCCTTAGATCTAAAATTCATGTATAAAGTATAAGTACCCCAGCTATTGCGCCTTGAGGATGATGGCAGGGCCACAGTGGGATGTTTGGAATTCATGTTTTTCCTCAAGTTTGTGGCAGACGATACAGAAGTATGCGATCCATGTTTTTCCTCAAGTTTGTGGCAGACGATACAGAAGTATGCGATCACATTCAATCACAGTTAATACGCAGTAGCAGTGGTAGCATTGTATTCGTTGGTTGCACTGGTGCAGTTGGTAGCAGCGGTAGCAGCCTGAGCTAAATCGGCTAAATTCACAGTCACAGTGATTTCGATTATTTAGTCACAGGCTGTGATTGCTACTTTTCAGTATCGGTGATTCAATCACAGCGATATATCGCTCATCACTACTGCACAGTTCATCGAGAGTCATCGATCATCGTAATTCATCGATCATCGGCATTCATCGATCATCGACATTCATCGTTCATCGATATTCATCGATCATCGTGTATATTCGATCATCGTGTACATTCGATACGATGATCGATGACACTCGTCGTCATCGAAACATTCGATGAAATTTTTTCATCGAAAATCGATGACCAAAATCGGTCATCGCACAAGCCTACCGAAAACAGCTCGCAATGGCCTTTTACATCGGGTGATGTAACATTAACAATAGACAAACACAAACTTTACCCATGTCCTGGATGGAGAAAAATCCACCCAGGCGGGACTCGAACCCGCGACCCTCGGATTGGCAGGCGAGGATGTTACCCCGTTACCGCCGCCGATATTGTATTCATTCAGCCATTTTGAAATTATAAATCATAAATTTACTCTGATTTTTCGTCACCTAAAGAGTGATGATAATCACTTCCCCCAAAATCCCCCCAAAAAATGATGGATTTTTTACTTTTCGAAAAAATGGCCTCTGGTTCCCGCACTGTAACTTTTTAATGGTGCGTCCAATCTAGAATCTGACGAAAAATTCATAGTGGAAAATTGAATATTCTTCAAGATGCGACCCACCGATGCGACTTCTTACGGCTCGTAGTTTTCTGGGCCTCAAAATCGAAATGTAGTGAAAATTTTCCTGTTTTTTTACTCTAGCTCCTAAATTAAGAGTCCAATCTCAATTTTGACGCGCAGAGATTTTCAGCCCTTCATGAGGTCTACAACTTCCCACTTTATGTTTTTTTCTCACCCTCGTAGTTCTCTGGCAAAATGGTACCAAAGTCTGCTTTTCGTAAAATTCTCAAATGTTTCATTTCCTCCTTTCAATGTCATATCTCCACTTATGGAGATATGACATTAAAAGTTGACACGCATATGCACTGTGACATGCACTTCAGGAATAAGTAGGGAAAACCTGGACTTTTTATCCTAAAACTATCGAAAAAAATTAAAAATGGCAGATTTTTCGTCCAGTGGTGGTCCAGGCCTCTGGTTTTCCATCCATTGCTTCCAAACGGTAGGTTCTTTTTCCATTCTGACGTATTTTCTTTTGTTACCATTAAAATTGCCTAAAGCACCTTTCATATTTTCTTTACTCTCACGATAAACTCACAACAATATCTCAAAGTTTGAGTTTATGAAGCTCCGTAGGTGAGTTAACTCTCTGATAAGTAGTATAAGTGAGGAATTTCCTACCATACGACCGGAAAAAATCTGTTTATAACGGAGTTTGTCATATAAATGAAAAGTTTCATAAGCGAGGTTGGAAATACATGGGGTCTAATGGGGTTGTTTACATTCATTAATTCAAGTATTCTACCAGCTGATTGGTAGGTTCTTGGACAGTCCCCATTCTGTATCTCAATCTAATAGAAATTGTCTTGCTTTCCCTCCTAAGGATGGCCCGTTATTAGATCCCTCTTCAATTCTTCATATCTTCTACCTCCTCTCATTTCGTCCAGAATTCCTATCCTCCTCCTTCCTCTTCCACGCTTCCCCAGTGTTCTCCCCTCTATCACTCTCTTCAGCATGCCCTCTCCTCTCAAAACCTCCTCCATCCATCTCTTCTGCCTTCTCTGAACTTCTGCCACAAGCTTCCTCTCCTCTCCGACCATATCCAGTACCTCCTCGTTCATCTTTCTCGCCATCCAGCTAACCTTCTCCATCCTTCTCCAAACCCACATCTCAAACGCCTCAAGTCTACGCACATCCTCCCTTCGCAATGACCAAGTTTCCGACCCATATAGCACCACGCTCCATATTAAAGTTTTCACCAGCCTCTTCTTTACGTCTCTTCTCAGACCCCCCCTCATCATTTCCCTTCTCTTCGAAAATGCTTCTTTAGCAAGCGCAATTCTGCATCTGATGTCCTTACCACTAAACCCATTCGCCTCCAAAATACTACCCAGATACGTAAACTGCTCGACCTGCTCTATTTTCTGCCCTCCCACCCTTATATTTAGCCCCGCCTTCTTACTTCTAGAAAATCTCATTACTTTCGTTTTCTTGTGATTGATCTTCATCCCATACTTTTCGCACTGCACCTCTAATGCATTCACCGTTGACTGTAACCCCTTGGCCGACTGACTAACCAATGCTTGATCATCTGCAAATCTCACTGATTTTATCAGCTCCCCTCCTACCTTTATTCCTACCTCCTCCTCCCCCCATGCCTCCCTTACCATTTCTTCTGAATACACGTTAAAAAGCAACGGCGATAGTGGGCACCCTTGCCGCACTCCCTGTCCTATCGTGGCCCATCCCGATTCTCCATTGGCTACCCTAACCTGCGCAGTCTGATTCATATACAAATTTCGAATCAGACGCCTGTCCCTCCAATCGACCCCTAATTGCTTCAACACTCCCATTAATTTCTTCCATTCCACCCGATCAAACGCTTTCTCGAAATCTACGAAGCATGCAAAAACATCCTGCCCATACTCTAGGTTTCTTTCTACTAGCGTCCTCATCACCGCTATAGCGTCTCGCGTTCCCGTCCCTCTCCTAAACCCGAACTGGTTGTCACCCAGGTATTCATTTGCCTTCTTCTCTAGCCTTCTGTTTAGAATCCTCAGAACTACTTTGGCCGCGTGGGATATTAAGCTTATTGTCCTATAGTCTTCGCACGTTTTTGCCTTACTCTTCTTTGGTATAGGAATTAGTACAGTCTTCGCGAAGTCTTCCGGCCACACTCCATCCTCATAAATCCTACGAATAAGCTTTTTTCCTAAGAAAAAGTTTTCCTCTTCCGTTCTTCCCCATGCTCTTTAAAAACTCTGCAGGTATGTCATCTATTCCCACCGACTTATTCCTCTTCATGTCTCGTAGAGCTCTTTCGATTTCGCAATCTAGGATACTTGGTCCGATGCCATTTCTCTCGATATCGTCTTCCCTTTCTATATCTAACCTATTGGGCCTTATTTCTTTACCATACAGCTCTTCAACATACTCCTTCCACCTCTCCTGGATCTCTCTCGGTTCTACGATCATCTTTCCCGTCTTGTCTGTTTTCGTTGTAATTCCCCTTCCCTTGTTACCACCCATCAGTTCCTTTACTTTCCTATATAATGCATCTGCTCTTCCCTCTTTTTGGTATTTCTCTAACGCGTCGATCTGTTCTCTCCACCACGCCTCTCTTGCTTTCTTTGTTTCTCTTCTAAGCCTGTTATTAAATTCTCGGTATTTTCTCTGACCTAGCTCTGAGTTTACGCTCTTCCATTTCCTTCTCTCCTGCATCTCCCTTATCATCTCCTTCGTGATCAACGGTTTTCTAATTTTAGTTGCACTCACTATGCCTACCGTTGCTTTCACCGCTTCTACAATTCCATTTTTCAAACTTCCCCATTCATCTTCCACTGATCTAACTCCATGATCCTCACCCATTATCTTATACACCTTCTCTCGATACTTCTTCTTCATTGCCCCATTTAATACCTCCGTATTCCACTTTCGTACCCTCCTTCCCATTCTTATCTTTTTCAGTTTTACCCGACATTTCATGACTAATAAGTTGTGGTCTGTGTCTGCATCAGCTCCTGGATAAGTATGCGAGTTTTTAACACTATTCCTGTATCTGTGACGTACCATTATATAATCTATCTGGAACCTATCTGTGTCTCCCGGCTTCTTCAAAGTGTACCTACGTCGAGGATGATGTCTGCACCATGTATTTGTAATTACTAGGTTATTTCTGCGGCAAAACTCCACAGCTTTCTCACCCCGGTCGTTTCTCCTTCCTAGCCCGTAATCGCCCACCTCCTGCCCATCTCTTCCTTCACCCACCACCGCGTTCCAATCCCCCATTACTACCAGGTGCTTACTTCCTGGTATCCTACCAATTATTTCCTCTAGCTGATCGTACACCCCATCTACCTCCCCCTCTTTATGATTAGAGGTAGGCATATAAACCTGGATTATAACTAAATTCGTTGCTTCTGCTTTTGTTCCACGACTATTATCCTATCACTCACCTGTTCTGCATACACTACTTTTCTACCGAGCTTCCTATTCATTACGAATGCAACCCAGCGCTGACTTTCATTCCCTCCACTATAAATTACTCTATAGTCGCCGCTCCAGTAATCCCCGTCATCCTTCCATCTTACTTCACCCAGACCCATGATGTCTACACCCACCCTCTCCACATCTTGCTTTATATTCTCTAGCTTCCCCGCCCTCAGCATAGTCCTAACATTCCACGTGCCTATTCTGATGGTTTCGTTCCTCTTCTTTATCTTCTTTTCCTCTGCTGCTGCTACGTCTGTTGGGTCGTCTGCTATGGGTTGTTTACAGGACCAAAAAAAACTGTGTATAAATGAGGTCGTCGTAAAAAGAGGGTCGTATATCCGAGGTTCTACTGTAAGTTATTAGGGAGATAAGACTCTGCTCTATTTATCACCGAAGAAATGTTGTTGAATCTGCCCATCCTGGTAATTTTTTCTTTTGAATTAACATTATAAATTTTGATGAATGGAAGGAACATCCTTGCATTTATGTTTAGTTGCTGTTTGAGGTTGAATATTAACATAAACTTGAGAGAAAAAAGAAGCAAAAAGGTTAGTGATATCCATGTAATTATCAGCAACCGTATCATTATAAAATGTCGTATTAGGTAGTTGATCTGATTTTTGATTATTTTTAACATGGGCCCAAAATTTCTTAATATTGTTAGTAATAGCTGCTTGAACCTGTGATAAATAATCAGAGTAGCATGAATGGGATAATTGTTTACATTGACTTCTAACTTCAGCAAGACTCCTATAATCCTTAATGCAACCAGTGATCTTATAAATTTTATGAAGGACCTTTTTCAGAGATATCTGCTGTATTAAAGTCAGTGATAACTATTTTGGAAAATTATTGCATCTAACAGTTAACAGGGGAGTGTACATATCAATATCTTCAAACAAAGTTTAATAGAAAGTTTGGGTTGCATTATTTACATCTGTAGTACATAACATTTCTGCCCAGTTGACTGGGGTTAGGTAGTTATGAAGGCCATTAAAATCACAATTTTTATAATCATACATTATTAATGAATATTTAATTGACTATATTGATAATTGATAGAGATTGATAATATTCTTAGTAACAACCATGTTACAGGTAATTGTAGGATGATGAGGGTTACATTTAAATAATGGAAAAGGCTCCTCTGAGACAGTTATCACATTTTTTTTGTAAATATGAGGTCCAAAAGCTTACCATGGATATTATAAATATTACTAGCCTGTTGAAAATGTAGATAAGATAGAGATTTAATCAGAGCGGTGGCAGAGGATGGATAAGTAGAGCATAACATATTGCCCTTGAGATTCAGAGTCCCAATGTATTTGAGGCAAATTAATACCTCCTCTGAGTATTATGTCTGTATTATTATTAGATCCCAGTATGTTTTCAATTGATTCATCATAATCCCCATGTATAGTGTCAGATGAGTTTGGTGGAAGATAAATGGTACCAATAAGTATGTAATTTGGCTTATGAAGTACATACGGATACAAATAATGATTCAATATTGCGGTTGCATTTCACAGCATTACTCCTGAATTCAGATCTTACAGCAATCAATACCCCACCACTACTCTTCTTTGAACTATTGTTAATATAGCGATCGTTTCTGTAAATGTTAAAATCGCCGAAACCTAATTCACCATTTAAAATATCACAATTGAGCCAGGTTTCCGTTAACACTATAACATCATAGTCACAATTTAAAAAAAAGCTGATGCTGAAAATGTTGTCGATATCAGCTCAGCTTTGGAATATTAGAGGCAGTTCATTTCATCAGAACTAATCTTGAATACAACCAAGTGGACACAAGGAATAACTGCATTTTAAGGATGGTGTTCACTGGTCAAATCTGTATAGTGTAAAAATAACAATAAAAAGAAGTGTGGTGAATCTCCTCAGTGAACTTTATCAAAAGATAAGATTGGTGAGTTCTTTTTATTAGATTTTGATCATTCCAGGATAAAAGTTGTGAAAATGACCACCAAATGTAATTGCATTCAAGTGACTCACATTCTGCATGCAGTTAAGTTAGGTATATATTTGGGAACCACTTAAATTTTAATCTGCATCACAGGGAGCAGCATTCATGGAAGTTTCAACATGCTTCAGATATCAACCAGTAAGAATGATAGGAAGGTATTTCCCTTGCATATTAACTTAACTGCATTTAGGTAAATGAAAAATGACTAATATGTAGCATACTCGGTTACCTGTGACTTCATCTATCTGTGGCAAGTCTCGGAACATGTCAACCTTGGATCTTATGGTCCTTTCTCAAATTTTTAAATCAGGGAAATAAACTGGTCAATGATTCACATTTATGTCCATTTATCTGACATTCTCTGTGAGAGGAATATAAGTGTGTGTGTGATAATTCTAATTTCATGTATTGTCACCATGTGTTCATGTTTCATTCTAATGAAAAACCATATTTTATTACAGCCTACAACCCTTGCCCAATGAAGGTGAAGAGACCACATCACCGGATGAGTTCTGGTTTGCTGGTCTAGTTCCTGGATCTCAGTGGCAGTGGGTTGGTCCAAGTTCAGGGGTTGGGCTCCCAACAACTACTCCAAGCAGTGCATCTAGCAATCCTCCTTCTGGTGGTCTCCTGCCGCTTGTTCTCCTTCAACCTAAAAAGTCTATGACTGTCAAGCTGGCTTTCAAACCAAGTAGTCCCAATTTGTCAACAACATTGATATTTATCAGGTGAGAGAATCCGATTTTCATTGTAATACAGTAGAGAGTCGAAATTGCAAAGTCAATGGGACCGGATACATGTCAAAGTTTTTGAGCACACGCGTGCAGCAAACAATTTCTGTACTAGGAATACTCATCATGGAATTCTGTTTGGGAAAAACTGGTAGCAAAAATGCCAGGGATCGTGAGAGGAAAATGCTGGTGGTGGCAATTAATCTCCTGCAGGCGAGTATATCCGTACTCGACTAATTTAAGTTTTTTTACTCGTTGTTGATAACTCTGGGCTCATGGTATCAAAGCCAAATGCATTTTTTTGTCAGATTTATTTTCATATTTTATGTGCTACAATTCCTACGATGCAAAGTCATCCTATTATAGCATTGAAAAATGAATTATCGTTCAAGTTATGTACAGTCCTGTTCATTAAAAACTTACCACGTCAGAGCCCTGTTCATAAAAAACACCACCTCGAAGCCAAAAAATTCCCAAGTTGGCGGCGATGTGACAACGTGGCCGAACTACGCCCCCCTGAGCGAGGGTGCAATAACCTCTCCAAGCAGAACGAAAATCCTTCCTCCCCTCAGTTGGGCGAGTAGAAAGACTGCCGGAAGGAAAATTTTGACCTGCAAAAAGGACAATTTCCGAGGGGAGGGGTAGGGTTTCTTTTCTTGTGATGTGTAAAAAGGAAAGAGAGATCTGCAAAGTTCAGACGTGCCAAGATCCCAACGGATATAAATTGCCACTTCAGCAGGATGGGTGCATTATACCACTTAGAAATATTCTTTTAAAATAAACACCACCTTCTCCCTGTGGCCGGTCAGGACGTTTGCACAAATTTGACAAGAACGAAGTGAAGGCAACTGAAGAAATATATGCACAAAATTAATTTTTAAATTTTAGTAGTTCTTTTCTAATTTCATTATGGTATGTATAACAAGTGATCAAACTAAGTTATCAAGTTAATTATTTAATTGAGACAATTCATTTGAAAATAAGTAAATCATAATAGCTAATAATTAATTACTAAAATAAAGTCATGAATATCTTAACTCTGTTAGGACTAATTCAGAGTTTCAGACTCCTGATTGGAAATATCATGGGAACCAGGCAGAATGTGCCAACTTGGCTGATGGGTGTAATGCACAAACTTATAAAATTCATAAATAATTATCAACAAATATACTGCCCACTCTTTTTGCATGGGCTTATTGCTCACCATTACTGGTATATTTTAGCCAATTTTCATAATTTTTAAAGATGGGTTTTTTTAAATATACCCTCTTTTGTTTTTGCAAAAATGGCAGGTTTTCAGACTTTGAAGGCAGATTTCATGGAAATGCAGCATTATCGGAGCTATTAAAAAATATTTTGTCTCTAATATGCCAAAATATATAAAACTGATTTTTACTCTTTTAGGACATTTCATAGTTGCAAAAAAATTACTAAAGTTGGCTCAATTTTCTGATTTTTAA
The DNA here is from genome assembly GCA_963573305.1 of Pyrrhosoma nymphula. Classification (NCBI taxonomy): domain Eukaryota; kingdom Metazoa; phylum Arthropoda; class Insecta; order Odonata; family Coenagrionidae; genus Pyrrhosoma; species Pyrrhosoma nymphula. Next base: position 89,081,880 of record OY754334.1, on the reverse strand, counting down.
ACAATTGTGAAATTTATACTCCATTTCCCATTCAACTTCCAACTTTTTTCAAAGCATGTAGTACAAATACAAAGAAAGCAGTGCAATAAAAAAATCTTCAACATCCTAGCTTAATTATTGGCCAAATTAGAGACACTTGAAAATTCATCGTTTTCCCCTTGCTTGTTAAAATGGCCATTTTAGGTGTTTTTTAAAATTGCTATAAGTTCATTAAAAATCAATTTATAAAAATAAAAATGTCCGATTTTTTAATGTCTCTTATTGGTCTACAACATATATTTTTTTGAGAAACATTCATGATGGTCACCCCGCACCTCCTGCATGATTCGAAGCCCGGCTTTGTTTTTTTACCAAAAAATCACGAATAAGCAGTGAGGTGTGAGCGGGAGCATTATCGTGGTGCAATTTCCACGAGTTGATTTGCCACAATTCTGAGCGTTTTCGTCAGATTTCTTCACGCAACTTCCATAACTTCCAGGTGCATAACTTCCAGGTTGTATACCTTATTGACTGTAAGACCATGTGGCAGGAACTCGGAAATATGAAGCCGGCGAAATTAAAAAATTCCCGTTATTATTTAGCACACCTCGTATGTGATTCCCACTGTTACTTGCTGTCTAATTCAAAGCCTAGAAGCTTTATATTGCCAGTTTTATTCAACGATTTGCTCAGGGAAAAGATTGCTGAATTTTTAACGAGACAGTACTTCAGTTAGTTCATTGAGGTTAAGTTAAGACTAAGTAAAGGTAATGTTAGCTTGTTGTCAATTGTATTATCTTACATCTTTTAAAAGATGACAAAATGGATTTCCTTTATTTGACTGATCTTGGATCTTGATAAAAAATTTAATGACCTTAACCGTCAAAAAACATAAAACTGAAGTACTCTCTTGTGACTAAAAATGACTGTGATAAAGACCCTGAATAGCAGGCTGTAGGCAACAATGTAGAAAAAAAAATGGAGAAAAAAATTGAATATTGATATACTAAATAGTTTTTAATTGTTTACAAAAAATTTAGCTTTGAATGGTTACTCATCTTATGTCACTCAACATTATGCTGTTAGGATCTGCATACTTATCGTCCTTTACACTTGTGTTCTAATTGCTGACTCATGTTCAACTATTCACTCATTTGTTTCTTGTTCAAAATATGTTTCAGAAATAACCTAACAGCTTTAGAAGTGGTCAGAGTGTCCGGACAAGGAGGTTATGCTCAATTTCGGTTTGGCAATCGTAAACCTGGAAATCCTTCACCTTTGCTGTTTGAATTGACAGAGAAACATCTCAAAGACTGTGAAAGTGAGTATATTGATATTGGTTTGAATTTTTGAAACTTTGGATTTTCATTAAATGATTTTGGAGATGAGTTTAAATTATGAATGAAATTATTGCTACAAAAACTGATCATTTCACAATCACTAGATATTTCAGTTTTAGTGCACTTCATATGACCGAAGCATCATTCAGTATCAGAGGAAAATTTAAGTAGATTGGTAAAAACTCAGTATTTTTTCTTTGTTCTCTTTGAAATATGTGCAATGACTTGGATTTGCTGTTTTATTAAATTTGCTAGTAATAGCTTTTGGTTAACCACAGGGCCTGGATTCGATAATCAGCTGTGATGTTAACTTTTCATTGGAATCTCCCTCCCCACTTTGGTGGTATTTGGGGGGGGGTGTAAAATGTCAAATGGGATGTCAAACTGCAGAGCCCTTGGTGCCTTTCATTAAGAGTATTTTAATATTTTAATGGTGGAAGTGGGTTTCTCCTCACCCTTCTATTATTCACCAATAGAATATCCCACTATTCTCGGTGGCGGCAGGGTAACATCCTCGCCTGCTAACCCAAAGGTCGCGGGTTTGAGTCCTGCCTGGGGAGGATTTTTCACCCCCAGGGCATGGTTTTGAGTCCTCGTCAATTGTTAATTGTTAATACCCCGATATAAAGGCCAATTAGAGCTGTTTTCGGTGGTTCTTGAAAATATAAAAAAAATACCAACCTACCATCGTATCTTAAATGGCATAAATTAGCTCTGTTGTCAGTTACCTTCCCAAAGAACTAACTTATGTCTTTTGATTGATACAAAAAAAAATTCTTTCGCAGGAGAGACACCTTGGAAATATTCCATGCCCAACCTTACTGTGAAAAGGTCCTTCACTGCTAGGAATACTGGTGATCTTCCAGTGTTTGTGACAGCATTGGACATTGATGGGCTTCCATGTGAGGGATACGGATTTCGAATCCTCAGCTGTGGGCCTTTTGAAATGCCGGCCAATGGAACTCATAAAGTGGAGATAGCGTTCACACCTGACTTCACTCTTTCCAAGGTGCAGAGGGTTCTGCGCATTCACTCTGGTGGAGGGGCTGCCGGGAGCACCATAAGCAACTACACAATGCTGGCATCTCTTCCAACATACATGTTAGCACCCTGCTCATCTGTATTGCCTCGTCCAAACTGGGAGTCCAGGCTGTACCTTGCAGTCCTCAGCTTCAGTGTCATCCTCCTGCTTATAACCATTGCTGCGGCATTTTTTGAATCTGATCGAATACTCAAATGCACGCTGGTTGCCATGGCATCATCTGCTGCTGCGGCAGCTGCAGTTTCATCCCCAGCTACATCGACCTGCCCTCCCCCTGTCGCCCCGGTGAATGTGGTATGCAGCAGCCATCAAGCATGGACGCACCCACCACCTCAGCACCAGAATCACTCAGATGGTGGACGGAGGAAGGAACCAAGTCGTCCTATTCTGGGTTGGGTGGGCATGGCGAATCGAGATCGTCATGAGGAAGAAGCTGGGGTTCGCGGGGTGGAAGGGATGGAAACGGTATTGTCCTCTTCGGCGAGAGGCAAGAAGAAGTTAGGGAGGAGGAATGGTGGTTATAAAAGCACAGCCCCATTGGGTAACATGCGGCTGGACATTGCTAGTAGTATTAGAGTTGATAGGGTTGAAAGTACCCATACGAGGTCCAGCGAAGATGTATGCCTCCTTGAGGTGCCGAAAGAATCTAGTAAAAGAGCATCGAGTAAAGGGCCAGGTGGGAAACAGCTGGCCCTGGAGGGTGCATGCTCTGAAGAGGAGACATGTTCCACGACAACAGAGAGTTCAAATAATGAGGAGATGGAAAAGGTATGCTTCCCTTTTATGAGGAATTTTAAGTTATAAAGTATTGTTTGTACATGTCTGGAAAGGTGATGTCTCAGGGTTATACCGTACTTGTACGAATCTAAGACTTTGTTTTTTTCCCTTCTGGGCTAATGAAGAAAAGTGGGTTCGTATTACAATCGGAAGCAAAATCCATGACTTTTTCCAATTATGGATTTCCAATAAAAGATTAGATTCGTGCAAATACGGCATTTAAAATTCATTTCATGAAGTAGAATTCTGGGGCCCGATTCTGATCTCCCACCAGTCAATGACTGGTGGAAAGTTCCACCATTCGTTCATTGAATGACTCTTGCTCCGTTCAATGAACGGCTCAATGACCCCCTCTGGAGAGCCGAACGTCACAAACTTATGCCGATTTCCAAATTACCTCGAAAACGTGAACAAAACAATGTCCACCTTCTGCACGCTTACTTCCGTCGGAAAGTTTCCACCACGACACTAGCGCTGTTCCACCAAGTGGATGACGGGTGGAAGGGTAGCTTGACTTTCCACCAGTCATTGAATGATGAACGATGTAGTGAACGATGCTATGGTGGAAGGTGGAACATGATGACGTAGTGTCAGAATGTCATGACGTTTTGGTGGAAACTAATGACGTTTTGGTGGAAAAGTTGATCATCGGGAAAGCATCAGAATCAGGCCCCTGGACATAAGATAAATCCACCTCTACTGCTATTTGTCGTGATTGGGAGGTAAAAATTAAAACTTGACCCATGAATTTCAGAAATTTTAACATATAATGGAATAAATTTTAATAAACTTCATCCCTGATATGATTTTAATTTGAGGGTGAATTTCACAAAATTCTGAGTCATATGTTTTCATTTTAAAAAAGAAATGGTTAATTACAATGTTCAGATATCATACCAATGTTTACCACCTAAATGACCATCTGAAGTTTATTTCTTATCCTAAAAATAGTACATATTTGAAAACAAATTGAGATGCAATTGAGATTGAGAAAGTTCATTCTTGTGTCTGAGCTAAGTTTTAGTAAATCTCAAGTTGTGTAAATACTTTTTACCCCTGGCTTTAATGGTGGCACTAAAAGAACACAACAGTTTCATTCGCAACCAAAACAGTTTCAAAATGAAGCAGTTCTGCGAAACATGCTGTTGTGGACAACAGCTAAAGGTACACCCAACAACAAGTGATCAATCAGCGCCGATCCATACCATTAGAACATGGTTGGTAGTTCTGTATTCTGTGTAATAAGAAATCGTTCTCTTAAATAAATAAACAATTTCATTTGAATTAAGGAAAGATAGGTACTTAAGGTTGTAATTCTATCTGCAAAGACGAGCTGACGTGTGTTGGCTGAATAAATCAGCAACCACCTGCAACAGATTCAAATCCAACAAATAGTATTGTATAACCACAACGTAGTAACACATACAGTGCAACTGGAACAGAATAGAAGGCGAAACAGTCAGCTTCAGATATCTGTTGCCGCTGCACAGCACAGAGCGCAAGGCTGCGGCACGATCACGAAACTAACCTGTTGTTTGCATCAGTTACTTGAAACAGTTGTCTGACCAAAACAGTTGTGGCTGCAGCCGTTTTGCTCTGACAACACTTTATTCCACCACTGCTTGGCTTGCATTCTTAAAATGAATTGCAGTAACATAATAGTAATAGGTGTCTTCATTGAGTGATATTTGGCCTTGTGAGGCCTCTCTTACATATAACACATTGTACGTCACACAAGCAACTATGTCCTGGGTGGTCCACCCAGGCGGTACTCGAATCCATGACCCTGGATTAGTAGGCAAGGACTTTACTCCACCACATCTGGGGCCAAAATTCAGGATATAGATAGGTAATAGGACTATATCCTGAATGCCTAAGAACACACCACCATCATCTTGATTTTGTTTCTCAATTCCCAGAGCCATCTTTGGCCTTGTCAAACCAGGATTACTTTCCTGGAAGAATTTTTGTATGATTTTGGATCATATCCTTGAACCTATGGCCTCATAGTGTATCATGTGGGTGGTGGGCAATAGTTATCTGTAAGTTTCAAACATTAGCAGAGAAGTTAGTGAAGCAAATCGTATGTATTTATAAAAATCATATTTATAAAAAATTAAAGGCACTTTGTTCTGAGGGGGAAAAAACATAAAAATAAGTGTTAAGAAAGATTTTGTCTAGGAATGTGTGAATACTCGAAAATTCGAGTCTAGTCGAGTAGTTGGTACTTGACTCGAGTACTTCGAGTTTTTTTTACGAAAGTCGGGTCGACGGAGCTGCCGAGGCCAATAGATTCAGAAATCTGCCAACAGGAAGCTTCCACTAGTTTGGGGGGGAAGGGGGGGTTCCTTGCTGGGAGTCCCTCATCAGTTATGACCGCGAACTAAAAGTATCGCATTTCACTCATCGCTTTCCCACGCCCTAACTGCCTCAGTAGCCAACTTCCATGGTTCTAACTAGGTCCAACATCAGCTGCAATACAGGATGACCGTTATTTAGGACGATTTGAATGGTATCCACACCCCTCAAGGCATGAAGCATGTCGCACTTCTTCATTGGCAGTTTGCTGTGATGGTAGCGCCAAGGCCAACCTGAGCCTCTGATTCAGCCGACTTCTTCGTCTTTGCTCTCTCCCCCCACCCTTTCCAACACCAGATACTTTTTTCAGGTTCGCTTCGGGAGGACGGTGGGAAATCATTCCGTGATGAGCACAGGCTGACAGTGTCTTCCCCCTCGCAGCTCGTATTTCGGTTTGGGTGATTCTTTGACACCACCCGGGATCATCTGGGGGTTGCACCCTGATGCTCCAAGGCTCGCTGACTCAAATAGCATTGACAGCTAATTCCCCCGTGTGCCACTCTCACACCTCCCTAGGCCGCCCTCTCGCTTAGGATGAGAAAACATCACCACTAATTTTTGGAGAAGAAGAAATTTATGAGCGCGGGACACATTCTGCGAAAACGATATGGGATTCATGTGAAAAGATCGCTCCTTTGCCTTACGTAAACAGTGAGTGTTACCATTATCAATTTGCAATGTTCATCGTTTACTTGCATCATAATTTTTACGGATTCGGAAGTACGGCGAAAGCCAAAAGCCAACACTGGGTTGATACAGCCGGTGCTCGAACGAATCGAGGTGAGCCGTTATTTCAGTCGATTCAAATTGTAACCTAACCCCTGTGGTAGTGGTGAGGTAGATTTTGCACTTCCTTGTGATTTTTCCACAATCTGAAATTATGGGGCGTAGTGCCCAAGAGAGCTTTGAAACGTATCGTCACATCAATAGGACAAGTAACGTACCTAGAGCATTGGAGCATGCGAAGAGAGAATAGGAACTCTGATTTAAAATTAGGTACATTTCCTTTTCAAGGTGATACATTGCGGCGAAGTAATTTCTATTTGAATAACTTTGTCGCTCATAGCAGAAGGTGCCTGTAAATTATACAACCTCGATGACATAAACGAAAAATCTTACTCGTTATGGCTATACGAGAGAAATAACCAATTGCTACAACCGTACAACTTCATATGTTATTACCATGAGACCAACCATTGGTAAAAAATCACTCGTTACAGCCAGATTCTCGCTATATACCACACTCGTAATGACATACTTCTACTGTTTTAGGTATTGAGAGTGTGCTTGTTGTCTAACTTTAATTGCTACGACTGCTCTGGGCTCTTACTAGGAATTTTGGATACACAAGTTTTCAACCCAGTGCAGTCATTAAATAAAACTGTTGACAAATCACAAGAGGTTAGTTCATTTCAATTGTCCAATTGGAACAGTTCAAGACATATTAATTTTAATTCATCCCCTAATTCTGTCACGATTACAATAAACATTCCGTATCACCTTTGCCCTTCTAAATCAGGCCATATGTTCAGAAGAGAAAATGTACTAGGGGATTGGGAAAATGAAAATATGTTGGTGCATGCATGCATATTGCTTGGTTGGGAAATTGCCATAGTTCATACAACTCAACTCGATACTCGCGAGTAACTACAACTTCACTCATTACTCGACTCGAGATCAAAAAGTACTACTCGCACATCCCTAATTTTGTCATATTTCACATTGGTAATGCATGAATGACAATACCATTGTTCAGGGTCTTATATGTGGTGGATTCCTGTGTTCTAGTGCAGTGTTGGTGGTGTTAAAGCTCGCATTTTGAAATCTTTATGCATTCTAATTTAAATATGACTAATATTTTCTATGCAAAAGTAAGGATGAGTGTCATCGAATATTCATTTTCCCCAAGCACTTACCTGTGCATGTGGGAATTGTTCAAATAGTGAAGAACTAAATCACTGTTGTCTCATAAATAAAGGAAACATTTCTGGTCATCGTCCAGCAGTGGACTATTTCTTTCCTATTTGAATTATGCTTATTTAAGAGTAAACCAGGTTTTATAATCATGAATGCTCTGTGCATAAAATATCTATTTTTGCTATTTTTTAGTTTGACATCCTTAATATTAATCAATTTTTTGTTTTAGTCCACGTTTCAGGAAAATGAAATTTCCTCCAGACAGAGTAAAGAGAGGTCCAAGAGTGATAGCAATGTATCAACTCCATCAGTCAGTAGTAGTACAAAGCATAGCAAGGCACCATCACCTGCATTGCCAAACTCCAGGAGTTCGTCCAATGCTAGTTCAGCCCCATCTCCAAGTTCCCTCTCTTCATCATCAGCTTCATCATCATCTTCATCTTCACCACCTGCAGATTTCAGGGAGCAGTACGAGAGCTACTGCGATGATGAAGACGATTATGGTATACGTGATGACAAGACTCTTGGGGCTGCGCTCAGAGCTGCAGAGAGATCTTGTGAGCTTGCTGCTGCAGCACAGAGTACAAGCAACAATGCAGGGATCACGCAGAAGTCAAAGGGTGGTTCCAGTCAGCCGCAAAAGGCCAGTTCGTTCCACAAACAGCCTGCATCAGAATCAACAGAAGGGGCAAAGTCGTCACGCTTGGGTCCTGATGTAATCAGGATTGCTTCTGCACCCAGTATTGAGCTGCCGTACAAGCCAAAACCATTAAAAAATATGGGGCGTGATCGAGCAAAGGAAGGCAAAGGAGTAGTTGGTTCAATTGTGGTTAATAATAAGCGGCGTTCTTCAGACAAGTCTGGTTCTTCATTAAGAGGTAATGCCTAATTATATGTTATCTATTATTCAAATTGAATCTGCATGAAAGATAATTTGATTCTACTTTTAAGTTTAAATGTGTAAAATCCTTCAAATGACCTCAAATTCATGGATTAATTGATATTAGTAAACATAAAAAATAATTTTATGTTTGAAAACAGCTATAAGTAAAATGTGCAAATCCACCACTAAAATCATTGAGCACTCATGGTTAGCCTGCAACTGTTGAATAATAATTCAAAGGATTCTACAGAGCTCAGCCTGAAGTCATTTCTTTAAAAAAATTTCTATTATTTCAATTAGCTATTCATTCAGATTCTTACTTAGTTGATAATCTTACATGTAAATTTATAAATTCTCATCATACATAAAAAAACCCATGAATCACCACTGATGGGTTGACAAAAATGCCATTTCATGTTAGGTTCATGCCAGACCAGGCATGCAGGCCTGGTCTGGCATGTCTGGTTTCAATCGGCATAGTCTCTCAGATGAAGTATGGAATCTCAGGGTACCTCTCTAATTTAATGCCCTGGTAAACAATTTTTAAGCCAGGCTAAGGATAAATTCAATGAGAAAAACCACCTTGGGAAGTCACTCTATTGTCGTATTTTCTGCTCTGCTATTTTTGGTGGATTAGTCTTATTTTGTGGTTATAATAATAATAATTTATTCTCCAGTGACCATGCTTACACAGAAGTAGGTATAGGATTATATGTAGTTGAATAAGTATCAATAATACAGCACTATACATTCATGAAGTCATAATGAAACCTGGGAGAGTTGGTATCGTCTAGAAGTTTCTTCATTCGTCATTATTGTAGGATCTCTATGGGGTGATTATTTATGTGGAAATTACATTGGCATATCCACTTAGTGTCGGTGTAGTTGAAGTCAGCCATAATTGTTTTTTGTCTTTGGTCATTTATATTTGAATTCAAAGGGGCATTCTGGCTGTAAATCACACATTTTCACTGTGCAGTTGACCTCAGCATTATGGTTCACATTTAAGTTAGTTTGAGCGAAAAATCACTTCTCCTAGAATTTGATAAATTTTGGCCTCATTTTAAAGAAAAAATTCTGACCTTTCCAATGATATCAAAATATCAACCCTTTGCTGAACTACTTTTCCAGCAATTTGCCGAAAAATATAAGCTGTTTTACATGGAATAGATTACGGCTGTGGACTCCAGAGGGGGAATATTAAAAATTAGAAACATCTAGCACCTAGATATCGTCAAAAACTAACAGTGTGTAGATTGCATATTTTCTCAACTATTTAAAAAAAATAATCTATTACTCACCACTGTAATTTTTACAGAATCGCCAGAAAAAAAAACTTGCTGTTTTGAAGGGTTTTTAGCCATATGGTGGCAAATAATGAGTCAAGTTAGAGACTTATTTGGGGCAAGGGCCTAGCCACGTTGAAACACCGGTTCCCATCAGAACACCGAAGTTAAGCAACGTTGGGCCCGGACGGTGGTTGGATGGGTGACCCTCCTCCATACCTCAACCAGGCATGGATGGAGAGATGATACTCCCTCCATACCTATACCGGCAGGCCTGAGAGGCCAGGCCAAACCGGGCCGGTTGGAGGGAGGACATCCTCTATACCTGGTACTGGGGTGAGGCAGGGGGAGGCCAATCCTCCATACCTCTACCGAGGTACTCTTGTCCCCTGTCTGCAAGTGGCAGACAGGAATGGGGTTGGCACAATGGACCAAGAAAGGTCTAAGTGCCCGGGCTCCTGACGAAGGCCCCCCCAACAACAATCTAATCTAATCTAGAGACTTATTTAGCTTTATTTATTTAATTACTGAGAATTTTGATCGTTAATAATTATATCTTTGCGACATTAATATTACAGTATTTATTTCATACTTCTTACAGACACTGAAATCAAAAAATTAAATTTGAATATGGTGTCCATTATGACTAGGGAACTATCTCGCTCAAACCACCTTAAAATGGGTCTACTTAATGAACTGCCCTGTGACGATAAACAGTCATCACTATTACCTTCAGAAACTCGCATTTCCAAGGTGTGCATCATTTCATATTTTGCAAGTAATTGTAAATGCTTTCTTGTGAATGCAGCAAACATTGAAATATATGTTTCCTTGGTGTTTTTCGGCCCCCATTGGTCGCTACAGGGTCCCAACAACCTCTTTTCGGGATACCATGGGGAATCGCTGAGGCTGACTTTTGTGGAGTAGCAATTAGTTCTTATGCGTCTTCCAAATGAATTTGTCTCCTTCTGAGTTGCGACCTTCAATCGACTCAAGGAATTTTGTGGTTTAGTTGGAATTATATGTTGGGACAATGGCTTCGTGTATATATGGTAAATAAAAAGAGATACACTCTCTGAGCAATATACGTATGTGTGTTAGTGAAAAAGCAAAGTAGATATTTAATGAATTGAAATCTAGAAATCCATCAACCAGTTATGCTCCCAGTGAAAATGTTATTAATTCATGATGTTGGGATATATCCAACAATAAGTCACATTTTGGAACTTGAGAAAAAGGAGGGAAACACATTACACACACATGGTCTTCATGCTGTTAGAGAGCATCAGTGACTCCATGTAGAAATCCTTAAGCAAGTTCTCAGAGCTACCTGCTGAGTGTACGTGGGCTGTAAAATGCCTGAATATTTTGGAAATAAATTTAATTCTTTTTAATTCATATTCTTCTTGTATCGGAAAATGCCTCCTTTTAACTGCACTGGTTCAGTGAGTAATCTCTATGAGTTAAAACTTTTGTGTGCATACTTGGATATCAAAATAATCACATATGGCAAAATGTTGAACATCATAATTATATATTTGACAGTTGCCCAGATGTGCAAAAGCAGAGTATCTTAATGCTACTCTACTACTCCTTACCAGGCCAATTTACTGGTATTAACCCTCTCAGATCAGCCAGGTCTTACCCAAATTCCAGCACATGCATTCCTTGAACAGAGGCAACCATTATTCGCATTCCGTATTTCTCGTCTACAGTACGTCCTTGACTTACGTGGTTAATTCGTCCCAAAAATTTCTGCGTAAGTAGAAACCTGTGTAAGTTGAAACACAACAACTTACCTATCCATTTTTGAGCCATTAGCAGTTCCGCTTTTACTGCGATTGGCAGCAGTCGGCAACGATTAGAGAAAATGCCATCTTTTAAGAGGCTGTTAAGTTAACATAATACGACAATTCCGAGAGCCGAACCAAAATTTCCGAGAGTTACACAAATTCAATCTTTATTTCACTGGATATTTAAATCTAAAATAAGTACAAAAATGCGAAACATGAATAAATTGAAAATGTATTAAAATTATCATACTCATGTGAATGCCTATTCATAATTGGAAAAATTTTTAATAAATACGTGTATGCTCTTTAATTCTTTTCGACTTTTATCAAGTACCATTGTTCTGACTGTTAACTCATTAATCCCATAAGCACGTGCAATTTCAGCAAACTTTTCACGTTTTTCATGTGTCTTAATAATTTCCAGTTTCGTTTTTAATCTTATAGCCTGCCTTTTCTTTTTGCCACTCGTAGATATCTCACCATCTCTTGTTTCTCAGCCATTATGAGGGTTCGCATCCAAAGCAAACACAAAAGATGATTTTAATGATTTTATAAGAAAGTTTTCTCGAACATGGTAAATTACGATCCCAATGATCAAATCACAACGGAAACACAAGTTTGTCTGTCTGCTGCAGGAACGTGTTCTTTTTTTGCTGTGATGGACAACAGGCGTCATCTATGGAGTAGATAATTAACTACACGTCGACTTACGCGGGGAGGTCAAACTACGCCGAAAAAAGATGTTGATGCCGTGTAAGGCCAGCAACAGACTCACGTTTTCTTCCCGTTTATTTCGCCGCAACAGATATGTGGCGACAGCTAGTAAAAGGTCAAACACACAGATTCCTATGGAGCCGGCCATACTTGCGACCAGCAACAGATTTGAAAGCGCTGCATGTCGTGTTCATGGTAAGACACGACAAATAGCCGATATACCCTCCTCATACCAAGGACTGGTGGACGTGTTGCTGCTTATCGCACTGTGGTAGTAGAGTGGGCGTTCCGAACACCCGTAATTTGGCATCAACTCTTGTGCACTTGTCAATGAGTCGTGGGTCTTCGACCGGTGTATTTGCCAGGGCAACAGAAACGTGGAGAAAATGCAAGCATGTCACCGGCCTAACTGAAAATCCACGTAACTCCAGATCCGTGTAACTCAGATCCGCGTAAGTCTAGGACTTACTGTATTTAGGTAACTTTAGCACTTTTGTAAGTACAGATTTATGTAAGTTGAGGCTAACATTAATCGGGGACCTCCTGTACATTAAGCTCTTATTATTACAAGTGCTGGTTGAAGACATTCTTCATTTTATATCCTTAAAAAAAATCAGGTTATGGACTAATTAACTGACTAGACACAACATCATCTTTCATTTATCACCTATGAATGAGGCCATTGTTACCACTAAATCAATTCCAAACCAACCATTCCAACCCAACCATGCCACCCAAGGTGCATAGATTCGAGTGAAGGTTGTTACTTGTGGATCACTTTGTGCAGAAAATGAATGTCCATTCCTTTCTGCTCCATGAAATGCAGTATTAGAGATGATCAATGGCAATCCATCAAGAAGTTCTTTGAGACCCTTTGCTGTCCAATGAATGCATAAAAATACTAAATTAAACGAGGAAATATCTATTTCAATATTTTTTTGCGTTCTCAGGAATGCATTGCCAATTCATTTGGGAACTTTAAAAAGACTCATGCAATCGCAATGTGAGTTTCTGATTTTATGGCATTGTATTCATCAGGACATTCATTTAGTGAACCCATGATAATGTGAAGTATTTGTGAAGTGGAGGTCAGCTGGTAATAGTGCAAATTGAGGGTGTCCCTATTATCCCTCATGGTAACCATACTCATATTTATGTGGTAACACTGTTCAGGCAGTCCTCGACTTTTGTACACAATGTGTTCCTGACGTGTACGAAAGTCAAATGTACGAAAGTCGAACAATAGAGTACCTTACTAATTAGGGGTTACGTTCCCGGAGAGTTAAATATACATAGTAAAACCTCATATCAATTGTAAGGAAATTTTATTTTTAATGCAAAAGTTTAAAATACATTAATTATATTTAAAACAATACGTAATTACTTTAAAAACTACGCAGTCTTGATAAACGGTTCAAAAAGAATACCGTTGTGTACTGAGTAAACATACGCATTTCTAATTTTTCCCAAGCAGAAATTACCATTTCACTGATAACGTCCACTATCACTATAAAGACACAAAACAAGAAGCATCACGACATTTAATTTTTGGAACCTTAAACTCGATGTCATTTACTTTATTAAAATTAAAGAAACAACAAAATTTTGCAATTTCCTCAACTGGACAAAAGACAAACGAAAATAGAATGATGTTTCCTAGGTATATGCCATACACAACTTGGTGAATTTTGCATTGCACTTCCCAGCATTTCGTACATGGTCTATAATTTTATCTTTCCCCTTTACTATTGAACACACAGTTGAAAGGCAAGTTCAATGATTGTCTTGCAGCAAAAGATCCTCTCAGTTCAGCATCTCTAATAATTCCCAACTTTTGCTTGACAGTATTAAGTTTATGCAACCTACGTGTATTTTCGTTGGTCTCAGTCACATCATATTTACGTTTTCTACTCATTCTTATCATACGACATTAATTAAATTCAGTAAATAAACAAGTTATAGCAGTAGTATTTGGGTGCTTCGACGACTAAGGTCATTCACACTACAAGTTATACCTTGTTCTAAGTTAACACTGCCCATAGTCGCGTGTACTAGCGAGCGAGAACACCAGATGAAACAGTTGAATGCCGGGATGCGCCATGCACCGTCGCGGGAAATTCAAAAATATTGTTCGACGAATGTCCGAAAGTCCGAATTTGGTGTCCGAAAGTCAAGTAAAAGGTATCAATTTGGGGCGTACGAAAGTGCAAATAGGGTAGTTTCCTTCATCAAAGAAAACAGAATTCATTAATTGCGAATGGTGCCCCACCATAAACGTATTCATAACACGAAAATTATTTGGATTAATAAGTCTTAGTTTCCAAGAAAATTGAATCTTAATTTTAAGTTCATTTGAAAAGGCTCAGAAATGGTGGGACAGCGGTAGCTTTTATGATGACGTAACAGGTAGATAGTCAACATTGCAAGGTATATGGAATTATCATCGACTGTACTTACTATTGTATTTCAGAGTCCCTAAAATCTGGTGAACATGTATTAATATACCTCGATTGAAATGCTCTAAGTTCGGAAAGTCTCCTCCATTGAGCATGCCATTAAAAGACGTTTTCTAAGCTCCTACGCTCCCTGCTAGTACAGAGCTACCACAAAGGCGTTTTTCGTGGCAAGCGTCACATGCGCAGTGAAATGAATAACGAAACTGCGTACCTGTGACTTCGCGTTCTGTGGTGTTCTGGTTTAGTTGTTTACGTTTTGATCACTTTCGTTTTTACAAACATTTCCTTTATCTCATCTTCTATTCCTTTCATTTACCATTCTTATCATTCATACCTTGCATATTCCATTAGTTACCTTTCATTATCAGTTCTTTTTGCTGATATACAAAGCCACTAGGTTTCATGAGAACAAGTTCAGTGGCTTTACAAACTGGTTTTGTACGGACAATCTACTGAAAGTGGATGTGGCCATGGTGTTGGAGTTCTTTAGAGAAGATGTTCGGTTTAGTGCAGGTGAAATCAGAGGAGTAAAGCAAGGTACTCTCTTCTGACAGCTTTGAACCACAAAATTCCTCTCTTCTCGCTTAGTGGAACCACGACGTAAGCTTTCTTGCCATCGCTAATTGTTGTTGTGTGACACTGCAGCACAAAACAATTTTTATAAAGCAATGTTCTCGGAGGCATGTTACTGGTACTCCTTGGGGAATATGATGCTGATCAGCTGATGCAGTGAATCACGAGTTCCCATCAATGGTCTGTGATCACGGTGAGGGTTGATCAACGCATTTTAGTTGTTATAGTATTTGCTCCCATTTATAGTACTTTTCATTTCTTACTGACTAATTTTTTCTGAGCTTACATTGTAGGAAACAGTAGGTAACCGTTCTATAGTGAATTCTTGAGGTGTATCTCATATCTGTAGCCATTATTTTTTCCAACTGACCCCCTCGAACATTTTTGAAGCAAAATATGTTGCAGTGCATAATTAGGAATATTGGTAAACTATAGGTCAAACTTGTTTCTTTCAAAATTTGGGTCAAACTATTCGAGCAATTTCACATGTCTGCAGAAATATGTCAGGAACTAACATTTCTTTAGTCAGTAAGCTTCCATCTTCTGTAGTATGCTGTGCAGTGTAATTGTTAAGTAAAATTTATTCTCTTACACTCCACGTATAGTGAGCACAAAACCAGAGCAAAAATAATACTCATCATGTTACGGAATGGATTTCTAGTTTGGGAAATATTTCGAAATGAATACCAACAAAATGGTTTATTTCATGCTTTTCATACTAACTTTACCTAAAAAATAGGAGCTAGCACCATTAATTTGAGAATACATATATTATTATACGATTTTCATTCCCCATACCGTAACCATAAATATATTTCATTATTTTGATGAGGTTTCTCTATGCGAATAAAGCAAAAGCTAAATTAATAAATAATGCTCATTTCCCTTTTACACCAAGTTTACTTTTGTAAATGGTTTTTTTTCCCATCAATAAATTTATTATTACTATTGTTAAAGCTTTTTCGGCGGACGTCATCTGCAGATAAGCAGCTTACGGCGAACCACCTAGCGGCAGATAACGTAGTTGTGTACGTACATCTGACGTCACACGTAGGATTAACCAGCATGCAATAGTTTGCCGTCGCGTTTTCGCGCCGTTGAATTTTTTCATTTTTTAATTTATAAGGAAAAATACTTAACGCCATTTTTAAATCAAATGGCCTAAAATATGTACTCCAGGGGTTATAAACTTCAGATCTAGGCAATAAAAAAAATAGGAAACCACCCTAATGTATGAAAGTCGAGGACTGCCTGTACTTGTATCTCATTATCTGTTGTCACATATCATTCTTCCATCATGATGAATGAAATCTCATACCAAACTATAAACTTTGGTTCATAAAATCATGGAATTTTTAGCAGATTCAATGAATTGTATTCAGAGAAAATATCTTTTAAAAAGTATAGCCTACATTTCTTGGAGGGAATTTCATCGGAGTAATCCCAGGTGTAAATCTGGGCTTAACACAAACAGTTTCTCGGTATAAAAGGTTTTGTGTTGTTATCAACATCATTAGTTGTTGCCTGTTAATTATCCTGTTGATAGCACCTAGTTATAGAATTTTCTATTGCTCAGATCTCTCTGAGATGGACCTCACTGCCATTGGATCACAGGCAAACTTTGTGCATGATCAAGTCTGCTTTTTAATGAAACCTGGTTGCTTCTGAGTGCATATTTTGTGTTACCTATAAATTTTTGTTTTTTATTGTCGCAGATTCCAACATTATACCTTAAGACCCTGCCATTTATTGAATTTGTAATTGCTTAGGTCTGGCTGAAGTGGACCACATAGTCACTCGACCAGCTCCCCCACCCCCTCCGAGGCAGCAGACTCCGCCACCCCCTCCGTCTTCTAGTCCTCATCAGTTGCCCAGCTGGGATGGTCAGAGATTGCATGGCAATAGTCAGTCAAATCCCACCGATTCACCCTCCCCACCCATCCTGTACTCAAACGTGGTGTCGTCCAGTGGGGAGCGGCAGTATCCCCTGCTTGGCCCAGCTGTGTCGCGACCCAGTGCAATATCAGCCACCAGAGGGCTGGGCGAACGATCAGAGGAGCCCTCCACCAGCCGCAAGAAGAGCCAGTCACGAGGGGGGAGGGCAGAAGAGGCGACAGCTCCCTCAACGACGAGCATGCCTGTTAATTCTGGGAGTATGCCGAGGGGGATGCTTGGGCCGATTGGTAGGGCACCATCCAGACCTCGTTCCCAGGCTCCAAGTGCACCACCAGCAGCGCCAAGTCTGAGGCTGCCATCTGCTTGGAATCCATCCTCTTCTCATCAGAGGCCCCTTTCCTCCCAGGCTGTCTCACCGCCTGTTCAGACCCTGCAACCACCAGCTCATGATAATCACTTGTTTGGGGATGCCTTTGGGAAAACCCCACTGCAGCATGAATCTTATACTTCACCGGTAATTATTTGCTGCCGTACCAGCTTTCTAGCTCTAATTGCACGAGTACCTCAAAACCTAAGAAAAACTATGGCAATTTGTCTTTTATTATAAATCACAATTTTCTTTGAGTAGAAATATGTATTGATAAAATGGAGCAATAATTTCTTATCTTCTTTAATGATATATTATTTTTCTTTCATAGTCCTCTTTTTGATTCATTTTCGAGTACTTCATTATTAAAACCCTTTTTTATTCTGAAAATTCTTTTTTATTCATAATATCAATACCTGATCTGTCTTTAATCTCTTCACACTTTGCTTGTGATTTTCCTTATTTTTTAAAGGATGTGACTTATTATTTCCACTATTTGAAATTTTTATAAAAAGCTGTCAGGAATTTGGTTTGTATAGGTTCGTAAAATCATTTTTCAATATTATATCGGGTATTCCTTGATAGCCAAGTAGAATTCTTACTGGTACAAATAAGTCATGATGTTGGGTAGAATAATCCCATTAACCCTTCAATATTGAATGTTTTACTCAATGGACGGGTAGAGAATAGGCGTGGCACTTGTAACTCACCAGCTTGATGCCAGGTGTCTCTAGCGTTCATGTGGGATAAGTGCGATCCGCAAGATCCTTACCACGTTAAGTACGTGTTTACATTGCGGTCGTGTATACAAATATCGAGGCGAGATCAATTGGGTATTTTCCAAAATTTTAAATTTAAGTTTACGGATCTTTATATGTTACTTAAACTCGAACAAGCTTGCGGAGTGAAAGTAGTTTTAAAATTGATTCAATATTAATTGAGTTATTTAAGATTAAAATAGTCGAAATTTCAAATTTTTTTACGCCGCTGCGAAACGAAATCTGATTGGCTTGACGTCATTTTCGCTGAGCGATAGACGGATGTGAGGGAGAAAGAGAGTAACTGTAGATCTACCGTATATTTAAAGATTTTCATTAAAAACAAAGACTATGGCGTGCAATGGTTTTATTAAATCCACATAAGATAATTTACCCAAAGTGGATATGTTTATGGTAGGCGTTTTAATGAAGAAGGACGAGCGATTTAATGCTGCGGAAATTCGTTGAGCTTAAGTCCAAAAAATTTAAGCCTAACGTTTGCATTTAAAATCTTCATTACTGTTTTATATCATTTTTGATACATATAATTATGTATTTGGTGTATGAACTTGATTAATTGTTTTTCCAATACACTCATAATCATTATGATACTTCTTTCTTTATCGAAGTCCATATCAGTCCATGCAACAGTAAACAAACAGTATCTTAGTAACATATAAACATAACAGTACTTGCCAAATGTTTGTGCTGCCAATACTCGACACACCTAAAACGTTAATTTTTTATTTGCTAATTAGTGATTGTTTGTAGAGGAGGTTTCTAGAAGTGGCTTATCTGCTGTAGAAATGCCTAAAAATAGATTCTCATCTCCTAAATGTCTATTCAAAGTTTAATTTAAGTGTTGTTATAGTATAAAGCTTCTCGTGAGAGATATGGTGATAATGCTATAGGATACGTCCAAGTAAAGAGAGATGGACCACTGTGCACAGTCATTGCAGGAATATGTCCAGAACACAAAGTACAGAGTAAAGCATACATTTTTACGGGTGGACATTGAGGAATCCAAGGAAGAAATTTCAATCATTCAATGTCGTGATTGCGTGAATAAATTTCTCGTTGTGTGTTTCAACCGATGTATTCGTACATTGTGGTACAAAACACCATCTATATCCCTTACTAAGATGCCATTTAAAGGCATATCTAGAAACGCGAACACGTCAGAAACTAATTTCGCCGCATTTGTTTCCACCGTAAGCATAAGGAAACGCCTGGGTCTAAATGTAAACAGCGAAAATGACGTCACAGGCCATTCGGTTGTTTTCGGAGAGTGCTCGGGTGTTTCCGTAACCTTCTACTTTCTTTAGCTTTTAAAACCGAAATTCATACAATTTGATAAGAAATTTTTTAGCCAATGCAATAAGTTCAAGTAACTGAATCAGAATATCGATAGTTTGAAATACGTGGAAAATACCCAATTGAAGAATTAATTTAGAGAATATAGTGAGATCTCAAGAAACTTCATGGATGCCCGGCACATGTCGGGTAAGGGTAATGACAACATTGAATTTGCTTGATTCTGATGGTTAAACGTTTCGTCTGCTTGAGTTTTTCTTTCCGGGTAGTTGAATTATTTTACTCGTAAATGTCCTCAATGAAGGGTTTTTTTTGTAGAATGGAGGAAATCAGGCTAAGAGGATTGCAGTGATTGAAGAATGTAAGGAGTTTAAAAAACTTTGACATTAATTGCGGGTTCAAGTTCATCGGAGACATAGGAAGCGGGCGAATGCAAAGAGAAGGCTATAATCTCTTAGTGTCTTCTCAATATAAAGACTTATGGACTACTGAATTGGATAATAGAGATGTATATAACAAAGAGTACAGTTATCCTCGTTAGAGGAAGAGGAAAGCTGCCAGGCTGGTGTATTTCGTGGGGAAGAACACAGAAAATAGGTACCTACATTTGAAATAGCTTTATTTCTTAAGACTTAGCTTTTTAATGTCATTAGAAACTTCAGAATATCATTGCAATATATCGAAGTCTTAGTTAAAACACCATACCTACTTAGAGTTTCCTAATTTTTAGCTTGACCATTTTGCTTGACTAAAAAGTTGCTAAAATTCAACAATTAGTCCAAACCTGATTTATGACAGGGGTCATTGATATGCGTATGATATGAGGTAGTATCTTATAAGCCCTTATCTTTTAAGTGAAAATGGGTAGAAAAAAAGCAATACAGTAAAGTAAAATCGTGTAGGAACAAATATTTGAATCAGTACAATAGAAATGCTTCGTTCAGGCCTATCATTACTGGTAGGTAGAATACTCATGGTAATGATGCTATCATTAAACGAGAAACAAAATGATTAACGTGGGGCATCAGGAGCAACTTCTATTGCAAGTATTTTTAACCAATTATTTCTAAAAATGTCAATATTACTACTAATTGCCCGAAAATACCATTGGAATTTAAGTAGCATCAAGAGATTAACCTTTTGCACTCAGGTGTCGAGTGTGACTTGACACGTTAGCATTGGTCAGCATCAGGTTAGCAGTTGATAGCTAATGTAAACAATCCAAGTAAATGAGTTAATACATAAAGTAGAATGAGTTTTTCATTCTATTGCTGCAATTTCTGAAATCTGGAGTAATTAAAAATTAAATGCTGAGTAGACTACGGGAATTGAGAGATAAACACCGGAGTGTACATCCACAACAAGCCCTAGTCGCCTGGTGCATACGATTAGTATGCACCAGGCTACTTTTAACGATTTAGATTTCCTTGGGGGACTAAACATACTCGGAACTGTAGACTCTTTCAGGAACTTCCCTCCAGATATAACTAGCCTTTTAAGGGTAGAAAATGTCTGGAACAAACTCACATTTTCAGGGAAATCTTTGACTTTTTCTCGTCCTGGCGAATTGTAATCGCAAAAATAAAGTGTTGTCCTTCGGCATCTTGTGGAATGATACTCCCGGACTTTTCTAAGAACTATTGCAATGTGATACATACAATACAATATTGAACCATTTCAACGATACTGAAGACCGATATACTCAAATTCCACAGAGCAACCCACAACTGCCACCGCAATGCTGGCGTGGTCTATCCCACTACCCCTTCTATTTGTTTTGTCACGTGACCTTGTGACGTCATGCCTCTACCCGTCCATTCATTGTGGAGAATCTCTGTAACTGTTTGGTACTACACATTTACTGAACTTATTTCATATAGATAAGATAAATTAGGAGTGAAATATCAAAATGGGAACAGTTACTAAAGATAATGTATACTCTATCCTGGATAGCTGTTCTTATTCCTTTCATTTTATATGTGAAACTTTTTTAATTCCTGATTTTTCTCTTTTGATGCATAGGTCAACAATGTTGGCTATGTTGGAGACAGTTTGAGCTGCAATGCTGGGAGCAAAACTCCCATTGGCACTGTTGGTGGGACTGGTGTTTTATCAGGCAGGAGTGTGTGGGAGCAGCAGAGCATCATGAAGCTGTTGCAGGAAGAGCGTCGAAAGCGAGTCGAAGAACATCAGCGTATAAATATCTTGCGAGGTTTGTTCAGTTTTGTGATACAGTTAAATTCCAAATAACTAGTTAACCAGTTGATATACAGTAGAAACTCGAAATTACGAAGTCGACGGGACTGGAAAAATTGGCACTTCGTAATATCAAATTTCGAATGAACAAGTATCTTTCAAAAACATCACGATGAAGCTCTTTTTTTGGTTTCCTTAGATTAAGATGTACTCTCGCGACATACTTGCATGATTTACGAAGTTATAATTTATGAAAATATATTTAAATGTGTATTCATGCCCACGGGGTGCACTCACTGTCAGTTGAACACAACTTATTTGTCTGAGTTTGATTCTTCCTATTTTTGGGATTTCCACTGCGTCATTCCAGCTTTTCGCGGTGGAAATCCTGAAAATCAAGAGAATCAACCTCCTTCCAAGCCCCGCCGAAATTTACATCACTACAACTAACTTGTCGTTCTTTTTTCCAATGAATGATTAGACAATGAAGTGTCTTTGCACAATTTTCGTGCAGTGTGGACTAAGCCTATGAAGCTTCTTAGCGCATTTTTCTATATTATTTCCTAACTGGAGAACTCGTAACTTTAGCGTTAGCGATGTATAATCATCAATAATATTGATTTATAAATACATTAAGGAAGTGAGCGACTTGCGCGATCATTTGCACCGGATATTGAAGACAGTGAAAATAAGATTCTCTCGCGGATCCTATGCGATGGATTCATATTATGTATTTTGTACAAATACTGATATGCCCGTTAATCTCGCGAACTAACAATCTTTATTCTCTCTTGGATTCATCTTATTTGTGTGTGGTTATTTCCGATACGATGGAGCTTATAGAGGAGTCCAACTAAATATGTACCTCCTTTCAAAAGTAGATTGTACATACAAGCCACGCACTTCAACGAAGAAGGCGATATAACTCCTTTTACACTTTTCGGCTACTAACGATGCTATCACTGCAAATCAATAGTTTTCGTTTTCCACTCTACTATGCGAAAGCTTCATTTGTGGCTATATTCTGAGTTGGGTATTCTGAATACAATAAAGTTAAAAAACATAAATTAGACCCTATTTTTTAAAAATGACAATGAACCCTCAGATTTATTTTCAAGTATTCACTCTACACTGACTATATTAGCGAAATTTATCCTTCTTCATTAGCCTAATTTAACATTCTAATACATACAATTTCTTGTTGTGCTTAAAAAATACAAAATGTATGTACATAAACAACAAGGTATCTATTTATTTACATGATATGCTCTAAAACATTTTGATAGGCAAATATAAGGAGTTCCTTCGCAGGCAGGGCAAAAATATGTGGTGTCCTTTCGTATTCCCTTGGAAGCGCATTCTCTACACTTTTTCTGGCAAGCCCGTTTCTGTCCGGGCTTTTTTGGGATTTTATTAGGGAAGTGCTTTGAAAAATCTACGGTCCTGCGGAGTGGAGAGGGATTGGGAAGAAGTGAGGCTTTGTAAAATGGTAGAAGAAGAGATTTTATAACGGAAAATCTAAAGTCATGCAAGGACATTTTAGGATTATTTTTCAAGAAAAGAAAGTAACTATTGATTAGTGACAGGTGAAAAATGTGGATGCCTATTTTCTTGTACCATTTCAAAGTTTTTCTTTCGATGGGTTAATAAGCCATCATTTGATCAAAATGATCAATGCCCCCCATAGACTCGTTGTATTTTACAACGGCCTCCGGCTTAAATGTCTCACCACTACCATGCCGACGGGGAACACTGACCATGTCACTTCGAAATTGGGAGCTGATCATCAGTACATCCCTTTTGTCATTCCACCTCAAATCTATGCTCAATGCACTTGCACAACGCCACACTTGCGCAGTCCGAAATCTTCGCACAGTCGCGCAGCGAATACCAAAGCCACACGCTACACGATACGAAGAGGACACTGAACTTCAAACACGGTATGAACAGAATGCGGAGTGAAATACAACTGAGGCCAGAGAAGCAAGTGTGGGAGGTTTAGGCAAGGGTGGCACCCTAACCCTACCCTTAGGGTACCCCCTCCGATTTACAGTTACAAAGGAGGACAGGGTGTGGAAACTTCGGAGGGCAGAAAATCGGGAAATTGTGTATTTTGGAATCTCTGGTAGAACAATGGAAATACACATTTAACACTTTCGCGACAGGGACGGGAAAAATTTCTTTGTTTTGCCAGTACGGAGCCTTTACTATGCTGGGACCTTCTCAGGGACCTATTTCCCCAACTTGGGTCGGGGCCTAGAGGGGTGTTGAACCTTTTTCTCGACCACCGGGCGGAGATAATCTCCTCCCTTTTCCACTTGTGCTGACCATTACGGCATGCAGTCGCGGTCAACTATTTTTTTATGCAATGGTTTTTCTAAAAACATTGTTGCTACAGGCTCGATAATTTATTTATACTGAAATGAATTATTTTGGTTTTAAAATGCCTTTACAGCTTTTAAACGAAATTCTACCGTTATTATTAAGCTCTCCAGCGACAAAAATCATATCAATGGTTAAATAAATAATTTCGTCATTGTATTTCGCACTCGGAAATGATTTTTATGAGTATTAACATAAAAAAGTATCATAAATTTAAAATGTTCTTATTCAGGACATTGGCATCTTCAGTGCGCGAATCAAAGAATCGGTACTTAGAAATTTTCACCGTGTTAATTCATGAGATGTACGTTCTACGAAACTCTTGTTTTTGGAAATTTATGCACAGATCACATAAATCACGTACGTATATAAATATTATGTAAATATTTCGGTAATTCGGTATTATTTCCTCACATTTCTAGATATTTGTAATAAGTATGTACAAAAAAATTAAAATACTATAGTAAATAGAAAAATTTGTAGACGTGTCTCGAAATTTATAATTTTCCTTAGCATAATGAACAAAATAATCAACAAAGTAGGCGCAAAATAGGAATATATATGTTCAGAATGATATAAAGTTAAGACAAAGGATAATAAAATTGTAATTATTCTTAAAAGAATGTTGGATGCTCAATTCAAGAGAAAAAAATCAGAAAAATAAAAATTTTACAGGAAAAAATGTATAATAGTTATCTCAAAACGGCAAAAAGGACTACAAAGACCGGGTGCTATTTGATGGCTGAAAGGCAAGAGGGAGGCACTGAGAGATGGCTCAGCGAAACCCAAGGCCATTGAAAAAGAAGCGGAGCAAGACTTCAATTGACGTCCTCAGTCAGTCAATAGCATGGCGTAGGACGTCAATTGACATCCTCAGCGTTGAAAGGGTTAATTTATGAGATGTATGGTCTATGGAACTTATTTTTGGAAATTTATGCATAATTAGCATGCATAATTATCACTAAAAAAATCATCATCCTCGCTGTCACTTCTTGCCAGTATTTCCAGAATCGACTCGTCCCTCGTAACCTTTGACATGTTTTCAACAGTTGAAATCAGTCGTGTCCGGATATTTCTTTCAATGCCCTGTAGAGGACAGAGCACAGAGCAAGCACAGACCGGTAGTGAAACACTCCAAACGCATAAACCACGAAAGGAGAACTGAAGATAACTCAAAAGAATTCTTGCTAAGTATTTCGAGAAGGATTCATTGTCATTCTAAGAAAAAACTAATTATGATGAAGCATAATTTCTTTGGAAGTCCCCGTTGAAGAGGGGAACTGCTGGTAAAGAACATTTACCCATAAGCGTGAATACGACTGAAGAGAAAATATTCTCTTCTGAGAATAGTAAGATTGTCTGCATAGAAATATCTTAGAAGAAGCTTCAGCGATGCAAATTAACCCCCAACAGAGACTGCGTCCCGAGCATGCATTTGAGGATAAAATGAGATTTTCCTTGAAAACATTAACCTGGTATATGTGTTTCAAGAGAAACTTGGGCGGGGCATAGATAACATTACCCCCACTGGGAGCACTACCACGCAGCTCTCCCTCGAGAAAGGTTCTCTTTATTCATAAGATCAGGTGATAATAGCAAGAAAATACCAAAATAATTGAGCTGACCCCATTTCTCGGGCGATGGGCGGAGGAAACCTCGACCCTTCCTCGCATTGGCAGCTGCTCTCCCGGCATGTGTCCACGGTCAAATACTTTTTTGCTTCAATACATTTGCTAAATAAATATTTGTTGCATACTCGGGATATACAGGCTCAGAAGTCCATTTCTTACGTCTCGCTGAGCATATACATTTTTTTAACGTAACTGTACTGTGAATATTAACGGAATTGTGTTCGGAATGTAAAATTCCTCAAAAATTATTTGACAATTTTCTATTTCAAGGCAAAGGCCCAAAGAAATATGTTGTGTCTTATGATGAATTCCAAATTTTTAGGAAACTGGATCGGATAAGTGTTTCGCATCTACGCAACTGTACACAAATAATACAGTTAAAAAGGAAGCATTCTAGATGTGATGTTAGTACTAATTAACAGTTAAGACTAATAATTTAGTGAATAAATAAAAAAGTAGCTACACTAGCCATCGAAAACTCATAATAATAGAAAAAGCCTGAATATACATTCTTTATTACTGCTAATATGGTCTATTATTGTTATCTGTCCGTTGTACAGTATATTATCCTAAGTTTGTGTTCATGCTCTAATCTACCGTAGCACGATATATTGGGTTTCGTAAAATGTTTTATCTAGATATACGTTAAATTAGTACCCTGCAAGCCAAAACTGTTATTTTCAATTAAAAAACACCCGATTTTAGGAATAAGAAATTCTTCGAAGCGGATGTTATTCCTTCAACATTTGTGTACCTCGGGTTTCGAAGGACTGCCAGGAATCACTGTATTCTTTAGGCGGAAACCATCGACCAATGAAAGCATCTGAAATAGTCAGCTGTCATGATTAAATTAGAATGAGTAATTACAGGGAAAAATAAACATTGAAACTCACAAAAAATATGGCCGTCAACTCATATGATAAAATAACATTCAGTTGTTGAGCCAAAAAACATAATAACTCCCTTACTAAATAAAACCATGAAAAAAATCACTCACTAACCAACTAAATAACTAACAAAAATTAGTTCAGATATTCCTTTACACACAAACTAAGTTAAAAATAACGGTAGAGCTTCATTTAAAATTTGTAGTTGTAGAGCTAAACATAAGGAATGCATTTATAATGCTTAATTTGCCAATTACACTAAAACTTTTAAGTTTGTTATTCCACTGCACCAACAAGCAACTGAGCGTGGACCCCTGCTGTGAGTGGGGCGTGCACTGCGAGAAAGGGTCGAGGTAATCCTCTCCCGCGAACCAAGAAAGGGTACCTACGGCATCCCGAGAAGAAGTCCTTTATAACACACACCTTTTATGCTTGCTTAGGGCTAGCTTAGCGGCATGGCATTTTAACACGTCGCACGTTCGTTTGCGCAGAAAAATTTACGCCGTTTTAAAAAGTCGTTCGTTTGCTTGTGTAGAAAAATTTACGCCATGATAAAACATCGTTTGTAGTGAAAGGGTTAAACCACCTGCACCAAGGAGACTAGTAACTCGTTGATTAGTAGCCTTGTTGAAGAGTTTTTCTTTAGTCCAAGAAACAGAAAAAAATATTAATTACAGGGATGTAATTGAGGAATAGATGGGACCTGTTTTACATTGTAGGGGGGGATTAAATAAGATCCCCGAATATGTTTGCAACTCGAGATTCGGTGTCTGTACGAAGCTACATGCGTCCAAAGTTGGCCAAAACACGTTTTTTTTACTCTACAAGCCAATATTTGATTTTCAGAGAATTTAAAGCATAAGATACCTGAAGATAATTCAAAAACCATTAATTTGATCCGTGATAAGTTCAATTTGATTAATTTGTTTTTACAAAATTAACAAAAAACCGTCCAAAACGACCATTTAAAAAAAATAAATTATTTATCACAATGGAAATGTTTACATTAATTGATCATCTTGAAAGGAAAATTTTCCAATTCCAAATCGATCAAGAGTTAATAAAAGTAAATCGGTGAATTTGTTGTTGAGATATGTTAATTGGTTTATCCCAAGATGCTAAATATTGAAAGCCATAACTATTTTGTTTACTAACTTTTCGAGTCAATTCAAAATGGATTCTCTTCTGGAAGAGTTATATTTTCAATTGTTAATAAAAGTCAATGAAAAAATTAAATATTAACTTCTTATTTATAGTTTTAAAATAGGGGGTAAATTTTTATCAACATTTAGAGCCACAGCATCGCTAGTACATCGTACGAGTTTCTAACATTGAAAGCTGGCTTAAAAAAAGTGCCCTACGATCCATAGGGCCCTTTCCAATTTTTTTTTTTTTAATTCGCAGCCACTTTGTTTATAACAATTAAGAAACGAATCCAACGGCATTAGATATTCATAGACTTATACATATGTATTTTCAAAATACATAATTTGTTTTTCTAAAAAGAGCTTTTTAGTTACTTAAAATAGCATATAAAGTGGAGCATACTCAGAGCAACCATAGCAGGAGTGGTGGTGGGGATCAGTGGGAATAGCCGACGAGAGACTCGCTCGCGAGACAAAAACTGAAAACGCAAATGCCGGTGGTGCATGGAAAATTCGCCACATCTCTGTGGAAACTCAACCGTTTTCTACGTTTTATCAATTCTGGGGTGGCTTGAAAAGTAATTAACTACCACATTATTGGTTTCTAATAATAATGCGTATTTATATGCTTTTTTATAAGCATTTTCAAGTTTTTCAGTTTTGCTTACACAAATTAAGTACTAGCTTTTATAAATATTACTAATATTTACTGTGAACATCGATTTTTTTCATATTTAGTTGATCTGCAGTTATAGGAAAATAAACTGCAGGTACGCACATGAATTTTCGTATGCCGCGCAGTTTGATACTCAATTTTTCTCCATATACTGCACCACTCTCCCGGAAAATTTTCGACGATTTCAATTGCATTTCACGCCATAGCATCATCAGGTAAAAACTGCTAACATGGAAAAATCAGGTGCATAACCATTGTGGGCTTACATTTGTATATATTATCATGAACATACTACATCTTCATGTTAAGTTGTATAATATCTATGTACATCTTCAAGCGAAACCTTGAGCACCGTCGACCCAGTGAAAAATAATATATAGTGGAGATAATGATCATTGATGTTTTTGGGAAATCATTTACCTACACGACCATGAAAAAACATTAAAACGGGCAAAAAAGCTCTTGTGGGCAAAAAGTTAATGATGTAGAATGTGGAAAAATGCAGAAAGGTTAAGTGAAGGTAATTTTACATTGTTTTATGTATGGAATGAATCACGACCTCAAAAAATAACTGTTAAATTCAAAGACAATAATTCCGGATCCGATGGTAATAATCTCTGTAGCTGACGCACATACATATGGGTTATATATTTAAGCTTGCCGGACAATTATTATGGTGTGCACTCCTCAAGCATGAGGAGTGTATTTTATCCATGTAGCCCATTGTGAGGCTTTAATCTTTAATCAAATCAATATGGGGAAGTGGATTATAATTATCAAAGAACCACCCAAAAGGTCTCATTTATACTTCATCTTGTAACGAAAGCATCTAGTTTCCATGAGATTATTTGTTCCTTCAATTTATTCCTTCAAGACTCACACAACCGGGCATAATCACAGAAAGTAATGCCTGTGTTCGGCAAAGTTTCTCTGCATTCCCAAAATCCATCAACTGTCATTATTATCCATTTTTCTCAGAACTACTGGCCAATTAGTCGTGTAATTTTTTAATGCTTTTCTTTCTTCAAACATGAAAATAGTGCCTCCCCTCCCTTCCCCATCTTCTACCTGCTTCCTCCCTCACAAATCTTGCAGCTGATATTTGTCCTAAAATGGGAGGGTCTTATATTTAAACTTTTGTTGGTACTCTTATCTCTCTTTCTGCTTAATTAATATATTTTGTTTGATCTGGATTCAATTGGTTAAGTTTGATTAGTTTGAATTTCGTTGGCCTCTGTGGCGGCGGGGTAACGTCCTCGCCTGCTAACCCAAAGGTCGCGGGTTCGAATCCCGCCTGGGGAGGATTTTTCACTTCCCAGGACATGGTTGTTTGTGCTTGTTGATTGTTAAAATACCCTGATGTAAAGGCCAATATGTGCTGTTTTCGGTGGTAATATATAATAAAATAAAAATAAAATAAATTGATTTATGAAAATTTTGGCCAGATTTGATTCTGTGGGAAGCATTTCATTCAGATTAAAAATTATTATTCCTGGTTCTCTAAGCTTGAGACCGACTACATTATATTTCTGATTTTCTGCTTGTTTTTCTTTCTAGACAATTGGCCTGGATTTGACTCTGATTCTACAGTCACAAGCCCATCTTCGGTGGCTGAGTCATTGTGGGATCCCTTGTACTCTCCGCCAGTCATCCAGAGTGGATTGGAAAAAGAGGGTGACCAGCACTTGCAGAAGGTTGACCTATCATCTTCAAGCGATGCAAGTGCAGAGAGTCCTTGGTCATCGCTGGTGAATCACAGGGTATGGTCATCAAGTGTGTGGACTCCATCCGAGGGTCCAGTGACGCACACGTCATCACCTTCGTCAGATGTGCCCACACAGAGTCATCTTAGCCTCCACCCTCCAGGGCTGTCTCCCATGGTTCCACAGTCAGTCTCGAGTCCTCCTGGTCTCTCTCTGCCGAGCTTGCCACCGGTGACTCCACTCACTTCCTCAACTGGGTTCGAGTCCATTTCCCGTTTGATATCGGGTGGAAGTCACTCACCCTCGCAGGAAGCACCCTTGGAGGTAAGTTGATCTGGTTGTTTAAATCATTATATAAGTATTGTATTTTCCTGCTTATAAGATGCATGGATAAGTGCATCCTAGTTTTGGCAGTAGAATTCAGGAATTATAAATACCATATACATATACAGTGGTACCTCGAGATATGAGTGCCCTAACATACGAGATATTTGAGATACGAGCCGTCGGGCGAGCGAAGTTTTGCTTTGAAATACGAGCAAAATTTGAGATACGAGGAACGGCCGGCTGCACTCGACCTCGAACGACAGTTGACTGTATCTCGCATTATCCCACGCATCCCCCAGTGTTTTTGTTTACCTCGCTATCGAAGCATCTTTGATAAGTTTTTCTAGGGCTTTGTGCTTTTTGTGCATTTACATACTTTATCACATTTCTTTTTATAACCATGGGTCCGAAGAAAGTGAGTGGAAAGGTCAGTGCTCAGAAGAAGATGATGTCTATTGAATTAAAGCGTGAAATCATAGAAAAAAATGAGCAAGGTGTGCGAGTAGCTGACTTGGCGAGGTAGTACAGGCGTAGTACTTCAACAATATGTACTGTGATTAAACAGAAGGAGTCGATAAAGGGTATAACGCCAGCTAAGGGCGTTACAATAATTTCTAAGCTCCGTAACTCTTTCCATGAAAAGATGGAGAAACTGCTGATGGTTTGGGTGATGGAGAAGCAGCTTATAGGCGATACCTTAACATAGGGCATCATATGCGAGAAGGCAAGAGGGATTTACGGTGATTTGCTGAATCAGACCCCGCGCACTTCCACGGGCGAGGCATCGGAAGACTCGTTTAAAG
Source organism: Pyrrhosoma nymphula (assembly GCA_963573305.1). Classification (NCBI taxonomy): domain Eukaryota; kingdom Metazoa; phylum Arthropoda; class Insecta; order Odonata; family Coenagrionidae; genus Pyrrhosoma; species Pyrrhosoma nymphula. Next base: position 89,050,677 of record OY754334.1, on the reverse strand, counting down.
CCAGTCGAGGCTGGTTTGACAACTTTAGGCAAAGGACCAGCATTCACTCCGTTGTCAGGCATGGTGAGGCAGCAAGTTCGGATGTGAAGGCAGCTGAGGATTATCTCAAAACCTTTTTCCGAACTGATAGAAGCCAAAGGATACATCCCCCAGCAAGTCTTCAACTGTGACGAGACAGGGCTTTTCTGGAAGAAGATGCCGAATAGGACTTACATAACGGCAGAGGAGAAGATGATGCCAGGCCACAAACCCATGAAGGATAGACTAACTCTCGCACTGTGCGCCAATGCGAGTGGCGACTGCAAGATCAAGCCTCTGCTCGTATACCATTCGGAAAACCGAAGATCCTTTAAGTCACATAAGATTTTAAAAGAAAAACTGCAAGTTATGTGGAGGGCAAACCCGAAGGCATGGGTCACTAGGCAGTTCTTTGTGCAGTGGGTAAACCTGGTTTTTAGCCCTTCTGTTAAGAAATATCTACAGGAAAACAACCTATGCATGCAAGCCCTCCTCGTCGTCGACAATGCTCCTGCTCACCCACCGAACCTCGAAGATGACATCCTTGAAGAGTTCAAGTTTATTAAGATTCTCTACCTACCACCCAACAACACTCCTATCCTGCAGCCCATGGATCAGCAGGTGATTTCTAATTTTAAAAAGCTGTACACTAAGCACCTGTTCCGGCGCTGCTTTGAGGTGACAGAGAACACAAACCTCACCCTACGAGAGTACTGGAAGGACCACTTTAACATCATGATATGCCTCAGAATTATTGATCAGGCCTGGCTGGGTGTTACAACGAGGACCTTGACCTCTGCATGGAAGAAGCTGTGGCCTGAGGCTGTACCCGAAAGGACCTTCGAAGGATTCGAACCCGAAGTGCCAGTGGAGGAGGAGATTGTGTCTCTGGGAAAATCCATGGGCCTGGTGGTGGATGAGAGAGACGTGAACGAGCTCATCGAGGAGCACTCTCAGGAACTGACGACCGAGGAGTTACAAGAGTTACAGTCGCAGCAGCATACAGAGGTTATGCAAGAAATTGGTTTCGAGGAGGAGCCAGAAATGGAGGAGGTTATCTCTACAAGTGAAATGAAGGAGATCTTGGGAATGTGGGAGAGAGTTTCACAGTTCGTGGAAAAGAATCACCCCGAAAAAATTGCAACTGGTCGTGCATCGGAGCTATTTAATGACACTTGCCTGACTCATTTCCGCAACATTCTGAAAGGGAGGAAGAAACAAACCTCCTTGGACAGGTTTTTTTTGAATCCGGCGAAAAAGGCAAAGACCAATGAAGAAAAAAGCGGTGACTAAAATTAAGCATACAGTAACATTTAAGTTGAGTGTAAGTTGCATTTAAGTGACCAAAATACAAATACACTTTATAAAACCAGTTTTTTTCTTTGCATTCTCTTTTATTATGTTTTTATACACTATTTGTCATTCATAAATACATTTTTCTTATTCAAAAACAAGAACAACTGGGTGGCATTTTGGGGACTGGAATGGATTAATGGCATTTCAATTAATTTCAATGGGGAAAATTGCTTTGAGATGCGAGCAAATTGACATACGAGCAAGGTTACGGAACGAATTAAACTCGTATCTCGAGGTATCACTGTACTTGAGTGTAAGTAGAAAAATTTAATAGTGTTCTCAGCCCCTGAAAATCTAACTTCGACTTATTCTCAAGTCGCAAGCACATCTAAGTTGATTCAGTTAGCTCAGCAGTTTTTTTTTCTCGTTGTGATGGAAGAAAAACGTAATTTGGCCGAATATGTGTCGAGTTGGCTGTGATTGGTGAAAGATGTGGCCAATAAAGCTATATAATAATAATGTGGGCTCCTGAATCCTGGCAAACTGCCTGCCTGCCTAGCAATGCAAGGTTTTATTGCTTTCGTTAAATAACTGCACAGATTTTTTTCTTTCTATCATTCACGCTTCATTGTTCCAAACATAGCCGCTGTGACTCATCAGAATTCACCAAACATGCCACAGACGGAGAGTAGGGAAACTAACAACAGAGGCATATACTGCTGCTGGCCATTGCTATCAGTTTATTTGTTCTATGCAAGTGAAAAGATTTAAGTTGTTCAGTGCATAGTGAAAGCTAAAATTAAGTGTTGGTTTATGGGAGAAAAACTCGAGATAATGAACACAGCACCTTCTCTTAGGTCCCATGAAGCTGGTTTTAAGTCAAGACTTTTTAACAAGAGTGATTGAATACACTGAAGTGAATGCCAACTAAATTGATGCAGAAGTATAACGTGAACGAAAAACTTATACATTATTGGAGAAAAACAAAAGAACTATCGAAGGTATGCCCAAATCAAAACAAGTGCGTCGTGGAGTCACTTTATCGTTCCTGGTGAGGGCAAAAGAAGTGCTAAAAGACGGGGTGATTTCTCAGCATAAGGAGGGCTATGTCGTCACCAGGGGTTGCATCAGACCTTGTGCTCTTCAACTTAAAAGAATAAAAAATACAGAGAAATTCCAGGTATGAAAGCTTTCATAGCATCCTCAGGTTAGTGCTCGAAGTTATGGACTGGCATTCATTGGTACTATGCCAGTGACCTAAGATCGTCCAAAAACCTAAGATTGAACCTTTTTATTGCTTCATCTCTGAGCACCGGAAAATGCATCGGTATGAGCTGCCACAAATTGGGAGCATTGATGAAATCCCAGTGATGTTTGATATGCCACCAAATCAAACTATAGATATTTGAGGCTCTAAAAATGTCACCATTAAGACTACGGGCATGAAAAATCAATATTTACCATAGTTTTAGCATGCTTGGGGATGGAACAAAATTAAAGCCTGTTATTATGGTGTGATTTTTGAGAGTAAGTTTGTTTTCAATATACACATTAGCACTGCAACTTCTAAAGCACTTAAAGTACTGGGATTCTTAAAAAGATCCACCAAAGAATTTACTAATATTGAGTCTATTATAAGTCTGTATAAATCGTTGGTTTTACCAAATTTACTATATGGTGCTATTATTTGGTCACCTCATTATGATGTTTACATCAAGAAGCTGGAATCGGTCCAGCATAAATTTATAAGGTACTTAGCGTTTAAACAGGGTTCTCCTAAGGGCTTCACCTACAACTACACTGAGTTGGCTCGATCATTTAGTTTGGGTTCTATTAAATCTCTGCACATAAGGGATGATCTTTGTTTTGTTAAAAGAGTTAAGTTAGGTTTAATTTCTTGTTAGGATGTAGTAGATCTCTTTAGATCAAGAGAACTACCATATCCTTTTCGAGCATCTCGTGAGCTTGTGGAGGTGAGCTCCACTAGAAATTATGTGCATTATGCTGCCGTTAATAGATTAAGGCGTAAGTGGAATATGTTACCAACTGAACTCAGGCAATCTGATACGCTCTTCAGCTTTAAGAGAAATATTGCTAATCTCATTATGAGATATCACTAAGTTTTCTCATACTAATACGTTAAATTATTGTAATTTATCGGTTTATCTTTAACTCTTTATACTATTCTGTAAAAAAATTATTGTAACAAAAGGGCTTTGCCCGTTGATCTTTTCAATAAATAAATAAATTATTTTCAACACTCTACCAAAAAATATTAAATTTGTGCCAGGTGTCATTGAATACACCCACAGAAAAGGCTGGATGGACGAAGCAGGGACCCAGCAATGATTGCATCAGATCTGGAGTACACACCCCAGATCTATGATAGGCAAATGGTCAAATTGCATGTTTGGGACGTGATGGAGTCAGTTAAAAAAATTTGCAAAGGGCTTTATTCCAGGAGGTTTGACATTGATGTTGCAGTCATTAGATGCCTGCCTTAATTAGCCATTCAAGGATCGACTGGGAAGAAGTGGATTGAGTGAATGACGTCTGGTTCAGCTTTGATCACAATAGGAGGACATTGGATGAAACTGGACTTAAAAATAATTTTCAAATGGGTGAAAGAAGGAAGGATTCCATACCTCAAGGCATGGTGAAAGTTCTTAAAATGTGGGATCGCCCTAGCAATGGACAGTTAAAAAGATTATGTCCTCTATGAGGAAGAATATTTAACAGCCTCATCCTGCATCGGGGATGACAAAAGTGATAGTAGTGACAACTACATATATGGCAGATCTTGAAATTACATCAGAGCTTCTCAGTGAACTCTACGTGGAATTCGGCGATGCCTCTGATTATGGAACTGGTTTCAAAGGATTTAAATAAACGTCGTGACTCAAAGTCCTTGAAATATCCGTCATGATTATTTTTCTTATCTTTCCAAATTATGTTATTGACATGGATCTTTTTTTGTTTGGATCTGAATCGATTATTTTTTTGCTGAGGAGGAAGTAATGCTTGTTTTTTCACTTTGACTTACACTGGTGAGGAATTTATTCAATATTTTTGGCTGAAAACATGTTCTTCAACTTATACTCAAAGATATATGTTAACCTATCTACATATTACCCTTGCATATTATTTGTGATGAAACAAAGAAGCAATCTTTTACTAAATACCAAAGCATGTACGGTGACATATTATTTTTATGTCCCATTGTTAGATTTGTGTCACGCAAATTTCAGCAAGAATGTCTTTTAGGCAAAACCAGATCATGACATTGATCATATAAGATGCAAGATGGTTTTCATCGGGAGGAAGAAAGCATCCTATAAGTTGGAAAGCACAATATCTTTTTTGGAAGCAGAAACATTACCTTATAATTGTGCCCCTCAGACTTCTGAAGGCAACTTTTATAGTTCTTCATGGCCCTTGACCTTATTCTGAAACTCGTATGGCCGGGCCGTAATTGAAAATCGATCATGTTATTTATTCCCTGGACATTATTTAGGCCTTGTTCATTGGAATACCCCTGTATGTGCCTTGTTTTTGAAATGGCCTTTTTCTACATCAACTGATTGAAATTTTGATTATGAAATAATTGTCAATTGATCAAGTGTTTTTGCCATTAGCTATAAAATTCTGCTGAGTTTTTTCTTATAATGTTCTGGGGAGGTTACAGAACTGGGTAATGAAGGAAATCCTTAGGAAATGTGAATCTTTATAACCAAAATCTTAGCAAAAGAAGTCTGGAGGATTAATAATTCGTAGTTTCTGTTACCAGGTCATACTTCCTTGTGATTGCTTTAAAATTTTACTGAATCACTCCTTAGTGAATTCTTTATCTAAGGCGTTTTTGTCTTTAAAGGCTGCTTATTTATCGATGTTCTCTCTTTTGAATTTCAGAGGGCTATGGAGTTTGATCCATTTCGTTCGCTGGGTGACATATGGTCTCCGAGGTCGAGGGATTCTTGGTCTCACAGTAATAACAGCAACAGCAAACAGGAGTGAATTCTCCCAGTCATTGGGAAGCAAATCTTATCTTTTGGAAACCTTATATTCTATCCTGTCTGCTTGAGTTATCTGAAACCTCAAACCTCTTTAACTCATGTATAGTACAATCAACTGCGTCCAGTCTGCAAAGATGAGTTTTTTAAGAACATTTTTATGTCCACGTTTATATTTTTTAATGCATACAAGCTCACTTTAGTTTTTAACTCACGACAATGCGGGAGATGCGACCCTTTATTTATAAAAAACAAAAGTTTGCGAATTAAGAAAAATAGTTTTGTTGCCAGTGGTGGCAATATATATATTTTTTTCCTTGGACAAGTGGTGAATTACATATATCCTATGTATTTATTGCTGGTTTATGTTTGAGGATTTTTAGAGGGAATTATTTTTGTAGACTAGCGCAAGTTGCATTGACATCACTTATTTTCTTGCATCTCTGGCGCTATATTTGCTGCAACGTTTGGATACATTTTTTTGAGAGGCTATTTTGAGTTGAGGTAGTAACACATTATTTTTGGGGAAAGAAATAGAAGACCTTTTGAGTTTATTTTTTTATAGAAACTCGTTCCCTCCCAGAAGCAGTGCCCTCTTAAGCAGTTGGAGGGCTGTTCATGATTTATTTGCTGGGTAAGCCATTCTCATAGCTTGGCAAGCAGAAAATTGTACTTCATTATTTTATTCACCCTATTGGGTGTTCATACTGCGGAGTATTTTTTTGCTAGTTTTTTAAAGTTGCCACAATTTGTTGGCAAGTTTAAATAGTCATTCGTATATGTTTATATATTTTGGGACTGACAGGAAGTCTTCTTGCTACAGTTTTAAGAAGAAAAGATGAAAAAAGATTTGTTGGTCCCTTTGAGACTGACAGCAATGTTTGGAGAACAAGAAATGTTGTGCCATTGCTTGTATGTTTTTGGACCCAAGTGTGGGTAAGAGATACTCCCACGGTTGTCTCATTTTTTTAATTTATTTTTTTCCATTTTTCATCAGAAAAAGTTGTTGGGTTGTGTGTATTTTTTGTTTGCACGTCGACAAAAAGCTGCAGAAAGTATGCATGCCATCCTCAAGCAACCAAAGATTACTGTTCTTCCCATCCGTCTTGCCCCTCCCCCCCCTCTCTGTTCCCCATGTGAATTGACCATAGCTGTGGTTGTGAAGGTATGGGGTCGCTTCTCTGACAGACCACTTTCCATGTCTCGCCTGACAATTGCAAGTCCAACGGATGGCCATTCCCTTCATCGATGGATATTGTGTTTAAAAACATACCTGCTCCTACGAAGAGGAGTAAAAAAACTCGTGAAAAATAAAATTTTTCAGCATTCAAATTGGTGTCATGCATTTATTTAATAAATATCCTTGAAGTATCCCTTAATAAAGCATCTAATTATATTGTGACCAGGAGGGAAAGTCTGTAACTTTTGTCAACCATTGACTGAATTGTCTATGCTGCAGTATGTAGAGTCTCATTTTTCTTGACAGTGCATATTTTTGGTGATGTTGACTATGAAATAGGAGACAATGGGTGCTTATTTTATGTATAACTGCTTATCCAATTCTGAAAATTGCCAACTGTCAATAAAAATTAGCATAAAAGTGCATGTTAGATGCACAGAGACCTTATGCTCTAGTGGTGCTAGTTTTCACTCTAGGATCACAAAACATTTATGGTCTCACACTGGGCTCACATTTCAGCTGAGAAAATGTGATAAATTTCAATACTCACTGTTCGAAGAAATTCTAAAATTGCGAGGTGAGCTCAGTGGCAGCCACCATGTTGTCACAAATGAGGTTTATAGACTCACCAATGTTGATTTAGGGTGAAAGGTGGACAATTGACGTTTATTGAGGGGTAACAAAAGTTACAGAGTTGCCCCAGGTAAGGCTATTTGCCGATGTGAGTAAAATGCACAGTTTATGTGGCCTTGTTTGTTTTACTTAATTTGAGATGACAAGAGGGAATAGGTATTAGGTGTGAGAGGGAAGAGTTTAATATTGCTTCATAAAGTAAGGGAATCTCTTTATTTGTTTGGCACCGGATCACATAACAGTATGTATGGGTGATCAAGTCATAATTTTTATTAAAAACATTTTAGAAATAGGAAAATTTGGCAACATAATATTGTTTTTGTGGTTTAGCCTCCCTTCAAAAAGATAAGGGAAGGCTAACATAATTTGAGTAGGGCTTTTACACTTGGTGTCAGAAATAATCACTCAAGAGATCGGAGAACAAAATGATCTACATCTACATACTACCCCGCAAGCCGCCTCAATAGGCGTGTGGCGGGGGGTGTTAGGACACCAGCCGTTTACATATAAAAAGGAAACGCTCTATGAAATTACGCCTTGCATTTATTAAAGTCCCTTATTGTTTGGGGGAAAAACGAATTCCCATACCTATCCGTTTGGCAAAATATCTCTCTTAATTTATCGTTTCTGTCGGACCTGGAAATATAGTGGGGTTCTAATATGATGTTCTCCGTGTCGCTCTGAAAGATATCTATTCTCAATTGCTCAAGTAATCTAAGCCTAGCGCGCAGCCTCCGAGTCTCTAGCGGCTCCCAGCCTAATTCGTTTAACATCTGCGTAACGCTGTCTGTACGCCCGTAGCAGTTTTTGACGAATCGCGCAGCTTTCCTTTGTATTTTATTAAGTTCCCGAATTAATTCTTTCTGCACCGGATCCCATATGCTTGCTGCATATTCAAGGTGTGGCTGGACGAGTGCGAAATAGCACCTCTCTTTTACTTTTTCATCTGAGAATCTTCCCACAATACGCTTGACGAATCCTAGCTTCTTCAGAGCTCTGCCACAAATATTTCTTATATGTGTTCCCCACGATAGGTTTGAGGTTATCGTAACTCCCAGATACTTAACTTCATCTGTCGCCTTTATCTTAACGCCATCCACAGCATATACACGGGGATAGTTGGACGACCTCCGCAAGAAATGTACCGCCGCACATTTGCTCAGATTAAGTTCGAGTCCCCACTCTTGGCTCCACACATGAACGTTGTTTAAATCCGATGATAGAATTTCAAAGTCAGAGTGATCATTAATTTCGCGATAGATGACAGCGTCGTCAGCAAATAAACGTATTTTACTGCTAATTCGAGAGCATAGATCATTTATGTATATAATGAACAAAAGGGGGCCGATTACGCTTCCTTGTGGGACACCTGATGTCACTTCAACTGCATCAGAGCTAATTCCGTCAAGAACTACTTTTTGCTTACGATCACTCAGAAAGTCGCGTATCCAGTTTACTACTGTTTCGTTTAGGCCGCATGACTGTAATTTGTATAAAAGTTTGTTGTGAGGTACCGTGTCGAAAGCTTTCTTAAAATCTAGGAATAATGCGTCCACTTGTGTTTTCGATTCACCAGATTTGAGAACGTCATGAAGAAAGAGCGCAAGCTGTGTTTCACATGATCTACCTTTCCGAAAGCCGTGCTGACAGCCATGAAGGAAGTTACGACTGTCCAGGAACGTCATGATATTGCTAACGACGATATGTTCGAGTATCTTGCCTATAATAGACGTTAATGAAATTGGTCGATAGTTCCCTGGGTCATGTCTGTTTCCCTTTTTGAATATCGGTGTAACGTTTGCAATTTTCCAGTCTATTGGTATCTTTCCTTCAGACAATGACTTCTTGAATATTATGTCTAAGAACGGTGCGATCTGTGGCACTAATTCCTTGAGGACACGCGCGGGTATTCCCTCCGGACCCGGAGATTTACTATTTTTGATCGACTGTAGCTGTTTAGTTATCCCATCACATTGAATAGTGATTTCTTTCATCGGTTCCTCAATGAATGAAATGAGCATATGTAACGAAAAAGGAAAAATAAGTACATTTACTATTGTCCAGAAGGAGTGTCACTGACGTCTTAAGAAAGGATGATCCTGTAGATCATGGTATGGATGCATGGAACAAAAATTTCAGGTGTGTGGGCTGCTTTGTTCACTTATTTCAAGTAATAACTACATTTGGAGAATCTACTGGGGTCAATCCATTTAAAGTGGTCCAAGGGTGGTGGTTGCTTCACTAATTTAAAAACAAATTGAAATTTTCCGGGTTGTTGCCCTCATGCCCTAAGACATGAAAACTTTATTTTTTTTTTCAAAATTTTATCTCAAGCTGTTTACCTTGGGCAGCCCTTTGTATAATGTTGAGCAAGCCCATTTTTGCATTTTTAAAGTTTTATGTAAACTATTTAATTTAATTATAAAAGTATTTATCCTAGAAGGATGAGACAAAAAGCATTTTGTTTGTAATTTCTCAAGGTAAAAATTAGTCTGGTGGTTTGTTAACCTATCACTATCCTTTCTAAGGTAAAACTACTAGCAAAGTTAAAAATAAGTTATGAGTGAAATTTCAGTTTGAAATTTTTTTTCTAATAGTAGGAGTGGAATATACTGTTTGAATTATTTTTTATTTGTATAAGTTAGTAGGTTTATCATAAAAAATATTAATACTGATACACTTACCCTTAAATTTAAAAAAAGTCCCTTAAATAAATTTTTCTAAGCCTGGCTTTGAATAACTCTGATGGTGTTGGAGATAAAAATCTCAAATTAGCACAACTTACAGTCTTTTTATATATATATACATGACAAATATAAAATTATGTTGTGTATTCTACTAATAACAAAGTTACAACCAAACAATATACTGAGGATGTTAAGGAGAGATTCCTTGGGGTGTGGTTTGTGCGGGATTGAGTACTGGCCCATGGTACTGGCTCTCCAATCTAATGGCCCTGGTTCAAATACTGATTGTGGCAGCAATTTTTTCAAGAGGAGCCACATCCCTAATAGGATGCCATGTTGAGAGCACTTCATGTGTTGTACGCCATCGAGACTCCTTATTGCCTTTTTTAAGAGTACGCTAATTCCAAGATTGAGTTCCTCTCCATCCTTCCTCAGTGTACAATGTATGTACTTCTTCCTTTGACTTCCTATCCACCCATCCATCATGGTGCAAATGATATAGTTGATGGTAGCCTCCCCTATCACCAACCATCTACATTAATAATTATTACATTTATTCACAATAATACGGTACACTTTCGGTCTGCATGCTTTATTGTGTTGAACCATTAAGACAAATCAACGTTGGTTTGGTTTAAGTTGATAGGCTTTGAGGAAAAGAGTGATTGGTTGTTGGGAGGTCGAGCGGGGATGGTGCCAGATGAGGAAATTCAAGGGGAAGTGTAGAACCATCAGTGAATTAGAGGTGGAATGGTTTCTCTGGGTGTGTTTAAAGCTGGATTGGAGCAGAGGTCATTCATGAGGGCAAATGATGCATTTTGTGGGATGGCAGGGCTTGGGTAAGGTTTTGGTACTGGTGGTGTATTTAGTCTGCGGTTTGTTAGTTTTTAGGATGCTGAAGAGGTTAGGGGGACATCTGAAGGTGAGAGAGGGACATTTGGGGAAGATGTTAGTCAGTGTAAGATTGTCAGAGAGGAGTGGGAAAAGGTTTTTAAGGATTATTTTGAGGGACTGGATGCCTGGGAAGTAGGTGGTGCAGAGGGAGAAGTTATGATGATTCTATATTGAGGTGGTTTGGTGAGAAACGGTTTTTTTAGGATGAACTTGTCGAGAAGGGTCTCGGGATATCCTCATCGGAGAAGGGATTAGTGTAAAAAGGAAAGGAATTTGGGTAGCTTTGTAACCTTCCTTGATGTAGACATCATTCTCTCCAATCACCACTTCAGCTCCTCTGTCTGCATCAAACCCACCTATAAACAGCAATACCTCCATTATAATAATTGCCATCCCTCCCACACCTAAAGATCCCACCCCTACTCTCTCTCCATACAAGGTCACAGCATATGCAATAACCCTGATTCCCTAGATAAATTCCTCCCCTCCTTCCCCTCTTCTCCCCATCCATACCCCTCTCTTCCCCTCCTTCCCCTTCCTACCTTACCCCACCTCTTGGTCTGTCTCCTCAACAGTATGTTTCCTTCCTTCTGGTGAAGAAGGTTGCTATCAGCAACCAAAATATCGGAACTGTTTATTTGTGAATGTTTCTTTTCTGTTCTAAAATATATAAAACTGCCTTTTACTTGTGGCACTGTTTATATATATATCAGATTGATGAAAATTCACCAGTGGTGAAAATATATATTCCATAGGACGTCACAGGCGTGACAAGCAAAAACACACTCAAAGAGGAAACTCATGTCAATTTTTGAAATTTCGGTTGCTCAACTGCACATGCACACACAAACTCTTACTTTGTTCTTTGTCTGGGTTTGAAATGTCCAGGATTATATAACAGCTACTTTCTTTAGCTCTTCCTTTGGACTACAACCGTGTCGTGGTGGAAGGGCTTGCGTGCTCCGACGACCCCTAGAGCTGAACTGGCGGGAGCAATGCTCCTGGTAGGGTCACCCATGCCAGATTGGTCGAAGGTTAGGAGACAGACGAATGGTAGTCCGCGCAGCGTCTGTACCTCAGTGAGGTGGCTGCAAAAGGCATCTGACCCCAGTGGGGCGGCCTCTGAAGTGATGGTGTCACGTAAAAAACACTATTGAGTAAGGCCACGGAATACTATCTCAGTTAAAACAAAAACCTTGAAATTATGGACAGTTCTCAAATGATAATGAATCCTGGCAACTACGGGACTCGGCCCAGAGGGCCGGGTGTCGTGCCCGGCAGCGGTGGGAGCAAGGCCCCTGCGGTCATCATCACACCAAATCCTTGCTCAGAAAATACAGCAGCAGAGGAAAAGAAGAGGAGCGAAATAATCAGAGTAGGCACGTGGAATGTTAGGACTATGCTGAGGGTGGGGAAGCTAGAGAATATAAAGCAAGAAATGGAGAGGGTGGGTGTATACATCATGGGTCTGGGTGAAGTAAGATGGAAGGATGACTGCGACTGCTGGAGCGATGACTATAGAGCAATTTATAGTGAAGGTAATGAAAGTCAGCGCGGAGTTGCATTCATGATGAATAGGTAACTAGGTAGAAAAGTAGTGTATTCAGAAGAGTGTGTGATAGGATAATAGTCGAGGAACTAAAGGCTGATCCAACGAATTTAGTTATAATCCAGGTTTATAGGCCTACCTCGAATCATAAAGAGGAGGAGGTAGATGGGGTATACGATCAGCTAGAGGAAATAATTGGTAGGATACCTGGGAGTAAGCACTTGGTAGTAATGGGGGATTGGAACACGGTGGTGGGTGAAGGAAGAAATGGGCGGGAGGTGGGTGATTACGGGCTAGGAAGGAGAAACGACCGCGGTGAGAAAGCTGTGGAGTTTTGCCGTAGAAATAACCTAGTAATTACAAACGCATGGTTTAGACATCATCCTCGACGTAGGTACACTTGGAAGAAGCCTGGAGACAGATAGGTTCAAGATAGATTATATAATGGTTCGTCATTGATACAGGAATAATGTTAAAAACTCGCATACTTATCCGGGAGCTGATGTAGACACAGACCACAACTTATTAGTCATGAAGTGTCGGGTAAAACTGAAAAAGATTAGAATGGGAAGGAGGGTACGAAAGTGGAATACGGAGGCATTAACTGGGGTAATGAAGAACAAGTATCGAGAGAATGTGGATGAGATAATGGATCATGGAGGTAGTTCAGTGGAAGATGAATGGGGAAGTTTGAAAAATGGAATTTTAGACGGCGAAAACAACGGTAGCTGTAGTCAGATTAACTAAAATTAGAAAACCATGGATCACGAAGTAGATGATAATGGAGATGCAGAAGAGAAGGAAATGGAATAACGTAAACTCAGAGCTAGGTAAGAGAAAATACCGAGAATTAAATAATAGGCTTAGAAGAGAAACAAATAAAGCAAGAGAGGCGTGGTGGAGAGAACTGATCGACTCGCTAGAGAATTACCAAAAAGAGGGGAAAGCAGATGCATTATATCGGAAAGTAAAGGAACTGACGGGTGGTAATAAGAGAAGGGGAATTACAACGATAACAGACAAGACGGGAAAGGTGATCGTAGAACCAAGAGAGGTGGAAGGAGTATGTTGAAGAGCTGTATGGTAAAGAAATAAGGCCCAATTTGTTAGATATAGAAAGGGAAGACGATATCGACAGAGATGGCATCGGACCAAGTATCCTAGATAGCGAAATCGAAAGAGCTCTACGAGACATGAAAAGGAATAAGGCAGTTGGAATAGATGACATAGGTACCTGCAGAGATTTTAAAGAGCATGGGGAAGAACGGAAGGGGAAAACTTTTAGCGCTTATTCGTAGGATTTATGAGGATGGAGTGTGGCCGGAAGACTTCGCGAAGACTGTACTAATTCCTATACCAAAGAAGAGCAAGGCAAATACGTGCGAAGACTATGAGACAATAAGCTTAATATCCCACGCGGCCAAAGTAGGTCTGAGAATTTTAAACAGTAGGCTAGAGAAGAAGGGTGACGAGCAGTTCGGTTTTAGGAGAGGGACGGGAACGCGAGACGCTATAGCGGTGATGAGGACGCTAGTAGAAAGAAACCTAGAGTATGGGCAGGATGTTTTTGCATGCTTCGTAGATTTCGAGAAAGCGTTTGATCGGGTGGAATGGAAGAAATTAATGGGAGTGTTGAAGCAATTAGGGGTCGATTGGAGGGACAGGCGTCTGATTCGGAAATTGTATATGAACCAGACGGCGCAGGTTAGGCTAGCCGATGGAGTATCGGGATGGGCCACGATAGGACGGGGAGTGCAGCAGGGGTTCCCCCTATCGCCGTTGCTTTTTAACGTGTATTCAGAAGAAATGGTAAGGGAGGCATGGGGGGGGGGGGGGGGGGAGGTAGGAATAAAGGTAGGAGGGGAGCTGATAAAAATCAGTGAGATTTGCAGATGATCAAGCATTGGTTAGCCAGTCTGCCAAGGGGTTACAGACAATGGTGAATGCGTTAGAGGTGCTGTGCGAAAGGTATGGGATGAAGATCAACCACAAGAAAACGAAAGTGATGAGATTTTCTAGAAGTAAGAAGGCGGGGCTGAATATAAGGGTGGGAGGTCAGAAGATAGAGTAGGTCGAGCAGTTTACATATCTGGGTAGTATTTTAGAGGAGGATGGGTTTAGTGGTAACGACATCAGATGTAGAATGCGCTAGCTAAAGAAGCATTTTCGAAGAGAAGGGAATTTATGAGAGGGGTCTAAGAAGAGACGTAAAGAAAAGGCTGGCGAAAACTTTAATATGGAGCGTGGCGCTGTATGGGTCGGAAACTTAGTCAGTGCGAAGGGAGGATGTGCGTAGACTTAAGGCGTTTGAGATGTTGGTTTGGAGAAGGATGGAGAGGAGAGGAAGCTTGTGGTGGAGGTTCGGAGAAGGCAGAAGAGATGGATGGAGGAGGTTTTGAGAGGAGAGGGCATGTTGAAGAGAATGATATGTGGGAGAACACTGGGGAAGCGTGGAAGAGGAAGGAAGAGGATAGGAATTCTGGACGAAATAAGAGGAGGTAGAAGATATGAAGAATTGAAGAGGGATCTAATGGCGGGACATCCTTGGAAGGGAAAGCAAGACAATGTCTATGAGGTTGGGAGGCAGAATGGGGACTGTCCAAGAACCTACCAATCAGCTGGTAGAATACTTGAATGAAAAATATAATAGCCATTAATTCTTCTCCTGCACGTCTGTACTATGTGTGAATAAGAATTTTTTCTGATATAAACATTCTGTGTTATTTCATGGTACTGCTTGTTTGGTCAGCATGCATCAAGTTTCAGTTGAATTCATCTAGTTTATAAGTTCTAGTTTTTCTCTTATTGATTGATTGCGATTTTCTTTATGTTGAGAATGCTCTTTTGACTAATATTATTGCCAAGGACGTTATTATTTCCTCCTCTTGATGGGGTTTTGACCATTTTTGTGACATTTCTCATAAAATGGGCATTCAAATCAACTCATTTCCCTTTTACCAGTCCATGAATAAACTTATCCTCTGAGCTTTGATATAGTGCTTATCTCTGTTGGGCATTTTCTGAAAGTTTTATGACCGAGTTCACGAATGTATTTGTATGTCTTCTTCCATTTAACATACCTTAACCCGTAGACTACCTCAATGAATGATGACCGGAATGCGTGTTCAGTCCAAAGTTACCAGAGGACAACTTCTGTAATGTAAGACGTTGATAATAAGTCAGTGATGGCCGTTTTCATAAACAATAAATAATTCTTGTTGAGGGGATTTTGAAATCGTGAACATTTATTTTACCATCATGCATTTCACTGGTATCATTAAATGTCCTTGTAAAAATACCATTGAAATTCCAAAACTATGTATATCTGTTGAACCATGTTGAGAAGAAATGTCTTGTTGACCAATATAATTTCTAAATACTTTACCCTATTCGCCTATTTTGTAATGAGTGTCACTGCCCCGAAGCATGTGGTCTACACCTTCCCTAACTATAAGATGAAGGAGGATTGCTGCCCCTTCCTCCAGGCAGAGGCGGATCCGCGGGGGAGGGGGGAGGGGAGGGATTCCGCCCCCCAAAGAGGTCAGGCGAGCAAAATAAAAAGCATAGGATTTGATAGTAAACTTCTTTGTTCCAACAACTTATTAGCATTTTTAAGCTAGAAAAAAAAAACATATTTGTCTCAATAACGAGCATGAACTCTGTTTTTCGATAACGAGTTTTTTCGGGAATTTCGAGTTGGGTGGTGGAAGACTAGCATCCGACGGAAAGGAGATGATTCACAGCTGAGGCTTCGTCCATCCTACTTTTGTCTTACCAACGCCTCTTGCGAAGCTGCTTCAGTGCTTCACCCATCCCCTAAAAAGGAAGGGATTTCTGGTGTGTGTCGGTCACTTTGTTACAGAGTCTCATCCACTCTTTGCCGCGTGCAGATACCATCGTGTTCCTTGCGTTTGTCAGTATGAGAGTGGGGACCCAAGTAATTGATGTGAGCACGTGTTGGTGACGGTTATGGGAGAATGAAGAAAGACGTGCGCAGGCTGATAATTCGTTGAATGTTTTTCATTCGTGTTGGCATTCCCTCGACCATTTACAGGCAATACCAGATCGTGGATAGAATTGGCGGAGAGGAATTAACAAACTCATAGTTAATGCTGTTAAATAAATCGCCAATCGCCATAATAAAAATATACAGGCATATTTATGAGTATAAATTGTATATATGAGATACGAGGGCAGACTTAAAAGTAAGGTCTTCAATTTTTTTTGTCATAGAAAATTACATTTATTTACATTGTTGGATACATTGTTGGAAAGGTCATGGCTTCAGCTATTTTTCAATGTAGTCACCCTGGCGCTCGATGATTTTCCTCATCCGCATGATGAACTTTTGAATACCGTCGTCATACCAGCTTCCGTCCGCGTTGCGAAGGCGTTGACCTCCTCTTGCACCTCGTCGTCCGTCGCGATCTTCATCCCTCCTAGGTGTTTCTTCAGAGTGAGGAGTATTGTTGGTAGATTTCATGCCCCGGGGAACCACTATCAATAAGGAAAGATACTGCCACACACTACAAAAGCTTCGGCGCGCCATCAAGAACAAACGCTCAGGAATGCTGACGAAGGGGGTCTCATTTCAGCACGACAACGCGCGACCGCATACGGCTAGTCCGACGTAGGAACTGATCTCGAAGTTTGGGTGGAAAGTGATCGGGCATCCTCCGTACAGTCTCGACGTCGCACCAAGTGATTTCCACATGTTCCTCACCCTGAAGAAACACCTAGGAGGGATGAAGTTCGCGACGGACGACAAGGTGCAAGAGGAGGTCAACGCCTTCGCAACGCGGACGGAAGCTGGTATGACGACGGTATTCAAAAGTTCATCATGCGGATGAGGAAAATCAACGAGCGCCAGGGTGACTACATCGGAAAATAGCTGAAGCCATGACCTTTCCAACGATGTATCCAACAATGTAAATAAATGTCATTTACTATGACAAAAAAAATTGGAGACCTTACTTTTAAGTCTGCCCTCGTAATATTCACAAAGTACGCTGACGCAGGAACGCGCGTACACGTACACACCCATACCCTCATGAAAAACTATAAATCTCCCATTTACCCCCCCCCCCCCCCCCAAGATTGCTCCCTGGAGCCGCCCCTGCCTCCGGGTCACCGGCTGCCTATTGGTTGGCGGTAGCTATTCGTAAAGCCACGGTATCTTCCCGAGTTTTCGTAGCATTTTTTAGCCATCTTAATCAAGAAAGACCACATACACCCTCTGCACACCGCTGCCTTTTATCCATGACTGTTTATTCGCCGAGTGGACTCGCTTATTTCTCAGCTAACAGCTGTATCTGGAGGTCGATCCACCACCCGCATTCGGTAGCGGTAAGCTCACCACGAGGGCATTCCATTGCCACTAAATAGTTTGCCACATCAGCTACTGCGAATCGCGAAGTGATGACGTAGTTCATGACTCTTGTCTTATATCTACAAAAATCTCATTGACATCTTGCCGTGTCGCCATTCGTTTTCTTCGTGTCTATGCACGTGATTGTAGGAATATGTTAGTCATTACTAAAGCATTCTCCGGTAGACGTTCCATTGTTCTCTCACCACGACCACTTGCGATCATTCCTCGTTGCGAGCCCACACTTCCTCATTATTTGCGCCATATCTTTCTCATCTCTCCCTTTGTCTAACGCCGCACTACAATCCCACTCATGTTCCAATTTACTATCGTAGTTCCTCTACTATTTTTTCTTTTATGCGCATTTACATGCTACCTTTTTCGTTCTTGCTTAAACTACCTGTCGGTATGCACATCTGGATATTATTAGTAACAATTCAATTGTATGGTTTGTTATTTGGAGATGTGACCAATGTCTGTGGTCGTTCGCGCCATTAAAGAATAGGTGGGCAGTTTACATTGTACGGGAAGCATGACATTTGGGGAATGGAGGAAGAGAGTAGAGAAACCCGTCTTCGGCTTTACCATTGTCTAAAGGAAGAGTCTACAGTTGAACACCCCATCCGATGGACATTATACCGCACGTACTGTCTTCTCCACATAGAATCCAGGTAGGGATCGGGATTTGGCTAAAATAAATCCCCGTCTCTGCCCAGATTCGAGCCCTGTCCTTAAGTATCTACATCTACATACTACCCCGCAAGCCGCCTCAATAGGCGTGTGGCGGGGGGTGTTAGGACACCAGCCGTTTACATATAAAAAGGAAACGCTCTAATGAAATTACGCCTAGCATTTATTAAAGTCCCTTATTGTTCGGGGGAAAAACGAATTCCCATACCTATCCGTTCGGCAAAATATCTCTCTTAATTTATCGTTTCTGTCGGACCTGGAAATGTCGAAAATGGTATTAGAAGACAAGGCTCTACACACCACACCAACTCAATCCCCACTAATGATTTAATTTCCACTCATAGATGTAAACAGTTAGCTCGTGACTGAGTGAGTACCTACCCTGTTCTTTGTGGATTTTGTAGAGGAATTATTGTTTTAAGTATGGCGTCTTTAAGCGACGAAGTACGTGTGGTTTATTCTTCCCGACTCAAAGAAAAGTATCAGGCGTAACGTGGTGGAATTTCAACATTATGAAGACAGAAGTTGTAAATTTTCACTGGTAAAATAGATTTATTGCGATATAGATTTCGATATACTACATTATCGTCAGATAAGAAATTTATTGGGACGAGTCGTGATATATATACAAGTTTACAAAGAGGGTTTGGGGAGACGTGAGGGGGTGGAAAAGGGGAAGCGGTTAACAAGGTAGAGCATGGTGGGTGGGCGGAGGGGAAGAAAATGTAAGCTATCGAAGGTTTCAGGGGGAAGGGCTGGTTATTAGGGTACCCCCACCCTCTTTGTACACTTGTATATATTCGACTCGTCCGAAATTTTTTACCTGGTTATGATTTAGTACCTACATCGCAAACTAGGTCGCAATAAATCTATTTTACCAGTGGAAAATTCCAATTTCTGTCTTTATTATTCTTCCCGACTGTTGATAATCAAGCTCTAATGCGCTTATTGTCCTGCAATGTATGCTGCATGCCGAAACATCGCCATGGTATAAACCGCCGTGTAAATGCGCCCAGAATAAACAGTTAAGCCGCGTAATTTGCAGAAACGTGAACTTCGTCACACACTGGTTATTGTTGATATTGGACAATCGTCGAACTGGTTAATATGGATCTTGGAAAAATATTGAATGTCACTGAAGGCCATCATAATGGGATTCTTGAAGAACTGGTCAATTCCATTGTTAACCACCTCACTGGTCTCTATAGTCAGCGTTTAACATGCTCGCCGTTGCCTTTTGAGACTAAAGCATCAACTGAAATTTTACAATCGCTTGAACGTAGGCTAGGGCTGTTATGGATCCTTCCCGCCCGTTTCCGGGGACTATTGCTATATCCCGCTCCCTAATCCCGAGAAAAGTTGGCCGGTAAAATTGCTCCCTTGAGCCCAATAAAAATAAAATTGCTTAAATTTTAAGGAAACCTAAAAAATAACAGGAGCTAATCCATTATGATGAGGTACTAATATCACAACCGAAATGACTCTGTTAAGCGCAATGGGCACCACTATTCATGAAATTCTGATCGACCTCTATTTGGGAACTTTTGACTCCTCATATTTAATTTTGTTTCTACCTTTTCACTGCTTTATTGTAAATTAGCGGTTACCGTTGAAGTCATTATTGATAATGGTGAATTAACATTTAGTGATAATGGTAATTCTAGGGAAATTGGAATTCCCCGTCTTGTTTCCTATGGGTCCCAAAGTGTTGGGAAATTAGAAACAATAATTGCATTGATAGACACAACATTTTAGTGGCTAATGTTGCTTGTGAGGGTAGAGTGAAAACCTTCTCACCAAGCCCTTTAGGGTTAGGAAACGCGTGACGCAATGTGTGGTCATTCAGACATAGTTGTGGCTGTTCGTGGGTGTTCATTACTCCATTCACAGTGGGAGTTCCTCCATGTGTCAATAATTTTGACTCTGTTGACTGCGTGATTGCATTTGTACCTCCTTCATGGAGCCAAAGAACTCCTCGTTGACCTTGGGAAGTGATTCTGTAGGGCTTCCACCACTTTCATTACACTTATATTTCATTTCATATTGCTTAATGTCAACGCAAATTAGTGAGAATCTGAATGACATTGAGCTCTAATGGACCCGAATTTCCAAAAAGGACCTTTCCTCCTGTGAGCTAGGCAACATGGTGAGTTTTAAATGACGCGCAGGTTTGCATACTATCTACGTAGGGAAGGTGAACGTTTCATCTTCGTTACGATCTCAATATCTAGATACTGAAAATAGAAGGCGTTGCAAATTATTCATACGTTAATTACATAACAGATATAAATATGATTTAATATTTTGTTTGGAGTCGGTATTTTAAATAACGGATCGGAGTAACGAAAGAAGTTAAATATACCGACAATCACCCGCAAGTTTCTAGTTCATTTCGAATTCCAAATCACATGTGATGCGTTGAATTGTTCTTAGGCTATTTAAATTAATTAATGATTCACTCTATCCCTGCAACATTACTATTTTTTTTAAATTTTCGTTGCCGTTACGATCGCATTCCCACTTATATCGAATTCCTAATTCGCATTTCCGCATTCTAATTTGTAAGGCTCGTCTTCATCGTCTTCACAGTTATTGTATGAATTTTCCGAGTACTCCTTCCTTCAATCCCTGATGTTGCTTTTTTCCCACACGGTCTCACTACTTTTGTTCTTTATTGCATTAGTTCCCTTGACCTCTCCTTGCTGTGATCATTTGAACCATTTCTAAAATATTTTTGCATTGCGTTCGAAGTCACAAAGCCTAAGGACAGAATATCCTCGAGCATGCATCCATACCGTTTTCTTACCTCGTTGTCTAACAACTATTCTACTTTTACTATGATTTTTTACGCGCAAGTCTTCCTTAGGACTCCTTTTCACTCATATACAAGCTAGAAACCGTAAAATAGTGGTATATTCAACATCCAGCCCCTCAGTACCCTTGTATCCCAAACTTTTTCTCTTATCTCTCATGACACACACTGAAATAAAGCATGCCCTTGTGATCGCCTTTACCATGCATGCAAATTAATACTCTTGAATTTAATCCATGTATCCGAGACAGACAATCCTTTTTCCAATCACACTCTCACCAAATTTTCACCATTATCATTTAAACGTGGGTCACCAAATGGCATTCATGTCGTCTTGTCCTATAATCTCTCACCAGGGTCACTGTAATTCAAAACCTAGTCTCTGTTTTCCCAGGAACTCATGTGTCACACTGTCACTCTCTATTGACTGATGCATAACATCTCACAAGCACAACTTGGAGCATTGGAATTTCTCCTACTACTTAAACCATTGGAACTGCAATACCATTTTAATATAATTTTCTTTAAGCATGCACCCTCTAGTTATGGGAGACCAAACTTCGTGGCGCGCTAAGAAAATTCGAGGGCAGTGTTTACGGATAGGTAAAGAATTGCGGGGGAAGAGCAAACTGAAGTAAAACTTAAATCAGCTCGCTAAAATTGGATTATATACCGTTTCAGTCAATTTTTATAAAGATTATGTTTTTACCTTTTTCCCTGTTTTTTGGAGTGGGCGCCCATAAGATTCGAAAGTGAGACAGGGCTTTTACGATGACATATTTACCCTTATGCATATTTAAACCCACGATTGAGTTGGCTGATGATGCCAAAGCTCACCTTATATCAAGTCAATAGGTACATAAAATATTCTATGGTGAAAGGGCCAACTACTTGGTCAGTTGTAGATCATCATACAGGATAGAAGTGCCTAGAAGTATATTTAGACTCGGCATATTTCAGTCAGTAACCATAGTCTCCATAGCCCTATCACTATGGGCTACACCATGATAGAATATGAATATCTAAAACTATAGCTTACTTTTGATAATATTTTATTGACAGGTTGATACAGAAAAATAAAAATAATTTACTGTTGGTCTCTGCCAATTTAAAAAATATCACATTTCTATCAATTATCACATTTCTATCATTTATCACATTTGACAATGTTGCCATGACATTCAAATCTGCTCTTTTTTAACACTGCAACACAACTTGGAAATTTAAAATGGGTTTATAAGATTTCGAGCTTAGAGGCGCCAAGATTGATGGACCAGTTAGTTGATAACGTAACGATGTGAGAGGTAGAAATCCCTTCATCGGGTTGGCTGAACGATGTACGCATCGAAGCGCCCACAAACATGGAAACAGTGTAGAACTCCATTCATAGGAGGTTTTTATTGTTCAGATATTAGTTAAAATGTTCTCAGCAACATTTAGCATCCATTCACATGCTTCAACCAAGGGTCAGTTTTATTGAGGGGAAGTCTGGAGCAACTCAAGGAATTTTCTTCACCTGGGCAATATCGCTTGTCCCCTCGCTCGCCCCATACTTCGTCTTCTCAGTCAAAAGTCTTTTGCAGATTTCTTATAATAAACTAATTGATTACTATTAATAGGTTGTAAATCGTACCATGTATAATATCATTTATAAAAATACTATGTAGAGATGAATATATTTAGGACCAACAATTTCTAAGGACCTTAATTTGGCGCCATCCTTCTTAGTCGGTGCACTGGGAGGTTCCCTGGGCCTTAAGCTGCTCGCGGTGGATAAGCTTTTCACACGCAAGGGTAGTTTTTCCCTGTGCTTATAGGGGTTTCTAATCCCAATTGATAATTTTAGGTTTTTCACGTGGAAAGAGAACTTACTCTGAACATCACAGACACCTTGGGTTAAGACGCGAGCGTGCGAATAGTTTTTACCCTAATTTGAACCCGCTAATCTCCGGCCAGCATTCAATCACTCTGTTCATTTGAATACAGCGCGTTCCACGAAAAAATAACTAATTTGAACAATTCTTAATAATGCTTCACATAGTATTCTGCGAAAGAATGCAATATACTTGTAACGGTGCAATGTCAACGAATTCCTTGTTAGCTGAAACAATCATCATGTCTCCTTTATAGAAACAGTTAAGTACTTCTATACTTAAAAGACTGCGGCTGCCTCACAATTGATGAAAGTGTGTTTTTAAGTTAGGTACACACCGTTGAGCAGTGTAAGAATAAACCTGAGGGTTGGTAGCGGTTTTAAACTGTGGGTAAAGAGTAGTTCCTTAAAGCCAATTCTTCATTGGTTACCGAATTCCAATTCTCTGGAGAACTCATTATATTAGTCCTGAAAATATTAGTATCCGTTTTTGTTTTAAAAAATTCACAAAAACTCAATATTGCAAGTCGGATTCTATAATATTCTCGTAAGTTAAGCTCAATTTTTTCCTGATATTTTGTCTTCTTTTTTTTTGCTTTTTTCATAATCATACAATTGTGTCTGTTGTGATGTCGTATGCCCTTCACGTAGTGTGTACTCTAAATGTATAGGAGGCTGCAGAATGTAAGTAGGTGCTCATATTTGGAAAATTAAAATATAAAAAGTATTTTAATCACACTTAAGTGCATGTAACGCACTGTGTTTATGATAAATATTGTATCGTGGCTTGTCACTGTTACTACCACTGAGCAGCCGGGGTGCCATTGTTCTCAGAATTCGGATATGCATACCAACGTTTTGCACGAGAAGAGTTAGTTAAAGGAAATTTTTGAAGTGCTGTCATGCGGTATGGAACATGGTACATACATAACATTGGACGGAGAAACGAATCACGAACCCATTTCTATACTGGGTGTCGTCATTTTCTGATAGTCGTAAACCTTTTCTCTCTTCTCCCGCAACCACTCGGCAGATGGATTCCTCGCCCTCCTTAAGGATCGGTCTAGCAGGAAATTACTGAATTTGAGGTATCCTGGTATCCTCATCATAAAATTGAACACGAGGCGGTGTGCGTAGAACAGTATCTTCTCCATCCAGGTCATCTTCGTCAGCAAGTTCATAAAGGGTATGTCCAAAACCCAAAGGAGATATGCCATCGCCACCCCGAAGGAATTCCCCGGGACGTAGTAGCTTATGCCCTCGACCACGCATCTGAACATGTGTTCCCATTCTGGCGTGACGTCCATGAGCGAAGGTTTCACCCATTTCTCGATCACCGCCCTGCACCTGGCTCTGGTCACCTCGAGGTCTCCCGATGAGCAGATGTTGTAGCGGTCCTTAATCCCTAGGAGATAGCCCAGGCACCTCCACAGGTGGACGAAGCCTTTGAGATCTTCCTCCGACGCCCCGTGCACTCCGAACTGCCGGGGATACAAGATGCCCAGCGCCACGAACCCGAACTGAGTCAGAGAGAGGTCAAGCTGGTTGACGTAGATCACCCCGCCAGACTCTGGACAGTCTTTCCGGGCCAGTGAGGATATATCGAAGAAGGGGCAGTGTAAATCGCCCAACTTCAACTCCCCCATATCTTTCTTCAACGTTTCGAGGTATGTGCACCAGGTCTCCTGGCCCTCCATCGTCACCTTCGATTTCAAGTCTTCGATACTCGCCTCGTTCATCCTCTTGAAAACGGAGGCATGCATGGTGCGCACGACGGCCATGTTCTTGTAAGCCTCGCTGTCCTGCTCGAAGACGTCGCTCTGGTACCAGGAAACTACTCTCGTAACAGTGGAGAGGTAGCGTTGGAATGCAGTGAAAGGTGTTCCGGACTTACCGGTGAATATGAGAGGTTCCAGGCCACCCCGGAAAGAGAAGAGGATAGGTAAAGCCAGCATCTGAGCGTCCACGAGCCCGAATAAGTATTTTAGGCCGAATTCCCTCCCCTTCCTCAGTAGTTCTGCGTCCATCCATGGAGGTCGCGTATTCATCGGGACTTGAGTGTCCAGGGGAACTCTGGCTCCTTCGAGTAATACTTCGAGGAATTCTTCGCCTCTTGTTTCATATCCTACCTGGGGTTCGCTCAGTTTGAGATCGTCCTGATTCACATCTGCCTTTTCGTGCCTTTCCACATCATTGTTAATTTCCAATGCCGTTTGACATGTTTCCTCATTTATGTATCGAAACTTTTCAGGTGTTATTTCATTTGTAACCAGACCAGCTTCGTCGCTTGTTCCCGTCGGTGTGTTGTGACCCACTGCCATATTTCAATATGGCGTTCTATCTTCACAAAGATATTTTATCACGACTTCTCTTCAAGGCGCAGTGGTTGTTTTCTGGAAGCGGATATGGCAGTCATCTCACAGGAAACACTGAGTTTTTGATCCTTAAGTGCTCACTGAAAGGAATGAGAAAGATAACAGAATTAGTAAACTTAGTTCCAAGGAATGTTGCTGCAAAAATTAATATAAACTCTCATGTTCTTGACCGGGGCGAGAATTAGTATAAAGTATACGATTCTTATGAGTTTTCTTCTGCTTCTGAAGCGCTTCATCCTTACAAGTAGGTATGATTCAAAAGAAAACAAGAAAATGCATGATTTAGAGAAGATTTTGATTTTATTTTACCGTCCCTCATAAAACATTTAATAGTGCTTTTTTCAGGTTATATTTGTATCATTTGTAGAATTTAAAATGTAATACAGCATTATAAATTTCATCATGTGTCATGAAAATGAAAGGATTTTTGGAAAACTGATTTTTGAAATAAAGTCAGCATTTATTCTTTTTTACTGTTGCCTAAGTCTCATTAAAATGAAATCATGTAAAATGTGTGTTATCATATCTGTCCAATGCGTTTCACAGGGAAATTTAAAAAATACCTTTTCCAAACATAAATCTAATGTTCTTGAATAGTAATCTGGAAACATTATATTGCTCATTAGGATATGCTCCACTTGCCTCAGCATAATGTAAAGCCTACGTAATGTAAAGTAATATACGCCTACTATGAGACTACATTGCCCGTTGGCTTGTCCACTGATTCCCATTTACGAATCACATCACTTGATGCGAAGTGTTTTTCGTGAACTACAGAAGTTTTCCTCAACCAGGTATCACTCTTTACCATTTTTTAAACTATTCCTCAGTTTCATCGGAGTTATATAAACCATTTTACTCGCTTCAGTAAACCAAGCCAGTTTAATGTACATTATATTACTAAAGCATGTAAAATGGTTAATCTCTATCGTGTAACTCCGATGAAAAAAACATTTTCATCTGCATGACTAGTGCAACACAAAGACGAACAAAATTATTTGATTTAT
Organism: Pyrrhosoma nymphula; assembly: GCA_963573305.1. Taxonomy (NCBI): domain Eukaryota; kingdom Metazoa; phylum Arthropoda; class Insecta; order Odonata; family Coenagrionidae; genus Pyrrhosoma; species Pyrrhosoma nymphula. Next base: position 89,024,285 of record OY754334.1, on the reverse strand, counting down.
GTGTAACTTATAGAAATTATAATCTATAGTGTGGCTGGTCAGTTGCTGCCATAAACTGCCCGCGGTGAAGGGTTGGGTCGCCTTCGATGCCGTGGCTCGGACTCAGAGTTCGAGTGCCCCCCGAAGAAATCCCCTCTTGTTCTTTCAGGCCAAGGGTTTGATTGCTATTGTGCTCAATGATCCATTTGGTAACAAAAATTTTAAGAAGCATCTACCCGGTGTGTTTAGCGCGTGGTCTCTCCTTCACCCGAAATTTTGGCAAAAATGGGATGCCTGCAAACGAATCGGAGAGATAGTTCAGCCAGTAAACACTTCACTGAGAGCTTTGCGTTATTAATTTCCGTTATAAATTATGTTATTTCTATGTGTTTATTTGTACATACATTCAGCAATTTTCTCCTTTCAACATTTCTGCAAGTTAGGGGTCGTACATAGACTACGTTACCGTGTTCGGTGACTTTTTACCCCTCTCCCCCACCCTCCTTCGTTGACAACCGTAGTATATTCCTCAAACCCCTCCCCCCCACCGAAATGTAACGTTGTCTCGACAAATGAAACTTTAATTCAAAAATATTTTCTGAGATATTGAGTTAGTATATTTTTAGGGATAGGTTGATGGAAAAGTTTTGTCAAGAGGTCGCTTTTTAAGGTGGTTTGAGCGAGATAGTTCCCTAGTCATAATGGAGGCCATATTCAAATTTTATTTTTTTATTTCAGCGCCTGTAAGAAGTATGAAATAAATATTGTTATATAATTGGCACTAAGATATAGTTATATATGACCAAATTTTCAGTAATTATATAAATAAAGCTACATATGTCTAAACTTGACTCATTTTCTCACGCCGTATGGCTGAAAACCCTTCAAAACAGCAGTTTTTTTTGCGACTCTGTAAAAATTACTTCGGTGAGCAATAGATTAATTTTTATAAATAGTTGAGAAAACATGCAAACTATACACCGTTAGTTTTTTGACGAAATCTAGGTGCTAGAAGTTCCTATTTTTTAAATATTCTCCCTTTGTAGCGCACAGCCGTAATCTATCCCATGTAAAACAGCTTGCTTTGTCAGGCAAATAGCTCGAAGAGTAGTTCGGCAAGGAGTTTATATTTTGATATCATTGGAAAGATGAGTTTTTTCCTTTAAAATGAGGCCAAATTCATCAAATTCTAGGTGAAGTGATTTTTCACTCAAACTACCTTAACCCGCGAGAAGGTTACAATGTTAGCAATTTGATGGTATGAAGACTTTCAACATTGTAGAAACAATAGTTCAGTTACATTGAGTTATAGTAGAAGCTTGGGGTGTATGAAACACCCCGCGCGCCCTTCCTCATGCTTAACTCGATGTCGAAGAGGAGGAAAAATTGTCGACGCGATGTTGAAGAGGAGGAAACGTAAACAGGCGCATTGTAACAGCTACGTTACTTTGAGAGAACCCCTCCCCCTCGTTACCCGCAGTAGGTTTTAAGGCGACCCCTCCCCCCCCCTTAAGTTGGTACTTTAGTTTATACACGTCCCCTTGGTTACTTCTTGATTTAAACGTGAGGGAATTGGAAAACATCTTATTTATTCTCAGTAATATTGCATTAATAGTCATACTATGTTAGGGTTACCAAATCACCCGTTTTAGCCGTGTACCACTCGATTTTTGTGTCCTTTTTCAGCCCCCGATTAAATGTCCAGAAAACAGAAAACCCCCCAGTTTTTATGATCGCAGCTCAGCCTCGGTAGTAGAACGGTAGAAGTTTTTCTTCCATCGTGTAATATTTAAAAAATGAGATGATGCCCCTTATCTTTGTCCCCCAAAATATAATAAAACAAATATTAATTGAGGTTTAACTCGAAACTTCGGGTTGTTTTTTCTGTCATATTTGTAAATTTTAGATCGCATTCAGTTTACATTAAACCACCCTTCTTACAATCATAAATATACATCATTATTAATACTGTTCGCCGAACTCACCATCTCTCACGCCCTGAACGTATGCTTCATTCAATCACTTCCAAATTATATTTTTTATCACTCCACTCCTTGGACAATGCTCAATAACTCGCTTCAAAGATGCGGACTAGTTGTCAGGCGGCCTTTATTGAATGGGATATACACCACGTGCTCCCACAAGAATGAATTTAAAGTCAATATGCTAATAATAAACACCAAAACACGTGCTCTTCGCCAAAATGCCAATTAAAGAAAATGGACTAAAACTTTTATTGATAATCCCCAGTGAGCAAAAGTTAGTGCAAAGTATATGCAAAGTATGTTCTCAAATGCACTACCTTTAGTGCAAAGTACATTCTCAAAGTATATGCAAAGAACATGCTCGGTGGCGCACATAGACAGTGCATAGTACATGCTGGTGCACTAGTGAAAAGAATATGCAAAGAATGTTCTGACCTGCACTAAGTCATTTCCGAATGTTCTTTTAATGTTCTTTAAAGACTAACTATGAACTATCTAAAGTTAGTGTTTACTATGTGCTGCAGAGCATATGCATGTCTGCACATTCTAAGAAGCAACTTTGCATGTTCCTAAACTGGGTGTTACAGAGAAAGTAATACACCTGATATATCAAGAAAATTAGCTGTTTATTTAAACTAATGAACTAAATTATTTACAAATCTTATGGAAAACTAACAAAATAAAAATTCTTAAAGAGTTCAACTTGCAAATAAGGTTGCGTTTCAAAACTCCTGAAACAAATTCAATGGTATTCAATCATATATATTACAAACAAGACAATAAGCGTAAAAAATTAGGATTATTTTCCACTCATCGACTAAAAAAGGATTCAGTCTCATTTAAAAATTATACAATATAAAACGGGAACAAGACAATAATCCTCTGCATAATGGAACACAACACTTATTCACCATTATGGTACACTAATGATTGTGTAAATATAAATAAACACAGTAAACTCCACTCTAATCACAATATCTCGCTCTTCACTCACTCGCTCAACACCAACAACTTTCATTCATGCAGTAAGACTGAACCAGAGTTAGGGTGTAACGGGCACGTTGAAACCTGTCATGCCGATGGTGACACAAGGGATCGCCGGGAGACGGAGTGGACTAGGGGGAGGCCACATGGCGGCGAGCAAGGAAACACAAAACTTCTTGTTGAGCACAGGAAAGTCACAGAAATATGACGATGGATTGTAGTGGAAGGGGTTCACACGTATAAAACAGAATAAAACTGGCAGAATACCGCGTTTGCACCAACAAAAAACACAAAAGAAGCGGGACGATAAGCACACTTGTGACTGTGGCGGCGGCCATCTTGCCGAGCATGAGTATCTCGGTGGTCACGGCTACGGGGGCTACACGGGAGTGGCGCACGGACGAAATAAGTGAATTGCCAACCCTAAGAAGAGAGGGCCGCCTAGAAATGCTCGAAAGTATCGTGGCTTGCGATGGGATTTTGCGGTTAAATATTCACCAAAATAAGCCGTGACGAGCAGTGTTTTTCAAATTTACTCTTTTCCAGCTTTCTGACATTTATTCGGCTGACGGAAGATTTCGGAATGTTGGCATGACGTCCTGCAATCGTCATTCCTTTCTAAATACGAGTGATCGTCCGAAGCATCCAAACGTCAAAGTAAATTTTCTTTTTCAAAGTATCAGTTTATTACAAATTTTCGCCGAATTATTCGTCAAAATTTCTACTCTACAATAAACTCAAAATAAATAATATTTGTTTTCACGAACAAAAAAAAAGCCTGTAATTTTGGTTGTGGATAGAGACTTTAGTTTAGGTAGCCTAAAGAGAGCAACTTTGATCAACTTGTTAGCGAGAATGTTCGGCGCAGACTGTTCTTTTAATATTGTACGTGACACATTTTCTGCACTAGTGCAAAACCATACATTTATTGCATGTGTAAAGAATGTGTATAGGAGCACATATGCATAGTCCGTGCTCTGGAGACTATCTTTTTCCTATTCGTAATTACACATGTGTATTTTTGCACATTCTTTGCACATACTTTAGATATTCTAGAAAACATTAGTGTTTTTAAGAACATTCTTTTCACATGAAAAACATATTTGTTTTGAGATAGTGCACAACGACACTAACTTTGACTTAGTGCAAAATTAATTCTGCACAAACTTTGCTCACTGGGTCCCCCAGTTTTTCATTGTAAAATATGGTAATCCCCCCGTTTTCTTCATTTTAAAATACGGCAACCCTATACTATGTGGCAATATAGGTTTCAATTAATTAATGCCACAATACTGTTATCGTGATGTCATGGTAATTCCTCAGACTATCACGGAATTGCCATTTAAAAGTTAGTTCTCGAATTCACATTATTCCTCGGAAGCGGCCACATATTAAGGCTTTCTTGACGCGGAAGTTTTTGTGAAGGGTGCGAGAAAATGCGTGTAGAGCCGTAGGATAGTAAGACATGCGAAACAGAAACAATATAGTTAGGTAGGTATATCGTAGGATAATTAAATACATTTTAGCATGCCATCGCGTAGTAGTGACATTCATAGTCTTTTAAATGCAAATTTCCTTTTTTATTTTGGGAGGGAGAGGGCAAGGGAGTTTCAGTGCTGTGGGCAAGGGAGTTTCAGTGGAGAGAGCAAGGAAGTGCCAGGTCATTAGGCAGCAAGGGTGAGCCAGCCCATTATATATACATGGGTCTGTGTCCTCTGTGTCAGTGCAGTTGCAAGGCATTTTAATGCACAGTTTACCTGCTGCCACCCCACTTCACTTACCCAATTGCAATCACACTTCACTTACTCAATCCCTCATCCTACTACATTGCTGTCGGCGCAGAAAGTATGCGACCCTGAGTTTGAGACTTCATATCTCTAAAACGGTTTGGCCGATTTTAATAAAATTGGCATCAATATTTAGCTTGTTTCAATTTACGTCAAGTGATTACAGAAAACTTTTTAAAAACTACAGTAAAAGTTTGTTTCATGGGAGAAAAGGAAAAAAGAGCCCATTTTTTGGCCCGCGACAGGTAATGTCCAACTTTCGGGGATTACTACGCCAATACCGTTCATTCGATGGAAGTCAAACTTAAACACCTTATTTTTCAAACTTTTATTAGTGCTTTTGTTAAATTTCAAAGCTATATCTTTATTTTTTTAAATATTGTAGGTAGTTTTGTAGCGAAACTTTATCTCCGTTCTCACGGCTTACCGATCCCTTTAAACATATAGATTTGGAACCGAACCTTCAAAGCAGACTATTCAAAGAAATGGTCCACGTAAAATCTCCAGCAGCTTGTAACCATAGAGCAGATATAAAAAAAATAAGCAAGACATACCGTAACCTGATCTCATCTATAGCACAAAACTAAAGTTTTTTTTCTATTTGTTATATAGGTAGGTACTGATTTCTATGTTCTCCAAAATTTCAGTACGAATATGTTAAGTATATTCGTACAATATGTGTAATGTATTCAAAATGTGAGATTCCGATATCCAGATTTATTTTTATTATTTATACTATTTATTTTCAACTATTATTACTTTTATTATTCCACTTATTATATTTTTTAATCAAAATTTTAGCATTTTTTCCATTTTGGATTTATTTTGTTGATATTGATGTTTTGTTTCTATGAAGCAATCTTAGTTACCATCGCCATTATCCATTCCAAGAAAAAGATTTTCAATGTTCTCATTTTCACCTTAAGGTACTAAATTATGTATGATTATGAACTTATATATGTTTATAAAATTATAATATATAGTAACAACATTTTTCAGAAGGGGGGTCACAAAAACCGAGCCCCTCTGGACGTTCAGCGGCCCGGGCCCCTGGGCACCCACGCCGCCCCTGCTTAAATGGAATGTAAATTTGTATGGAGAAGACACGATAAATACGAGAAAAAAGTAAGAGATTAGGCTACAGGCGTTTAAGGCGTGGGTTTGGAGGAAACTGGGAGAAGTGACAATGTTGAGCAGGAAGACAAACGAGGAAGTGCTCGGCTCAGTGAGCAAGGAGATTAGGAGGAAGCAGAGTAGGTGGCTGGGACAGTTAACGAGTGGTGAGGGAATGTTGAAAGCCTTGACAGAGGGGAGGATGTTTGGCAAGCGGAGAAGGGGAAGAAATAGAATAGGTTTTATGGATGGGATGAAGATATGTATGTCGAGCTGAAGAATTAAATCACGTTAGGAGGCATGGGTCTGTGGATGTAAAGGAATAGAATAGCTACTCTTTCTTCCTAAAGCTGAATTAGCCGGAAGATCACTTTTAATGGTAATAATAATCAATAGCTAGTGATGTTATACCCCCAGTCTCGCGCCCTTGTGAATATTCGCTGGGTAATATGTATGTACATATGATTTAGAATTATTTGAAAATTTTACGACGTAAGAGTTAATAATTTTTCATAATCTCCATAATTCAATAATCTCCAAAAATTAATAACAGTTAACAAGGAGACATCGCGTGACTTATGTTCTGGATCCAAACGAGGCAATTATTCTGAAACTATATAGAGAAAATCGGGAAAAGTGTCACGGCTTTCATCCACATAAACCCGGGTTCGAGAGAAAAACGCTATTAAAGAATCTTCCTCCGCATAAATCCTTTACAGTTCACGCCGCTCTCAACCGAGGTCGTAGCCCAGTGGATTGAGGCGCTGAGCCGGTTATCCTCATATGGTGGCTAGGATTTGATCCCAGGTTGCGGCACATTTTTTTCTTTCGACTATTTTACGGAATTACTATAAATTGCCCACTCCCATGCATTTGCGGCAGCAGCAACAATTTTTTTTTAATTTTCAGCCTATTTGCTGGATTTTCAATCAATCCCCTTGGGAGACTTTCGAAGCTATTTCGGGATTCTTGTTTAGCCGAAAAGAGGCTACACATGCTGACAGACCTAATATGACAAGACAGGCTTCGCTTCAATATAATATGTTGCTCCGCAAAAAGGTCATAGCAAAATTTTTTTTCATAACCTCGGAAACAGTTACTGTCTCTTTTTTACCATTATCATGTTCACTATTGAACAAGAAATAGAGTTACAGAAGTCATTACTCGAACGCGGCTCCAGGGATATTTTAAGTGAGTAAATCGTTGCTAATTAAAAAGTAATAATCCGTTCATTGTTTTCGGCCTTGAGAAAGACTCACGACCAATAAAAGCCCATCCTATTCACGGAAGTATCCTTGTATTTTCAAAATCTAAACATATTAGGTCTGTCAGCATGTGAAGTCTCTTTTCGGCCAAACAAGAATCCCGAAATTAGCTTCGAAAGTCCCCTAAGTAGGTTGATTGAAAATCCAGCAAATAGGCTGAAAATTTAAAAAGAAAAGGTTGTTTACCTGTCATCAACTCAGATAGATATTCCATGCAAAACTATTACACATGTTAGTCCCATTGCAAACTGCTTCGTTTCAAAAAGCTGCGATTGGTGCGACAATTCACCCTTGAATTAGCTTTCTTACTAGATCGAGCTTTGGCAGTACTCACTGGTAGTGCAAACAATGAAGACGATTAGGAAGAAAATGCACCAGAGGCATGAATTCCAGATCGAGTGGTAAAGTGGTTTGATTTAACACCCACCGGAAAAATTGTTGTGAACTATTTTTTGTGCCATAAAGTCGAGGTTGATATTTGAAATTGTTTCCATGCAGTATGTTAGAAAATTACTCGTGTTTTTTGATACTTCCAAGTAATTTTTAGCTGTATTCTTGGAATTCCATTCGCACGATAGTTATAATTTGCGTTTAAAAATTAAGTTGTGGCTTTCAGTACCGGTCATTGTCAGCGTAAATTTAATCGTTTACTCACCAATATTTTAATGCTAGCTTAGCTTTGGATGCGTAAGGAAAACAGCTCTATTTGAATACGACCTTGAAATGGTAGGATTTCAATGGTTTTTATGACGAGAAATCTCAAAGGCGTTCGTGAAACTGCTGTATGCATTCATTGCTTAACAGTCTGTCATAAGGATCAACAATACGATTAATTACTGACGGAAATGGGTGGTAATTGAGCTCTTGAGAACTCGTGAGGTATTTGAGGTACTAGAAGCGATACATCACCTCGGACAAGTAAGAAAAATAATGAATGCCTCAAGTTTAAAATAAACGATGCTAATTAGATTTTCTTCCTGCTTGACAAAAGAATTACGACTTTAAAGGCATGTTTCTTAATCCTGAGGAAGCATTCGTGGAAATTTCGCAGTCTTACGAGCATTTTGTGACACAATATTTCTGTACGTTACATCTGGCTTCTTAAGGTTGATCCTAAAGGTAACTGCAGTTTTAAAACAAATGAAAATGTTTACCGTTTCATGTATGCTATTAATAGGTACTTACCAAACCTTAGCTATAAAAGTAGAATTATGTCACAAAAATATCGATTATTCCACGAGCATTTTTTTGGTTAAGACTTTTTTACCAAAAGAACCTATGGCAGAGCCGTATCTTCTGAATTGACGCATTTGACTTAAGTAGCTACCGTATTTTGCTAAAAACTCATCGTCTAAGTTGAGTTGTGGGTATAAATCTCTATGCCGGTAAAACTAGTGCTGTGTAAGATTAGGAAAAACTGATAGGATACAGGGATAAGTTAAGCATTCCACTCTTATGACAGTGGAAATGTCTCCTGATGAGTTGTTCTCGGGCTTCCCACCGGGTTAGGCTTTCCATGATTGCCGAAGTTTCGGCAGGAGACTTTCCTGCCATTATCAAGGTTCTGGATGAAAGAGAATTTATTCCGCTAAAAAAAAGATTCCAGAGCCTTGAAAATGGCAGGAAAGTATGATGAGTTCAAGCCGGAAAATAACCCTACATTCAATCTTGTCTTGGGGGTTAATGTTTGCCCACTGTTTTCGACAGCTATCACTGAAAAAAGAAAATTTACGTAATTAATAATAATTTAATGTCCGAAAAAATCTAGGACTTTGCCTGACTTTAAAATTAATACCCTCCCTAAAAATAAATCGGTTCATTTTCTTTTATTTTAGTCTTTTCAGAATTTCGTATGCGTCATTCGCCGAGGGCTACGTGTTTACCTGAGCTGTTTATTTGCCCATAAATACTAAAATCAGAAATTTAAAAAAGTACTTGTATAATTTAATCCACAACCAGATTTAATATAGCGTATTTATGTCGCCTCGCTTGTATTACATGCCGAGTAAAGACATATATGATGGCCAAATTTGTAGTTTGTCGAAGAGTTTGTGTATTATCATAACCATATCAGCAACAAACAGACTAGGCCAAGGGACCTTTAGGACGGAAGATAAGGGAGGAATTGAGCTAAAAAACCAACTTTTCCGGTTTCGATTATCACGTAACGTCTGTCTTTTTTGTTTCAACTCCTTTTTTGAGTGAGTAACGAGTATGATAGCATACACAAAATCAGTAGAAAGCTCATCAAGTGTGACCCATTTAGTTTACTTAGAAATATCCTTAGGAATAAAATGTTCTTATGGCATACTCTACGGTAACGCCACACCGTGAGCAGAAAAGAAGGATGTATTTTTCTGTTCACTGCAGCTTCTTCAAGTAAGGATTGGATGTAATCGTTTAAAAATTTTTAGAGTTGGCACAAATCACCATCATATGTTGTCAATTGATTGGTTATTCCTTGAGTATCCCAACCTATAACTCCCCCTTCACAGTCTTTCTCAAATATTAAATTCTTAATTTAATGTAATTATCGGTCTGTTCTAGATCCCTTTGTCCTATAAATAACTTTGAAGTTCTTCACATCTTCTGCCTTCCGTCATACGGTCTGAATTCTTATGCTTTAGCTTACCAACTTCAGCATGTAATTTACCTCTCTGCGTGTCCTCCGTTTACTTTTTTCTGCGTCTTTCGAATATCACTCATTTGCATCATTTCCTTTTCTAACACATCAAAAATTTGGTCAGTTGCTCTCCTCTCCGACCAGCTTACCCTCTCCTCTCCTCCACACAGCCAAATCTCAAAAACCTCCTGCCTACACTCATCGCCTTTTCCCACAGGGAAACGACGACACAGAATGGTGAGGAGAGGAAACTTCTGGAGGAGATAGTAGGAGGCGGAGTAGGTGTTTGGAACAGGTAATGATGGGCGGAGGGAAGTGGCAGAGGGTTGGAGATTGGGTAAGCGGAGAAGGGGAAGAAAGGGAATAGACTTCATGGATGGGATGAAGAGGGGTAGAACGTATTCAGAGCTGAAGAATGAAATCTCATATAAAGTTATTGGCTGAGGGTGAAAAAAGGAGGCTTTCCACCTTTCATCGAAACCTATCTTAACTGCTAGATCGCCTAAAGGTTATAATGATTATTTCTTTCTGTTGAGAAAATGAAACCTTGGAGACAAAGCATTCTGTTATTCATTCTAAGAAGTTAATATATTTAATTAGTTTTCATTTCCCGTTTCTCTCACATTTTTCTTGTGGCAGTGAAAGATAAATGGAAAATTATAGCTTGATAATCTTCATTCTGCCGTTATCAATGTGTCTGACCAAGCATTAATCGGTAATTAAATTAGAATGAGAGTACTTCGATCGCACCATGACCACTCATTCCTACCTCCCGGGCCATCACCACCTTCGATCTGTGACTCTGACCGCGACCTAACTTAGCGAGCTGGTGGCAGTATGAGGGGAACCTTGCCCTCAATCGCTATTATGCTCATAGCCACTGTTACTCCTCATGAGGTCGACGAAAGACGGTCTTGATCTCCTTTACCTCAATCACCATGCGCTGGTTTCGACGGCCGCTCAAATCCCCTCTCCAAGCCTCAGTCTCGCATGCAAAGGTATCCAGAAAAAGGAGACGGTTCCATCATCCCAAAAAAAGCAAATCCAGCTAAGAAACGATGAGTTACTCATTCGGCTTGTACACTAAGCGATCTTAGATCGGTCTAGTCTATTCGGGGGGTTTATTAAGCAACTTTTCGGGTTCAAATCGAAAAATAGAGTTGGTTGCTAACGGTTGGAACTTCGCTACTACTATTTTTTAAGGGCTATTATAGCCATTTACTTTATTATCTTTCTCGATGATTCCCATTTTCGCTGTCATTCATAGGCGTATCCAGGGAGAAAGGGGGGGGGGGGGTTTGGAGATTGTAACCCCTCCCATTGATATAAAATTTAACATGGAGGGTATGGAATACTTCCCATACCCCCTATGTAACCCCCCCCCCCCTTTCAGTGGTGGTGACCCCCCTCCCCCCTTCAGACGCTTCTAGATACGCCTATGCTGTCATTCACATGTAATTCAAGGATGAATATCGGTCGGAGTGGTGCAAAATCTTGTGGGATTAAATGGGTCAAGAACGCTGCTATTTGAAGCAAGTATAGCAAACTTGAAAAAAAATAGATATCTCCTTTCTCCTTCAGCGATACAGCCTCATCGGAAGAAATGAGGTAAAATCGGCGGCAAAAGAAGATGGAAACGGACTAAGGTACACAGGTTTCGCACGACGACCCGCGAGTAGCTCCCCCCATGTCCGGCCTCCAAGGTCGCCCGGTTATCGTTCCGCATGTGATCCCACGACATGTATGCACTTGCGGAAGGAAGAGAGTATCCGAGAGATCGGATATCTCTTGTAGTAGCTTTCGCGGCCGGGCGCGTCACTGATTCCCCAACGACTGCGGCCGGCGGAGAATCGACTCACGGATTACACCACGGCGACGGCCGAAGCACGCCTTCCATAGAGTTACCACAGAAAAATAAAGCGGCAGGGTGTAAAGCGGTAGCGAAACATGGTGGCTGTAGCGCAGCAGGCCCTTACTGGCGTCCGAAGTGCGCCTTCGAGACAGTTATCACTAAAAAATAAAGCGGCAGCATGTGTAGTGCTTTTGCCACTACAAAGGAAGCGTTTCGAAATGCATTCATGGGTTTTAAAAGAAACACATTAGTAGAACAGTTACAGGATAACCCAAAGGGAAGTAGTAGGTTGGTATTAGAAGGAGAATCGCGTCAGCGGACAGAATCGGATTAGTGTAGCAAAAATGTTTCCCGAATACCGGCGGTGGTGAAGATTTCAGCAGAATCCCTATCCCTACGGGGAAGCTGTGTAGAGAGCACGTCTATTAGGTATGTTACTCTGTCAGTCGGAGCTACGCTAAATCGTGGTCTCCTCGGCACCTTTCGTTTAGAGGGCGCAATTGCCGACACTGGGTCTCTCTGTTTGGTAATATACAATGAAATTAATATTCTGGTCGATGCTTGAGTTTTTTTGGGATCAATTACGATAGTGGATCTAAAATTTGAATAAACTATCTCTTAATGGTATACAGTCCTGTATTTTTTCTTTGCAAAATCTGATTTGTAATGCGTGTATTCCAAGAAATGAAATGTCCATAAAATGATAGCACCTATATAAATCAGTTTTTCTGTTTTCAGAAAATTGCAATAATCATTACGGAAATAATGCCCCTTCCCACTTCCTTACGCACGTTCCATATTATTACAGCTTTAGTCGACTCGTGTCGTAAGCAATGGATTAAAAAAGCTAAGGTTTCCAGCGTAACTTTATGGAATTGGTACACGTCACTAAATGAATTTGTACTTTGTATGTTCCACTCTTTTATTCCCGACCATGGTTTCGACAATAATTGCCATTAGCAAGGTAATGATATCGAAAATTATTGTCGAAATCATGGCCGGAAATAAAAAAAGTGTGGAATACACAACGCTTAATTTCATTTAGGGAAATGAATATAGAATATAATAATTGACTAATCTACGTCTCTTGAGACTTACTTTTAGTTAGAAATGGGATGGTATAGGTGTAGCAAAACTTGTTGGCACTCGGTTGTGAAGAACATGACGCCAAGGAGAGGAAAGTATATATGTGATTTGGGATGAAGCGGCCGAGCCTTTTTCCATAGGACCCTGTGGGAGTCCTTCGATAACTTTGCCCGCTCATCAACGCTTGGTTTACGGTCAGTGTCCACTAATCTTTCGCTGGTGAGTGCCACCAAGTTTCGCTATACCTATACCAATAAAGTGACTCGGAAAGCCATATTCCATCCTCATTAAGGTAATATTAAACTATATGAAACTAACAATTTTAACCGAGTAAAGGGAGAGTGGCTGGTTCTAATGTTATTTATTTCTTCCTTATGAAGTACTTGATGACCGCGACCTACGCTACATGATCCACAGCCTGGTATGTAATGCAATTTGTGGTAGCCTTAAGAGATTTTTCATCGGCAAAGAGATGTAAAGAAATTAAAGGTGGGTGTTTTTTTCTCACTCCAAAAATGCAATCGTGCGTCACATGAGGTCTAGACTAACGCCTATGACCTACTGTATTCGAATGATTGAATCATTTTCCCTCACGACCCCCCGAGCAAGAGGGTCAAGGAAAATAATAATGCGTCGTTTAGTTCCTCCGATGACTCTACGGGGGGAGTAAAAAGTTTATCTCAATGCGCCAAGGATTTACGCCTCATATTCACTATTTTATTATTAGAAGTTGCCTACTGTTTAAGATCGGTTTAGAAGGAAACAGGATTACGTCTATCAGTCGTTTAAAACCGCTAACACCTTATTCTTACGCAATTTCTGTCTTCATCACGGCATATGTTCCATCCTCTCTCCATTCCATTCATAAAACATATTCGCCTTCTCCTTCCCCTTCCCACTTCCTTACGCAATATCGTCCCCTTTCTCTTGATGATCGCATTGGTATTGTGGCTGGAGTTACGGCTTGCCATCCCGAGGGTCGGATTCAAATCCCGGCAGTGGTATTTTTTTCCTCTGTGGAATTGCAGTCCCCACTCGGATGGCATGTGGAAAGCACTTCCAAGATTAGAACCCCATTTTTAGGGATGGGATGGTAATCTGCAGACCTACTTGGTCGCCTTTCGTTAACAGGAAGTACTAACACCACACCGTGCACGTTTGTGGTATAGTTCTTGTATCTCTGTTCATATATGTAGTTGCAAAGTACATTGATACAAACGGTCCCTCTTACATTGGTGGCATACCTATAGTGTAGTGCATGCTTGAAAGGTTTCGCCTCCTGACAAGAATTAGCGTTTTATGCTAATGCAATAATGATCGAATAATTTCCCCTCACGACCCCCCGAGCAAGAGGGTCAAGGAAAATAATAATGCGTCGTTTAGTTCCTCCGGTGACACTACGGGGAGAATAAAAGGTTTATCTCAATGCGCCAAGGATTTACGCCTCATATTCACTATTTAATTATTAGAAGTTGCCTACTGATTAAGATCGGTTTAGAAGGAAACAGGATTACGTCTATCAGTCTTTAACGCTCGATTTTAATAAAAAATATGGACGACAAGATTATTTTAAACTAATGAAACTATTCCCTCTGGTCATTTTATAGCTGAAAGGGAAATTTAACACCCGGATAAGGTCAATTTTCGTCTCTCCACATAGCCTTCTTATCCAATATTCAAGTAAGGCTGTCTCATGGAAGAATTGATAAATATTTATTCCTTATGAATCGTATTACTATCTTTAATGAGTGCATTACTGTAAAGCAAGGAAATACCAATTATACCAATATTTTTGGCGATTAGAACTCTCAAGCGAGTACCTCACGGTAAACCAGGCCTCAAGCCACCTCTGATACACAGCTAATTTTAGGAAGGTAATTTGGTTATACTGTAGCATATATGTTGAGAGTAAAAATATGGCAGTGTCCAAAACCATGCTTATAAAAGAAAATTCTAAGCTTCATATTCATTTTTATTGATATTTTCGAATTCTTAACCCCAGTTTTATTTTCTCAAGTCTAGTGATAAAATCAAAGCAATTAAAGTTGTTGTGTTCTCACCTTGAATATATATTAATATGTACTACATTTACATCAATCTTTCTACCAGAAAATAGGGTGTATCTTCGCCTCACCCTTAATAGCTGATCCTCGCTAATCACTGAATTAAATAAGGGTATATACAATTGCTTCACTCTTTGCCATTAGGCTTCCTTATTAACATATATTGTTCGATAAGGAGCAACGAAATTATGGAACGAATTGAAAATTGGGTGTGTCATGATAAGATTAGTGTCGGGTGAGTGTGCCGCACTACAGAAATATTAGTGATATATTGCGGAAAGCATTAAATCTTTTTTCACTACAGAAATATTGGCGGAAAAACAAGTAAAGGATAGTAGGCGAGAATAATTGATCGCGAAAGAATGTGACTTGAATGTTCCAGGTATGAAAAAGTTGATAGGAATGTGTGTTGTTTACGATCGTGAGCGAATGGCGTCACAGAATCAAAGAATGACAAGCAAGTAAGGGCGCGACCAAGAAAGAAATGAGTGAGTGTGGTTGAAGGAAATCGCGCCAATGACCTCAGTTGTCGGTCGCCATCTCCATAATGGCTAGAACTGTTGAGAACATTTAACTGAACCAAAGCTATACTAGTCTAGTCACGCCATGAGGAGTTCTCACACGATTATGAGTATGAATCTCTTGATCGGATATCTCTTGTAAAAGCTGGTGGCAGGCGGATGCGCAGAACGCTAATACTCGGAAAGGAATGGAGGAGATTAGGGAAATGGAGGATGGAGGTGAGGAGTGGAAGTAAAATGCAGTCACATTTAAATATTGGTGGCTAAAATAAAAAAATACACTCAGGTTATACCTACCTATCCACACGTAGAAACCGGTTTTAGGAAATAGACCTTGACTGGCTGGCTATTTGAGGAGCTAGGCCTTTTGCGCCATGAAGGATTAGTGATTTGGTTGGATTAAAGATGGATTTTTTGAGAAATTGAGGATGGGTAGAGAGAAACCTGGTGTTGGGATAAGCCTCCTCTCAACGAAAGGTGCCAAGGGGCTCGTAGTTAAAAATTTTCCATCCTTCGGACTGAGTGCGACATTGAAGGGCTCCCAATATGCCACCCTAGTACGGTTCGGGATTTCACTGAAACATCTTCGTCACTGCCTAGATTCGAACCCAATCCCTCGGGATGAGGAGCAAGTACCTACTCTAGCCATCACACCAACTCGATCCCCTAATTGACCCTCTCAACCTCAAAATCGTCCGCAGCGTACCGGTCACGATCTTTAGCGAGGCCTGCTAGGCTAATGCATTGTTTCCATTACGTTCATTTACGCTGGCTAGAAAATTCCAGGTTACCAAACAGCGTCCCATAAGGAGCTATCTAACCCGCGTTACGAACAGCCTTCTGGGAACCATGATTGGTGCACGGTGAAATGACGAAGAAAGTTGTTAAGGAAAAGAATGGAGACACAAGTAATTGCGCTGGTGTTCAAGAATGCAAGGAAACTTTCTCCGTCACCAGGTCGCCAAGGAATAAGAAGTTCGGCGAAGAAAGAACTGGGGATAACTCTTCCGCTCTTCGGAATCATGTGACTAGCGTTCCCACTGCGACTTCAAAACCGGCGTATCCCGCCAAACAGGGTCGTCAAACGTCAGCCGACCGTGATAAGAAATCTTATCACAGTTGGCGCTAACTGGCGTTTCCATTACAAAATGTGACCAGCGTAAGCCCTAATCGGCTGAAGTCGGCCCCGGTGCACCGCGGTGTCGGCGCGCCGAGGACTTTACCGCGGCGGGGTAAAGTCGTAAAGTACTCGTACCAAAGGTCGCGGGTTTGAATCCCCCCTGGGTTAGATTTTCACCTCCCAGGGCTTGGTTGTATGTGTTCGTCTGTATACCAAATAGGTATTAATTGGCTTCAGCTGTTACCCATAGAGACATTATTATTATTAATATGAGCGTAGCGGAAACGGAGCATAAGCGAGCTTCACCCTGAACTATGAAACTGACCTTGGGGTTGGATGCTGGTGGTTCCGTACGCTGCTGTTTACCTCCCATCGCTCTGCCTTTCACTACGCCGTAGGCGTCCTTCCCACGTGTACAGAGATCATATATTCCCCTCCCCTCCTATCCCATCCTCCTCATCCCACCATCCACACTGCCTGCCCTCCTATTCTAGGGAGGATTGCAACATTAGTAGGAGGTTGCACTAGGACTGTGGGAATCCAAACAATTTATGAATTCCACCTGTTTGTTTGTATAGTTTAAAAATTACTACTTTTACCATTGAAATGCCTTAGCAATTAAACAATATGATACAAAATATGCTGATAATTCTATGTTAAATATATTTTGATCCACACTCTTTCCAGACATTAGGTCCCGGTCGAGCGGTCCCCCCTCTCTCCCGTTACAGACAATTAATATATGGAGTTTTTTTTTTAAAGAAGGCACTGTACTCCTCTGTAGATAAGCCATCGTGCTGGCTCAGATATGTGGATGACACTTTTGTAATCTGGCCACATGGAAAGGAGAAGCTGGAGGCTTTCTATGAACACCTCAACAGTATCCATCCAGACATTAAATTTACGAAATAGCAGGAAGAAGGAGGTTGTCTGCCATTTTTGGATGTCCTGGTGAATAGGAGAATAGATGGGAGTCTAGGACATTCGGTCTACAGAAAGAAAACCCACGCCGATAGGCATTTGAATTCGGCGTCCCATCACCCTCCAATGCATAAGTCTTGCGTTATTAAAACTTTAAGCCACCGCGCCAGAATCGTATCTGATATTGAAAGTATCGACAAAGAAATGAAGGAAGGAAGATCTTATATGGTTTCTCAAAGGAAATGGCTACAGCACCTCCTTCATAAAAAGAACAATGAAAGAATGGCAACAGCACCATAATGACGACGACCGTAAGAAGAAACCATTGGCGTGCGCAAAACTTTCCTAAATCTCCGGAATCACTGATAGAGTTTTTAAAGTCCTTCATAGAGGAAACATCGTGACTCGCTTCTGCACGGTGAAGAAAATAAAAAACATCCTACCCTCACCGAAGGATAGCCATCCTCCCCTTCAATCTATGGGAGCGTATGAGGTTCCCTGCCGCTGCGGCAGAAGCTATGTGGGGCAGAGTAAGCGAGCTATCTCTCAAAGGCTTAAAGAGCACAAGAGAGCGATGGAGCTACATAAATGGGACACATCAGTGGTCGCTGAACATTCCGCCTCAAGCCCTTGACATAGCATAATGTTCGACCAAACATGGGTCTCTCCTAAGACGCAAGAATACCGTCCACGCTTAATACGTGAGGCCATAGAAATAGCCGAAAGACCAAAATATTTCAATAGGTAGGATGGATATAACCTGAGCCGGGTTTGGAAAGGGTTCCTGGCTCCTGCAAAGGCCAGACGGCTAACGTCTACCGCACAAAAATCAAATTGGCCCAACAATGGTGCAACGGACATCGACGCATCTATATAAGGCCGAGCTGAAGCTAAAAAACGCTCATTTTCTTGATGACGCTTCCAGTAGGAGAAGCGAAACGTTGAGTTTTTTAAAAATGAACATTTCGCAGCAAACCCCGAAAAAATCATCATTTATACACAAAAATAAAGCTGCAAAAATCTTCAAACAAAAAATAAAGCCTTATTTAAAAAAAGGCTTTATTTAAAGAAAAGTTTAATTTACATAAATATTTCACGCAAAGCTCAAATGTTTATATTTTCGATAGGCAGAGGAAAAACAACTGATAAAATTAAATAATAAAATGTTTTGGCTTCATTTTGGTCCAAGTGCCAAACTCCTAGCTCAATTATTTCAGATTTCAATGGGTGAAAGAAATTTGTTCTACGCGGAAAGCTTTCGTTTTTTCATTTAATCGATGCCCTCTTTGGGCTCGAACCAAGGACAAAGTATAATAAATATAAATACTAATTATATAATTAATACTGAATACTGAAATATTTATTGCCTGAAATGTACTATGCTATACAATAATATAATGAAATATTGTATCGTCATCCGGAATACTTTAGCCAAATTTTAGAGCGATTGCTGGTCAGGAAGTGGGTCAAATTTTGATTACAAATTTGTCCCTGACAGACAGACAAGTGAAGCTAATTAAAAGCGTGTAAAAGCAATTATTATATATCCAACACTTCTCTGGGTGGTTGCAACCATGAAATCATCCACGGTATATCCCCCATAATGTTACCGTTTCATATGTTCGTGAGTTGCCTAAATCTGTTTGATTGAGTTCCTAAGATCTGGTCAGATTTGCTCTGCAATATTTCAGTTTTGGGGACAATTAACGAAAAGATGAATAAAAATGTAGTTCGTCAAAGTGAGTAAATAATTCGGTGTATTGTATAGAATACTTTTCATGGGAAACGTCTCCCTCTCCATTTCAGAAACCCACCTCGCCAAAATTTTGACATTTAAATCGGCAGAAGAGAAGATTCTTTTCTGAAAAAACAACACTAACGCTTTTTTTTTCTTTTTTAGAGTGTAAAATTAAACATATTAAAGATTTGGGACAGTTTGAATTCAAGCGACGTCTGCCGTAAATAAAAAAATACAGATTTAGTTGAACAGAGTATCTATTGAGGTGAGTATTATTTTGTAATCATTGACTCTTATCACAGATACGGTTTTCCAGAATTCTTTCGGTTTTGGTGTAAAGCGAGTCAATATTTTGCTTCCGGAATCAACTTTTCGTTTCACAGAACGTATGCACTTCCTGGAATGATCGTATACTTCGCCTGTTTTCTTCACACTCCTGTGTTTGAAATTCAAATGCTTACGAAACATGTGTTTATATAAACATAGCTTTAAAAATCCGTGTTGATTCCATAAATATTGAGTTATTCCGTAAATATCTGAGCGGCGCGAGAGTTAGTGCGGTTTTTATAAAGTATTTTTAGATAATTCCATTTTTGCGGTCACAGATATCCCTATACCACCTTTCACGTCGGGCATATTATCCTCTCTATTTCAATTTTATCGCAGGATCTAGTATTACGATTCTAAGCTACAATAATAATATAAACAATTTCGGGACGGGAATTGATCATTGAGACTTCACAGTAATAGCCACGATGGCATAGTAATGGCCGTAAATTGACCCATTTTTCCAAAACTAAGAACATCGTAAGCATTCTTGGATTTGTGAAATTTTCCAATATGATGAATCCTCAACTTGGTGTTTAATTGAATTAAAAAAGGTTTTTTGATACTAGGGTACGTTTTCATCTCTTAGAATTAGTAGCTGCGAGGACTTGATCAATTTTCGCGTTTTACTTTTCTCGCTCTTATTGCATTCCCCATGAGCTAACCCAGGGGTCTCCAAACTTATCGTAATGAGGGCCATAATGGCTACCTGAACACTCTTCAGCGGGCCGTAGTAAAAAAAGAAATAGGAAACCTTACATAGGTATGAGTTTTATCGAAATCAGAAAATTTTATTAACTGATTACAGAGTATATAAAATTAATAATATATAATTCCGGTGGCGGCGGGGTAAAGTCCTCGCCTACTAATCCGAGGTTCGCGGGTTCGAGTCCCGCCTGGGTCGGTTTTTCACTTGCCCAGGGCATGGATGTTTGTCAAGTCCTGGTGGTTCGGCCCTTGAAAAACCTGAAGACAAGCCAATGGCTTTTCGGGATTTCAGGGGCATACGGACCACCAGAATCGTCGGGGAGCAAAAAAAATTAAAAATATATTGATGACGACGAACACTTCCAGCAGATTCTCATATTTTCATTACAATACCATTAATATGAATCATGTTACTGTGTTTACGCTTTTAAAATCTTATTAAACTGAGATTTAAATTTTGAAACGCGTGCGGCGCATTTCCGCATAATTCTTCCGCGGGCCGGATAAAATCATCTCGCGGGCCAGATGTGGCCCGCGGGCCGTACTTTGGAGACCCCTGAGCTAACCTAATGCTGGTCAAGTGAGAATAGATAGCCGCTCCCGTCGCCATATTGGAGTTCAAGGTAATAGACTAGGGTTGAAAAGTACATTGCAATTGAAAAATCAATTTTTGCTGATTGGTTGCACTTCATTGAGTACACGGGTGCCAGGGAAGCGCAAGCAAGGCTGACATTTCGGACTTGTACTAGTAGTTTTAGGTTTGGGTGCATCGACGAATGTGGTCCTTTCGTACCTCCTGTAATTTACAATCCATGGCGGTATATGGTGGCAGTCCATTTTAGGTGAAAGTAAATTGCTTTTTACTACTGCGTTAAAACGCAGGAGCTGCTCATAATCTTTTGGCCTATTCAACTACTTGCTTGATTTCTCTGTCCGTGAGTGAGACTCTATCTCAAGCACAGTTTTTCAGGTTTATTTTTTTGCATTATCATATCGATTCAGGTCCCCGACCCTATCAGCAGTCGTACGAGGAACATTTTTACGAGCATTTGTATGGTGTCCAAACTGGTTTCGGTCTATTGGTGCCGAAGCAATTCGTGATATGTCCTACTGGTCATGAATTTTGTAAAATTTCTCGGCATGAAATTTGAAATATGTATTAATTTCCACGAGAAAAAAAGGGCTTAACCTAGAATCGAACCACGGATCTTTGGATACCGGGAAAATGCACCACCATGCTACCCAGGATTCCTAATTTACCAAGAATTCCAGGCTGATTTTTTTCTCGTGGAAACTTCTATTCATTTAATCGCCGTACTTTCGGCAGAGATGAATATATTCATATATGAACGCAAAGAAATGAAAAAAATCGGCCTAAACCGGGAATCGAACCTCGGACATTTGGCTTGCCTGGCCAATGCGCAGACCACTACTCTACCCAGCCTGCCTAATTCCAATGACAATTTAGGAGGATACAAAGGAACTGGATGGCCCTACCAGTCCATCAAAGATGGCAACGCGATGAAGCAGAGGACTTCAAAGATGCCGCAAACCATGCGGTTGCATCCTATACCAGCACTTATGCCGCGCTAGGCAACGAATGAACATATTCATGACTGCCAATGTTTTTCTATGGTAATTTCTTTGAATTCCATCGCCGTATTTGCGGCAGTGATGAATATCTTCATTCATACATGAAACTGTAAATTATGGACATTCGTCTTTACTTTAATTGATCTATGCCTATGTGTAGTTCTTTGCAGTATATTCACACACCTTACTTTTCGTCCTTCACCTCTTCCAATTCCTTTTCTCTATTCCCTACCTCCTTCGTGGCTCATCACCAAACATTCCCGCCATACGCCCTTGAGGCGGCTCGCAAGGTAACACGTGTGTATGCACTATAGATGTATGGACTATCCTGCAAGCCACCTTAAAGTAGGGCGGCAAGGGGTAGATATTCACTAAACATTGTATCCTTCTGAGGCATAGGATTAAAATTAACTGATATTTTCTAACGTAATCTACCTGAGGTTTTTCTTTTGATGGCCGTGTTTGAAGCTTACCTCTTGAGTATTGAAGCTCTGCGGCGAGCGAATCACGCACACTTATCGTAGCGTTGGGGTATCTGGATAGACCTGCGATTCACAAAAGTTACAGCTTGGATTTTAAATGGGGTGACTCGTATTTGAATCCGCGAAACGTCTGTCCGTGGAATAAAATCAGAAATAATGTGAACGTTTCCACGCAAATTTACACAATGGTCAGGGTAAGCTATCGCTTGGGTTGAAGTGAAGATTGGATGGGTATAAATCGCGTAGTTTTACTAATTAATTCAGCGCGCGGCGCATCCCCAGACCTCTCATAACCTCCCAACGCGCCATTTTCAACGCCATTGGACCCACAAATGTTTTTTGTGGTTCCAAAAAAAGTTTAAAACTACAGAAAATATATACATAAACCTGGAACACATTCTCTAATATCGTTATTTTTTCTCGCCGCTGTAAAATTTTCGTTTTATTGTTTTTGCTACTCCATTATGCCATGGTCGTGGGCCAAAAATAAAATTTTGTGTATTTTAAGTATAGTCCTGCCTCATGACTTTTTACAAAAATTTAGCGTGGCCACCTATAATATTTGTCGGCCTTGGTGGCGGCGGGGTAAAGCCTCCTCGCCTGCCAAACCGAAGGTCGCGGGTTCGAATCCCGCCTGGGTAGGAAATGTACACCTCCCAGGGCATGGTTGTGTGTTCTTCCATATAATAAATACCTAGTAATTGGCTTCGGCTGTTAGGTAAATAGAGGTTATTACAATTATTATTTATAAAGGGAGTTATTAGACCGTCAACATGTATCACATTTTTAAAAATTGGGTGAACTTATGCTGCGCCACGGTTCGAGAATAGGTATTAACGTGGTCAAAGATTAAATTTTCTCTCAGGTTCTCGTCTCCTGATTACGAAAAGGTCATTATGCCATCGAAATCTGACCAATAGATTGACATTTATTCGAGTCACAGCTCGGAGCGGCGCTGGCATTTTGAACTAACGTCAGATATTCGAAGTGCCACAACTATGATACTTATTAATAATATGGGCTAATATTTGCAAAAATACCATTATTGTAGTATTATTTCTTTGTGCTAAAAATTAGGAGAATTGAGAAGGCTCGAGTAAAGAGTGTAAGTTTAATGCTGAGTTTGCAATAATATCTGTGGAAGAGTTTATTTATTTTAAATAACTGTATTCAACACTCACGAAATCATTGCTGCAGTGTCAGTTCAAAACAGTATGCAACGAAATATTAACTAATTCCGGATCATCATTTAGGAACACAATCATTAAAAATCACTAAGGGATTAATGGAATGACTCCTACGAATGTTATAACTTCGTTTCACTGGGAATTAGGCGCGAAAAATGCAGAAATAGGACGGGTGAATTAATCAATAAATACGCAAATTTACCACCCGATGTCGTTCAGACCACGTTCAGTTCAGTGCGATTCCAAAATCCTCCAACGAAACAGCAATAGACAAAAGAAGTCAACAGAAGCGCTCCCGTGGGCTCAGAATATTGATGCGATTACTCTGGTACCGCAGTACGAATGTATGTAATTATCGATCGGCACGAATATGATCCAAATCTCATAATTATCCCTTCCATTTCTTTTGTTACTTCTCTACTTTTTTCATAGTTTGCGTCCCTGTGGTGGATCTCATATGTAGATGAGCATGTGACAGCACTTTCTTGGCCGATCCTCCATAAAAGAAGCAGAGTGTGAATGAATATGTACTATAATAATTTAATTTCTTGCGACCCGGTTTTCAATTTTTTCCCCGACATTTTCCGCGAGTCTTGTCGATGAGAATTGATTCGTGTAGTAGACTCGAATGATAACCACGGAACATACTCCCCGCGTCCATTAATAAGCACTCGGAAGAAAGAAGCGTTTTTACCTGTCGTGATGCTGGTGAGTACCGGCCTTCAACCTCTTCCTCCTGTGCCACTCGCGCGACTGGCCCGAGGTGAGCAATGGCGCAGACGCGGAGGTTCGCTGTTATAAGCTCCCCTCCACATCGCCCCTCCAATTCGCACTCCCCCCTCGCAACGATTACTGCGCAAACCCTCCACTCACTTATTTTATAAGGGTTTCTGCGAAAACTGGCAAAGTTGTAGAAATTCGTTCCACCGAAAAAATCGTGGATTATCCCCGAATGCTCAAATACAAAACATGCCATCATCGTTCGGTATTCTAAATCTACGTCTAAGAAGTACGGTGTAAGCCACGTGCAGGGTGTGCGGCACGGAGTGATTCCACACCAGGCATGCAACACTCGTCCTATTATAAGGACAAGCCGCACACGCTCCCCCGGCCGCCAGGCGCATATTAAAAAGCAGTCAGGAGAACAATGCATGGCCAAATCAGAAACAAGGAGAGTGCTACGTAGGCTAACATGCAGTACACTGGTTATAATACAACAACTGATTAGTAATATTAGTTCTATTGATTTATGAATACTATGAGATCAAACAAAATCATGCGGGGCATTGCAAGCGGGGTGAGGTTTTAGTAATGACGAAATGTTATTAAACACAAATAGATAGTCTAGTCTACCTACCGAGGGTGGGAATTTCGTAGGAAATATCTATTGCAACTACTTTGGTCCGTATGAAAGCGTTTCAGGCTTAACTTGGTGGGAATATTCAATCTCTATAGTGGTTTAGAAAAAACTCACTCACAATACGTAGTAAATTTCCACACACTATTTTAATGCGCACCGAAAATGGTTTCGACACATGGTGTCAATTTCAAGGTTTCAAACCTTGAAAATGACACTATGCGATGCGTCGTAACCAGGGTCGGTGCGTGTTAAAATACTCTTCTTGAGAATTAGAGAATTTACTTCTTGAGTTTTCCCTTACAATTATGGAGATTATGGTTCCTTATTGTCCGATTTTTCTGTCAATCTGCCAATTTTTCGTGGATTCACGCAAAATCCAAGGCAATTGCTTTGTCTTTTTATGCTTATTGGCGACCGAACGTAAAAAAGTAACATTGCGAATTCAAATAAGAGTAGGGGCTTGTTGGCTTTGCATATGAGCGTTTAGAAGCCCACTTTGGGCCCTGGCGTGACTTAAAGCTGAATGCTCATACCTACATCGAATTTTCCGGCCTAATATGATGGAAACACATTGCGATAATTTGGAAATCATTTTACTTTGTAACACAGGTATACCACATAAAGTTTTATTTCTTCCGACCAAGGGTTTCGGCCATTACACAGTCATTATCAAGGTGACAATAGCTCACCACGAGCATCTTATATAATTATATACAGTGTATATAAAAGTCGAAACCCTGGGTCGGTAGAAATAAAACTTTCTGTGAAATATTACAAAGTGAAATTATTTCCAAATTATCACTAGGATTAAAACTGATATCAGGAGTGTGTAAACTAGAGCAGGTGGAGTATTTCACATGACTTAGGAGCATGGTGAATGAGAACAGACTTAGCAGAAAATTAAAAAGGAGAATTTACGAAAATGCGAGTAATGATGAGGGGCTAAGTAAAGACATCAAAAGATGTGGAGCGTTGCGTTGCATTGTTCATAAAATCGGCGCTGCGGATGTAATATGAGCGTAAACAGAACGTTTTTGAAAAGTGGGTAAGAAAAAGGATGGAAAGAGCAGAGTGCCCTGAAAAACATGTGGCGAAGCAGTAGATATGGTAGGGGAAGAAAAGAAGCTGATCCCACAAATTCGAAGGAGGTAGCATAAATGTTTAGAGGGCATATTAAGGGGTAAAGAATTACTGATGAGGGTAACCGAGGGCAAAATGTTAATTCAGCGCAGGAGTGGGAGGAGAAGAATTGCAATTTGAATTGCAGCACGAAGGGAGGTAAATGAGTTTTTAAAGGATTTCACTCTGGAGAATAGATAGTTTTATGAATGAGACATTAAGGAAAGCTCCCCACTGCCGGGGAAAGTGTAGGGAGGGATGTACTAAACCCAAATACCATTGATTTGGTGGAACGCCTATTATGACACCTCATCAGCATCTTCTGCCTTTATTATTTCCTCTTTTTGGTTTAATATAAACTCAATACTTCAAGTTCCACCTCGTGGAAGTTGTATATGTCCATATAATAATTTTCCACAGATATGTTATAGGTACGATTTAACTGGCATCGTCAGGTACAAAGACAGTAGGGCATAAGGTTACACATGTATGCACAAAACTATCCATGGGGTTGGAGGGTTGAGTGAAAATACCAAGAAAGTGAACAATTAGTGTTAAGAAGTGTGACTGTTTCAAGGGGGAAAGTATTAATAGATTAACCCTCTCCTGTTGAAACGTTGATTTATAATTATAAAACCCACCGCAAAACCCATGAATGCAATATTCAACTATTTGATTTTTTTGGACAACTACTATTTTTATTTTTAATATTAACTATAAATTAGTGTATTCTCGCTCAGAGTCCTCGGTCATCAATTCTCCCCTCCCCATTATCATCCAAAATGACTTGTAGATATGTGAACATCCGATGAACGATATGACTTCTGTCCTACTGCCATTACATTTTCCCCAGCCTTTCTAATTCTAGAGAAGCTCATTGCCATATGGGCGTTGCTTATGCGCCATGCATATGAGCCATTGCATAGCCTTCGCCAAGGTTTTCGTCGGCTTAAATATAGCGGTTGAACATAAGGCGGACACGTCATACCTTAAGGATTTAATTAATTTAGATACATCCTTGAAAATAAATATGTTACGCATTCAATGAGAAACTAGACCGACAAACTCACGGTATGGCTTTTTTAGAGCTCTTTCCTTCTTGCTCCATACCTAAATTAGCTTATGCTTTCTTTTGCGAATCAATCTCAATCACCGTGGATGGGAAATTCATTGTTCTTCTAAAAAATTGTGTAAGCACTTGCCTCATTTTCTGTGGTTGCGTCCCAGGCGTAGGTAGCATTAATGAGAAGTTTTAGGAGCATGGATCGAATAATGTAGAAAAAAGAGGGAAGTGGACGAATATGAATACTTATTTAGATAGGAGAGATTAAATAAATGACTAATAAGACGAAGGAGGGAGGGCGCCGCCCCCTTAATTCCTGGGGAAATAGAAAAAATTAAATCATAAGGTATTCATTCCATATCTCCCTGACCCCCGGAAAGAGGCAATGCCCTCCAAACAAACGACCTTAACCCGCCCCTGATGAAGTGGGTGCACTCATGAAGAATACGATCATGTAAAACATTTTTTTTCATATACACGGGTGAAATATTTTTGCGCTTGACCCCAATATCCCGCATTGCATTAGAGGTGATGGCTAACTAATGCATGGTAAAATCTCAGGAGCCTCTCACCATTCTTGATAAGTCCCAGTCTCTTCAACGTAGTGAAGTAAATAGTTGGTAAGTAATGCCAAGAAATGCCTTTGTTAAAGTAAGGTTCAATATATTGCAGCTGTAGTTAAGCAGCAGCATGATAAAAGACATGTGTGGCAGCTCTAAACACAGAGGTACCTATGTATTTATATTTTGAACGCGGCTACACGGGTAGTGAAGAAAACAATATAGGTAACACATATGACGATAACAAAGGCATATCACACGGTAACCGGAATAAATTTAAGCTTAAGCTTATACTCATGGATGCTCTTCTCATCGTTATGTCTATCGTGATCGTTGGCAGAATTTGTGAAGCGAAGATACTCATACTATTAATTCTCATAACTCTATAAAAACCGGCGTTGGGGGCTGTCCATAAATGATGTCACACAATTTTGGACCAAACTAGACCCCCCCCCCTGTCACAGTTAGTCACAAATAGTGTCCCCCCTCCTTTAATGATGTCACAAAAATGATAAAACTTCTACTCCCCCCCACAGTTTGAGTAAAAGTAAGACATAATATACAGTGGAAGTGTGGGTGTCACATGAAGCATAGCCCCGGACTCCCCCCTGTCACAAGGTGGTGACCCCTCCCCCCCCAATCGTGTGGACGTCAATTATGGACAGCCCCTTGGTTCTTTCACGAAATATGCGAAACCTACACTACACATTTGAAAGACGAGATATTAGATCCGAAACGTCGGCTAAAGTAAAAAATAGATATATTATTTGACCTAAACTCGTGATATTTGCACCGAATAGTAATAGAGGTCGAGAATAAATACCATTTGATATTAGTACCGCGGTATGTTACAATGTTCGTTTGATTGAAGCGCATTTGCTGTTGTGCGCTCTGATTGATTTGTGCTGATTCCGATAATATTAGTGTGCTTGCATCGGCGGAAGGCATGGCCCCATTTAATCATATTATACAAATAGACTTAAAGGGGCCATGGTTAAGGTCGTTGTTTGGGGGGGGGGGGGGGGTTGCGAATTTCCGGGGGTCTGAGGGGTATGGAATACCTTATAACCACCATTTTTCCTTTTGCACCAAAGCCGCCGCCGCCCGCCCCTCCCCCCGCTAACCGCCGTGTGCCTGGGAGGGAAAAAAGAACTTTCGATGCTGACTGTGAGACCATGTGAGACTTGGAAAGCGCAACTTATTGGAGTTAAGGCTTAGCTAATGATAGTGATATTGAGTTTACTAAGACTGTGGAAATAATTAAATGGCTAAACGTACCACTCAACACAGGTAATGATCTCATTAGAAGCTCAATTATAAATGCAAGGGCATTCTTTCTCTACTCCTATTAAAATTCAATTTCGTCTGTTTCCTACGTTAAAAAAATGTTAACCGTGCGAGACGAAAGCTCACCTTTACCAAAGGTCTTTTGGCGCGCAGAGCCTCCCTAGGCTTAAACGCGAATACTAGAGATCGCAGGGAATTTTTCCTCCCTTGAATGTATCTTGATTTAATCCATTTCATCATGGACCCATTAAGTTTCCACGTTCATCAGTGTCAAGTAGAATAGAAGATATATCTTCTAAATACCTTGATGTGTGGCATCATCAAATGTGGTAATCTTCGCGCGCACATCCTACTTCCGGGTCAGAGTGTCTATCTTATTATTAATATTTTGTTACTCTGGATCCTCTGGATATTTACTTTCTTTATTTGTTTAAAAAATATTAATTTAAAAATGTTTACTTGTACGAAGTTGTGAAAATATAAGTATCATTTCATTAGAATAGTTCTTATTTAGTCACTTACTTTATCACGCCGTCGCCGGTTTAACTTGGTTGACTTGGTTCACTTGGTTCAACTTAGTTGACTTGGTTTAACTTGAAAATCTTGTAATCCACGTGAATATGGTAAATCCACAAACCCCACGAATGTTTGAGAACACTCGTAGAGCCGGACGCATAATTGTGTATCTACTCCAATACTGGAAATAGCGAATTACTGCCGTCTAATGAAGTCATTTGTCTCGGAGAAGGAAGGTGGGAAAAGGATTGGATTTCCAAATTTACCATGGAGATGACTACTGATGGGACAGTGAGGAAAGGGGAAACGCCAGTTTGGCCAGCATATTGATGTCTGGAAGGTAATTAATTGTTATTTAGGATTTGGTGTCATTTATTACTATTTGTACATGTGTATTTTTCTTTAGTTCGTACTACCATTGATTAATATATGGGAAGATACTAATTATTCAACCTATCGGCAATATATTCCAATGACCATAGAAATGACGGAAGCCATATGTCTGTTTCCGCGAGCGCCTCGTATTACTATGTTTCTCACCCTCCATTAATTTTAAAGAGGGTTCTATAAGGATGGGATAAATCACTGCTGTAATAAAATATCTCCACAACTTATTTACATCTCATTGGAAACTCATGTTACTGGTGTAATTCTGTGTAAAATTTGCTTTGCACTCCAATGATACAGTTTTGAAATCATCGGATGATCGCGAGTACTGTTCTTTTTCTCTGTTCGTTATCATATTTGATATTTCTCGTCATCCATCATTTGAGTAACAGGGATGCTTTATTTACCTTGAGATTTGTTACTGGGTTTGTCTGGTTTCGCACTTCTCATGGAATGAGTTGAATTGCAAGGGCATTTTCCTCTCCTTTTCCCTGACTTTTCCTCAATCTCTATTGATTCCATATTGACATCTCGATTTTTTTCGTTTGCCTCACCATTGCACCGGAGGTATGCTATGCTCCAATTATGTGAAACAAGACTTCGTGTGAGGTTTTATTTTTGTAATTAATCTTCCAAGATCATGATCAGAAGGCAGAAAAATGTGTTTACCGATACCAAACCACCTTCCTACATTGGTGTTGCTGTATTGGTATCCTGTGAACTCATTTTTTCTCGTGCCTAAGAATATTAGACCACGTGGGAAGGTACTGGGGATGGGCAAAAGCATGTATTGTAGGAAACGTGTACATGCTTGTTATTCAGACGTGTACACGTCTTACCTGTCCCAACGCATACAATAGTTAGTCTCTGGCCCCACATTCCGTTCTGCGGTGGGCCTGCGGGTATGTACGCCTAGAGCGTTGGGGTCCTGCAACGCAAGGTCAAACTGTCACAGGGAGTAAGATGTGACAGTAGTCACAGACTGTGATCTAGATTCCTGGAAGTACCGTACACACTGATTCGTAACGATTCACCTTGACTCAAGTCATTTTAAGTGACCGGGGGAGGGGGGGAGGATGTGGCGGCAATTCGTGATCAAAGGTGGAAGATGCTAACGTGTATTATTTTGCAAGAAAAAGAAAATGTGTACACGCCTCCATACGTGTGCACGTCCCATCCCTAGAAGGTACTTACCTAATTATTTCAGAAAAGATCTCTCATAAGAGCTCTATCTATCTTTATTTATCAGCAGAAATGTTTGCTGGTGTGACGGAACAATAAGTTAATCCTCATATTCTCAATAATGTCATTCAATGGCCGATACACCCTCTTATGCATAAATGTATTTGCTTCCTTCACTTGTGTACTCTCTACCTTAGGATGTTGCCTTTACAGTGAAACTGGTCATCTGCAAATAACCCATTGTGAAAAATTACAAAGTAAAATTACTGGTTGAGTCATAAATGTTATGGCTGTTACATGGAGAGGCATGGGAAGACAGGGAGGCGAGAATGAAAATAGGTAGGCAGCAGATAAAGCCAATTAAGTAAATCTTTACGTAATCATTGCGATTGGTGAATTCAGCATTCAAATCATGGCTAAGCTACAAGAACACTGAATGCTATTATAGGATACACTAGAAAATTCATTACTTTATTATTTGAAAACATTAATTAGTAATAGTTTGAGTATACATAAATCCATCATTGTGAAGAAATATTTCCATGTATACTTTGTTAGAATAGGGATCTTTTGGTAAATTACAAACCAGAAATTATCAGCTGCGATTGTTTTAATTCTTATTATTGAGATAAATTGCTTGACATCAAATGAAAGGAATGTGTCCTATATGCTTAAATCTTCACCTATTTTTATCCTATTCCAGCCGCTATACAATCTTCATACAAACCTATGAGTACAATTTTACTCGTAGGTTTTTATGTACATTGTGTATTTCAATTTAGGTATGGTGGTAGTGAGATTATGAGGTTCTAGTGGTGACTTCATGGAAGTTTGACAAATGAAGTAAATCCAGAGAATTAGTGCATTTAATAAGCTAGTTCACCTTAGACATTAATCACATCATTCCTGGAAGGTCTACGCAAGTATGCTATTCCCCTATCCTCCTTGGCACAGGGACGCACCGTGATGATGGGAGCTGTTAATGACCGCCAAGTCTAGATCCATCATGTTCTGCGAAAACCAGGGGCACCTGGAGGATGTGGCTCTTTACCACGCAAGACGGTCTTGGTGTGCGATGGTCACCACCGCCCACCATGGGATCACACATCCCTCACCCCTTCAGTAACCAGTTAAGGAAGGTTGTAATTGAAAAGAGTGCAATTCCTTTAGGTTTTTAGTGATGCCAGACCCTACCTCCTTACACGATTTCTTTCTTCATCTCATTATACATCCTAACCTACCTTCATCCCATCTATAAAGCCAATTCTCTGTTTTCCCCTATCCTCCCCTCTATTTGGGCCTTCAGCATCCCTTTTTCCCACATTGCCTGTTCCAACTACTTTCCCTACCTCTCCTACCAAATCTCCTCCATAAGTGTCCTTTCTTAGCTAACCTTGCCACTTTCTCATTCATCTTCCTGTTTGTCAATCGTGTGTTCTCCATTCTCCTACACACCCACATTTCAAATGCCTGCCGCTTATTCTCATCTTTTCTCAAGAGTCTGCATTTCTGCAGTGCCATACAATGCTGCACTCCTTATTAAACTCTTTGCAAACCTTTTTTCACATACTCACATAAGGCCTCTTGTCTTCTGCTCCCTCTTACTTCTAAATGCTTCTTTTGCTAGTGTAACTTTCGTTTTTTTCCTCGCCACCATGCCAGTTTTTCTTCAATGCATGACAAAAATAGTTAAATTGTTCTAGTGTTACAGTTTGTGCTTGCCTACTTTTATGGTCAGTCTCATTTTGTTCATCCTGGAAAATCTCATTACTTTTATTTTCTTATTATCTTCATTCTGTATTTGCCGTACTGATTTTGTAATGCATATACTAAAGCTTGCAACTTCTTCAATGACTGACTAACCAATGCCTGGTTGTCCGTTAATCTAACAGACTTCATCAGCTGGCCTCATACTTAGATTCCTTAATCTAGCTCTTCCCATGGATATTTTACCATTTCCTCAGCATAAATATTAAAGAGCAAATGCGGCAGCGGGTACCCTTGCCTTACCTGGCCACCTTGATTCACTATCAGCCATCCTCACCTGTGCCCTCTGGGATATGTATAAGTTTCCAATGAACCTCCTATCCCACCAATATATTCCTATTTTTCTGAGTTTCTGTATAAGTTTTTCAGGGTGTCTAGCGACCGGGAAATCAGGAGAAACCAGGAAAAAACTGGGAAATGAAAATCCCGGGGAATAACTGGGAAAAAGCCGGGAAATTTGTCAAGCGTACAGGAAGTTTCTCAAATCACGTGGTATGGAAGAAAAAATAGGGGAATTTCTTCTATGGTACGAAAAACAATAACCTAAGTAGCTGTACTGACTGAACGAAACTCCAATAGGCTGCGGAGGTGACGTGAAGTATCGGTCTCTGCGCTAGGGCCAGTTGCTGATACTCCACGTTGCCAGCACCCAGAGTATTCATTAATGCCGGTGAACTTTTCTCGGAAATATCTTTAGTATCCCGCTCTGTACGGAGGCATTTTAAAGGGAATATCTTCTCCGGCGTACCGACCCTACTCTTCTGTCCCTTGGGTCGGCAACTGGTCTCGACCCTCCATCTCATGAGCAAACCCTCTTATAGCATGGGGCTGCGGTAATTTTTTAAATGTGCAGTGGTGTTTTTAAACAATCATTTATAGCAAACGTGAGAGAATGGATGTCTGAAATGAATTCTTTGTGTTTATTTGATCATTTTATAATTTTAAATGAATTTATAGATGTTATATTAACGATTTTAGGATATTTATTGGAAAGTAATGGTTTACAGAAAGCAGAAGACAACTCCATTATGATAAGAGCAAGAATTTTGCTTAAAATTTGAGAACACACTGCAAAACACAAGTAGTTCATTTCAGTGGTTAATGTTTTTGTATAGCCAACGAATATTTATTTAGAAAATCCACTGCACATACAATTAGTGATGGCTGACACATGCTGAGAGAATGACCGCTAAAGGGATAGAGGGTCGAGCGAAGTTGCCGATGGAAGGGTCTTGCCCCCCACTGAGTAGGGATGTGAAGGGTCGAAAGAACACCCTTCTAAAATGTATCAGCGGCGGTCACTTTCCCACCCTCCACAGCAACTATAGGAGACGTTAGTTCTTTTGCGTAAAGCGCCGGGCGCACGGTAGCCTTGGCATACTTATCCCAGGGGTCTGGTGAGGCCTCTGCTGCTCGTCAATTATGGGGAAAGCCCTAGCGATCATAGTTTCTCGAATTCCATTCATTCCATATGCAGGGTGGGGATCGTCAGGGAAAACCTGGAATTGTCAGGGAATTTGAAATTTCTGGAAAAGTGAGGGAATGCTCGTAACAGTCAGGGAGAAACTGGGCTAGGAAATTCTTGTTATTTTTCTACCATTACTTTTATCGGCCAGTCTTTTCCTCCCTTTATTTCACCAAAACATTTCACCAACTAAAACTAATGTCCGTAGCTGATGTGCATGCAATAAGCCTCATCAATTTGTGGAACATTCAGTTGTGAATCTAATTAGTTGTGAATCTTAGTTATTTAGTTGTGAATCAGATGTACAATGTATCCCTTTTGTATATCCTTTTTGTGATATATTCCTAGAAGTGATAAAATTCATGATCACAATGTATTACGCTCATCACAAGGAATCCGAGGCTATCTTGTTCGGAAAATTTTACCTCTTGTTTTTTTTAAATTCCGAGACCCAGGTTGATTAATTGCTGGAGCACACTACCTGGTAGTAAATACATGCTTGCAGTTCTAAAAATACGAGACGATGATTATTAAAAAGGTTATCAAGTACGGTCTCAACGTGTAAAAAAAATCTTACGCAAGATCATCTTCGATGCCCATACCCCCCTTCGTGAGACAGTAAGAAGAGCCCTCTCCTCCCCACCTTTCACGCTTGATGTAATTGTTGAATGTCCCCCTTAGCTCCCTCTCGAAGCAATTTAGTCAGGTCACAAACCACCTCAAATATGATATTCCTGAATATGATGCTGCCGTTGCTAATTGCCTCCTGTCTTTGCTCGCAGTGGTGCACTTATGTTTTGTTTGTTTATCCTAATGTTTTTACATTTTTTTGTTCCCTCTTGCAATCAAGGGGTTATAACCTCTCTAATACAATTGTTATTCACTTCTGAAGGTCACTCGCACCATCCGATTTTGATTCAGTCCAACAACTTGGCTTTGGTTTGTATTTTTTGCACAACTTAGTGATACCTGTGCCGGAGTCCACCATTAAATTGGCCATTAACTTTCCCTTCGATGCCTTTTCAGTAATCCTCAACTTCCCAGAACTACCACGACGTGCTACCTCTTTTTTGAAGCATTAGACATTGTCAATTTGTAATTTTACCAAAGGAAACATACACGGCCACGGAAATACAATGCACGGCTGAGGATACGCGGCTGCGGAAGCAATATACTTGCTCGCCTGGGTCGCCCCAATGCTCGCAATGGTTCAGGGGACTCAGCATAATGCAACACTGTTATGTGTGTAATTCAATAACCTGCTGTAGGAAAACCTTGTGTGTATGGAAATGGTGCAATTTTGTAGACAATAACGGCTGCGAGGTAGTGGTAGGTGGGGGAGGGGTTGGATGGGGAGAAGATGGGGGAGCGTTGCTACTTTGGGGACATTTCATCGGAGAATCGGCACTCTACTACTTAGTCCTTTTGGATCATTCCATGTTTTAGGGAGGGTGCTATTGTCGCAGGGGAATATGGTCGAAGATCAATGTGTTTAAATAATGGTTCATAATACAAAGTACGTACATTTCTATGCCTGACTGAACTGTAGCTCTGGTTCGGGGTGGAAGGAGTAACTTACTTTATACTTAAGACAGGTATTTTTATACCCCAACAATAATTGAAGGTAAAAATATTTATTAAAAGTGTGTATAATATGGATGAGAGTTTAACTTACGAAGGTTTAATATGTTTTTTCATTAGGATGTACTTTTAGCTTTTAATGATTTGATTTCAGCTTTTAACATTTCATGATTTTTGACGAAAATTTAATTCAGCAGAAATAAATTATTCCAATAATAGGTGACCTTTTGGTAATCGGTGAGGGAAATTGGTAAATCCATCAGGGAAAAGTCGGGGAATTTAAAAATTAAATATCAGTAGCCAACCTGATGTGGTTATGGCAATATTTTATGGCCGGATGCCCTTCCTGCTGATAAGCATTTTATACCTTCTTCCAGGTCATAAGACTTGGCCGTCCCCAACATGGGGAAACAGATGCCATTTGTGTGGGGAAACAGATGCCTGCTGTGGGTCAGACACTACATTCTTACCAATTTTGAGGATATCGGGACTAGCCACGGTATTTACCTTAACGGAGTGCCCGCTCACCTGCAAGTGCCCAGTCAAGGTGAATGATTTTTCCTCTGGAATATCCCACTACATTCTTACGTGGCCTGCCCCATGAGTGCCTCAAGGGTATAGCCCACCTAAGTCCCACCTCAGTTCGTTGTTCCCCAACCTGGTTTCCACTGGGGTTGGTACCAATCTCCACCAGGTTACTCGGGTTAACAGGCCCACCACATGAAAGTGACTGGGTGGTTGGGATGCAAAGGCTAAGGCTCTTCTCTTGCTGATTGGCTATGTTTGCCTACATCCCTGACGACCCTTTAAAACCATTATCTTATACAATGTAATTTGGTATAGAATTTCTACTCTTCCTGGGTGTTGTGCAGTGGCATAGCGAGGGGGGGATCCGGACCCCCCCCGAAATATTCATCTACATCTAAATACTACCCCGCAAGCCGCCTCAATAGGCGTGTGTCGGGGGGTGTTAGGACACCAGCCGTTTACATATAAAAAGGAAACGCTCTAATGAAATTATGCCTAGCATTTATTGAAGTCCCTTATTGTTCGGGGGAAAAACGAATTCCCATACCTATCCGTTCGGCAAAATATTGCTCTTAATTTATCGTTTCCTGGGCCTGGTCCTGGAAATATAGTGGGGTTCTAATATGATGTTCTCCGTGTCGCTCTGAAAGATATCTATTTTCAATTGTTCAAGCAATCTAAGCCTAGCGCGCAGCCTCCGAGTCTCTAGCGGCTCCCAGCCTAATTCGTTTAACATCTGTGTAACGCTGTCTGTACGCCCGTAGCAGTTTTTGACGAATCGCGCAGCTTTCCTTTGTATTTTATTAAGTTCCCGGATCAAGTCTTTCTGCACCATATGCTCGCTGAATATTCAAGGTGTGGCCGGACGAGTGCGAAATAGCACCTCTGTTTTACTTTTTCATCCGAAAATCTTCCCACAGTACGCTTGACGAATCTTAGCTTCTTCAGAGCTCTGCCACAAATATTTCTTATATGTGTTCCCCACGATAGGCCCGAAGTTATCGTAACTCCTAGATACTTCACTTCATCTGTCGCCTTTATGTTAACACCATCCACAGCTTATACATGGGAATAGTTGGACGGCCTCCGCAAGAAATGTACCACCGTGTATTTGCTCAGATTAAGTTCGAGTCCCCACTCTCGGCTCCACACATGAACGTTGTTTAAATCCGATGATAGAGTTTCAAAGTCAGAGTGCTCACTAATTTCACGATATATGACAGCGTCGTCGGCAAATAAACGTATTTTACTGCTAATTCGAGAGCATAGATTACGCTTCCTTGTGGGACACCTGATGTCACTTTAACTACATCAGAACTAATTCCGTCAAGAACTACTTTTTGCTTACGATCACTCAGAAAGTCGCGTATCCAGTTTACTAGTTTCGTTTAGCCCGCATGACTGTAATTTGTATAAAAGTTTGTTGTGAGGTACCGTATCGAAAGCTTTCTTAAAATCTAGAAATAATGCGTCCACTTGTCTTTTCGATTCACCAGATTTGAGAACGTCATGAAGAAAGAGCACGAGTTGTGTTTCACATGATCTACCTTTCCGGAAGCCGTGCTGAGAGCCATGGAGGACGTTACGACTGTCCAGGAACGTCATGATATTGCTAACGACGATATGTTTGAGTATCTTGCCTATAAGCGACGTTAATGAAATTGGTCGATAGTTCCCTGGGCCGTGTCTGTTTCCCTTTTTGAATATCGGTGTAACGTTTGCAATTTTCCAGTCTAATGGTATCTTTCCTTCAGACAATGACTTCTTGAATACTATGTCTAAGAACGGTGTGATCTGTGGCGCTAACTCCTTGAGGACACGCGCAGGTATTCCCTCCGGACCCGGAGATAAACTATTTTTTATCGACTGTAGCTGTTTAGTAATCCCATCGCGTTGAATAGTGATTTCTTTCATCGGTTCCTCAGTGAATGAAATTTCAAAATTACATGCAGTATCGTCTGTAGTGTATACACTTTCGAAGTGGGAATTTAACGTGTTAGCTTTGTCAATATTTTCGGTGACAAGTTTGCCATCCTTATCAAATAATGAATCTACGGTTGAAGATTTTCCCTGAAACTCTCTCTTTTATGACCAAAAAGATTTCGGATTTTCTTCGAGTAATTCACCGAGTACTTTTTTCTTGAAATTTCGCAATGCAGTACACATTGATTTCTTGGTTTTTGAGTGTTGCGCAGCGTAACTTTCTTTTGCTTCAAGTTCCTTCGATTTGTCACCTAACGTAGTGGACTTTTTGAACAAGTTGTACAGTTTTCTCTGTCTCTTAAGGTCCCTCCTAACATCGTTGTTATACCAGCGAGGTTCTTTACTGTCACATTTCAATTTTTGCGGAATATATTCGTTGATTCCCTGTCGTAGAATTTCTAAGAAATATTTCCATGATTCATCAGTACTTTTATCTTCTGTTTTAGCTACGAAGTCCGTGAACGAATCATTAAGCATCTCACCAAATTTTATGAAGTTGCATTTATCAAATAAATAAATATTGCGTTTCGGTTTTACAGCTGACTCTACTTCAATTTTTAAGGTTGCAAAAATTACTCTGTGATCACTTATGCCGTCAATAATATCGAGTTGTTTTATCAACTTAGGATGGCTTACTGCAAAAAGGTCTAATATTATATTTCCTCTCATAGGCTTGTCAACTACTTGGGAAAGTGAGTGATTAGCAAGTGTGTTGAGTAAGATCTCGCTGATTTCCCTATTCTTAGAATTCGGTTTTACAGTGTAAGGATCCCAATTTATAGATGGCAGATTAAAATCTCCCCAATAATTATTACACTTTTACTCTCTCTCACAGTAAATGCGGATATTTGATTTTCTAATTGGTAAATAACATCAACGTTGGAGTTTGGAGGTCTATAAAAAGAGCAAACATGTATACTCCTTTTGCTTCGTTGTTTAATTGTACACCACACGCTTTCTATTTCATTGTCAGTTATTTTGTGGGCGGTGCTGTGTAAATGTGATTTAACTGCTAGAAAAACTCCGCCACCTGTCCTATCGCTTCGATCGCTTCTGTAGATTTTATATGGAGGAAAAACTTCGCTGTCGCTTACATCCTCTGTAAGCCAGCTCTACGTTCCTATGACCACGTTTTCGTCCTGAAATATATGCTCTATTTTAGCGCGCTTGCTTTTAACTCTACGGCAATTAACTACTATAAAGTTAATGTCATATTTTGTAGATTGAGTGTCGGTTGGTTCTTTTCCACACCTATGGGTATTAGGTGGGGGAATTTCACTGGAAGTGCTTATTACATTTGATATAATTTCTTTCACTGGAGTATGCATTTTGGGAAAATTGTAACTATGTATTTACCGGATTTAGCGCTCCTATGTTTACTTGGATGTGAAAATTTTCGCAATGCGGATTTCCTCGGAGGCTACTTTTGGTTAAATAAAGACAAAATATTAAGACATAAAAAAATAAATTAAGCTTGGAGCAGGGGAAAGTCTACAAATAATAAATTATCATACCGTTGTTAAAAAAGGTTTGTCCTTTTGTTTAAATAATAAATTCTCAAACGATACCTTTGGGCTCGGTCGCTCGGGTAATGTTATGGCGGTGTTTGTAATACAAACACCGCCAATACAAACTTTGTATAGCTGGCCGAGTTTCGACTGTGGACCGTCTGTCTATTTCGCCCTGTTTTTCAAAAATTGGACCCCCCCCCCGAACGAAATTCCTGGCTACGCCACTGGTGTTGTTGTGCTCCTCCAGCTCTGTAATCCATTTTCCTTCCCTAACTCTTTTTTTTCTGCATAGCTTTTCTGCCTACTTTCTCTTCTGTCTATAAAAACCACATTTTTTCTTTTTCTTCTGTTATTCATTTTCCTCCTTGCCTCATTCCTCCACTTAATTGCTCCTCTACATTTTTCATCAAATCATCCTTGCCTTTTTCCCTATCTTTTACCCCGAGGACTTCATCAGCAGTTTTTCGAAATTCATTGTTTATTATATTCTACATTCCTCGTACACTTTTTCTTCCTGTTCTGCTGTTTAGTCTCCCAAGTTTTTCTTCAGCTCAGATTCATACTGTGGGGCTGTTGTCTTTTCTTTTAGTTTTGAGACATTGTATCTTGTAAGTGCCTTTTTCTTCCCAGGGGATCTGTTGATTGCAATACGCTGTCTATAGCTTACTCGAACCATGTAATGGTCTGAGTCAAAGTTTTTGCATCAGTCAATCTGAAGTATATCAGATGCATATCTCGATCGATTATCACATGTTCTCTTTGGTTAAAAGTACCTAATCCCATCTGGTGAGCACCACGTTACCTTCCATACGTCTTATCGCTGTAGTCAAGCTCTCTTTTCCACCATCAAGTTTCCCATATTAAAATCAATCAATCTTTGACCATTAATTTAAGACATGAAGACTTTCCTTTCTAGTTTCTCTATATGCTTCCTCTTTGCCAACCTGTGCATTGAAGTCCCCTAAAACCATTTTCACATCTTGTTTTGAGATGCTATCCATTTCCTTTTCTAGTTGTCAATAAAATATATCTACCGTTTTCCTCATCCTCAGTATTCTCTGTTGGTGCATATACACATACAAAAGTAACATTGAAAAAATGGGCCTTCATCCTCAGTGCATATCATTTCATTTATGGGCTTGAAATTAATTATTGCACCTCTCTCTCCTCCATCATACATGATTTTATATTTACCGCTACTTAAGATTCCCTCTCCTTTCTGTCTAACTTCTTGAATGGCTGCTACTCCTATCTTATATTATTCCATTCCTTGAGACTTTGTAGAGCACCTGGTTTCATTCAGGGTTCGAACATTCCATGTTGCTATCTGCATATCAAATTTCTGTTTGCGTTAACCTTTCCTTCGTGATAAATAATAACCAGTCCGACTTTCATTATCTTTGAGCTTCGTAGCGTGAAAGTTTTTCAATATAGGGTTGTGAGCTCTATGATCAACCCACAACCTGGAGGACCAGGGTACCTCTCCTTATGTGGCCTATCGCCCTTGACTTGTCTGGCTTTGGTGGCTCTAACTGGAGCTTATGTCATTATATTTTAAATCTAACTTGTGATATTTGAAGCATCATAATTTAGAAATGTATGCAGTAGAAACTCGAAATTATGAAGTTGACGGGACCGGAAAAATTGGCACTTTCGTATGAACGAGTATCTTTCAAAAACATCGCGATGAAGCTCTTTTTTTGTTTCTTAGATTAAGATGTACTCTCGCGATGTACTAGCATGATTTACGAAGTTATAATTCATGAAAGTTTATTTTTTAATGTGTATTCATGCCCACAGGGTGCACTCATTGTCAGTTGAACACAACTTATTTGTCGGAGTTTGATTATACCTATTTTCGGGAATTTCAAATTTGGCGCCACCGGATAAGTTATTTTGCCGTTGCAGCTGGCGGTGCAGTTTGCAGCAACTCGCATATTGGTACTACCCCTCTTTGCCGTGACGAGTTTTAACAATATTATCTCGATATATCAATTTGCAATGTTTAATGTTTACTTGTGTCATAAATTTTTACGGATGATTCGGAAGCAAGACGAAAGCCGCATGTGAATGGAAATCGACTTCAGTGTGTCAAGCTATCTTTGCATCAAGTAGATGCATTATTCCGTTCACTCATTCTTTTTGTGATGACAAATGATTATTACCGGCAATCCGAGGCTCGATTCGGGTTAGCGTGATGAAAGGTAAAATATCCTTTCCAGGGTATTTGGAAATTGCCTGACGAGCAGTCCTTCCATCCAGCTATCCCTCTCAATCACTCAGCCGGAAACGTTAAAGCTGACAGATTTTAGGGTGATACCTCAGTCAGATCTGAACAATTGGCGCGTCTAAACCAATTTTTCCCAAAAGACCCTTCAAGAAAAAAGTTCTTCGTTCCTTATTCCTAGGCGCGACGAAATTCATCTGCGAGGGACTCATTCAGCGAGAAAGAGAAGGGGGTAACCCGATAGGATCACTCCTTCACCTTATCTGTTATTATCTACCCTCACCCAGTTTCGCTTTTACCCAGATGGCTTTCACTAGTGTTTGGGGTTGTGCCTCCTTTCAGCGGCCTCGGCAGCCAACACTAGGTTGATACGGCCGCATGATCGAACGAGAGAGCCATTATTTCGGTCGATTCAAATTGTAATCTTACCCCGGTGGTAGCTCTGAGGTTGACTTCGCAATCCTTCATGATTTTTCCACAGCCTGAAATTATGTTGCGTAGCGCCCGAGAGAGCTTTAAAACGCATCGTCACATCAATGGGATAAATAACGTAGTACATCGGCGCATGCGATGAGAGAATCGGAACTCTAATCTGTTTTTACTTCCTTTTATAGAAAGCATCATTCACCACGGGGGATGGATACCACGCCAGGAAATCCATTTTTAGACCGTTGACTTTTACATCGCCATGCTAATAGATAAAGAAATTCTGTTTTCACTGTTTGGCCCAGAAAGGATGTTGCTAGAACTTATTTCATAGGGCTTGATACATACTTGTGCGTACTTTATATCAACCACATCGGAGAAAAAATTAGTTAACTTGCCTAAAGATCATTTCGTGGAAATACTACTCGCCTATGAGAAGTAATACGAAAATGAGCTTTGATATAAATTCTAGCTGCATCGTTCATCTTTCAATGCGGATACTCCTCAAGTTGGTACGCTAGTTTAATACAATTACTGTAGTCGTGTAAAGCAAAGATGTCCAGCACTTTTTTCCAGAGGCATTCGTTCCGAGCATTGGCGCTTCCGGCAGTCCAGCGAACGGCTACACATCCTTGGCCTGCCTCTTGCTCTCCCTCCACCTCTATCTCTCTCTCCCCCCTACCCTCGGCTCTCATAGTTAGGGGGTCGGAGTAAAGTGATATTTTTTTCTCGAGTCCGCATCACATTTCATCATAAGTATCACATTTCACTCATCGCTTTCCCACGCCCTAACTTCACAGGTGGCTTCCAAAAGTTGGATAGGGGGGGGGGGGGGCGTTGCCCGTTGGTAGTCCCTTATCAGATATGACTGCGAACCAAACGTATCACATTTCACTCATCGCATACCCGCCCTAACTTCTCAGGTGGTTTCCACTAGTTGGGATATCCTTTCCCACAACACAGGATGACCGTTATTTAGGGCGATTTTAATGGCATCCACTCCACAGTGAATTTTTTTCTCTGATCCAGATCCGATTTTTTAAAATGAATTAGGATCCGATTTCAGTATCCGGAGAAACGTAATACCCGCAGATCTTTAGATCCGATCTGACCATCCCGGCGAATAGGTTGTCTTAGAGGACGAACGAACAATTTAAGAGCACATTTTGGAGCAAACAAAGTGCGTCTTATGGGCCAGGAAATACGGTAACTACAATTTTCGATGCCTGGCTAACGTTTTTCAACTTACAAACAAGTTCTCAGAACGCATCTCGTTCGTATGTCGAGGACTTACTTTACATTGGGTGAGTACGGCAGTGACTTCCGACTGCTGGACGGACGCCGGACGCCCCAGCGAAACCACACCTTTACTATTGAAGCATTGAAAAATGAGATATCCTTCAGGTAATACATTCAGTGCATAATGTATTCGGCGACGATCATTAATTAGATGTTTAACTCTGAAAAGGAGCGCCGAAACGTTACTGTGATCCATCACTATTCGTATAAACGAGTAACTTTTTCACGTCGGGACCAAGATCCGAGGTTCGTAATTTTAAAACTTTG
The DNA here is from genome assembly GCA_963573305.1 of Pyrrhosoma nymphula. NCBI lineage: Eukaryota > Metazoa > Arthropoda > Insecta > Odonata > Coenagrionidae > Pyrrhosoma > Pyrrhosoma nymphula. Next base: position 88,980,423 of record OY754334.1, on the reverse strand, counting down.
TTATTTCGTAATATCGCGTACTGTTACATACACTTACAATTAGATACCCTTTTGGTCGGGACCGAAGATTTTGCTTCGTAAAATCAAAATTTCGTAATTTCTAAGTTCGTATTTTCGAGTTTCTACTGTAATTAGTAAAAGCCAATACTTAGCATATCGTCTGTCCTTATTATGTTCTTCCTTTGTGTGAACATTCATGAGAATCGAAGATTGGTGAGCCACAAGTGCATAGCCATTTGGTTGAGTTTATTTGGAATTAAATTGAGAAGATAATGCGTCAGAACCAAGTGTTGCATTTTATGAAGTTCGGCAATTATTGCAATGAAGGCCATTATGATAATGCGCTAGGTTGATGTTTACACTGTAAGAACTCTAAAGAATTGACCGGTGATACTTAGTTCATCAAAAATATCCTTGGGCAAGGTTAGTTATGGACTCAGTCCATTTTCATTTAGTCTTTGATCATATTGTTTGCAGCTAGAGAACCAATGTTGTGCGAGAGGTAAGAAAAGGCCTGCTTTGTTCTCACATAACCATAAAATGAGTCAGCATAAAATTTCAATTTAAGTTTATTTATTTTTAACATGTTCCATCAAAACTAATGTCTCATTGCTTGAATTTAAATACAATGAAGAGATTTTCTTTTGATTATTTTTGGTATCCATCACATTTGTTTGCTTATTTTACAATGATTTGCCTCATTTCCTGGAGGCGTTGTCAGGAGAAGAATTTTAGTTTGAATTTTGGCTGCTATATATAGTAGCTGGTTGCTAAGGTGCATTTTCAACGGTTTTGTATTCCTAAATGATTCCTGTAAAGTGTAATCTATTGTTTCTTGTTGCTGAACATAGTTAGAAGATGGCAATGTCTCTATTTTTGGTTGTTTTAATAGTAAAATCATCAGTTTGTGTAGTTGAAAAAGCATTTATCAGTTGTTGTGTTTTGCTTTGAAGGTATAAGTTTTCTAGATTACTTCTCAGACCACATGCAGTTACTGAAACAGTGTGTTTCTGAGAGATTCCATCAGTTTTTAAATAATAATTTGGATAAATAATTGTGATTATGGTTTTACATTAAGACATATTAGGCTCGCATGTTCCTAGCAATGAGTGCTAAGCTAGGATGATGTTACAAGTTATTCTTTGTATTTCAGTGATTTGGTCTAATAACTAGCAAACTAATTGAGAACAACTCTCATCTTTGCAGTGGAATATCCATACAGGGAGCAGTCTCTTCCTGTGTAGTCGTGTGAAGGAAGCAACGGTGGATAATCCCACTTGGAAAATAAGATGCTATGGATGTGGAATGGGTCCAAGGAGTTCCAGCATGTGTTGCTTAAGGAGCCGATGAGACCTAATTGATCCCTGAATGGTGTGTGGAGTTTGGAAGAATTGAGTGTTGGTCGCAGGAGAAAATTACCAAACATTTCTTTTGGAGCAGATTTTTGATCGAGTGAAATTAGGAATTTGACTTATCAGAACCATGGATGCTGAAAACCATGATTTTTAAAATTCAATACACCGTAGGAGCAACCCCTTGTTAAACACTTAAGCAACAAGCCTGGCACGTTTAATGTTGTTTAATTATGTAATGTGGCTACTCTGTAGGTAACAAATAATTTCTTTTCTCCATGAAATAACCACTGTTTGCCCTTGAAAGCTGCTGATTTCATTCATATCTCTTAAAATTGGCTAATAGAAATTATCTTCCAAGTCCGGCACATACAATGCATCAGAGAATGTCACACCCTCTCCTCCACATTCATCTGATTAGCATAAACATAACTTCCTTTGTCCTGCTATTCTTCATGGCCCCCCATAGGAACAGAGCCTCCCATTTCCTTGAATTCAATAAATATTCAAACTCTCCTGGTCATATGGTCACTGGCAGTACAGTCAAGACACAAACTTTATCACCCCCTTAGTTACCCTCTTCATGCCCAGAGCAATGTGCTCAGTCTTTCCAATGATGCACCTCCTATTTTCTCCTCATCCTTCTTCGGACAGTACGTAGCAATGTGATCATTCTTTTGTCCACTAGTATATGACTAGTTATCCTGACCTTTGCCTTCACTTCTTGTTATATATCTACCTTGTTACCTACAAAATCACAATGCCAAGAAAGTACAAAAGAATGTTTGATAGCTGATACTACTGCAACTTCACTGAGGTATTATTACAGAACTGTGTGAACCATCAGAAGTGGTACACCCCTGAGGGTTGCAAGTTCTCCGTTGGCATACCACTGACCACAGTTAAAAATAAATTAAAAAGTTTTCTCGGAGCCCTGGTGGCTATCCAGTGATTGCTCAGGAAGAAATAATTTGTTAACCACATTATTATCTTTGTTTGTATTTTCAACACTGGAAAATGAATGGAGATTTGTTTATATTTATATAGAATAGGGGAAAGGTGAAAATATAGAAAAATGAATGCTGGAAATAAATTTATTATTTCCAACAGAAATTGATAGTTTCTAATTAGTGTGTCAAGTCATTTTGTGAATATTTCTCAGATGTGATATAAATAAGTACATTCATAAATACAATTCATTCATACACTCATTTTATAAATCCTACATTGGTGTTGCCATGTGTAAATTGGGCCGCATGGAGTTGAATTTGACCAAATTGGGACTATCTTGCAGCATCTTTGGGTTAAATTGGGTTCATTGGCATCATGATGTAACAAACCCTGCGGTGAAGGCAGATTACCTAAAGTTTTTTATTTTTTATGTTTGTTTTTTTTTCATAATTGTTTTCAGTGATGTTTTTGCCGATGGAAACATTTTGATGTCTATGCGTGAAATGAGTTGGTTATGTATGAACTATTATGCATTTAAATTTGTTTAAAAAATTTTTTGTAAATTGCCATTCTTTTTCATTCTATGTAAATGTGAAAGTGGCAAATATGTTAAAATGAATGTTCATGTGACTATTTTTAGTTTAGGAAAAATAGTCTCATTTCATTTCTATCAGCTCTTTGGTGAGAGCCACTGGGTGACATTAGTTTTGATTTGAGGGAGTTAGAGAAATATCTATTTAGAAAATTTTCTTCATATATATTCTTTCTGAATTCAAATTGTTGTGGCCAATTTTAAATTGTTCTGTAAATTCAGATATTCTTAAAAAACATTTGTATGAACTAAAAAATATTTTTTGCTCTAATACTTTAAATATTTGTTTTATTAACTTTTGTGGTGATTTGTTGAGATTGACCTGATTTAATATAATGGAGAAAATTGCTTTCCTTGTAATATTCAGAACAAGTGAAAATTGTGATCTTCACTATTATTAGATCAGCTAATGGCAAAGGTACTGAGTACTATTCTTTGCTTTAAAGCATAAGGCTGTCAAATAAATTTGCTGACCTCACTTGTATGACTATATTTCCAACTGTGGTCTTCATCTTCATAACTCCCAACCCTACTTATTGTTCGGTGGGCTAATTTGGATGCTGCTTTGGTATGGAAATCAGTAATGCTTTATTTTTGCAGATTGTACCTTCATGATGATTCAAGTGAAATGGATGTCCTTAAGGCATTTAGGTTGCAGTTTGAAATCATGTCATTTGTAAGACTATGGATGTGAGGATAAAGGAAACTGAATGTTGCTTCCATAGAAGAATCCTGGTGCTAATAGCCAATTGAGTGGTAATTGTATTGATGCAGGACTTAATTTAATTCGAGAGAGTGGAATGGAGCAAGTAAATTACCACTTAAAATATTCTGAATCCTTATCTTCCATTCCATTATAATATTTTTGGTAGTTTACTATCTGTCTTCATGTGCAATTTATTGTAATATGTGGGCTTTGAATAAAGACCATTAATTGATGGGAGTCTTGGTGGGTGGAATGTCTAGCTGCTGCAAATCCTGGGGAATTTTGAGAAGAGAGATGATATGTATGAGAGTCAGTAGGTGGCAGTTATTACAAATATTGTATTTTCCAATCCTCTCAAATTCTTTGGCAGTGCATGTCAGTATTCAGGTTCTGCATTGTTTGTAAACCGGAGAAAGTCTTGAATCAATAGGATAAATACCTTTGGAGAAGCTAAAGCTTGGTGTAGAGCAAAAATGTATGGCTTTCCCTAGTAGCTGGGGACTCATTCATTCAGAAATTATTTCACCTTTGGGGCTGAGGTGGTATAACATGTACGAGCCTTTTTTGAATTGGCTGTAAGGATGGTTGAATGAACAATTTCACGCAGGACTGTAGGTAATCATCACAGGCTAATGCTTGGCTTTTTTCTATGTATTGCTGATGTTCAACCTTATTTTTGTGTCAGGAGCTCGACAGTAGGTTCATGAGGTATTACATATGTAATTTCATACACATCAGTGAAGGTGTAATAAACCTCACCCTAGTATTATCCGAAGCCAGAATACTTTCATGAGTGTGGACCTCTCAGGCTCTACCGCCGGCTTGAATCTCAGAACTTTTTTTTCAGCATTTCCATGTGGATTTCCCCTGCGGGTTGGGGGTAAGAATACTCCCGCAGTATCCCTGCTTGTCGTAGAAGGCGACTAAAAGGGTGGGGAAGAAACCCCTGTTAGAGCTCTGACAGCTAGGAATGCACCCGGGCAGTCTCGAGGGTCAACTGGCTTTGTCGAAGTGCATTCACACGAAGACGTGAGACCCAATAGCTCATGAAACACCTTCGCTTTAACAAAATCTGAGGTTTCAGGCGTGATGGAGTGGAACCGGAACATCACTGCAGTTAATGAAACAAGAGCAATTTCCACAAGTATGACATTTAATGCACGACCGGTTTCGCTTTTTACAGCATCTTCAGGTACATATATGTGCTCAAGCTTATATAGGGAGGTGGGAAGGGGGGTGGTAAGACAGGGTAACGGAAGAAGGGGAGGGTAAAGGAGAAGGAGAGAAGGGGGGATAGTCATAGGTGCCTGAGGGTTGGGAATACCGGGGAAGGGGTCGGGGGAAGGTGGGTGACCTTCGCTTTTATCATGATAATCGATCTATCCAACGAGAAGTTTTCTTTATGTCTGTTGTGGTAGAAGAGTGTTGTAAGTGTAAGAGAGTTGTGGTAGAGAAGAGAACGGACCTCACTAGCACCTAGCCACAGATGCCATTATGGAAGCATTCATACGTGTTTAATTTTGTTTAGACTTATTTAAAATGACTTAGACAATTGAAAATTCCAACAGTTTCTACCAAGGTCAATTTGTTCTCCGCCGGCAATGTTCTGGCCAGGGGAACACTTGTGCCAATGCCCATGGTAATATTTCTGCAACTACCCTTCACTGGAGTCACAAGGTGCTGTACAACATCATGAGGCTTATTTGATAGGCGATAAGGGCCTTCAGGTTCAGTACCTGTATATACTTCAAGCTTTAAGACATAAAATGGACCTTGTATCGACCAGTGCAAATATTTTCATACCATACCTTTTTGGTTTGTTTGGCAAGTATTGACGAAAAGCACAACATCCCCTAAATGAAACCATATGTTTGTCAATTGTTGAGTACTCTGATGGAGTATATGCTTCTAAATATTTACCCCTAAGTATAGTGAGCAGCTGATGCACTAGGGCTAAACGATCATTGATTTCATCCAAACAATCAGCGAAGCCAAATTAAAAATCTGTGTATGACTGTAAATGAGAATAATGGTAGACCATCCTTGTCCTATGGGTAGGTCTCTAAAATTCATATGATACATAGACTACTCTAAAAAACAGTATCCCCACTAATGCCTTCATTTCATTTTCATCCTTATCCAAAGCATCATGACCTCTCACAAAATTTTCCCTCACATTTGCAATTGGAATATTGCACGAAAGTGAAAAGACACCTAGATTTTCACGAGACTTATAAGTGGAGAGGTCAGATGAGTTATTTTTCTTGTTCTCCAGTACAAACACAGTAAAAGGGTCTAACATTTTCTCCAAATGATATTCAGGATTTTCTCTCATCTTTGCCACATGACTCATGAAGCGCTAACGGGAAAAGGAAATTAGTTTTTTTTTTCCGATAACGCCCGGCTTAAATTTTTAATGCTAGTTTTATGGAACTTTTTAATCAACGGACAAGAGCTACCAAGCTGCTTAGTATTCGTTTTAATTTATTTATTCAGGATATCTGGTTAAGGCTCCCAGATGCTCATCCTATTGGGTACTCGAGTTACCCACCGTGGATTATTCCACCGCTGGACATCCATATGGCAATCAGTAGGTGCCATAAATCCCACATCACTGCTCTAGAATACCGTCTCTTCAAAGAATTTCTCTGCCACCACTCCGGCCTCATCCCTGTATACACGGATGGATCGAATTTGAATGAAGCTTGTTCGTGCGTGGTTACCTCGTCCACGGCCATCTTTAAACAGGCCGGAGTGACAGGTTTGGCAACGTCGAGTGCTCGGCCTGCTAGATCGGAAGAAATACGTTTGGCACCAACCACTCGGATATTACTGATAAAACTTAAAAAAATGATGGAACAAACTTAATACCAAATGATGTTACATGTAACCAAATATAATGTACCAGCACAAAATACAGTCACGGAAAAATAGTAATACTTACCTCAGGAAAATACGAGCATCCATCGTAGATTACGGAGGGTATTGTGATTAGGGGAATAATACAAATTAGTCATGAATTGGAATTTCACATGTTAAGTATGTGATACATTTATCATTGTATAGGGACCCTATACATGCTTATTTATAAATATGTAGCCGGGAGCAACACATTGTTGGTATATGTTTGGTTTGTACGTTATCAGAGTTAATAAAGTCTAAGTTGATTTTAATGGAGAGACTAGAACTTCTATTTCTTTTCCACACCTCAACAAAACATTTTATTGAAATGTACTCATTTTTTATTGAAAATAATTAAATCACAAAACTGCTGTATTTTCTTATTTTGGATGTTTGTTTAGCAACATCCAACCTGTTGTTCTTCATCTTCGAATAGTTATTTAACAAAACATTACATAAAATATTGACAAATCTCATTAAATAATAACTGTTTGGTGCATTACATTGAATGCAACTGTCTTCATACATTTTTCTTAAACTTTCGCCAAGAAGTATAAGCTTTTTAACTAAGTTTAATAGAACCTGTTTGTGATTGCCTTTTGAGGAATATCCTCTCATATTTATCGTCAGTCATTGTCAGCATAGTGGCCAATGCATGAACACATACAGTCACCACTGAAGGACAATGTGACACAAGTCTCCCTTTGTTTTTTAAATCTTTGAAATATTTGTCGTCGCTACCCTCAATTGAGATATAGGAGCAAGCACATATGTCACACGTAATATTCTGCAATGCTTTCATGGCAGCATAACCACATACATACTTCAGGCCAGAATACTCCTCGGCAGTGATTTCTAAAGGTTTGCACATTATTTCTAAGAGATCAAACTCATTAAGGATGAGGTGATCATCTTCCAGCACCACAGCCTCGCCTTCAGTTTCATTTACAAACCCCTCAGGAGAAAACTTAACATTGCCATACCTCACAGCATGAAACCCCAAAATACTTCTTACACACAACTTGTTTTCAGTTTCAAGCAATTGGCATAGGGAAACATTATAATTTCCCCCGGACAATTGGCGATAGCAGCTAAATCGCTGCTCTAGGTAGTCTGTGTGCAGTTTACTGCTCAAAGCATACGGCATTTTTAAAACTGCCAGGGAATAATGTGTGAATTCCAACATAACTAGAGTGCTTTGACGGAGTGCAGCATGTGTCTCAGCTGACAAACTGTGCCCCTTCTGGGCGACATCACGCCATCGGTCCAGCCAATTCACAAATTTCCTTAAAAAGTCTAATTTGACATCAACAGAAGCAATTCCTTTAATAGGATTTCTGTTATTTACAATGTCCCACCACTCTCTTACTATGCCCATGAACTCCCCAGTGCCATTACCTACACCATATGTTACATTAGGGTGGTCCTTATTTTTCGATTTTCTTTCGGGACACCCCCCCAATTTATGCCAATTGGTGGCCGCATCGCACTCAAAGTTGTGAAATTTTTGAGTTTTGGGCTATTTTTCGGACATGAATGGCGATAAGAAGGCGCTGGCATTTTTCAACTGATTTTCTCTGGTAACCAACGACTCATTGGACATTTGACATGCTGCACCTAAAATATTTTCCTATTGTGACCAGTAGTTCCCGATAGGGATGGTCTTAACTGTGATTTTCTTGTCACCTCCTTAAATGTGACTGTTCCGTTTCAGTAACTGTGATTATAAACTGTGATTGCGATCACTTTTTAGAATTGACACGGCATAGAAACGACAATCGCAATCACATTTTAGGAGACTGGTCGGTACGGCATGTCGGTACGTCAGCGTTCCAGAAAGTCCAACTGCACGATAAAAGAGAAAGACTTCGATCAAGTGATAAAAATATATATTATAAAATAAATACAGTATATTGTTTATTTTAAACTTTTGGAGATATATGGCTGAGAAATGCAACCCTTCTCCTTAAATGGAAACTTGAAATGAAATTATAAAAATGATAAACTTCTTTCACATATGTTTTCAAGAAATGCCTCAAACTTTATAAACAATTTAACATGGACATTTAGAGGCTCTACTGGGAAAAAATAAAATTTTTAAGTAATTGCGCAAAACTTTGGCATATAAATAAATGTTACTTCTGGTTTGAGACTAGAAGATTTACGTTTCTTACGTAAAATCACAAAGTAATAAAGAATTAAACAAACAATTAAGAAACAAAACATGCCAACTCATGTCACTCTTTTTCCATGTATTTGGAATTCGCATTTAAGAAGAGAATGACGTCACTTATCATCACTTAACCTATTTCTTCGATCATTAATGATGAATCCAGCTTTGGAAAATATTCTTTCGCATGCAACAGAACTCGCTACAGCGCTTAGTTTTTCCTGAGCCAGGGAAGACAGATGTGGAAAAGCATATTCATGACTTTTCCACCACGTTAATAGGTCCTCACTTCTGGATAAAATTTCGTCATCTAGATATCGCTGAATTTCAGCGATTGCTCTGGAGGTTGGAGTTCCTCTGGGGAGGGCTCTAGCTACCTTCCTGTCGAGGGCATGCCAGACCTCTAGGTCATCGTCATTTGATTCGGGCACACCCGAGTATACTGGGTTCTGTCCTGCCTCAACAGTATCCTGGCCCGTATTTCTTCCGTTATTAGCCAACATTGTGGCCAAGGCACTGGTGACCAGTGATTTAGCATGTTCAGCGGAATTTTGACCTGAAAATGCTATATGTTTGAACCTTGGATCCAGAAACGTGCATACGGCTAGGGTATTACTGCACTCCACGTTCCCAAATCTCGTTGTCATAGCATTTTTTAAAGTCGAAACTACATTTAAGATTGGTGGAGAAAAATGTCTTTTCATCAAGCTCTGGCAAACAGCCTGCAGTCCATTGACAAGGGGAATCACCATTGATGCTGTGAGATCTCACCGCTGATCGTTTTAGTGACACCCTAAAAGGGCTTTAACACAGACACTAATTGATTAGTAATTTTCCATTCTTCTGTGCTTAAAATTGGAAAATCCTTATCGATCAACCCAATTGTGCTCCTTATTGTCATCTCCAGCTCAACAAACCTCTGTAGCATGTAGAACGTAGAATTCCATCTCGTCGGGACGTCTTGAATAAGTCGAAGTGGTTGCTCTCCACGATTTTCTTGCGTTCTCATCAACAACGCATTTGACGTAATATGACGCCGAAAATGCTTCACAATGATTTTAATCTTATCAATTAGTGAATTTATTTCTGTATTTTTCAGTCCTTCGTGGACAACTTTGTTGATACTATGCGCGAAGCAACCTAGGTGTTTCCAGGACAACTATTTCGTTATTGCCGCTTTGATGTTCGCGGCATTGTCGGAAACGGCCAAAATAAATTTGCCATCTACCTCCCAAAACGAAGTAATTCTCGTAATTTATTCAGCCAAATTTTTGCTAGTGTGCTGAACGCTCATTTCCGCACACTCCAACAGTACGGAAATCAGTTGGAAGTTTTGGTTAAAAAAATGCACAGTCACAGCTATATAGGTACCCTTAAGAGCTCGCTGATGACCAACAGTCTGTGGTTAAACACACTTTTTGATTCGCTGAGGATTTTCCTCACGCAATACGTGCATTCTTCATACATGGCAGGAATGAGTGTGTTTGACAAACGATGCCTGCTTGGAATTGCGTAATTCTGAAATGCCACTTCCATTAATTCTTTAAATCCTTCGTCCTCTACCATACTAAATGGCTGTAGATCTTTTACAAATAGTCCCAATAACTTTTGGTCAATGAGTTTTTTTCTTTTGAAAGAAAGGTTTGTTGGAGCGAATGGAATAGTCATTTCGCGTTGCTGAGGTTGTTTTGCCGTAGAGGTTGAAGGGCCTTCGGCAACGGTTTCCGATAGCTGACGTGAAGACGATGCAAGGAGTTCAGATCTGTCATCAGTTACTTCCTCAAACGGCGAGTCGGGTTCCGATGTCAGTGCAAAATTCTGAAAGGTATGCCAAGATCGTATGAGTGCTTTTCTACTTCTTCAAACTGCCTAAATATACAAAACTTGAATATATGCAACCATTGGCGTCGTCAGCATCAACACTTTGGGGGGGACAAATGGGGGGTCCGGGGGCACCCCCCCGGGACAGGACGGGGGGTCCGGGGACATTTTAGAAAAATTGTGACCTTGAAATGACGTTTGAACACTAATTTAAACCCAAAATCTTACATTTGTACAAGCAGGTTTTTCATTGAAACAATTTGTATTTAACCTGAAAACATGTCTATAGTTCGTTTTTTGAACCATTGGATTTGACAACAATGGAACGCCCTATACCACACGCTTGATTCCAAGTCCAATCGTTCAAAAAACAAACTATAAACATACAATTGAAAACTCATTCTAAAATGTATATAGTATATAGGTATCAAATAAAAACTCATTATCAGGTCAGGTTTAATATGCTTTATTTTACACACACTATTGTTATTACATACGGTCTATCACATTACAACGTTAACATTAACTTTAAAATCTTAGCCTTGTTTCTCTTTACTGTACATTATAAAAATTCAAATTGACCTCTTGCTAAACGGATGTATACTGGAACTGAAACAACCCCAAAGTGGTTTATTTATTATCCTTTACGTAACCAAAATCACCTCTCCTAGTTTCACTTTTTGAAATAAACAGTTTTGCAACATTTTTTGCTTCTACCTTGTCCAATATTTCTTTGTGAACGTAACAAACAGCAACATGATTCAACCTTTTTTGAGTCATGGTTGATCTTAGGTAGGTCTTCAGTTTACGCATAGCACTAAAACTTCGCTCTGCTTCACAACTTGAAGCTGGACATACAAGCATTAGTCTCACCAGGACTTCAACATTGGAGAACAGCTCCCTGACCTCTTTCATCATAGAGGTCAACACGTCCTTGGCGTCTTTTAAATTCTTTATCTTGTATCTTTGGTGGAAAAGCTCAAGTTTTGACTTCAACATTTGACCGTTGATTTCCGGATATGGCGCTAGCACATTGACATCATAACCTTCTCATTTTAGCAGGACTTTCTCGAGCTGTATTTGTTTTTTCATACCAGCCTGTTCAAGTATACGAGTTTTGAGACCATGCACAGCCGTGTCAATGACTTCAAAATACTCCCGTCTAAAATGTTCTTCTGTTGAAGTAAACTCGCAGCCATCAGCATTTCCCTCAGATATCTTTTTAGGCACTTTTTTTTGTCTTGGGAGTCTTAGCTCTTCGAGACCCAACTCAGCTATGTACTTGTTACACTTTTCGAACACAGAAGAAAACTGCTGGTTGGTTCTGAGATTTTGTAGGCCATCAACAATGTGTTTAACAGATTCACATAACCCAGCCACTGTTTTCTTCTCGCCTTGAAAACTTTTGTTCAGTAGTTCCAAAAGTTCAACAACTTTCCTACCCATAATCAGGCCTAAGTATGTGGTCCCATCTTCAAACACACTCAACAAACCACTGGCTCCTTCGTACTTGCGTTCTGTGAGTTCATTCAAAGTTTTCAAAATCAATGGATACTTGTGCAAAATTTCATTGATTTGTCCTTTCCGGTATATCCATCTTGTGGGACAAAGAGGTTTTATTTTTGCAATGTTACTGACTGGACCTTGAGCTGCATCTTCAACTATATGTTTGTATTCATCTTTAGCTTTTGTGTTAGAAAACAATACTCCTAGCTGATGAGCCCAATCCATGGCGTTTTTGACAGTTCTTGAAGTCTCACAGCTTGCTTTCATTACTAGATTGACACAGTGAGCACCACAATGAATGTAGTCAGCGAGTGGTTGTTTGTCTATTACTACTGACTGAGTTCCCTTATGGATACCACTCATGTTACCAGCTCCATCGTAAGTTTGCCCACGAAGATTGGACAAAGGGAGCTGCAATCTAAGCAACACGTCAAAAATAAGAGCTGCTATATCTGTTCCACAAGTATTTGCCGATTCATAAAAGCCCAAAAAACTTTCGTAAGGCTGGAGATCAGCATCAACCCACCTGACACAAGCACTGACCTGTTCATTGCCAGCAATATCTTGCGTCCCATCACAAATGACAGAGTACATCAAAGGGTTGCTTAACTTAATGCTCTGAACTATACTGGACACAATTTCGTTTCCCAATATATTTATGATTTCCTTTTGTATGGTAGGGTGAGTATAGGTAACATCTTTTTCTAGCCACCGTTTCAAAGACGGCTTGTCCTCACACCGAACTTTCAATAGTTCCATAAGTTACCTTCATCATTTTTGTGACCTCTTACTGCCAGACCTTGTCTAACGAGATACTTAACACTACTTATTATAGTCATAAGAGATTCTAAAGCAAGTTCTTGTTTTTCGAGTTTAACATGTGACAGTTGTGACTCGATAGGTGCTTGTAACTGAGAGTAGCTTAAAACAGCTTGGGAATGCGCATCACTCGTTTGGTTTGTTTTTGCAGCCAAGTTTTTGCAGCGGAAAATCCCCTGAAAGAATCTGAGGTTGATGAGGAGAAGTGTGACGAACAGAGCAGTCCCCTGATGCCACTACGTCTTGGTTGTTTCTTCCATCTTGCTGTGCTTCAGTTGAAGGAGAGCAAACCGATGATGATACAGCTTCAGAACTCGGGATTATTAAATAAGTCGCGCATTATAAATCTGGCTCTGGTCTAAGAGCTGGGAGTGAAGGCGAGAGGGGAAGCGGGGTTTGAAAAAATGCTCATCCGAAAACATTTAGCCTATATTATAACCAGGCCCGTCACTAGCTGATATGGCGCCCGGGGCAAACTGTGATCGTGCGCCCCCCCCCATAACATTGATATACCTCCAATCGGGAGATTTTCGGTATTTGGGGAAAATATAATAGAAAAATTTTTTCAGAAAAAAGATATTTTATTGAATATAATTTAATATTCATATTATAATGGAATCTTTCTCGCCTTACTTTCTGCAAAAGATTTGATTAATTCTTGAAAATTCAAGTCTCTAGCTTCCTCATTCTCAATAGATAACGTTGCCAGTGCAACCAATCGTTCTTGAGACATTGACGATCTCAAGTAGGTTTTTATAAGTTTCAGCTTGCTGAAACTTCTCTCCCCGCTAGCTACCGTGACCGGTATCGTGAGTAAAATACGAAAAGCTATCCAGAGGTTCGTGAATAAGTCCTGGTGGTCACTTTTCTTGATAGAATTCAGAATCTTCAATGGTGTCGCTTGTGTTTTTTTCATTTCTTCATCGATGATTGAGCCGACATGCTGTAGTTCATTGTACAGTTCAGTCCCGTTAATGTCAGAAATACCTTCGCGCGTCAGATAGTTCTCAAGTTCCTGACAACACATCTTTAATTGATCTGTCTCGGAGCTCCTTCATTGAGTTGAAGAGACCCGAGAGCGCCACACAGCGGAAAACGTTGTTGTCAAAATTTTAAAAAGATTTTCTATTGGCGAACAAGGCGCGCCCCCAACTCGCTGCGCCCAGGGCAAAATGCCCCGGCTGCCCCGCCCTCGCGACGGCCCGAGAGCGCCACACAGCGGAAAACGTTGTTGTCAAAATTTTAAAAAGATTTTCTATTGGCGAACACGGCGCGCCCCCAACTCGCTGCGCCCAGGGCAAAATGCCCCGGCTGCCCCGCCCTCGCGACGGGCCTGATTATAACTCAAATTGAATGTAGCTGTTTGGTAATAAGATAACATGAGTCGCGAGTATATAGATTGTCTTAGCATAGTATGCAAGGCGGTTAATAGCTGCAAGGTCAGAGTTGGATTTATAATGTGCGACTTATACATACCAACGCGTTCAATTGTTTAATAATTGTTAGAATAACAGATAACAACACCAAGATCTCTTTTAAAATAAACTTTAAGACACTATGGCCATTTCAGGTCAGTAAACCCATCATCATCGAGGGGACAATTTGTTTCTTTTACTCCCCCCACATGAAATCAATTACTATCTACAAATTCGCTTTATCTCTCACAAAAATATATAAGCTTTTCTTACCATTGTCCTTTTTTTGTTTTTTAAAAAATGACAACAAATTTCGTTGTCCCTCTGCTCGCTTCATTTTGTCAAGAAATACTTCAACGTACTTCCAAAAAGTATCAACTAAAACAACTATAACCGTTGGGTACAACACATAATGAAAAACAGTTTAACATACATCTAAATAGTATGAACCATTGTCGACTAAACACACACAAGAAGACCGAGCCACGTGGCCGCTGGAACTGCAGGTGCAGTGACCGATGACTCGTGTCTCTGAGACAAAAATAACCAACGCATGAGCAGTAGGGGCGGTAGGGTGGCGGTGAGAGGGGAGGTAGGGGTAGTGTGGAGCGGCGAGGAGAAAGGCCAGCACCGTGCTTGCTGACAGCGGCCGATCGGGCGGGCTTGCGCGCCTACTGTGTTATGTATGCAATTAAACAAAAATATTACGATTTATATTAAATTTTTTTATACAATTTAGGGGGGGGACAAAACTGACTTTTCAAATATTGGGGGGGACATGTCCCCTATGGCGGCGACGCCCGTGGGCACACTCATACGCTGTGTTATCTGACCATCTAGAGGCAAAGGTGGTATTATGGGCTACCATTTTGTTTTCCCTCTCTAAATACCTTCATTACGACTGAAACTCTAGGAAAAATGGAAATAAATAAACTGTATGAAGTTGTAAATAAATAAAACACAAGTTTGACTTTAAATCTGTATTTTACTCTAGAAAATTTTTTTTTCTCCAAAGTGACATATTTGGAAAAATACAAGTTGTGGTGGTTATATGGGCTACCCACTAAAATACAATAAAAATCAAATAAAAGTTGGGTCAAACAATAAAAACTAGTAGTTAAAATCCATATAATATTAGTGAAAAAGTTTAACTTCTTTTAAAATTACCTCTCCCTGATTTTATCCTATTTTTTATTTACAGAAATCACAAATGTAATAATCTGTTTCGCAGCCAGCACACTCGTTGTGTGCCCACATCTGACACTGAATCCATAATTCTCCTTTAGTGTCCTTTGAGTACATCTCCTCACAGAAAATACAGGAAGCGTCTACACTTCCAGGAATTTCAACTCCAACTGGTGATTCTAAAACTGATTTTCCAGAATCTATCGATCCTTCCTCTGATGTCTCAGGGGATGTTTGTAAGTTGAGCTTTCGTTTTGCTGTTTTTACTTTAGATTCTTGTTTCTTCTTTTTATTATCACCTGGCTCACTTTCTTCCATCTTCCTTTTTTTCTCCGCTTCCTTTTTTCCGCATATTTTTTTCTTTCTGAGTTTCTCAGCTTCCATTTCTTCACTTTTCTTCTTAGCTTGTTCCAAATTTAATTTGTACGGTGACGATGTTATCACCGCTGCCTTCGCTGGTTTTGGTCCTTTATTTGTAGTTTTTTTCTTATTTTTTGGAATAGGTAAAATGTCTTTGGGTGAAACCATTGTTTTCTTCAGTGAAATGGATGACATGCCCGAAGGACCAATTTCTGCTAGGTCTTTGGCGCATGGTGTGTTGGTCCGGTTACTTGTTTTGTTAGTCTGTGGTGTGCTCCCTGTGGCCTGTGATGTGCTCCCAGTGGCCTGTGGTGTGCTCCCAGTGGTCTGTGGTGTGCTTGCTGGGTCATCGGGGTTGTTCTCTTGAGGCCCAAGGCACAGGGGTTTTGTGGCTTTCTTCCTGCCTTTACAATGTGTTCGAAGAGTATCAATGGCCAACTCTTCCATGTTAGAGGGACCAAAGTCCACATCTGTAAAGATGTGTCGGTTACAAGGATATATCCCGCAAACTTCAAAACCATGGACCGCTATTTGTACACTTTGGCACTTTAGATAGGTTTTGCCAAACAACTCAGCTATGTCATATGGTTCAAGTGGTCTCTCATTATGTAGCATCCATTGCCTAACATTCTCACTATAGTGGTGTTTGAGTGGAGACATGAATGATTTGTCAAGGGGCTGCATTTTGTGGGAGGTATGGGGTGGAAGGCTTATAATTGTTATGTGGTTGGCTCTTGCAAGGTCCACAACATCAATATTTTTTGTGTGCGTGTTATGCCCATCAAGGATTAGGAGAACAGGGCTTTCCTTTGAGGGCTTAACCTTTTCGATGAAATGGTTCAACCATTCAGTGAATAAATGTCCTTGGATCCAACCAGATGGATGGCATCTTCCTACGGAACCTGGAGGGGCGCCTTTCATCAAGACATCGGTCATATTTTTCCTAGGAAAAATCATTAGTGGTGGAACAAATGTCCCACTGGCACTCATACAACAGACAACAGTCACTAGTGACCCTCTTTTGGCAGCACTTAAAGCACCAACTTGACGTTTACCTTAACGGCGGGATTTGACGTTTACCTTAACGGCGGGATCCCCTTACAATTCATTACGTAAAATGTCGCATTCATTGCCTTACCCGGAATGCTAAGCTCAGCGTCAAACCTACCCAATGACTCCAACGGTTTGTTTGATCCATAGGGATATAGTTTCTTCCGTTCTCCGGTCCACCGTCCTGAAATTCCTTTCCTCCTGCAGCGTTCTCAGGTGGAACGGTCAATTATGTTTTGAGATGCCCCGCTGTCAATCATAAACCTCATTTCGACCCCCCCGACCACAGCACAAAGTGCATCGTCCTAGTTACTGATGGTGTTCACTGCATACATATGATCTTCGTCTGAGCTGCCACTCTCTTCGTGACTGCTCCCCTTCTCGTCCTCCAGGTGTCGGACGCGTCGCCCTCCTCTGCCTCTCCTCAGATGCAGTGTCCCTTCATCGCCGGCTCCTTGGATACCGCTGGCGCTGGGGTCGCCTCTCACGTTGTGGTGTTCTTCGCTCCATCTCCTGACGCCGCTTCTGCTACTTGTTGCATCATCTTCTTTGCATCGAATCGCAAAATGGCCGACCCGCCCACATCTCGAACACTTCTTCCCTCGAGCTGGGCAGCATGCGTCCCGGGCATAATGTCCTTGCAAACCACAACGAAAACATGTGCTATTATTGTGGTCAGCCTTTTTTTTCCTTATCGACAGCTTGTTCACAACACCGTCGACAATCTTTTGTCCTTCCATTTCACGGGCTTGCAGTTCACACTGTTCCAGCGATCGCGCTAATTCGCAGGCCCTGTCGTAAGATAGTACATCCCCCACTTTAAGTAACTCACGACGTAATTCGTGAGACGTAGTGTGTTCGATCAACATGTCCACTATTTCTCTGTCCGGCTTTTCATAATCGCAGTTCACTACCCTAGCCTTCAACCGCGTGAGAAATTGAAGCGATGTTTCACCCACCGTAGGCCGCAGCTGCCGAAAAACGAATCTTTCATACGCATAACTGCGTTTAGGCATGAAATACGCCGTCAATGCATCCACACAACTTTTGAATACGTCCACGGTATCACTTTCACGGGTACTCTGTCCTGTATCTGCCTCCGGTATCGTTCCCCATATCTCTTGCACCTCCCCCCCCGGCGTGAAATAACAGCATGGCCTTTTTCCTGGGCTCATCTTTAATGCCCTTGTACTCCACAAAAAGCATAAACCTTCCAATCCACCTCTTCCACCGTTGGCTGACTGAAGCCTCATCTCCATGCACGTCAAAACTCTTCATCAACTGCAAATCCATCGTACGCTTCTATTCCACGTTAAAAACTGCGTCTCAAGACGTACGTGCAAACAACGAGTTGCCCTTTATCCTCGTCGCCAATGTAATATATCAGGCGAGGGGGTCAGTAATTCAGTGAAACACAACCATCTCGCTCCATGGCCGGCGTGCAACTGCCTCTCGTGGCACGTCCTCCTTTATTGCCGTGCGCGCCATCTCCTGGCTACGCAGATAATTACAGTAGTATACTACAGGGGTTTTAGGGGAAATTTACCCATTTTTATAAAACATTTTTTAATGGACCGAGTTTTTAGAACAAGGATAGGTAAACACCTATCACAACGTTACGCGCCGGAAAATGGAGTGCCTCAGGGTTCAGTCCTTAGCGTAACGTTATTCGCTATTGCGATAAACGATGCCACTGAATGTATCAGTGCTCCTGTTATGGGATCGTTGTTCGTCGACGACCTTGCGATTTTCTGTTGGTCGTCCAAACCAGTGACTGCGGCTAGGCAAATACAGCTATGCCTAAACAAAATTAATTCTTGGTCCCAGAGAAATTGTTTTCGCTTTTCAACCGAAAAGACGAAATGTATGCATTTTAATCGTACACGGGGTCACCACCACCCACCAGAGTTACGACTTGGTAGTAGAGTTCTCCCCTACGTAGAATCTATTCGTTTTCTCGGGATGGTATTTGACTCAAAACTTAATTGGAGAGAACATATTCGAATTTTAAAGGATACATGTTTTAAAGTGTTAAATGTTTTACGTATTTTATCTAATTCGTCATGGGGCGCGGATTGCACCGCCATGCTCTCATTTTACAGAGCAATCCAAATTAGACTACTGATGTTTTGTTTACTCCTCGGGTCTCGAAAGCTATTTGAAACCGTTAGCAACGGTTCACAATGCTGGACTACGTCTGGCGACCAGAGCGTTCAGGACGTCTCCGATCTTGAGCGTTTATTCAGATGCCGGGGAGACTCCATTGTCAACGCGAAGGAACATCTTGATGTGTAATTACGCTACAAAAATTTTATCTATGAAGGCGCATCCTTGTTTCAATATAATTTTTAACCCCCGGTTTTTAAACGTTTTTAATAGGCGAACAAGGCCACCAAACCCTTAAGTATTCGTTTTAATGATTTTATGGCGGGAACGGACGCGACACTTCCAGAAGTGTATGGCTGTGGGTTATCAGACCACCCACCGTGGAGAGTACCATTTCCCAGGTGTAGCTTTGCTCTAAAAAGAGGCCAGAAATCTTACATCACATCCGTGGAGTACCAGCAGATGTTTCGGGAAGTTCTGCACGGCCACTCCGCCTTCATCCCCGTATTTACAGACAGATCTAAGTCTCAATCAGCATGCGCGTGTGCAGTATTCTTGTCCCACCACGGAGTCATCAAGGTGAAGCTAAGGCCGTCGTGTAGCATCTACACGGCAGAGCTCTTCGCCACAAAATTGGCCCTTGGTGGGATCCATGCATGTAATGGCGCCTACATGGTCTGCAGCGACTCGATGAGTGCGTTGCATGCCATATCCGACTATTCCCCTATGAATATTCTCGTCCATGAGATTCAATCCGCCATTTTATCTCTTTATAAAAAGGGAGAAGAAATTCGTTTCCTGTGGGTCCCTGGGCACGTGGGAATAGCCGGAAATGAAAAGGCCGACCTTGCGGCGAAAGACCGCACCGCATCTTCGCTGGTAACCACGGACGATTTGAGGGCTATGTTGAGAAACGTAGCCCTTAATAAGTGGTCAGAATTATGGCGCTCCCAAACCGGGAACAAGCTACATAGCATCAAGCCGGACATATTAGCGTGGCCCACTTCAGTTGGAAGGACTCGCAGGGAAGAAGTGGTGATCACACGTCTGAGGATAGGGCACTATGCCCTTACACACTCCTACCTCTTCACAGAGGAGAAGATACCACCTCGATGTGACAACTGCGACACTTCCATGTCTGTGAGACACCTCCTGACTGAGTGTAATATGTACCGTGCAGCACGTGACAGGCTCGGTATCAGGGGGGAACGACCCCTTTACAACAGGTCCTAGGGAACGACCCCTTTACAACAGGTCCTAGGGAACGACCCTGGTTGCATCACATGTGTTTTAAAATTTTTGAAAGAAAATAGGATTTTTAACATGGTATGACTCACTGTATACTGGTCGACAGATAGCAGAATATCGTATTTATCCATCTTAAATTAATTAAATATGTATGTATATATATATATATATATATAAATAAACTTTGCCACAGGTGGGGCGGAATTAAATATAGAAAAAAAAGAACACACTATACATTCTGATATTTCGACAGCCGAAAAGCTGCCTTTCTCACAGAAGTAAGGATACAGAATGAAAAAAAAAAAAAAAAAAAAATATATATATATATATATATATATATATATATATTAAAAATGTAATTGTTTATTAAAGTATGTATTTCTTTACTGTATCTTGATTTAAGAAACTGATAAATGACCCATTGTAGGTTGTTCGTGGTGCGAATGACCCTTGCCGTCGAAGCACCCTAAAACAAAATACAACTACTAGTGATATAGAGAATAGTTAGCTAAATTCAACTGTGGCGGCTCGGACGCGTTTCGGCCGGCATTTGTTCCGAGTTACGGCGGCGGCCACCAGAGTCCGCCTCCACGGCGCACCAGAGCCGAGCCGGAGACGGTCACTCGCAAGCCACCGTCTCGACGAGATCGAAATAACGCCGCCATTAAGAACTACCGCTTCACGGGTGTAAACTTGTTACTCGATTAATAAACTATTGTTAATTACTTAAACGCAGTGATTATTGAAGTGCCGATAACCCTTCACTAAACAACCATTATGAAGTTGAGTAGACTTGGACAAATGGCATGCCATAAAATGCAAGTATAAAATTTTCATATTAAATAGTTGATACTGGTGTTTGGTTTTACAGGCAAACTGAAAAACTTAGATGGTGGCCCACATACATCTGTTGCTAACAATTCTGTCAACCCAGAGGTTTCATCTCTTAAGTCACACCTAGGTGAGCAACAGCTGTTTTAAAAGAGGACACCTCTAGCCTAGCCATTGTTTCATATCAAAATCTTACTTCATTCACCTGTTGTATTACCGAAGTGGTAGATCCTGGTGACCAAATGATTGCAATGAACTCTGGGGATCAATTCCTTCCATGGCACGAAAAATTTTAATTAGGCATGACTGCAGGATGTACTATAATACAATATTCTATTTCCAGAGTTTCTTGATTACGTCAATGGTTATGCTTGTAGCAAATTGATCACCCACTTAAGAATTAATGGCACTATCATTCAGTAAAAGGAGTTTTAATTGAAAAACAATTTCAAGTACTAATTACTTTTATTCGTTTCGTGAAGTTACACATTTTGACAATTTCCACCCTTATTCTTCCTACCTCCATCTCTATCACCTGCATCTGTCAAATACCGACCAATTTTGACCCTCATCTCTGCATCTGTAACCTCAGGGAACTTCTTCCTCACAGCATATGAGAATAACCCAGAGAAGAAATGCTTAAGAATCTTAAGAACAAATGTTTAGTATCAATTAGTGTATTTTAAGAAGTGAATATCTGATGAAGGCCTTACTCCAATGATAGTGTTGTAGCATTGACAAGCACAATTGAACTTCAGTTTTCTTCAATTTTAATCAGAAGCAGTCATTAAGGTCACTGTTCCCTTATTACCATTTGAATGAAATATTGACAATTTGAATGGAAGTCTTTCCTATGCGGTATGATTAGCAAAATTGAAAGAATCCATAGAGATTTACTGCTACAATGTAAGTATATTTGTACTAGAATAGCATTTAAGGTATAACATTCTTCATTTTATGAATAATAAAATTATCAAGTTAACTTTTGAAATGCAACACCTGCGAAAATTCACAGAAATAGTTTAAATATCCATAGCGGATAAGAGACCTACTCTGTATAACCTTATACACAGCCAGGGCTGATAGGTTCTTCTTCCCATTTTTGCCACAGCAGCTGTATAACTAGCACATATCATTTGTCAAAATTCTTCGAAGAATGTTTCTTATCAGCTGAACCTCTGTCACTCCACCAACTAGAGACAGGTGATGGATCTAAAAATGAAACCAACTAGTTAAGAGTGATGCCGCATGACTATGTGGGATGAATGACTTTCCTATTATTAGAGTCTGAACATATATACAGAGATCTCCAAGGTACATTTCTCATGGGGACAAGATTTTACATAGTGTGTTTTCAGTAGTATTGAGCCTGTATAACTGGGCCTGAATGGAATTGATAATCGGAAATAATCACCAAACATTAGGAGAGGCAATAATTAAAATTACTTCAACAAGCTCTTGAAGTCATCCCCTCTATCAATGAACTAAGTTACACATTACCTTGTGAATGCACAAATGTCAATCCATTCACAAAATTTAAGTGCTGTACCACTTGAATACATTTCAGTTTTGCATTGATGTACGTTCATTTTTAAAATTGATTAGAAAGAAAATCATGTCATGTGACCTATTAACCTGAGTCCATCCTCCATTTAAAAGTAGTCGCATCAAAATATTTTGGGGATTTATTATTTCAGCTAGCAGGTTAAAGGTTCAGCACCACCAATAATTATCAACAAAAATTAATCCTATGAATTAAATGGAGTTTTATCATTTACAAATCCACAAAATAGGCCCAGTCTATTCTAGATGAAATTGAAAGTTCAATACAGGACTTAAGTAAGAACATCTTTTACTTTAAATATCAGTAAACGTTAAATGCAAAGATTATGCTGGAGATAAATGTCATGATATCATTACCAGCTGTTCCTAGCATTTTCATCTGCCAGCCCCTTGCATAGCTCTAACATCTGGCTACCATTGGTCACCGGCAATAGGGTGAACAAGGTACTGGCTTCGACATCCTTGCTTCCATCATTTCTGTAGGCCTGGGCCTGCAGCATCATTCCCTTAAGGCTCCTTACTTCATACTTAAGGGCCTGCACCTCCTTTAACACTTCTCTTAAGAGGGCTGTAACATAATGTAACAGGTTTAAAGTTGATTCTGTTAATGAAATAACCCTGTTCACTAAAGAAACTAATTTACCTGTCGCGTCCACAGATTCCTTGTCAGCATCAATCCCCTTCTGGGCACCAAGCACTTCTGCCTCCCGAGCCTTCCTCTTAACCCCAGCATTATAAGTCTCAACACCCTCAGGGAAGCTCGGCATAGCGATCCTGTCCACTATCGACCCATATCTGTCAGTTTCTATAGACTGTCTAGGCAGCCTTCTTTTCACTATTGTCTCCATATCTAAATACCGCCTCGGGCGAGCAATCCTTCTCTTTCCTGCCTCAATCTCAGGCTCTGTTTCTGATATAGATGATGAGTACTCAGCTTTTGCTGCTTCTTTTTGGCACCGCTGAATGAGCCTATGAGGAGAAGGAAGCATTACACTTATTAATGTTTAACATGCAACTAGAATAATTGAACTCAGCCTTATGAAATAATAGCATTAATTCCATTACTTGATGGCTGCCAAATTTCACAACATGGATCAGAGGGAGACTACTATGTTAATAACCTGATTGTGCCAAAACTCTGCGAAGTCTGCACACTTCCCACTCCTCCTTGGGACTCTCCATGTTTGCAATGGTATTCTCCAATGATTTCGCACTCAGCCCTGTGGGCCACAGCACTTTCAGCTCCCCACTCAGCCACTTTCTAGGAAAACATTCCACACTATTATCTGCGAATTCTGCTACCACGTACTGTTTTTGGTTCATTTTCACTGGGAAAAAATATATTTAATCAAGAAATGAATAATTAAAATTTAAAGAAATAATAACTTAACAGCATACTCACAAAAGGAACTCAATTTAAGAGAGAAAATACAACATGATGCTGCTTTTCAGCAAATGCAACACATTTAGTCACTTCATGCGATAGCTCAACCTTTTTCACCTCACGTGATAGTTTCCACACCCGGTATACACTGACACGTGAAGACTCATATGAGTATGAGGAAAACTCCTCCTTCCCCTCAAAGTAATTTGCCCAAAACCCAACTGTACCACCCTCAAGATAAATTTTGCCAATTTTCAGCACTTGGCCACCAATCATGATATAACTATCTTTTTCACTTAGGGAAAACTTTCTTCCTCTCACAGTCACTTCTTTAACAGTATTTCCTGAGCCATACTTACAGTTAACTTAACTAGTATCTTCGAAAGAAGAAGAATTGTTATCATGCTCGGCAAGTCTACGGGAAATTTGCCCCAAGGGATTGGGGGAACTTACATCCTTTTTATTGAGGAGAAGTAATTTTCATATGGAAAACTACTAAGCTTGTCCAGCGGTGCTCCAAAAAATTCAACATCATCCGCAAGATGGATGAGATTATGGATCTTGTTCACCACTGAGTCAGTACCGTATCGATCACTCATGCCTAGCACAAATAACCTTAACAGGTCTTTGGCATAACCACAAAATCAACAGACATTTTCTCAGAACACAATATTCTCATGGCAACATGGAGAATTTAGAAATGCTCATACAGGTCTCTTGAAAGGATGTTCCTCAGGGCAACCGGCCCAGTATACAGCAAGAATGTTCTGAATTCTGTGGCCTTCCACCTGTCTAGGGTACCTATCTAATCCCCTTGGAATTCTATTGAAGTCTGAGGGAATACACAAAGACATAGAGCATAGCCTCTCTGAGAAGCCCAGCCTATTCTTCCGTCCCAGCCGCACAGTATTAGGACCACTGGACCACAGGCTCACCAACCTCCGTATCACACCTAAGCACACTAGGTGCATGTAGTCCAGGGGAAATTGGGCCACCATATCCAAACCAGCGAGTCTTAAAAATGGAGTTTGCCCTTTGTGGTGACCTTTGTCCATACCACTCCTAAATGAGGCATCATTTCTTGTACCTGCATTAATGTCGTCATACACCATCCTGTTGTTAATCATCTCACCTTTCACAATGCACCGCTCATATCCACTGTTTCCAGTGTGGTCTTTTATGCACTTAACGAAAAATCTGGCGGGAGCATCACATATGATGGCCCCTAATACCACATCGTGGACTGCACTCCCAATTTTTATGCCTGACTTCATCAGTTCATGTAACTCATCAATTAAGGGATTGAGTAACTCCCCTGGGGCAGGTGGTTTCGATTTACCCTCATAAATTGACACCACAAATGGATCAAAGTGATAGTCAACCAACCTGCATGACACAACCCAGAACTGGCTGGAGGAACTTTTAAACAGGGGCACACAATCTACATTAAATGCACGCTTAATGCTTGTCCTCGACTTAAAGGTCTCACCACTCTTCCTTATCGCAGCCTTCAACCGTTTCTCCAATCCATAGTGGCAGAAAGTTCCCTTTCCCTTAGACCCATCTACCTCCGTACGGACAACATGCTTAATGAAAGTATTTGATCTCAGCAGCGTTCTGGCACCACGTGGAAGAGAGACGTTAAAAATTCCCAGAGCAATCAAGTCATTAAGGGCATCATGAGTTATGTCGTGCTTTAATGCCCAAGATACTAGTTTTTCTTGTCCACTGCATCCTCCTACATGCTCACTTTAAACAGGTAGGGTGCTAATTTCAGCCCCAATGCTTCATGAACAGGACTGGGAGGAGATGCTGCACTCACTGCTACTGGGGCTTACAGAATCGTTCAAGGTTATAAACCTATCACTTGCAGGACTACATGATGGTGCAGAGGGACAGGAGCTGGTTACCGGTGTATATTTCCGCATTGCCTTCTTTACTGGCACGCGGCACTTCGACGATCGCAACCCCTGCGGGTAGGGGGATTGAGAATACTCCCGCAGTATCCCTGCTTGTCGTAAGAGGCGACTAAAAGGGC
Source organism: Pyrrhosoma nymphula (assembly GCA_963573305.1). Classification (NCBI taxonomy): domain Eukaryota; kingdom Metazoa; phylum Arthropoda; class Insecta; order Odonata; family Coenagrionidae; genus Pyrrhosoma; species Pyrrhosoma nymphula. Next base: position 88,954,425 of record OY754334.1, on the reverse strand, counting down.
GGGGAAGGAAACCCCGAAAACAAACCCCCAGGCAGCACAGGGATGCGTCCGGACAGTCTCGTCGGTCTACTGTTTGTGTGCGGCCATACCAGCTGGCCTGCGATCCACCCGCATGTTGGCCGTGTGCGGAGACCCGTAAGGGGGAGAAGGGGATCCTGGTGGGTTAGTTCTCCGTCACCCAGCCGGGTGTCGGATGCCCGGTATGGGCCGGGGTTCAATACCCCACTTTGGCCCTGGATCCTCTGTAAACGGGCGGTCAAGATCTAGCCAGTCTTGATCAATCGGGTTATCGACACGTTTCGTTGGCGAGTGCTGGAGTGATGGGGGTCTGTGTAGGGCGGCCAAAGGTGTATGAGTTAGAAGGGCCCATGCGCTGGAAGCCTAACCCGAAGCAGACCGCCTACACGATAGTGCTATATCCCCTGGTTAACCCTGGCGACCACACCGGCTCGTGGTGTGGCGTCCCAAATGTGTGGCTCCGTGGTGGGTGGGGAGCCCAGGGGACGAAATCCCGTTCTTTAATGGAAAATAATAATCCCCCTCCATTAAAAAGATCCCGTCCGGACAAGGGCGGGGGAAATAGGTGTAACGCGTGCACACGATTTTTGGTAATGAGGTGTCAAAAGGAAGGTGAGACCCTTATAAAGGTGTCACCCTTTCTCATTCGCAGAATTTTGTCGGCTTCAGTATCTGGAGATCTGAAGAATGCAAGGAAATTGCGGGATGGCACACTTCTCATTAAAACGGCCAATGAATCGCAGAGCAAGAAGATCCTGACTATGGAACGGCTTCATGATATCCCTGTCTCGGTGGAGGTGCACCGCACCTTGAACACTAGTCGGGGAATTATCAGCCATTTTGACCTTCTTTATGTGGAAGTCAACGAAATCAAGAGTGAGATGGCCTCTCAGGGGGTGGCTGACGTTCGTAGGCTTACCACCAAGCGCAACGGAGAAAAAAAACACCACGTCCGTAGTCCTAACTTTTGCTATGGATAAACTCCCCGATAAGGTTTTCGTCGGCTACGAATCAGTGCCAGTGCGACCATACATACCGGCTCCCATGCGCTGTTTCCAGTGCCAACATTTTGGCCACATCGCTACCCGATGTGAGGGCAAGGCCACCTGCCCCCGCTGCGGCCTGGACAAGCACGAGAATGCAGAGTGCAGCAGCGGTTTACACTGTGTCAATTGCGAGGGTACCCACGCGGTCTACTCTCGCGATTGCCCTAAAATGAAAGAAGAGCGCCAGGTTATGGAAATTAAAACCCGAGACCGGATATCATACTTAGAAGCACGCAAAAAGTACCGCGTACTCGTTGCCCCAACTTTTTCCCGATCGTTTGCGTCGACTGTAACTGCAGTCAGTAAATGTAGTATTGCCATCCAGACGGAGAAAGAAGACACCGGAAATCCTGAGACCCAAGCTCAAAAGTTGGCCAAGCCGGGTAAAGGCTCCAAACCGGCACATGCAAGAAATATGCAAGGTTCAATTTCTCCAAAAACGCCGGGGTGGTGCCGCCCAGGCGAGCAAAAACGCCATAATCGGGCCCCTCCGGATTACCCAAACTGGGTCAACCGGAGTCCATGGAGGAGGATGAATGTCTCTCCGAGACGGAAATCCTCCGGGCTCGAACAAAAGGGAAGAAAAATCGCCACCGTATACGGCGTTGATCCCCCAAGTACGCTGTTGTTTTTTTATTACTTATTCCATTTTAATTAATTTTTATGGCGTTAATTTTACAGTGGAACTGTAACGGCTTTTATCGACATAAGGAGGATCTGGATATTTTAACGCAAAATTTTAACCCGTCCTGCTTGTGTTTGCAGGAGACACATTTTAAAGCTAAGGACAAAGGATTTATAAAAGGTTTTAATGTTTTCCGACTTGACGACACCAGTGGCCAACGTGCCCAAGGTGGAGTGGCATTTGCCGTTCGGAGGCCCTATACACCTCCCGAGTGCAGCTGACCACACCCTTTCAAGCGGTAGCAGTGACTGTGCACGCCCCAGAGGTGGTGACGCTCTGCAACGTTTATCTGCCGGAGGGTGCACCAGTTACCGCGTTTAACCTAGAAGCGCTTGTCGGTCAACTACCCCGGCCCTTTATTTTAACGGGTGATTTTAATGCCCATAATTCCCTATGGGGAAGCAAAAGAGCTAAGTGCAACTTAAGAGGCCGAATTTTAGTTAAATTCATCGATGATTTTAACCTATTTTTATTAAACAACGGGGAAAAAACACGTTTTAATAGTTGTAATGGGGATTACTCCATCATTGATCTGTGCATGTCCACGTGCAGTCTTATGACAAAATTAAGTCTATCCGTACATAATGACTTATGCGGGAGCGACCACTTCCCAATTTTTATAAACTGGGGACGGGGTTTGAGAGAGAATTTTAATCGTCCTGCCAATTGGCTGATTCGGAAAGCCAATTGGCCACTTTTTCAGCAGAAATTTAGTTTTATTTTTTTTGAAAATGAAGACGGGGCGAAGAATGTCGAAAAGCTTACAGCGAGAATCATTGAATCTGCAGAATCCGCTGTACCTCGAACTAAGAGCTACATTCGTAGGCCAGCCGTTCCCTGGTGGAATGAAGAATGTGCAAACGCCATTACAGCGCGGAAAAGAGCCTTGTGTATTTTTAACAAGTTTCCTACTGTGACAAACCTTGCCTCCTTTCGACGCTTACCAGCTAAAGCCCGGAAAGTGGTCAAGGAGGCAAAGAAGGCTTCCTGGGTAGAGTATATCTCCACAATAAACAACAGAAATCCTACATCAGACGTTTGGAGAAGGGTTAAAAGCATTTCGGGTTCTAATGAAATACTCACTGCCTCCTGCTTAAAAGTCGGCGATCGGGTGCCCCTTTGACATTTGTGAAGTTGGTGGGCAGTCACTCGCCAAGACCAGCAGCAACTCCAACTTCGACGCAGCATTTGTGAGTATGAAAGAAAAAGTCGAGTCAGCGCCGCTTCATTTTAAAACCATAAGCCCTAGTGCTGCATACAACGACCCATTCTCAATGTGGGAATTGACATCCGCCATTGCAGACTCCCGTGACAGCGCGCCAGGGCTGGACCAAGTTCACAATGCCTTTCTTCGGAATCTTCCAAAGGCTGCCCTACCGGAAATTCTGCGAGCTTTAAACAAAATCTGGTCTGATGGGAGCTTTCCGGAATCCTGGTGCGTTTCCGCTGTGGTGCCCATCCCTAAGCAGGGAAAGGATAGATCAGACCCGAATAATTACAGGCCCATCTCACTTACCAGCTGCGTCTGTAAGGTAATGGAAAGAATGGTAAACCGTCGACTCGTCTGGTGGTTGGAGCGACGGAACCTTCTCTCAGATATTCAATGTGGTTTTCGCAAAGGTAGGTCAACCCTTGATCACCTTGTCCGAACTGACAATTTCATACAGGAAGCTTTCCTTTTACGCCAGCACGTGATCTGCGTGTTTTTCGATTTAGAGAAAGCGTACAACCGTGTTTGGCGTTACAAGATATTAAAGACGTTACACAATTGGGGATTTAGGGGAAACCAACCCATTTTCATTAAGAATTTTTTATGCGGGCGTGTTTTTAAAGTTAAAGTAGGAAAATGTCTTTCTATATTTTATCCACAAGAGAATGGAGTACCTCAACGCTACGTTTTAAGTGTTACGCTATTCGCTATTGCAATTAATGATGTCGCAGAAGGTATCCGTTCTCCCGTTATGGCTTCCCTGTTCGTTGACGACCTGGCTATTTTCTGCCGATCGTCAAAAATTACTAGTGCCTCCAGACTTATCCAATTAAGGTTGAACAAGCTGTCCGACTGGTCTCAGAAAAACGGGTTTCGTTTCTCCGTGGAGAAAACGAAGTGTGTCCATTTTCACAGGATAAGGGGATTACACGCTCCATCGGCCCTGTATCTCGGCCATCGGGAACTTCCCTATGTAGAATCTATCCGATTCCTCGGGGTGACTATTGACCAACGTTTGACCTGGCGTGAACAATTAAAAATTTTAAAAGACAGATGTGTGAAGGTTTTAAACATTTTACGGTTTTTAACGCATTCGACATCGGGTGCGGATCGCACTACAATGCTTTTATTGTACCGAGCTTTAGCGCGCTCTCGGTTGGACTATGGATGCGTAGCGTATTCTTCTGCACGTGACTCGTATATAAAACCATTGTCTGCCGTGCACAATACCGGACTGCGGTTAGCCACTGGCGCCTTCAGGACTTCACCAGTCCTGATTATTTATGCGGAAGCGGGGGAGCCGCCGCTCGCTACTCGTATAGAAATGTTGACATGCAACTATGTTGCCAAGATTTTATCAGCAAAGAATCACCTGTGCTATAATATTATTTTTAACCCACGGTTTTTAAACGTTTTTAATCGGAGGATAAGAGCAACGAAGCCTCTAATTTTACGTTTTAAAAACTTACTCGATGGGCGCAGTTTTGACCACCCAGACGTGTACCCGACCGGGTACATGAGAGAACCGCCGTGGTCGATCCCGCGGCCAAATGTTATTTTGCGGCTACTTCGATGTCCAAAATCCTGCACCACATCTACGGAGTACCAGCAGCTATATAAAGAAATTATCAGTTATCACCACGAGTTTATCCCCATCTTTACAGATGGTTCAAAGTCTGGAACCTCTTGTGGATGTGCAGTGGTGTCTACCTACCACGGAATCATCAAAGCAAGGCTCAATCCGATGTGTTCAGTATTCACGGCAGAATTAGTTGCCATTAAATTGGCCCTGGCCAATATCAAGTGCAGCAATACCTCGTTCTTAATCTGTTCAGATTCTGCGAGTTCATTGCAGTCAATCTCTGGGTTTTCACCATCTAACCCAGTTGTACAAGATATCCACTCTTCCATATTATCCCTCAATAGGGAGGGAGTGAAAATATCCTTCTTGTGGATTCCAGGGCACATGGGAATTGCCGGCAATGAAAAGCCCGACGCGGCTGCTAAAGAAGCACTAAGCGCCCCAGACCTGACAACATCGCTGGTACCCGTAGATGATCTCAAGAACGACCTCCGGCGCGTGGCCTTGGAAAAATGGAAGGAGCTATGGACTGACCAACATAGCAACAAACTCCGCGGAATAAAATCCGAAATATCAGCGTGGCCCACTTCCGTCGGGAGAAATCGCAGGGAGGAGGTCGCCATTATTCGGTTGAGAATAGGGCATTGTGCCCTGACCCACTCGTATCTTTTTACTGAAGAAAAAATTCCGCCACGATGTGACGAATGCGACTCTCTATTAACAGTGCGGCATCTCCTGACGGAGTGTGATGTGTATCGGGTAGCGCGGGAGCGGCTTGACATCCGGGGAGGAATAGCACAAGTCCTAGGAGATAACCCAGATAACATAACCAAGGTTTGAACGTTTTTAAATAATTATGGATTTTACAAAAAGTATAAAGTTACTTTACCAATGTGATATTTACCTTAGTATATATCCCTTTTTATAATATCAAACTATCAGCAAGAAATAGTTTTCAGTGGTGCAAAATGACCTCAGCCGTCGACGCACCCTAATTTAAACACTACTACTACTACTCGACGATCGCTCATAGCCTGACATTTTAGCGACCCCTGAAAGATTAGATACTTGTGTGATCATTGCAAGCAATACCTACATCTACATGATACCCTGCGAGCCACCCCTAGGATGTTTGGCAGGGAATACATGCGGAAAAAGCTCAATACAAGGCTAAGGCGCAATACAGGTGGGGGGGAAGCGGGGAAATCGAACGCCACTTACTACTACGATGTCAAATGTTTATACTATGACCGAAAAATGAAACTATTGTATATAAACTATTGCTATTATGAAGAATAAAAAATGAAAATTTCCACGGCGTTTCCGGGCGTCGAACTTCACACTACTTGTTGAACGAAACGGAAATGCGCACACTTAAATAGTCTCAATAAAACTGTTTAAGGCGTTATGGCACTGCGGATTTTTCTTCTCAAAATTTCTCTTCAACAATCACAGAATCATATCTCCTTTATCAAATAAAGAAACTGCAGGTCTCTATTTCAATAGCATTCGCGTTTTTAAGTGAAAGCGGACACGTGGTCGCCGGAGCGCCCGGAACTGCCAGAAAAATCCGCAGTTTCATAACTTCTCAAGAACTCAGCAAGAAAGAATGCCAAAACTTACCTTAGTGATTCAGAATACAGGAGATACAGGTGCCGTGGGACGTAGTTCTTGCAGAACCCTTCCTTCCACACGTGGTGTAAATGCTCTGGCCTACTCACAAGTTTCCAACAGTGGTAATAAAAACCCTTCCCAAAAACGGTTAGCTCGGCAATATAAAATCACCACACCTGACTGTGTCTTCACACATGGTGAAAGTTCTATTGATTCACTCAACAAATTACCAGCAGCGGTAAATGACACTCCTTTCACCAGAAAGGTTGAATAAAATTGGAGGAACGGAGGATTAGAGAAATTTAAGGTTAAGGACGGGTTAGAGGAAACGTGAGGTTGAAAGAAAGATTGGAGAAAGAGAAACTGAGGAATAGGAGAGGAATTAAAGGTTAAGGACGGGTAACAGGAAAATTGGATAAGGAACGCGGGATAAGGAGTGTACGAAAGATAGGAAATTAAGAGAGGTGATAATAGGCGCGAAGGTCCTAAGATGATTACCGTAGTCGTTAATACGTAAGCAGCACAAGGCAAGCGAGCAGCACGTCTAGTCACGGAGCGAAGAAACGGCGAATTGCTGAAATCTCGTGGTCTCATGAACCATCAAGGAACCGGAAGCCAGGAAACCCGCGCTAAATCATAACGTTTGTCTGTGGAGCCTTCCTCGCCGGCGGCCGGCGCGCCACGCTGTCGGAGGAAGCAGAGGTTAATTCCCCCCCAGGTCTTCGCCTGCGAGAGACTTCCCCGCCAGGTCGGCGCCATTGTTTGATGAAGGGACAATGATAATTATTCAGCTATCATTACCTATGTTACTTTTTTGAAACATTAATCGAGAGGTGGTGTGAACAAATTTTACAATGTGTGCTTCAAAATCTATCTGACCAAAAGCACTAAATCATGATCTGTCAACTCAATTATTGGATTTCAGCTGCTCTTTTCCATTTCATATTCACTCCTTTATGTTGATGTATTATTTTTATTGCTCGGAGCTAGTAGGTGTTGAATGATTTCAGGCTTTCCCGGCGAAGATTTATATCAGGGATCTTTCGGGGTTTGCACCGGGTAGTTAGGTCCATGGCGGCCAACGTTTCGATGCTCGAGTCGAGCATCGTCCTCAGGGCAGAGGTGAGTCTGCCTCTGACTCACTCACTCACCTCTGCCTCAGGGCAGAGGTGAGTGAGACTCACCTCTGCCCTGAGGACGATGCTCGACTCGAGCATCGAAACGTTGGCCGCCATGGACCTAACTACCCGGTGCAAACCCCGAAAGATCCCTGATATACTAGTAGGTGTTCTCTGAACATGGTGAAGGGTACTCTTTCAATGGCACAGGTACTTGTGCAGGGGCAGATAAACGAGGGGGGGGGGGGCGACCACCCCCTATAATTCCTGAGAAAGTAGAACAAATTTTAATCATTAAAGTGGTTCTCCAACGCAAATTGTAATTTCTCCAGTTCAATATACAGTTCTTGTGCGTTTCATGTCTCTTAATTTTTCCAAGCGAGATCCTTCCGAAACGCCGGGTTCCACATTTTCTAAAAGTTCCATACCTCCCAGACGACCTGAAAAGTGACCTGCAGCCCCCAAAACAACAATACTCCACCTCTGCTCATGTGTCCATGATATAATTTTCAAGAATTCATGGAACAAAAAAATGGAACATTAGGCCAGCATCATACATATGTCGGCAATGCTACTTAAAGCTGGTGTTGGTCCAAAGTCGGCCAACCATAACCGATGTCAGCCCAGCGTTGGCTTCGAGTCGGCTTAGGTTGGCCGACTTTGCCAACACAAAGCCGACATTGGGCTATCATCGGGCCGATAGTTGATGCTGCCTGGGTATAGTGGTATTCCCGATAAATATCTGGGCGTTTCCACAAATTTTGCAGCATTGAGAAAAAGATTACGTGGGAGCGACAGGATTTTATATTTAATGAAGTTCTGATAAAAGAAGGTAGTTGCACTGAGAAAATGGACTAAACCTCTCCTTCCTTCTTAAAATACTATTTCAGTGGCTGGATTAACCCCAGAAGGTGATTGGGTCATTACATGCCTTATATACCATTTGTTTTTCAAAATGAAACTCACAGACTCAAGATTTTCATAAAATTTACTAAGGGGTTTTACTAAACTAGTGTCAACTTTGAAATTACCTCTGTTTGGATACTAATTTGTTCTTAATTCTTTTCATGAGGTCATTTAAGTTGCGCCAGGCACAATGGCTTGACCCACAGTCATTCTCATCTTCACTACTACCTTGACTGTCAAAGGGAGGGTCTGCTTATTTCAATGGACCTGATACTTTTGAAATATGACTATGTTTAGGCTGTCTTATCTTCCTTTTCCCATAACAGAACTTGCTATGTTAATCCAAACAATGTACTTCCTATGGAGAACACTTTTTTACATGCCGGGTTTTTTTTATTATATGATAGAACATTTTCTCACAAATCTCAAGTTACCAGATCGCATCTGGCTAGTATGAATCCAGGAATGTTGTAGTCTGACTGTAACTCTAATGTACAGGAAGACAAATTTCTAAGGGGAAATTGCACAACCAGTCACTTTCATCGAAATACCGACTAACAATGGCTTCTCACCAATGGCCGCTCCTAATTTTATTTTTAGATATTAATTTCCGCTCACATGGTAAACTTCATAGTAATCTTCCATCCAATGTAGATATATGCCGCATGTATTCAGTCAGCACAAACAGTCGTTGACGATGTGACCTCCTTCGATTTACAATTGCTAGGTATTGCCTGAGGTTTGCGGTCGTCATCGCCTGGAGATGATTCAAGATTGTTGATGATACCACTGCACATCGCAGTTGCAACTCTATGGTGCAAAATACACTCAATATTTCCAACACTGAGCAATGTAAGCAACCTAATAATCAATGATCTACGGGCTTTGACCCCTGCTTCGACTTCTAAGATCGATAGTTAAATATTGATACGTTCAGTCCATGTTGGTAAACCAGGCGATCTGGGTCCAAGGTGAGTAAAGAAAGAATGATTTCACGTGGAAAGGTAGTTACTCAGTAGATACTTGCAAGTTGCATGTTATTTTCAGTGTCAACGTCCATAGAACCGTCCTCTTCATTCAATGCCCTCACTATTTCTCTGTTTTCCTTTTCATTTCGTTTACACCGAGCACTCTTGAGATTTTGGGCTGACACCGTGGTGAGGCAATTAATAGTGTGTCGGAATACTCACAGGTTTCAGCGTGCGTTTTTATCTAGCGAAGTTAATTTTCACCATAAAATTTCTTTCAAAATCCTCTTCATTGAAATGATTAGAGCAAATAACAGCGTTATTTGGATTCCAATTGTCTTTCCTCTTACACGATTCAATCCAAAATTTCTTGTACGGGGACCAAACGGGAATCTGAAATACGATATGCTGATCCCTTTGGTTTTGAAAAAATGTTGGAGCAAACTGCTACACTACATCTATTTCCAGGCATTGCTTGCAAAGAAACAAACAACCAATTCACTCGAAAGTAACCAAGTTTAACTTGGAGGCCACTAACTATTTTGGAAAAATCCAAAGGCACAACGGTAAGCTGCTAACTGCTGGGACACGGTGAAAGGCTACGCGTGAGTTTCGGGCTTAGATCATTTAAGTATGCGATTAAGTGGAAAAAAGAACTGCTAAAAGAAAACAAAATTGTAATGATACAATGACACACTTAAAAAGTAAAAAAAAAATCAATGGGTACTCACCAAAACGAGTGCTACTTCGTTTGAGAGCAATTTCTTGGTCTTCAGGTGAGCCACTAAAGTCTGTAAGTCACACAGTCTATACACAACGTTAAGCCGTGTTTTTGTTTTTGCAGTGACTTTATTTGCCTGGGCTTTTTATTTATAATCATTTGAGTCCGAGCCATATATTTTTTGGCTTTCCTTGGAGAAGTCATATCGTCGACGGAGAAATCTCCCAGATAAGGCTTTCTCTTTCTGTTCTGGTTTTCATCATGAGAGACACAGATGCTATTGAGGATAAAAAGAAAGCAAATATTACTACATATTACTGTACAATGATTATTTCAATAACATACCTGTACAAGTACATCTACATAATGCACTGCAAGCAACCAAAAAGTTTGAATCTCAAGGAAAAAGGGTGAATTCTCACCAAACATGCACTACATATCATGAATTAAAAATAAGTAATAATATAACAGTCTAAACTTAATTTTTTTAAAGATTAAAAACAGCAAAGCAAGCATAGAATATAATGATGTTAGTTGGGTCAGCTTAAAGTCTTTATACCAACATGCAACTACCTACACTATCTATTGATACACTCGTATTGGATATATTTATCAATATTCATATCCCTAATTGTACGAGGAAAGAAGGAAATTTTAAATCTGTCAGTTCAGCAATCAATATTATCACTCAACGGCATAGATAATTCAATATCCCAAATAAGTTTATTCGTCAATAAACAAATATGATTGTGCATATAGCATACCAGGGCTCTTCAAGAGTAGTATTAGTAATTTCTACATCGATTGTGTGATGGCTAGGAAGCTGAACCGGTTGCTCTGAATATAGGCTATATACAATGAATGGGTCGATCCATTCCCTCTGCATAAGAGCCTCAGGATTATGCATGGCAGAGGACCTGTAGAACAAAGTTCAAGTAAGACATAAGTCTTTAAATAATGCCTCGTAACGACTTACATACGTGTCAATCTTATCCAGAGTTTCCTCTTGCTTTTGGCGGATTTCTTCGTTTTTCGGGTTTTATCATGTGCTCCGGAAAATCAAATATTGTTGGAACAGCGTCAGGTTTCAACACTCTCAAACTGCTCCACGGAGAAGTATTGAAGGAATCCGGCGAAAAATGCCTACCACACAGCTTGGTGGTCCTTTGCTGGCTTGCAGCAATTATCAGAGGTTGCTTTTTTTAAATGTAAAGCTTTTGCTATGTGTCCGACTTCTTTTTTCTACCGGTTTTAAAGGCTACCCTTGCCTCTAGTTTACGATCACCCTTTCGGGTCTTTTGTGTTTGTCAGTTGCCAGAATTTTATTCTCACCTAGGAGATTTAACTTTTCTAAACTACTTTCTTGTAGTTTGTTGTAGTAATTTTCAGCCAGCTGATAGATACTCGTTTTTAGTTTATTGATGCCTGTTTTTGAATAAAGTGTATCGTTGCTTATACGGTATGGAATTTTTTAATATGGATATTATTATTTTCTTTTCTTTAACTTGTAACTTTTCTAGAGATCCCTTATTAAGCATTCCTGCCCAGGCCGGTGTGGCATATAAGAATTTTGGTTTAACATATGTTTCGTAAATCGTTTTTTTTATTTTTTCTGGAGTGGCGTTGTTATTAATTATGGGCGATAGGGAGGATCTTGCTCCTATGACCTGTCCAATTGCTTTTTGTACCTGATTTTTAAATAAGTAATCGTTTCAGGCTTAACTTTGTGGAAGTTGGTAACATCCATGATAGAACAACTTGGTTTTAATCCACACAATTTATTTCAGACGACCCGGGGTTCAGCAACTTACATTTTGTGCCATCATCAGGTGGTGATGACACAAAATGTAAGTTGCTGAAACCCGGGTCGTCTGAAATAAATTGTGTGGATTAAAACCAAGTTGTTCTATCATGGCTGATTTTTAAAGGTTAATTCATTGTCAAGCGTTCATCCCAAGTATTTTGCTGTATCTTGCCAGTCGATCGGTTGCTGCTTAACTCTAATGCATGGGCACATCGGTGTCTCTACCTTTGACCTTGTGAATTTTATGGCTTGTGTCTTTTTCGTGTTTATTTTCAGTCTCCATTTGCTATACCATTTGACTACGTCATCAAGATAGCCATGCGCGTATTCAGCAGCTAGTTCTATTTTTTGCCTTTAGCTAATATAGCCACGTCATCAGCATAGAGGACTATTCTTGTGTGCCAGTTCTCATTGTCTTTAGGGAAATCGGCGGTGTATATATTGAATAGAAGTGGCCCAAATATTCATCCTAGCGGTACACCTGCCGTAAGGTTCCGTTCAATACTTTTTTCGTGGCCCCACTTAACAAAAAGGTTTCTCTTGCTCAGGTATGAGTTTTAATCATCCATTTAGGTTTCCCCATTTCGTTCATTTTAAAAATGAAGCCATCATGCCATACTTTGTCAAAAGCTTTTGAAATGTCTAGGAAAATTCCTATTGTCATCTCCTTTTTATTCAAGCCGTCAGCGATGAACTCGATTACCCGATACACTTGATGGGTAGTCGAGTGTTCTTTTCGGAAGCCAAATTGTTCATCCGGCAAGATTCCGCTCGTCTCAACGTATTCTGTTACGTAAGGTACCACGACTCTTTCTAGGAGCTTTCCCAGGTTAGAGAGCATTGACAGTGGCCTCATGTCATCTGGTTTTAGTGTTTTGCCGCTTTTTTGGGAATGCAATGTATCATATCACTTCCATCTTTTAGGGAAGAGCCCAGTCTGAACAATTTTGTTAAGTAATTTAAGCAGGTACTCTCCTGCTTCAACGGGGATTCTTTTAATAGCCTCATTTGGCATACCGTCTTCACCAGGCGCCTTCCTATCCGGTAAATTTTTGATAACTCTGTCAACTGTTTTAATGAGATGATGGGAATTTCCTCTTTCTTTATGATGTCCTCCCAGGCGGATTTATTTATTTCTATTTTGTGGGTAAATACGCTTGACTTATTTGTGCTGAAAACTTTTTCCCGGTTTTCTGCCATATGTCCGCTTTTTCTTTGGTACAACCCCTGCGGGTAGGGGGATGGAGAATACTCCCACAGTATCCCTGCTTGTCGTAAGAGGCGACTAAAAGGGCGGGGAAGAAAACCCCGGAAAAAACCCCAGAGCCAGCAAGGGTTGAGTCCGGACAGTCTTGTGGGTAAACTCCTTGTGCGGCCATACCACCTGGCCTGAGATCCACCCCCATGTTTGCCGTGTGCGGAGACCCGTAAGGAGGAGAAGGGGATCCTGGAGGGTGAGGTCCGTGGTTTCCAGCCGGGTGTCGGATGCCCGGTATGGACCGGGGGCCAATACCCCTCTTTGGCCCCGGATTCTGTGTAAACGGGCGGCCGGGAGCTAGCCACTCCCGGTCAATCGGCTTCCGCGGCGTTAAGCTCAACGGTGGCGAGTGCCAGGGAGGTGGGGGTCAGCTCTCATCTCCGCTCGATGTAAGCGCAAATCTACCTGCCCGCGCTGTGCAATGGACAGGCACGACGATGAAGAATGTAGGTCTAAACCTAAGTGTGTCAACTGCGAGGGAGCACATCCAGTATATTCCCGAGACTGTCAAGTACTTAAGGACGAAAAGAAAATTATGGAAATCAAAACCGTAGAAAAAATCCATTACTTAGAAGCTCGGAAAAAGTATACGACGCTGTATAAGTATAAGACGCTAATCGCACCCTCCTTTTCAAGGTTATACGCAACCATTGCCATCGTTAAGAAGTGTACTGTTTCGACTCAGACATGCAATGAAAATAACGAGGAAAAAGAAGAACCAGGAAAAGAAACAACCAAACAAGGTCAAAGACTCGGTCAAAATGAAAATAGATACCGCGGTTTCTCCTAAGAAGAATCCGCAAAAAACATTTTCAGGGTGCACGAACATCGATCGTGAAAAAAGTCCCTCTCCCGGCCCAACTGGCCGTAAAAAAACAGCATCCCTGGAATCAATGGAAGAGGATTTCTGTGTGTCAGATACCGAAATCCTTGAACTTAGGGGGAAAAAGAAAAACATATTCAAACGGTGAATCGCAATCGTTAATACCACCTAATCAACCCCTAGCTTTCAACCTCAAATCATCTTGAAAGAATTTTTTATTGCAATGGAATTGAAACTGATTTTTTCGACATCGTGAAGAACTGATGCTTTTAATTCGGGATTGCAACCCTAAATGCATTTGTCTACAGGAGACACATTTTAAACCTACTGACAAGGGTTATTTTTAAGGTTTTAATGTTTTTAGACACGATGATACCACTGGCCAACGAGCCCAAGGTGGAGTGGCGGTTGCTACTCGGGAGGCCCTTTACACCTCCCGAGTGCAGCTAAACACGCCATTCCAGGCGGTGGCGGTGATTGTGCACGCCCCCGAGGCGGTTACGTTGTGTAACGTTTATCTCCCGGAGGGTGCACCGGTCAACCGCCGTAACTTGGAAGCCCTTGTACATCAGTTGCCTAGACCCTTCATTCTGCTGGATGATTTTAATGCCCATGACACTCTATGGGGAAGTACGCGGGCCCAGAGAAACCGAAGGAGTCGCATTTTAGCGAGTTTAATAAATGATTTTAATATATTCTTATTGAACGACGGTGAAAAAACTCGCTTTAATTGCCACAACGGTGACTGCTCGTCCATCGATTTCTGTATGGCTTCAAGCAGTCTCATGACCAAACTAAATCTGTCAGTTCACGATGACCTGTGTGGTAGTGACCATTTTCCTCTTTTTGTCGCTAAAGAAAATGTTTTGAACCCTGATTTTATTCGACAAGGCAATTGGATTGTCCGCAAGGCCGATTGGTCAAACTATAAAAAAAAGTTTTAATTTTAAATTTGACGAGCATAATGATGGTGTTAGCAACGTAGAGCGGTTGACAACAGGGTTTCTCGAGGCTGCTGGAAGCAGCGTTCATTTCCTTCCATTTCATGACCTTCGTCTTTACGTCCTCATTGAAGACATCCCAGTCCATCTTGCGGTAGTTAGGCCGGATGAAGGTTCGGGGCGGGACATGGGCAGTAAGGGCGAAAGGAAAGGTGAAAGGTAGGTGTTCGGACGTGAGGCAATCCCCCTCGGTCACACTCCATGTGTAGGCCGTAAGAACGGCCGACACGTTCGCATGATCGGGGAAAGAGCAGCCGCGCCCAATGCTGGTAGGGGAAGGGATATCCAGCCTTATTGCCGCATTTCCTAAGAGCCAGTTTTCCGATGTTCTTCCTTTAGCGTTCGTGGCGTGGTCTGTAAGGCTGTGTGGCGGGCGGTGAGGTCACGTAAAATAATAAAAGGCGTGTTAAGGTTACATAGGTGATTGAAGAGATGGACAGGTAGTGTGGCATTTGGCCTGGAGTAGACAACACAGATAACAATAGGCAGGACGATCTTAACCATCACTGCCTCATTTCCCGGTGGGACACAGGCTGCAGGGACGTCTATCAGTGTGGCAGGAATGTCTCATCTGATGAGTATGGTGGTCCCTCCGTAGCGGTTGCCTGTCCTTGGGGTGCCGAATTCCTGAAAGAAGGACATTTATCTTTGAATTGGGGCGCAAGAAGGTCTCCACCAGTCCCATGATAGCGACCTCTTTTGCCCTCGTGTGGTATTCGAGTAGGGGCACCCATTAATTAAATCCAACCTACCGGACAGTCTTGTGGGTCAACTGTCTGTGTGCGGCCATACCACCTGGCCTGCGATCCACCCGCATGTTTGCCGTGTGCGGAGACCCGTAAGGAGGAGAAGGGGATCCTGGAGGGTGAGGTCCGTTGTTTCCAGCCGGGTGTCGGATGCCCTGTAAGGACTATGGGCCAAGACCCCTCTTTGGCCCCGGATTCTGTGTAAACGGGCGGCCGGGAACTAGCCACTCCCGGTCAATCGGCTTCCGTGGCGTTAGCTTTACGGTGGCGAGTGCCAGGGAGGTGGGGGGCTGTGTAGGGCGGTCGGAGATGTACGGGTTTGGTGGGCCCGTGCATCGAAGATCCAACCCGAAACAGACAACCACCTCTAGGGAGCTATATCCCCTCGGGTAGCCCTGGCGACCGCACCGGTTTGCGGTGCGGCGTCCCAATTGTGTGGCTCCATAACCGTGTGGTACGGAGAAAATAATGAGTCGCCGTAATGGCGAGGTGAAAAGCAACACATCTGTGATCCTCACCTTCGCCATGGAGAAGCTTCCTAGCAGGGTATTCATTGGGTACGAATCGGTTCCAGTTCGACCATTCATTCCAAGCCCCATGAGATGTTTTCAATGCCAGCGCTTCGGCCACATCGCTACGCGCTGTGAGGGCAAGGCCACCTGCCCGCGCCGTGGCAAAGACAAACACGATGGGGACAAGTGCGAGGCGGCTGCCTCCTGCATCAATTGCGAGGGTGCACATCCGGTGTACTCCCGCGATTGTCCCAAGGTGCAGGAGGAAAAGAAAATCATGGAGATTAAGACGCTGGAAAAGGTCTCGTATATACAGGCGAGGAAAAAGTTTCGGGCATTGATTGCCCCAACTTTTTCCAAATCCTTTGCATCAGTCGCTTCCGTTCCCATGAAAATGTGCACAATGGGCACACAGACGGAACCTAATAGAGATAAGCCCGATAAACAGGTGACACCGCCTAAAGTAAAGAATTACACATATGAGAAAATGGATATAACCACCACTGCAGGCTCTCCAAAGAAGAGCCCGCCTAAAACCTCAACCGGGGTCTCGCCCTCAAGGCGCGAGAAGACACCTTCCCCCGGTCCCTCCTGCAAGGGGAAAAAACCCCAGCCGGAGGCAATGGACGAGGATTTCTGTGTCTCCGATGATGAAATCCAGAGAGTAAGGATCAAGGGAAGGAAACATTGGCATTGGATATTGGCTGCTCTGATTTTTATTATTTTTTTTATTTAATCTATAATTTTATCTTATTTTAAATATTTAAAATGGTTTTTACATTACAATGGATCTGTAATGGTTTTTATCGGCACAAGGAGGAGCTGGCCATTTTAATTAATGATAGTAACCCCTCTTGCATTTGTCTGCAAGAGACACATTTTAAAGTTACGGACAAGGGCATTTTAAAAGGATATACGGTCTATAGGTTCGACGACCTAAGCGGCCAACGAGCCCAGGGTGGGGTGGCTATTGCTGTTCGAGAAGCCCTTTACACTTCTCAAGTGCAGTTGACCACCCCGTTTCAGGCAGTGGCCGTGACCGTGCATGCGCGTGAGAAATTAACGTTATGCAACGTTTACCTGCCAGAAGGCCTGCCGGTGAGCCTTGGGAATCTAGATGCTCTTGTCCATCAGTTGCCAAGACCATTTATTTTATTGGGCGATTTTAACGCCCATGACCCCCTGTGGGGAAGTTCTACGGCCCATATCAACAGGAGAGGACGAATTTTAGCCAGCTTTTTTTTTAACGGTTTTAACCTTTTTTTTACTAAATAATGGTGAGAAAACCCGTTTTAATTCTTTTAACGGGGAGTATTCCTCCATTGATTTGTGTTTGTACGAGCAGTCTTTACACCAAAATCAACATGTCCGTCCATACAGATCTCTTTGGAAGCGACCACTTCTCTATTTTAATCAGATCTGAACTGAATTTTAATCCAGATTTTATTCGCTCAGACAACTGGATTGTACGCAAAGCCGACTAGTCTGTTTATAAACATTCCTTTAATTTTGAGTACAATGACCAACGCGCCGGGACATGTAACGTTGAGCTGCTTACCGCAAGTATCGTGGAAGCAGCCAAATGCAGCGTCCCATTATCAAAGGGCAGCGGCATCCGTCGATCAGCGGTACCTTGGTGGAATGAAGAGTGCGCCAAGGCCATTAAGGAGCGTAAACGTGCCTTACGCATTTTTAGTAAATTCCCCACAGCCACCAATCTTTCCTCCTTCCGTCGCATCCGAGCGAGAGCTCGACGTGTGGTGAAGGAGGCTAAGAAGGCCTCCTGTATAAATTGCATTTCATCCATTAATAACAGGACACCCCTTGCACAGGTTTGGAACAAGGTAAGGAGCATTTCTGGTTCACGGCAAGTACACGGCGTCTCTTATATCGAAGATAACGGCAGGGTGCTTCGTACACTCCAGGAGATAAGCGAAGTCTTCGGGCAGTCACTTTCCAATACCAGCAGTGACGCCAATTACTCTGCAGCGTTCTTGACCATCAAGGAACGTTAGTTCGTTAGTGCAGTTTTACAAAAACTGGGAGGTATTACAACCACAGCCGGTGCCTAGCGTACTCGCCTTACCCGGGGGATCTGTGGAGGTTAGGAAGGGTAAAAGGGTTTTGGGAGAAGAGGGAATGAGAAAAGTGACACCAAAGCCTCATGAATAGAGGAGCCAGCGTCTTTGCGAATCCATTCATCGAGACGTCCGAAGCCTCGATATACGAATTTACTCTCCTGAGGGTAGTTAAGCAAAAGCAACAGTGCTAGTGCCGTAAATGACCCCTTCGAGCACGAAGCCAGAGCCGCCCTGCAGGTTTTCCGTGTCTAAGGCGGATGGCGGATACAGGGCTCTTTGATCATCAGACTCCAACCGAGTCACCGCCTCCCCATGGAGTGCCGGGACTGCAATCTTCCCCGAAGATCCAGTTAGCCCTGCTTTAACGGAAACCTGTTTTGCCAGTGCCCATTCAGCTACCGAAAACGGTACCCATCAAGACCCGCGAGGAGGGTGGGATGACTTCTCGGGCTTGGTAAAGGGCCGTACGAGCGGCCTGGGTCCCAGAGGCCTCGAGCTTGCTCGATGCCTCTGGGACCATCAAGGAACGCTCGGAATGTGTCGTATTGAACTTCGCCGAGCGCCGAGAATCTGCCGATCACAATGAGCCATTCTCGCTATGGGAATTGAAGTCCGCCATTGCAGATTCTAAGGACACCTCGCCAGGAATGGATGGCGTCCAAAACGCATTTCTACGGAATCTTCCGGAGACAGCGTTGTTGGATTTCCTCCGCACCCTCAACCAGGTGTGGGCTGAGGGAAGCTTTCCTACCTCCTGGCGGGAATCTGTAGTGGTCCCAATTCATAAACCAGGAAAGGACAGGGCTGATCCCAATAACTATAGACCAATCTCCTTGACCAGCTGCCTGTGCAAGGTAATGGAAAGAATGGTGAACCGCCGCACAGTGGTCTGAAATCGAAAATCGCCGGACAAAAGTCCAAGAGGTGGGCAAAGTGTTCCCGAAGTGACAAGAGATTTTTGAAGGAAAATTATGCATGGCTCGCTGAGTCAATCGATTTTCCTGAAACTATTCGTCAGTATTTACAAAGTACTTCTACAGCGACTGGTATGTGTTCTCCGATAATGTTCTTATGTGGTCATGATTTGTTGCAAGTACATACATTTGCTAAATTTTGGGCTATATATGTGTAAACTTTTACTATATCAGGTACAATGGGAAGGCCAGAAAAAGAGTTTAGTACAGCATCTGACAGGTCAAAAAGAAGAAAAGTCCAAAATATTAAGACTTCTTCCTCAGCCTCTGACCTCGCATTGGCAACCTCTCTTAGTTTAAGGGAAGAAGGTGATATTGCAGCTGCTCAGTTAATAACAGAAGTAACAACAACCACTCCTAGGAGGGCTAGGAGAGTTCTCTCGAAATGGAGGAAAGCTGAAAATTTCCAGACAGAGATGTCGCCTGAGGACGGTCTGTCTTTAATCATCTCTACGGGGTTGACTAAGAGTCAGTATAATACTCTACGAACCTCCACACTTAGTTACGGACATGAGCTCTATCCCAGTTATGACAGAGTATTAAAAGCAAAAGGCGCGGCATATCCAGAAGGGATAATCATTACAGAGAATATGTGTGAAGTGAATCTTCAAAATCTACTAAATCATACGGTGTCGCGGGTACTGGCATCCGTTTCCACTGCACAAGCATCAAGCGATGACGTACAATGCACATTTATATTCAAGTACGGATTTGATGGGAGCTCGGGCCATGCCCAATACAAGCAGATGTGGGAACAAGCGGAATCATCTGATGAATTCTTATTCATGAGCTCCCTTGTGCCACTTCGTTTGTTAAATGGCGCTACAGGTGAGAGATTTAAGTGCATCTAGTTTGTCTTTGGCTATTGAAATAAGAATAAGGATGGGAAATAATAATACTAACACCAATTCAGGTGAGATTATCTGGGCAAATCCTCGTCCGTCATCTACAAGATTTTGTCGGCCCATCCGCCTTCAATGGCTCAAAGAAACCAAGGAGGTTGCTAAGGCGGAAAGAGACCACATTCAAAGGCAGATTGATGCATTAGAGAAATGTAATTTTGGGAGCTATTCTGTCACCTTCAGTTTGCTTCTCACAATGATAAATGGAAAAGTAAGTCTGCAAGTATGCTTATGATAAGAAAAATTGATATTAATTTGGCTTTGGAAAGGAATTAATATGACTTTACAAACTTATGGTAAACGATTCTTATAGGTATGCAATGCATTGACCGATGGTGCCAGTATGAGGTGCTATATCTGCGGAGCAAAAACATCGGAGATGAATGATTTAAAAGCCATGAAAGGTAAACCGGCAAATGTGGAAAACTATTCATTTGGTATATCTACGTTGCATTATTATATAAGGTTTTTTGAGTGCCTTTTGCATATATCTTATCGATTGGAGTTTAAGCAATGGCAGATGAGTAAACATCAAAACTGAAAATTTTGATTGGTTTCAACCGGCGAAATGACGTAGATAGATACACAACTTTGGAATATTTTTGTAGGCTCGTGGTTGTCTAAAAACCCAACTTTCCAAGAAAAAGGCAATGATACAGAGAGCCTTCAGGGAAAGAATGGGGTTAATCGTTGATGTACCCAGGCCTGGCTCTGGAAATACCAATGACGGAAATACTGCAAGACGTTTTTTTGATTCTCCGAAACTGGCAGCTGAAATAACAGGCAATAAAACTTATCAGATCAACAATAACTGTGCATGGGTTGAATGTTCGTCATTCACTGCGAAAACACATTTTAAATATCTTTATATAATATTTTCATTCTAGGAGTTAACTACGACTTGGTGAAAAAAATGTCCATTATACTTACGACATTATCCAGTGGTCTGCCACTGAACAACGAGACATTTTCGCAATATTGCCTGAGAACTGCCCAGTTATACGTGGAGCTGTATCCATGGTACTACATGCCAACCACAGTACACAAGGTTCTCCTGCATGGAAGTGAAATTGCGAAAGAGGCGATACTTCCCTTAGGTCAGCTCTCAGAAGAGGCAATGGAAGCTCGAAATAAGGACACTAGAAAATTCCGCCAGTGCTTCACGAGGAAACACTCAAGAGTTGCAACGAACGAGGACCTAATCAAAAGACTTCTGATTACATCAGATCCATTGATTTCATCCACCGCTCCTTCAACTTATAAGAAACGCAGGAGACTGCCAAGGGAGCTGAAACAACTATTGCTTATAGAGGACACTGACGAGGAAACCGACACTGATGATGACCAGGATTCGTTGGAAGACTAAAAATCATTTCTTCCCAAGTATATTTTTAGTGTATAATATTTTTGATACCATTCACCTGCAAGTAATAACTTGAGACCTTCTAGAAATGCGTTCACTTTCACCGAAAACGGGGATATCATATTCCACCACTTCTGCGCTTGGGTGGAAGAATCCTACCGTATGTGGAGTCAATACGTTTCCTCGGTATGATATTTGATTACCGACTTAACTGGCGGGAACATGTAAGGCTGTTAAGTGAAAGATGCCGTCAGGCCTTAAATATTTTAAAAGTTTTAACCAACTCGAAATGGGGTGCAGATCGCACCACGATGCTTTTACTGTACCGTGCCCTCATTAGATCTCGTCTGGACTACGGCTCTTTCATCTACTCCTTCGGACGAGAGCCGTACCTGAGGCCTTTGACAACGGTTCACAATGCTGGATTGCGGCTGGCCACCGGTGCTTTCAGGACCAGTCCGGTTCTGAGCATTTATGCCGACGCCGGAGAGCCCCCTCTCTATGTCCGCAGGAACATGCTGATGTGCTCCTACGTGGCAAAACGTTTATCAATGACAAAGCATCCATGCTACGATATTGTTTTTAACCCTAGATTTTTAGACAATTTTAATGGACGGAGAAGGGCCACTCTCCCTTTAAGCGTACGTTTTAACAATTTTATTGAAGAGAATAATTTCTCTCTTCCGGAAGTATACCCGGTAGGTTATTCCAACCAAGCTCCATGGAATATACCACGGCCAGATATTTACCTTGAACTGAGCAAGTTACAAAAATCCTCCACCATCGATTCAGAATACCAGGTAATGTTCAAGGAAATGCTGAATTCCCACCCGGATACCATCCCTATGTATACGGATGGATCAAAGTCCAATTCAGCCTGTGCGTGCGCAGTATACTCCCCTAACCACGGAGTCGTGAAAGCGAAGCTCAGTCCGCTGTGTAGTGTTTACACAGCGGAACTGTTCGCTATAAAGATGGCTATCCACGGCATACATGACTGTAATAAGTCTTTTATAATCAGCACAGACTCTTTAAGCGCATTGAAAGCAGTTTCCGACTTTTCCCCACTCAGTCCTATCGTTCAGGATATACATAATGCCCTTCTTTCTCTTAATAAAAAGGGAATTAGAGTAAGATTTTCATGGGTTCCTGGGCATGTGGGGATAGACGAAAACGAGAAGGCTGACTCAGCAGCGAAGGAAGCCCTGAAGGACCTCGAAGCCTTTTCTTTCCTGGTACCGGCAGAGGACCTTAAGTGTACCCTAAAAAATATATGTGCACAGAGGTGGAAGGACTCGTGGAGGAGCCAAATGAACAATTAATTGCGCTGCCTGAAAGCAGATACGCAGGCGTGGGCCTCTTCCGTCAGGAGCTGTCGTAGGGAGGAAGTTGTCATCACACGACTGAGAATAGGGAACTGTGCCCTGACCCACTCATACCTCTTCACCGAAGAGAAGGTTCCAAGGTGATGAATGCGACTGCCCATTGAGTGTAAGACACATATTAACGGCTTGTGAATCGTAGCTCAAGTGGACCGCATATCGGTAGCAATTGGAGCGAGAGCGCTCCGGAGCGTTTGGAGCGCCATCTGGACCGTACCCATCGTCTAAGGTTTAGGGAATGCAGTGACGTCACGCGACTCGTCGGCCATTAACGCCTGGTTCAGCTGAGACCACCTCTCTTTTACTCCCCTTGATCTGGGTCAGCTTGCTTGAGAATCTGAACTCAGACCGATCTGCGATCGATTGGCAAACGTAGTGATTTTCTACTTCTTCAAACGTAAGAACCACTGGTTAGTGAGCGCCAAACTAAATTTTCTTGGCAGCGGATGTTGCTACCTGGCGGAAGAGCATGGAATTATTAGGATATCCTATCCATATTGTTACCTTCAGTCACGGAGGGCGAGGGGCAACGGACAGCGCGAGGAAGCTGGGTAGTAACTTCAGCCGGCAACGATTCTCAATACCGTCGACTTGTGACGTCAATCTACGCGGGTTAATCAAATACATTTAGTAGGCTCAGGAAACCCTTACGGATTCGCTTTTTTACTGATATTCTTAGTTGAACTGCATAGTTACGAACAATTGAAATTGTGCGTTTTACGAAAGGTGATTAATTCCCATTACGGTGGAAGAGGATTGCTTGCAAATAAAAAATAATCAGTTAAGTTTAACATGTTTATTCGAAATGTTTTCTGCATTAAACATACATATAGTGTAATAAACACAGTAAACAAATTAATCTTCAAGTAAATATGCATTGCCCTCTGCATCGTGGAAAACTTTCAATAAACAAATCAAAATAACATGACATTTCATATATAATGTAATAAAAACTGGAAATATGCATTGCCTACTGCATTGAAGGAAAATATCAATAAACTAAGCAAAAGAACATGACATTTCATTTAGTGTATTAAACAGTTATGAAAGAATTTTTAAGTAAATACGCATTGCCTACTGCATTTTAGGAAAATATCAATAGACAAATCAAATGAAAATATAAAAAACAGAACCAGTCACTGCAAAAAAGGAGCAAGTAAAATATTATGTACAACAATTATGGTAGATTTTTTATTAGGTTTCAAGAAAATATATTATTCAAATTGCACTATTACTAATTTTCTCAAAAAGGAAATACAGGAAAAATCACAATGTTCACAAACAAAATTAACTGCTGTATCCAGCCCTGTTCATATTAGTGAAGGCTGTTCCGGTACTTCATTGGGTCAATTCATCCCTTGCTACTGACATTTCAATGGCCAAATAGTAGGTACATTGTCCTCGTTTTTCCTAGCTTGTAATTACATGATTTGGAAGTTTATTTCAACTACCAACTACTCACTAAATTCATCACTCATCAACCTATGTGAATAATGGCAAATGACTTGGAAAATGGCCACAGAGAAATTTCATTGTCTCCTTTTTCATAAAATGACTATATTGCCCAGTCAACGCAGAAATTGTGGTCTTTGTTTGGCCGGATTGTGGTCCATGTATGGCTGTTAGTTCTATGGCAAAATAAACAAGAACTGTACAAATGAAATATTTTAAACGATGGGGATGATTGAAAGCAGTGGAATAATTATTTATTGATGCCACACCAAAAATGCATTCGAAGAAGGATATTTCATCAGTAGCTCTGATGATGGAACACAACTCACGTTCCAAAACTTTGGCAGAAGAAAGAGAAATGACCCGCCTAGAAGCCTGAATAGCCTTCTTCGACTACATTTTACGGGAAACCATCAGATTGTACTTGAAATGCGTTATTTATGAGGGCAAAAATTTATTATATATCAACATACTGGTATAATGAGAACCAGACAGTTGCCATATAATTTTAAATAAAGTAAAATAACATAGTATAAATGAGAAAATTTTCTGTATTACCCTATTTATAATATTGCACAAATACCAAAAGTTTCCTTATGTGGCTTAGATATGCCAAACAAGCTTCACTTTGCCTAGTCATTTGCCATTACTCGTTGGCGTCAGAGTTGCCCTTTTTCTCTTCGGTTTAATAGTGATGAATTTAGTTGAGACACGTGGGGATGAGGGTCGTCGGTAGAAACGTCAAAAAAAGATAATTACTCAGAAAAAGGCACCAGTTTATTCTTTAAATTAATACAAATATAAATATTGCGGGCGATCGCGAGCCAAGGAAAGGGACAATGATCGGGAAGGGAAGGCTTGGGCGGAACCTGCGCGAGTGGTGATCCGGTAACCTGGTGGAAGCAGCGTCGGCTCGTCTCTCCCTTGAACGCACTCCCCGTCGTCCTCACACGAGGAGTTCGTGGCAAAAAATCCGCCCGGGGGCAGGGTGTGTCCCCCTTTTATATCTAGCCCCCATAACGCTAGCCCCACAGGGCAGTACAAGGCAGTCCTGTTTAACAGGCAGGGTGCCTATGTGTCAAGCGGTGGCGGTGGAATCCACCCACACTCCGCACTCTTCCTTTCTCTCATTCCTTGTCGAGAAGGCCATGACGTCATGGACGGCTCATCCTCCCTCGCTTCTCCCTGCATTTTTTAATTTCTTCCAGGGAATTCACTCGTTGCTCGCAGTACTCTTAGGACAGAGGGAAAAAGGGGAAGGAGAAGGAAATGGTGCAAACAGTGGTCGCTCACGCCCGTTTCTGAAAATAAAGCAATAATACGTACACTCAAGAACAAGCGCCTTTTCTTAAATAACCATACAAAAACACCAATAGGTCAAAACATAATCATACCAAAAGTTATAGAAACAATACAAAAAATCTTCTTCACAAAAAAAACTGCCATTCTTCACCCTTAGTTGCATATTAACAACAATGGCCCAAAACACAAGTTGCTCAAAATAACCTATACATCTGTCAAAGTAACAGTCACAGGATTCAAGTTTCAGGCTTAAACACAAAAGGTTTCAATTTATTAATAACAACTCCTCCACAGGGCTAGAACAAAAAAAACAAAAAATCGTTCTACCACAAAAAAATTTCCAATCAATTTTCCCCAATTTAGAGGACGAGCAACCCAAGTGAACGAGAAAGCGAAAACAATCCCACTTCCACTCAGATCAACGCTCTCCGCCGCCCCGTCACGCCGTTGGGAGAGGAGGAAGAGGGGATTAGGGAGAAGAAATGGTCTATCGCCGATGAAATGGTTTTATCTGAGATACGTGTCATTTACGAGTTGAACCTCTCCGTTCCACGTCTTCTAACTCTACGGTAACCGGACCCGTGGACCGTCTGATTTGGTGTTCCCTCAACCATTTGGGCAATAATTTCCCGGAAATTTTGTTACTGCAGAGCTTGATGGATGCAATTTATATACCACACTCTGTCCAGGCCTATACGGTGGCTCTTTTCGATTGCAATTATATTCGCTACAACCTTGTTGGCTTGTTCCAAGCAACGCAGAGCTTTCGCCCACCTAAACTCGAGTGTCTCCTTACTTTCCGGTTGCGCTACATTCTCATCAATCAATCAATCCATTCAATCATTCAACCAAATCATTCAATCCATTGCATGGCTAAAGGATGATTTAACTCCCTTCCAAAAAACAAGCTTGATGGCGTACATTTTGTACTCTCGTGGAAAGCAGTATTGAAAGAAATCGCCAGGGTATGTAGATTTTCATCCCATCGATCTTGGGTATTATGGTGGAAGATCGTTAGAGCAGTTTTCAGATTTCTATTAAATGTTTCTATTAAATGTTAAAGTAAATTTCTCAACATGGGAGGGCTTGGGGTAATAGGGGATGGTGGTGACATGTTTTATGCCCCAAGAAAAAAACATATCCTTTACTTCCCTTCCCGTAAATGTTGTGGCGTTATCTGAGACCATCACCTTAGGAAAACCCGCTATGGCGAATACACGAGTATTTAGGATTTTCACCGTATTCGCCGCTCTCATGTTTCGTGTGGGCACGATGAATACGAACTTACTGAAGGCATCAATAACCGTTAATATCGACGTATTTCCTGAACGAGTACGTGTTAATGGTCCCACGTAATCAATAAAATACTTCTTCCCCGGTTCACTAGCTATCTCCGCCGAGTGGTATCCCACCATGGTATTTCGCGCTGCCTTAGCCATTTGGCAGCTAACGCAAGACTTCACATACTCTTGTATGCCGTTGTGCATATTCGGCCAGTAAAATTCTCTGCGAAATTTTCCTTAGTGTCTTACGGCATCCTAAGTATCCTCCTATCAGTGAATCGTGGAAATATGCCATTATCATTGGTCGCACCTCACATGGAACATAAACTCTATTACGTTTGCTTATCCGTCCACGAAACACCAGTAGACCACGACATATCTTAAAATCCCTTACTTTGGCCCCGCTCATCAGTTTATTCTTAATTTTTTTTCACTCAAGGTCTTTCCTGTTGATCCAATACCGTCATAAACGACATTGGCAAGTCCTGCAAAACACACACCTGAGGCAGCTCTGCGTGAACCTTGAATTCTTCCTCGAACATCCGAGATAAACAATCAGCGACTATGTTCTCTTTTCCCTTTATATGGTTCACTTGAAACTTGTATACTGACAAACGTAGCATCCAACCCCCGACTTTACCCAGTTGTTTAGGATGACGCCGCATCCACGCCAAGGTCTCGTTATCCGTATTAAGTTCGAATTCTCGCCCCCTCAGATATTGGTCAAATCTCTCAACCGCAAATACGACCGCAAGGCATTCAGTTTCATAAGTGGCATATTTTTTTTCGGCATCGTTAAGCGTACGACTCGCGAAGGCTATCGGAACGAGCTGACCTTCAACCCTCAGAGAGAGTACCGCCGCTACTGCATTAGCTGAAGCGTCAGTATGCACAACGAATTCCTTTTCAAAATCGTGTATGCGCAGCACGGGTGGAGAAGAAATTTTCTCCCGTAATTTCTCGAAAGCCTGCTGTTGGGCCCGACCCCATACAAACAGTGAATTTTTTCTTTTTAATTGATTCAAAGGAGCGGCGATTTCTGAAAACGAGGGGATAAAACGTGCATAATAACTACACATGCCCAAAAAACGCTTCGCGGCCTTCAGGTTATCAAGGAACGGGAAGGTGCTCACAACTCCAGCTCTTTCGGGATCCCCCCCTGCGGGTAGGGGGATTGAGAATACTCCCGCAGTATCCCTGCTTGTCGTAAGAGGCGATTAAAAGGGCGGGGAGAAAACCCAGAGCCAACAAGGGTTGAGCCCGGTGTGCGGTGACCCGTAAGGAGGAGAAGGGGATCCTTGAGGGTAGGGTCCGTTGTTTCCAGCCGGGTGTCGGATGCCCGGTAAGGACTATGGGCCAAGACCCCTCTTTGGCCCCGGATTCTGTGTAAACGGGCGGCCGGGAACTAGCCACTCCCGGTCAATCGGCTTCCGTGGCGTTAGCTCAACGGTGGCGAGTGCCAGGGAGGTGGGAGTCTGCGTAGGGCGGTCGGAGATGTACGGGTTTGGTGTGCCCGTGCATCGAAGATCCAACCCGAAACAGACAACCACCTCTAGGGTGCTATATCCCCTCGGGTAGCCCTGGCGACCGCACCGGTTTGCGGTGCGTCGTCCCAATTGTGTGGCTCCATGGTGGGTGGGGAGCCCGGGGGACGAAGAATTGTTTGGAATGGCGGAATTGAATCTTCCACCTCCAAAAACATCCCGCCCGGATTCGGGCGGGGGAGCCAATAGTTTACCCGCTTGTACGCGGTTTTTGTTAATGAAGTGCGAGAAAGAAGGGGAGACATTCAAACGGGTGTCCCCTTTTCTCATCCGTAAAGTGCTGTCGGCCTCAGATCCTGGAGATTTAAAATCGGCAAAAAAACTGCGGGACGGGAGCCTGCTAATTGAAACGGCAAATATTTCCCAGAGTGAAAAGCTTCTGACTCTCAAGAGTCTCCATGATATTCCAGTTAAGGTAGAGGTGCACCGTACCCTCAACACCTGTCGGGGAGTGATATCCCATTATGACCTCATGTACGTGGAAGTCGACGAAATAAAAAGCGAGATGGCGTCCCAAGGAGTCACTGATGCTCGTCGGCTTACCACGAAGCGCAACGGCGAAGTTATAAATACTACTTCCGTCGTACTTACATTTGCGCGTGATAGTCTTCCCTACAAGGTATTCGTGGGCTATGAATCTGTCCCAGTGCGACCATTCATTCCGGCTCCAATGCGCTGCTTCCAGTGCTAGCGCTTCGGCCACATCGCCACGCGATGTGAGGGCAAGGCCACCTGCCCGCGCTGCGGCCAGGAAGACCACGAGGTTGCGGACTGCAACAAGGACCCATGTTGTGTGAACTGCGAGGGTACTCATCCAGCCTATTCTCGGAAGTGTCCCAAGATGGTAGAAGAACGGAAAGTTATGGAGATAAAAACCATAGAAAAAATCCCATACCTCGAGGCAAGGAAGAAATTCATAGCCATGGCAGCCCCTATTTTTTCGAGATCCTTTGCCTCGGTGGCGACCACAAATGTGGTAAAGGCTTCCCCAGGCACTCAGACAGAGAGTAATGACAGCCAAGAAACAGTAGAAACAAGGGAAGTAGCCAAGCCGGTTAAGGCACAAATTCCGGCAACAAACAAAAACGACACCAACAATGCTGGTTCTTCTAAGAAGAACCAGCCTAAATCTTCAACCGGAGTAGCGCTGAAACAGCGCGAAAAAACACCATCCCCCAGCCCCTCCGGACTAGCCAAACCACTTCCGGTGGAATCAATGGAGGAGGACGACGGCCCCACGGAGACTGAAGTCCTCCTCGCGAAACAAAAGAGGAAAAAGCACCGTTTTCGGCGCTGACCCTCTTGATTTTTATATCACTCCACATATTTATTTATATATTTTTCCTTTTTTATAGATATCTATGAATTTTACCTTGCAGTGGAACTGCAATGGTTTTTATCGGCGTAAGGAGGAGCTGAGTGTTTTAATTCGTGATTTTAACCCGTCTTGCATATGTTTGCAGGAGACTCATTTTAAAACAACGGACAAGGGCATCTTAAATGGTTTTTAACATTTTTAGACTGGACGACACTAGTGGCCAACGAGCCCAGGGTGGAGTGGCGGTTGCTACTCGGGAGGCCCTTTACATATCCCGAGTGCAACTCAACACACCCTTTCAGGCTGTGGCAGTGACCGTGCGTGCCCCCGAGGAGGTCACGTTGTGTAACGTTTATCTCCCGGAGAATGCGCCGGTCACCAGTTTTAACCTAGAAGCCCTTGTCCGCCAGCTACCTCAGCCTTTCATTTTAATGGGAGATTTTAACGCTCACGATCCTCTATGGGGAAGTGCTCGAGCTCAGTCCAACCGTAGAGGACGGATTTTATCCCATTTTATATGTAATAGTAACCTGGTTTTACTAAACAACGGGGAGAAAACCCGTTTTAACATTTTTACTGGCGACTTTTCGATTATTGATTTATGTATTGTATCCAGCACTTTAGTTACAAAACTAAATATGTCTGTACATGACGATTTGTGCGGTAGCGATCACTATCCCATTTTTATTACCAAGGAACGAAATATTAATCCAGATTTTATTCGGACGGGCCACTGGATTGTTCAGAAAGCGAACTGGGGACGTTTTAAGGAGACTTTTAATTTCAAATATGACGAAACCAATGATAGTGTTGATAATATTTGTTGAACGCAGATTGCCAGTCTGGCTTGCGCCCCCGCCATTCATCTGTTTTGGTGTTTAATTTCCCCACAAGAGGGCTGGGTGTAGCCCGGCCGCACAGAGCGGAGTCACGTCGCTCGACGAGTCTGTCTGTCAGCGGCAATGAGGTGGGTCGTTTTCACCTCTCTTGACTGGGTATAGCGGCACGACATTCCCGTGTGTGGGACATTCAGTATTTTCGTGTGTGTCTGTGTAACTACTGAACGGAAATAAAGTTCATGTGCCAAAGGAATATTCTCGCAGTCTTGTCTTTTTATGGTTGCTCCGGCAGATAATGCCAACCGGTGATATGCCATCAACAATGTTAATAATTTGACTGCAAGTATCATTGAAGCTGCAGACAGCAGCGTACCACGCTCTCGCCGTATAATTACGAGGCCTGCGGTACCGTGGTGGAATGATGACTGCGCGAAGGCTATTCGCCAACGTAAAAAAGCGTTGCGAATATTTAATTAAAACACCATATCGAAAGAAATTTATCCTCCTTCCGACGACTGAGAGCGAAAGCTCGACAGGTCGTAAGGGATGCAAAAAGAGCTTCCTGGATGAAATTTGTCTCCGGTGTCAACTGCAGGACACCAATTGCACAGGTATGGCGCAAGGTAAGGGGTCTATCGGGCAATCAGCAGCAGCTAGGTGTTTCTTTCCTTAAAGTCAGTGGTGAAGTTCTATCATCACCACATGACATCGGAAAGGCATTTGGCCAGTTTATTTCGAGAACTAGCAGCGACGCCGCATTCGACAAGAATTTTTTACGCATAAAAGAGCGCTGCGCATTGATTCCGATCAATTTCAATGAGACGCGGTGTTTAGCCGACTATAACCTTCCTTTCTCCCTTTAGGAATTAAAGTCTGCCATTGCCGACTCAGGCAACACATATCCGGGTCTTGACGAGGTCCACAATGCCTTTCTCCGTAATATTCCGGAGAAAGCATTGTTGGAGGTCCTCCACACCTTCAACCAGCTCTGGATTGAAGGTGGTTTTCCTTCAACATGGCGGGAGTCAGCAGTAATCCCCATCCTAAAGCAGGGCAAAGATCGTGGTGACCCGAACAGTTATATACCCATTTCTCTAACCAGCTGCCTGTGCAAAATAATGGAAAGGATGGTGAACCGGCGGCTCGTTTGGTGGTTAGAGCGCCGAGACCTTCTCTCCAGAATTCAGTGCGGATTTCGTCGGGGCCGCTCCACCATGGACCACCTAGTTCGAATAGACAATTTCATCCAGGAAGCCTTTCTCCTCCGCGATTTTTTACTGATCATCCAAACTTCTCACTGCTTCCAGACAGATCCAACTGACACTAAATAGTCTACACCGGTGGACACAAAGAAACGGCTTTGTTTTTTCTCCAGGGAAAACTGTGTGTGTCCACTTTCATCGCCTAAGGGGAGTCCATATCCCATTTCCGCTGCGCTTAGGTGGCAGAGATCTCGACTACGCACAGTCGGTCCGTTTTTTTGGAATGACCTTCGACTTCCGCCTCAATTGGCGGGAACACATGCAAGTTTTAAAAAACAATTGTTTTAGATCCTTAAATGTTTTAAAGTTTTTAAGCCATGTATCGTGGGGAGCAGAACGCACAACACTCCTTTTATTATGCCGCGCATTGGTGCGATCAAAGTTGGACTACGGATCCTTCATTTACTCATCCACTTGGGAGTCTTACCTACGACCCCTGAACAGCGTGTACAACGCAGGGCTCCGGCTCACCACGGGTGCTTTCCGGACAAGTCCTGTTGTCAGCATCCATGTGGATGCAGGTGAGCCGCCATTGTGTCACCGAAGGATCCTGCTCATGTGCAACTATTTTGCCAAAATTCTAACGATGAGGACGCACCCGTGTTTTAACCTTGTTTTTAAGCCTCGTTTTTTAGAACTTTTTAATCGCAGGACAAAAGCCACTCGGCCTGTAAGTGTACGTTTCCACAATTTTATTCGTGAACGAGGTATGTTATTACCTGAACTCTACCCCATTCGCCATTCGAATCACCCGCCATGGTTTACTTCCGCTCCCAACATAAAAATGTTCCTTCACGACTGACAAAAGGCTTTTACCACTGCTGAAGAGTACCAGCAACAATTCTTAATGTTTCTTTGCCACCATCCCGAATTCGTTCCCGTGTTTACAGACGGTTCGAAGTCAGACACAGCCTGTGCCTGTGCGGTCGTATCATCCCACCATAGAGTCATGAAAGCGAAACTCAGTCCGGTGTGTAGTATTTACACAGCGGAACTATTTGCTATTAAAATGGCTCTTGATGGGATAGATGTTGATGGTGGCTCCTTCGTGGTTTGCTCAGACTCCATGAGCGCCCTAAAATCCATTTCTGGCTTCTCTCCTATGCACCCTATCGTCCAGGGTATCCACTCGTCTTTGCTTTCCCTTCACAAGAAGGGAACCACCGTCTGGTTTCTTTGGGTCCCTGGACACACGGGAATTGCCGGAAATGAGAAAGCCGACTCTGCCGCAAAACACGCTCTCAATCTTGAAGATCTTGAGTCGACGCTGGTACCTTGTGAAGACCTACGAGTTTCACTAAAGAGTGCAGTTCTTCAGCAGTGGAGGGAGTCGTGGAGAACTATCTCAAATAATAAACTGCGCACAGTTAAACCGGTAACGTCAGCGTGGCCAACTTCCGTCAGGAGGAGACGCCGAGAGGAAGTCGTCATCACCCGTATGAGGTTAGGGGACAGCCTTCTGACCCACTCCTTTCTCTTCACTGAAGAGAAAATTCCACCCCGGTGTGATGACTGTGACTGTTCTCTCGGAATTCGGCATATCCTGACGGAGTGTGACAGATACCGAGACGTGCGTAGCCGACTGAACATTGGGGGCGACCTAGGGTCCATTCTAGGTGACGACCCCGATGCAATTGGCCGCGTAATTTTATTTCTAAAGGAAACGGCGCTTTTTAATAAATTATAATTAAAATTTAACATTTTTCAATGTTTTTAACATCGGAATAACAATAGATAAGCAGAATAGCTAACTTTCATGCAACCTTCCTTCTTAGGATATAACAAGTATACCTATAATTTGATGTATATATATAATGACAGTTAGAGGTGCAAAATGACCATGCCGTCGACGCACCCTAAAAAACGAATACTACTCTTTCGGGATCGATCCTAATTCCCTTAGTTGACACCTCGTGCCCCAAGTAATTAATTTTACGAAGGGCAATGGAAATTTTCTCCGTGTTAACTGTCAATTTTGCACGTCGGAGACGAACGAAAGCGTCTTCCAGGTGTGCGATATGATATTCAAAAATTTCACTATATTTCACGACATCATCAAGATAATTGAATACATACTTGTACTTAACATCTCCGAACACTTTATCAACTAAACGTGATAGCGTCTGTCCTCAGGTACAAAGTCCGAAAGGTAATCTCTTGAATTCATATAACCCAAAAGGGGTAATGAATACAGTTGCCTTTCGGCAATGCGCGGACAGGGGTATTTGATGATACGCGTCATTCAGATCTAAAATAGAAAAATACTTAGACTTACCAAAATGTAGGAAGGCGTTTTAAACGGTGGGTAAGGGGAACGCATCCTAGATGACTTTCTTATTCACCGCACGATAATCTATCACGAGCCGGGACGTGCCATCTTTTTTTGGGACCAAGAACGCCGGACTTGCATACGGCGAATTAGATCTTTCACATTTTTATGTAAGAGGTCCTCCACCTGTTGCCGCATTTCTTTCATCTTAACGGGATTACATGAAATGGTGGCATGCGAACAGGAATATCATCCGACAATTGTAAATGATATTCCAGCTCGTCGGTGCACCCCAACGCCTTCGTTATTACGTCATTATATTTGGCAAGCAATCTTTGCACAATATCTCTTTGCTCACGTGTTAAATATTTGAATGGTCTGGTTTCTTCCATTTCAACTTCCCCATCGTCGACGCACCCTTGGTCAAAGAAAGAAGCAATTAGACCCGGCCTAAACTTAAAGTTATAGGTCCTAGTAACAAAATTTAATATCATACCGGACCGATCCATAAAATCATTCCCTAAAATTACGGATATTGGGCATTCCGGAAGAATTAAGAATTCATGATTCCACGAATATCCGTCAATTTTAATACCTAATCGCACGCTTCTCGTAACTTTAATGGGTTCACAATCAGCTCCGCAGCAAACGTCTTCGACATTTTCAATTTGATATCGACCAGCCGACGTAGCAATTTTACCCAAGACGCTCTCTGAGATACACGAGCGGTAAGCCCCGAATCCAAAAGAGCGGTAGCAACTATCCCTTCAATCAAAACATTTATTTTAGGTGACAAGTCGTTCTTGACGCCCATGGGACGAAATGCCACTAATTTACCGCGAAACCCTCGTGACTATATAGTTCCGCGGACCACTCGTTTCCCGGCCGGACTCTGTTTCTACAAGTGGGAGGTCCCCCGGGACCACGGCTTCCGCCGCGCCAACCCGGAGGGTTACGTGCTGGTAAATATTCTCGCTGCCTCAACCGTCTTTTATTATTAGCAGACTAGATTGAATGGAGCCTGTGTTCTGCCTGCCTATTTCTTTTCCCGAATTCGGGCTCCACCATATATTCTGCTAGTGCTGGTTTCTAATAAGGTCTCAGCAACTGCCCGTCTCTCGTCATGATTACGTCCCCAACGCACGAGGTCTTCGAAGGATTGCGGTTTAGTTAGTAGGTGCCAAGAATAATTGGGATTTATGTTACCACATACTAACTCTAATAGGGATTCCTGAGAGAAGGGATGGTCGAGTCTACCATTCATGCTTTTCATGACAATCACATATTCATTAAGCGTCTCATTCCTTCCCTGGGTCCGATTATACAAATCCCTTTTTAGACATGTTTGATAGTTAGGTACCCTAAATGTCGCCCTAAACTCCTCTTTAAAATGCTCTAAATTGGTGAATTGATTCGCCCAATACCAGCACCTCGCCCGTCCGTGTAAAACTCCTGGTATTAATTTGAAGGCCAATTCTTCTCGCAACTCAAATTGCCTCAAGAACCTCGTGAACATTTCTAAAAACCCCATAACACTCTCACCATCATCCCCGCAAAACCGTAATTCCCAACGATTTGCGGCCGCGACGAGGCTTTCCAAGTGTCTGATAGCGAGATCTGTATTTTCATGGTCACACACTCCCTGAGAATTCTTTTCAGGAGATTCTACGCATATTCTACTGTCACCACTATCGCCGCGATTGAGTGAACGAACATACTCACGTAAACGTATCCGTAACTCATCCAAAGTCCCTTCGATCGCTAAATAAAATCTGGTGGAAAAATTAACTACTTCGGTTTTTGCTAGCTCGTATATACAACTGGTGCCCGAAGGCAACTCGCTTTCCATTTCTAACTCCGAATTCTACCGTACCGACAACTACGCTCTGCTACCATTTGAGACACGTGGGGATGAGGGTCGTCAGTAGAAACGTCAAAAAAAGATAATTACTCAGAAAAAGGCACCAGTTTATTCTTTAAATTAATACAAATATAAATATTGCGGGCGATCGCGAGCCAAGGAAAGGGACAATGATCGGGAAGGGAAGGCTTGGGCGGTACCTGCGCGAGTGGTGATCCGGTAACCTGGTGGAAGCAGCGTCGGCTCGTCTCTCCCTTGAACGCACTCCCCGTCGTCCTCACACGAGGAGTTCGTGGCAAAAAATCCGCCCGGGGGCAGGGTGTGTCCCCCTTTTATATCTAGCCCCCATAACGCTAGCCCCACAGGGCAGTACAAGGCAGTCCTGTTTAACAGGCAGGGTGCCTATGTTCCTGGCGGTGGAATCCACCCGCACTCTTCCTTTCTCTCATTCCTTGTCGAGAAGGCCATGACGTCATGGACGGCTCATTGTGAGTAGTTGGTAGTTGAAATAAACCTCCAAAGCAAGTAATTACAAGCTAGGAAAAACAAGGACAATGTACTAATTGGTCATTGAAATGTCAACAGCATTGGACAAATTGACCTTGTGAAGAACCCAGAATTCATTCACCTATACTATACTAAAAAATGTACTCGTGGTAAATACATTCAAAAAAATATATTTACAAATAATCAGGCACTTGTCTCTTTCCTTTTACAAAATTTTCTAATGCCATACTCTATTAAAGCATCAGCAATATCAAATGAGAGGTCATGAAGAGGGCATTTCACCCATGACAACTCTTGTCTCACGTTCATTATTTTATCTATTGCTTTTTTAATACCCATGTCAGTGGCTACAGACGGTAGCACTTCATCTAATTTACACATCAAATTGTATATGCATGCCTGAATTTTTTCAGTCGGGAACATGTTCCTTCCGTTGTGGATGAAAGCATCTGTGCAGAAACTCTCACCGATGACGGAAGTTCCTGCACAAAGGCTATTCAAACACTCACTACCACTGACATCCTTGAGTACATTTTTCAAAACTGCATGGCTGAGTTTCAAACTGTGTACTTGATGTGTAATTGGATCAAGTGACACCTCTCCTTCATCATTATGTTTATCAGTGGCATCGCAGAAACTGCTTCCGTCTATGCCCTCTGACAAACTGGGGACATTCTGCAGCAGTTCCTCCAAGTCAGACAAAATATTATGTGTCAGGCTCGCAGTTTCCAGCTGCAGCACCTACCTTAGGTGTCCCATGTAGCATTGACGTCTTCACAGAAGAGGCAAACTGTTGAACAGTTGGGTTCCAGTTGCACCCACTGTGATAAAACGTATGGACCCAAATAATTTTTCCAGGGGATCCTGATTTAACCGCCTTGTCTCCAGGAATCGGAAACCATCACCCTGCAAAGTATTCCACAATAGTTTTGTCCCCCTAATTGTTGTCATCCACCCATCCTGGGACTTCGGGCGGATCACTTTCCTGACCAGGGGTGTACCTGAGGCTGGCAATATAATCTCTCCCTCAGCATTACGGGGCAGGCTCAAGAAAGCCAATGTTTTCAATATTTCAAATGAATTGACCCAAAAGGGGATGTGGGGACTATCAGGACTTAATGGAGGTTGCAAATCACTATTTTTATGTTTTGCCACGCCTCCATTTAAAATTTTGAAAAGATTTTTAATAAACTTTAGGAACTCAGTAGTAATGGCAGCACGTTGGTCCATCAGTCCTATTAGGGGAAGAAAATGTTCACACTAAGTATCAAAAGGAAAATGTAATAAATAAATTCTTTTTTATCATGGCCATGGATCATTATTGCCTGAAACGTACCTAGCCCAACAGAACATTTATTTGTGAAGCCAAAACATGGCTAAACACATGAGCTGCCATAGAGACACTCATTTTCTCCTTCCATTTGGGGTTAAGGCACGCATCTGTTATTTTAGGGAAGGCAACAATGTTACCCCTGTACTGCCTGGTGAGGCTGACAGCCTCCTCAATGTGTTGCCTATTCCCTATGGCTGTAGTTTCTACCCCACCAATTGCAATCTAATTACAAATAGAGATATATTAAGAGGTTTGCATTAGGCCAAAGACAGCAATCACTGTAATTCAATAACTAAAATGGATAACACCCACTAGATACATACCCTGCCCTCGATACAATATTTTTTAAACATATTCCTCGTTCATTTGCGGAGATGGGGCGGGTTATATAAAGTAAAAATTTTATCTCCAGCAATGCTGAAAAATGATTGCAAGGCATTTTGAAGAATTAGAGAAAAACAGTGAAGAGAGGACGTTGATCATTTCCACAGGCAAAAAAAATTGTACAGCAAGCATGCATGTAAAATTTCTAGAGGTAGTA
The DNA here is from genome assembly GCA_963573305.1 of Pyrrhosoma nymphula. Lineage (NCBI taxonomy): Eukaryota > Metazoa > Arthropoda > Insecta > Odonata > Coenagrionidae > Pyrrhosoma > Pyrrhosoma nymphula. The sequence goes on along the minus strand of OY754334.1, from coordinate 88,916,200 downwards.
GTTTTGTAGAAGGTGGTATGACATTTCTTATCATTAAATCGTCATATCCTTTAAAAAGTACAAAAAAGAAGGGTAGGTACCATACTCCCTTTTCCTTGGTACATACTTCCCTTATCACTTCATTGATAATAGCGATGGGCATGCATAGAAGGTCGAATAAAGGAACAGGTAAATAACTTTAAAGTCTTACCAAATGAAAGGTTGAGCTTTTGTAGACCCAAGAGATTTCAGAGCTGAGGTATTGTTACTGCCCATGTCTCAAATTGTTGCCACAACTTTCAACCCTGTGTCTTTGAGGGCAGTAACAACCTCTACTATGAGAGTTGACAGAGTTTGCCCACGTGTACTTCCCCCACTGAGAAAATAGGCTATGGGCTGTTTCCACTGCTTAGAAATACCACGGACCATAAAAACAAGTGCCTCTGTAGTAAGCTCATTTGTTCTTCTGCCAACACCATCATCCTGAAAGTCCTCTATTACATCCAAGCGAGGGTTATATAATAGGGAAGGCATTATTGACATCTCGTTAAAAATTAGACTACAAAATTTATCTTTTTCATTCATCCTGCTAACTTGCTGTTTCAGGTATTTGAGGATAAAGGGATTCAGCCCTGGATGAAAAGGTATTAGGAGAAGGAGAGCCTTTAAGGTTGACACAGAAGGAACGTTTATTATAGATGCAAGGTATCTGTTGGCCCGCGGACTTCTTTTGTAAAATGATAAAAATAATAACTTCTGTACATTCCACCTCCTGTTATTCTTTTGAACATTGTAGTTCCGCAAGAGACCTGACAATATAACATTAGACCCTCCGCGAGAGTCAGAATTTATTGATTTGGATATATTATCTGATTCCCTTTTTAAAATCAAAGAGATCTTTTTTTGGGTCTCCTGTCTTTGTTTTAAATATGAAAATTTCTTAGAGCATTGGCGTAATCTGTAATAAAGATACTTTTTCCTTGGAGTTGCCTGTGAATCAATTAAGCCACGGCAGCTAAAATGTTTTGGGAAGGAAATGTTTCTGGACTTTTTAGGGGTGGAGGGGTATGTTAAAGGATTGGACTGGTGTCTGGACTTTTAGGGAGTGGAGGTATGTCAATGGAGTAGTTGATGTGTTTTTTCAAAGAAAGAGGTAGACATTGTTAGAGAGTTGTCAGAAAGGCACTCGCTGTGAGATGGAATGAGGGTGGTCATAAATGAAGAGCTAGGGGTTTAAGGTCTCGTATCTAGAGGCGAGGAAAAAGTTTCGGGCATTGATTGTCCCAACTTTTTCCAAATCTTTTGCATCAGGCGCTTCCGTTCCCGTGAAAATGTGCACAATGGGCACACAGACGGAACCGGATAAAGATAAGCCCGATAAACAGGTGAAACCGCCTAAAGTGAAGACAGTCACCGAAGAGAAAATGGATATTACCACCTCTGCGGGCTCTCCAAAGAAGAGCCCGCATAAAACCTCAATCAGAGTCTGCTCTCTATGCGCGATAAGACACCTTCCCCCGGTCCCTACAGCAAGGGGAAAAAACCCCAGCCGGAGGCAATGGACGAGGTTTTCTGACTCCGCTACAGAAATCCAGAGAAGAAGGAAGAAGGGGAGGAAACAGCCCTTCAAGCCCTGATTGCGTTCTGTGATGGACATTGGCTGCTATGATTTTTAATTATTTTAATTAATTTATTATTTTATCTCATTTTAAATATTTATAATGGTTTAACATTACAATGGATATGCAATGGTTTTTATCGGCACAAGGAGCTGGCCATTTTAATTAATGATTTTAACCCCTCTTGGATGTGTCTGCAAGAGACACATTTTAAAGTTACGGACAAGGGCATTTTATTCGCTCAGACAACTGGATTGTGCGCAAAGCCGACTGGTCTGTTTATAAACATTCCTTTAATTTTGAGTACAATGACCAACGCGCCGGGACATGTAACGTTGAGCTGCTTACCGCAAGTATAGTGGAAGCAGCCAAATGCAGCGTCCCATTATCAAAGGGCAGCGGCATCCGTCGACCAGCGGTACCTTGGTGGAATGAAGAGTGCGCCAAGGCCATTAAGGAGCGTGAACGTGCCTTACGCATTTTTAGTAAATTCCCCACGGCCACCAATCTTTCCTCCTTCCGTCGCATCCGAGCGAGAGCTCGACGTGTGGTGAAGGAGGCTAAGAAGGCCTCCTGGATAAATTGCATTTCATCCATTAATAACAGGACACCCCTTGCACAGGTTTGGAACAAGGTAAGGAGCATTTCTGGTTCACGGCAAGTACACGGCGTCTCCTACATCGAAGACAACGGCAGGGTGCTTCGTACACCCCAGGAGATAAGCGAAGTCTTCGGGCAGTCACTTTCCAATACCAGCAGTGACGCCAATTACTCTGCAGCGTTCTTGACCATCAAGGAACGCTCGGAATCTGTCGAATTGAACATCGCCGAGCGCAGAGATTCTGCCGAATATAATGAGCCATTCTCGCTATGGGAATTGAAGTCCGCCATTGCATATTCTAAGGACACCTCGCCAGGACTGGATGGCGTCCACAACACATTTCTACTGAATCTTCCGGAGACAGCGTTGTTGGATTGCCTCCGCACCCTAAACCAGGTGTGGGCTGAGGGAAGCTTTCCTACCTCCTGGCGGGCATCTGTAATGGTCCCAATTCCTAAACCAGGAAAGGACAGGGCTAATCCCAATAATTATAGACCAATCTCCTTGACCAGCTGCCTGTGCAAGGTAATGGAAAGAATAGTAAACCGCCGGCTCGTTTAGTGGTTGGAGCGACGGAACCTTCTTTCAAGTGTCCAATGTGGGTTTCGGCGAGATAGATCGACAATCGATCACCTCGTCAGAGCCGAACACTTCATCCAGGAGGCCTTCTTTCTGCGGCAGCATGTCATTGCCGTATTCTTCGACCTGGAGAAGGCATATGACCGAGTCTGGTGCCAGAAGATACTTAAAAAGTTACACGAGTGGGGTTTTACGGGAAATTTACCCATTTTTATAAAAAAAATTTTAACTAATCGGGTATTTAGAGGATAGGCAATCACTTATCCCAATTTTATGTGCAGGAAAACGGGGTACCACAAGGCTCTGTACTGAGCGTGACGCTTTTCGCTATTGCGATTTATGACGTCACGGAATGTTTCAGAGCACCAGTGATGGGATCGCTGTTTGTAGATGACCTGGCCGCTTTCTGCCGGTCGTCAAAACTAGCCAGTGCTGCACGAGTCATTCAGTTGACTCTCAATAAACTCAGCGATTGGTCAAGGGGAAGTGGCTTTCGTTTTTCTGCTGAAAAAACGAAATGCCTCCATTTCCACCGCAAGCGTGTATACGAACCCCCACCGGATCTTCGTCTGTGTGGTAGGATTCTTCGTTACACAGAATCGATCCGGTTTTTACGTTTAATTTTTGACCGTCGCCTGAATTGGCGTGAACAAATTATGATTTTACAGAATAGGTGTTCGAAAGTTTGAATAATTTTACGCTTTTTATGTATTCATTCGTGGGGAGCCGATCGCTCCACTATGCTTTTATTGTACAGAGCACTGGTGCGCTCAAAATTAGATTATGGGTGTTTCGTTTACTCTTCTGCGCGCGAGAGTTATTTTAAACCGTTGAATACGGTTCACAACGCGGGGCTCCGTTTGCAACTGGTGCCTTCAGAACATCTCCAGTCCTGAGTCTTATACTGGGCTGGCGAGCCCCCGTTGAGTACTCGCCGAAACATCCTTATGTGCAACTATGTTGCAAAGATTTTATCGATGAGAGCGCATCCTAGTTTTAATGTAATTTTTAACCCCCGTTTTTTTAAATATTTTTAACAGGCGGACTCGGGCAACTAGACCCTTAAGCATTGCTTTTAATGTTTTAATGGAAGGTAGTGATTTGACACTTCCGGAAGTGTACTCTGTTGGGACCTCGGCCGACCCACCTTGGCGGGTACCACTACCTCCGGTCAGGTTTGACCTGCACGATCGCCAGAAGTCATCAACCACTGCTATGGAGTATCAGCACAGATTCAGTGAGATCCTGCACCGCCACTCAGACTATCCACGTTTACACGGACGGATCGAAGTCGGAGGGTGCTTGTGCTGGTGCGGTCTTCTCGTCCCACCATGGAGCCATCGGTGAGAAGCTAAGCACGCTGTGTAGTGTATACACAGCGGAACTCTTCGCTATAAAGATGGCTCTAGGTGGGATAAAATGCAGGAATGCGTCCTTCATGGTCTGTAGCGACTCTATGAGCGCTCTGCAGACCATTTCCGGCTTTTCTCCGTCCCAGCCACTTGTGCAAGACATCCATCACGCGTTGCTATCATTTAGCAAGAGGAACTTGAGAATCGTGTTTGTGTGGGTCCCCGGACACATGGGGATAGCCGGCAATGAGAGAGCAGACCTGGCAGCAAAGAAGGCTCTCCAGGACGTGAATATTGCATCTGCGTTGGTACCCCATGATGACTTGAAGGCTACGTTGAGAAACGTAGCCTTAAATCAGTGGAAAGAAACCTGGCGATCCCTGGTGGGAAATAAGTTACGCGCCATTAAGCCGGTGACATCAGTGTGGCCCACAGCTGTCGGGAAGACTCGCAGGGAAGAAGTCGCAATCTCACGGTTGAGGATAGGACACTGTGCCCTCACTCACTCTTACCTCTTCACAGAAGAGAAGATTCCACCACATTGTGAGGATTGCGACTCTCCCATTACTGTGAGGCATTTCCTGGCAGTGTGGTTGATACCGTGCTGTGTGCGACCGGCTAAACATCAGGGGGGACCTGGGACAAGTCCTAGGCGACGACCCTGATTGTCTCAGCCGGGTAGTTTTGTTTTTAAAAGAGACTGGGCTTTTAAAATATATGTGACGAACCAATATCTGGCATTTTATTGTAATTTTGCCCATTTTAACTCGTTATGTTGTTTATATTTATTTGTTTATTTATTATTTTAATAAAATTTTGACAAAAATGATTATATTTTATTGAGGTGCAAATGACCTTCGTCGTCGAGGCACCCTACAAAACCTAACTCTACTCCTAATACTACCTAGTTTCTGAAGCCTGTCAAGCACTGAAGTAATACATAAGAAATGAGGGTAGGAGAATAATGGTATACCATTGGTATTAAATAGTACATTTTTATTTGAGGGAGCACATGTCACATTCAACAATAGACGGCAGACGGGTAGGAAATTTGCTACCCGTATCACTGAACATTGGAAATGATGGAAGAAAGGGAACTCTTCCTCCCTTTTGGCCAAACACCTTTTGGACACAGCACGCCATTGCTTGTTTGACCCGGAGATACTCCATGTGGAGAGGAAAGGCTGGAGAATGGATGCATTCGAACAATTTGATATTGTTCAGCAAGGGGAGGTGCCCGTCATGAATGAACAGCTGTACAAATGTCACTCCCCACTCCTCGCCATTCCATTTCCTAAAAAATGCAATGACTTGACACCAGTGCCTCCCCACTTACCTCCCTCCCCTAGCCCAACACCTCTCCCCCCTCCTAGTTGGGTATATAAACCGCTTCCTTGGTGATGCTCTTTGCACCTGATGATGGATTTACAGCTGAAATACGTATTACCTTTTATTAAATCTGGGGAATAGTGCTATCAAATTTTGTGTTTAAAAATCCTTTAATCAGTTACTTCCCTTGCAGCCAGCATATACACCTGTAATGGAAGAAAAATCCACATTTAAAAGAGGAGTGAATTCCAGAGAGAAATTCCTACTGGTTAGTTAATCATCAGCTGAGAATGAAAGTGATGGTCATGTATGAAGTATGGAAAGGCAGATAAATATACAAACAGTTTCTTAATATATCTATAAATAAGCACTTGGACTGGATTTACCCCAAAATGGTCTCCTGTTACATAAGCTGGCCAGTATCTAAGGCTTACTAACTGTAATTAAGCTCTTAGACCTACCTTACCCAAAAATGGTTATCTATTGCAAAATCTAGCCTAGAGACCGTAACTTAATTGAGTGCCATTAATGATAACCCTAACCCTTAATTGAGCAAGATTAGTTTTTGCTCAATGAAGCAGGATTTCCCTTCAATTTGTGTCGCTAGGGAGGTAGGTAGGATTTGATTAATGGTTGCGTCGACAGCTGTGGTCATGTCGCACCACGCACAATCCTGTATTAATCGTATTAGTTTTTACATAGTGAGCATTTTGAACTAATGTATTAAATTATTGTATCTAAAATGTTCTAAATTTTATCTAAAAGGGTGGTTTGGCGTAAAAATTGTATTATCTTGTTTACATTCGCTGGGCTGTTACCAAGAACCTGCTGCATTGTACTAAGAATCCCTAGTTTCTCGCGTGCAACCCGGTATTTAACACATTCCGTTAGAATGTGATGTACACTGAGAGGAGAGTCGCAGTCATCACACCTCGGTGGGATTTTCTCTTCGGTAAAGAGTTAAGAGTGCGTCAAGGCGCAGTGGCCTATCCTCAGACGGGTGATGGCGACCTCTTCTTTCCGATTACTTCTGACAGAAGTGGCCTACGCTGATGTCGTAGGTTTAACAGCCCGGAGTTTATTATTTAATAGCTCTGCCCAGGAATTTTCCCATGTGTTTAGGGCTACATATCGGAGTTTTACCTTGAGGTCCTCCACGGTTACCAAAGGAGTTGTGACTTTTGCTTTCTTCAAAGCATACTTCGCTGCTGAATCGGCCTTTTCATTTCCCATAATGCCAACGTGTCCAGGAACCCATATGAGTGATATTCTTATTCCCTTGGTGTTAAGGGAGAAAAGGGCCGTTTGTATTTCCTGTGCAAGAGGATTGCTAGGGGAGATACGAGAAATTGCATGGAGTGCGCTACAGGAGACCGAGCATATCAGGAATGCACCCCGGCTGCATTTTATTTCGGTAACAGCCATCTTAATGGCATACAGTTCTGCTGTGAATACCCCCCCCTGCGGGTAGGGGGATTGAGAATACTCCCGCAGTATCCCTGCTTGTCGTAAGAGGCGACTAAAAGGGCGGGGAGAAAACCTCGATAATAAACCCCCTGTGAAGCTTGGGTAGCGTCCGGACAGCCTTGTGGGTCAACTGTCTGTGTGAGGCGATACCAGCTAGCCTTAGATCCACCCATGTGTTTGCCGTGCATGGAGACCCGTAAAGGGGAGAAGGGGATCCTGGTGGGTGAGTTCTTCGGCACCCAGCCGGGTTTCGGATGCCCGGTATGGGCCGGGGTTCAATACCCCACTTCGGCCCTGGATTCCCTGTAAACGGGGGGCCGGGGGCTAGCCACCCCCGGTCAATCGGCTTTCCGATACGTTCGGCGGCGAGTGCTAGGGAGGTGGGTGTCTGCGTAAGGCGGTCGGAGGTGCTTGGGTTGGTGGGCCCGTTGCATCGAAGACCCAACCCGAAACAGACAACCACCTCCAGGGTCTATATCCCCTCGGGTAGCCCTGGCGACCGTGCCGGCTGGCGGCACGGCGTCCCGAATATGTGGCTCCGTGGTGGGTGGGGAGCCCGGGGGATGAAGTATTTCGGATGGTATGGAGGATAATAACCTACCACCAACCAAAAGATCTCGCCCGGATACGGGTGGGGGAGAAAATGCGATCGAAGGGAATAAAAAGTTTTTAATAATAAAATGCGTACAAGAGGGAGAAAGCTTTAAGAAGGTATCACCATTCTTGATTAAGAGAGTTCTGTCGGCAGCCGTTTCAGGAGAACTTAAGTCAGCAAAGAAGCTACGGGATGGAACTTTACTAATAGAAACAGCAAACATGACACAGAGCCTAAAATTGCTGAAAATGGAGAAATTCAATGACATTCCCATAAGGGTAGAAGAGCATAGAACGCTAAATACATGCCGAGGGGTTATATACCATTTTGATCTTTTATACGTCTCGGTAGATGAAATCAGGGTAGAAATGGCCGCTCAGGGTGTCACTCACGTTCGAAGACTGACGACGAAGCGTAACGGTGTAATGACCGACACTACGTCCGTCGTTCTCACGTTTGCACTCGACAAGTTGCCTGATAAAGTATTCATAGGATATGAATCAGTCCCAGTTAGGCCATATATCCCGGCACCCATGCGATGCTTCCAGTGCCAACATTTTGGCCACATCGCCACACGATGTGAGGGCAAGGCCACCTGCCCGCGCTGTGGCCTGGAACAGCATGCGGATGAAGAATGCTCCACGGATCCCCACTGTGTGAACTGCGAGGGTACACACCCGGTGTACTCTCGTAAATGTCCAAAAATGATTGAAGAGAGAAAAATAATGGAAATTAAAACATTGGGAAAAATTCCTTATTTGGAAGCCAGGAAAATATATAGGGCTCAGTTGGCCCCCACGTTTAGCAAATCGTTTGCACATGTTACCTCTACTCTTACCTCTACTCTTACCAAAAATGTCACAATTTCTACCCAGACAGAGCCAATAAATTCGAAACCCACCGAAACAAAAGCGGAGCTCCCACGCAGTGCTATCGAGGCATCGAAGCAGGAACCAAAACCGACTGTAGCCAATGCCACCACGGGTTCCCCCAAGAAGAATACGTCTAAAACGACCGGGACTGCGCCGGGAAATCGCGAGAAGACGCCATCCCCAGGTCCTTCTGGGTTGACCAACCGAAAGCAGCCCGAGCCAATGGAGGATGAAGAGCCTTTATCCGAGAACGAAATCCTCCAGGCCAGAAAAAAGGATAAGAGGCACCGCTTCCGGCGGTGATCCTCCATATATTATATTTATATATATATAACATATATATTTATATATATTTATTTATTTATTTTTTTAGACAGCCCCAATTTCCTGAACCTTTTTGTGCTCTAGTCCATTCTTTTTCATCTATTACATGGCAGTAATAATGCAGTGGAACTGTAATGGTTTTTACAGACATAAGGAGGAGCTTTGTATTTTACTTCGCGATTTTAACCCTTTATGCGTTTGTTTGCAGGAAACACATTTTAAAATAACTGACAGAAGTATTTTGAAGGGTTATAATGTTTTTAGATTTGATGACACCACTGGACAAAGGGCTCAGGGTGGAGTCGCAATTGCCACTCAAGAGGCCCTTTACACCTCGCGAGTGGACCTCGACACACCGTTCCAGGTGGTAGCCGTAACGATGCATGCTCCGGAACCAATAACGTTGTGTAACGTTTATCTCCCGGAGGGAGCACCAGTGACGCGCAACAACCTTTCAGAGCTAGTTCGGCAATTACCTCGACCGTTTATTTTACTTGGTGATTTTAATGCCCATGACACTTTATGGGGAAGTTCTAGGGCTCACTGTAATCGAAGAGGACGTATTTTATCCGCTTTTATTGACGATTTTAATTTGTTTTTGGTTAATAATGGGGAGTATACCCATTTTAATAGTTATAATGGTTCATACTCAACTATAGACTTATGTCTAACGTCGAGTAGTCTTATAAACAAGGTTAATATGTCTGTACACAGTGACCTCTGTGGGAGCGATCACTTCCCGATAATTATTCGATTGAGACCTGGATACGATATGAATTTTAGAACTCCTGACACTTGGCTGGTCCATAAAGCTAATTGGACTCTTTTCGAATCTAGTTTCAGTTTTAAACATGATATCAACCGTGGCAGTTTGGGCAATATTGAAGCTCTGACGGAATCGATAACTAACGCGGCAAAATGCAGTGTACCACGCTCAAGAGGTACCATCAAACGGCCACCAGTTCCCTGGTGGAACGAACGGTGTGCCGAAGCAATACGACGGAGGAAACAAGCATTGCGTATTTTTAACAAATATCCAACGGCTATAAATCTATCCTCTTTCAGACGGCTGCGAGCCAAAGCGCGGCAGGTAGTCAAAGAGGCCAAGAAGGATTCCTGGATGGAATTTGTGTCAAGTATCAACCACAGAACTCCCATTGCTCAGGTGTGGCACAAAGTGAAATGTATCTCGGGCTCCACGTTGAGAGATGGCATTGCATCACTTGAAGTCGATGGTCAAATCGTTTCGTCCCCTCCTGATATCTGTGAGGTATTTGGTCGTCATATTTCAAACACTACGAGCAATGCGAATTACTGCCCCAAATTTAATGCAATGAAGAACCGCTGTGAAGCGGCCCATCTAAACTTCATAACATCGGGTTCTCCAGGAGACTACAATGATCCCTTTTCAGTGTGGGAATTGAAATCCGCCATCTCAGATTCACGAAACAGCTCCCCAGGATTGGATAGTGTACACAATGCCTTCCTGCGAAATATCCCTGAGTCGTCATTATCTGACGTCCTCCTCACACTAAACCAAGTGTGGAGCGATGGTAGTTTCCCACAAACCTGGCGAGAATCTGCGATTGTCCCGATTCCAAAACAAGGGAAAGACAGAAGCGACCCTAATAACTATAGGCCGATCTCTTTGACCAGTAGCCTTTGTAAGGTTATGGAAAGAATGGTTAACCGCAGACTTGTCTGGTGCCTAGAGAGGCGAAATCTTCTTGCACATATACAGTGTGGTTTTCGAAGGGGTAGATCAACCCTTGATCACCTCGTTCGATGCGACAACTTTATTCAAGAAGCTTTCCTACTCCGTCAACATGTCGTTGGCGTTTTTTTCGATTTGGAGAAGGCGTACGATCGAGTTTGGCGCTTCAAGATTTTAAAGACATTACATAATTGGGGTTTTAAAGGAAACTTACCCATATTTATTAAAAATTTTTTAACCAATCGTGTTTTTAAAGTTAGAATTGGAAAATATCTGTCTCAAGCTCATAATCAGGAAAATGGAGTACCCCAAGGATCTGTGCTGAGCGTAACGCTGTTCGCCATTGCCATTAATGATGTCGTCGACTGTATCCAGGCACCTGTAATAGGTTCGCTGTTTGTGGACGACCTAGCTATTTTCTGTAGGTCGGCTAAGCTAACAAATGCAGCCAGACAAATACAGCTGACGCTCAACAAGCTCCATAAATGGTCACAGATGAATGGTTTCCGCTTCTCGGAAGAGAAAACGAAGTGTATTCACTTCCACCGGCGTAGAGGTGACCATCCAACACCAACCCTGCGTCTTGGCAATATTAACTTGCCTTTTGTGAACTCAGTTCGTTTTTTGGGGTTGACCCTGGACCGCCTATTAAATTGGCGAGACCACATCAACGACTTGAGAAACAGGTGTTCGAAAACATTAAATATTTTACGTTATTTAAGCCATTCCACATGGGGTGCAGATCGCCAGACATTGTTGTTATTGTATCGAGCATTAGTCCGGTCAAAACTCGATTACGGCGCTTTTGTCTACTCTTCTGGCAGGAAGTCTTATTTAAGGCCGCTGGCTGTTGTACATAATGCTGGATTGCGACTGGCCACGGGAGCATTTAGGACCTCTCCAATTTTTAGTATTTATTCAGACGCAGGGGAACCACCATTGGCTACCCGCAGAAATATCCTTATGTCGAACTATGCCTCAAAACTTTTATCAATGAAGAGGCACCCTTGTTTTAATATTGTTTTCCAGCCACGGTTTTTAAATTTGTTTAAAAGACGGACGACGGCCACAAGGCCTTTAAGCATAAGGCTCAATGAATTGATGGAGAAAAATAATTTCTCTCTCCCTGATGTGTACCCAGTAGGGTACCTTGACATTCCTCCGTGGTCTCTACCACCTCCAGACATTAGGCTGGACTTGCATAAGTCCCTGAAGTCGAGCACTACGCCATGTGAATACCAACAGCTCTTCAAGGAATTTCTCGGGCAATATCCTGACTTCGCACCTGTCTATACGGATGGGGCGAAGTCATCATCTGCTTGCGGATCTGCAGTAACTTCTTCTTTCCACGGAGTTTTAAAAGCGAAACTCAGTGCGATGTGTAGCACATTTACTGCCGAACTCACTGCGATAAAGATGGCCTTAACCAGCATTGACTGCCGTCGGAAATCTTTCATGATATGCACTGATTCGTTAAGTTCACTGCAATCGATCTCCGCATTTTCCTCCTTTAATCCCATCGTACAGGAAATTCAAACTGCCCTCTTAAAACTTTCGGAAAAAGAAGTAAGAGTCATGTTTTTATGGATACCTGGGCACGTAGGGATTACGGGTAACGAGAAAGCCGACGCCGCAGCAAAAGAATCATTGGGAAACCACGAAATTGATATTGCGGTGGTCCTCGCGGATGACCTAAAAGCTGCGCTACGACCTGTACTCTTGGAGGACTGGAGAGGAACATGGCGGATCTTCAGAATAACAAGCTGCGTAGCATCAAACCTGAAATTTCAGCGTGGCCTTCCTCTTGCAGAAGCAAACGTTGGGATGAGGTCGCAATCACCCGTTTGAGGATTGGGCACTGCCATTTTACACACTCCTTTCTATTTACTGCTGAAAAGACCCCTCCACAGTGCGATGATTGTGACGCCTCTCTCACTGTAAATCACCTACTAACAACGTGCACTAAATACCGGGTTATACGCAGTAGAATGGCCATCACGGGTAGCCTAGATACGCTTCTAGGGGACGATCCGGTTAGCCTAAGCAGAATTTTATTGTATTTCAAAGAAATAGGTTTTTTAAATTTAATATAGTTAGTCTAGTTTTAATGCGTCAAAGGGACTGAGCATGGTGCAAATGACCCTAGCCGTCGACGCACCAAAAAACCCCAATTCTACTACTTCTACTACTGCTGTGAATACCTAACAGGACGGGTCCAGTTTGGCTCTAACGACTCCATGGTATGCAGAAACCACAGAACACCCACAAGAAATCTCCGACTTTGATCCATCTGTGTAAACGGGGGTGGAACTTTTAGTCGCGGAACTTTTCTAGGACTTCCCGGAAAAGGCACTGGTACTCCAAAGATGTGGTGGAGGATTTGCGGCAGAGGAAAAGAGTGTTAATAAAATTTGGTCTTGGGATTGACCATGGCGGGAATTTCAGGTACCCAGATGGATACACGTCAGGAAGATTATAACCTCTGTGGTCATAAAATTATTAAAACGTATGTTAATTGGCATTGTAGCCCTTCTCCTTCGGTTAAAAACGTCTAAAAATCGGTGGTTAGTGATCACCTTAAAACATGGGTGAGTCTTCATTGATAAAATCTTGGCAACAAAGTTGCGCATCAAAATTTCACGGCGGGTCACCAAAGGCGGTTCGCCGGCGTCAGAGTAAAGGCTCGAAATCGGAGATGTTCTGAAAGCGCCAGTTGCCAGCCGTAGCCCAGAATTGTGTACCGACGTAAGCGGTCTTAAATATGACTCCCGTCCTGACGCATAGATTATTGATCCGTAGTCGAGTCGACTACAGACTAATGACCTGTATAACATCAGCAACGAGGTGCGGTCTGCACCCCATGATGAGTTGCTTAAAAACTTTAAAATATTTAAAATTTTTAATACCCCTGCGGGTAGGAGGATGGAGAATACTCCCGCAGTATCCCTGCTTGTCGTAAGAGGCGACTAAAAGGGCGGGGAGGTACACCCCGAAAACAAACCCCCAGGCAGCACAGGGATGCGTCCGGACAGGTTTGTGGGTTCACTGTCTGTGTGTGGCCATACCAGCTGGCCTGCGATCCACCCGCATGTTGGCCGTGTGCGGAGACTCGTAAGGGGAAGAAGGGGATCCTGGTGGGTGAGTTCTCCGGCACCCAGCCGGGTGTCGGATGCCCGGTATGGGCCGGGGTTCGATACCCCACTTTGGCCCTGGATCCTCTGTAAACGGGCGGTCAAGATCTAGCCAGTCTTGATCAATCGGCTTATCGACACGTTTCGATGGCGAGTGCTGGAGTTATGTGGGTCTCTGTAGGGCGGCCAAAGGTGTATGGGTTTGGAGGGCCCATGCGCTGGAGGCCTAACCCGAAGCAGACCGCCTACACGATAGTGCTATATCCCCTGGGTAACCCTGGCGTGGCGTCCCAAATGTGTAGCTCCGTGGTGGGTGGGGAGCCCAGGGGACGAAACCCCGTTCTTTCATGGAAAACAACAATCCCCCTCCATTAAGAAGATCCCGTCCGGACACGGGCGGGGGAGATAGGTTTAACGTGTGCACACGATTTTTGGTCATGAGGTGTCAAAAGGAAGGTGAGACCCTTAAAAAGGTGTCTCCCTTTCTCATTCGCAGAATTTTGTCGGCTTCAGTATCTGGAGATCTGAAGAGCGCAAGAAAATTGCGGGATGGCACACTTCTCATTGAAACGGCCAATGAATCGCAGAGCAAGAAAATCCTGCTCATGGAATGGCTTCATGATATCCCGGTCTCGGTGGAGGTGTATCGCACCTTGAACACTTGTCGGGGAATTATCAGCCACTTTGACCTTCTTTATGTGGAAGTCGACGAAATCAAGAGTGAGATGGCCTCTCAGGGGGTGGTTGATGTTCGTAGGCTTACCACCAAGCGCAACGGAGAAATAAAAAACACCACGTCCGTAGTCCTAACATTTGCGATGGAAAAACTCCCCGAGAAGGTGATCGTCGGCTACGAATCGGTTCCAGTGCGACCGTACATACCTATGGATGATTTTAACCTATTTTTACTAAACAACGGAGAAAAAACCCGTTTTAATAGTTTTAATAGGGATTACTCCATCATTGATCTGTGCATGTCCACGTGCAGTCTTATGACAAAATTAAGTCTATCTGTACATAATGACTTATGCGGGAGCGACCACTTCCCAATATTAATAAACAAGGGACGGGGTTTGAGAGAGAATTTTAATCGTGCTGCCAATTGGCTGATTCGGAAAGCCAATTGGCCACTTTTTCAGCAGAAATTTAGTTTTATTTTTAGTGAAAATGAAGACGGGGCGAACAATGTCGAAAAGCTTACAGCGAGAATCATTAAATCTGCGGAATCCGCTGTACCTCGAACTAAGAGCTACATTCGTAGGCCAGCCGTTCCCTGGTGGAACGAAGAATGTGCAAACGCCATTACAGCGCGGAAAAGAGCCTTGCGTTTTTTTAATAAGTTTCCTACTGCGACAAACCTTGCCTCCTTTCGACGCTTACGAGCTAAAGCCCGGAAAGTGGTCAAGGAGGCAAGGAAGGCTTCCTGGGTAGAGTATCTCTCTACAATAAGCAACAGAACTCCTACATCAGACGTTTGGAGAAAGGTTAAAAGCATTTCGGGTTTTCATGTAATACTCACTGCCTCCTGCTTAAAAGTCGTCGATCGGATGGTTACCTCCCCCTGTGAAATATGTGAAGTTTTTGGGCAGTCACTCGCTAAGACCAGCAGCAACTCTAACTTTGACGCAGCATTTGTGAGTATGAAAGAAAAGGTCGAGTCAGCGCCGCTTCATTTTAAAACCATAGGCCCTAATGCTGCATACAACGACCCATTCTCAATGTGGGAATTGACATCCGCCATCGCAGACTCCCGTGACAGCGCGCCAGGGCTGGACCAAGTTCACAATGCCTTTCTTCGGAATCTTCCAAAGGCTGCCCTACCGGAAATTCTGCGAGCTTTAAACAAAATCTGGTCTGATGGGAGCTTTCCGGAATCCTGGTGCGTTTCCGCTGTGGTGCCCATCCCTAAGCAGGGAAAGGATAGATCAGACCCGAATAATTACAGGCCCATCTCACTTACCAGCTGCGTCTGTAAGGTAATGGAAAGGATGGTAAACCGCCGACTCGTCTGGTGGTTGGAGCGACGGAACATTCTCTCAGATATTCAATGTGGTTTTCGCATAGGTAGGTCAACCCTTGACCACCTTGTCCGAACTGACAATTTCATACAGGAAGCCTTCCTTTTACGCCAGCACGTGACCGGCGTTTTTTCGATTTAGAGAAAGCGTACGACCGTGTTTGGCGGTACAAAATTTTAAAGACGCTGCACAATTGGGGATTTAGGGGAAACCTACCCATTTTTATTAATAATTTTTTTTGCGGGCGTGTTTTTAAAGTTAAAGTGGGAAAATGTCTTTCTAGATTTTATCCACAAGAGAATGGAGTACCTCAGGGCTCCGTTTTAAGTGTGACGCTATTCGCTATTGCAATTAATGATGTCGCAGAAGGTATCCGTTCTCCTGTTATGGCTTCCCTGTTCGTTGACGACCTCGCTTTTTTCTGCCGATCGTCTAAGATTACTAGTGCCTCCAGACTTATCCAATTAACGTTGAACAAGCTGTCCGACTGGTCTCAGAAAAATGGGTTTCGTTTTTTCGTGGAGAAAACGAAGTGTGTCCATTTTCACAGGATAAGGGGATTACACACTCCACCGACCCTGTATCTCGGCCATCGGGAACTTACCTATGTAGAATCTATCCGATTCCTCGGGGTGACTATTGACCAACGTTTGACCGGGCGTGAACATTTTAAAATTTTAAAAGACAGATGTGTGAAGGTTTTAAACATTTTACGGTTTTTAACGCATTCGACATGGGGTGCGGATCGCACTACAATGCTTTTATTGTACCGAGCTTTAGTGCGCTCTCGGTTAAACTATGGATGCGTAGCTTATTCTTCTGCACGTGACTCATATATAAAACCATTGTCTGCCGTGCACAATACCGGTCTGCGGTTAGCCACTGGCGCCTTCAGGACTTCACCAGTCCTGAGTATTTACGCGGAGGCGGGGGAGCCGCCGCTCGCTACTCGTCGAGATATGTTGACATGCAACTATGTTGCCAAGATTTTATCAGCAAAGAATCACCAGTGCTATAATATTATTTTTAATCCACGGTTTTTAAACGTTTTTAATAGGAGGATAAGAGCAGCGAAGCCTCTAAGTTTACGTTTTAAAAACTTCATTGCTGAGCGCGGTTTTAACGTACCAGACGTGTCCCCCACCGGGTACATGAGAGAACCGCCGTGGTCGATCCCACGGCCAAATGTTATTTTGCGGCTACTTCGATGCCCAAAATCCTGCACTACATCTACGGAGTACCAGCAGCTATATAAAGAAATTATCAGTTATCACCACGAGTTTATCCCCATCTTTACAGATGTTTCAAAGTCTGGAACCTCTTGTGGATGTGCAGTGGTGTCTACGTACCACGGAATCATCAAAGCTAGGCTCAAACCGATGTGTTCAGTATTCACGGCAGAATTGGTTGCCATTAAATTGGCCCTGGCCAATATCAAGTGCAGCAATACCTCGTTCTTAATCTGTTCAGATTCTGCGAGTGCATTGCAGTCAATCTCGGGGTTTTCACCTTCTAACCCAGTTGTACAAGACATCCACTCTTCCATATTATCCCTCAATAGGGAGGGAGTGAAAATATCCTTCTTGTGTATTCCAGGGCACATGGGAATTGCTGGCAATGAAAAGACAGTCGCAGCTGCTAAAGAAGCACTAAGCGCCCCAGACCTGACAACATCGCTGGTACCCGTAGATGATCTCAAGAATAAGCTCCGGCGCGTGGCCTTGGAAAAATGGAAGGAGCTATGGACTGACTAATATAGCAATAAGCTCCGCGGGATAAAATCCGAAATATCAGCGTGGCCCACTTCCGTCGGGAGAAATCGCAGGTAGGAGGTCGCTATTACTCGGTTGAGAATAGGGCATTGTGCCCTGACCCACTCGTATCTACTGAAGAGAAAATTCCGCCACGATGTGGCGAATGCCACTCTATTAACAGTGCGGCATCTCCTGACGGAGTGTGATGTGTATCGGGTAGCGCGGGAGCGGCTAGACATCCGGGGAGGAATAGCACAAGTCCTAGGAGATAACCCAGATAATATAACCAAGGTTTTATCGTTTTTAAATAATTATGGATTTTACAATAAAGTATAAAGTTATTTTACCTATGTGATATTTACCTTTGTGTATATCTCTTTTTATAATATCAAAGTATCAGCACGAAATAGTTTTCAGTGGTGCAAAATGACCTCAGCCGTCGACGCACCGTAATCTAAACACTACTACTTCTTAAAATTTTAAAACACTTGTCCCTCAATAAATATACGTTTTCTCGCCAATTTAAGCGATGGTCTAGAGTCATCCCCAAGAATCGGATTGAGTCTACATACGGAAGTATTCTTCCATTCAGATGTAGCGCGGGCGGTGCATGATATCCTCTCAGCCTGTGAAAATGCACACATTTCGTTTTTTCTGCGGAAAACCTAAAGCCATTTTCGTGGGACCATTGAGAGAGCTTGTTCACAGTGAGTTGAACTAATCTGGCTGAACTTCCTTTTTTTCGATGAACGGCAGAAAATTACCAGGTCGTCAACGAAAAGGCAGCCCATTAAAGGGGATTTAATGCACTCTATTACGTTGTTGATGGCCACGGCGAACAGCGTTACGCTCAATACGGAGCCCTGTGGTACTCCGTTACCCTGAGAGTGGGCACGAGATAGGAATTTACCTACTCTGACCTTAAAATCGATCAAAAAGTTTTGGATGAAAATCTGTAGGTTTCCCCTGAGACCCCAATTATGCAACGTCATTAGGATTTTATGACCCCAGACTCTGTCATAAGCCTTTTCCATATCAAAGAAAACGGCGATAACGTGTTGCCGTGGGAGAAAGGCTTCTTGTATGAAGTTTTCCGCTCGCACCAAATGGTCTAAGGTTGATCTGCCACGACGGAACCCACACTGCGCGTTTGAAAGTAAGTCTCGGGACTCAAGCCACCAAACAAGTCGGCGATTGACCATTCTTTCCATGAGTTTACAAACGCAACTGGTAAGAGAAATTGGTCGATAATTGTTAGGGTCACTCTCTTCTTTCCGTTGCTAGGGAATAGGTACAATCACGGATTCCCGCCATGATTGCGGGAAGGTACCCTCAGTCCAAACACGATTAAAGGCCTTGAGAACCTCCACCAATGCCAGTTCCGGAAGATTCCGGAAGAAGGCATTGAGGATACCATCTGCTCCAGGGGAGCTGTCCCGGGATTCAGCGATAGCGGAAGTAAGTTCCCATAACTGGAAAGGGGTGTTGTACTGTTGCGTTTCGCCGCTCTCTTTAAAAGATAACTTCACTGTCTCATTTCGATGTTTAATATGAAGGAAACCGCGGTCGTAGTTGTCATCACTGCATGTTTCTTCGAGTAAGCAGCCAAAAACCTCGCATATTTCGGAAAGCTTAGATATTATATTTCCGTCAACATTTAGGCTATATATTCCATGATCTTGACGGCTTCCAGAAATGCAGCGGACTTGACGCCATACCTGTGATATAGGTGTTCTGTTATTTATGGTCGAGACGTACTCCATCCATGAGGTTTTCTTGGCGTTCTTTATCACCTGTCGTGCCTTGGCCCGTAGACGTCGAAAAGAGACAAGATTCTTTTCTGTTGGGTAATTATTAAAAATCCGCAGGACTTTCTTCCTTAGTTGAATGGCCTTGGCGCACTCAGCATTCCACCAAGGAACTGCTGGTCGAGGTTTGACTCCTTGGGAACGAGGGACGCTGCTTCCAGCAGCCTCGAGAATACCTTTTGTCAACCGCTCTACGTTGCTAATACCATCGTCATGCTCGTCAAATTTAAAATTAAAACATTTTTTATAGTTTGACCAATTGGCGTTGCGGACAATCCAATTGCCTTGTCGAATAAAATCAGGGTTCAAAACATTTTCTTTAGCGACAAAAAGAAGAAAATGGTCACTACCACACATGTCATCGTGAACTGACAGTGTTAGTTTGGTCATGAGACTGCTTGAAGCCATACATAAATCGATGGACGAGCAGTCACCGTTATGACAATCAAAGCGGGTTTTTTCCCCGTCGTTCAATAAGAATAGATTAAAATCATTTATAAAACTCGCTAAAATACGACCCCTTCGGTTGCTGTGGGCCCGCGTACTTCCCCATAGAGGGTCATGGGCATTAAAATCACCTAGCAGAATAAAGGGTCTAGGCAACTGGTGTACACGGGCTTCCAAGTTACGGCGGGTGACCGGTGCACCCTCCGGGAGATATACGTTACACAACGTAACCGCCTCGGGGGCGTGCACAATCACCGCCACCGCCTGGAATGGCGTGTTAAGCTGCACTCGGGAGGTGTAGAGGGCCTCCCGAGTAGGAACCGCCACTCCACCTTGGGCTCGTTGGCCAGTGGTATCATCGTGTCTAAAAACATTAAAACCTTTAAAATAACCCTTGTCAGTAAGTTTAAAATGTGTATCCTGTAGACAAATGCATATCGGGTTGAAATCCCGAAATAAAAGCATCAGTTCTTCACGATGTCGAAAAAATCCGTTGCAATTCCATTGCAATTAAAAATTCATTCAAGATGAATTGAGGTTGAAAGCTAGGGGTAGATTACGTGGTATTAACGACTGTGATTCACCGTTTGAATCTGTTTTCCTTTTTCCCCCTAAGTGCGAGGATTTCGGTATCTGATACACAGAAATCCTCTTCCATTGATTCCAGGGATGCTGTTTTTTTACGGCCAGTTGGGCCGGGAGAGGGACTTTTTTCAGGAACGATGTTTGAGCACCCTGAAAATGTTTTTTGCGGATTCTTCATAGGAGAACCCGCGGTGTCTATTTTCGTTTTCACCGAGTCTTTGACCTTGTCCGGTTTGGTTGTTTCTTTCCCAGGTTCTTTTTTTTCCTCGTTATTTTCATTGCATGTCTGAGTCGAAACAGTACACTTCTTAACGGTGGCAATGGCTGCGAATGACCTTGAAAAGGTGGGTGCGATTAGCGTCTTATACTTTCTCCGAGCTTCTAAGTAAGGGATCTTTTCTACGGTTTTTATTTCCATTATTTTCTTTTCGTCCTTAAGTACTCGACAGTCTCGGGAATATACTGGATGTGCTTCTTCGCAGTTGACACACTTAGGATCAGACCTACATTCCTCATCGTCGTGCCTGTCCATTGCACAGCACGGGCAGGTAGATTTGCCCTTACATCGAGCGGAGATGTGTCCAAATCGCTGGCAGGTAAAGCAACGCATGGGATTTGGGATGATTGGTCGCACTGGTACCAAGGTGTATCCCACATAGACCTTTTCGGGAAGCGTATCGCTATTAAATTTCAGGATAATGGATGTTGTGTTCACTCGTTCTCCATTAAGTTTAGTGGTGATAACGCCGCTGAAGCCGATTGACCGGGAGTGGCTAGCTCCCGGCCCCTACCCGCAGGGGGGTCACTAGGGAGCTAGACTTAGTCGACACACAATGACACACACTCAAACGTACATACCATGTATTCACTTCGAATTCAGGAGCTCATAATTATATTTTTTGTTCATTTTGTTTTGTTTTATAATGTTCATGGTGCGAGTAAGATATAATGACAAAGTTCACCACATTTAACAGTAAAAAAAAGACCAATATAGATACTTTATGTAGCCAAGCTTACAGAGAGTTCCACAGAGCTTGTAAATATTTCACCTATAAATTGTTTAACCTATCTCATAGAATAACTAATACGAGTAGCCATTGTACGAGTGGGGTTTTAGAGGCAATCTGCCGAATTTTATTCAAAAATGTTTAACGCATCGAGTTTTTAAAACTAGAATAGGGCAGTTTTTATCTGATTTTTACCGTCTTGACAACGGAGTTCCCCAGGGCTCCGTCTTGAGCGTGACGCTTTTCGCCATTGCGATAAATGACGTCGTGAACTGTATCAAGGCGCCGGTGAAAGGCACACTGTTCGTGGATGACCTGGCAATTTTCTGCAGATCATCCAAGGTGGCAACTGCATCCAGAATGGTTCAGATGACATTAAACAACTTGCACCAGTGGACCCAAAGGAACGGCTTTCGGTTCTCCCATGAGAAAACCAGATGTGTCCATTTCCACAGGAAAATAAGAGTCCAAATGCAGCCCACATTACACCTTGGGGGAAGAAATCTCCCTTTTGTCCTGTATGTAAAATGTTTTCTTGTATGTAAAATGTTTTCTTGTATGTAAAATGTATTAATTCACTAAATATTTTAAAGTTTCTAAGCCACACATCATGGGGAGCAAATCGGACAACTTTGCTTTTATTGTATCGCACATTGGTGCGCTCTAAATTAGACTACGGTTGTTTTATTTATGCGTCCGCCCGCGAGTCGTACCTACGAGCATGGACCCCCGTACACAACGCGGGGTTATGACTCTGTACGGGGGCATTTCGGACAAGCCCGGTCGTAAACATCTATTCTGATGCAGGGGAGCCTCCTCTATGCCACCGGAGGAACGCGCTTATGTGCAATTATGTCTCCAAAGTTTTATCCGTGACGGCACACCATTGTTTTACGTACTTTTTAAACCTCGTTTTTTAGAAATTTTTTACCGACGGACGAAGGCCACTAGGCCTGTTTGTGTACGTTTTAATGATTTCATTCGCGGGTGTGATTTCAGGGTACCAAAAGTGTACCCTGTCTCTTACTCATCACACCCTTCCTGGTTAACACCAACCCCCGTGGTTTAAGCGGTCTTGTGTGATCGACAAAAATCCTTCACCGCTCCCTCGGAATACCAGCGTCAGTTTTTAATGTTTAAAGGGAATCACTCCGATTTTGTGCCAGTGTACACAGACGGATCTAAGTCAGAGTTGGCCTGTGCCTGCGCAGCGTTCACACCTAACCAAGAAGCAGTCTAAGCAAAATTAAATCCGCTGTGTAGTGCATACACAGCGGAATTATTTGCCATGAAGATGGCTCTTGAAAACCTATGTGACGAAGGCCACTCCTTCGTTATATGCACCGACTCCCTCAGCTCAATACGATCAATCTCTGGCTTTTCGCCCATGCACCCGATCATTCAGGACATTCATTCTTCCCTGCTGTCTCTCAGCAGAAGGGGAGTACGCGTTTGGTTCCTTTGGGTCCCGGGGCATGCGGGAATAGCCGGAAATGAAAAGGCGGACGCTTTGGCCAAAGAGGCTCTGAACGAGACCGAGACTAAGTCGACGCTGCTACCTCACGAGGACCTAAAATCTTCCCTGGACAAATAATCCTAGGGCAGTGGAAGGATTCTTGGCGTACTACACAAGATAATAAACTTCGTGACATCAAGCAAGTTACGTCAGTGTGGCCCTCTTCCGTCAGGAACAGCCGGAGAGAGGAAGTCGTCATCACACGTTTGAGGATAGGGCACTGCCCTTTAACTCACGCATTTCTCTTCTGGAAGAGAAAGTACGACCGCAGTGTGATTATTGCGACTGTCCTCTCAACATTCGGTACATCCTGACGGTGTGTGACGAATACCGTGACGCGCGATGGCGGATAAATTTAGGGGGAGTCCTAAGAGACGACCCTAATGTTTTAAGCCGAGTCATTTTATTTCTGAAAGAGACAGAACTATTCAAAAAAATATGTTATTTTTTTTAATTTTTTAAAATCACATTATATATTTTTTTAAATAAGTGACTTATGTGCAAGTGACTAATATTTATTACTTTTACTACGAAGATTGTATAGTGGTGCAAAATGACCTAGCCGTCGACGCACCCTACAACCTTAAACCTACTACTACTAATGAAAGAAATGAATTCCCCAAGGCCGTACTCTTTGATGGGCGAATAACTTTCTTCTTTGAGGAGGCCTGCTTGGCAGGAGAAACACCTGGTGTCAGGAGAACCTTCTTGGGCACTTTAAACCCTTACCTTCCTTCCTAATCCCCGTGCGCTTGACGGTCACTGGCGTAAGTTAATACTTCGCAAACCTGTATGTGTGAGTGATTGAGCCCTCATGGTAATTTGTTTCTACAACAAACCCGTGAGAAGAGTGCGTGAGTGAGTGCATGTTTTAATTTTTAATTTGTTTTTTATTTGTGTGAGTGGGTCACTGGCGTAAGTTAATTCTTCGCAAAGTTGATTGTGTGCGTGATTGAGCCCTTGCGGTAATTTGCTTCTACAGCAAACCCGTGAGAAGAGTGCGTGAGTGAGTGCATGTTCTAATTCTTAATTAGAATTGTTCTTTATTTGTGTGAGTGGGTCACTGGCGTAAGTTAATTCTTCGCAAACCTGATTGTGTGAGTGATTGAGCCCTTGTGGTAATTTGCTTTTACAGCAAACCCGTGAGAAGAGTGCGTGAGTGAGTGCATGTTCTAATTCTTAATTTGAATTGTTTTTTATTTGTGTGAGTGGGTCACTGGCGTAAGTTAATTCTTCGCAAACCTGAATGTGTGAGTGATTGAGCCCTTGCGGTAATTTGCTTCTACAGCAAACCCGTGAGAAGAGTGCGTGAGTGAGTGCATGTTCTAATTCTTAATTAGAATTGTTCTTTATTTGTGTGAGTGGGTCACTGGCGTAAGTTAATTCTTCGCAAACCTGATTGTGTGAGTGATTGAGCCCTTGCGGTAATTTGCTTTTACAGCAAACCCGTGAGTAGAGTGCGTGAGTGAGTGCTTGTCTTAATTTTTGTTATCTTTGCTTTTTTGTCCGGTCTGGTTAACTAACCTATCAACTTCCTATTCATCCCTCCTCTCCCTCCCCGTTATTCGCCCATCAAAGAGTACGGCCTTGGGGAATTCATTTTCTTTCATTAATTTAACGGCCGTAGAACGTTCAATTGTTTATATACTACTACTACTACTACGAGTAGCCACAACACTGCTTAAAATCATTAACCCACCACTACATAAAAATTGTCTTGGTGAGGAGTCTTCGCTTGAATAGCGACAACATATTTTGCTGCCCTCTCTGCTTTTGTATCAGATGTTCTCCGACTAGCCTGCCGGAGCCACTCCCCTATCTTGCTATGGACCATTTGTAGGTCCACCTCAGGAAGGAAGGTTGTCCAAAATTGTATCCGTTTCCGGTGATTCGCTATCACTTGGTTCACCAGGATATTTTTGTGGCTTTATTGTCCGGCGCCTTTTACACCTTTGGACAGTCATGTTTGAAACAAATGCTTCTAGCTCTGTATCAGAGCATTCAGCCACTTCAGCTTCCAGGGCTTTAGCATCTAGGAGAGAATCTGAGAGAACAGAACAGTTACACGAAGTGTAAAATGCAAGAGATATTTAGAGACCTTTAAAATAAAAAACAGAAAATGAAACTTAATGCTACAAAAAACCTGCATACCATACCAAATTCTGCAGTCGAATACTTCAATGGGAGTTCATCCACGGCTATTACTGGAATCTCTTTTTTCCTAATGGCCTTTTTGATGGCTGCCCGACTGTAGTTTGCAGGAGGGTAATAAGCGCAAAGTTTCCCTTCCTTCTTATGGACCCAAAAACGAGGAATCAAGAAAACAAGAAAAAGCTTGCCATCCTCTTCCCCACTATCCCCGATACGCCTTTAATCGATTATGTATACGCGGTAGGTGACCTGCTCGAGGGCGGGAAGTCTATAACGCACGCGTCTAAACTCTCGCACGACCGCATTTGTATCTACATTCGTACCCCCGAGTTGATTGACAGGCTCCTCAACGACCACGGTGGAATAACCGTCAAGGAGCAATTCTTGCAGGGGAGTCGAATGGTGGCCCCGGCCGAGAGGCTGGTTTTTAGCAATGTCCCCCCTGACGTGAAGAATGACGATTTAGAATCCTTAATATATTTCGCGGCAAAACCCGTGAGCCGCATCACGACGCTTCACATCTCGGCAAACCGCGAAGGTTACAATAATATTCAGAGTTTCCACCGCCAAGTTTACATACTCCGCAAGCCGTATACGGTCTTGCCCGACTCCTTTCTCGTCACGTTAGACGAGAAACCTTTAAGGATCTTCCTTAACTTCGATGACGCGACTTGCTACCTGTGCAAGCGCACTGCCATCAAGCCGCCGCTTGCCCCACACGCGCCCAACCCCTTGAAAGCGAAGCAGGTGGCTTGTTCGACAACACTCGCGCGGCCGAAGTACAAGAGGAGGTTCCCCAGACCACAACCACCCCCCCTCTCCGCCCCTCCACACCCCTACCGACCTCACCGCACGCTCCCGCGGCCGTCGCCGGGCCGCCTCGTTGCAGTTCGGCCTTTCCCGCCCCTCCTCTCCCCACTCCCTCCCCTCCTCTGCCGACTCTCACGCCTCTCGCCCCTCCTACTCCCTCCCCTCCTCTCCCTCCCCTCTTTTCCCCACTCCCTCCCCTCCTCTCCCCAATCCCTCTCCGCCTCTCCCCACTCCATCCCCACCACCACCCACTTCTCCCGAGGCGTGCTCCTCGGAGCCAGCCGATCGAGTTCCCGCTTTGACCGACGTCATTTTCTCGTCTTCCTCCCAAAACACGGATCTCGACATACCCATCCCCGCCGTATCTGCCGCAACCTGCAGCAATCATCCGCTGCATCTCCTCCACCCGTGGCGCGCCCTCTACCCCCGCCGAGCGACCAATTTCAGCCTCGTTGACCGTGAGACCCTCCCTGCAGGGACAACCTTTGCCTATTCGAGCGTCAGGTCGAAGAAAATAAGGCCCATGCCTATCCCCAAAGCGGCCATCTACAAAGAATATATCTTCATTCGTGCCAGTAAGAATTGGCCTCTACCCGGCTCCACCTGTGACTCCCCGATAGCCTGGGGCTCCTTTCGGGGTTGGCCCAGTGTGGGAAGAGACTCAGACGTCGGCTGGAGGCTGGCGCACAACGCCCTCGCGGACGCTATTTTCCTGGATAAGGCTGGGTTGAGGGACGACCCTGACTGCCCATGGTGTCAGGGATCACCCGGAAATGCGTCACATTTGATTTTCGACTGCTGGAAAGTCACGAGTCTCTGGCGAACCATTTCGAAAGCGATGAAGGTGCTCACGGGAAAATCCACAATGCTTAAGATTGATTTACATGCCGGACTACCAATTAATAGGCTGGCCTCGAAGAAAATCGGGACCCGACTCGCCAATTACATCCTCGCGGTCACGAAAAAAGCCATCTACGAGGAATTCACGCTTTACGCCAAAGGAGAGGTCCTGGACACCAATTATAAGCGGCGGATAAAACAAATCATCAACAAGAGGCTATTGCTCGAAAGGGACCACCACGAATCGGAAGACACCGTCGCCACATTCCGGAGTTTTTGGGGCCAGGAAGGCCTACTTCTGGACGCCGAGGGAAACATCCGGGACAATGTTTTAAATCTCTAAATTTTATCCTTCCTCACACAACCTTTCCTCTACCATTACCTACGTAGGTCCGGGCGGGCAACGGCGGTGAGAATAGGGGCCGAGAACTTGCGGTAACCAGCCCCTTGGGATCGGCCCCCTCAACGTGCCGCCCGCCCCACCCACTTACCAACCCACCTACCTACCTACCTACCTCTTCCTATTTTCCTTTTTATACCTTTCATGTCTTAATAACGGATCAAAAATGCAATGAAATGCATGCAGCGGCTTTGCCGCTTAAAAACCAAAATGGATTGCATGCAGCGGCAGAGCCGCTAAAGACGAAAAAAAAGATGATTTTAATGAATTTTAATAAAATGAGGAGACGATGAGTATAAATATCCTTGCATGACCGTAACCGTTAATAATAATAATAATAATAAAAAACACGCGCACACGCGCACTCACGCACACTCACACACACTCACACACACACACGCACACACACACGCAGACGCGCGCAGACGAGCACACGCACACGCGCGCAGACGCGCACACGCGCACGCACACGCACACACACACACTCACTTACACACACACACACTCTCTCACACACACACTCACACACTCACTCACCAAATCAACACGATGAGGATCATGTTCTTCCAACGCTTCATCAGTGGGGAAAGAGAAAAACCTTGGAAAACACTAGCGGCCAGACTGCTGAATTCAAAACTTAGGAGGAAAGGCTTCAACGCCTCAGTGAAGCACGCCCTCGAACGCCTAGGCGTAAATCCAGGAGGAGACGGACGACCCATCCCGACCGGCTGGCCACCAACAGAAGAACCTCCCACCTTCACCTTCTTAAGCGCCCGAAGAATGCAAATGAGGAAACTACCACTTGGTAAAAGAGAAATATACAAAGAAATGATCTCCATCAGCGGAAAAGGCAAGTGGCCCCTGAAAGATGGGATATGGGGCGAAAACGTAAATTGGAAGACGTACTGGACCTTCACCCGTTCCGTCTCTTTCGGCCACCTCCGCCTGTTGTTGAATCTCCGCCACCCGTCCAAGAGGTTGAACGTTTCTGGAAGGAAATATACGAAACGTCGAAGCCATTCAACGGAGACACTCCGGCCATAGGCCTCTTTAAAGAGGTTTGTGACCGCCACCAACAAGATGTGGATGGACCTCTTTCAGTCACCGAAAGTGACGTGAAGAAGGCCTTCTCTGGCAAGAAGAATTTCTTGACTCCAGGAATGGATGCCGTGAATAACTTCTGGTGGAAGAAATTTACTTCCACCCACCAACACCTCGCCAGAATCTTCACGTCCTTTCTAAATGGTGGAAAACCAATTCCACCTTGGCTGACTGAGGGACGCACGGTTCTGATACCTAAGAAGGGAGACTTGTCCAATCCAAAGAACTACCGCCCTATAACCTGCCTCAACACTGTATATAAGGCGGGCCCCAGGGCCCAACAGGTAAAGTGTCGACTAACCTGTTGTTTCGAGCGTGTGCGAAAAGTGAAAAGTGTATTGACTAAGTGAACAGTGCTTATTCTTGAACTTGAACTGAACTGAATATAAATAGTCAGAAAAACAGTGTTTTTAATAGGTGGTTCTTACGTAATATCTCGGGCTAGCCCCGCCTCCACGAGGCCTGGGGCTGGGCAACGTGTGACGGGCTATTAGTCAAGGGCCGGCCCTTGCCATAAGTTCCCGCACCGGCTAAGAGGGCTATCGGGTGATAGTTCGGACAGTGGGATTGTTGCGAGTGAGTGTGTGTGAGTGAGTGCTGTGAAAGACGCTTGTTGCGATTGTGTGTGATCTGGAACCGCTGAGTGCTTGGGTGAATGTGTGAGTGGATGACTGCATAAGAGAGTGTGTAAAAGATGGCGGAAAAAGATAAAGTGTTTAGAAGATCCAGTAAGCTGGAAAGGACACCTCCCGGAACAACTCCAGGAAATCCAGAGAAAAGAGGAAGAAGGGAAGACATGGAAGAAGAAGAAGGGAGCCCGGTTCACCGCTCCAAGGAAAGTAGAACATTACCTGAAAATAAAGAGGAAAACGAAGAAGTATCAAAAGCAAAAAATGATCAAGAGGAATATGACTGCGTCAGGAAAGCCATTGAAGAGATCACCAGAATAATGACAAGCCAAAATAAGTCTGGGAAACTAACTAAAACAGCCTTAGATGATTCATTGAAAAAATTAAATGAAATTAAAAGAGCCGCCTTCAAAATGACGATTCAAATCGCCAAACTAGAAGGCTGTAAAGAAGAGAGAAGAGAAGTGATTAAGCTTATAAAGGAACATCAGCCTGCAAAAATGGAATACACCACATCCTATGCCGATGCCATCAAGAAACCTCCTGTGACGGGAATGCAGAAAACAATAAAACCAATACCACAAATTGTCACAGTGAAACATAAAGATAAGAATAAGAACGGCAACGAAATTAAGGAATTGCTACAAAAAACTATTACACCTGCTGAAATCGGGGTGAATGTCAAGAGAAGTAGAAATATTGAGAATGGAGTTCTTCTTGAGCTCGAAAAAGAGAGTCACAAAACAAAAATGCTGATAAATGAGAAATTGAAAGAATGTGGCTTAATTATAGAGGAACTCAAGAAGAGAAAACCACAATTAATGATTTACGATGTTCCAAAACATTTTAAAGTAGAAGAAGTTATAGAAAAGATATTCCAACAGAACATTGAGGATAAAATACCCAAGGATGTTTTCTTAGAAGAATTTAAAAATGTATATCAGCTCGAGAGCAGTGAAAGTGACCGAGAACATTGGATCTTTGAATCGACCATGGAGATCCGAGATATTTTAAAAGAAAAAGAAAAAGTTTTTATGGAGTGGGAATCCTTTAGAATTAAAGATTACATCACTGTATTAAGATGCTATAAGTGCCAAGGATACGGCCACAAAACATCCAATTGCAGGAAAACAGAAGACACCTGCTCCCACTGTGGTGAGAAGCATAAGTTTTCAGACTGCACTAAAAGAAACGATTCACCGAAATGCTACCACTGTACATCCAATAATGAATCCAGCAATCATCGTACAGGGAACAAAAACTGTCCAAGTTTCAAAAAGGCTAAGGAACAAGAATGCATAAGGCTTGGTTATGGCGGAACAATATAGTATAAGGATAGGACAAATAAATATTGGCAGATCCCTGGCTGCACTCAATTATCTGGAGATTCAATGTACGGAAAATAAAATTGACGTACTTATGATACAAGAACCTTATGTAAACAAAAAGAAGAAAATTCCATTTAAAAATGGAACAGTATATTACGATAATAGTGCAGAGGAAATCTGGAGCTGTATAATAAAGATAAATCAAGAACTAAAAATAATAAAGTTGAATCAATTCACAGATGGAAGAACGATTACAGCGAAAATGGAATTTGAACCTAATAAAACCAGTACTATTCTAATAAATAGTTACTTTAAATTCGCTGATGAAATAGCACCATATCTTTTAAAACTCCAGACTATCACCAATATCCATCCTGACGCAGAAATTATTATATGTGCAGATGCAAATGCCAAGTCGACCCTGTGGCACAACGAAAGCACTGATACCAGAGGAGAACATCTAGAAGATTTGATTCTTACCCTCAACTATGTAGTTGAAAATCAATTAAGTGAATGGTCAACATTTGAAGATGTACAGGGACACTGCACAAATATTGATGTAACCTTATCTAGGAGATGCTCTGGAAAATCACAAAATGGGAAGTGGTCGAGGAAACAGTAAGTGACCACAGGCTTATCCTGTTTAAATATAACATTAAGAAAACTCCAAAATATAAGAATAACTTGAATGTAAGCAAATATAACATTTCTAAAGCAAACTGGAGAAAGTTTGATGAGATCCTAACGGAACTAGTAAATTCCAATGAAGAAACAAAAGAACCAGAGAAACTGAACGACATAATAAATAAAGCTTGCACAGAAGCAATTCCTAAAGCTCAACAAGGGGATAAGAAAGTAAACTGGTGGAGTGAAAAACTAACAATTCTTCGAGAAGAAATGAGAAAAACTAAGAAGATTTACATGAAATATAGAAGAAACAAGAACCCGGGCACTCCTTATTGGAGAAGAACTTTTGTGAAAAATAGAACCGAATACATCAATGAAATTCGGGCAAGAAAAAGAGAAATCTGGGAGAAAATGCTTGAAGCGGGAAATGAGGACCCTTGGTGTGATGCTTACAAAATGATACAAAATAAAAAAGAAACACATGTGCCAGTAACACTAAGAAATCGCAAAGGTGAATACACAAAAATATCACTGTGACATTGGAACTTCTATTAGAAAACCTACTACCAGATGACCTCCCAAGTGAGGACAACCCAGAAAACAAAAGAATAAGAGAATCTGTTAAAACAGACTATCAAACAAATGAGACTGGAGACCTATCCTTTACCATGAATGAATTGAATTGGGCAATAAATTGCCTTAAAAACAAAAAAGCTCCTGGCTGGGATGGTATAAAAAGTGAAACCATTAAAAGAGCATACCCTAGAATAAATATACTTCTACTAAGAATTTTAAATAACCTTTTAAATAAAGAACAATTTCCTAAAATATGGAAGAAAGGAATATTGAAAATCTTTCTAAAACCAAATAAGATACCAACAAACCCTAAATCCTACCGCCCAATTACACTCTTACCAGTATTAGGAAAAGTTTACGAAAGGTTACTAGGTAAGAGGATAAGTGAACATCTAGTAGTAAAAAATTACTTCAATGAAAGACAGTATGGGTTTATGCCAAAAAAAGGAACGGTTGACGCCTTAAAAACAATGATCAAAGACGTTAATACCACACCATATAAGTATATTCTTGGAATATTTCTTGACATTGCTGGAGCATTTGACAATGCTTGGTGGCCTTCCATTTTACTCCAACTAAAAATAGTAGAATGTCCGAAAATATTATTCAACACACTAAAAAGTTATTTTACCGATAGAGAAACAAAGCTAGAAATAGAAGGAATCGAAAAAAGCAAGATTCTAACTAAGGGCTGCCCTCAGGGTTCGGTTCTGGGACCTCTCTGTTGGAACATATTATTCAATGAATTACTTAATATTAAATTAAGTGAAGATACCACCATCACCGCTTATGCAGATGATGCGCTGGTATTAATAAAAGGCAACAACAGAAGAGAACTGGAATCCCGAGGTAATATGGCACTGGAGACCATTGTAAACTGGGGAAATAATAATAAATTAACTTTCTCTCGGGAGAAAACCGAAATGACTCTTTTAAAAGGAAACATGAAACGGAAACCAATATGTAAAATGAATAATATATCCATTAAGTATAATGAAACAATAAAATATCTAGGAATACTAGTAAATGAGAAAATAGAATTCCGTGACCATTGTAAACAAATGGCTAACAAAATTAAAGATAAATTTTTACCACTAATGGAACTTATGAAAGGTGATTGCGGATACAAATACCACACTATGATCAAAGTATACAGAGCCGTTGCATTACCAATCATTATGTATGGTTGCGAAGCCTGGGGCTATGAATTAAACAAAAGAATTAAAAAGTAAACAAAATTTACTACGAGCTCAAAGATTAGCTCTTCTAAAGATCACAAAGGCTTACCGCACGGTCTCAACCGACGCACTCTGCGTCATAAGTGGATGTATCCCCATAGACTTAATAATATCCGAATATATAGAAATTCAAGAAATTAAAAAATTACAGCACAAGAGGAGAGAGGTAAGAAAGAGAACAATAATCAAATGGCAACAAAGATGGGACACAATGAAAAAGGTAGGGAAACGTACCTTTATATAAAAAATATAGAACTTTATCTAACACAGAAACTTGAAATAAACCATTATGTGGTACAATTTTTAACAGGACACGGAAATTTCTACTCTAAACTCAGTGAATTCTCTCTCAAGGAAACATCAATTTGTACTACATGTGGTGAAGAAGAAACCAGCTGGCATGTCCTAAGTAAATGCAAAAGATACTGCAAACAAAGAGAATCACTCATTGAAAAATTAAATAAATATAAACTAACCCTATCAAGACCTAACATGCTGCAAGAAAATATCTTTCTAGAATTTAAAAAATGTACACAAGACATTTTGAAAGAGAAGTACGAATTTGAGAATCCTGAGTCGGCTTCCCGATGATCCTATCGTATTTATACGGTAGGTGAGGGGGACATTTGGGCTGGGCAACCAGTGTACGAGGCAACCGAAGTCGACAAAGGAAAAGGCAAGCCTAATAAGAGGCAAAGAAAAGCGGCCTCTTGGATATAAGTCTTAGACTTGACTCCAAGAGGGGTGGAGGTGGGTCCGCGGGGGTTTCCCCCGAACCAAATGTATATAAGGCGTTCACCTCGATCTTGAGAGACCTTATCCTACACCACATCCAGCCGGTTTGGGAGGAGGTGTACGAGCAGAGGGGCTCAAAGCGGGGAATCGCGGGATGCAAGGACAACCTGCTCATTGATAGGTGCATATGCCAGGATGCCATCCGGCATAAGCGAAACCTATCAATGGCCTGGGTGGACTACAAGAAGGCTTTTGACACCACTTCGCATGAGCTTTTGATCGCCATGCTGAAGTTGATGAAAGTCCACCCTGAGGTTGTGTCCTGCATTCAACGCCTGTTACCACTGTGGAAAACGCGCTTCGTTCTGACCTCAGGCAAGCGGTCAGTTTCCACAGAGTTGGTAACATACCACCGTGGCGTTTTTCAAGGCGACAGCTTGAGCCCCTTACTGTTCTGTATTTCCCTCCTACCCCTGTCCTTTCGGCTGCGACGAGGTAAAGGATACATGTGCGGTGTTCCAGGTGACAGGAAGCATAAGGTCACCCATTTGTTTTATATGGATGACCTGAAGCTGTACGCTTCTAATGCGAAAGACCTTCGCACTGCCCTGGATACCGCACTGGAATACAGTGAGGCTATAGGGATGGAGTTCGGATTGGACAAGTGTGCATCCATCCACTTGGCGAGAGGAAGATTTTCGGTGATCAAAGATGACGTGCAACTTGTTGACGGGAGCGTCATTCGTCACCTCGAGGACGATGACAGCTATGAATATCTCGGCGTCCCCCAGCGCCGAATGCAGGAGGTTGCAGCAGTGAAGGAAAGGATCACCGCCAAATACAGACAGACTCTCAGGAACATCTGGAGTTCTGAGCTGTCAGGCAAGAACAAGGTTCTTGCCACGAACATGTTCGCGGTTCCTACACTGCTGTATACCTTCGGATGCATGAAGTGGAACGTCAACGAGTTGCAGAACCTCGATAGGGGAACGAGGAAGATGATGACCATCTATAGAAGTCTTCATCCGAAATCTTCAGTCGCCAGATTGTATCTCCCTCGCATTGTAGGTGGTAGAGGACGATTGAGTCTGGAGTGTCTCCACAACAGAGTTGTCCTGGGTACAGCTTGCCGAATTTTGAAAAGCAGGGACCCCCTGCTCAATCTCGTGAGAGATCACGAGAGTGCGGGAGCAGGGGCGTTTCTCTTCCAGGCGGCAAAGAGGGCAGCGGACGAAACCGGTATCGACTTCGACCCGTCATCCGACGGAAGCGAGAATGACACGACCATCTCGTCATTGAAGGCAGACGTCCTCAAGCTCGAAATAAAAAAAGCCGAGCAGAAGGCTTTGCTCAAGGTGCATACCGATAAGCCCATGCATGGATGTTTCTACCGAAACATCGAAAACATGGGTTATCGAAGGAGCTGACGTTTGCCTTCTTACGAGGTCTTGCTGGTCTGAAGTCCGAGACCGAAGGTTTTGTCCTCGCGTGCCAGGATGGTGTCATAAACACACTCGTGTACCGCCGCATTATATTCAAGGCGGAGGTTGCGGACACGAGATGTAGGGCGTGCCGAGCCCAGCCGGAGACGTTGAGTCACCTCCTCTCCGGCTGTAGCTATTACGCAAAGTCCGCGTATTTAGCTCGGCATAACGCAGCCCTACGGGTGCTGTACTTCCACCTTCGACACCATTATGGCATCGACGAAACACCTGTGCTGCCCTATGCCCCTGCAGATATCGAGTCCGTCGTGGTGAACGATAAATGCACAATCTGGTGGAATTACTCCTCCACCACCAGGCAGTTGGAGGCAACCAAGCCTGATATCGTTCTCCTCGACCACCTCACACGCTCCATGTTCGTCATTGAGTTTCTGCTCCGGCTGAAACCAACATGGATGCGAAAGAGGTGGAAAAACGGACGAAATATTAAGACCTGCTTTTTGAACTTCGACAGATGTACCCCGGACACTCTGTGAAACTGGTGGTCCTCATTATAGATGGGCATGGGCATTAAAATCACCCACCAGAATGAAGGGTCTAGGCAACTGATGTACAAGGGCTTCCAAGTTACGGCGGGTGATCGGTGCACCCTCCGGGAGATATACGTTACACAACGTAACCGCCTCGGGGGTGTGCACAATCACCGCCACCGCCTGGAATGGCGTGTTTAGCTGCACTCGGGAGGTGTAAAGGGCCTCCCGAGTAGCAACTGCCACTCCACCTAGGGCTCGTTGGCCAGAGATATCATCGTGTCTAAAAACATTAAAACCTTTAAAATAACCCTTGTCAGTAAGTTTAAAATGTGTATCCTGTAGACAAATGCATATCGGGTTGAAATCCCGAATTAAAAGCATCAGTTCTTCTCGATGTCGATAATATCCGTTGCAATTCCATTGCAATAAAAAATTCATTCAAGATGAATTGAGGTTGAAAGCTAGGGGTAGGTGGTATTAACGACTGCGATTCACCGTTTGAATCTGTTTTCCTTTTTCCCCCTAAGTGCGAGGATTTCGGTATCTGACACACAGAAATCCTCTTCCATTGATTCCAGGGATGCTGTTTTTTTACGGCCACTTGGGCCGGGAGAGGGACTTTTTTCACGAACGATGTTCGAGCACCCTGAAAAT
Source organism: Pyrrhosoma nymphula (assembly GCA_963573305.1). Taxonomy (NCBI): domain Eukaryota; kingdom Metazoa; phylum Arthropoda; class Insecta; order Odonata; family Coenagrionidae; genus Pyrrhosoma; species Pyrrhosoma nymphula. The sequence goes on along the minus strand of OY754334.1, from coordinate 88,880,439 downwards.
GTTTTTTGCGGATTCTTCTTAGGAGAACCCGCGGTGTCTATTTTTGGTTTCACTGAGTCTTTGACCTTGTCTGGTTTTGTTGTTTATTTTCCAGGTTCTTTTTTTCCTCGTTATTTTCATTGCATGTCTGAGTCGAAACAGTACACTTCTTAACGGTGGCAATGGCTGCGAATGACCTTGAAAAGGTGGGTGCGATTAGCGTCTTATACTTTCTCCGAGCTTCTAAGTAAGGGATCTTTTCTACGGTTTTTATTTCCATTATTTTCTTTTCGTCCTTAAGTACCTGACAGTCTCGGGAATATACTGGGTGTGCTTCTTCGCAGTTGACACATTTGGGATCAGACCTACATTCCCCATCGTCGTGCCTGTCCATTGCACAGCGCGGGCAGGTAGATTTGCCCTTACATCGAGCGGAGATGTGTCCAAAACGCTGGAAGGTAAAGCACCGCATGGGATTTGGGATGTATGGTCGAACTGGTACTAAGGTGTATCCCACATAGACCTTTTCGGGTAGCGTATCGCGATTAAACGTCAGGATAATGGATGTTGTATTCACTCGTTCTCCATTACGTTTAGTGGTGATACGGCGACAATCTATTACCCCCTGGGAGGCCATCTCTCTTTTTATTTCTTCCTCCTCGATGTAGAGTAGGTCATAGAAGCTGATTACACCTTTACTGCTGTTTAGAGATAGGTGGAGCTGTACTTCAATTTCTATTCCATTTAGTTTCTACATTTCAAGGATTCTCTCACTTTGCTTATCATTAATTGTCTCAATTAGTAGGGTGCCGTCTCTTAATTTTTTTGCAGATTTTAGGTCTCCTGGAATCGTACTTGACAACACTCGGCGTATGACAAAAGGAGACACTTTCTGCAGCGTCTCGCCTTCCTTTCGACATTTCATGACTAAATATCTTCTGCAGCTTTCACACGATACTCCCCCGCCCAAATCTGGACGGGATCTTTTGTTTGGTGGAAGGAATTTATCCGCCATACCAAAAAGAAATTCGTCCCCCGGGCTCCCCACCCACCACGGAGCCATACATTCGGGACGCCGCACCTCAAATCGGTGCGGTCGCCAGGGCTACCCGAGGGGGTATAGCACCCTAGAGGTGGTTGTCTGTTTCGGGTTGGATCTTCGATGCACGAGCCCACCAAACCCGTACATCTCCGACCGCCCTACGCAGACCCCCACCTCCCTGGCACTCGCCACCGTTAAGCTAAACGCCGCGGAAGCCGATTGACCGGGAGTGGCTAGCTCCCGGCCGCCCGTTTACACAGAATCCGGGGCCAAAGAGGGGTATTGGCGCCAGGTCCATACCGGGCATCCGACACCCGGCTGGGAACCACGGACCTCACCCTCCAGGATCCCCTTCTCCTCCTTACGGGTCTCCGCACACGGCAAACATGCGGGTGGATCGCAGGCCAGGTGGTATGGCCGCACACAGACAGTTGACCCACAAGACTGTCCGGGCTCAACTCTTGATGGCTCGGGGTTTGTTTACGGGGTTGTCTCTCCGCCCTTTTAGTCGCCTCTTACGACAAGCATGGATACTGCGGGAGTATTCTCAATCCCCCTACCAGCAGGGGGGGGGGGGGTGTGAGAATGTGTGGCTCCAAAGTGGAAAACTAATAGTGCCTCTGCGGACCTTCGATGCTTTTTCTCTCGCGTCCAAAAACAAAAGACGCTAGAAGCAGCAGGAGGAAATACACAATTTGCTAACACCATGCCTTCATGCTGCACAACTGACAATGAGACTCAAGCTAAATTCATAATCATTTTACAATCCCCTCCACGTAGCCACGAAACATCGCATGATACTTCAATTTCTTCACTTCCTTTGGCTGAAAATTTTAACTATGACGTAGGTCTCTTCATTGTACCAGGAAAGGAAAGACCTGATGATAGGAAAATAGCATATCTTTTGGAAAGCATTGCAACCCCTCTCGAGTCTTCGGCCATTATGACGGCAATGAAACCTGATGCTTGCCGGGGACTCGGAGGGTCATGTTACAACTGTAACAATTAAAATAATAATAATAATAAAAAAACACACACACACATATATACCGCCCTGTCTGTTTTCAAATATTGTAACACTTGAGAAATACCTAAAAAGGTCGAAACCGGTCGTGTTCTTAATAAATTTGTGTGGAATATAACCAAGTTTCCTTTTTGCCTAAGATGAATTCATTCCACGAAGTGAACTTGCAGACCATTGATTGTGTGTATAATTATTTTTGCAGCCACTCTTGCCCTTGTTTTTATAATGGCGTACGCCTTCGTGCAATATCTGCATGAATGGAAGGGGAAGTCGGAAATAGTACTGACTGAGAAAATCTTTCCCCGCCACGCTCCCTTCACTATTGAAACGAAATACCATATCAAATGTCAAGTGGACGATACGGAGACTGAAGATGAAGACTTCTTCAGGGCGCAAGTTCTTCACACGGCGGCATCAGTGAGTGACGTGGAGGAATGGGTTAAAAGCCAGAAGAGGATCAAAGTCCCTCCCGTAAAACATTTTGTAGAGTGTAGGACAAATATTAAAAATTTTTACCGGAACAAATCGGAATTAGAGCAGCAAAGAAAGGTGAATTACCCTTTTTGTGTTAAAACATTATAATTACCGTATATTCTCGTGTACGACGCGCACCTTTTTCCCCTTTTATCAGCGTCAAAAAATGGGGTGCGCGTCATACACGAGGATTCGCAGCTTACTCGAGGATTTCCATTTTCAATGGTATTTATGTTTAGCCAAAGAAACATGACGGCCAAAATCTTCCCTAATATTACTTTGTTTCATGTTCGTGTCGTTTTTATAAAAATTAAGAATGTCATTGATTACGCAAGATAATACAAAATATTTTTACAAAGTGAACATCCACCAAGAATTGGACCGAAGTTGATTACATTGAAACAAGAAACATGGAATCAGCAAGCTCTCGGCTGAGACCACTTTGTTGCCTTTCCATTGCTCGGCCAACCTGAATAAATTCCGAGACGCATATTCTGTTTCACGTACATAGTAGTTATCCTTCATTTCATCCCGTTTGCATGGTGCGCAAGGCAGTTGCTTTAGTTTGTGGCTACCAATTCAAACAGTGAATTAATTGTTTCTTTAGTAAATATTTATCAAAATAAACAGTGGTAAAAGACAACGCTCATTCAGGGTTCGCGAGAAACTAAAGACTATAAAAGAAGCGGAAGAGGTCGGCAATCGTGCAGCTGGACGTAAATTTGACGTGCCGGAATCTTGTATACGAGACTGGAGGAAGAAAATAGATTCACTTCTTTCTAGTAATAGTGAAAAAAGAGCATTTAAAGGAAATCTGCAAAATATCCTGGCATAGAGGAACAACTTTAAGCGTACATTTAGAGACAGACGACAATTTGGGTTTGCACTGTCGACAGAAATGTGCCAGATGAAAGCCCTACAGATAGCAAGAGAGCTTGGTGTAACCTTCGATGAATTTAAGGCTAGTAGGGGTTGGATGCTGAGATTTTTTAATAGGAATGGCCTTTCAATAAGAAGGAAAACAACTATATCGCAGCGCTTGCCTGAAGCATACGAAGAAACGCTGGTGAGATTTCAGAGGTACGTTTTTAACCTAAGAAAAACGTATTCTTATTTGTTAGGGCAAATGGGGAATGCTGATCAGACCCCTGTTTACTTTGAAATGCCATATGACACTACAGTGACTGAAACTTAATCAAATACAGTTCAAGTGCGCACAGCTGGTGCAGAGAAACAACGTTGCACCGTCATGCTAACAGTATTGGCGGATGGAAAGAAGCTTCCGCCATACATTATATTTAAACGGAAAACACTGCCAAAAAATGTGAAGTTCCCACCAGGAATAGTGGTCCGGTCGCAATAAAAGGGTTGGATGAATAATGATCTTGTTCTGGATTGGATTAAGTGTGTGTGGGAACGACGTCCGGGTGCCCTTTTTCAACTGCGTAGTATGCTATTGCTGGACAGTTTTGCGGCCATCTTACGGACGACCTGAAGAAATGCTTGAAAGAGGGAAAGACTGACTGACCAAGTGATAATTCGAGGAGGAATGACTTCTATGCTTCAACCACTCGATGTTTGCGTCAATCGCCCCTTCAAGTCTTATCTGAAGAGGTTGTATTCAGAATGGATGGCAAGTGCCGTTCATGAAACAACACCAACGGGACGAATTAAGAAGGCCGGCCTTGTTCAAATATGTCAATGGATTATTACCTCATGGAATTTAATTAAAGAGGACTTAATCGTTCGGAGTTTTAAGAAATGCTGCATTTAAAACAAATTTGATGGTAGCGAGGATAGTATGGTTTGTGACAGCGGTGAGGATGAAGAGAGTTCTGCTAGCGAGGATTGCAGCTCTGACGAAAATTAAAAGTTAGTATCAATTTTTTTGTTTTCTACATATTCCTTGCCCTTTTGTTTTAAATCAATATTTATATCCTCCTTCGCAGGTACATTTTCAAGACAATAATTGATGTTGCTTTCCTATTAATGGCGGCCATAATCAAGACTAACAACATTGACGCTAAATCATTCAATTTTGTATTTTGATCTATTGTTCTGCTCGTTTTCTGTGAAAAAAATGAATACTGTTCCATTGTATTCAGAAAATGCTGCTTTATTTCTCAAAAAGAATATATATTATTCTTTGCCAATTTTTTCAAAATAATTTTTTCCCCAGAATTCGTTACCCAAAAACAAGGTGCGCGTCTTACTCGGGGGCGCGTGGTACACGAGAATATTAGTTCCGTTTCCATGCAGGTTACATATTTGCTTGATGTATTGATTTAAGAATGTTGAATGAAATTAATTGATTTCAATTTCACGAATTTTCAGCAGAGAAATCACGCGGTGCAAATTTCATTAAGTCGGAACATGAATAAGATGCTGAATTCAGCCCGTGTTCACATGAGTTCTTATGAGAATCCATCGTAGTAGTAGTAGGTTTATCAGGTGCGTCGACAGCTAAGGTCATTTTGCACCGCTCGCAACCTAATTCATGTCAATAAAAATGTATAGGAAGTGGAATTCAATATTTATTATCAAAGAATTAAATTTTTTGATACCAGAGAAGGAATAAAATAAAGCGTGTTTCTCATTAAAACATATTTTAAAGTGCCTTAAATATGTCAATACATTTTAAAAATTCGATTACGCGACCGAGGGCAATAGGGTTATTGCCGAGAACTTGTTCTAGCCCACCACTAATGTGATATCTTTCTCGGAGAGGTCGGTACCTTTCACAAGCCGTCAATATGTGTCTTACACTCAATGGGCAGTCGCATTCATCACAGCGAGGTGGGACCTTCTCTTCGGTGACGAGGTATGAGTGGGTCAGGGCACAGTGCCCTATTCTCAGTCGTGTGATGACAACTTCCTCCCTGCGACAGCTCCTGACGGAAGAGGCCCACGCCTGCGTATCTGCTTTCAGGCAGCGCAATTTGTTATTCATTTGGCTCCTCCACGAGTCCTTCCACCTCTGTGCACATATATTTTTTAGGGTACACTTAAGGTCCTCTGCCGGTACCAGGAAAGAAAAGGCTTCGAGGTCGTTCAGGGCGTCATTCGCCGCTGAGTCAGCCTTCTCGTTTCCGTCTATTCCCACATGCCCAGGAACCCATGGAAAGCTTAATCTTATTCCCTTTTTATTAAGAGAAAGAAGGGCATTATGTATATCCTGAACGATAGGACTGAGTGGGGAAAAGTCAGAAACTGCTTCCAATGCGCTTAAAGAGTCTGTGCAGATTATAAAAGACTTATTACAGCCATGTATGCCGTGGATAGTCATCTTTATAGCGAAAAGTTCCGCTGTGTAAACACTACACAGCGGACTGAGCTTCGCTTTCACGACTCCGTGGTTAGGGGAGTATACTGCGCACGCACAGGCTGAATTGGACTTGGATCCATCCGTATATATAGGGATGGTATCCGGGTGGGAATTCAGCATTTCCTTAAAACATTACCTGGTATTCTGAATCGATGGTGGAGGATTTTTGTAACTTGCTCAGTTCAAGGTAAATATCTGGCCATGGTATATTCCATGGAGCTTGGTTGGAATATCCTACCGGGTATACTTCCGGAAGAGAGAAATTATTCTCTTCGATAAAATTGTTAAAACGTACGCTTAAAGGGCGAGTGGCCCTTCTCCGTCTATTAAAATTGTCTAAAAATCTAGGGTTAAAAACAATATCGTAACATGGATGCTTTGTCATTGATAAACGTTTTGCCACGTAGGAGCACATCAGCATGTTCCTGTGGACATACAGAGGGGGCTCTCCGGCGTCAGCATAAATGCTCAGAACCGGACTGGTCCTGAAAGCACTGGTGGCCAGCCGCAATCAAGCATTGTGAACCGTTGTCAAAGGCCTCAGGTACGACTCTCGTCCGGAGGAGTAGACGAAAGAGCCGTAGTCCAGACGAGATCTAATGAGGGCACGGTACAGTAAAAGCATCGTGGTGCGATCTGCACCCCAGTTCGAGTAGTAGTAGGTTTAAGGTTGTAGGGTGCGTCGACGGCTAGGTCATTTTGCACCACTACACAATCTTCGTAGTAAAAGAATTAAATATTAGTCACTTGCACTTATGTCACTTATTAAAAAAAAAATAATTATAAAATGTGATTTAAAAAAATATATAAAAACTTATATTTTTTGGAATAGTCCTTTCTCTTTCAGAAATAAAATGACTCTGCTTAAAACATTAGGGTCGTCTCCTAGGACGGATTTTAGGGGTCCCCCTAAATTGAGCCGCCTTCGCGCGTCACGGTATTTGTCACACTCCGTCAGGATGTGCCGAATGTTGAGAGGACAGTCGCAATAATCACACTGAGGTCGTACTTTCTCTTCCGTGAAGAGAAATGCGTGAGTTAAAGGGCAGTGCCCTATCCTCAAACGTGTGATGACGACTTCCTCTCTTCGGCTGTTCCTGACGGAAGAGGGCCACACTGACGTTACCGGCTTGATGTCTCAAAGTTTATTATTTTGTGTAGAACGCCAAGACTCCTTCCACTGCCCTAGGATTATTTGTCTCAAGGAAGATTTTAGGTCCTCGTGAGGTACCAGCGTGGACTTTGTCTCGGCCTCGTTCAGAGCCTCTTTGGCCAAAGCGTCCGCCTTTTCATTTCCGGCTATTCCCGCATGCCCCGGGACCCAAAGGAACCAAACGCGTACTCCCCTTCTGCTGAGAGACAGCAGGGAAGAATGAATGTCCTGAATGATCGGGTGCATGGGCGAAAAGCCAGAGATTGATCGTATTGAGCTGAGGGAGTCGGTGCATATAACGAAGGAGTGGCCTTCGTCACATAGGTTTTCAAGAGCCATCTTCATGGCAAATAATTCCGCTGTGTATACACTACACAGCGGATTTAATTTTGCTTTGACTGCTCCTTGGCTAGGCGAGAACGCTGCGCAGGCACAGGCCAACTCTGACTTAGATCCGTCTGTGTACACTGGCACAAAATCGGAGTGATTCCCTTTAAACATTAAAAACTGACGCTGGTATTCCGAGGGAGTAGTGAAGGATTTTTGTCGATCACACAAGACCGCTTTAACCACAGGGGTGGGTGTTAACCAGGGAGGGTGTGATGAGTAAGAGACAGGGTACACTTTAGGTACCCTGAAATCACACCCGCGAATGAAATCATTAAAACGTACACAAACAGGCCTAGTGGCCTTCGTCCATCGGTTAAAAATTTCTAAAAAACGAGGTTTAAAAAGTACGTTAAAACAAGGGTGTGCCGTCATGGATAAAACTTTGGAGACATAACTGCACATAAGCGCGTTCCTCCGGTGGCATAGAGGAGGCTCCCCTGCATCAGAGTAGATGCTTAGGACCGGGCTTGTCCGAAATGCCCCCGTACAGAGTCGTAACCCCGCGTTGTGTACGGGGGGCAATGCTCGTAGGTACGACTCGCGGGCGGACGCATAAATAAAACAACCGTAGTCTAATTTAGAGCGCACCAATGAGCGATACAATAAAAGAAAAGTTGTGCGATCTGCTCCCCATGATGTGTGGCTTAGAAACTTTAAAATATTTAGTGAATTAATACATTTTGTCTTTAAAAGATTAATATGTTCTCGCCAATTGAGCCAGTGGTCGAGTGTCATACCTAGAAAGCGGGCCGACTGGGCAAAAGTTCTTCCCCCAAGGTGTAATGTGGGCTGCATTTGGATTCTTATTTTCCTGTGGAAATGGACACATCTGGTTTTCTCATGGGAGAACCGAAAGCCGTTCCTTTGGGTCCACTGGTCCAATTTGTTCAATGTCATCTGAACCATTCTGGAGGCAGTTGCCGCCTTGGATGATCTGCAGAAAATTGCCAGGTCATCCACGAACAGTGTGCCTATCACCGGAGCCCTGATACAATTCTCGACGTCATTTATCGCAATGGCGAAAAGCGTCACGCTCAAGACGGAGCCCTGGGGAACTCCGTTGTCAAGACGGTAAGTCATTAAAATCTTCCGCCGCCAGACCCGGTCGTAAGCCTTCTCCAAATCGAAGAAGACACCGATCACGTGCTGGCGGAGGAGAAAGCCTTCTTGGATGAAATTGTCGATCCTCACCAAATGGTCCATGGTGGAACGACCGCGTCTAAATCCACATTGGATGTTGGAGAGAATGTTTCGGCGCTCTAACCACCAAACGAGCCGCCGGTTCACCATTCTCTCCATTAACTTGCACAGGCAGCTGGTGAGAGATATTGGCCGGTAAGAATTCGGATCAGCTCTATCTTTCCCATGCTTGGGAATGGGGACAATGACAGACTCCCGCCAGGACGAAGGAAAGTGACCTTCAGCCCACAGCTGATTATACGTCTGCAGGACTTCCTGCAGCGCTGTCTCCTGAAGGTTGCGGAGAAATGCATTGTGGACCCTGTCTGGTCCTGGAGAGGTGTCGTGGGAGTCATCGATGGCAGATTTCAACTCCCACAAGGAAAAGGGGAGGTTGTAATCTGCCATTGTACGCGTCTCCTTGAAGCCGATATGAATTTTCTCGAGACGTTGCTTAAACGCTCGGAAGGCAGGATCCAGATTTTCATCACTGCTCACCTTGGCGATTGACTGGCCGATTATCTCGCCAATGGCAGCTGGAGAAGTAACCACATTTCCTCCGACTTTTAAGAAGGAGACGCCGAGCTGCTGGTTGTTTCCCGAAATGCTCTTCACCTTACGTCACACCTGTGCTAGTGGTGTGCTGATATTGACGCCACAGACAAAATTCATCAAAGAGGCCCTCTTTGCCTCCTTTACGACCGGACGGGCTTTAGCTCTCAGACGCCGAAAAGAGGACAGGTTATTTTCAGTGGGATATTTGTTAAAAATTTGCAACGCCTTCTTGAGTTTCCAAATGGCTTTGGCTCATTCATCATTCCACCAAGGCACAGCAGATCTCGACACGATGCGCCGAGACCGCGGTACGCTCATGTCGGCGGCGGTGATGATGCTGTTAGTCAATAATTGTACATTAAAAGCGCTATCGCGATTTTTATCGCACGTAAAATTAAAATTGCTTTTAAAACAAGACCAATCGGCCTTCCGCACAATCCAGTTGCCCGGTCGAATAAAATCAGAGTTAAAACGTCGCTCCTTAAAAATTAAAAGAGGGAAGTGATCGCTCCCACAAAGATCTTCGTGCACTGACAAAGATACCTTATTTGTTAAACTACTCGATAAAATGCATAAATCAATGGAGGAGAAATCACCATTGAAAGAGTTAAAACGGGACTTCTCCCCGTTGTTCAGTAAAACTAGGTTAAAATCTAAAATAAAACTTGATAAAATGCGTCCCCTGCGGTTGCACTGTCCCGCAGTGCTTCCCCAGAGAGGATCATGGGCGTTAAAATCTCCGAGTAAGATAAAAGGCCGATGAAGCTGGTGGACAAGGGATTCTAAATTAAAACGGGTGACCGGTGCACCCTCCGGCAGATAATCGTTGCATAACGTAATCGCGTCCGGTGCGTGCACCGTCACCGCCACCGCTTGAAACGGTGTATTCAGTTGAACTCGGGAGGTGTATACGGCCTCTCGAATAGCAACTGCCACTCCACCCTGGGCTCCTTGGCCGCTGGTGTCGTCATATCTCACAACGTTAAAATATTTTAAAATACCTTTGTCCGTGTCTTTAAAATGTCCAGTTCCTCCTTGTGCCGATAAAATCCATTACAGTTCCACTGTAATATCAAAGCCATTAATAATATAAAAATTTAAAAAATAAATAAATAAATAAATTAAATAATTAATTTAAAAA